>CM035775.1:10663595-11941095 GCA_020466155.1 Pachypeltis micranthus
CATGGAGTGAAGCGTTCTGGTCCATTTGTTGTGGTGCACATACCAGGATGAGAACGGTGAGTGATTGTAATGAGGAGCTGCGCATTTCTCAATGTGAGGGTCAATATCCTCTGCGCGCTACAGTATTCTTTTTGTGTGGAGAATGTGGAGAAGTGATCTTACCGACAGGAGACTGAGACACTTTTAATGGGTAACCCGCGTTATCAACAATCATCGCGTTTCAAAGCACCTGCCCCGTATGTTATATTATTGTGGACGTTCAAACATCATGTACTAAAGAACGGTATTGAGCTACGTGAGCGACGCTAAGTGAGTGGGAGCAACGTGTGCAGGGCATGCGGGGCAAGCTGTTCAACTCTTTAAAGAGAGAGTTTTCCACTTTGGCGACACGACGGCGTTGTGAGTGGGAACAACATATTTATTTCATTAGCCGATGTGTTTCCTTAGGAAGCGTTTACATCCAGTTAATCGATGAGCGGGCGACGTCAAATATTTACGCTATCGGAAGACGCCTCTATAAACAGACCCCGTGAACCCTTTGTCGATCGCCTAGCAGACACACAGCGCCCGTTCAACGGATTTATCAAGTCAGCTCTAGTTTCGGTGTGCGCTCTCAACTTTTCATCGAACGTCAAAGCTGAGAGAATAATTTTATCTCCCGCACACACTTAGATTCAGCAAAACGGAATTGACAAACTCACAACAGAAGTGAAATAAACTTGGGGCCAATGATTTCACCTCATTTTCGTTGAAATCTCGAGAAAGATTGTAAGAATGGAAATTTCAGCTGGAGGGCTGAGATCAAACAAAAGATTCCTGCATAAACTAATGATAAAGCGCAAAAAGAAAATGGAACAAGAAAAAATGAGAACAAGAAATAATAGAAAAATTAATTTGAACAAAAGAGACAATAGATATGATGAAAATAGATCCATAAACGATGAATAAAAAGTACATTTTGAATAGCAACACACAACAACCTGCAACCCCATACACATATCTGTAAAAACATTTATGGAGAACTCCTTTCAACGGGTAGCCACGAAAATAGTTGTGGAGAACGAAACTTGGGTGTACGTTTCTGCAGACTCTCTGCCAGATTGACTAAAATCATCAGTGAAGCAAAACATTGATGATAAAAATGCGTAACCCCGACGATGAAAATTGCCCGTGATCTTATCACAAACCAGCTCAATCGGTCTTACCGCTCTTCTACAAATCTAATTACTGACATGTGAGCATACACATTTTGTTTTGTTTAGGATGCTCACGATGAAAATGACAGTGGCACAAACAATTATTATAATAATAATAAATTGAGATCAGTGAATGGGGAGAGGGCCCAGACGACTCTACGCCGGATCTTGGGAGGGAAAGTTTGGAAGAGAAAAGGAAGGATTAGAGGAAGTTCCACGAGAACACGCTCACCAGTTATGGTACATCGAAGAACGACGTCACACACAGCCAACGCATCTCCTTAGCGATTTTCTTTCAGCAAACGCCACACCAGGACACGGTCGAAGCTGCAACTCTGGTGTTATACGTCTTCACTTCACGAGCTTCTGACGATACCATACGTTGTTCCACCTTGTCGTATCTTTGCTTCTTGGCTTGCAAAGCTAGAGCAAGATCCCGGTGTTTAGGTTTAACATCGACATTCAAGATCACATCAGATTGATCAGGACCGATGACAACGATGCCAAGCCTCAGTTTTTCTCTTGAGAACACCAGTAACACAATGCATATGCAATCTGCTTGCAGAGCGAGCAATGACAACTGGACTCCTCCTGGGCATATTGGACCACACGATTCGGTAATTGAAATCGGTTACTTCCGTATAACAGCGCGCATCGACATGTCACGATCCCAACCTCTCCCGTGTCCACCTCATAGCAGTAGGCAGTGACGCCACTTGAGCTGCGTTTAGATTGAAACACGCGCCAGGCCAATAGGAAGTTGCATCAGGACTACCAAACCAGGCCATAAAAGGAATTAGGAGACAGGATATACTCACTGTTACGTTTCAGTTTTTTTTTTAAAGTAGCTGCTAAAGAAATCTGATTCCAAGGCGCCACAGAATAGTAGCTTTTCGAATGGTACAGTGATTGTCTTTAAAGTTAGGCGAGTATGGCCTTGAGAAAAGTTACTGAAGGATAAAATACTCCGTTTTAAACCAGGGTTCCTCATGGATATACTGTTCTACCAGTACTCTGCCTGTTGTTCACTCGTCACGTACACTGACCAAATATACTATGGTTACCAAATTTTACCACTATATGATCGTTATTAAACCGGCATCGTGTAGACCATTGGAAAACCATTTTCTGATAATGCTTGTATAACTAGTGATAAGTTAGACTAATAATGAAGAACGCTGAAAATTATTACACAGCTGTTTATCATTCTCTTGCGCAACATGATGGTGACCTATCTTATTCAATCCAACGTCGGAAATATTCAGAATCCCATTTGATGGAACGTAGAAAACAACACCCAATTGACGTTTCTAGGTGTCGTTAGGCAGTTGGCACTGCGTGACGAGTTGGACTGACAAATAATCGGGTTGAGACGTGAGGAAGTGAGAGGATAAGAGCACAGGCGGGAAAGAAAAGATAACTTTCGCTACATTGTCCCACAAGCTTCTTCAAATACGAGAATTCACCTGACTGTACTGTGTTTTGACTGCTGTCCCTCCAGACGCGGTCCTACACCTCTGAGGCCCGTCTATTCGACTCAGCATCTAAAAAGACCTAGAGAACGATACCAAACATGACGTAGATGCAATGAAACTGGCAGAATTTCGTGATTAACTATTTTTTTAAACCACGTTTAGCCCATAATAGCCCTAGTTTTCGTCTAACCGGATTGCCGAGTAGGTATGCACAACCAGATCAGGAATTCTAGTACCAAAGAATGGATTTTTTTGGACCACGTTAAAGGAAGGGATATGGGACCCCCATGCTTTGAAACATGTATCAAACATTAAGGGGGGAGGTGGGGGTTACAAAAAAAATTGTCCTGACCGTAAACATGCAGGGACCCAACAAACACACGCAGCATCACAATAAGCATATATCACGGATAAATACATTGACGCCAAACGAAGGCAAATCAACAGAATTTGTTAAGATACTCGTGTTTGATGTCCTTCATAATCGTTTAGGATTGATTTTTTGCAATTTTGGTGGTTCGAGACATGTTGAAGGTTCAAATTAACTGCAGCGGAAACGATTTAACGACCCGACGCTTCAGTGCGACTGTTCAGAGGTTCAGTGACTAACTGGTGGAGAGTTAGTCGTTAAAAGCGGTGATATCAATAGTGTTATAGCCTTTAATCAAGACGAGACGGTCGTTAAGACAAGAATCCCTCCTCTTCACAGGGTTCACACCGTTAACTTCCTACAAAACGTTCACTATTAACCGGGAGCTACTCACAGAACGGGAGGAAAGCGGAATGAATATCTCTCACTTGAGAGAAATTAGCTCTCATTCAGTTCCAAGTCTACCCCAAACGGTTCAATTCTCACGCGCCGTCTGTCGAACTTAGTGTCGTTTCAATGGGCTACACACAAAACGTCGGAGGGTTATGATGCTGTTACCTATTAACACAGCCACTCTGCTAAATTCACATAGGTGAACATCCGTCTTTACGCTTCGGGGGCAACTGAGTCCAAGAAACATCAATTGAGCAAGTGGCGTGTTCATACACGCCATTACGAGGGAATGGCACAGCCAAATTGGCTCAAATGTCATACTTAATCCGCAGATCTTGGTTATGCCAAAACAAGGATATAAGTAAAAACGATTCAAAATAACATCGGTTATCTCTGCATCTATCAACGCCAAATAAAACACCACGTGTTTTTTTTCTCAAAAACAGCACCAATGATCTCGATTAAAATTTCAATTCAACAGTGCTAAAGAGTAGTCCTTTGCGTTGAGTAGTTCAATAAATTATGAAACCATAAATCTCGCTCGAAAGACATTGGTGTTTCCAAAAAAATTAACGGTAGTCCAATGGAGTGCCTATGGACCGCGAATAACGGTCTAAGATAGTCGAGGGCAACTCAAGAACTCCGAAATTCAAGGATACGTCGTCGTTGTTTGCGGTTCCTTTTTCCGCAGTTTTCCACCTACAATTCCCGGAGTATGAACACCAAGCACTACAAAAATATTATTAACCTATAAGTTAATTTTTAAATGAAGGTTATGCCAATTATTTCCCAGTGGATAAATGTCCATAAATTTTGTCAAGCTTTCCGGTGCCCGTATGCGCGTAAAACGTGTGGTTACTGAGTGAAAAACAGATTGGATCAAAAGCTAAGGCCACGAAAATTTCCTAATGCATGTAGAGCTGAGGAAAGTTTTGTGATGTGTCGCACTTGATACTTGTACGTTCTGTCGTTCAAAGGGTTGACAAAAGACTTTTCTTAAGATCTGTGTAATTTGAATTGAATTTCAATCCGCTGAGTTGAAAAAACCTAATTGCGGTGCTTGGTGTGCGTCTGTATTTAGAGTTGAGAATTTGACGGAGAATTGAGCTTTTTCTTTTTTTTTAATATGTTTGTTTGCTGCTTTGCAAGCAGTTTCCGTCGACCAGTGGGGAGGGGTTTTCTTATTTTTTGAGAAATCATTCGAACGATTTTGTCAGTATAGTGACGCCTTTGTTCTCGCTTTTTCATTGAATATTCAACTTCGCCAGTCTCCTTACAGAGTGAACAAAGTACTTTCTGAGGCCCAGGAGAAAGTGAATTTACCCGCTACACCTGGTTGCTGGTGGATGAGCCGAAGTAAACTGGCTCCTTTACCGCCCATTCAGTTAAAACAAAAACGAACAAAAAACACTGTTCAAGCCCTTCCTCACTGTACCGTCACACCGCTGCTCTGAAACCCGAAGTTGTAAAGTTTCTTTGCACTGCTCTGACACTAATCATCTTTAGCTAACTTACATGAACCGCCCCCGCGGGCAACTTCTTGAAATCGGCCGCTCAACAGGTCGTTAACGAGATCGTTAGTTTTGAGGCGGTGAGACCACAACTTTCGTCCGCCTTTTTAAGGCCCCTTCCACCCCAAATTCCATTTGGCACTTGTCTGTTGAACTTGGATGTTCTCTTGGAAAATGCTATTATTTTACCATCCGCAAAAAAACTCTTGCCTCAAAAATAGCGGCACTTTCCGGGAGTTTTTACTGCCACGCAGCGTCTGCTACATTCAGTAGTCACAAGTATCTCATGGAGATACGAACGACCAAATAAATCAGAATTTTATTCATGGCCACCATGGGATTGTGAGTAACTTGGTCAAATTCAGCGGAGGGTCCCAAAACAAAAGATGAAAGCAACTTCGGCCTTCAATGTTTCACAATACCTTTAGGGCGTGTGCTCACCAAATTAGTTTGTCAACTCGTAATTATTATCAAACAATTTAATCGATATTCAAAGAAAGATGCTTAGTGATGGTTCTCCTACAAGCATACTGTTTCGGCCGTTGAGGCGTACTTCAGACGAGAAGCTACCGTCCTTAGCGGTTTTGTTGAAATAAACCTAATTCTTGGATACTATGAAGTGATTCAAAAGAAGTTGGAATTAAACAAAATGGCTATACATTCAACTTACACTTGGTACAATTAACTGCGCTGAATGTCCAGTTGATTGAGTGAAGACGATGAGGGTTAATGAGAATGCCGATCCATAGTCACAAAACACGCTGAATAACGAGCGGAATGGTTTGCGAACAAATATGATTCCGTGAAAATATGGATAGTATAATAGAAGAATGAAGGAAACGAAGTTTACAAGGACCCAAGTGGGTTAACTAATGCTTCCCGTAGCCTAGGCTTACTAAATCATAGTTGTACCAAGATCGCATAAAATAAATATATCTTCATAATAAAAGGTTCCGATAAAACAAATGAATAAATAAATTAAAATTTTCTACGTGCACCGATTATTCAAGAAATTGCGAAGCGTAAGAACACGGCCGATTTCCAAGTTTGCTCAGCACTCGATGAGCTAAAAAGCAGTAAATCGGGTTCATGTGCGATATCATCCCGGTGGCGTTTCATCTACTCGTACTCGGATATTTGTCACAAAATAGTTCTGGACTGTAGCCGAAACTTTTCGACCCACAACTCAGGAGCGTCGTTGGGACCAGACAGAATTTCGTGGAGGAAGAGCATGCCACAAGTGAGACGACGAGCAGCGAAGCGACGGAGGCGGCGCCTGAAGCACTGGGCGGCGTTGTCAAGGAAGGCGCAGTGGACACAGTCTAGTGAGTCGACGTAACAATCGTCGAAGACGCTCCATCCAGGCTGAATGAGAGTACGGTTAAGCGTGATAATAGCTGGAACATAGGAGAGCTCTCGAGTATGGTGCTTTAGGAATTCGAGAGAACTCATTGCCCGGGCAGACAGCTGAGCAATGTAGCCGCTGAAGGGAAACCTCAAAAAAGGCCAAGACACGAGCCTGGAGACCACTATAATCGGACGTCCTGCGCACTCGGCATAAGATCTTCACGCCATCTACATATAAATACAAGGTATGACATGTCCTTGATGCCGTTAATAGCAAGTACGCAGAGGAGCAGTGTATGGCATTAGCTGGACTGTACTTCACAACTCGATCAACAGCCGTTCCCTGTCAATTGTGTTTCCGCCTGGGAACTAAGACTACAAAACTATTCTTGTTTTATTTTGTTAGAGTTAGTCGTAAGGAGCGCTGCCTGTGGCGTAATTTTAATAGCCGTCAGCTTCATTTGTGTCCCGTCATTCCCCCTCTGCGGTTTTCGTTCCATTCAATCCGACCAAATAGGTATTTACTCTGACGGAAAAGAACTCATCTTATTGCTTACATTCATTAAAGCCAAGTGGGCCTACTTCATATTCGCATAAATTCAATCCCCCAGCTTCCCATAAGATCATACGTATTCATTTTTTTCTAAGGCAAGTTTGTATTGCTTCATTCGTATATGAATACATTTCATTTCACACTTTCAAATCCCGAGATTCACACCCGCGTTACGTACGTCAGTAAATACGTGTTACATCGGAAGAAACAATTTTTGTGAGGGTTAAACCAATAATTGGACGTTTTAAAGAACTCCACTTCGTCGTCTATAGAAAAGAAGCTTCCATACAAAAAACTCTCGCCGTAAAATTATTGAATTCTCGGCTTTACATTTTGGATTGAAGGAGCCTCGACGGATTATTGGCCTTTTCATTCAGCTTGAGGGGTGAAATAATGGCACAACTCTGAGGTAATTGCATTCATGTTCATGTTCTTGAAACTTATAGGCATTTAAAAGCGTCAGAAGAGCAAAGAGGAAGTTGAGGTTGAAGATGCGTACAATAAAAGCCGATAAGGCCTAATTCATTCGTGCGGCTTTCGAAGGAGCTAATTCTTCTTATAGGAACATCACAATCCAAACAGATCTGAAGTTCCCCTCGCAGATTATCATAAAAAGAGCAAATGAAAGCGTCTTCAATATTCTTTCCGCGAGTCGGGGCTTAATTATGGGTTTCTGCTCATCTCCTAATACAGGACTTTCATAATCAGGGAAACCTCTCCGCTTCCCATCTTTTTAATTAAGAGTATCTTAAACTGCGTCATTTATTTTTCATCTTCCCCGTCATTTTAATCTAACCGACAAACGAGGGATGAGAGGATCTTGCTTTATTGCATTTTGAAGGAACGGTCAGTTGGTAAGAATCACTTTGCAGTGCGCGGAAATAGTAGAGAGGAGAACAAAGTGATTCTGTAATACATCTTACCAAAATCCCAATAACTACGGATATTCTGAAATCATTTTGGGTTGCTTTTCCATGGTATTTCCGTCCAAATGCACTGGATTTATAGGAAAGAAAGCATATGTTGTGACGCATCACACCAGTTTCCACAAAGGCTAAGTGAAGAGTGGCATTGGCCTGATGACGCTTCGAAATAGTCACACGCAGGATACTCTCAGTTTTTGATCCTCATACTTTCAAGATAGTTATTCCTTTCCGCTGACTTTAAACTACGCTTTGATTTCTGCCAACAGCCAATTATTTAACAATGCTGCACTATTAATGGCACTCTATCTTGCACAAACCCGTTGTGGTATTTATTCTTCATTCTCTTCCGATCATCTAACGAGTAAGTTCTCTCTAAGTCTCTCTGCTACATTCAGACACAGTATCTGCTTGTTTAAGGTGTGGCGTGGAATACCGTGAAGGTAATTTAGGAAGCAACATGCATTTTTATTTTTCATTTTTTATTTTGCGATTAACAATTTGCATGAACACCTAGAACCAGTGTGTCTTACAATGTTTGGTAACTTCATTTTTTATTGCGAATATTGAAGGAATCTACACAGTAGTTAAGAACTATCCATACAAGAAGTTAACACAGACAACGAGCTAGAATGCAGTATTCCCTCGACTTTTCCAATTGAAACCCCATTCACCGCCGTTGCAGTGGTTTTCTTAGAAGGCTCGGACTCTGTACGCTTTCCAGTAGGACAAGGACGGGAATTTTCCAACGTTGGCGATTAGACCCAAGTCGACGTTGCAGGTAACGCTGGTAATGGGGACTTTTTGACGGGTAGTTGGCGAGATAGATTTGCCGTAAGGCGAAACGTGTACATGTCGACGGGCTGAATTTAATAACTACGCTTCTGTCGAGGAACTTACATGGTCGATGGATATTGATTACTGCCAGAAATACTGAGCTTACGATCTTGTTAAATGTTCAATGAATACGAAGGGAAGATGGCGCAGCTGAACATCAAACTGGTTGCGGAGCGGTAAAAGTCGAGGATGACGGCGCCGGCGACTCCATCTGGACCAACTATCTCTCGCGTACTGCGTCCACTTCTGAACTCTGTAGGTCATGGGAACTTCAGGATTTAATGGGCTACTGATTGACCTACGCTGAACACTACTCTTTCAAAAGGAGATTGGTGTCGACCTTTGATGTAACACGTTTTTAATATATTCGGATTCTGAATTAATGATGTTATTCTAATAACACTATTTCTTTCGGAAATTATCAACAAGTTGGTAGTTACAGAACCAGGGAAACTCCTCGTTTGGACCGAAAGAACAGAGTGGAAAAGGGGGACAAAACAAGTTGTGGTCTATGAAACGACCCAAATTACTCGCGAGAAGAACCAATCATGTGAATGACTCCTGCAAGTCGAGAAGTTTAACCCAATGACCTAAACTCGACATTTAGTTTTGTTCGCTAATGTTAATAGTTAATAAAGTCACATTGGAATGGAGTAAATCCGACGTTCAATTGTAGCTGAGTGCTTCTTTGGTCCCCAGTAGCCCGGAAATATTTCCGAGTAACAGCCGCTTCAGAAAATCACAGTCGCGAACTGAAGCGTATTAATAAAGTGACAATTAAAACGTGATTATTCCGCGAAGTTGAAGGCTCCGAAACAACATTAATCCTCAAATTTAATAAAGCGCGCAAGGGCGAAATCCCACTCTCCTGCACGAATTTTAGGGGAATCCTTTCATAATTTATGAAAAGCTTCACAACTTCCCGAGAGTACTGGGAGTCTGGTGTAGAATTTCATTCGAGATATAGAAAAATGCCAACGTAAGAGAAAGCGTGAACAGCGCAATTAATTTGCTGTCGTCAGAATCGCTTTCAAATCTCTTTTTCTCTCCCCCCCCCCCCGTTACGATCCCCACTACGTAATATACAGAGACTGTATGTATTTAATTTATTCAAACCAGGAGTGGTCTCAATTACTCAGAATTAAAGGCCAGAAAATGAAGGGGTCTTTGGATCTGAGTGGGTCGAACTCAGCGTAAATCCCTAAAAAGAACGGTAAATAGGTTCTACGCGAAAGATGAATGCTCCTCGCGTTCTTACGGGAACTGACGTCGGATTATGGCACGGTTAAGGAGGTGGAGCTGGGGTCTAATATCCACCTACTAAAGGTATGACGGTTGCGATTTATAAAATCACCGGCGAATTCAAAAAGATGGGACTGCACTCCAACTGATTGTTAATTTGCACGAAGGTAATCTTGTACGAGAGGATACCATTTTTGGTTAGCTTTCAAGCTAAGCCTGCTCAGAACAGCGCCACACTGTTTCATTCGCTGGATATCGATACAACACACGTACTATGAGTATCTTAGTTTTGAAATTCAGGGGTGTCATCATTCACTGAAGAAGAACAACGTCCTGGTAGCAATAAATTAATTTCTGCTTTCTTGGTCTGCGCTTGATAAGCTTAGAGAGTATATTGAACGAAAGCTAGTGGCTGATTCAGAGCAAAAAAAGAAGGTACGAAGGTATCAAGCAGAATAACGGTCATTTATCCTTCACATTTTAATATCAGTCAAAGGAGCGGGATGAAGGGAGAGGATCCGTCCAGAATTCAAGTTCGCACAAGAAGGGCTCATCGCCTTAAACAGTAGAAATTTAATTTAACCTTCAGGTAATTTGAAATGTATAGAAAAGGACGTAGAGATTGTCCGCTGCCTTCTTCATCGTGCTGGATTACACCCTCGCCAGGTTTTGTTGCCTTCCATTCAGAAAAGCCTCAAGATTCACTTGAAAAATCCGTCTCCTCGACAATGTCGTTATCCTCATCCACCTCAGAAATAGATTGTCAATATTTTATATCGACTGTATGAAGGAAAGTCTCGTGAGATGACGTCCTTTATTCATTTCAGAACTCGCAATGAAACAAATCGTTTTTCAGATTTCCGCCAAAACGGTAGGTATGATCGATCACACTTTCAATATATTTTTTACTGATCAACACCTACATTTTTTCCTCCGTCTCCTACTGAGCATTGCTGTTCGTTTCCATGATTTGTTGCCTAACTGTTTATCTTAGGTTATACTCACTAGTCATTTCTAACTGAGCTGGGATCTTATGGCGATGGCTTAGTCACCTAATTGCTGCACATGTTGCTGCTTAGTTTGCTGAGGTACATTTTTGATATTTATCGTCTAGTCGAGTTGTGGGTGAAACATCACTATATGTTTTGGGGGTACCAGTGGGTAGTGGGTATTTCGTTTCCAAGCGGCTGAAATTTGAGTTCATGTCGTTGAGCGCTGTTGAGGCAACTGGTACATATGCTTTCTTAAGCCTGAAGCAACGCTAGCGACTTGAAATTTTGAAGCTTCAGACGGGTAGAGGAACTTGGTAGTGATTCGCGTCACATAACTGTACTGTATTCCGGTAGAATTATAAACAAAGCCCTCCGCTTTCCCCATCCAGTTCAAACAAGGGGTTCGTGCTCGGTGATGGAAAATAACTGGGGAAGGTTGTGAGAAAGCGGGAAAAGGCTCATGTATCACTTTAAATTGACGTGTTTTTGCAGAATTGTTTGGATTGTAGCCTGGCAGATGGATAACGATGTGGATGATGGGGCGAGGGAGAAGGATGAAATATTGGACTCATTATCTTCCAGAGAACGTTTTGTTGCACCGGCCATCAAACACTCTCTCAATATCATGAATTGACGGAAGAACGCGGAGACTAAAGAAACATCGACCACAGGTCAGCTGACCGCTTTATTGGCATCGCTGAAATTAAAACATCGCTGTATCGTTTAAAAAGTAGATTTCTGATGTTCATTCAAACAGCAATACTTTCTTATACTTGCACTCAAAGCGTAAAGTGAGTCAATTGATTGACTCAAGAAAGAATGTATGTATAACAATAGAAAGAACACATATAATGATACCGAGTCACTCGGTTCTCCACCACTCCTGTCATCATCAGTAACACTATTAACGACCTCTGAACCTTCTCCTTGCACCTCCTCATCCGTGGATCAGTCATCCCTCCATCCCTCCCATCTTCTCACTCAGTTCGTCTTCGGTCCTCCCCCAGTCTGACTACTAAACCCTCACAGAGACATCCCAATCCGTGCTCCTACTCTCATACTTCAGTTCTTTCTCCTAGAGCTGTTAACGCAATCTGGAAACAGAGCTATTGAGGTCACGGGTGTTCATTGACTCTCATTATCTTTCTAACATCTCTCTGCCTCTTTCTCGCTCTCTCACGTCAACTGACCCATTGTTACTCTGTGAACTACAAATTTCACTAGAATGTACACCTTGGAAAACAGTTTTTCGAAGTGGCTATGTTGAAAAATTAAAATGAATGTATTTATTCGATAAACTTCGCGGCGATTTGCACCACCAACGAAATTGAAATTAAAAATGCTGCAAATTATTACACAACGGTTTATTATTCTCTTCAACAGCTTGACCGAGTTTCACACCTCCGAGACCGATCACATTCGATTCAGCATCGAAAAACACCAATAAACAATACGAGACATGACCTGACTACAACGGAACGACGAAAATTACTAAGTCCAGGCGCCTGTAGGCAATTGGCACGACTTGGCGCGTTGAGGTGACAGATGGTTGGGGTGAGACGCTGAAACGATCACTTTAGCTGTATTGTCTCGCGAGTTCTTTGACTTTAACTCACTATTATTACTGTAATTTCACTATTTTCGATCCTCAAACCTGTGAGACTCATACCACTCTCAAAATATCTTGATAACGATACGAAACACGTGTATTTGCTATAAAACTGCCGAAATTGCGTTTTTGTTAATTTTTCTATCCTTTTTTTCCCCTTAACAACCATGTCCCGCCACCCGTGCTATCAAAGTTCCTATCAAAATTTTATACATGTGGATGTCTCTCCCGCTGTGTACCCGCTCTGTGTCGAGTTAATCACGTAAAATTCCATTAAAAACCCCGATGATGGGGGATCATACCAAATACGTTGTTACGCTATCTCCCTTTCAACGTCCCTAGGATTCGTCCCAAGTCGCCGTCGTCCCCTGGCCAGGGTAAGTACCGTACCAGCAACCAGACGGACGTCATTGAGTCCACCAGACGAAGTCATTGGGTGAGCTAAGCCCCCCTTTGTATTTACGGCCAACTTTTCTTTCTTCCGATTACTCGATCGTAATACCAGCGATCTCTCAACCTCCAATTACGGTCCACTGTGATAGTATGTCCGCAACAACTCATTTGCCAGATTTCTGAACTTTTTCACCCGACACACGAACAACGGCTGCAGGATTTTTTCTGGGGATTCACTCTATTTTCGTCCCAATACCACTCCATTCCAGTTAATAATGGTCTTCCCTTATGTCGTCCCTACAAGCGCCTCGAGGGTGTTGAACAATACAACTAACAATTAACTTGCTGCGACATTTGTGAGATGGGCTTTGCTTTTCCATTTTTTCTCCGTTTCGCATCCTGTAGTTCAACATTGCTCTCTGAAGCTGGCGATCAACACTAAATCGTTCAGTTTGACATTCAGTGCCCACAAGGTTCTCACTGGCGTTGACATGGCCATTGACGACATGGTGGACGAGTGTAGAGTAAATATCTGGTGCGTAGCAACACACAACTTTCCGCCACCCCTTCAAGTTCGAACACCACCCACATAGGCGGGCGCTATATCTTCGTTCAACGCATTTTTACAGGAACATTTATGGAGAACAAAATGTAGGGACTAGTTAGCTGAAAGTACTCCAAAAGTTTGATCGAAATCGTTAGAGCCGTTTTTGAGAAAATGTGAATACCGATAAATTAATATTCGACAAATCTCGTTTTCTGTGTTAACTTGGCTTATATCTCCGTTCAACAGATGTATACAGAAATGATAATAAAGAACGAAATGTTGGTATGGGTGACTAAAAGACACTCCATTAGAATTTATCACATCAGGTGAAAAAGTTACCCTGGAATTTACGGAAATGTTCGAAAAAACGTTATTTTTGACACATTTTAAGTTGTATCTCTGTTCAATGGACCGTCACAGGAACATTTATTGAGAAGAATATGGAGGTATTAACTATTTGAAAACATCTTGTGAGTTTGGTGGAAATCGCTGAAGCCGTTTTGCCAAAAAGCGTAAAAAACCTATTTTTGCTTCATGGGCCTATATCTCCGTTCACCGTATTTTCATGGAGATATGTATAGAGAAGAAAACTTAGGTATTGATTAGTAGAAGATAATTCGAAAGTTTAATCAAAATCGTTAGAGCCGTTTTTGAGAAAAATGCGAAAAACCCTAGTTTTTGGTACATTTTCGTCCCCCGCCCCCCCTTTCCATCGGCCGAAATCGTCCATAACCTTATTTTGGTGTCTACAAAAAATAACGAACAATACAAAAAAAGAACCAGCTCAATCGGATCAGCCGTTCTCCCGCAAATCGAACTACAGACACACACACACATACACACACACGGACCACGCGCCGAAATTAGGTTTTTTAGACTCAGTAGGGTCTGAAACGTAAAGATCTGAAGAAAACTCAAATTTTTTTTTTGGGCCGATTACTATACTTTCCTTCCCTTCGGGTAGCGGAAAGTAAAAAGGAAGGTTTCCCCGTTCTGGTCCGAACCCCTTATTGACGAACCCACTGAACGAAAACTTTCTGCCCTAGATAAATCGCAAGATAGACCGAGAATTCGGGACGTGACACGTATGAGTTCCCCCCTCCCCCTCTCGCCATCTTTGAACGTCTTAGGAGGAAGTGGGTTGATCAAGACCACTGCACGAGCCAGTTCCTTACGGGATATGGTGACTTCAACCACTTCTTTTCTTCTAGAAGACTCTCCATCCGGCACTTCTTGCGCCTCCAGTGCGAAGATAACAAGATACCACGTGCTGCTCCTCAGTAGTTCCTACTACAGTGAGCAACGATTATTGGAAGAGCAGCAAGCATTCCAGCTTTGACTGCTAGATTGCGAAGAAGATTATCACAAAGAAACGTGGCCACAGTCGATCTGTCCCTTTGAAATTGTTTGATTGGGTGAGAAACCAGACTAAGAATCTCTCCCAGATGATTCGGATTCCCCAGGGCCATGCCTCCACATAGTAACATACTGGCTACAGCTCTGTACCGGGGGGCTAGGCGAATGACAACCTACGGTACTTCCACAGGTCTGGGTTTGGTCGATACTGAGGTAGTACCCAGGCTCTCACATGGTAGCGGAACCGCAACCTCCATGACTTTCGACTGAGAGTAAGATAACATTGATTTTGATAATGAAACAGACCTGCCCACATTGGCCCTCAAGCCGTATATTGCGTTTTTGTTTTGTAGTTATTGCCGGCGTGCGGGTCATTGAGAACGACAACCACTGATCCGAATAATCTCGAATGTGAGAATTAACCTGACTACGCCAAAATAAAGTTATCAGAAAAACTCATCTAAAATTAACATCACAGTGATGAAAACATCGCTATTTCCTCTTCAATTATGGCTCTGAAGATTTCGATCAAATTTATTGTGTGGTCAACTCCGGATAATAGAACGTTCATTGATAGGCCCAACTTAAAAGCACTAAATTACGAAAAATTTTGACAAAAATGTATTATAGCGCAGTTCTTGTCGCAGGTGCAACGAGAGTTTGGCAATCCAACGAGCTACCTGTACGAGGCGAGTTTGATAACGACAAATATATGTTGCGACGCATCGCAAAGCTTTCCTCAGCCCAACGTACATCCTGCAATTTGTTGGAAACCGGTCCTGAACTCGCCCGGGCTCAACGAGACCTCTGCAGCGCTCTCGTGGAATTGAGTCGAGTTGTCGGTTTCCCCTTCGTGTCGTTACTCACCGCATGAGTTCTTTGCAACCTTTCTCTTTCGCTTTCAAGAGTTGTAAAACGTTATCAGGCCGAAATAGATGGAGAAATTAATGATTAATCTGTATGCTCTTGGAATTTCAGAGTTGCAATTCAGCAACAAGGTGAAATCAACCTGAACTGGATATGTGAGCGCGTAATTACCTAATTAATGTAAAATCGTTGATCAATTGTGTTCATGGCGCTGCCACGGATTAGCTTGAGGCTTATTAGCGCCAGGAATGGAATTACATTCATCAATAATAGGAACAGGTAAAATACATCAGCTCGATCATCATCGTTACTGAACGTCTCAATATTTTATTGAAGCTCTCCAATTTCAAACTAGAAGGCAGATTTAATTACATTGTATTGGACATCCCAGAACTGTTCATCTGATCAGATTCTACGACATTTAATTTGGACTAAGAAATTTGGACTATGTCCAGCCAACTGTGCTGCTGAGAATAGAATGCTGAACACTTTTTTCTATCGCCCTGAATATTTTTATTGGAGAGACACATTCATTAGGTCCACACCAAGTCTTCAGAATTTACAATGCAATGTGAGCCGTATTTGATGACTTCAAAGTGAAAAATTAGTTTTGTGTTATGAAAATTATCATTCGTTTTCTTTTTCTTTTATGCTAGTTACGATATTTGCTCAGCTCAGCTCTCGCCTAATCAGTTAGGTTCCCTTGGCCTCAAGCAAAAACCCCAAGCATTCACGTTTAGCCACCAACCCCAGAATCCCAGTCCAGTCTCCTGTCTGTCAAACCTTTGATGAATGACCTTTACAAGCACTGCCGAAACACTTCATGAGGGGACAGCATGTTTTCACTTTTCCGGTTCTTCTCTTGTTGAATGTAGGTGTGAGCCGTTTTTGGTCTGGGTTTTCCGGGGGGGCTTGCCAAATCCAGCCCTTCTTGGCCTAAGGCCTTCGAAATGGGAGCGATTGGAATCTCTGCATTACCCGTTGAACCAGCTTCTCCTGCCGACAAAAGGCTTAAGAATTATTTCTGAAGCCAGCAACGGATTTCCTTTTTTAAAGTTTCCAAAATTGTCAGTTGAGTTTTCCTACCCTTCCATCTCAACAGTTTCTACAGCATTTGGCCACCTTTCTCGTTGTGGTCATTTTTAAGATATTTTTTAGGAAATTCATCCTCAGTTACATCGGCGCCACAAATCAACAACAGTAATCGAGATGGATGATTCATTCTTAATGGGATCATCAGTACTGATAAATGCATAAATGAACGGAGCACTTAGGTGACCTCATCGACTTTGGCGACATGAAATGTCAATGGCAAGGAAAACGTTCAATAATCTGGCTCTGACCAGCCAGAAAAAACAAGAAGACTACTGCAAGGAGGGCAGAAAGGACCTGCTATTTCCACGTATGCCGAAAGGGAAACTACTGTCTAGGCGAAAGCATCCTTACAGTCACCAGAGAAGCAAAGCGGAGACCGACCGGCCCCGTTGGAGAAGGAGAGATGTTGCAGGCCCAGGAAGAACCGCCACCCCACCAGTCAGAAATAGTAGGCTGATGGAGTACATGTTGAAGCTCAGAAGAACCAATATTTGTGATGGTTTAAAACGCTGATAATCGAGCGGGATTTTCAAAATATTTTATTTATGAAACCACACAAAAGAGATAGAGAATAGAAATGTTAATTACGGCACCTTTGTAGAAGAGTTTTAATTAATGAAGACGTTTAAATCAAGAAACGGTGGGACGTTGGTGGGCAGGGAGTATCAGGCGGAGCGGAAAGGTTCATTGGCGATGAGGAGGAAACAAGGGGAATGAAAAGGTGAACAGAGCAGGCACAACGGCGTTTATTGATCAAATACTAATTACACCCGACAGCTTCAGAAGAAAAATGCCATTTATCTTCAATTTACGGAATGAATTTCACTGAAACTTGAGATGAATCCAGTAATAAAATGTCGCTCTTTTCTGGGAAAATATTGTTTCCGTTTTGTTAATTGATCACAGCGGTGTACCGGAACTACTCTCTGACCGCACGCTCTTCTTTATTTCTTTTCCTTTTCATACCTCCAAGAAGTCGAAAGGCTGGTAACGTAATCGGGGGGAAAAATGTGTTTAACCTGCTGATCAACTTTCAAAACCTTCTAGCAACATTTTAAAACCCATGCTTCTATAAATGCAATTAAAAGAGAATGAATTGTAGATGATGCTTCCCATGCCAAAGGTGGGCAGACTGATGGCACAGAGTGGAGGATAAATTCGACCGCCTCACGCTAGAAGCCCAATTTTCCCAGGCAAAAGAGGATGTATCTTGATGATCTGGGGCCCGTATCTCGCTGGGATGAATAGTGAAGACATGGAAGAAAGACCGCCCCTGAACCTCTCAAACTGCTGGGCAATATGAGAAGACGTATAGAAATAGCGGCACGCCGCTACATTCTCGTGAAGGGCGAAGAGGACCAGAAAGAAGTGGTGACGGAATGTACTTTACGGTTCCGGGTTTGTCTTCAATACGCAGCAGTAAATTCCCAAAGCTAGGAGCGTCCCCAGAAAAAGAGGGAAAACATTCCACCATGACCACGACATTGAGATTGAAGGGATGGGTTATCTTGAATTAGGCCAAGATGACGTTTGGGGTCAGTAACGTTGTGTGGGCATTACCCGATTATACGTTGAGGTGTTTATTGTGACGGTAGACATTTGTGGCAAAGGGAAGAGATTTGGGTTGATTTTGTCAAGGAAGGTTGACACAGTTGGGTAAAACTGAATCATTCCCTGGTGTTTCGTGATGGCTCTTTATCTCGTGAAATCTCATTCGTTTTCCTTCAAGTCTTGCCACTATGGCCTCTTTGGTGATTCTAGTTTCTATGAATGTGATGTGAGAAGATGTATTCAGCCCCGCAGAAGATGCAGATTGGTGATAGCATTTCTCGCATCCATCAGAATGAGGACTTCAGCGAACTGGTTTTGCAAGGACTTTGCTAGCACTGGCGCTTGCAGAATAACATAAATTGATATACCACTCTTCAGGCTCAATTTCTGGGTTATTTGGTTCTTCGAGTAGAAAAATACACAGTCTGGGTGTGACAATGATAGATTGACAGCTGTGAAGATAGAGACAGTACGTGGCAGTTCAGTGTGCTATAGATATGGTAAGGACAGCGAGAATGTGCGTTGTTGTATATAGGAGGGGCATGAAAGTGAGGTAGCAGAGTAAGGTTGTTTAAAAAATGAGTATAGGACTGAACCAATTCAATTGGGGGTTTTGAATGGGGAATCGATGGAAATTTCTATGAGATTAGCAGCATCCTCAATGAATTACTTTTTCTGAAACGACCAGGAGCAGATCTTCAAGCTTTTACTCTTTCTCTCAACTCATAATTTCTTTTTGGAAAAAATAATTTGACTTCTCTTTTTGCCACCCACCCCCTCCACCCTGGGGTTGTTCTTTCGTGCTGTTGTATAGTACAGTTTGAACTATTAATTGACTCGAGCTAAGGCGACGTTGAAAGGAGATCAAACCGATCTGCAGCTCTGAAAGTAGTTCGGTCGCTTCTTCTCTTCTTCCGCTGACAAATTAATGACAGCGACCTGACGAAAGGAAAGTGGTGGTGGTAGATATAAGCTATTAGAGCGTAGTCATCGTAGCCTAGCCTCAGAACAAGTGGGTGGTTGGACAAAAGTGGATGGAGTGATGAAGATGTAATGGAAAGGGCAAAGGGCAGGCCATTAACTAAAAAGGGCACCTGCAGAGTCTGGTCCTTTTTTCTGGTTCTTTACGCAAAGAGCTTGGCACTTTTAAAAGAAATGGACCCGCTCCCTTTGATCTTGAAAATGACAGATTTTGCTGCTGTTTAGTTTGAGGACAGCTAGCGAGACTAAGCAATTTTGAGGTGAAAAAAAAAAAAAATTTATTGTTACTTTTTCCCGACGGCCATCGGCCTTCACTCGCACTATTCCACACTCGCCAAAGCACTAGTTCACTTGCACTGCAGGAAGTCAACTTGAGTGGAACCTCCAAATGAAAAGGTTATCACTAAGAGGGTTTCACGCGATTTCCGAGAACAAGGCTACGCTGAATGCGATTTCAAACGGATCACCCGATGCAATCAGGAGCGAGGTACTTCTCACAAGGAACACAACGTACGAGCACCAGCTTCAAAGACCTTCCGGAATTGTTCCCTTTGAACGTTTCTGAATGCTTTTTCTTACTAGGGAGTGATTTCATTTCAGGTGAACCATTTATTGTAAGTACGTGTTCACAACGTGCATGTTGTTGATGACAATACTCATCCATCAGTATTTAGCTTTCAACATAATTCGGAGGTCGTTTCAAAAGATTACGTCTTTTCTGGTTTAATGCATTTTCCTTCACGCCACTGTGGATTTTATGGTACTGGCGCCGCCACTCGCTCAATGCGTTTTTAAAGAAACGCGTATGGATTATGAAATTTGATTTGGTTATCAATTATCTAAAAGTATTTTGTGAGCTTTATCAAACCTGTAGTGCCAGTTTCTAAAAAATGGAAACAAAAACGTTTTTATGTACAGTGAACCCCATCATTTAGAAGAGATAGTTACGAATCTCTCATCATGAATGGTTGTTAGGGCATATAATTACGTGGAAGGATAATCAGTAGAGAGTTGAGAAAACCAAAATGTGAGGTAAGTATGGATTCATGGACAAAAGGTTGGTAAGTTTGACGCGTACAGTTTTATTGTTTCACGCTTTTTGGAGTGCTTCAAGGCTTTTATTTCGACTTAAACGTGTGTCCAAGACTTCTTCATAAATAACGACAGACTCGAGTAGGTGTTCACTATACCTGAGGTAACATTAAATGAGAGCTGGTTGAATGGTGGGAGGGGGGTGTTATCGCATCATACAACAAGACGAAACCTTCGAGGGTTCCAGAACGTTGCAGATGGGCTTTTAATGCCAAATCATCACTACTGTACAACCACACTGAAGGATGTTGGTGTGTTTTTTTCCGCGCTCATTGAAAGTGGAAGCTCCGATGTTCCATCTTCCCTCGTTGGGGTTTTCGCAAAGCTCAAGTAGGGAAATGCTTCTAATTAAACAAGGACGACGTTAACGGGTTTTTAGTGTCCCGAAGTAAGAGTGATGAAAAATGACGTATTTTTAGCACGTTACTTGCAATTTGGTTTTGTACTCACAGGGCGTACATGCTACCGTGAGGAGTCTCCGTCGAGGTGAAGTTTCTTGATGTTTCTTGAAGTTTCTTGGAGATGGTTCTTTTCCGTGAATCGTTGATACGAACGTTCCCAATATGCACTTGAAAACGCGGGGAATGTCCTACCGACTGCGCCAATTATAAGTTCTGACTCACTAAATCACTTTTTAAAAACTGTTTTATTCACAATTAAAACCGGCAGAGTAACGTGCAGCAAGGAGTACAGACGGAGACTGAGGATTGTTGGAAGGTGGGAGGTTTTTATAAGCCCAGGATTGATGATACAGCATCTTAGTTAGAAAATAGCAGTTCAGTGGAAAAGTATCGTGTAACTGTAATGTTTTCGCAACATTACAAAATCCCACGTTGTTCTTGGGCCACTTCGGAAGTACCGTGTGCCATACCTCTACCACCTGCCATGCAACAAAAACAAATAAATAAATGAAGAACAGGAATATGCGTCCTAGTCAATCAAAACGTGGCTCCGCGAGTTTGTAACAGGTTCAATCATAACTTCCGATGTAAAGTTTATTATTGCAACATAAGCAAATATAAAAGGCAATATACGCGCGCTGAATCATTTTGTGTGTTTTCACATGGGTTAGAAGTTCAAGTAATCGAGAATTCGTGTGTTACAGCTTGATGACGTCGGATATAAAAATCTGTTAAGTCACGTGGATTATATGTGTAGCTACAACGCGACTTGTCTTTATGAGTTAACAGCCAATTGGTTACCATGAGCTTGCTAACAAACGTTGTTTCAAACTTCCCTAAATATTTGTGGCGTCTTTCGTTTGAACAAACCAGCATAGTGAATGAATACTCGTAGCGATGGTCAAATATTAGTTTCTAACCGTTCGCCCGCTTTATGTTTTTTTGCAGATTCGACGTGCGAGGGCGTCCCTTCAATCAGGCTCTTCTTTGGTCTGACGTCAACGCCTTCGGACCACGAGCCTACTTCGTCACTGGAAAGCGTCCAGTCGCTGCCCTCCAACTGGAATCAGTTTCTTTGAAAGACGCTGGTAATTACCGTTGTAGAGTGGACTTCCGCAACTCCCCCACTCGCAATTTCCAGGTCAAGCTCACAGTAATAGGTAAGTGTTCAATCCACCTGGTGCGTACTTTTTTCTAGAATTGAATGCGTTCTAGCTGTGATCTGATTACAACTGTAAACGCTGTCGAAGCAGTTCGTAGTTTTATGACTTCCACCCGTAATGAACGTGTGTAGCTTGGGGACTTCGTCTCACTGAGTTTGGTTTATTATTCATTCTTAATAATACACCTATGTTTTTGGCCCGGAAACTGTTTTTATTCGAAACTATCCGTCAGTTCTACTCGTTATTTCGTGCCAATTACTTATCTTACCGTTTACTAGTATTATTCAATACTGGATCGAACGAGATGGGTGTCGGATGTATGATACTGCGTCAATCGTTGTGTTGGGTTTTCTAACGAGTGGACTGTACACTAAATAAAAAATAAAAAACAAAACAAGGGAAACCCTTTTGGTTTTAATTGGAGAAGGTATGATCTGGTGGTATGGCAGCTTACCTCGTTTGTTGGTAGATGTAACGCACTGTCGAAGGCGATCCAAAAGGTGGGGTGAGTGCTTGAAGGTCATTTGGGTCTGAGCTCATGGGAGTAATCGGTCTCCTATCTGATTCAGAATTGCGTAATATTCCTCGAACGTTAACCTTTGTTCACCAATAATTCGAACCAAACGCTTCTTGACAGATTTCACACCTGATTCGACCAACCCATTCATATGAGGGCTCCCTGGCGCATTCAGCTTCCTTGATACGCCTTTCTCACAAAGTTCTCCAGAGACGGCTGAATTGTACTGTTTGGTTCCAGTGACTTCGTACCACTGAGCCAGCTTTCGTTTGGCACCGACGAAGTTCGTACCTGAGACTATGAATTCCTCTTACAGTTCCCCGTCGTGCCACGAACCTCCTCAATCCAGCTATGAAAGCATCAGTTGTGAGTTCGGATACGAGCTCGAGGTGGATAGCCTTCGTGCTAAAGCACACAAAAATGCAGATGTAAGCCTCATAAACCGTTTCGAATTCGCCCTGATTTTAACATAAATGGACCTGCATAATCAACTGCACATCGATTAAATGCACTGAATGCTTCCAACCGTGTCGCAGGCAAGTCGCCCATTAGATGTTCTCGTTCCTTGGGCTTGGCTCGAAAGCAAATGACACATTTCGACAACTGATTGCGAATTACCTCTCTCGCATTCAGTATCCAAAACTTTCTCCGTTTTCAAGTACTTAATTCCAATTTCGAATGTTTTCTGCTGTACGATAAACAACAGTGGCTAAACGTAATTCATCAGATGTCGGTCCATTGAGTGAAAATTCCATATTTTTGGGGTCCTTAAGAAACTCAAGGAATCTTATCCAATAAGCGGTAAAGCGCCTCAAATTTTGATATGAGGAGGAACCGGAAATCCAGCTATCGTTTGATGCCCCAGATGCCAGAGTAGGTAGGGTGACGATGCGAGATTCAGTGTTTGCCTCGTCAAACCCTTCCAGAACTTCGGGGATTTTTGGCCAATGGAGCGAATTCTTTCTTAGCCACTCCGGCCTATGTTGCCAACATGGACCGTCCAAAAACTGTTGAGGCAATACACCACGAGAAGCAATATCGCTGGGATTTATGGCGCCGGGCACATGGCATGGATTCCCATTTTTTCCGCAATTCAATTGTTAATTTACTTTTAAACCTGAACATTAAAGGTATGGCCCTACTATCGGTGGGATGCTCGAATGCCTTGAGTGCCCACAGATGTCAATCATTGCCGAAAATTTTCGTAGGGACACCGCGTCACGAGTTACGGAGGGGAATTCGAGAAGCGCCTCTAGGTATGCATTAGTTAGTCTGTTGGTGTCGTGGTACCTAGATACCAGCGAAACCCAGGCAATTTTGTAGGTGGTAGCTGTCGTTGGAAGGGACAATATAACAGCCAGAGCTTCTCCCTGTAAGGCCGATCTCAAATAAGTAAATTTCCTAATCTCTGAGAGATCAGTTTGATGTACAGAATTGAGAAATACATCTTGGAACGACTGCCATTCTAAAATATTCCCACCGGAATCGGGTAACTTCATTTTTAGTAAGGCCATCCCCGCTGAATTATGGCCATCCCCATAGGATATATTTAACGAAAGCCGAGGAGGAGCAACTGAAGTTTGGGGTAAATTTGTCATTACGATAGCCTTTACGATATAAAACAAAGCTTTGTATTCTTCGCGAATTTGAGTTGCAAATCTTCGTCTACTGGAGGAGTTTACTTACTGTAAAAAGAGGATAATTTATTTATTACCTCACCAAATTGGGCGAGTAGGTCATCTAAATTGTTTACAGCAGCCCCAACCAAGTTTTGTTTTTTCTTGTCACTGGAAGTTGCTTCAAGAGTTTTTGCAATTGCATGGATTCTTTCCATTTTCTTGAACAACAATTCTGCCTTGAATTTATAATCGTCGATGCCAGGCATCTCAAATTGGAATCACTAGCAGGAAAAGGTGACAAACAACACACATCCGGCCACGAAACTAGTCGAAAAAAAAACTAGTGGGCGCAATCGAGTGGGCTTCGAATGACTAATCGCCCAATCAAGAAAAATCTAGCAATCTAGGCCTCGTTAATTTCGAAATGACCGCTTACGTTCTGAGCGATAAGACAAACGACAACATGAAACTAGTCAGATTAATTTCCACGGGTATCTTCACGCGACAACGAACCAATTTCAATTCCCACGTTTAAGCTAAAAAATTTTATTTTTTATTATTAACTTAAATTTTAGCCTGATTCAACCAATATTTTTAGTTCAATACGAACAATTCTGCCCGAAGAAGGACCATTCCTCAATGTTGGGTTTTCTAACAAGTGGACTGTACACTAAATAAATAAAAACAAGGGAAACCCTTTTGGGTTTAATTGGAGAAGGTAAGCAGCTACCTCGTACCTTTGATATGGCACCTTACTTCGTTCGTTGGTAGATGTGACGCACTGTCGAAGGCGACTTGCAGTGGCCCGGTGCGATCGCGCCTCAACTATTACAACGGGCTGCCAACTTGTCCAAAAAAAATTACCATCTCCAGACAAAAAAAAGGAAAAATTTCATTTGCAATTTAACACGTTGTATAATAATTTGCAGCGTTTTTACTCTCCACGCCCTAAAAAAAATGTATTGAGTGTCTGATCTGCACGTTTTAAGCGCTACTGTGTCCGAAAACAACATTCGAAAAAATGATCTGCGTGTGTCCACGTGCGTGATTAGAGAACAGCTGAACCGATTCGACTCAAGTTAGCCAGGAGATTAAAGTGGAACGCCCTAATAAGGGTATGAGCAAAATCAGTTGTCAATCCAACTATAGCGATCGTGGTAATTAAAACGCCAACATCTTTCTCTTAAAAATGGCTCGAACGTTTGATTCAATTTGTTGTTTGGTTATTTCCAAATGGCACAATAGTGACACAAATTACGAGAGAAGCACAATTACTATTATCAACGATTTCGACAAACAGCGACTTCAGTGCAGTTTGTCATTGTAAATCCCGCTCCTATGACGCTTTCGTTTAAAAATAAAAAAATAAGAGAATCGTAGTCAGCGTGATAAGATATTTACGATGGTGGTTCTATAATAGTAATAAATTAATCGATAGAAATGCGAGAAATTCCGGAACCTTAAGTGTTACCAGATCATATCGACGAGAAGTCACGTTTTCAACAAATTCAAACGAGGTTAGCGCATCACAGATCAGAAGCGACTAATATCACTCAACGTACGTGGGACTAAAGAAAGTTGCGTGATGCGTCACACCAGGTGTTTTACTCCACAAAACCTTTCACCTAAGAGACTCCCACGTAATTGCCTGTGCTTATTCATGACCTAAATCGAGCAACCGGCCTGTCTCAAGAACTCACATTGTCTTTGCTCGTCAATTAAACATGAATTATGAGGGAAGATCTGAAAAAATCGGTTTCGTTCCAATGGACGACAGTTTCTGTGCTGTTCTTGTCGTTTTCCCAAGAGTGAGCACTCAATATCAATTCAGGACGGTTTAAATTTCCTCACATGAAATATATGATCGAATGTACGACGATAACTACGGTTAATATTGGGTCAATTGTGTTTACAACTTATACCACAAAATAATTTACGCATATTATTATGGACCATCAGGTTTTCATTCTGTTGAAAGGACATGTTATATGTGAGAGCAAGAAAGTCGATACCGTCATTAAAAAATTGAGTGAAGTCTTCTTTAGAGTTTACATTCGGTCTTTGGTTTGTTTTTGTTTTTCTGCGAACAATCTATACAGTTCAACTGCATTGAAAAATCAAACGCCCTGCAGGCAATTAAAATTCTTGAGTAAAATTCGAAAACTACTAGCACCCTGTTTTACAGTAGCTCACACGAAAAACCCCTTCGAGGTTGGGAGGGTCAGTAGTGGACACTATGGTAGAACTTAATGTGGAGGGCTTCTCAAAAATAACTCTGCGGCTGCCTCGAAAGGGGAACAAGCCCTCGTGAGTCAGGTGCGGATTTATGAAGTACACCACTTTAACCGTAATAATGCTCATCAATTAACCGTTGGTTTTGGGGCCCAACTCCATTTCTGTGAATTATTATCGTTTGAATTGTGCAGTTACAATATTTGATTTGTTTGTTCCAGTTCCTCCAAACAAACTCTTAATTTTTGACAACGCTGGGCGCGAATTAACTGACGTCATCGGACCACTTTCGGAGGGAGCTGACCTGATTCTGACTTGTGAAGTACGTGGAGGTAAGCCAATTAGAACATTTTTACAATCACATTAGACATTTCCGTACTTGGACATTTTTCAAACCGATTTCGTAATGCATTTGCCACTCAAAACACCTGCATCCAACTACACGGAGTACTTATCAAAAATGAATCAATTATCTTGCGAAAATACTCCACTTAAACTTTAAATTAACAACTTTAACAATATTCAACCAACTTATTGGAATAAAAGGAAATAAATCTACCAAGGCTGAAATGAAGATAATTGAAATTATCTGTGCTATATACTCTGTCTGCGTGTACATACTCAGGGTGAAGAGAAATTACCTTAGTTACTACACACGATTCTTGTGAGGTTAGCGGGTGATGTGGCAGAAGTAATTATTTATAGCACAATGGAGTCAGCCCAAATCAAATTGATGTGAGGAATGTGAAGCATGGGGAGTGGATGGGAGCTCATAGACAGTTCCAGAAGACAACTGGTGACTCCACCCCGGAGAAGGGAGAATCCTTATCTACTGAGCTCCAAACTAAGCGAGCAGTTGAATATCTGGGTTTAAAGGTGGATACCAAGTTATCATTTGGTTTTCACGTACAGCGAGTAGCAGATAAAGCTACAGCTGCTGTTTCCTACCTGACGACGAACATAAGAGGCCTCTGGCCGGATGAAAATAGGCCGTGAGCCTACCACCAGAAAGGGACCATCCACCTCTTGGCAATCAATGAGAAGAAGATGTTCTCATCATGTGGGCAATCTAGGTGAGGTTACAACATAGCAGTTCAGATGAGGAGGGAGTTAGACGAGACTGCTGGATTCGAGCTCATGCTCCATGGCTGCGGCGACGACGTCCATGTTCCAGTTTCTTAATACCATTGGAGAGAGTGATGTCTTACGACGGCCTCATTTTTAAGTCAGCGTCTTGGGAGTTTTCTAAAATTGAAACAAGCGCGAGCGGGAAAATGAGCGACGATTTTTCATGAAACTCGGCGGCGAAGGAAAAACTCGTGATACAAAGGAGCGTAGAATCAGTGAGACGCTTCGTTAAAGAACTAAGCCCCAGGCTGGTTTGGTCCTTAACAACAACAAAATAGAAAGCAGAGAATAAGACTTTTTCTGATCTTGTCACCAAGCGCTCAGATATCTTGATATATACATTTCTTTCTCCTGACTTCTTATTAGCTGGAAAAGAACACGTTGGAAAAGGGTAATGGCAGAGCGGGGTTCAAAGCATCAGGATTCTCTCCCACTATTTTGTAGCCTAATTTGAGGACCCCGAAGAGGGTGACTATTGAAATACTCCTGACCCAATCAGTTGCAGGTCCCGAGAGACGTTTGACACCGAAAAACGCACAATCGCTAATGACCTAAATAAAGCGACTCATGGCCATATAAAAGGTTTCTTCTGGCTTTTTCGTGTGGTCTTATAAGAAAACGTGTCCAGGAATGTCGAAAACGAACACACTAACCACGCGCCGCCAAAAATAGGAAAACACAGTATTCTGATTTAAGAGGCGTTAAGATTTGAATAAAACTCAACTTTTTTCAAATGGATAACAATATTTTCTTCACTCTCGGGTTCGCTGGGAAGAGAAATATGGAAGTATCAATAGATAACCCTGACCATCGGTCAGCATTTTCGAAGCGGAGGGTTCTCACGACACTTCTCTTTCTACTTTTGCGAGATTTGAAGATGAAAATGTATGAAGCTGGCCACCGTTGCTCTGTTTTCATCCACCACAAATTCAGCCTAAACGTATCTAATGGAAATAATAACTGTTCTTGAAGCCATAACTAAAAGCATGTGAAATTGAACATTACGAGAATCACAAACAGCCCTTGGATAGACTCGAGGCATATATAGAATCCAATATGTTTAGAGAGTAGTTTTATGAAATGAGGAAATATAGAATGCAAATATAAATGAAACGAAGGGAGAAGTCCAACAATGAGAACATCTAAAGAAAAGAGAGGAAATAAGTTGGATACGATGGAACAATTCTGGAAAATGCCGCCGGCAATTAAAGTAACAGACGGGAGAGTGTCAATTCCAGTGAGAGATTGAGACAATTAACCGGGAGGAACTAGTCCCCATGAGGCCATGTTGTCGTAATTACAGAGAAGTGCAACTCCCAGAAATTAAGCAAACTTGATTTCAAAATAGCGCTGCTCAATTATCAAACGGGCAGAGTGAGACAATTAAAGAAGGTTCTGTTGCAGTTGAAAACAGACATACACAATATTATTCAGCAGGATAGTTTTGGTGTGGCAGCGCTCGCTGGGAGCTGAAATTGGAATGTTTTCCAGTTAGAACGAACTCTTCAACCACCTTCCAAGCGCACAGTCACACAGACGAACAGAGAAGACCCAAAAATGATTTTATTTTTCAAATAGTCGAAAATGGAATACGGGAGAGAATACCTCCTTACAATAAACTAAATGTAATGCGTCGGGAGGATCAAACTATGACGTCAAAGGAGAAGTCTGTCAGTATGAAAAGGTGAACTTGAACTGAATCTGCTCAAATGGCTGAAATCAAACTACACTAGAGGTGCATCGAAGGAGGTTAGACAAGTTGCTGAAGCTGAGAAGGTTCCACAAGCTAGATCATCCAAGAAAGGAGAGGCATCTTTTCGCCCTGAACGTTTAGGATTCTGATGACTATCGTCGCTGGAAACGTGGTGATGAGTTGGATTCAGCATTCTACTGGCACCTCTTGCTGAGAGTTATACGGAGACCGACAACTAGAAGAGCAGATTGAAGGAAAGTGAGGAAGAAAGCTGGTGGAGTTGACGAGAACTTGTGAAGACCGATGAGGACGACTGAAGAGGTCAAAGTAAGATTTGCGGAACAAGTAAAAACAGGCTTGTTGTGTCTTGATTTAGTCAACGTACGTGAAAACAGATAAAATGTGCGCGAACTATAAATTTAAATATCTGGTGCGTAGCAACACACAACTTTCCGCCACCCCTTTAAGTTAGAACACCACCTACATATGCGGGCGCTATATCTTCGTTCAACGCATTTCTACAGAAACATTTATAGAGAACAAAATGTAGGGACTAGTTAGCTGAGAGTACTCCGTAAGTTTGATCGAAATCGTTAGAGCCGTTTTTGAGAAAATTGGAATACCGATAAATTAATATTCGACAAATCTCATTTTCTGAGTTAACTTGGCGTATATCTCCGTTCAACATATATATACAGAAATAATTATAGAGAACCAAATGTTGGTATGGGTGACTAGAAGACACTCCATTAAGATTTATCACATCTGGTGAAGAAGTTACCCTGGAATTTACGGAAATGTTCGAACAAATGTTATTTTTGATACATTTTGATTTTTATGTCTGTTCAATGGACTGTCAGAGGAATATTTATTGAAAACAATATGTAGGTATTAACTATTTGAAAACATCCTGTGAGTTTGGTGATAATCGTTGAAGCCGTTTTGCCAAAAAGCGTAAAAACCCTATTTTTGCTTCATATGCCTATATCTCCGTTCACCGTATTTTCATGGAGAGATGTATAGAGAAGAAAAGTTAGGTATTGATTAGTAAAAGATAATTTGAAAGTTTAATCAAAATCTTTAGAGCCGTTTTCGAGAAAAATGCTAAAAACCTTAGTTTTTGGTCCTTTTTCGTCCCCCCACCCCCCTTCCCACCGGCCGAAATCGTCCATAACCTCATTTCGGTGTCTACAAAAAATAACGAACAAAACAAAAAAAGAACCAGCTCAATCGGATCAGCCGTTCTCCTGCAAATCGAACTACAGACACACACACACACAGACATACACACAGACATACACACAGACATACACACGAACCTCTCTCCGAAATTAGGTTTTTTAGACTCAGTAGGGTCTGAAACGTAAAGATCTGAAGAAAACCCAACTTTTTTTTTTGGGCCGATTACTATACTTTCCTTCCCTTCGGGTAGCGGAAAGTAAAAATGTGTACAAAAGAGTGGGCAAAAGAGTAACGAAACGTCCAAGACGACTTCTTTGCGCTTTTGGTGAGGCCTTGGGAGTTCTGGCCTTTTTCTAATTGTTATTTTTTATTTTTTGCTTTCTTCGTCTCTCAGTGGAAGCTCAAATCGCTGACTCTTTATTGGTGCTCTTCGTTTTTTAGAGAGAACTCATAAAACACTCGCCCTCTTTCACTTACCCACTTGATAGAGACCCGTATCATTCCGTCTGGTTTGGGAATGCCTGACAGGGCTGAAGATCCTGGCTGCGATGAAAACTCCACCCTTGTGTTGGGTGCCGGGTTGCAAAGGAATAGAAGGGAAGAGACGCTGTCAAACTGGCGAGGAACAGATCTGCTCTGATCCCACCAAGAGCCACTTGCATAAGGAGTGGCGAGTGGAAGGATGAGCACAGAGCTGCCTATTGGTGGGATGTGGTCAGTCATGAAACGCTATTTATTACTCTCTAGGGAGTGACTATGGAAGTCCGGTCTGGGGAGCACCGTTCTCTAAAGTACCACCTGGCCAAGATTGGACAGTTGGAGATAAAAACTTCCAGATTATGCGAGGCAGAGCCAGATTCTGGAGCCAACCGAGTACACTCTGAGCAGATGAGTGAGGATAGCTGTGGTGAGCCTTAGAGTACTTGGCGAGTCGTTCCTGCAGCCGGAGGATGAACTTTGATGGCTTTGTGCGAGAATGGTGGGGGGAGGGGGGTACAGAGGAAGTCGCACTTGAGACTAACAGCTCCATGGACCTGGAGGTTTCCAAAGCAGTATCCTTATTCTGAGGATTTTGAGTGATCCCAACGAACAAAATCGTCGATTAACAAATGAACAGTTTTTTGAGGCAGTTAATGAAACCACAGATAGCAACTCCACCAACGAGAATTGGAATGGCAAATGCCTTGCAGGAAAAATACTCGTAGATCAAATAGTTGGGCCTCTAAGACTAACTCAGAATGCTTTACATTAAATTCATAATAAATCAAGAGACTTAATACGAGTTCAGAACTAACATTCGTTGAATGGAAGGCAGAGAGTGCTATAACATAATTCGATAGTCCACTTCGTGTAGCTGGTTCGACAGTAGAACACCTCCTGTGTAACTTCAAAGGGGAAGAGGATGTACACCTTGACATCTGAATACTGAAAACAAGATCGATTTTCTGACATTTGGGTGAGTTGTAACTCCTTCGTTTGTGTATTTTACAGGTGAACCGACGCCAACAGTCTCCTGGTTCGTTAATGAAAAATTGGTTGAGAGTAAATTGGAAGCAGTGCAGAACAACGTGGTGATAAATAAGCTTTACGCCCTCCGACTAATGAGAAGTCAACTCAACACGACCTTCAAATGTCAAGCAAGCAATACGAAGTTGATGACACCTACTGAAAGAACTGTGCGCCTGGAAATGTTCCGTAAGAGCTCACTAATTCGTGTCATTGGCTCGTACATTTTTATTTTGTTCGGTTGACGGCTAATTTCTCACCTTTCTGTCAGATATTTTAGCGTTCCTCACTTCTTTCCACAGTTCATGTTTTGGATTTATATCATATGTTGAGCCGTATTTAGAATTGGTAGCGCATTTCAATTCACGAAGGGCTCTAATGTCGCCGAGAACGCACTTTCGTGTGATGACCTTACTACGTCCAGTTTCGAAATTTCTGTCTGCTGTGTGGCACGCAAGGGAATAGCTGCCTCACACAAAACGCGTTAGGGAAATGTTAACAAACAAAGAAACCCCGTTTACCGGACACAACAATTTAGTCCTTAGGTGAAGATCTCTTCGACCCTAATTTACAAGCTTCCTTTACAAGTATTCTCATGTCGACGCAATCCCCTTAACGTCAAAAAGTGGATCTACTCTCCCCATTTCGCAAACTGTTGTGAACGCTAATGTGGGATTTCAACTAAATGTGTTGAATTTCTATCGCGTAACTATAGTCGAACCCCTCACAATACTTATTTGTCCTTCGTATTTATTTAATCTTACTCGACGTAACGACGTATTGGTAATTCAGTAGACTGAATTCACTGCCGCTTTATACGAAACTAGATTTAGAACTTTTATGAGCTGAAGAAACACAAACAATATATTCTTATGGTTGTTCTAAAGCACGGCGAAATGTATTTGGGGTCCTCCATACTGTATGCAAGTTAAACAGATCAGATTTATGAACCAGTTTTGGAAATCGTACTGTTCACTGGATGTAGGGCAGAAACCCCTTTACGTAAATTTAAGAGGCTTTAGATTTCCAACTCAATGAAATAGGCGTACCCATTGGAGAACCACCGAGCAAGAATATATTTGAAACTTTGAATGTAAAGCTTAACCGTATAACTTTTCAGCAAAATCGGCGAATGAAAGCCAAATTGCACTCATTTGTCAACAGTTTTCTGTCAAATTGTTTTCCCCGACTCACGAAAACTCGACAAAACTGACTATGGACTATGTCCATTGCTTGATTCTCGTTTTTGTGGATTTCAGTTAAACCGATGTCAGTGGAAATTATGAATAAGCTGCCAATGCTCGTGGCGAACGAACAGTACAATGTTGGTTGTCAGGCCAAAGGGTCTCGGCCTCAAGCAGAGCTCGTTTGGCTGAGGGAAAACAGGAAATTCAAAAGAGGAAAGGTTTGTAGCCAAATAAATTGATAACAGCTGGTATTCTTGTATGGAATTCTTTCTTCTGCACAGTTTTGATCATTTATTTTAGTTGATTGGTTCACTACATGAAAACTGAAATGAACTTTCCGTAATTTTTTTGCATTTTAAGGTGGAAACTTGGGCAAATGAAACTATGGTGGCAAATACTGTTTACTTTACGCCAGTTCCTGAAGATGACGGCCACATTCTTAAATGCCAAGCGATCAACCCGTCAATATCTGGATCTCCACTGGAAGACAGTATCACTCTCAACGTTGTTTGTAAGTTCACTTCAAATATTTGTAACAATATTTTTAGTGCAATCCGTCTAAATAGGAAAAATTCACGTTTTCTCGAACGAAGAAGACCTAGAGCCAGAGAAATCCTTGTATGTGAAGTTTAAGATGGGTCGATACGAATCGAATAGCCCCAGTACAAAGAATCGCTTGCTGATACTGCACTGTTTCTCACAAGGCAGTATTGGTGTCAGCAAGTGGTCTTGGTTCATCTCCTGACCACAGAAGAAATGGCCCACAAGGTTTAATTACAGCCCTTGGTCTATGGCATGTGCGTCATGGGGAGTTGGACTTCTACCTTACCCAGCTCCTAACAGGGTATGTGGTGTTCCAGACGTACCCGCACCGACTAGGCAAGGCCTTGAGCACCCAGTACTTTGACGGTATATGGATGACGTCTTACATGTCATCTTCTAGTGCCAGAGGTGGACAGGCTGCCGAGGCACCATGGAGAACTAGATATGTCTGAAACGCTTGTCACCACCAGAAGGAAGAAGGAAGGAAGGTGGTTCCTTATCGCTCGATTCGCAAAGGCGGTGTTGGGCAAGAAGGGCTCGCCGATCCCGACACAGTTGCCCGCGAGGACTAAGGAAACGACGAGGGAACCCTTTGAATTTGAGCAGCGCCCTTCGCGCTCGTCCTTCACGGACTTGGTTCTCAATTTTGCTAGACGCAAATGTAAGTTTGCGCAGTTTTCATGAATGGGAAGAGGAGTGAGGGGCCAAAATCTACAGAAATGGAGATGTCACAATTTGAAAAACTCACGAAATTCGTACTCTAATCGACACCTCAATAAGCATCTCCATGGAAGTACAGTAGAGAATGTTATAGTGCTATAGGGGCAAAAACCTAAAAACCTTGAGACTCACCTTAAATCATAAATACACAAAATAACACTTCTTGAGGAGAAAATAGAGAAATTGAATTAGGAACGTAATGAGACCTACTTCCAATTAAATCGAAAAGATAGAAATGAAATGAATGAATCGAATTCCTTTTCAATAGGAATTCTGCAGGCAAGCGAATGGTTTCGCCGTAGAGAAGGTTGGAGTCAATCCACAGCTTGGCATCACAGTTGAGCACAAGCCCAAGAGTAAGAGCGGCAGGGCTGAAACCCAATCATCTGAGAGTTGAGCTTTCAGTGCTGATTTCAATCGCCTGTGCTATCTCTCGATCGCGCCGTTTGATGCTGGATTGTATGCAGTAGTCCGCAGGTGATCTCTCCCCAGCAGAACTGTTAGGGTTTTGAACAGCTCACATGCGATGAAATCCGCTTAATAGCTCGGATCGTGATTCAAGTGGGGAAAAGCATTGAAACTATAATCTGGCTGATAACGGGAGAGTGGTTAGGACATATAGCAGCACTAGTGAAAATCAGAATGATAGCCCCAGACCGAGCCTTCTCCCTCCAGTGGCCCACTACTACCCCGCCAAATGGCCAAGCCGAGCGCCCAAAGGAAGAAGTTATATCCTTCACAATCAGATATTTTTATTTCTTCTTGTAAGAAACTTGTTCTGAACAGTCACGTTTTGGCACCCAGTAAATTGTTCTTTCGCTGCATGTTTCTTCTATACCAATACGAAGATGACCAAAGTTCCAGCATATCAGCTGTTGCTCCACTTTGAATTTGTACATCTGGACGGCCAAATGTTTTATCTTGAACGAAATTGGATACTTCTGTGGCAGAGATTGGAATGGATATTGGAGATGGGACAGTTGGATACTATGTCAATTCTCGGTGTGTTCCATGCTCAAATCATGCATTCTTATCCTTCACAAAGTTTGCTCATCTCAAAGCGTACGGCCCTTGTTTTAACATCTTGCAGTTTCCTGAAATCCTGAGCCTTTGCAATGCTTTCAAACAACAGAATAAATTTGTGGTGAGACGGGCAAACAACTTTCTCCGCGGTCCCTTGTTTGGTCACTCCAAATTTTGCTTCCTGCCCAGTTTTCTTCCTTTTTTTCTTACTCTCCACACCACAACGGAGTAGGAAGGAAGGTTATTAGGAGTAGCTTTTGAAGTCAATAAGTTGAATGCGTGCCTAATTGATAGAGAAAATAATGATAAGACTGAGTCTATTGACGCCCTTGGGCCCCGAAAAATAGACGAGCGCACCAATAGCAAGCAAGTTTGTCCTAGATACAGTAAGAGCTTTGCTAAACATCGCGGGCTTCACATTTTGCCTAAATGTTGCCCAAAAATAATGCTCGTAATTTAGTTGTTGAAGTGGACGAATATGATTGTAGTAATTTGTTGAGCGATGACGATTTAGTTGCTCTTGGCGCACTTTACAACTAATTCATTCGCAGAAACTCGTGATTTACTTAACACACACGTTGACACAGATTCCCCAGGCATTGACTCAGTGGAGACGCATATTACTACGTCAGCTGGGACATTATTTTCTGTTAATAACTAACAACGTTCTTATACATTTCCTCATACGAACTGTAGTAGTAGTTCAGTAGCAACGTGCACGCAGAGTTGTGACTGCCGCACCGATCGGCACGATGCTAATTTTCATAAAGGTCGACGCTTTTCCTAAAAGTTGAATCTTAGAAACCTAAAATATCGATCATAACTTTCCAAGCGTCTAAAAGCTAAAACATGTCTTCTTTAATATTTCAGACCCGCCAATCGTTAAACTTCAACTGGGTTCCTCACTGAAGCCGCATGAAATTAAGGAAGGCGACGACGTTTACTTCGAGTGCGACGTAAGAGCCAACCCCCGGCAACACAAAATTGGCTGGTTTCACAACGTACGTATCGTTCATTCTGCACATGAGCTTTACCATCATACAGTAGACAGAGAGTTTGTGATAGAGGTGATTAAATAACAATATTTTGTGAGGGGCCGATAAACTCACTCTAAATTATTCCGAGACGTTAACTGTAACCCAAGAAGGTGAAAGTGATGAGCGCGACACATTTGAACACCACTCCAAGCAAGAATATTTCTCTGACTTTGGTGGCGTCATTATATTCCAGGTATCGTGATTATACTTTATAAGTCCAACTATACAGATCGTATTGTAGCGTTACAATTTAGTTGATCTAGAAAATAAAAACCCAGCAAATTATTACACAACGGTTTATTATTCGGATAATCCGCTTGACCTAGCATTAATGCTCCGAGACCCACCCTGTCCGATTCAGCATCGAAAAATATCATAATGAAACCCAAAAAAAGGTCGAAAAGAACTGAATCGTAATATTAAAATAAACAACAACAAAAACGAAAGTGTCTAGAAAAAACTGAATTTTAATATGAAAACATGCACGCTAAATACTAATCTCAAAATTTAACCAAAAATCTATGAAAAAAACCAAAATGAGAATGAAATGAAAGAATCTAAAAAAATTGAATCGTATTAAAACCAAAACGTTGGGGAAATTGGAACGGGGGCGCTCGAAGCGAAAGGCGAAAGGGGACTCGAGTGCTGGCGTTGGAAGGCGAAAGGGGAGTTTAGCCGCCCGCCCGTGAGGCGAGGACCGTCACTGGTTGTTTTTTATTCAGACGGGAGGGAGGGAGGGACGCTGTAGTTCCCGCGTTGTACTGCGTTTCGTTAATTTTTTTAAACGTTTTTTGACCATTACAACCACGAGCTTCGTCCGATCGGATTGCCGAGATGGCGGGCACAACTAGATACCAAATCGGATTTTCGGGCGAAAGAACGAATTTTTTAGACCACGTTAAAGGCACAAAACGGCCCCCGGACGGCAGACGGCGGACGGGGGACAGGGGAGGGGGGACGGCGGATTTGGAATCTCCATGTCTTGAAACGTAAAGTATTTTGAGGGGGGGTTGTAAAAAATTTTCCGTGACCGAAAACATAGGGTTATTATTCAGAATGAATAATAAACCAAAACGCAGCTAGTTATTACACAACCGTTCATTATTCTTATTATTTGTTATTCTCTCGCACAGCATGCCAGCCAGCTTAGCGTAGTCTCACTCCTCCGAAACCAATCCCATTCGCAGCTCCAGAAAATACTAGTAAGCGATAAAAACATGGCCTTGCTACAACGGAACAATGAAAATTGACATTTTCTTGGCGTGAGGGGCCGTATTGACGGGTGGTTGGAGTGTGACGGGGGGAAAAGCGGGAAATGGAGCAGACCGGGGAGAAACGATCGATATCATTCATCGCTACATTTTCCCGCGAGTTCCTCAAAGTAGTATAATTTTCCTCACTACTTTTAACCCGTACATCCCACCCGTTCTATTCGATTCGGCATCGAAAATGTACATAAGAAACGATACCAAACACGATATAATTTTAATGAAACCTCAAAAATTTCGTTTCTTTTAGCCATTTATTGTCTTCAATCCGTTTCCAGTATCCAGTAATTTTTTTCAATTCACCTTCTTTATGGGCATCAGTGAGCCACTTAGCAGCCAACGCATCTTTATGTAATATATAATTGCTAGATTTTGAAGATCAGAGACTGCGAGTAGAGTTACACACTCTCAACGATTTATTCCAATTAAATGCACAATTTGCTGACTCAATGACCGCATCACACGTTTCGTTTGGCATTCTATTTGAAGCAAAGAAATGTTATGCGTTCCAAATCTTCAAAGTCGCTACAAAACTTACGTCTACTGTCATCCGTATGACCAGTTTTGTACAGGTATCCTTGGATCCACTCGGCGACTGCTTCTAAGTCTACCGTAAAAAACCTTTAACCTTTCTCAATCATTCTCCGATGGTTTGCTGACCTTTTGTTTCGGTTTGGGCTCGATCTTATGACGAATTGCTCAGGAACGACGTGCACATTTGCTCATCTTCTCGATGAATGATTAAGCAGTTTTAGATGTTCTTTCGAAATAACCGATGTGAGTGAATCAGTAAGTCCGCCTCTGGGCGACGGACGAACTGCGATGAGAGGTATGACGTATAGAAATTGTTATGACTTGCCCATTTACTTCCTTCCCGACTATTATCAAACGTTCGACAGGGAAGGTAGCCCAAACCACACGATTTCCGTTCTCGTTGGGAAGGAAAGGAAATACGCTCCGCGAGCGTGCCATTTGCTCTCGAAGCATTAGGATCTTGCGAGTGATGGTCCCTCAGGGACACATTATCCTGCCGCTTGAATGTCTCCCCAAATTACGATTTGTCCCCTTTCCGTCCCTCCCACTAGCCATAACCTGAAGCAATAAACATCTTCCCGTCATATAATTTCAAGGGTGGCGGGGCTACAGCTCTTCCACCAACGCAGGTTCCACAACTTCTATCGTGCGCCGCTTCCAATGCGAATAAAATCCTGTGGTTGGTCGTGAAAAACTAAATCAAATATCTAGTCAATAATCGCCACCTCCGCAGATCAATCTATGGCGTTCCCAAGACAAATCGAGCCCGTGATTTGAAATAGTTGACGACGGTTGATCAAGGTCTTTCATCAAGATTGTTTTGTACTCAACACTAAAGGTTTAGCTCCTCCTCGTCATCTTTCTTCATGAGGAATAACTACTTACGTTTTGAAGAATACACGTGACTAGTTCGTTCTCAACAAATTGTCGACAAAGTTTACAAAACTGTACTACTTGGAGTTGTACTACTTTGTAAAACTACGCCAACTTCTTTTTGTTTGGGCAATTCCAGGTGTTGTCAAACCTCTTGGGTACCATTCAAAAGAGTGTGGGCGCATAAAACGGATACCACCCTCCCCGGCTCATCGTTTTTTTAAAATGACAAATGTCCACTTTTGAAAAACCTAGCTGCATTTGGTTCTGAAGTTCAAAAGTATACAAATACGTTCTTAATGGTGTTGGTAAACTATTCTTTAACGCTTTTAGAGTCTGATGAAGTCTGGTTGATTTAAATGGGATGGTTACTGATAATATCAAAAGATTAAAAGTCTCCTTGAGCCCCCTATGCTGATGTTATATATGTTACTGTTGTGAGGGTGCTAAGGTCTATAGGAGTGCCTGGTTCCTACTGTACCGGTACGAACCAAACTGTTTCATTCAGCGGAGGCCTTGCCGGGACATTTGTGCTTAAATGCCCCGATTCGCTCGAAACTTCGCTGCTGTTAGTCGTAACCGAACGGTTCCCTCCCACTCTCTCACCCATCATTATGTTCGAACGTTGTCCATTATTGACGAACAGTCGTACACAGCTTTGTGTTCGATCGAAGACTGTTGCTTCGAGGAAAGCAGGACAAGTGTCCAGAAGCTTCTGGTCTACCATGATCTCCCGCACATCTACATTGAAGAGGTCAATGCTTATCTAGCATTGCAGCACCAGAAACCTACTCAGAGTACACCTCACAATGACTCAATCCTCCAACCTTCATCAATACCGACATCTTCCCACGTGTCTATCCCGAACGAGGTGTCAAACAACAAGCCCAGGGAAATCACCCGGTTTCGAAAAGGTCTGGTGATGACACTACTCCACCGCCAGGTCCTGGGCATCCCCGCCCTATCTACGGCAAACATCATGGGATAAAAACGTGCACACGTTTCCTCAACTTCAGCCAAGTTGCTCGAAGAACCTACGTCGAAGTGCACAGTCTGTGTCTGGCAACTTCACAAACTCTCTCAATGTACACGTGTGAATGCTGTCATCACAACGAGCTGGAGCGCTGCCCTTGTTTCTAAGAGCGCAACTAATCAGTTCACGGTAGTCATAGCATTTTCGCTCAGAACTACCCCTTCTCGAACACCTGTAGGCAGGTGTCCTGTGAGGAAGAGAGAAACTCTGACTCCCCCTACTGATAGCATCGTCTTTCGCCATGAGATGAACCGATTCCCTGAACCCTGGATGTTGCTGTGTGGAATGAAGACATACGAACCACAGAAGATGTGTACACTAGATACAATGTGAAGGAAGTGCGTGTATATTTGTATTTGTTGATTCAATACTCCCACCACAAACATAGGCACCCTTTTGGAGCTTTAAACAAAATTCTCTCTCTCTCTCTCTCTCTCTCTCTCTCTCTCTCTCTCTCTCTCTCTCTCTCTCTCTCTCTCTCTCTCTCTCTCTCTCTCTCTCTCTCTCTCTCTCTCTCTCTCTCAAATGTTACCGATCGTCCCGGCCCAATTCCTGTGTCTCTCTTCTGCGTAAGCTGGACAAAGATAAGTTTATGACCGCTTCTCGGAAGAAGAAGTTGACCTCCCGACAGTTAGGATTCATACAGGGCGAGGCCACGACAGTCTCACCTCGGCCAAACGGAAATTATTAAACACGGCTCGGATTTTCAAGGTCGAAAATAATTACAGATTTGTTTGGATCAGAAACGGAGATGTCTGTCTCAAGCAGTGTGAAAACTCGACCACTTTCGTAATTCGGTCGGCAACGGATTTGAAGAACATCCCGACTTCAAAAAACGGAAGAGGGGGATCAACGCTGTCAGAAACATGAGCCAAGACAATGCACCTCTTCATTGGTATCGATGCGGCTTGGAACTGGTACTTATTCGTGGAGCGTTACTCGGAGTTTATTTTCTGCTAGTGAGTTATGGTCTAGTTTGTGTTTCCTGAAAGTTTCTTTTATATTTCTTTATTATTTGAGAATTGTAGTTTCCTGCATGCTCAAGGTGTCGTCAAGGTTCGGATGGCCAATGTCGGTTGTTTTTTATTCCATTAATGATGATGAATAGTACGAGGTCATTCTTGAGGGATCAGCTAGGGAACCATAAAGGGTTGAAATTAATACATGTCAATATTGAATCGGTGGTGGCACACTTGGATGAATTCAGACTTATTCTACAAGACAATTTAATTGACGTAGTGGTAATTTGCGAAACTTTCCTCAAACCAGAAATATCCAGCTCATCCATCAGTGTACCTGGGTACAGGTGGATTAGGAATGATAGAAGCGGTAAGGCAAGGGGTGGAGTAGCATTTTTAGTCAGATCAACTTTTGATTTCGTCGAACTTTCTAGATCTAAGTCAGAATACTCCAAGGGTCCAGAATACATCTTTATTGAAGTAAACGGGAATGGATCTCGGCTTGTGATTGGGGTTGTTTATAGGCCTCCGGAACATGGCAGGATTGAAGAAGTCTTCGATGTGATCAGCAAAATTCAGGCTGTACATCAGGGTATTGTCGTTATGGATGATTTCAATGCCGACCTAATGACAAATAACGCCTATTCGAGACAATTACTGAAATCGATGGAAGCCCATGACATTACCCATGTAAACTTAATGCCTAATTACCATACTACACACTCATCAACCCTATTGGACCTGATAATGGTAAATAACCCGGTGATAATTGAGAAGTATGGTCAGACTGGTGTCCCAGGCTTGTCTATGCATGAACTCATTTACTGTGTGGTTTTGTTTGTCAAGAAAAAATGGTTAACCGAAAAATCATGATTAGAAATAGGAAGAACTTTAAAACTGACGTATTTATTGCTGAAGCAAAAGCAATGAATTGGGGAAAGTTTACGCAGAGAAGAGTGTGTGGACGCCAAGGTGGATATTTTCAATAATATGGTAACTTCTCTCTATGATCGCCACTGTCCCTTAATGGAAATTAAACCAAAACGCCCTCCCACTCCTTGGATTTCTGAGACATAAGAAAGTTAATGGCGAATCGGAACATTGCCTATAAAGCGTTTCTCAGGTCAAGAACGAACGAAAATAAGAACACTTTGAGATCAGCGCGGAACAAAATAAAGCAAAACATAAGGAATGCAAAACTTAGATATTTTCGCGAGCTTTTTGAGACGTCACGCCAACCTAGGGACTTTTGGAAAATAGTCAAGGGCATGGGATTTGGAAAGCGGATCGCCATTCCGGATGTGCTGCCTGTGCCGGTTGATGAGCTGAACGAACATTTTGGCCGTAAAAGGGGGAAGTCATGCTTGCCGGGGTTGATAGAAGAGTACAGAACTATGGCCAGGGTTCGAACTAATCATTTCGAATCCATTTTAATTGACCAATGCACGTTGGAAAAAGTTATTTCGTCCATTAAGTCGAGCGCCGTAGGAATTGATGGAGTTTCGATAGAAGTATTGAAATTACTAGTTGATGTGATAAGTCCGGTGCTCACTCACATCTTTAATGAGTCCGTGGAAACAGGGATCTATCCTGGATGCTCGAAGTAAACTGCTATTCAGCCTTTGAAAAAAGTAGAGAAGCCACTAGGTGTGAGCGATTTCAGACCAATAAGTATTGTGTGCGTCCCCGCAAAAATATTTGACAAGTGTGTCTACCAGCAGTTCAACGATTTCGTGTGTGAAAACGGTATTTTGGACGACAGGCAGTCAGCATATCGTGTGGGTTGTAGTACAGAAACTGCCTTAAAAAAGTACTCGATGACGTGAGGAACGACATGGACGAAAAAAAGGTCACGATTTTAGTGATGATCGACTTTTCCCAAGCCTTCGATCGAGTGCAGCATACACTCCTGCTGGCAATACTAGAGTCAATAGGAGTTTCAGGCCAAATGCTGCAATGGTTTGGCTCATATCTGAGTTTAAGGACTCTGAACACAAGGTCACCAAACGGTACCCTATCAAAAAGCTGTGTTTTGGAGGAGGGGGTACCCTTGGGTTCCGTATTGTCAGCTAGGCTATTCACCGTTTTTTCAGACCAGCTGCCTCGTCTCTTTACGCAGTGCGAGTGTGTGGTGTACGCGGATGACCTACAGCTTTATACAAGCTTACCATTGTCTCACCTGTCAGAAGGAGTCAAGACAATAAACGAGGAGTTGGTACGCGTGGTATCATGGTGCGAAAATCATGGAATGACGATAAATGCTGCCAAATCTAAAGCCATGATCCTGGGGACCACTAAGCCAGTGACACAGTGTGATGCGACGTGGATACCAGAAGTGTGCATTAATAGTGAACCACTAGAATACGTGACCAACATAAAAAACCTGGGGATAAATGTATCACGCACGCTGTCATGGTTGCCACACGTCACGCTCTTATGCAAACGTGTGTATGGTTCAATATACCAGCTTCGCAGGTTAGCAATAGATATGCCGTTAAGTGTAAGACGGAGGCTTGTCGAAAGCTTGGTACTGCATAACTTTGATCACACCATACTAGCTTTCTGCGACATGAACAGCGAGCAGTGCGATAATATGCAGAAAGCACTGAATTCGGCAGTACGTTTCGTTTATCGTCTCAAAACGGATCAGCACGTAACGCCATACTTTCTGAAGATGGGCTGGTTGAAGGTGAGGGAAAGACTCGCGCTCGCCTCTGCGACCATGTTGTTTAAGATCCTTAAGTACGGAAACCCTAGATACCTCCGTGAAAGGTTTATGATGCTGGGTGAAGGTCACATGCATGGTACGCGGGGCGAACTCATGCAGGTTCCGAAGCACAGGACCATCCTGTATAGTAGATCTTTTAGGATTCGAGCAATCCATGTATATATCGAACACAGAGATTTATTTGATTTTAATTTAAGTGTAAATAGTTTTAAGAATAGAATGAAAAAAATTTAAATGAAAAAATACGAGGAAACCAAATAATGAGAGGTATTTACATAAGTGTCAAGTGAAAGTGCAAAAAGTGTAATGGACGTGGAAGTGCAACAGAAGATTTGTCAGAAAGTCAGAAGATAACTTTTATTTTATTCACAGGGAAGAGAGGCCTTAACCCTTTCAATGCGGATGAGGTAATATTACCTCATGACACCTCACTCCCCCTACGTTTGAGGTAATATTACCCCAAGGCCCTCTCGCATCGCTCTGTACCTTTTCGTATTCGGAGGAGGGGATATTCGACTTTAGGGGCTGCAGTGTGATGGGATAGCCTTCATTAAGATTTTCTCTGTGCACCAGTACGCGCCGTTTTTCTGTACCTCTTATAGCTGAGCCGCAATACACCAGAGAAGTTCACACTCGAAAATCCTGTTTTTTTTTCTTGGTAAGTCGTTCTAAATGTTTTTTACTACGATTCAATTATCATTATGTCTCATAAATGTTACAGTAGTGATTATTTAGCATAAGAAGTGAATCAATTGAGCACAAAATCATACATTTTTGCTCGTTTTTCATCATAGCCACTGCTAAAGTTACCTCCTTTTCACAGTTTATTTTTGTATATTGGCTGACTTATACTTCTACATCTCTACAGATCGCTTAATCTGTCTCTTAGTCAGACCTGAAATGGAGAACATAAAGGCGAAAACGAAGGGAAAACGAAGTGCAAAGAAAACTGGACTTTTATTCTTCCCATAATCCAAGTAGGTGATTTGTTTTCTCCTTTCTGTTTCAATTTTAGAGGTTACTGAATTAATCCAACCAAATTTATAAATAAATTAATGTACCAAATTCATTATTCAGGCTCTTCAGTAGACAGCGGGGTTCTATCTGAACCAATTCCTGGTTCAAGTGGCGTCCAGATCAGTAGCGGGGATCGAAAGGCCGCACCGTTTCCACAATGCGAACCCATTCCAGGTACCTGCCTCAACCCTTTCATGTTATTCGTACGGCGTTTCGTAATTATGAGCTAAAAATATTGAATTGGGTCAACCTAAAACTTTCTTCCTTCACAGAGACACAAGCTTCCAAGGTACCTGCCTCAACCCTTTCATGTTATTCGTACGGCAATTCTTTCTGAAATTATCTGCTAAAAATATGGGTCAACCAAAACTTTCCCTTCACAGAGACACAAGCTTCAAGGCTCATTTCATTCTCGTTGTATCCTAAAAAAATAATTACTTATTATTTCCTTCACAGAAGATGAAATCTTGGAGACACCAGTGAAGCGGTTCAGGAAGGCAGGGGATAAAAAATATTTCCTCTTTGACGTCACCGAAGATGTAGTGAAGAAGTTGATGGAAGAGATAGATGAGGACGACGAGGATGACTTCACAAAGGAAATTGGGGAGATTCCAATCATTGACGTGGGAAGTTACAGAAATCGAGCCTCATCACTCCCCACTCGACGAATCAGGTACAGAGCCAACATATCTCCATGATTCCCCAACTTCTTTTGAAGCCCAGCACGTTTCACCGCCCCCGATGTCTCTACCGATTACGGTTTCTCCTCCACCCATGCAGCCATTCGACGATATGTCGCCACCACTGCCCTCACACTCTCCCCAGCAGCCCGGGCCTTCTGTGTCTTCTCCACTGCCTCCAGGGCCTTCCACACCCCCTCCCCTTCCTCACTTGGTTCTCTCTGGGCGAAATTACGTTTGGTCAGAAAACCCCCCTGATGATCCTCCAAACTTTCAATACAGAGGAAACAGCTCTCTGCAAGTTATTCCTGATGGAGGTGAGCCCCACAAGTTTTTTGAATTAATGTTCACTGACAAGTTTTTCCAGTTGGTAGTTGAGCAGACCAACCTCTTTGCTGAGGAGGTATTCCTACGACGAGGAGGGTCAGCGAGGGCTCGAATCGCCAACTGGAAGGATACATGCGTGGACGAGTTCAAGAAGTTTTTGGGGCTAAACTTCCTTATGGGAGTAATAAAATTGAACCGGAAATCCGATTATTGGAGTACAAATAACAAATTCAACTTTCCATTTTTTCGATCTCAGATGGCTCGGGACTGGTGGTTTCCTTTAGAGCAGTGCTTTCACCTCGCTCCCAACCCAATACCAACAGAGGAGGGCGAAGCCGAGGAGGTGGAGAGGGAAGAGACCCTAACAGACCTCCTCCATAAAATTAGGCCACTAATAGAATATTTCCATAACGGAATGGCTGACATAAGTGATCCTGGGAAAGTGGTTTGCGCGGATGAATCGATGGCTCCGAGGCTGTGGCGAATCTCTTTCCGTCAATATATGCCATTGAAAAGCCATCAATATGGCTTCAAGCTGTATATGTTGACGGAACCAGATGGATTACTTTACCGCTTCTTGGTTTACGCCGGTACTAAGGACCAGGAGGTTGGTGGATAAGGACATGCTGGAAAAGTTGTCGAAAAGCTGATGACTGGCTTCCTGGGAGAAGGAAGGGCTATATATCTGGACAACTTTTATAACAGCGTGGACTTCACTGCTGCCCTCCTGGATCAGAACACTTTCGTCACTGGGACACTCCGTCCAAACCGAAAAAACAATCCCAGTGATGTTATAGACAAGAGTTTGAAGAAGGGAGAAATGATCCAGAGGTGGTCCTCGGAAGGGATCAACGTGGCTAAGTGGAAGGATAAGAGAGACGTGTTGACCATATCTACCGAATTTTCGGGAGATATGGTCAATGTACGCTCTCGATCTAAAATAGTGCAGAAGCCTCAAGTTGTTGTTCAGTACAACAAGAGAATGGGCGGCATTGATGTGATTGATCAACATCTAGCGTACTACACCCAAGAAAGAAAATCCCTGCGATGGTATAAAAATTGAGCTTTCATTTATTAGAGCTCTTGCTCTTGAACGCTTATTTTTATACCGTCGCTACACTATCGCCACAAAGAAAGATTTATATTCTTTCCGCTTAGCCGCACTGACTACCTTGTGGCAGCTCAACCCTGCCCCCACCAGAACGTCCATCTCCAGCCAATGCTCCACAACGAATCAACGTGAGCCACTTTCCCAGGATTTTGGAGGTGGAGGCAGGATCAGAAACCAAAAAAAAATACCGGCAGATGAGGTGTAAAGTGTGCTACGGTAAAAAACAGACATACTGTAGAGGGTGTGAGGGCAATCCTCGTCTACGTCTGAAAGACTGTTTTTGGAGTATCACGAGAAACTTGGTTTCATCTTGTAATGAATTACCTAGTTACCTTCCTATTGGGATTTTTCGATTTTTTATATTATAATGCTTTGGTAGATTCTGTATTCTTCTATATTCTCCACTATTATATTAGTGTCATTGAATTCCAAAAATTATTGTTCTTGTTACGTGATATACCTAATAATTATAATTGTGTTATCTTCAATATGATGTATTGTATGTGTCACTTATAATAATTATATATTTTTTCAAATTTCCTTTTTCCTTCATATATCATGTAAATCTACTTATTTTCTGTAACATTAGTATATTACACGATACATTTTGAACGAGAAATTTTGTTTCTGTAACCAGTACCTAACCGTTGTGGATCTACCTGCGTGCCTTCAATAATGATATAAGTTATTTTCATAGAATTACCATGTAATCATTGAAAATCAGGGATGAAATAATATTACCCCATCCGTAAGGAAGAAAAACCCAGTGTTTTGCAGGTTTGCATATCCAGTTTCTCCTCCCCTACTGATGAGGTAATATTACCTCATGAGAAAAAATGTACTAAATACAAAAAATATGAAGCAAGGGACGGTTAGTATAATTTAGAATTAGACTCTTAACTGCAATATGAATTCATTTTCAAAAATGACTTCAGTAAGGGAGTGTAGAGCGCAAGGAAGGTCCCACATTGAATGGAAAAGTGCAGCCTGACTGTCCGACATAATGTATATTCTTTTCTGCTTCAAGCCCCTACGCGGGAGGTGCTGCAGTGAAGAGCATTGCTTGGAAAACTGTCGCCAGTGCACCCAATCCTAGACTATGCCTGGACAACCTGAAGCCCACACTACCAGTGTCATGTTGTGTACATAGTTCGAGCGTATTTTTAGAACAATTCTCCATAACCTCGGCTACAATCTGTCCATTCCCTGCGAGGACTGTGCTACGGTGAGCTCTCTAAACACTTCTGCCTGCTACGTGCCCGTGTTTCATTTTTTCGTGGTCTGTCTGCTATCGGGACGGCCTAAATCCTGAGCTTCTCGCTCGTGCCTCTCCTCCCGTCCATTACTGTATCACCCCTTTCGGTCCCCTTTTCTCCATTAATTGTTTGTATCCCCATCCCTTCTGCCGTATTCCTCGCGAAGTTCTCCCCGTGATCGACATTCACTCAACACCGCTCTCCTCCGTCAAATATCAACACTTCCTTCATCTTAGCTCTCATTTCTCCTAACGGCGTTAGTCTGAACGGCTTTTGTGGCTAATTGTGCTCTGCGCGTGTTATCAGTTGTTTTCTCTTTGCCATCTTTAGTCATCATTTGCCTTTTGTGTGTATCATTGTATTGATTTTTTTGTAAATGGGCTCGTTCTGTATCGTTATAAATAAATAAACAAGGTACGCAGAGATTCACCAGGAGCGATGGTACTCCTTGAATACCTCATTCGTGTCCACCAAATCAACTAATGAATGATGACCGTCCCAAGGACAACAAGAATAACTTCTAGCTGTGTAAGGTATTAAATTTGTATGCAGCAATATCCCTCGCCACTCTCACAAGGTCCAACATCACCGTCCTGATCTACAGAATAAGTATATATTATTTGCTGTGCGCCGCTCTTGGGGAAATTGGAGAGAAACAAAGGAACATAACTTTCACTCAACTTGATTATTTTTTAAATAGCGATTGGGAAATTTATTATAAAAATAATTTATATTGGAAATTACAAAGACAACACCGAACGGTTTGCCCGAATGAGTATAACTCGCTTATTACTAAGAGCTGGTTAACGTTCACCAGTGAATTTACGTAGAGCTAAGGAAAGTTGGCTGGTTAAGGAACGTTAATTGAGTCTAACCAGGATTTAGACAGTTGGTGAAATCGGCGATGTGTTGTTTGTTGTTCACGTGTGCCTCCAACGTGTGCAGAACAACTCGACGAAAAGGACAAAAGTGTTTTAACATAAAAATAATGTCTTATCTTGATTGGAGGCAGGCGTCAAATGATTTGGTCAGTTGGCGGGAGAAAAATCGTTAATCGGTTTGTCACACAAACTTTAGATGGAGTTTTCGGAAAACCAACTGTGCAAATCCTGTTTAGACTCGGTTAAAACTGTCTAACCGCTCCACTTAGCAAAAACAGGATCCACCAGCTTTGGTTAAGCGTTAACCACAAAAAATTGGGTGGTTAGCGCCGATTAGCTCTTCTCTTTCCTCATTATATCCTCATTTCTTTTCCAATGCCGTGACCGTCGATTGTTCTCTTTTATTATTATCTCCATTATTATTTTGAATAATTTATACATGTTTTTGAATAATAATAAAAAAAATAATAATAATAAGCAAAGAGTTCTGTTGCAGTTGGTTTTCGACTACAATGGGAATATATTACATTACGGTTATCGCTATCTTACCCGGCGCCCCAGATGGATATGAGAGCTTTCCAAAGACTTCTAGATTTATGAAATTAAAGTCGTTTGAAATAATGTGTTTATTTTCTGTTGAGGTATATGAGTTTTAAGCGCAGATTTTATTATGAGAAGCAGTTTTATCAAGCAACGACACTCTTTTACATAAGGCAAAATTACTAAAAATGACGCCATGCGCAAGCACATGAAACACGTCTTCCTATTGGCTGTTGAACAGCTAATCAACTATGATCTCTTTGGGCGGGTGCGCGGCTCATTCAAATTCAAAAATACAGCATTGTCAAATTACAATTAACTACTTCAATTAGCGGTAACTGCTATACTGGATTTGATCAATCTAACAGACTGTCTTCTACCAACCTGCACTCACGTTTTGTATTTCTATGTCTATCTGTTGGACGGGGATATAAGCGATGGTAGCTCGGAAAAAGAGATTTGTCGAATATTAATTTGCTCCGTTTTCGATTTTCATAAAAACTGCTTCAACGTTTTCAGTCAAACTTACTTGCTCTAACATTTTGTTCTCAGTAAATGTTTCCGTAGAAATGTGTATAATTGAAGATGGGCGCCCAGCCCATGTATACGGTATAATTTACGGTGGTTTCGGAAAGTTGAGTGTAGCTACGTAACAGATTTTTTTTAACTGAAAAAATTCATAATCTTAGTTGACTAATTCCCAAAACAAAGGCCAGAGTACATTTGCTCGGTTCTTCGGTGCGCGATTCGGAACATTGAAGAGCGTCACTGATACTGGGGCTAGTTACATCTTTTATCACTGGCAACTGTCTAGCACTAGTATTCTTCAAAATATGAATTCAATCGCTGGACTGACCGTTGAACTATATTTGAACCAACTTCGTCAATTTTCCGTTGTAACCGAATTATCGTCCTTCACTTGTCGAGATGCTGCTACCGCATGCGTAACTATTTCTTTCCGTTGTGTATCCATTTTTTTCGCGCACGTCCGACCGGCTTCTGCTATAGTGGGGACTGCGCTCTTCGCGTTTCTTTGTTTGTTATAATTCGACCAGCCATGGATAAGCAAATTAATACGACTTTGTTTCACCGATTCAGAGAAAAAGGCTTGCGAAGTGTTGTGGATTGGTGTATGAGTGTCGGTTTCATCTCTGACGAGTATACGTGTCCTGAATGTTTTGCATGGATGATGAATGAGGCCCTTCACATGTACACTCTAGAGTCGACGACTGAACGGGACACTCAAGTCTCGAATCAAAAGTGTAAGTGTAAACGGCAATTCTGCGTGGACTTAGGAACGGGGCTAGCGCGCCGAAGCGTCGACGGTTTTGAACGCACTCCTGCCGAAAGTCAAGAGTGTGAGTGTGAATACAGTTGTGTGATCACATCATCACAGTTTTGCCTAAGGGTTGGAGTGGAGTTAGGAACGTCGTCGTCGTCGTTCTCGCGGTTTTCTCCCGTTCTTTCTGTGATAAAACCTGTTTATTAGTGCTTCCGGTCGCCCAAACATGGCAGATAGCAGATGCTGGAGTAGGAAGTTCTCACAAACTTTATAGAACTTTATAGAGATTTTCCATGCCCGTGGAAAATCAAATCAAAGGAGTACCTAAATAAGAATCTGATCTGAAAAACGAAGCCTACGACAAGCTTGTTGAATTTTGTAAGCCTATCTTTCCAAGTACAAACCGCGATTTCGTATACAAAAAAGTGCAAAGCCTCGTAGAAACGTAGAACCTCGTACAATGCCCTGCAGGTTTCTGGAATAACTGCTGACAGCAATGAAACTGAGATGCCAGTCGTGAATTTCAGATCTTCATAGGAGCGCCCAGTTGCCAAATACCTCAAAGTGGCCACAACCCATTGCTCTGCAGATATGCTTGCTCGCATAACTGTATCCTTTTTAGCGATTTTTTCTTTTACTAGATCGACAAGTAAGTCGAATGTTGGACCGTCCATTCTCAGGTAATACCGAAAATCATACGGGTAATTTTCCCTTAGTTCTTCAACAAGCGGTGTATGACTGAACTCTTCCCTGTACCTCTTCACCCAAATACGCCGTTTTCTACCAAATTTCTCCCGCACATATATCACAAAACAACAGGCTCCTGACTGTTGTTCTCTACGAGAGCGATGGTACCTAACCCTATCAGGTAGCAGTTAGCACTGCTGAGAGATGAGGGAGGCTTGGGCGTGCGGTGAAAAATTTCCAATTTTTCCTCATTCCACACGCCACTCAGGAGTGAGGTTAAAACTTAAAGTTCTGCGTTTACACTTAAACTTTTGAGTGGACGAACCCAGGTGCCGCGTTTGCGTGGGGTTAAGAGTGTGCTGTCCAAAAACAACACACTCTTGCGTGTCCCACTCTTGAATGGCAGACGCCTGAACGACATTTCTGAGCGCACGCAAGAGCGGGAGGACAAAAAATTGGAGCGTGGAGTTTTAACCACACTCAAACTTCCACTCAAGAGTGTTCCGTTCAGTTGTCGACTCTAGAGTGCACGTGTGAAGGGCCCTATTGACAGAGTTATTTGAAGCCATCGAAGCAGCCTATCTTCCCCCAAAATTCGGATACGTAACTTGAGAGGTGAGTGATATTTCAATTTATTTTTGTGGCCGTCGATTTGTGTTGCATTAGGCGTGCACTGCTTGTTCACATTGAGTCAGTTTCGCGCGCACTCCATTGTATATATTCTTCCCGTTTCTTTCGCGAGCGTTGTTTACATTCACTTTTACGACAAAACTTGGCTCAACACTCGCTAGTGTTAGGTTCACCAGTATCAGTGATGCTAGTAAAACGTTCCGAATCGCGAACCGAAGTTCCACGCAAATGTACCCGCGGCCATTGTATTGGGAATTTTCCTCTTAGTTTTTTAATAGTTTAATTTCATCCCTACACAATTGTGTAACATTGGGCTGTTTTGGTAGAAAATGACTGAAGTAACGAACGGGTCAACGTTTTGGGCCTTCGGCTTCGAAAGGGAAGACCTTTCGGTCGCTCCGCAGCCAACCGGTCGCTCTACCAACCAACTTAAGGGCGTGGGAGGGGTGGGGGGAGGAAAGCCGCGCGGTATAAAACCGACTCAAGGCCGTGGCGGTCGGCAGTCAACCTCATCATGTGCGTTCAGGAGGAGGCCGCTGTAAGTTCGGCCAGTTGCCTCGCCGCCGGAGAGTCGCCGATTGTCGACGTTCATCCGGACGAAGTCGAATGGGCACCTCCCGACAACAACTACACCCGAGCGATGAACGCTTACGTAAGTTGAAAAACAAATGGATTTACCTCTTTTCCGCTGCACGATCTCGTTGCCCGTTTATTGTCGACCTTCCGTCTCATTTCGTGACTCCGCTCCGCTCTTCTAAATTACCTAACGTTTGTGTATTTTCTTTTCTCTCGACCTTCTCCTCTACTTCACCTGTTTAATGTTTATCCCGCAGAAGAACCGGCCTAATCTCGTCGCTTTGTTGTTGAAGACCTCGGCTCCCGTCGACCTCTTCGAATTGTGCGGCCGGGTCTACGGACGAGGGAAATCCACGGCTCGACAACTCACATGATCGCTACTGAATGTTCCTTCATCATCTAAATCCGTGTTTTCGAACTCGACACAGGCCGACCAGTGCTTTAAATCTACAAAATCGACATTTTTTTATTACGCCCTCTGTTGTCTTTCATTTGTTCGTTAAGTTCAAATTTTATGGCGCTTGTCGCCAACATTTAGGTCGAATAAGTAAACTTTAAGTTAGTATTGGTCGAAAGCTTTACTAGATTTTAGTGTTGTTGTTTTTCATAAAATTTTGATGCGATATGCGCGTTATTGTAAATTCAAATTTAAACAAGTAAATCTCAAACGTAGGTTTATTCGGCGTTCATCGCGTTTAGTGCAATGTTAATATAGTTATTTGATAACTTAGATCAAAGTTGTGTACTGAATATGTAGGAATTATACTACATTTATATAAGAAGCACTGTAAAAATTAAGTTGTACAATACACCGACTGAATTAATGTGTCGTAAATACGTTTTGTGAATACAAATATTTCTTTTTTCAATGAATTTTGCTTCTATTTCCTGGTTGAAAACACGAGCGAATGCGTTTGGTGCTCGAGAAGTCAAATTGGGCAACGGTCTGGTCTGTTCTGGCGATCGAGTTCGCCCTTTGAGAGAACGAAGGGAGAACTAGAAGCGAGTTGAGGTCAGTGTTGCCGTCTCGAGGGGGTCCTGAAGGAGCGGCAACGTCGCTCAAATCCGAGAGACCCCGGACCTGCGGGAGGGCTAAGGGCCTTGCCCTCCGGGGAACTCCAAGGTTTCCGGGACACAAGGCTCAGCCATAGTCTCCCATCCACAATCTAATTCTGACGTCACACACCATATTTTCTACGGAACGACAGAAAAAGTACGAGTTATTTCTTCAACTTGTTATACTAATACAGCTTTTTAAATATACGTTCAAGGCACGCACTATCAGAAATTAACCCCGTCGAATACGAAGCGCTCATAAACGTCAACTGTAAAATTACAAACGACAAAATAATTTATTTTCTCAATATCCCACTCTACAAAGAAACCAAATTCAACCTCTTTTATTTATTCTCCATTCCTTGGCAGACAAACAACCAATATGTAACTACTAAAGTTAACGTACCTGTTAGTGAGTCCGTCTCCTCTGGCTTGTGAGTTACGGAGAGGAGACGGACTCACTAACAGGTACGTTAACTTTAGTAATTTGCCTACTGGCGGACATAACCCAATTTCTTTAATACCAATATGTAACTGTTCTTCCCAAATACAGGGTTGTCCTTTCTAACACCGAGGATAATACCATGTTAATCTTGAAAGGCGAGTGCCAAAGGAAAAATATATTTTATTGCAGTAACAATCTAATATCCCACGAAAAACTACTGTGTGAGACCGGAATAATGATTAATAGTTCTACACAACATTGTAAATTTGCTCAACTAGAAATATCAGAAAATTATTTTACTCTTCTACCCGAAACTAATCACCTTTTATTAGTATTCCCTAATGAGGACAACATTGAAATGAGAAGTAGCAGCCAAATAGAAACAATAGCACTAAAAGGTATCCACCTAATTAAGCCCGCTAATGGTCGAGTTTATTATCATAACAAATTACTCTTAGAGCAGAAAAACTCGAAAGGAAGCCCGAAGCTTCTTAGTCTCCCTCAGCTAAAGTTAAATTCGCTAAATATTTCGGAAAACAAAATTAAGTTAAAGGAAATTGACTTGGAGCAGTTGGATGTTTTCGACATATCCAAACCCACTATAACTCACGTGCACAATCAAACGGTTGGAACAAAATGGATTGTAATTATGTTCATTATATTTGGTATATTGGTTTCGTATACTATGCTAACTGTATTTCTCAACAAATGCAACATTGTCTCATAACAATTGTGAAACAAATTGATTTCAATAATTTGTTTAATCTAAGAGGGGAGGAGTTACGAGAAGATATTTGCGTAGTGTGTAACTTTTAACCCGAAGATTCTCGGGATTAAAAGACTAGCTCAGCAGTATCCACCTCCCTACGAGGTGTCCTTAGACTTACAGCACTTGAGAAACTCACTTTTGTGTTAGCCGCCTCCAACGATTGTACCCTTTGTAAACCCAGTTCTTCCGTAATAAATTTTCAAAGTTTTTTTTAAAAACTCAGTTTCCCTTCGGGCAAACATAATTTATATATATTCAAAAATTTATCTGCTTATGAAAAGAATTATGGGCGGACGAGGTCATCTGGTAACCTTACACTGAAGCTGCCTTTTAGATTCACCACTAGAAGTCATAATTTTTTCGCGTACAATGGAATAAAGTTGTTTAATAGCCTTCCAAAGGAATTAAAGATGCTAAATGATTTAGCAGGGTTTTAAGCGGCGCATCATAGAGTACGTCCTTGTGGAAATGCTCAAATGATTCTTTTTTTTAAACTTTTTTTCTGATTTTTTTTTTTTAATTAACCATCTATCATATCATTCAGTACATAGTACGATATAGGAGATTGGTACTTATCTGTAGCTAGAAAGTTGTAACGGCTCCTCCCCTCAGCACAAGTTTTTACTTATCGCATTATGCAGTATTTGTGTTTCTTTTTGTATTCTTTTTTTGTAGTCTTCTTAAATAAATGCATTACTTTAATAAAGAAAAATAAAAAAAATTAAAAACATTCTTCTTGTCTCCAGTAAGTTTTGTAATTATTTTTGTTGAAGCAGTACATTTTGGAGTGCCCCGTTCCGTCATCAAAACATCATTGGTCGTTTATTTAGACATTTTGGGTCGAGAGACACTTTCCTCAACGATTTTTTTTCGAAGGGGCGTTTGGGCTCGGTAATGCGTCACTAAGTGTGATTGTACATCCGTAATTGTTATTCATACGGTAAACTGTACAATATCGTACTTCGGAGTATCATTCTTGGAAGAGGCTTCCTTCCGCACGTTAATTCTTCTCGAAGACGAGGTGCAGGTTGAGAGTTTTGGAAGTTATGTGGCGTCAACGGGTATTCCCAACTAACGAAGATTTTAGAGATTTAACTTTGTTGTTTTTATCATTACAAATTTCCTGTTTCTATAAATTCATTCGTTTTTCTGGACGAACTCTTGTTGAAAACGATTAACACAATAAAAATCTTCTGCATCTTCCAACTTTCCTTTCTAATTCTTCGTAGAAAAAGAAATTCGTTAGAAAAGCGACATTTTTGGACTTGTGGTGTGCAGTTGATGGTAATGGAGGTTTCGTTGACGAAGTTACAAGTAGCGTGTTTTCATTTATTTAAAGGGGGCTAATGCAGACTCGACTGCGCGTGACATAACTCATTTCCCGTCTTAGGAAAATGTCGTGTTGACTTTATAGACGAACAATTCTCTGTGAGTGCTCTTGAAACCGTAGCGTCCTCGAGTCGTCTTTTTATTTATCGACCTCGTATTCGGCGGGGAACGTCGAGGCCGCAGGATTCGCGTTCGAAAACCGGAAATCTCCCTTTTGGGAGCCGGTTATTTGAAAATTGGCAAACACGGCAGAGTTGTTGGGAAGCCTCAATTTCTTTTTTACTTTCATCTAAATGAGGAAGAAATGACTATACTTCCTCTCAGAGCGAAGCGATAGGACGGTGATAGGTGGAGGACGGCCAATTAAGTTTGAAGGACGCTCTAAAATATAATCCAACTTTTTGCCTCTCGTTTTTCCTGTTGGTGAAACTTCCCAGCGAAGCGTCCTCGAATTTCAGTTCGGTTTTCCCGCAATAATTTGAGTTCAGAGCTGGCCGATCCTCCTCCGGGTGCGGATCACTCTGCCGTTAGTCCCCTGCACGCCACCCTCGAGTGTTACGGATAGTGAATAGTGAATTATTGTGGCCGCGCACGGAAGAAATGACGTTGAAAACCCGTGACTATTTTGGAACAAACCAATTTTCCGTTTGGGTGAGTGCTGCCATTACTTTCTTCAATACCGAGATTCCTGAAAGCTTTGCTGTCACCAAAACACGCTCTTCGTTTGTAATTATCTACAAATTGATTCCGTGGCGATGTATGGACTAGAGAGAAAAACTTTGTTGAAAAATCAGGGAATATAGGTACATTATGAAAATTTGGAATAGATGAATATGGCGGCGTGCTAGTAGGAGTTGGCAAAAATCTCCACTCTGTGTGTCAAATATAATTCTTTCTGAGTCTTAATGTACAGCTACTATTTCTAATAATTAAAAGTGAATAAAGTTAACGTACCTGTTAGGTGAGTCTGTCTCCTCTGGCTCGTGAGTTGAGTGGTGAGCCCACAGCAACTCACCAGCCAGAGGAGACGGACTCACTTAACAGGTATACTTACAGGTAACATTATTAATTTGCCTACTGGCGGACATAACCCAATTGCTTTAATTAAAAGTGATTGAGAAATTATTACAACTTGTACCAAGTAATATTAAACATAAACATTTTCCAAAATATTCTTGGTGTTTTCGGATGCAATTCCTATCAGCCATGAAAAATATCTGGTGCGTAGCAGCACACAACTTTCCGCCACCCCTTTAAGTTCGAACTCAACCTACATAGGCGGGCATCTTCGTTCAACGCATTTTTACAGGAACATTTATGGAGAACAAAATGTAGGGACTAGTTAGCTGAGAGTACTCCGAAAGTTTGATCGAAATCGTTTGAGCCGTTTTTGAGAAAATCGGAATACCGATAAAATAATATTCGACAAATCTCCTTTTCTGAGTTAACTTGGCTTATATCTCCGTTCAACATATATATACAGAAATAATTATAGAGAACGAAATGTTGGTATGGGTGACTAAAAGACACTCCATTAGGATTTATCACATCTGGTGAAAAAGTTACGCTGGAATTTACGGAAATGTTCGAAAAAACGTTATTTTTGACACATTTTGATTTTTATCTCTGTTCAATGGACTGTCAGAGGAACATTTATTGAAAAGAATATGTATGTATTAACTATTTGAAAACATCCTGTGAGTTTGGTGAAAATTGCTGAAGCCGTTTTGCCAAAAAGCGTAAAAAACCTATTTTTGCTTCAGGGGCCCATATCTCCGTTCACCGTATTTTCCTGGAGATATGTATGGAGAAGAAAAGTTAGGTATTGATTAGGAAAAGATAATTTGAAAGTTTAATCAAAATCGTTAGAGCCGTTTCCGAGAAAAATGCGAAAAACCCTAGTTTTTGGTACAGTTTTGTCCACCCCCCCCCTTCCCATCGGCCCAAATCGTCCATAACCTTATTTTGGTGTCTACAAAAAATAACGAACAAAACAAAAAAAGAACCAGCTCAATCGGACCAGCCGTTCTCCCGCAAATCGAACTACAGACACACACACACACACACACAGACATACACACACACGGACCTCGCTCCGAAATTAGGTTTTTTAGACTCAGTAGGGTCTGAAACGTAAAGATCTGAAGAAAACCCAAATTTTTTTTTGGGCCGAATACTATACTTCCCTTCCCTTCGGGTAGCGGAAAGTAAAAATCTCTTGTGCTCGTACGCAGGGCGATTCAGAAAAACATAAGTAATGGGGGGGGGGGGGGGGACAAATCGAAAATTATCAGCCGCGACGTAACGCATAACTTTCCTTAGCACTTCGTTCGGCGATTTATAACGCTCTACCAACTAATACAATTTCTTTATCACTCGCTTTATGAGAGCTGGATACCTCAATATTCTACCTAGAAACTGGTAGTCCTTCAGGTTTGGAATTTATTGGGTTTGCGAAATGGCCTTATTGAGTAACTTACGATACTGTCGAAACGATCTGGTCGGTCAGTTTTGCAGTTATAGGGAAACACTGACGTCTGGTGCGCCGAAACACCAACTTCTATCAGTAATGCCTTTCATCGGGTTTTATCCCTCTAGTAGTTAGTGGAGGTAAAACGTTTTTCATGCTGTTTGTACGACATTGGTACAAGTTGAGGTATGAAAATTTATTGAGATGCTCCTTCTTATGCCACAACCGTTATTGAGTAATTAGAGCATTGGCGATGGATTAGATTGTCAACACGATTTTTCTGAGAAGGTTGGCTTAAGCTAACGCTGTGAAAAATAAGGGCGAGGGCAGTGAGTTGATTCCGGATTTGCAGAGGTAGATCCTGTTTACTTCATTAATAAACTTCTATACTATAGATAACTTATTGGGCTACCATCCAGATTTTTCTGAGAACAATAGTATCGCATTAGCGGGATTTATACGCAAAAAACTGAGCTAAAATGTTTGACTTTTTTATCCTTTATTGAGCTGCTCTCGTCATTTTCCCATTGATTAGATTTTTGTTGATCCATATAAACAATTTAATAAAATCGTAGCCGTTTTTGAGAAAACAAATTTGGTGTTTTGATCGTTATGGTAACTACAGTTAGTTACTCTCCATTGGTTCTGTCTAGTGGCTAAATCTCCAATTTAAGCCGGTTTTGTTCTGTCGTTTTCACAAAACGAAAGAGAACGAGCTCGATCAGCCCAGTCGTTTATCTCAAATATGACTGCAGACACGCGCCTTGCGCCGAAATTACGTTTTCCCAATTGAGTATTGTTCAGACTATACGTTTGTACCAAACTGTTGATTAAGACTGTGGCAAGACAGAAAAGCGCCCCCTCTTCGTCCCAAATTAACAAGTTGGGGGGGGGGGGATTTGTGAAAAAACGGCCATTCAGGCTTCTTAGGGTCAGAGGGAACACGTTCAAAGTGAAGAGGTATCAGCATCTCGGACCTTCCCCCTCCAAGAAGAAACTGCTATACCACGGTTAGCAACAATTAAGACCAAGATCATTACGAAAGAAGCACAGACTGGTAGTACTGTAGGAACTAGTTCCAGTCGAGCAACAGGTACGATAAAAGAGCAGGTTGACAAAAATGACGGCTATGGCAGCTTGAGGGACGACGGGATACTTAAGACATCAGCGCAGGAAGTTCAAAAGAGACTTGATGCCCAGGAAGTAGACAGCAAAGTCGGTAGGGGTAGGATGTAACCCCCCCAAGAGTGATCAGAAGAGTGAGCATGTTGCCCATCTAGCGGGAAACCAACCTCCAAAATCAGCAACCCTCGCGTGGAGCACAATTATCGTACTTTTTTCTTTTTTTTTAAATTTAATTTTTTATTCGTGATACTATAGAAACACAAAATACATGCAACTTAGAGTGTTTAATACAAAATAATAGGAAGTTTAGTGAATAATATTGCACGGACAAGGTATAGGCTATGTCGCCCCAAGAATCCGTATTCTAGTACGTGTTCCCACACTGTTTAATTTGGTCTTTGGTCCCATAAGAATCCTACAGACGTAACATTTCTGAAAACCTCTTCTCTTTTTTCACAGAACAATGAAATATATCGTAATATCGTATAGACCTTTCTGCACGCCTCCCTACACACACGAGATAGCTAATTTACGTGCCAATCCCTCGGCTTTCTTCCTTTTTTTCAACGGTCTTCCGTTTTTCTCTAACTGACTCCAGTTATAGCTCGGCAAAGCTGATCAGTGATCCGTTGAGTCGGCATCCGCGTTCTCACACTAATTTTCAAGGTCCGCTGACCGACAGGGAAAACTGTTCGTCCGTTAGGGATTCACTCGTCACGGTAGCGCAAGAGCTGCGCGACTCGTCCCCCAAAAAGGGCCATCTTACCTGAGTCCTATCCATTTCCCAACAGGCATCATCTGATCTGGCAACCAAGACACCTGCGCCCGCCCGCTCTTTTAACGGTCATCTCGCTTCGCTTCGTGAATGGTAGACGACGATTAGGTTCGATTGTGGAAGCGGGAAAGACGAAATCGTTATCGGCTGCCTTGACGTGCTGCCAACCGTTACCGTTCTCCACTCAGTACGTGATAATCACGCCATACATTATGCAACTTGGCCTCACTGCCACTAGCCAGGAAACAAAAGGGTACGCACATCAATTACCAGCAACGAAGTTAGTAATTTTACATACAACTGGCGCCGTTTAGGTTGAAAATGAGCGGATCAGCCTGAAAGCTCCCTCAGTCAATCCCCTTTGACATTTTAACACATTTATCTTAGTCCTGGCGCGCCTACAACAAGCGTTACACAGAAACAACTACAGAACATAAACTGTAATAACTGAACGTCTTAGGCAGACGTCCAGGACATGGTATTTCCTCATGAATCTTACATCTTCGTACAAGGGAATAACTTATTCTCATCCATATACAGGTGTTTGTTCAGTTTTGCAGTGATTCCCATTTAGAGTACCTTACGCCCTTTAGACAACATTTAGTGTGGCTAAGACCAGCTCTGTCCCAAACATCATGTGCGACGCACGCATTCTGAGCCCCCAGCCCCTGGTACATTCACCGATTTGTACGGCCTTAGCTACTAGCCTAACCTATTATTCACTCAGTTTATATAAACTAGGTATAAAGATATGATATTTTTCTATATCATTTTGTTCTTTGAAACTCAAAAAGACGATTTATTCAAAATCGTTACACCCGTTCACAAGAAAAAATATCTCGTGCGTTGCAACACACAACTTTCCTTAGCTCTACGTCAGTTCACTTTGTACATGGCTAATTCTATTTAATCGATTCATTTATCACTCAGTTCCTTTGAAATTGGTCAAACAACACTTCACAGCAGCAGGAAGCGGTAGCGCCTAATGTTCTGCAATTTATTGTGCTGCTCGTACTCATTCCCGGACCATTATTGAGCAATTGGTACACAGATAATTAATGAGCCGGTAAACACGAATTTTTGGAAGAAGGATAGTAATTACTTTTGCAGAGTTATTGGGTAAAAACTGGTAGAACCTCTGGGTATTGAATTGGACTACACTACCAATTTTCTTTGACTTTCTACCCACATTCCAGCGGAGTTTATAAGAAAAATATCTGGTGCGTTGCAACACACAACTTTCCTTAGCTCTACAACAATTCACTTTGTACATGGCTAATTCCATTTAATCAATTCATTTATCACTCAGTTAATTTGAATCTTGGTCAAACAACGCTTTACGGCAGCAGCAAGCGGTAGCGCTTACAGTTCCAGATTTTATTGTGCTGCTCGTACTCATTTCAGGACTATTATTGAGCAATTGGTACACAGAGAATTAATGGGGCTGTAAACAAGAATTTTTTGAAGAAGGATAGTAATTACTTATGCAGAGTTATTGGGTAAAAACTTTTAGAACTGGTAGTAAGCGAAACCGCAGTAGTTGAAATTCTTGAATTTCTGGAGTGACCCCCATGTATCTCATGAGCGTTTTTAAACACTCACCCTTTAGGTATTAGATTGGACTACAATACCAATTTTTTAACATTCTACAAAAAAACCAGCGGAGTTTATAAGGAAAAAACTGCGCTAGAAACGCTTTTCGTCGAAAATTTTGATAATATATTGTGTTGCTCTCGTCATTTTTCCACGAATGGAAATTTCATGGTATAATTGCCTTATTGAGAGCTATCAATATAAAAAATTTAATCAAAATCGTTAGAGCCGTTTTTGAGAAAAAAAATATTTGTTGTTTTGATCACTATGATAACTATAGTTAACTTTCGATGGATTTTGTTCATACCCTTATTTTGGCGTCCCATGATAACCTGCGGGCGAGATATGAAGTTTGAGCTGATTTGGTACGGTGGTATTCTCTAAAAATTGTTCACAGACACACATACAGACCCACAGACCATTTTCCCAAATAGTGTTTTTCGGACTCAGGAGGGTCTGAAACGTAAAGATCCGAAGAAAAAATTTTTTTTCAGCCGATTACATAACTTTCCTTTCTACTTCGTAGAGCCAAGGAAAGTAAAAAGGTTTTAATTGTTAGGATAACTCTCAGATGTTTTCGCTAAATATAAAATTTAAACGAATTCACTTCAGCCATTCGTGACCTTTTACTACAAATGGTGTTTTCGGTCTTAACACCGTGTGAAGTGTAAAGATCGAAGAAAACAAAAATCGACTTTCTTTCCTACTTAGTAAGACTAAGAAAAGTAAAAGGCCTTTCTTCTACTTTTTACTTTCCGCTACCCGAAGGGAAGGAAAGTATAGTAATCGGCCCAAAAAAAAAAGTTGGGTTTTCTTCAGATCTTTACGTTTCAGACCCTTCTGAGTCTAAAAAACCTAATTTCGGAGAGAGGTCCGTGTGTATGTCTGTGTGTATGTCTGTGTGTATGTCTGTGTGTGTGTGTGTCTGTAGTTCGATTTGCGGGAGAACGGCTGATCCGATTGAGCTGGTTCTTTTTTTGTTTTGTTCGTTATTTTTTGTAGACACCAAAATAAGGTTATGGACGATTTCGGCCGATGGGAAGGGGGGGTGGGGGTCGAAAATGTACCAAAAACTAGGGTTTTTCGCATTTTTCTCGAAAACGGCTCTAACGATTTTGATTAAACTTTCAAATTATCTTCTCCTAATCAATACCTAACTTTTCTTCTCTATACATATCTCCATGAAAATACGGTGAACGGAGATAATGACCTATGAAGCAAAAATAGGTTTTTTAAGCTTTTTGGCAAAATGACTTCAACGATTATCATCAAACTCTCAGGATATTTTCGAATAGTTAATACCTACATATTGTTCTCAATAAATGTTCCTCTGAAAGTCCATTGAGCAGAGATAAAAATGAAAATGTGTTGAAAATAACGTTTTTTCGAACATTTCCGAAAGTTCCAGGGTAATTTTTTCACCAGATGTGATAAATCCTAATGAAGTGTCTTTTAGTCACCCATGCCAACATTTTGTTCTCCATAACTATTTCTGTATATATATGTTGCACGGAGATATAAGCCACGTTAACTCAGAAAAGGAGATTTGTCGAATATTAATTTATCGGTATTCGTATTTTCTCAAAAACGGCTCCAACGATTTCGATAAAACTTTCGGAGTGCTCTCAGCTAACTAGTCCCTACATTTTGTTCCGTATAAATGTTCCTGTAAAAATGCGTTGAACGAAGATATAGCGCCCGCATGTGTAGGTGGTGTTCGAACTTAAAGGGGTGGCGGAAAGTAGTGTGTTGCTACGCACCAGATATTTTCAGTTCAAAGTTACAGTAGCACTTCCTTTTCATTTCCAGGGCACTTACAAAGCACGAAGCGATGACCGTTCAGGGCACACCGGAGGTACGGAGGCCGGCTCCAACTCAACGAAGCACCGCAGGTCTCTAATTCGAAAGGCAGCTCCTCAAGTTGGTATTAATATTTTACTCAGTATACTATTGTGGCTTTATTTGAGGAAATTGCTCATTTTGACGGTTTTTACTTTCCGCTACCCGAAGGGAAGGAAAGTATAGTAATCGGCCCAAAAAAAAAAAATTTGAGTTTTCTTCAGATCTTTACGTTTCAGACCCTACTGAGTCTAAAAAACCTAATTTCGGCGCGTGGTCCGTGTGTGTGTATGTGTGTGTGTATGTGTGTGTGTATGTGTGTGTGTGTGTCTGTAGTTCGATTTGCGGGAGAACGGCTGAACCGATTGAACTGGTTCTTTTTTTGTTTTGTTTGTTATTTTTGGAAGACACCAAAAGAAGGTTATGGTCGATTTCGGGCGGTGGGAGGGGGGGGTGGGGGACGAAAATGTACCAAAAACTAGGGTTTTTCGCATTTTTCTCGAAAACGGCTCTAACGATTTTGATTAAACTTTAAAATTATCTTCTACTAATCAATACCTCACTTTTCTTCTCCATACATATCTCCATGAAAATACGGTGAACGGAGATATAGGCCTATGAAGCAAAAATAGGTTTTTACGCTTTTTGGCAAAACGGCTTCAACGATTATCACCAAACTTTCAAGATGTATCCGAATAGTTAATACCTACATATTGTTCTCAATAAATGTTCCTCAGACAGTCCATTGAACGGAGATAAAAATCAAAATGTGTCGAAAATAACTTTTTCGAACATTTCCGTAAATTCTAGGGTAACTACTTCACCAGATGTGATAAATCCTAATGGAATGTCTTATATTTACCCATACCAACATTTCGTTTTCTATAATTATTTCTGTATATATATGTTGAACGGAGATATAAGCCAAGTTAACTCAGAAAAGGAGATTTGTCGAATATTAATTTATCGGTATTCCAATTTTCTCAAAAACGGCTCTAACGATTTCGATCAAACTTTCGGAGTACTCTCACCTAACTAGTCCCTACATTTTGTTCTGTATAAATGTTCCTGTAAAAATGCGTTGAACGAAGATATAGCGCCCGCATATAGGTGGTGTTCGAAATTACGGGGGTGGCGGAAAGTTGTGTGTTGCTACGCACCAGATATTTTTAAAACCGAATTGCCCCAGATCGAGTCAAATATTCAAAGCGAAAATTGCTTCGTGTTTTTGAGCATGAAATGAAATCAGGGACGACGCATCTCACAATCCCCTCCAAACTCCTTATAAATCAACCGGTGTGCAATATCTACTGTTTATGGAAACACACACATTTTCTCAGCCCTGCGTACTTTCAGCAACTCGTTCAATTTGTTTTTCTAGACTTGCCAGAAGTTGGCATTCTATCTGAATCTGGCGGTTATAAACATTCCAGAATTTGTTGGGTTCCTTCTAGTTACATGTTGAGTAAACTTCTGTGTTTACTGTACTACTACCAATATACAGAACAAAGGGCTAGCGAAGTCAGTCAAAGAAACGACAGTAGTTGGAATTTCTTGGGTTGCTCCTAAATATCTTGTGGCCACTATTAACTCAATTACACGGTTTTCTTAGCGATGTGCTGCTAGGGCGTAGGGAAGTAAAAAGTATTTGACGTTTTCATCATCATACTACAATTATATTTAATTTTCGACCGAATTTGCTCAAACCATATTTTGGCATCCTATGTAATCCCTTCAGTAAATATCAAATTTGAGTTGATTTATCAAGTCTGTGACGGGAAGATACATGAATAGGATTTGTGAGTTAACAACCAAGTTTGTCGGCAGCTTTGATTTTGGTCTTGTGCTGCTCTCGTTATTTGCTCGCGGATGAAAATTTTAAATTACTGTTACCTTGATTCTCAACACATGAAAATTGTTATATTCACTTGTTAGAAAAACGATATTTTGTGCTTTGATCACGTTATTGGTGGTTAAATTACGAATTGAAAATAATTTAGTTTGGCCATTTTTTCTCAAACGTGACACACTCAAATAGACTTTTGGAGTTTGAAGTCGTGTTAGCGTCTGAAAAAACTCTAGAAACGTTCTTAGCCGACCGGACAGCATAACTTTTCTTCCAACTCGCTGCTAAAATCACTAGTGGTCTCTCCACGTGTTCAAAATCCCACCGTTTTTTACGTTTTGACCCCCCCCCCCTTGCAATTTCTTTATTTTTCCATACCATTAACATAACTGTTAATACAAACCAGAATTCGAGTAAATGTTCGAATATTTCGACGATTAGTTTCAGTTTCAACTCATGTTCGTGTCAACAAAAAACGAAAAAATTTCGGGGGGCATTAATAGAGAAGAGACAAAATAATTCGATGGAAAATATATCAGTTTCGGTTTGGGCCATCGTCGGTTCTCTCAATATTTCCTTAAATAACTGCGGAACGGGTAGATAAGCAGCAAAAAATTGTTCCAGTCCTTCATTTCCCCTCACGAGCGAATTTTCATGGATTATCCAAAACATGTGCTGAGATTCGCGATTCTCTCGGTTGGTGTTTGTCGAAGAAAACGTTCGCACAGACACCATCTAAAACTAGCGACGAAATTGTGGGAACCCTCTACATTTGGTGGGAATCGATAATCCTTCCATTTTATTAGCGTTCTCATGCAAAGTCACGATCCCGTCACACCACATTCCTTAGCTTTATATACCTTCGGAAATTTCTACCACACTAGCAACTATTCCAATATGGGGTTCCCTTGGTTTATACGAAGCTACCACAAATATAACTTCTACATGGTGGGGCTGGTCGTTTTTAATCTTCCTGAATTTATTGGGTTGCCCCTACTTATTTCAGGATCTTAGTTGAGTGAACCGGCGTGTAGGTGATTATTTTGAGGACGTTTGAGTTACGCTTACGAAATTTATCGGGTTGCTCATAGTTAATAACTGTGTTATCTTACTCATAATATATAATAGATAACTAACAGTGCTAGACCATCGTAGCGTATGTTAGTGCGAACTACCGGAAACGAAAAAAACTGAGCTCAATCGATTTTCGTCGTAGTTTTTGACAATATGTAGTGCTGCTCTCGTCTTATTCTCACTTCGCACATTCAGAGAGGTTCACGGCTTCAATTAGTAATACAGCGTATTTTTCACTTTATTTTTTGAACTCGGTAAAACGTAATATCACGGTCTAAGTGGAAACTGGTTGCGCTTAAAGTTCCTTCTGAATTTACTGGGCTACTGCCACTTATGCCTCGACCTAATTTGAAACATAGAGGTAATAGATGTGACTATCAATGTGATTTTTTTGAGAAGGTTCTTGCTCACGGCTCCGGAAATTGAGAGGAAACACTGCAAAGTTAGTTTGGATTACAGATTTTCTGATATCGCTCCTTACTATCTTAAGAGTATAATGAACTTGTACACGGAAAACTGCGCCGAAATCGCTTTTCGTCGAGACTAGTTAATTTATTGCACTGAACTTGTTATTTTTTCCGTTATCGTTTTCATATTATCGTTGTTATGTATTTATATATAACTTTGGGCCGATTTGGTTTAGCCGTCGACATACAGTTATTCAACTTGAAATTGAACCGATTGCGCAACTTTGCTTTTGGCTCTGTAAAAATTAGGGAAGTAAAAAGCTATTCGCAGTTTGCCAAACCTTAATTTTTATAAATTCATATAAATCAAAAGGTTACAAAATTAAACAAAAGGGTACAAACAGAACGGCCCCTCCTCCAGGTTCGTGATCATTATGTAGTTCTTGTTGATTTTATATCCTGTTTGCAACATTTCTGGAATCTTGTTATTCAACTGTTAGAGCCTGAAAGAGAGAAGTCTATTTTCGAACATCATGAGAATTTACAAGATCGTAAGAATGACGACTTGAGATTGTTAAAAATATGAAGAAGCTGCTCGCTCAGCCACCCCAATGGAATAGACAATTGATGCCGATTTAATGAGTCACTTGGTCAGTTTTGCCAACTGTACAAAGTCAACGGTGTGTCAATTACGAAATTTAATGAGGTTATTGACAGTAATGCCCAAAAGCCAACTATAATCTACAAATGCGTAGCAGTTGCAATAATTTATATGCTGCGGAGACTTGAAGCTTCTTGATACAACTAGACTCAATGAAGTAAAGTAATAATCACTGGTTTTATTCGTAATCGGTGATTTAAACGGTTGCGCACTACGTAAATTTCCAGATCCTTGCCAGCCTGGGATTCGGCTTCATGGTTGGATCCGTAGCTGGGATATGCATCATGCCAACTCTCGTCATCGGTGATCTGTTCGATAATCCGAACGCTGAAATCCCTTTGACAGAAGACCAGGTGTCGTGGTACGGTTAGTAAGTTTTCCAAATATCGATTTAACCGCTCAGCACACATTTTGTTACAGCTATTGTACGGTGAAATGTAATAAATGCGATCAAAATTTCATAAAGCTCTTATTTCGATGCAATGTTTAAAAATATAAAACACGTCTCTGCACCTAGCAAACATATTGCGTAACTTCCTCTTGGTATGCCTGCGTACCAATAAAAAACAACATCTACTCCTCATGAAAAGTCGAGGCGATTTACGCATTTGCAAGTAATTTATGCAAAATGCAGGGAATTAAGTTACTCAGAAATCACTAAGGCCAAGTCGAAGGCTCGCTTCAGGCATGTAGTGGGTGTGATGCAGTTCCAATTAACACCGCCTACTCAATAAGAGTAGCAAAAACCCTCCGCCGAAGCGCTGGGGTACCCAAACCAAAGAGGCTTTCTCGATATATTTAGTGAGGGTCTGGAACGATTGCGTCTCACCTCAACAAGATCTACCACAGTGCTTTGCCCACCTCTCCAAGCCACACAGGGCCACTGACCCCTCACCTATTTTGAACCACGCCTTGTTGAACATCATAAATCTAAAGCTAATAAAACTGATGTTTTGCCGGCTGGTTCGGGGCAGACTGGTTAGTATGAAGCAGAAGAACAGTTTCTCATCTCATTCGCCAAGGCGACCGTGTTAAATTTACCAAATTCGAACTGCTCTCCATCCCCAACTCCTCACATGCAATAAGGGCATTAACAATTTACACACAGTAACGCCTTTTTTAAACCAAACAGTAATTGGGTAAAAAAACTATTACACAACGGTTTATTATTCTCTTGAACGGTATGACCTAGTCTCACACTTCCGAAAAATTCACCATCGAAAAATACCAGTAACTACGGAACGACGAAAATTATTAATTCGCCCACAGGCGCCTGTAGGCAATTGACATGACGTGACGCGTTCAGCTGACGGGTGGTTGGTATGAGACGCTGAAATTACTTTCGCTGTATTGTCCCGTGAGTTCTTTTAATTAGTAGACTTTGGCTCACTATATTTACTGTAATTTCACTGTTTTCGATCGATACGCTGTTGTACACCTCTGTTACTCATTCCATTTCCTTGAAAACAATACCAAACACGGCGTATTTGCGATAAGACTGCCAAAATTGCGTTTTTGTTAATTTGTTTAACCATTTTTTGCCCACTACAACCATGGTCTTTGCCTATCAGGGGTGTAGAACTAGGTACCAAATGGAATTTTTGTGAGAAAGAATGGATTCTTTCAGTTCACGGTAAGGGCATAAAACAGAGAGAGGACGGACAATGCAGATTTGAAATCCCGATGGCATGGAACGTAACCTAAATTTGGGGGGGGGGGGGCTGTAAAAATATATTTCTGGCATAAAACATAGGGTTATCGTTCAGAATGAATAATATACCAAAATGGACGTCACATTTATTTATTTGTGAAGTAGCGGGTACAAGTCCATTTAAACGACGAGGAGAAAACGTAAACTTAAGGCAGGGGAAAAAGAAAAACAAGCGTGAGAAGCACGAAAGTAGTGACAGGGAAAGCCGAATATAAGTCTCAAGGAAGCAGAAGTAAGCTTGAAGGAATCAGATCATTTAGGCGTAGATCTGAGTATTGAAAGTGAACGCAAGGCCAGAATGAACGGATTAGCAGTGCAAGCCAGGTATAGCCAACCACGTGGAGCAAATCGTTTATTGAAGAGAATGGCTATGTTATTATTGTTTTTGCGAGTTACTTCATATTCACATTGGTTCACTGATTCAATACTTAGATTGGTTTAGTGCAGTAATGTGCACGATACGTTCCCGAAGCGCTTTGCTCAATTTACGCTTCGTATTCAAGAGCTTCAACTAAATAACTTTACTGTATTCACTATGTAAGATACGATAATTGGCAACCATAACGGTTTAGTGATTGGAAAAAATAGATTCTCACTTTCTTTTTCACGGAGACAAAAATTGGATTTTCACTTCAATCTCTCTCTCTCTCTCTCTCTCTCTCTCTCTCTCTCTCTCTCTCTCTCTGCCTCCCCCCTCCACCGTCTCATTCGTAGGACTTTTAACGAGCTTAAGACCTAAACTGAAGTCTGAAAATTGAATAATGCTTTTGGAGCTTTCGATTATTATATTTTGGCGTTATAAATTACCAAACTGAAATTCTCCTGCAATTTCAACTGCTGATCGGATGCTCGATGGAGGGTTGAATTATGGTGCTAGTCAAACTTATATTATGTTAATTATAGTATACTTAAATATGATGCAGTAGGAACAATTGTTTTCCCGCAGGGAGCCTTTGTTACATGGTTCAGCCGATTGCTTCCATTGCTTCGGGTTTCTTACAAAATATATTCGGGCGCAGACGGATGATGCTGACAGCCACAATTCCCCTTTTCTTGTCTTGGATCATCCTTCACTTCACTCGCAACGTCAGAGATCTCTACATAACGCAAATTATTTCTGGACTCAGCATTGGGTACGGTAATCGCATTAATTGTGTCGTATGGTTATGTCGTCATTTTTGTAGTGACCGGACAAAGAAACCCGGTGTGACGGATCATGGCGCTTTCCTAACTGCGTCTTGGCAGTTAGCCTTTAACCGCGAATTTTCACGAAGATGGTGACGGATAATTATTACCCAACCAGACAAGTAGATTCAGTAGCAGACATATACTGGTAATCTAGTTTAACAATGTCGCTAACTAACTTAGTTGGACTCGTGAAAACCCTGAGCTCAAAACGGGAATCCTATATTAAAACGTGCATTAATATGTTGCTTCATTTCGTACTAAGATATCTACGAAAAGACGAAAAAAGTGACAAGAGAATAACACAGTACAACGCAGATTTCGTTCCCACGTGAGCTTGATAAAGAAATGAAAATGGAGTTAAAAATAAAACTTAAAACACGATTGCGGGAGAATGACAGCTTAAATTTGATGATTATTCCGCACATCCAGAACCACACCCACACAGCCAGATCGGTCCAAAATAAACTATAGATCAAAACACTTTTTTTCTCAAAATACGGTTTCGGTGAAATTTAAATAGTCGTTTTTTTGAAAATGAGAAGTTGGAAATACTTCATTGCATTCGTACAAAAGAACACTGTAATTCTATCTCATCGCTAAACTGAAGTCCCAAAGCGTCCTAATAACATAAAACAATGTCAAATTTGCAATGTGGCCGAAAAAAAGAAGGAAAATGGGGCCAGGGGAACGCCAAAACTGGACGAAATTTGAAACAAGAATGTATCACAGAGGAAGACAATTTGTATCATAGAGGATTTTTCAAAGGAATATTATGTAGTTTTTAATAAACATCGTTAACTGTTTGCTGAGAGATACCATAAATGTCTCATGCTGTTGTGCTTGCACATGGTTTTTGACTGCGAACATTCTTAAAAGTGTCTTGAGAAAATGTTCAAAGACAACAAATTTAAATATTTTTTATCGAAATAGTTGAACATTTTAGATTCATGGAAGCTCCGTCAATGTCGTACTTGGGAGAATCCATCGAACCTTCGTTGAGAGGGACGCTTTCTTCGATGTCTGAGTTCGTTTACATCGTGGGGACGATCTACTTATACGGTTGCGGTGCTTTCTTTAACTGGAGAGCTGTCAGCCTATTGGGTGCGGTGTTCCCAGTGATAACGTTCTGCATAATTCTAGTGGTACGAGCCTTTTCATTTTTCTGAACAATAAGAAGCTGGAAAGTGTTTTCCGTTAAAATTTTGTAATTTTCCAGCTGCCTGAGTCACCGACGTGGTACGTGCTAAAAGGACGGGTTGAAGATGCTGAACAAGCTTTGAGGTGGTTGAGAGGTTGGGTTTCAAAGGAAGAAGTTGAGGACGAATTGAAACTTATTGTCAAAACTATCTCAGAAAACCCTTATTCTGGAACTAAGATAATAAGTGAGTACTGTGACCTAAATGATGAGACTGTAAATGGAAGAAAGAATCGCCTTCTTGAGTTTATCGATTTAATGTACAAGTGTTAATGTCCGGAGTTCTACTCTTGACGGTTTTCAGAGCACAAGATCGCGTTTCCGGCGGTCTCAGGGGAGCTCAGGTGTAGGACGTCATTTACAAGGCGTCAATAGAGTAGATTACCCTGCACGAATGGTCGAAGAAAAAAGGAAATAAAGAACGTGTTGTTGTTTACAACAGATATTCTGATTTATGAATGAGAACATCGGATTTGTTACGGTAGATAAATGTACCAGTACATAGAATGTTATTAAGAGTATATTATAAGGTATACTAATAAGATTTATATTAAGATGCGCTGGTTGTTCGGTTAAATGCTTATATAACCCGCTAACAAAAAAAGGGGGGGAACAGATATTTTGTAAGGTGTAAACAAAAATGACAGACATATACTCGAAAACCTAGAGTGAGTTATATTCGTTAAACGTTCATGCTCTTCTCTTAATCCTAAATTGTTTGCAGCACGATTGACAAAACTGTTTCTGTTCATGTCACAATTATTAGAATTGGTTTTCTACTAGAATATATCCACTACGTTGCCAGTTGAATCAACCCCTAACGTAACCCTTACTTTTCAGATGGAGAGTACAAGAAAATCGAAGACACACCTAATCAACTGATGCTCCTCAAAGAGGCCAGAGTTTGGAAGCCAGTGCTGCTCGTTTGTATTTTTTTCTTAGCCGGTAACTCGGGCTCTCTGATTGGAATGAGACCACTGTTCATCGACATTTTCAAAAAGCTGGAAATGCCGATACCGCCCAGCCTCGTACTGGTAAGTTATGGAAGTATGACCGTCACAAATTACGGCAATTGCGACAATTTATCTAAAAAACAATCTACATTTATTTACGCCCATAAAAACTACGCTGAAGCTACGCGCAAATCCAAGACGTTTATTCAATTCTAGAATCACGAGTCGGGCGTGTGGTTAGAAACAAAGGCTCCTAAACACGATTATTACTAGTCACCATTTCGAGATGAACACCTCCACTGTATTGTTGGAAGTAAGGCCCCACATTATTCCGTGTGCTTTGGATTGGGTGGTGGATCCCTAGTACTTGCTGTTCATCTCTATAATTAACATAAACGTGTCTAACCAACAGCCAATCCGATGATCGAATTTATAAGAATCGTCGCCAAATCACCCGCAAAATTCATGAATTTCATCGCGACATTTATCAATTGTGAAGAATATACAAAAAAGCGAAACTCAAAACGCTCCAGCGAATACCTGTCAACACATTCGGCCGTGTTCAAGATTTTTTGAATTTTCGACGTTTCTAAAACACAATTTGATACCTGCTGGTGCGAATGTGTTCTAAGGAATTATACCAGCTCTTTTTGTAGTAATTTTAACCTCCCACCCCCCTCGAAAGGGCAACGTAATATATTTACAAGTATGTAAAATTCCGAATACTGAAACGGGGACAAAATAAAGGAACGGAAACACTCGATAGGCGAATACATGATCACTGTTTATTAAACCGAAAACTCAATGATAATAGCGTTGAAGTAGAATGGTAATAGTATTATCCCTTTTCCATGTTTAATATTGCAATTATAACAAGTTGTTGTTTTCATACGTAAATTTTGGAAAGCTGTTGGCGAACGAGATATTAATTTAAATTGGGAAAGGGGAAATGATTAAAAGATCACATAGAAAGGCAACATGATGTCGAAACGTTTCAAATAATTCAAATTTCGTATCTTATTGTCTTTCTACAGCCCGAAGAGTACGGGAAATATTGCCATTGTGTGAAACGAAGTTGAGTTTTCTTCAGCTCTTAACGTTTTGAGGCCTACAGAATCGAAAAAAAAGATTTCGGTCGGTGGTCCGTGTGTATTAGTGATTCTTCTCGAAATAAGCGATTTCCATCGACAGTAAACGGGGCTTAAACGATTTTGATTGAACAATAAAATTATCTTTTATTCGCTTTCGTTCTCCATAAGCATATCTGTTCAAATTTGGTGATTTGACCTATGAATTGAAATGAGGCGGTTTTTATTTTTTGGGAAAACGGTTCTAACGATTTACATCTACTACTTAATAACATCTCGTTCCTATGACAGTCCGTTGAACAGAAAGAACTACCAAATTGTGGCACAAACGTCTTTTTGAAAGTATTCTCTATGAACATTTGCCGAATATTCAACGACCATTGTTCTGATTTTCTCAAAACGACGCTAACGTCGAAATTTACGAGATACTCTCAAGTAAGTAGTACCCACATTTTGTTATCGATAAATGTTTTTGTATAAACGCGTTGAACGAAGTTATACAGCATCGAATTTACTAGGTGTTTTTCAGAAAGCTACAGGATCGAAATACTTTTTCATTGTATCATTGTATGCTCATTTCATGTTCAATGTGAAATGCCCTAACAGCTGCTACACTTGACCTTCTACTTCTAGGGCTGGCGTTGGCTCTGGGCAAGCTCACAATGACGTACTGAAATTTGTTAAATAATTATAAACTTGACACACACAGACACGCTGGAAGAACACAACTCAGTATTGATGTTCCAACTCTAGCGAAGTCTTTGGAGACATCAACTTGAAAATCAATAAAAATTTCATTCTAAGTGATAATACTGCTTTTCAATTTAATAATATCGTATTGCCATATCAAGTTACTTTTATGTACGTTGCGTTAGTAAGTTTCTGGTTAATCGTTTTGTTTGCAGGTTATATCGAGCGCTATGAACGGCCTCGGATGCATAGTGTGTGTTATGGTGGTACACAAAACTGGTAAACGCTTCATTTCCATTGCCTCTCTACTGCTATGCACAGGATCGTGCTTCGTATTGGCAGTATATGTTTACTCTGCCATAACTATACCGTGGCTCGCCACCATGCTCTTCGTGCTCAACTTCTTCGTGACAGGATTAGGAGTGCTGACTATGCCGTGGGTGCTCGTATCGGAATCATTCTCCTTGGAGTAAGCAGACTCTTTGGTTACTCATTGCTTCGTACATAGACAGTATTAACATTATTACATATTATCGTACTGAACTGGTCTGTTGCCTTATCAAAATTATTGTTCCTTAACACTCGTAAGAGAGTTAAATCTGTCATCAGTCATAAGTGACAAAGGCAGCGGTTTCCCTATCGTACACGAGCCGGACCACCGAACCTAGGACCAGTTGAGGTATATTAGGTTGTAATTTAGCCATTTCCCGGGGAGGAGGGATGCTTCACTTGTGCCACCACGTTGAGGTTTGACTCGGGAGAATCCGCACCACCTGAATCGCAATGAACGTTATAACCTTGCTTAGAAGCGTCAACGCTAAAAGACTTAGCTGTTCTTACAACAACCGTTGCTCACTGTTGTAGGAACTACAGTGGAGCAGCACGTGGTTCTTTGTTTCAACACTGAGCTAATTGGGAGGAGAGGGTTCTTCAAATGAGGCCAGGTTCGGGCAAAAGTGAGAGACTTTAGGGGAGCTGGAATGGTTCAGAAACATCTGATGCGACGCATCACATCAATTTCTTCGGCCCCACGCGTATTTCCGTCACTTTAACAACTTATCCAATCAGTTGTTTACACAGTTTATATGAACTTCGTAGAGCAGAGCTAACCACAACGTTCTCTATAGAACCTGGTAGTGCGAAGGTTCCGGAATTAATTGGGCTTCTCCCGCATACGTTATGACGTTTTTGACATTTTATGTCTTTACTTTGCTACATAAACTCGAAAATGTAACGCGTGAGATGTAACGGAGAAGCGTCACGAAATATCGAATGGTTGAAGTGTAACGCTTGGTAACGTCTGTTACAAAATATAACGCTTGGTAACATCACACTTTTAATAACCTCAGTGACCAAGTGATGATGCCAATTGCAATTGACGCGGCGAATATATCGAAACCATCAACGAGCACAATCAAACGTAGTTATCATTGCATAAAAACAAAAATAAAAGACATAAAATGTCCCTCGTGGTTGCGTAATTGTACGAAAGCTGTACCCACCGTTTGTGTTTCTTTTAATGATCGAGAATCGGATCGGACGATTTATGAACCTTCCCGCGTTTCCTGTTTCTCGTTGTATTTACTTGACATTAAACCTTTTATCACCACTAAAAGGAACTGGTAAATGTATTGCAAAATATTTACAGTATTTCGACTCGGCTAGAACCAGGAGGATAGTCTATTAGTAGAAGTTAATTTGAAAGTACAATCAAAGACGTTTCAAAACCCCCTTGTTTTTTGGTACATTCAGGAAACATCCCTACCCTTCCCACCAATAGAAATTGCTCCGATGTCATTTTTTCATGAAAAATAGCCCGTGGGCTAGACATCAAGTTTCAGCTGATTTGGTACGGTCGTTTTCTCTAAAAATCGCGCTAAAATTGAATTCGTCGAAAATGTTGGTAATTTATTGAACAGCTCCGGTCACTTTCCCGAAGATGAGATTTTTGTGGAATAGTTGCCTTATTAGGAGCTATCACTATAAAAAAATTTAATCAAAATCGTTTGAGCCATTTTTGAGAAAATTGAGTGAGCAGGTAATTGATGGGGCTGTGTACACAATTTTCAAAGGTCCAGGATTTTCAATCGTTCAGAAATAATTGTGTAAAATTTGTGACACAGTTGGGCAATGGAACGCCAGTAGTTATAGTTCCGGAATTTAATGGGTTGCTCCTAATTATCTAACGACTATATTGCTTGTGTGCGTACGTTTTATTTTACTACATTGCACTGTCTGCATGATATTTTTTTAGAACTCTTTTATTTAACCTGGATTTACGAGGAAACCCCACTGAAATCGTTTTTCCTTTGTGCCGTGTAATTTAATGAAAAATTTTAGAGTAATTTTAGCTCATACCCTCATTTTGGCGTAACGTAATGTTGATCTGCCGAGTAAACATCAAAGTTGATTTGGTTCAGCTCTTCTCTTGAAATTTCGTTCAGAACATAGGTACTCGAACCATTTTCTCAAACGATTTTTTAGCCTTTGGAAAGCAAAGATCTGAAGTAAAATCAGAATTTTTGTTCACCGGATATCATAACTTCTTCAAAAAGTCAAAAACGTACTTTTCACGTTTTCTTTAAAATGGGTTCAACGATTTTGATCCTTTTTTGGTACCTTCGACTAACTAGTAACTACGCTACGTTTTCTATAAAAATGCATACGAAAATACGTTAAATGGAAATACTTAGCTCGAATTACGAAGGGATTTGGAATGTTGTGAGTCACCTCGCACTGGTTTTAGTTGTACGTTATAGTCATTAATTATTTCTTATGTGCCCACACCATGACCGGCACAGGAAGAAAGGGTAAAGGGGGCGTTAAGATAGCAATAGTATTCATTCGTCAAATTACGACGCCACTAACTGACGTTATTTATCGTTTTGCAGAGCGCGAGGGCTGAGTGCCGGGATATGCGCGTCTGGAGCCTACGTGTCCTACTTCTTGTTTAGCCACACTTATTTGGATATCGAACACTTAATCACGATGCCCGGCGTGTTCGTCCTTTACGGCTTGATATCCCTGGGAGGAGCGTTTTATTTGCTCGTTTTGATGCCCGAAACGGAAGGAAAAACTTTGAAAGAGATCGAAGAGGCGTATCAGTCGTCCAACATTTATTGTTGCCAAGGTCCAAAAAATTACGCCGTCGAACAAGAAGAGAAAGCGGCAGGCTGAAAACGTTGTCATCACGTGAAATTCAATCCTTGTAATTGCCAATTTGACAGCGAACTGGCCAACGCCATGTATCTCCTCAAAATTTAACTTTAAATTTAAGATAACAATCAGTGAAAACTGTAAATTAGCATCGTGTCAAGTGATTAGTAACGTAAGGACGATGAAAAAATGTAAACGCCCAAGGTTCACCTTTCAGGTAGGTATTGATCAACTGAGCAATGATCTCTCTCATCATTGATGGCCAGTTGGGTTGGTTTTATGAACTAAAAGGGAACTAATCATTGCTACGTAATTAGTCGCCAATACTAACATCGATTAACGTTATTGCGGTGATAACACGTTGCCAGTCACTACATATTTCTTTTTACATCATTACGATCCTTTTAAATCCACCGAACAGCCAAACGTATTTCGGCAAACCGTTGAGAAGAGAGAGGTGACTGGACAACTGTAGGAAAGAGAAATGTAACTTATGATAAAATACCGATAATCATGAATGGCTGTGGAATTTTAATGATTTAAAGTTAACATTTATTGAATATATTTGTATGCGACGATTGTGTCGAGAAGAGATTCTATGAAATATTTCTCCAGAGAGTACGGAAGAGAAGACACAAAATGGCAATCTCCTCCTGATTGGTCCTCCCGGTACAAATAAACTCGTCAATCATTCGCTCTCTCTCTCTCTTTCTCTAAGATTGCAAATTTAGGATTAAATAGATAAATATACGTTTAGAAATAAGTAGAAGATATATATTTTTTAATCTAAGGTAACCGATTATCAATTAAATGAAACAATAAAAATCGAGAAGAAAAATTCATTATTTTTGAAATGAACTTTTAATTAGTAACTTTGGTAAGTTGCTCGCAAACAATCTAATTTTGTAGTATTTTCGTTTGGTTTGTATTTGTGTAATTGTAATTGATATTGTGTGGTTGCTTCAGGATGTAATTTATTGTGAATGCCACTTCCAAGCACTAAGTTAGAGAGGGCGCAATGGTCCTATTTGTAACATTCCGTTAAATAAACAAACATCAAGTCCCTCAACCTCAGTTTTATTGTTTCTGCAGAGCTTACATTACCTGATAGATTACCTGACCCGACAGTTTCTGATGTTAGTTCTAAACCGGCATTCGATAGAAAGGTACTGAAGGTGAGAAATGTAGAGTTCCTTCAATAATATCTAAAACCAACTTCCGAGACGTTAATCAACAACCGTTTTCAATTCTAATTTTTTGTGTTTCATAAATACTTTTTCAAACGAATAAACCAGGAAACAACCACAACCCAGTTATATTGTGGAAGGTTGTTTTTATTTATTATTATATACTATTTTAGTAACATACATAATCGTTGTGGAAGGTCTAACAGGTGTGTACAGATATGGTCATCAGTGGGTGATCAAGTATGCCTGTGCCAATGATACTGCCTGACGTATGTTGAAGCCAGTTCTGAGATAGACATCTTGCGTTCGTTTACGTCCCTCGTCATGACCCCAAGTATAACAGGTAGCTATTCAAATTTTGAACTCCACGTATCCATTAGGTTAGTTATATTCTGCACCAAACACTCGTACTACCAACGAAGTGCAGCTGTGGGTCAGTAGTTTTGAGAGCTGTATCTAGTGAAGACCCGTCGATTCTTGAAAGATCGTAATTCCACAGGGTTAGTAATTCCGGACGTAAACGTGCACATTACTTAGTAGGTGTAACGCGTACGTGTTAAACGCATAATTGAAGTATATGAGTGAAGACTCCTAAGAGGAAGTCGGTAATTTGTCGCGGTGAAGAAACGTGACATGACGCTCACAACCAAATAAGCTTGAACTTGGGGGTCTGCGTAATGTCCCGAGAAAAGGGAGATTTATAAAACCAAAACACTGTCGTCGGAAGGAAGACGATTTTTTTCTTCACAGTTTGGACCTTAAACAGAACATTAAATAAGGAAAGTTAAGTTGCTTTCGAAGGGCTTTCAGTTTGTCAAACGTTAGGACGGTTAACTTATCTTGAGAGATGGGCCAATATTTCAGCTCCGCATCGAGAACGGCAATATGTTTTACCTCAACTTCACCCCCCAAAAACCGACACTTGCTGCGCACATGCCTATTAGGCGCTTCGCAGGGCCCGAAAAAGGAACCCGAGCCAATACTGTTAATCAGTCTTCGCCGCCCAAGTCTTCGCGTAAATCACAAAAACCAGGGCTCCCCGCACCAATATTCCATGTGGGACAACACATCGTCTCGTGTATCGTCGACCAAATGTGCCGTCTTCTGAAGAAAGACTTGAGTCGGCTCTTCTTACGAGAGGATTTCAAGAGGAAACGTCCGTCTCGACAGAAACCTTCTTTCCGTCATTTCCCTAGTGGAAACAGATGCTCGGGTTACGTCCCAAAGATGAGGCCAAATCTGCGACTGAAATAACGAGCAGTTCTGTCCACCAGGTGGTTTTGCCACGATTTAGTTGACCCCGAGTGTTAGTGGTTACTTAATAATTAACTGGCGTGTATTTGACCTAGTTGTTATTTTTCTGGACTCAAAAGATAAGAAAAGTATTGCCAAGAAGTGAATTCCCCTTAAAACCTGGATGGAAACAAAACAAAAATAAATGACACCAAATCCGGCTTGAACTTGAAATATTGTAAGGTTAATCTATCTTCTGCGAAGTCCTCTTCTGGTTTCTTGAAAGGAAAACCGCTAGTGGCGGCAGTCTTTTGTTACAATACGTCAAAGCAGCAGATACCAGACTGCAAAATTGACTTGGGCTAAGCGGCACAAAGCAAGTATATCTGCAGAAGCAAAATAAACATGTATAGAGAATGAATGTAGATACTATTTAGCTGAAAGCTCCTCATAAGTTTGATAAAAATCGTAACAACCTTCAAACCTCCAAACCTTCTTCTGTTTGCAACCCTTTGGCCAGTAGAAAGTAAAAACCCTGCAAATTATTACACAATGGTTTATTATTCGGATAATCAGCTTGACCTAGCATTAATGCTCCGAGACCCATCCTGTTCGATTCAACATCGAAAAATATCATAATGAAACCCAAAAAAAGGTCGAAAAGAATTGAATCGTAATATTGAAATAAACAAAAAAAAAACGAAAGTATCTAGAAAAAACTGAATTTTAATATGAAAACATGCACGCTAAACACTAATATCAAAATTTAACCAAAAATCAATGAAAAAAACCAAAATGAGAATGAAACGAAAGAATCTAAAAAAATTGAATCGTATTAAAACCAAAACGTCGGGGAAATTGGAACGGGGGCGCTCGAAGCGAAAGGCGAAAGGGGAGTTGAGTGGCGGCGTCGTTGGAATGCAAGCGAGAGCGGGAGGCGCGTTCGCTCGCCTCGAGCGCGGTTGCTTTTTTAATGAGACGGGCGGGAGGGAGGAAGTTCAAACGACGAAACGCTGTAGCTCCCGCATTGTACTGCGTTTCGTTAATTTTTTTAACCATTTTTTGCCCATTACAACCACGGGCTTCGTCCGATCGGATTGCCGAGATGGCGGGCACAACTAGATACCAAATCGGATTTTTGGGCGAAAGAACGAATTTTTTAGACCACGTTAAAGGCACAAAACGGCCTGGACGGCGGACGGGGGACGGCGGACGGACATTGCAAATTTGGAATCTCCAAGTCTTAAATTTTGAGGGGGGGTTGTAAAAAATGTTTCGTGACCGAAAACATAGGGTTATTATTCAGAATGAATAATAAACCAAAAGCAGAGTTCAAATTCATCAAGAGCCATTCGGGTGCGCCTGAGACCGTGTTTATCGGTGCAATCGCTGATAACTAGGAAGCGTCCACGGTCGAACTGAGCAGCCACGAAAAGGAACCACACGATATTAATTTTGAGCAAGTTCCTCCAAGTAGTGCGTCAAAACAAATCAAACTTTCATCAGATGTTAAAGTTTTGAGACTCCTGAATTGTCTCCTGTAGGTACGTGTTTGGAGTTTGAGGAAGACGGGAGTGCGTTATTGAATGGGAATGATTAATACGGTGGAAATAAATGAATGATGACATCTATTCTGCTCGTCATTCGAGACAACTGAATATTTCCGATGCCCTACTAAAAGGCAATTGCATGTCACACGAGTGCACGGAGAACTACTGGGAGACTGGGTTTAAAAAACTATTGGTCATTCACCCTTCACATACGTCATTCACTGCAGCCTGCAGAGAGACAATCAGCAATAGGTGAGACTGTTGGGAAGAGCTAGCAGAGATATCTTAAAAGATGGGATCTAAATTAGGAGCTTGTTGCCGTCCAATATCCCCCCGATCTTATTAATGCTGACCCAGTAGGGGACTGATATTTGAGCACCGCAGTTACCCCAGTAGTTTCCAACGAGCCTGACAGCCTCTACCTCCTTCGAGATAGTGACTCCTGATCTAACATCTAATTATAATATAAATTAATAAAGCATATCTTCAGAACGCTAAATTTTTGCTGAACGTCCTCAGGCGTATTGGCTGTGACGGCCAACCTTCTCACAGGGTTAATCGAATATCTGTAAACATTGTGATATCCGACAAGTAGGTAACAATCAATTGGCCATTTCTTGACCTACTGACCACCCACACATGGCCGCCGTCTATTTGTTTCCAGAGTTAAATGTCAGAGAATGTGAACTAATTATTATTAATAGAGAGGTTCAAAGTGAATTGAAGGGGGAAGACCGCACGTGTTTCGCCACTCCAGTTAATACCCCATTAGGGGGGCTCCGAAAGAGTTTGGGCCTCAAGCCCTGGACCCGAAGGATCTCAGTTAGAAGGCGCCCACCTCATTAGTTTTGCTTCGGCGGAAGTTGGCGACAAAACTCGTCCAATTAGATGCACTAAACATCTGCTCGGCTCCCGGATTTGTTTCCAATAAAGTAGGGGCAACTTCTTGCTAACATCGCCGCCGACGATTTTCGGGTTATAATGAGCCTGACTTGTAAATTCGTCTCTAATTGGGTAGACGACCTGCGGTTTCCTTCGAGAGGAAACTCGTGATGGGATGCAATCGTCCCAAGTTTCTGCTCCTACTCGTAACTTGAGTCAGTTTTCAGTGGGTTGCTAATTAATATTTTTGACTGGCACGTCTCGAATTTGACAGTTCTTTGTGATTTTAGTCGCCCCACAGAAGCTAAACCATATTGACAAGGCTTCGGCTGAAGAGGAGTCTAGAATTTATCCAGTAGGGTGGAGACAACCCAAAGTCGAGATTACAATACACACTAAAAACCGTTTTGATTGACTTTTTTTAGTCAGGTCCAAATGTCATGGCAGCACTTTCATTCGTGAGAAAATGGCCAGATCAATGGTATAAATTTTCAAAAATGTCGATGAAAATCTATTTTAGCCAACAGGGTTTCCTTACAAATCTCGTCCATACAGTAGCCTTTTCAAAAAATCGGAGTGGTGCCGAATGAGATGAGTTTAAGATGGTTGTGAATAATACTCATAAGAAAATCAGCAGCTACCTCTGGAATTCCACGATTAAAACTTTGGGGCAGTGTTTTCCCCAATTGTAAGCACGAATTTTCCCAAAAAAAAATGTTTAACTCCCCGTAAATCATCTATAAGTTGGTCTTTCAATTAGCTGCCCAACTAAATTACGTCAGTTTGCGACATTCCCAAATAAATTACTGCTAAACTAGTTGCCTGCTCCCTATCCGAATTAAACAGCATTGCGTGAAAGTGTGGAAGAACGCAAAAAAAACCCCTGGGGCTATACGCTTCTAGAGCATTAACTCATCTCAGGGACGTAGTACACATTGCATGCGTTATTAAGGAAGGCTCTGTTTTTTCTCTGGCAGCATCTGCAAGAGCGTCAATTAGCGCCGAGTGCAGTTGCGTGCCTGAGCTTTTCATTTCCTGACAACCACTTGTTTTCATTTTATTTCACCGAAATATTCTTGGACGCGCTTTCAAAGCTCACAAAGCCCACCTGACTGATCATTTGGTTGCAACGATCCCTCGACTCGCGCTCAAAAGGTCTCTCTCACTCACTCTCTCTCTCTCTCTCTCTCTCTCTCTCTCTCTCTCTCTCTCTCTCTCTCTCTTTCATCCCCCCCCCCCGCCACATGACACACAATGGAAGGCATTACCATGTGAAAAAACGAGCTCTGTTCCATACTTCGACCAAGTGCAAGGGGATCGACAACAAAAAGAAGAAAGTAGAAAAGAACGTGTAATTTGATTACGCGCCTTGAAACTCGCGGGTTGTAATTTTAAGCTCACGGGTTTGACGCGCGAAAATGAGAGCCCAGTTGTTTTTAGAGCGCAGTGCGTTTGAAGAGGCATTGTTTCGCATCAGACTTTCCGAAGGTGGTAATCACACAGAGGCGTTTTCATTCTCCAGGACACGAACTGCAGCGTCGGCCAGCGCTGAATTCTGTTGCAAAAGCTCCCGGTTGAAACAGATGGGACACAAAAAGAAAAAAAGGTGTTTTACATCTGTTTTTATACGACAATGCACCCGAAATTTAGGTTCTTTTGAAGGATCGTGCGTGCAGGGTGGTCTCTACGCGCTCCTCAAACATCCCGAGTGCGAACTTGGTCCAGAGACCAAACAAAATTTCAAGCGGACAAAAGACGTTTGGACTCAGGTAGGTGGAGAACAAGGAAGCTCCGCCGCAATGTTGGTACAACTGGTCACTGTTGGAAAAGCACAACAGTGGTCAAGATCGAGGGGACCACACAACTTGTTCCTCCTTTGGGCCGGACGTCTCTTCATTGTCAAGGCAGTCAAAAGCCGTCTAAATCAGATCTCTACAACGTCTTACACGTGGACAACTCCACTGGATGCCGTTCTGGCCCTGTGACATCGATGCTTTTGTCATTCCGTCACGCTCCCGTAAATTAATACATTGAAAAAGTGACTTGTTGCGAGCAGCTTGACATGCGACTCGTTTGCTCGCAAATGCTTCGGAGCGATCAATCCTCCCGTCTGTCGCCTATTGTCAGTCGCACGGACATCTGTTGAGCCTGTTTACGGTAGAACGTCATTAAATCATTTTGCCACAAAATACGAGAACAAGCAAGGAGGATGTTGAGTGGTGACGAGGGGGGGGGGGCACCGAAAATGTGGCTTTCGAATTTTTTGGACTATTTGTTCTTCAGCTGCGGTCGATATGAAACTAATTGCAGACCGCGAGAAGAAGAGGACGAGATACCTGTTGGCCAAACCCGTCTGCATCCGGTCACATTCTTAATCTCTTGTGTATCGAAACCTCAGCGGATGTTCCGCAGAAACCCAAAATAGGCCCGTAATTGGTTTAATAAAGGCGGTTACGCGTTCCCATTGACGTTCGGATAACATCTGTATTTATGTCAAGTTTACATTTTTAAGCTGAACGACCACAATGAGTGCGTTTTGGTCGGATGAGTAATTGGCTGAAAAAAGTTTTGAGTTTCCTTAAAACCTGCGACAGAAAAGCAAATTTTTTCGGGGGTTTGCTTGAAGGTACGTGTTGTTGGGCCAGGACGGCTGCGGACCAATTTTTGAGTGTTTATTGCCGTTTTTTGTACGATGTAAAATGGTCAGACTTCACTCAGCTCTCGCTGCCCAAGTCATGACCTTATGGTACCCTGAAGAGTATTGAGGTAGCTCGCGTACACTAACGAACGTTTACTGAATCCTTTTGGTGAAGCTAAGTAAACAGAGAGGAAGCATAATTCATGTGACTCCCTCAAGTTTCATTCATGGGAACATGAATTGAGCCGTACCGAACGTTCAACCAGCTGAGACGCAATTACTCCGTTCAAAGTTGAACTTGTCGAACGTGCGTGTTAAAGCTCCGAAATAATTTCCCACCGACGCGTGAGATACTTGCGCTATTCTTGAATTATTCATGATCTTTTGCATTCAGCGTCGCTCATTCATAGTTCCACGGCGATGGTTTCCGAAAAATGTCCATTGTGAGTCGCCGGAAGGCGATTGACGCACAGCCCGGAAACTGAAGACGTGTGGTTCCTCTCGACCTCACGAGCCATCACGATCACATTCGAAACGTGAAAATATGTTTTTTGATGGAGTGCACGCCTCTACATTTGTCTTTTGTTCTACGTTACAAATCACTCGCTCCGTCACTGTCGTTCCTACCGCCATCACTCCATCTGAGAAAAAATCGATCAGGGCGTGCGTAGCATGATGTTTTGCCAGCTGACTATGGTAGATTCTATTACATAAGTATATTTTATAATATAAATTGCATTATAAATAAATCAATATATAATAAGTAAATATATACACATTCACGTTTGGTTATTACTGAAATAATTAATTTACTATTTAAATAATAAAACAGGGACTGTAGGGTACAAAGGGGAAAGCGATGAAATTAAATACGAGCGAAAGAACTAGCGGCGAATGAGTGAAGCCAGAGAGAGAAAAAAAACAAACAAAAAACTAGTTGATTAGATAAGCTCTAGAGATACACTAAAGAGTTCTGAGTTAAAGTTAACAGAGAGACCCTGAAGAGCATGTCAAAGTCTTAAGGTAGTCAGTCTGTAGTGAGCTCAGAGAGATAGGATGCGACCTAAAGCAAACTGTGGAGAGGCGTGGTGGCAAAGTGTGGTGATGGGTGGGGGTACAAAAATCCCAATTGAACGGATAAGAAAGTTCGTTTTTGGGAAAGTATGTAGTCGGCGCTGGAAATACTAATCCTTGTGTGCAGCCAGGCTCGGAATATTGGAAAAAAGAAGTTGGTTGACTTGGCTCGCCCTGGCGGCTCTAAGATTAAACGACTGACGAAAGCCCAGCGGTGGAAGCTGCTCGACCTTGGGAACTCCATTCGGGTTGAGGTTACTACCTTCCAGTAGTCAATTCGAGAACAAAAACTCATAAAAATCATCCCATTAATAGTAACCGCTTGCACTCAGCGATTTTTATCGCTCTACCAGCTAAACTGAACTGTTTAACATTCAGTTGGAAAGAACATGGTAGAACTTAGTAAAAAATTCAATACAGAAACTTTTTAAAACAGCGTGAACAGTTCCGTACAACTGAATCGCAACACAAAGCTGTCATCATTGAAAGGAAGTCGAAAGAACACAATAAATTAAAAATATTCGGAGCATTTTCCCCTCATAATTTCCGCCTATTTGATTTTAGCGTTCGCGAAAAAATCGTCTTAGTCCCAATGTTAGCTTAATAACGGTTATAAAATAGTTACTGACATAAAAAGATGCAATTCCAAGTATAGTCATTTCTTTGATAATCGTTTTTTTCACAATGTTTTCCAAATAATTCCAATAATAATAATAATAATAATAATTGACAATAACGTTCCCAAAAATATCATTTTTACAGACTCATAAATTACCTACAGAATGGTGACTCAAGAAGATTGTGACATAAATAAGAGCACCTCAATAAAATCCAGAATCTTAAGGAATACCGATTTTTATCTGGAACATTGAGCGCAACCAAATCATATGAACTGAGTGAGTGGGAAATTAGATTGATTGCTCAAATGACAAAAATTTCTGAATGCACGTCGGTCTATGGAAAGCTTTGTGGTGCATTGCACAAGATTTTGGTTTATTATTCATTCTGAACAGAACACACCTGTGTTTTCGGCCTCTAACATTTTTCACAATCACCACTTCAAAATTTGATACCTATCGAATCCTATGCCAATAATGATTTTAAAAATTAGTCAAAAACGAAATTTTGGCAGTTTTGGAGCAAGTAGCGTTTGGTGTCATTTTCTAAGTATTTTTGGATGACCAATCGAATAGCACTGATCCCATAGGTAGAAAGCAACGAAATCACAGTAAACATATTGACGCGAATATTACTACGTGAAGAAACTCCTGGGACAATGTTGCGAAAAGTATCGTTTCCCCCGACCTACCCTCATTTTTCCCGTCAGTTCACGCCGTGCCGATTGCCTAACGTAGCCTAGAAAATGTCAATTTTCGTTGTTCAGTTTAGTCAGGCCATATTACGTATCGTTTAACAGTATTTTTCGGTGTTCGATTGAATGATACAAGTCCAATCATGCTGTGCAAGGGAATAATAAACCTTCGAGTAATACTTTGCAGCGTTTTTCCTTCTTCGTGGTGTATGCCCGTGAGGTGTCAGACGGATTCTGTTTTACTTTTTTTATTGTCCCTCTCCTGCCGTATCAATTCCGGAAGGCTATCCCTCACATATTCGAATGGCTGTCAAGAAGAGGGCGGGGGGGGGGAGGTTGTCGCATAATTCAAGGGGACACCCTAAAACCCGAGAAGAAGCTTGACAATCAAACTGAGAGGCTGGTGGCGATTGATTGGATAATTGGTGACGAAAAATAAAACAGATTCTATTTCGTATTCAATTAAAAGAAGTAACACAGGTATTGTACTATCCCATGATGAAATTATTAACAATATAAAAATTCACCAAACTAGCCAAAAGCATAGTAAAATATAATTGTTACTTTCCTAGGCTCTACGAAGTAGAAAGGAAAGGTATGTAATTGGTTGAAAAAATAGTTTTGAGTTCTCTTAAGGGTTTTACGCTTTAATTCTTACTGAGTCCGAAAAACACTATTTTCTGTGTGCGTGTCTGTGAGCGTGATTGAGTAAAAACGGCTGAACTAAATCAGCACAAATATGATATCTGGCCTTCAGGTTATCATGGGACGCCAAAATAAGGGTATGAAAAAAAACCTGCCCACATTAAATTCTAACGATTTTGATTGAAGTATTTCTATGGCCAGTTCTAAATAATAAACAATACCATAAAATTTCCATCGGTCGGAAAATGACGAAAGCAGCACAAGAAATTATGAAAAACGTCGACGAGTCCTGCTTCCTTATAAACTTGGCTCAAATCTTACTAGAATCTTCAGAAAAAGCAAAGTAGTAGTCAAATTAAGTACCTATACGTTGAGCGATTAATAACTCTCATAAGACATGTTGGTGATACTCTGGAAATTAAGGTAACCCGAGTTTCAATTACCGTTTTTCACAGTTTGTACCCAATAATGCTGAAACAGTGATTATAATCGTTCTCAAACAAATTTGTTTACGGTCTCATTAATCTTTTTTGTACGGATTGCTCCATAATCGTTGTAGGACAAGCAGGAGCGCCACAATAAATTCCAGAACTATAAGCTCCATCACATTCTATTACCGTACAGTTATGTTTGACCATATAAACTGAGTGAGAAATGAATCGAATTAATAGCGAAAGCAGTGAGAGCCAGTGATTTCATGCTAAGGAGAGCTAAGAAAAGTTGTGTGATGCGTCACACCTGATGTTTTTCTTTAGGATGTTCATATTCCATGGAGCCCGAACAACGTTTATTCATGGTTATTATAGTAATCATTAATTTAATATTTACTATTATTATATAAACATAATTAATTCATGCCAAAAACACGACTTTCCATCAACCCCCCACCCCCACCCCCACCATCATGCGCGACACTCAATTCAAAGAATTTATTAGTAATAATTTCCACCTTGTTTCGCGGTCGTATTTCGGATACACTCTCGACGAAGCAGGTAAATGATGAGGTATTCAGGCGTCTAAAGTAGCGGAGGCGTCACCATACACCTTGTGAAGATCGGAATGCACACCTGTGACGAGCCCCTCGCATGTTAACAATATGGATCCTCTTCGGCCTGTGAACCCTTTTTAGCCCCCTACAATAGGAACATCTGCCCGGCGCGTTCGTACTAGGCGGGTTTCCGAAAATACTTTAATTCGGTTTGCACGCTGCAAGGGGGAGGCGAATGTCCATCGGAAACCTTTTTCAGAAACTTCCTGAAGGGGAAGAAAATCGATGGACGACCCAAGATAAGCGTTTTTGAAAATCGGTTGTTCCGAAGCACACAAAATATTTTCAGACGCGGTGTAAATTTTAGTTGCTATGCTTTTCGTCACGCAAAGGGCGAAGAAAGTAGTGTAACCAAGCGAATAGTGCGATCGATTTTTCTTCAGATCTTCTTGTTTTCATTATTACTGAAAATAAAAATCCTAAATCGTCCTTAGACTTGTGAAATGAATGGTTGAACCGATTGAGCTGGTTCTTTTTCTTTTGTTTGTTATTGTTTGAAGGCGTGAAATATGACCAAGAGTTATGTGCTGCGGTACCGAAAACTGAGATTTTACACAATTTTCTCAGAACTCGACTTTCTGGCAGGTACACTATTTATAATTTATTCTGTTCAGTTGTATTAATAAGTGCTTCCTTTTATTTCGTTATAGTGAGCTCCTTGCACCGTTTTTCTTCATGTGGCTCTATTCTAATCATTGTCGTCGTACCACGTGCCTCGTTAAACGGCTGCCATTCAATGTAACTTTTCATTTTATTTATCCCTTTTATGTAGTGCAAAACCTACCAGGGACACGCATTCAGCATTGTCGTCGGGTCGCAGTATCCCGAAAGCCGCTCGCTAAAAAGTTACATAATTCGACAACGTCTACCGGCGTCATAGTACCTGGAAGATGCGTAGTTCGACAACGTCTCTTTTTGTCAGTACACCACAGCCATACCTGGACAACTATACAGCCGGAGGCCTATTGTACAGAAAGTGGGAGCATGAAATTTAAGCGTGGCGCTTCGAGAGCATTGTTACAAGTACCGATTTATTATCTACCTTTTTCGGACTTTTTTCACGACAATAAGTTTTTTTTCGAATTTTCTTTTACTTATTAAACTTTAGTGTGCAAAACCCGGTTTTGACCAAGAGTTATGTTATACCACCAAGGTGTAATGGTTTTGCGGTTTTACCACTTTGCTACAGCGGATAATATTTTTAAATGATCTTCAACTAACTAACGGCTAACGGTTTACAACAAGCCCACAGCCTGTTTTCTAGCCAATGCCAGTATATTGTTTTCCGCAAGCTCCTCTGACATCCGGTTGAGCAGTCATACCAGCCAAGTTGTGCCAAAAAACGAGTTTTTTAAGTTTTCAACATTTCCACAGTAAAGCCATAATTGAATTAGACGTTACTTTTAGAGAAGTAAAATTAAACGTTCTAACTCAGTCTTAACGCCTAAAAGTTTCACGAACCAGTTGGCGGAGCGAGAAACCCGAAACTGAATACATTTCGACTGAATTAAAACTATAATTCTACTAAACGGTTGTGGCGGCTGAAGGCGTTTCGCTGCATTTGCCATTTTCACGATGACATTTTTTTCTAAAACGGATTCAAGCGACGCGTTTCGTTTATGCATACAATAAAGCGAATCAGGAGAAGTCGTTTAGATAAACACTAAGCCTAATGAGAAGACCGTGATAAGTAAACATTTCAAGGTGTAATGGTTTTGCGGCGGACTGCCGATGATGGCAACACTGTTGCAGCAACCTGTGCAGTTCGCCGCTGTTTATATTAGCGGAGGAGCCGCATTTTAGTATCAGAACGGCTACCGACTTCGCAGACGAATCGTTCCCTTTTTTAAGCCAGTGTTTAAATTCCCCTTTAGATTGTGTGAAGTAAGGTAAGCGATCAGAGCTTGGTGTTTCATTTTCCCCTTTGTCCCTTTATTGTCATTAATACAATCCGAGCATAGGTTATTTGTTTCATTCTAAAAGGAGTTCATTTCATTTCTATTTTTCCCTGATTAAATTGAAGTGGGTCTATTCCCCAGGTACGTCACAAAGGAAACACGTGTTCTTCAGCTGATAACGTAACTTTCCTTTCTACATCAAGAACTTAGACACGTATAGGAAGAACTAAAGTTCCACTCACCGAATCCTTGGCAAACTACTAGCTGGCATGTGACTGGCCAGAATTGGACTGGATATTATTGAAGAGGTCCCATTTGCGGCGCTGCAAAAAAAAAAAATTTAAAAAAATAGACATGCAACAATTAGAGCTCAAAGAAGAAGTAAAAAGCCACATTTCTGGGGAGGGCTCTGCATCTAGGGAAATGCGCATGTTATACGCGAACAATGCCACAAAATTGTCAGTTTCTTCCTTATAAAATCAGACGACCACGACCACGACGAGAGTATAACAAGGCGATTAAGATAATTAGGAGCAACCCCACAAATTCTGAATCCACTACCGTTTCATTTAGTGCCGTTGCTCACGGTTTGTTCCTGATAATTCTCTAAAGTGAATAGGATTCTTCTTACAAAACTGATGTTGACAGTCTCATAAATCACTTGTGCACTGGTTGCTCAATAATGGTGGTGCTAGCGCAGGAGCACTTCAATAAATTCAAGAACCCTGAGCGCTACCACTTTCCACGTAGAACATCAAGTTACGTTTTACCATCTCCAAATGAACAGAGGGAAAAATGGATTAGATTTGTAGCTAAAACCATAAAAACCGCTGAGTGTTCGTGGGGCCAAGGGAAGTGGAATGATGCACCGCACTAGATATGTACCTTACTGCCCTGTTAATCTTTTTATTTCCTTCGCATCATGTTATTGTTTTTCCATTTTTTGTTTAAGAGTAAGAGTACTGCTGTAAATTGCAAACTTCGCCCAAAATATCACAGTGGATCTGTTTCCAAAAGTGATAATCATAAATAATCTATCGATACCGAATTGACATTTCATTGAAGGGCAGCAAAGAACTGCAAATTCAGGGCGTACACTCTGGTTTGTAATCAAATCTGGTAAAGCCGACTAGGAGATGTCCGTCGGTACAGGTTTTCCGTTTTTAGCTCCTCCTTTTGAAGAAGACTCCTGGTTTTACAGCGGTGCGGCACCTATTCATTACCACCAAAGAGCACAACCTCGTTGACTCTGCAGAACAACAATAATCAGAATTTAGAAAGTTTTACGTCTTCCGCCCTTTTGAAACGCGTCGGGGCAATTTTATTGATCGACGATTTATCGATTTCACTCCTCCTGTCAATCAACGGGCACCGCCTGCTAGTTTCAGGTCAAAGGTGGCGCATTTTACGAGCCTGTTAGAGAACATTAGGGACGCGACGTTGATTTTTATCGATTTCTTCGTTTCGAAGCACTCGAACAAAGATGAGGACGACTTATATTTCCCTCTTTCGAACAAAAACTGATTCGGAATTTTTATGTTCCGAGTCGTAACTTTTTAGTTTAACTTTGTAAACCCTAACGCAGAGGTTAGGGTCGTTCAGAATTTCGAGCGTTGAGTTTCAAAAGTGCCGAAAAAATTTAACGGCCTATAAATAAATTCGAATGCGGGGGTTACTAGGGTAGAAGTAACGAGGAAACTCCGTCGCAAGGCGTTTTACACCTTCCTTTTGAAGAGCAATAAATGTTATAGAATTGATCAAAATTGATGGCCTCCTTAGCTCCCAGGCTCGGAGGCTTTCGAGGGAAATCGTTAAAATTTTAACGCTTTGTCGTAGATTTATTGTCCGGCTATGTCGTAAATGTAACGGAGCTGAAACAGTTGAAAGGTGGCATCCTGAGTGAACAACTGGTGCCGCTGAAAAATACTGGTAGGAAGGATGTCAAAGTTGTGGAAAAGTTTTAAAACCCGAACCGGAAATACGTTTGTATTGTGTTCGATCTAAGAAGGTTGATCAAAGTCAACGTATCTCTGACTTCCCTGGATGGTAGTGAGGCTATGTGAACACATCCTCTGACCATCAGCTCCAGTAATTAAGAAGAAGACGCAGGCAGAGGAACAGGCCGCGACCTACTGATAAGAAACGGCCCCAATATCGCTATTTCTGAAGACTCAATCGCAGCAATAGTTGCCGTTGGTGGAAATAGTGAGAGGGTGATCTTTCAGTGTCAGAAACCAGAGTCGTGACCGCACACTTCATTCGCTGATTCGAAATGGATCGACTGGCTAAGATCGGATCAAGAGTAACTGGATGTACTGCTTCTGAGTTCAGACAAGCGCCTAATCGACACAAGAACGCTGAGCTCAGTGAACCAGTAACTGCACGCACGTGAATAACGTCCCAATCCCCTGAAATCTTATGAAACAAATACTCTACAGCAGCGCTTCTTAGTATTTTCCTCAGCCTAACATGCACTATAGCTACTAATCCAATCTATTTCTTTCTGTTTTAAAAATATTTTTAACAATTTTTTAAATTTAGTATCGGTAGTACTGTATAGCTCTTACAACTAATATAAGACAGTCATGTTGTGTTCTTAAATGGTGACAATGTTTGCAAGAATGATGGTTGAGAAGTTGAACGGCGACGGAATGGTGAGAGGGAGACTTGAGGCTGTCATACTCGAGTACTATATGACTCGGATTTTCTAGTTCAAGGCAGACTTGACACAGATCGGTGTCGGTTCTGAAAGTTTTATAATGGTGCTTTCTCGGTTCTCATTTTGCTTGTGGTTTTACAGGGTAACTTAGGACACCAAGCCACTTAATACCAAGCCTTTGGAGGGCTTTATACAGCTCATCAAATTGGTTTCAGTCGATAGATTGCCGGGATTCTCACTCAATTCATATGAATTTGGTAAACCAACTCAACATTCTATTTAGAAACTGGTTGAGATTAAGGGTTTGGAATTCATTAGTCCACTGTGACTTGTACTATGGCCTTCATTGAAGAATCAACCTAGAGGTAATTGGTGGTAGTGTCAACATGATTTTTTGTAGAATGGTTGTTCTCTACGGTTCTGGAATTATTAATTATTATTATTATTATATACTACTCTACGAAAAGCGTTAGTCAACGAAACAACTGTAGTTTTAATTACGGAATTTCTGAAGTTGCTCCTGATCATACTATGGCCATTCTTATACCTTCGTCGTATAGCTTATTGCACTACTACTTTGATTTTTCAGAACTAGCGCCATGTGAACGAGATTTATAACGAGAAAACTGCACTAAAATCGCTCTCATTGAACAGATTGGGAGAGTCGTTTCATTTGTTCTGCTTCGTATATTGTGCCTGAATGGAACTTTAAGCAAAGATCTAAAACACTGACAAGGTCTTGTGCAGGAAATCGTACTGCGTTCGAAGGTCCGACACCGTTGCTTTCCCCGATACAATTCATTTGGATCTTTCAAAAAACTTGTTTTAATTGGTATGATAAATCAAGCCAAAAAACGTGTAATGCAACGAAGTGCATTCGAAGCCCGCATTCAGATCCTAATGTGCAACCGCCCGTTTCCTGTTTCAATTCGCGGCTCCCGCATGACGTTTGACAAATATCAAACCTTGAACTTTATTGGGAGGTTCGGTCGGCCGAATTGCAAGCGACAGGCCATTCACGAATGTCATTTGGTTACGTTCTGACAAAAAAAAGGAGCAGAAAGGCCAGCTGTTGAAGTGTGAGTGAGCGCCCACATCCGTGATATTTGCTCGTATTATAATACTCGATTCGAGTCCGCGGGTTCTTACGAAACATACCAGTTGCACTCAGACGCGTCGCTAAGCGGAAATTGTAGGGCGTGGGCTAATCCTAAATATTTGGTGTGACGTATCGCACTACTTTCCTCACCAGCAAACAAATTCAATGATACGCGACTAGTGTCGAGTTTGAATTCGAACGGAACACCTTGCACTGTTACATAACGTTCACACAGATAGAAACGAGAGAATGTCTCTATTCACAACGGAGCGCAGACTTATCGGTGCCGCCGACCAACTTGTATGCCAGCGAGAAATCGCGAATGACCTCCTGCGAGTCTAGAACACCCCACAATGAATCGGAACATACAAAATCTGTAAGTACTTATAGTTCTGTCGTTATAGGGAAAACACTTCGAGAATATCAGACGCGACTCAAGCACTACTTTCTTTGGCCCCGCACACATACAAGCTACTAATCCCATCTATTTTCACTCATCTCGTGCCAACTTGAATAACATAACTAACCACTTTACGTGGGAAATACTGCGATTTTCGTCAGAACGTTTGCTAATTTATTGTGCTGCTCTCGTCATTTTCCCACAAACGTCGTGTCAGTTGAAAAATCTTTAAACCCGTTTTTTCGAAAATAGATAAAAGTGTTTTGATCACTCTGATTACTCTAGATAGTTTAAACCGATTTCCCCTCTAACCTTATTTGGGCGTCCCGCGTTAAATATTTAGCAAAGCCTTTTTCTCTCTCGTGTTCACACACCACAGACGGACTCATAGCGTTATATGGGCTCAAAAGCTTTCTAAACATAAATCCCTCAGCACCCCGAAGGGCTAAGGAAAGTAATAAAAACCCCTATTTGTCGCACGTTTTGGTTGTCATTTCCATTTATTGGACAGTCACAGAAACATTTACGGAGAAAAGTACGTAAGTATTGATTATTTGCGAACACCTAAAAGTTTGACGTAAATCCTTAAAGCCGTTTCTCCAAAAAATATGTAAGAAAACTGATGTTTCGCCGCTATAACGAAGGAAAGAAAAGCGTAAAAGCGACGCCCTTTGCGATGCGTGTCTTGAACTCACGAGAAAAAAACGACTAAAAATTAGATCACTTATCTACGTTTTATAATTCGCGAGCATTTGTGAAAATCATTCACGGAATCTCGGAATACAGACAACGGTTGAGCCTATGAATAACTTTTTTTGGCTTAATACGAAGTTTCGTAAACAATTTATGTTGACAGTAACCTCTAGGTTGGTTATTTAAGCATGGTCTTGATGTAAGTAGGGGCAACGCGTTGAATGAACTTTGAGCGCTACCAGTTACCAGTAGAATATTAATTTCAACGAGTCACTGAATGTACGAGGAAGCGAGAAACATTATGCAATGTCGCACTTGGCATTTAGTTTTATTAATTAATGGTTTTTCCTGTGTCTTCCAACCCACATATTCATCGATTATCATCTCTAAGTATTTTACAGTGGTCTTCACTTTCTCAATTTCCGTACTGGTTTACACCATAAGTGCCAAAAGTGCAGTTTTAGACTGTGGGGATTCTAAAAGGTTTAGACTGCTGGGTTTTACTTATTATAATTATCGTCACCTCTTGCCAGGAACAAACATGGAGGCCGCATGATCGGCGACAAGGTATAATTTGCCCCTTGTGTATAGCTTATCGTCTAATTTATAGGTGGGTGAGAAAGACTGTGAGAGGTCTCACCAGATATGCTATTTAAATCTCGTTCATAGATGATGGGAGAAGTTTCATTCAACCAAGGTGTCACTGTACAACACTGAGCCGATGTGTAACAAGGCTGCGGCGTCGACTGTTTTTAGTTCCTACAAAGGCACTCATTGCCCATCAGAGCGGCTTCAAGTACCAGTCGTATTTCCACTCATTTTAAATTATTACATTTCACAAGTACGAGAAAATATCCCCCTCTTCCAACTTTAACCTTTTCTTTTATCGCAAATTACGTCTTGTTCTACCCCCACTCCGTGCTCCATCCAGGTATTTCGTCCTGGAAACCCCCATCTTAGCAACTGAGTGGCACTCAATGCTTACGAGCGTCGATTTTGGAAACTATAATTGCGCCTAAAAGGGCGTCGATTCATATTTCAACTTGTCAACGTGCCCCGCAAAAAAAGACTTAGCTCGTTTCCTTGCCCAATTTGACTTGGAGAAAAGTCGCTATTATCCTTCCCACCCTCTTGACGTGGATATAAATTTTCCAGGCCCTTCTCTGGCACAACGGTGAACAGAAAAACTCGGGTAGATATGGTCAGACAAAACGGAGGAGGAGTTTTTCTAATGTCGTGAAAGAGGGATGCGTTGAGCCTTAAACTGTCCTTAAGAGGCCTTTTTGAGGGCCATTTTCGGACTCTTTATTGGCGACCAGGTGAGAAGGAAGGGCTTTTGTCGTCGACTCGGCCGTTAAATGTTTTTCGAAGTAAGAAATACTGTCCTCAAATCTTAGCGTCTGAGTCATTAGCTTTTATCTCGAGTTGGCAACTTGATAGATGGGGGGCTAAGCTGTTGAATGAGCTCTTTGAAAACGTAAGCCTTCTTCTCGTATAAATCGATAAAGATGGGTAAGCATTTTTCAGTGAAGACCAGTTGTTATTTCGTTAACTTACTCAAGAAAAACATAAACGAAATGTATCCCTTTAAGGAGAATAAGGTTACCCTTCCCAACAGGATTGTTTTACATCCATAATTTTTCTCAAATTTCAGCAATGTCCTATTACAACAGACAAAAAAGCTGTTAATGTGTCTTTCCCATTCGCGCGTAGGGAGCTGTCAATATTATCCTATTCGACCTGTCAATCTTATCCTTCTATATCACCTGAGGATTATTTCTTGTACTTTCTTATCTTCATTCTGTCTTTCATTTTTATTTTTTCATTTCCCTTTTATTTTTTCCTATTTAATTTTATTCGGCATCTGAGAATTCCGCTGTTTCATACAGCTTTCTATTAAGCCCTCCTATGCCTTATTGAACTGTTCTCTTCACTCCTATATATAGCTATCTGTGTCGGAGTAAAGTCCCCAAAGTGAGGCATAGTCCGAATTTTGAGAACCATTAGGGCTGCTGGTCCCATGAAAAGTCGATCTGAGCGACTAGTACTTTGGGCCTGCTGGCTCTTTTGCATTGGAGTACTATTTGCTCATTCGAATAATTGACCCTGGATGTTTGTTTATTGCGGTGGTTAGGGATATAGTCCTTATGCACAACTTGACTCGCATAAGGAATGTGTGGCGCACCCTACCATCCAATTACCAAATATTCAGGTGGATTTAGTTCCCTTTTGGTTTATTATTCATTCTGAATAATTACCCATGTTTTCGGTCACGAAAATTTTTTTACAACCCCCTCTCAAAATTTGATACTTTACGTTTCAAGACTTAGAGATTCCAAATTTGCAATGTCCGTCCGCCGTCCAGGCCGTTTTGTGCCTTTAACGTGGTCTAAAAAATTCGTTCTTTCGCCCAAAAATCCGATTTAGTATCTAGTTGTGCCCGCCATCTCGGCAATCCGATCGGACGAAGCCCGTGGTTGTAATGGGCAAAAAAACGGTTAAAAAAATTAATGAAACGCAGTACAACGCGGGAGCTACAGCGTTTCGTCGTTTGAACTCCCTCCCTCCCCGCCCGTCTCATTAAAAAAGCAACCGCTTGCCTCCCAACGACGCCGCCACTCAACTCCCCTTTCGCCTCGGAAGGGGTTCACTTCGAGCGCCCCCATTCCAATTTCCCCGACGACGGGGCAAAATCATCAGACGTTTTGTTTCCGTAGTTCCATTGTAGTCAGGTCATGTTTCGTATGGTACTAGTATTCGATGCTGAATCGAATGGGATGGGGGAGCACTAATACTAGGTCAAGCTGTTCATGAGAATAATAAACCATTGTGTAATAATTTGCAGGGTTTTTGGTTACTGTGTGGCTTCGCCTCGTCTGCCATTCCTGTTCTGGCTTCGCTAGGGTTTGGTATTGTGTCATGTCGTAAACTGATCTTGCTGTTACGAGTACAAGTGTTATTTTTATTTCTTGTCTTAATTTACACTAAACCTTTTATCATTACAAAAAAGGTCTTCGAATCGGTAAGTGTACTTTAAAGTATTTTGACTCGGCTTTGAATGATAGTCTCATTCACCTCTGAAGTAGCCTCGTTTGAACTGTTTAGCTGGCACTATCCTTCCTAATTCGGCTGAGAAAAGTAAAATTCCAAAACAGTATGGAACGAGAACAGTAAATCCCGATCAAAATCGAAATCAAGGTAACAATTTTTTGTAAAGTACAGACCAATGCAGTGTAGCTCTCATCGGAACATTAGAGTGCTCATTTTTGGACTCACAACGAGCCATAATTTACATAAAACGTGCGTATTCGGGGGCTGTTTGATCCATCGGTCTGAGTTGTGATCGGAGCGATGACGGAGCTCCCTCCTCATTAAGTTGTGGCTCAGGCTGTGGGATAATAATCCTACGTGCTCTACCACCATATAACGTATGCGCATTCGTTGTGTAGAAGACGGACCATGAGGGCTAATTGTGTCCGATGAATATTCCGCCCACGTCACGGGCCCGAATCGGCTCCTCACACAGTTTTTACCACAATTTTTTATAGGCCTGACCCTTGTGAACGTCAGGGAAACAACACTGGTAGTTGAGAAGTCAGAAACGGTAGCCCTCGAGGCGCTTTGCCGCGCATTTTAAAAAACTTTAATTGCTTGGTGGGTGGGCGAGGGATGGTAAACAGAGAGCGAGGTAGCCGCAGCAGGTCGCTCCATCCATTCCGTCCATACACCTGCGTATCAAAGCCGGTGGCTAACGAAAGGTAAGGAACGCTCAGCACCTGTATTTTCATTTATTATACAGTCTTATCCATAACTCCCTTGCAGGGCAAATTACAGGGTTTCCCCTTAGCTCTGAGAATATTTGATGAGCTTCTGACGATGGGGAATCGCCCGTGATTTAGGGTACTGTGTCGACCTCCAGCCTTATTTCTACCCGCACCTTGCTACTTGTTGAAATTAACGTTCGTATTAGGCTATTCATACCGGAGGCTTGACGTTCAACACTGTTTTTCACCTGACCAGTTTTACTCACGAGCGCAAGGAGCGGAGCAGGTAAGAAATGGAAGCTTATAGATAGTGATCTTTACCCTTCAGCCGACAAATAAACAAACTGTGATACTTAACATTTAGAACCTTCACAAATTACTAGCTCATCTTTGATGATAAGATTGTGGTTCGGAAGAGGAAATTCTACCACTCGAATGATATGTGAGAAGCTGTATTACGCCCCATAACACATCACATGTTAACCAAAAGGTAGAGAGGTAAATACGGAAATGTATAGTCATCACTTGGTAAGTGGGGAAAACTCTCAACTCCGCCGTCCAAATATCTGAGGAACGGAAACAAGATCTCGCAGTGCAAGCCCGAGGAATTCTTTGTCATACCTTCAACACTCTTTTTCAAAGGAAAGTAAAATCAATTTTAATAGTTCGTATTAGTTTTGTAATAGTTCTTTAATCAAAAGTAAATTTTTAATAGCTCAGTGTCAGTGTAAACAATCGATCCGGAATGGAATGAATATAACGAGTACTATAATTACGTTCGGAATTATGCGACGTTTAGGCTGAGAAAACGGTACGTCTGTGTTGATGAAAATCCCATCGAAATATTCAACAATGGTGGCTTTAAAAAGAATTACAGAATTCAGAAAGACGCTATCGTCGACGCGCTATCGTTGCGTTGGAAGAAGCACGCAGTGATTAAGTTGTCATTCCCTGCATTAATCATCTCGGTGAAAAACCTTTTCTTGTCATTTACCACTTACGGATATGGGCACTAATAGGAATAAAACTGCGCCGAATACTAGGAACAACTAAAGCCGTCCTCGTTCGTCGTCGTTTGCCTTCGATCTGTTGTCATTGAGAACTGCGTTAACGACTGCGGGAACTTAATGGTTATTTATAGGAATTAAAATGCTATCGCCAGCACGTCTTGGCCACTAGCGAAGTCCAATTGAGAATTTCAATAGCAACTTTTTAAAACACTCGACGTAAGTGATCACGGTAAAAATGTGTATTTCACAACCAACGCTTGGGAATCATTACTTGCATATCTGCACCTTTTTGCTCTATTATACATACAACGGATTACCCACGCCTCAATTGCAGCCAAGAATTGTCACTAGTTTTCTCGTATTGTTTTCTAGAATGTTGACCTTATATTACAAATGAAATTTATCGCATTTTATTTCATTATCAAGTCGACAAATGCAACAAATTGTGTTTTGACTTTTCATGTAACGACAGAGTAAATTCCTGATAATATATTACAGAATCTTATAAATATTCGCTTACTATTGGCAAAAAAAGTCTTAGCTGTATTTCATCTATACCTAAGAACACCCGGTGAAATCGATTAGGGTAGTTTCAGTGGAGGAGTTGGTCGTACAGTGGAATTGATTTGCTCGTAAACCATCGATTTGTGAAGCTGATGTTGTCGGCCGACTTATTTAATCGTTGATTGGTTCACTCAGACCAATTTATCGACTACTTATTTAATTGTTTGTCAATTTATTGTGAACATCGTTCGTTCACAATAAAGACATGGCCGTTTAACTAATGAAAAACTAGGATTAATAACTAAACGTAGATTGTGATCATCGTTGTCGTTAATTGTTGTTTAGTGAAACCTGCATTTCTTCTTTCGCCCACTTTCTCTCCGATCTCCAGCTATCTGCTGTATTTTTCTATTTATTAATATTTTGACTTTGATTTAATCCGTTTCTGTGGGCTAAGGAAAGTAGCCCAACGGAGTATGAAGGAAATTACGTAGTCGGTTGACAAATATTTTTCTGAGTTTCCGTCAAATCTTTAAGTTTCAATGACTTCATTAGTTCGAAAAATACAATTTTAATAAATGGACTGTGTGGCGTGTTCGTTTTAAAGTCAAGCTGCAGGTGACTGACGAAAAATCCAGATCATCCTCTATAAAAGCCTCAAAGGCACTACCCTCGCAGTTAACCTCATTACGAGCAATTAAATTAGCCAGACCCATTGAGGTGTGTGCTACCGTGAGACAACCCTCATGTTCAAGACCTTTTACTTTGGCGTCGTAGACCCGCTGCCTGGGGTTGCTAACTCAAAGTCAAACAGAGGAAAGAACTAAAACAATAGCTGGGCTCCCGTGGATCACCGAGGCCTACAAGACAGCATTCACTGAAGCAATCTAAGTGATCACTGCGCAGTTACCCGTTGACTTGACCACCAAGAGTGAAAAGGGAGGTTCTCCAGCTACATGCCCCATCGAATTATATCTTGCGGAGCTATTGGAAAAATCGCCAAGTCGAAAAGGCGTGACATGTACAAGTATTTCCAGCATCTAAGAACATCTTAGGAGAAAATCTGGCGAGCGGGACACGGCGACTTCACTTCTTTTCTCTCAAGGACTCTACATCGTGCACGGCTTGCTCCTCACGAGCAGAGGAAACGAGAAACCACGTGAGGATCCCCTGTAGTTCGTACATCAGTGAGCGAGGGTAGATGGAAAAACAGCCTAACCTTTCAGCTTAGACTGCTACTAAGCAAGCTTATAACCATTTCGCCCAGTTTGCGAAGAAAGTTATGATAAAAAAACGTGGTCACTCTTATAATGAAACTTGTCACCCAAGCAAATAGTTGGAACAGGTGGGTGACCAAATTAAAAACTCTTCCCAGATAATACGGATTTCCCATGGTCATACCTCCGTGTGGTAACACATGGGCAACAACTCCCTACCTGGAGGAGGACTCTGCAGGTTTGGGTTCGGTGGATACTGTGCGAGTGCGCGGTACGTTGCATGCTGGCGAATCCGCAATCTCCATGACTTGCAACCGATGTAACTCTCCCATGAGTGTTGAGGAACAGTCATTTTGATAAAACAACGGACTTGTGAACCAGATTGAAAAAAAAAACGGCTAATTCTAATCTACTCAAATTTGATGTTAAGATTGAAAATAACTATGGAACGCGAATTCAAACTAATTATATTTGATTAATTTTAATTTGATTAAATTTCCGTGTGGAAAGTTGTAAACAGCACTAACGTGCCACAAAAATATAGTTTGCGGGATAATGTGCCGATCAGCACAATAAATTAAAATAAAATCCGAAGAAGAGTTTAGCGCACTACTTTTCTCGCAGACACCACTTATACGATATCACAAAAATCGTACAATAAACTACCTACACGATGAGAGCTAAACCACCGGTTTAATAAAACAGTTTTTACCCCGAAGCTCCGAAAGAGTTAACACCGTTCTCACAAACATCGTATTGATAACCTCATGAATATTCTTGACACTTAATTAACTTAGTTAATAAGAATGTGGCATAAGTAGAAGCAACTCAATAAATTCCGTATTCTTAAGCGCTACCAGTTTCTATGTGGAACGTCATGTATCAGGGTGGCATGAACTTAGTGAAAAACAAATTGGAGCGGTTGATAGAGAAGTGAAAATTATTTTTTCGCTTCAGTCGAGCTATGGAAACTCCAGTTTTTAGGAGCTTGAGAGTGTCATTCCTCTTCCGTTTTATGGCGATTAACACAGCTGCAAGTGAGTGAATATAGTAAAAATATGAATGCACGATGTGGCTCAATGAGGGAAAAATTGAATGCGATTAATGCAGCGGAAACGTTTGTGTGATATGAAACGTTTAAACACTTCCACCATCCTCTTTCACTCACGTTGAAGAGGAAGACGAAGACGATGCAGAGAATCACATTGTTAAGAGTTTCCAGGTGGCGGCCGAACAATTCTGAGTCATCAGTCACCTCAGAATACGTTTTTCAAAGGCCGCTCAGTTAGCGTGGAGTAGCCCTTAAAGAAACGGGAGGATCTCAGAAGAGTTTACAATATAAGGGGCCAAGAGAAGCGGTTAAAAGTGTAGGAGTGATTGCCGTTGCCATTGCCACCAATAGAAGAGCCCCTTCGCCCTATTCTACTCTCAGTGTGGCACCTTTTTTTCGGAAGAAAACCTCCTTCTCCTTGGCCTCCGTCAGCCTGTTGTGTGAATCTCTTCGGCAGTGACTCCTTGTCCGAGCGCTAACAGACTTCGCGTGAGTATTTCACGCCTCGTCAGACACACTCCACATCGACACCTGGCTCCTCCTCTTTGCCCATCTCCGACAATAACCGAGCCATTTCCAGAAGATATTATTGTTACCAAATACCGACCACCGCCCCGAGATCACAATAGATGCAGAGTTCCCTGAGATGTTATTGGAACGGATAAGGGGTCTCCGGTTGTGAGCACCAATCCCCACACCCTCATCACTAACAAATACTTCTTTAGTTATTAGATCCTTGACGTGTCACCCGACCATTGTTGCTCTAGTTTATGGATCGGTCTTGATTTTTCAAAAGCCTCCTCAACTGATAGGTAGCATTTGCCAGGAATAATAAGCGCTTGATCGGACTATAACAGAGCCTGCGAATAAAAGACCACGTGACCGACATTTACGCTTTTGAGGTCGTCCAAAATACCCATGTTCGGCTGGTACATTCAGCAAACGTTTATCGAAACATTCCCGACAATAATAAGAAACTTCATTCAAGTATACCGGAGCATAAACCCGCGCAAGATGAACTTGAAATACTTATGGGTGACATCACTCCTTAATACACTAATCTTCCCGAAGTGCATTAGATCAATACGATTGTCCACACTACAAATAACTGATGCGACGTATCGCCCAACTTTCCCTAGCCCCAAGTACATTCAGGTGTTTTCATCGCCTTAACAACTATTAAGATCTACTTTTCACTTAGTTTACGTGAGCTTGGTAGAGTATGGCTCAACGTTTACGCTTAAGCTCCATTATACCACTACCATCAACACCTATCAAGAACGCTGTCATATAAGCTGGATTTATAGGAAAAACCCTGATATTCTTCGAAAATGTTGATAATCTATTTTGCTACACTCTTTCTCTTCCTACAAACGAGCGTTTTCGATGTCATTTAAAACACCAGTGCACCAGTGTACGCACAGAAAAGTTAACCAAAATCCCCTCATACCCTTATTTTAGCGTCTCATGATGATCTGCAGGCTAAATATGAGATTTGGGTCCATTTGGTTCAGCCCTTTTCTCAAATAGTGTTTTTAAATGAAAAGGTCTGAAGGAACTTCAAATTAGTTCGATTAACTAAAGTTAACGTACCTGTTAGGTGAGTCCGTCCCTTCTGGCTGGCGAGATATTATGAGGAGCGCTTTCGAAGTAAAAACATCATCGTCAGTACTGACTTAACGGCCAGACGATGATGTCTTAACTTCGAACGCGCTCGCCTACAGCATCTCGCCAGTCAGAGAAGACGGACCCCACTAAACCGGTACTTTAACTTCAGTAATTTTGAAACTCATCCAAATTGGTTGGGAAATGCAGCCTGGATATGGCTTACATAATGTTGCCACATATTTGTGTTCATCTAGTTTTTCCGAATTAATTAGTACTTCTCCTTATTGTTGTACGGGTGAGTACGATTCCCGGCTCGACGGAGTTGCAACTTCGCACTCATCGCAGAATTATAATGTTTCGAGTGGAATAGTTCCCAGATGTTGAGCTATAATAATTGCAGTCCGTCTTTTTTACTTTACTCGTTTGTAGATTAATTTGATACTTTACAGGAGTAAACAAATTTCTGTCATTTCGTTCTCAATTGTCGCGATGATGTATTTGTAAGTGCTTATTTCCACTTATAGCTGGCCAAAGAGTAAGTGAAACTATTATAACAGCAAAACAAATATCTGGTGCGGCTACATTCTGCCCTTCGTACATTATACCAACCTCTCCAATCGGTTTCCCACATACTTTATACGAAATTGGTAGAACATAACGTTCATGGAAACTACTAGCGCTTAAATGATCCACAGTTAATTGAATTTCCCCCATAGGCAACATGATTCGAATGGGAAGGTTCTTGTTTACTTAGTTGGCGAAAGAGACGACAGTAGTGTGAATTCCAGAACTCCGTTTGTTGCTGTTATTCAACATCCATAAAAGTGTATGTAGATAGGTTACTGGGACAACAAAACGATTTTTGTCAAAACCTTAGTGTGTATGGGTGGGGTTAACGGGGGACAACTGCACTAAAATCGATTTTGGTCGACATTTTGAATAATAGAAAATACTCCGATTTGCTGCCCTCCGGATCCAGATTTTATTGAACAGATCACTTGTTTCTAACTCTCCACACAACGTACGTGGATCAAAACTGTTATAGCCGTGGGTGAGGAAATAGCATTTCGTGTTTTTTAGCATTATATTTGGTTTAAATAAATTTTGCTCACTACCTTATTAACCTTATACCCAATTGCTTCAATGCCTTATTTTGGCTTCCCAAGTTTTTCTTTCCGTCGAATATCAAATTTGAGCTGATTTGTCTCATTCAGCTGTTCAATCGTGTTCATGGGCACAAATACTTTTCTCAACTATTATTTTTAATCATTAAAACGTACCGCTTGCAAATTTAACATTTTTGTGTTCGTGAATGTTTTTAAATATTTCACTGCTCATCAGAATGAAGGGGTGCTATCCACCAACCTACACTTCAATTTTGTTCGCCACAACTATTTGATGACGAGCCAGAAAATGAGATTATCCAAATATTAAAATCTTTTTTTCGTCAACTTTTTCGGAAATTAGTCTTAACACATTGATCAAAATTCAGCCAACTAGTATTCTTTTTACTCCATAAGTGTTTCCAAAGGACGATACAGTGCTATATATTTGTAGTACATGGTCGAATTCACGAGGTAGAGAAGAGAGAGAAAAATATATGCATAAATCAGGGAATATAGGTACTTAGAAAATTTGGAATCGATGAATACAATCACTCACCACTAGACCAGCGAATGTTGGTACATTCTTTCCACCCATTGTGTCCGATTCAATTCTTTCTGAGTCTGTTACTGAAGAGCTACTCTTTACCTAATAATTAAAAGGGATTGATATAAATACTGCCCCGGGGTAAAAAAGCCATCATCAAAGTGCAGACTGTACGTGCGCCAGATATCGAAGGACAAGACGGACCTGACAATATAGAACACGTGCAAAAATGTGTAATGCTTTTCTCGATAAAAGGAGGATGTCTGTAACTGATGCCGTCACCTTACATCAATGTTTTAGTAATCCTAAACTTTGTGACAAGACTCCAGCAGACGATTATTTTGATGAAGCGGGTCTCCAGTAACTGAACATTGGAGTATCGCGCGAGTGCGCCTTAGAACCTTTAGCCCGCAAAACACCTGTGCTTCCGAAACCCCCGAGTGAGCGGCCTCCCGCCTCATCAAACTTCGGACTACCGCAAAATCCGCGTTCCCGACTAATTCCCGGGCCGTCGTCCTTCCCGCATCTTGGAACCTGACCATTTGAACAATCCCGAGAGATACTCAATGGAAACCGAGCGACGGGAGGAGCCCAAGAGGGATCGGGGCTCCTCAGATCAGATAAACGGTCGCCCCCTGATCGGCCAAACCCAATCATCGGATATCGCGCCGAACGGCCGAGCTGGCGGGGAAAAGTGATTGCCGGCCCCGGGAGCGGGTAATGAGCGGGTTACCCGCGTCTCGTCGCTACCTCCCCAATAACGTCGGTCCTGTAAAATGCTACCGGCGGCTCCCGCCCCGTTGATTAACCGGCCGGAGCTCGAGGAAACGGCGGTGCGTGACTCGAGCTCGCCCACGTAATCGACCGCCCGATGTAATTACGTTACCGACGATGGTTTTTCTTCTTCGGCAGCTCCTTCGAGTTGAAAAAAAAACAACGAAAGAGTAAAAAATTGGAACCCAACATCACATCACCGAACCTGAAGTTGAGGTAGCGGCGTGTAACGTGTAGCGACCCCGCGGTTACACTTCTCACGTTTGGCTTCAGTCAACCCTGGAACGAATAGTTCTTGGGATCCACAAACATTCCTACCTTCGTTCTCCTTCAAATTCTTGAATCACCGGACAGTGCAGTGATTCACACTCTATACGTACTAGAACAAGACATGTCGTGAAGATATATTTATTTATTTGGATACATGGTGACTTCAATGCGCGGCTCCACTTCTTTTCTCTGAAAGACTCTCCATTATGCACGTCTTGTGCCTCCAGTGCGGAGGAAACAAGAAACCATGTGCTGCTCCACTGTAGTTTCTACAACAGTGAGCGACGGTTGTTGAGAGGGCAAACGAACTTAGCAGCTTTGACTGCTACAAAGGAAGCCTATAACCATTTTGCAAAGTTCGCAAAGAAGGTAATGGCTAAGAAACGTGGTTATAGTTGATCAGTCCTTTTGAAACTTGCCACCCAAGTAAACAGTAAGATCAGGTAGGGAACCAGATTAAGAACTACTCCCAGATGGTACGGGATTCCTCAGGTGGTCACCTCCGCGCGGTAACACATATGCCTGAGGGGGAGCTTCCAGGACACTGCCTCGAGCACCTCTCGCTCATACCACGAACACACACAACAAATGAACTCACAAGGATACACTACACCAGTCCGCTTCTTTAATCACCCCCAAATAAGTAAAAAACATGACAAAGTCAACTAAAACTTCAGCAGGTAATAAAACGCCACCTGCGCCTCTTCCTCGGGCTCGCCAAGCTCGACCCCTCCTCTTCGGACGATGAGCAACCTACTCGTCGTCCAAACAAACAAGGGCGGAAAGAACCGGGCAAACCGCGTTCATCTCCCCTTCTCCCCTAGTAGCCCGGGCAACCCGGCTACTACAAGCACACGACACAGCGTGGACCCTAAACTGTCGGACATGGAGCAAATTTGCGCATACGTCCAAATCATCCACGGCCAGCTGGCACGGATGAGGGCCAACGCGACAGGACCTATGCGGGACCTCGTAACTAGTTGCCTCTTCGAAATTTCGAAGCTGGCTATAAAGCTAATGCCCCCACCGACCTCGCCCCCTGCCACTCCTCCCCTGCGGGAAACTGTGGCGGCTGTCGTGAGGGAAGAGCTGCGTAGGGCAATTGCCCAGCAGCCAGTGCCACCAGCCCCCCAAACTCGAGGAGCAACAACGAGCCAGGGTAGTACCCCAGGCCCCTCATATGCGGCAGTAGCCGCTACTGCGCCTTCCTCCCCCCCTCATGGAGCTGAGGCGGAATGGCAGCCTGCCAGGGCCAGGAAGCGCAGAGGGAAGCAGAAACAGGCCCCAACTAAGCAGGAAGTGCAACCAATGGTGCGAGCACGTCAAGATGCAGGTGGCTGAGGAAAAAACCCAGCTAATCCTCTTGAAGGGGAAAGTGAATAATCCACCCACAATACGCTTTGGCGGCCACAGGCTCCTTCTTGAAAAGCACGTCAAGTATTTAGGAGTGAATATAGGTGAGAGGTGGGGTTTCAACCAACACCTCCAGTCCCTTAAAGGCACTACCATTGCAAGGTTTGCCTCACTGCGTGCCATTACTAAGGCCACTTGGGGTGTGTGTTACCACGACACCATCCTCATGTATAAGGCCATCTATTTAGGTGTGATTGGCTACTGCCCTGTTGTCTGGGGTAGCAAACTAACAGTCAATCAAAAGAGAGTATTGGCCCAATCCCAGAGAGCTGCGCTCCTGTGGATCACCAAGGCCTACAAGACTGTATCAACGGAAGCACTCCAGGTGATCACTGGTCAGTTACCAGTTGATTTGGCTGTTGAGTGCATGATTGACAAGTGGAGAGTGAAACGGAGCTTCCCCCGCTTTGGGCTGAACTCCGTGCGGATCTCACCACAGAACAGAAACTTGCCGCCATCGATGAATGGGCTCTAGAGAAATGGCAAGCGAGATGGGAATCCTCGTCAAAGGGACGTGATACGTGTGAGTTCTTCCCCAACATCCGTGAACGTCTTTCTAGAAAATGGGTTGAGCCAGACCACTGGACGAGCCAGTTCCTCACGGGACATGGTGACTTCAATGCGCGGCTCCACTTCTTTTCTCTGAAAGACTCTCCATTATGCACGTCTTGTGCCTCCAGTGCGGAGGAAACAAGAAACCATGTGCTGCTCCACTGTAGTTTCTACAACAGTGAGCGACGGTTGTTGAGAGGGCAAACGAACTTAGCAGCTTTGACTGCTACAAAGGAAGCCTATAACCATTTTGCAAAGTTCGCAAAGAAGGTAATGGCTAAGAAACGTGGTTATAGTTGATCAGTCCTTTGAAACTTGCCACCCAAGTAAACAGTAAGATCAGGTAGGGAACCAGATTAAGAACTACTCCCAGATGGTACGGGATTCCTCAGGTGGTCACCTCCGCGCGGTAACACACGGGCAACAGCTCTCTACGGTGAGACTGGCTAACGACCACATACCTGCCGTACCTCCACAGGTCTGAGTTCGGTGGATGCTGCAGGGGCCGGCCTCTTGCATATTAGCGAAACCGCAACTTCTATGACTGATATAACCCTCGTCGAGGGTTTAGGTACAGTCATGAAATAAAGAAACAGATCTGTGTGTGAACGATTTTTAGAGAAAACCACCGTACCAAATCAGCTGAAACTTGATATCTCGCCCGCAGGTTACCATGGGACGCCAAAATAATGGTATGAACAAAATCCACCGAAAGTTAACTATGGTTATCAGAGTGATCAAAACACCAAATATTTTTTTTTTTCAATAACGGCTATAACGATTTTGATTAAATTTTTTATATAGATAGCTCTTAATAAGATAATTATACCATAAAATTCCCATTTGTGGGAAAATGACGAGAGCAGCACAATAAATTATCAAAATTTTCTACGTAAAGCGTTTTTGCCGTGGTTTTTTCCTTTCAAACTCCGCTGGAATGTTAGTAGAATGTTAAAGAAAATTGATATTGTAGTCCAATTCAATACCTATAGGGTGAGTGTTTAAAAACACTCATGAGATACACGGGGCTCACTCCAGAAATTCCTGAATTTCAACTACCGCCGTTTCGCTCAATACCAGCTCTAACAGTTATTACCCAATAACTCTGCAAAAGTGATTACTATCCTCCTTCAAAAAATTTGTGTTTACGGCCTCATTAATTTTCTGTATACCCATTGCTCAATAATGGTCCTGCAATTAGTACGAGAGCACAATAAATTCCATAACTGTTGGCGCTACAGCCTCCTGCTGCTGTGACGTGTTGTTTGACCAAGTTCAAAGGAACTGAGTGATAAATGAATCGATTAAATAGAATTAGCCATTTACAAAGTGAATTGAAGTAGAGCTAAGGAAAGTTGTGTGTTGCAACGCACCAGATATTCTTAATAAAAAATCTTAGACTAAAAATCTTTCGCAAAAAATCTTGATTAGTATCTAGGTGTGCCGGCTTGCTCGCCAATCCAATTGGACGAAGCCCATGGTTGTTAGGGGCAAAATAGTTTGAAATCAATTTTGGCAGTTTTATCGCAAATGTTCGTTTCCCAGGTATTTTTAGATGCTGGGTAAATGGAACAATTCTCAGGGGGGGAACGACTGTGTCTAGACTGAAACAGTATAATCACAGTATAGTGAGCCTACGTCTACTAATTGAAAGAACTCGCTGGACAACAACAGCGAAAGTAATTATTTCATCATTTTTATTCTCTCCCTTGCGTCTCATTAAAACCGCCCATCAGCTCGACTCGCCAGGTCATGCCAATTGCCTACAGGCGCCTGGAATATTTTTGGTCAGGTCATGTTTCGTATGGTTTTCTCTTCTTTTTCGATGTTGAATCGAATGGGATGGGTTTCGGAGGTGTGAGACAATGTCAAACTGTGCAAGACAATAATAAAACGTTGAGTAATAATTTGCATTTGTTATAGAGCGTTCTCCCAGAAATCATGTCTAAGCTACTTACCCGATCGACATTTAATAACGGTATAAATTAATTAGGAACGATTCAAGAATTTCTTGAATGCCCACTCGGGTCGTCTCTTTGACCACATTTTTTTAATATTTCCCATGAAATTCTAGAACAGTAAACACGAACGTTCTAGAAAAAAAAATCACGTTGAAAGTCCCAAACATTAATTACCAATCTGCTGGAGACTGAATAAATTGTGGAACATTCAGCAGTGTTAGTTTTTGCATGTTAAGTTAATTTTTACCCGGTTGACATAATTGAATGAAAAAATTGTTGGTAAAACGGTAACAAGGGCTGAAAGTAGGAGGGGCTAAGGGAAGTTGCGTGATGCTCCACACCAGATTTATTTTTGACGTTCTTCCTTTACTCATAGTTTGCGTTGTAACAATTGATGATACTTTTCCTTTAAATTAACCCCCGGGTGAAAGTGAAGACGAAAACCGGTATCCGTCTGAGCGCTCGGTCGCTGCAGGTGAAGCCGCGAAAGGTCATTGAAACCAAAGTATGAATGACGAAAATCGCGTGAATTAGAACTTCCCCTTTTCATTCATAACTCCCTACAGTGACTCAATGAAAGCGCCCCTTTCCTCAACTTCCGGAGTGACTTCCGCTTCCGGCCAAACATCGGAAAGACTCCTGTGAGGAGCCCTCCCTGAGCGCCAGTCAATTGGCTCGTAACGAGGAGGGTCGTAACTAGTCGACTGTGGGGAAGCAGGAAGGGTGTTTAAAGTCGATGAGGATCAGGTGATCGAAGGGAACGCTCTTCTTCTTTATATTCTAAGGGGCTCAAAAGCGGACTAGTTCAACCAGTAGAGGAGTGCCCTCAAATTAGTAAGTTGGTTGTATATTATGGTGTTACAGTATGATCGCAGCTTAGAATGAGGGAATTAGGGAAAATATAATGTAGACAGAAAAAGTAAACTCGGCCTAAAACGATCCCTCGCGGTGATTGTGTAGTACTAATAGGTCGTCAAGCTCGCAAATCAAACTTAGATTAGACAAGGAATAGCCGGACGTTCAATTCTGGTGGGAATCAAGGAAGGGAAGTAACGTAATCGGTGAAAAAGATTGCACAAGACGATTCAGCATCGTAAAATACTATTAAGCGATACGAAGCATGACGTGACTACAACGGTAAAACGATAATTGACAAATGTAAAGGCGACGCTAGGCAATTGAGAAGGCATGACGAGACGGGAGGTAGTGCGGGAAATGAGGTGCGCTGGAGAGATACTAAAATCGAGTGGCTCCCGAGTTCTTTCAAATCCTAAGTAAGTAAGTCGAAGTAATTTCACAGTTTTCCATTTAGACGCAGTCCTACATCTCCGAGACCCGTGCTAAATACCTAACAAACGACGTAATTGCAATGAAACTGTCTACATTTCGTTTGTGACTAATTTTTAAAACATTTTTCCCCCCTCATAGCAATCATGGGTTCGTCCATTCGGATTGCGGAGTAGGCGGGCCCAACTAGATTCCAAAAAGAATGTCTTTGCGAAAGAATGGATTTTTTTTTTTAGAACTCGTTAAATCATATTTGGAATCCCAAAGCCTTGAAACGTAATGGGCCAGATATTTGACTGGGGGGGGGGGGTGTAAAAAATATTTGTAATATTTAGCGTGATCGTCAGACTGGAACGCCAAAATACAGGTATGAGCGAAATCAGTCCAAAACTCACCTTAGTTATCATAGCGATCAAGTCAGCACGGATTTTTTTGCTCGTGAATGACTGACAATTTTGAAGTTTGTGTATGGAGAGTTCCAAATGAAATGACCTTGATGAGCAATTAAGACAAGGGCATTTCTCATCTGCATTGTTCGTCCACAGTTCAAGCCATATAGTGGCTTAACAAGGTCTAAAAAATACATTCTTTCGCCGAAAAATTCCACTTGGGATATAGTGGTGCCCGCCTCAATCCAATCATGGCCAAATAATCGTTTAAAAAATTAGCCAAAAACGAAATTGTTCAGTTTAATTGCAATTAAGCCATGTTCGGAATCGTTTCGTAGGCGTTTTTCAATGCTGAATAGAATAGGAAGTTCTTAGAGATGTAGGACTGAATTAGTCGAACCAGAGTGAAATCACAGTAAATCTAACGATGAAATTTCTATTACATTGGAGGAACTCGTTGGACAATAACGAAAGTTATCGTTTCTCCCTGGCCTGCGCTCATTTCCCGCACACTTCTCGTCTTTCTCCAACCACCCGTCAGTTCGATTTATCCCGTCGTTCCAATTGCCTAGCATCGCCTGCACATGTCAATTTTCGTTTTCCAATATTTTTCCATGCTGACTCGAATGGGACGTGTTTCTGAAGATACGCTACAAGAGCTATCGTTTTCGTAATTGTTAACATAGCCATGCCATATATATCGACCTTGGATTGAATAGGATAGGTCACAATCATGCTGTACAAGAGATTAACAAACCGTTCTGTGATAATTTGCAGCGTTTTTATGCTAACATTTTGCGCCGTTTGTCCTACAATTGCAAAACTACAAATACGAACCTCTCCGAAAATATCATCAACAATTACCGTTATTACCGTGGTTTTTTAATTATGGCCGTGGCACAAATAGCAGCAGCCCAATAAATTCGGGAACTTCAAGCGCTACCAATTTCAAGGTCGAACGTTACTTTGTTTTGCAATTCGCATGAACCGAGTGAAAAATATACAGAATTTATAAATACTCCACCGCACTCTCCCCGAAACACCAGAACTTTGAACAGGAACGTTTTAACCCGGGTAACTCAATAAATACCGTGACATGAGTGGGGGGAGCCCGAAAAATTCCGGAACTTCATGCGTAACCAGTTTCTGAGTAAACCGGATTGAACCTAAAAGGTGTATGGGACGTTTATGGCCCAACTATCCAAATTACTCAACATGACCATGCTGATATGACGCGAAGGAAAAATAGTTTGAATTAATTACTTGAACGCACGTGAGACTGAGGGAAGTTTCGTCATGCGTCACAACAGATATTTAAAAAAATTGTTTAGTCTCTTTAACAGCACTATCCGATTTAATTAAATTAATTTTGGGGAATGTAACGTATTACAAAATTCTCAATTGCTGCTCCGATTTGTCAAGTATTTCTGCTCATTACCCCATTATGTTTACATCATTGTTAACCTCTTTACTCTTGTTTGCAACAATTATTACTGTAATGTCTCAATGAGTCGTTCTCAATCTGCTAACAATTTGCAACCGCCTGAAAAATGTCTTTCTGTATTTCCCGACGATTTGTTCTCATGGTATGAACACTGAACTTGTTCTTCAACGATATTTACTCCTTTATATCGACATTTTCAGTATATTTTTCCATAATTGGTCATCTTTTTCTTCCCATGTGTTTACTTGATTTTCCAACTTCTGTGCTCACCACTTTTATTTTCAAATGTCTACCCAGTAACTACACGGCTGTTAACCCCACCGGCTCCCAATTCCGACATATTGTCAACGTTAACAACCAACGATGAAGGTAGGTTGAGGGTGTCAAGTAGAAACCAACGAAATTAGCTCATCGATGTTGAAGCTCGTGAGAACGCCGCCAAATATGTGTAGTCACGCATATGAGAAATGTTTTCGACTGATGTTTACTACCTTCGCTTTTTCAGACCTTCTTCCCAACAGCTTATTTCGTTGCACAAAGGAACTAAAAACTCTCGGTTATATCGTCAAGTCGCTTTGTCACCGAATCCACAAAAAAAAAGGTTCTTTCTGTTTCTTTTGGAGGTTTTCTGTTATGCAAATGCACAAAATAGTTGACAAGGGAGGAGGTAGGCCGTGATCTTTTGTGTGCAACCTGCCACCTAAGATAACCTTTTTTTTTGCTAGAAGACAACCTATCGCGCACCTGCACCACAATATTCCATTTCACCGTTATGACTAGGTCATCTTACCGCAGAGTTACCTGGTCGTCCTCCGCTCTGCGCGTTTATGTTTCAGAACCCTTTCCAATAAAAATGGCTGGGCAGGTAAGTCCCAACGGAGTTCCAGAGTGAGAAAAAATTGTCTGGAAGCCGAAGATTAAAGTGGAGGTTCTTCCTAACAGTATAACACGGAGCCTTCTTTTTTAAGGGAAACAAAAAACGTGAAGAATACATTAGGGAAGGTAGAAAATATTGACACATCCCGGACACCTGCAGCTCCTCCATCGGAGGGAATGTTCCTCCTTCGGAATAAGCACCCTAATTAATTTACTATTCCACCCTTTGGCTTTTACGAACCCCGTCTTAATTGGGGTAGGTCTTGCTGTGATTTATTTGTGATGCGTCAGAAACGGTTTTGAATAAAAGATTCAAATCGAGAAAGGGTTTCCGTGTTGAGCAGAAAAAAAGCAGAGGAATTGGGGTACAAACGGTCCAAGGCGGCCTTCTGTTTCCGCCTCGTATGTTGGGGGACTATAAAATTAAAGAGATTTCGTCAAGGACGCCACAGATCGGCTCCGACTGTCATCAAACCGTAAAACCGAGAAGTCAGCTTCGTGTTCTTGAGATAACCATCGCATCGTTAGTTTGACAGACTGCATTCAAATCATCCATGTTTTTTTAAATAGTTAAAATCAAGAACGTCGCCATTGCGACGGATATTGAGTGGGGGTGGGATACCTTGTACAGCGTATTTCAATTCCAAGGAATGGGGATATGATCGCAGATCGTTGAACAACTCATTAAAACAGAAAATATGCGGGCGCTATATCGTCGTTCAACGCATTTTTACTGGAACATTTATGGAGAACAAAATGTAGGGAATAGTTGGCTGAGAGTACTCCGAATGTTTGATCGAAATCGTTAGAGCTGTTTTTGAGAAAATTGGAATACCGATAAATTAATATTCGACAAATCTCCTTTTCTGAGTTAACTTGGCTGATATCTCCGTTCAACATATATATACAGAAATTATGCAGAACGAAATGTTGGTATGGGTGACTAAAAGACACTAAATTAAAATGTATGACATCTGGTGAAGAAGTTACCCTGGAATTTACGAAAATGTTCGAAAAAACGTTATTTTCGACACATTTTGATTTTGATCTCTGTTCAATGGACTGTCAGAGGAACATTTATTGAGAACAATATGTAGGTATTAACTAGTCGAAAACATCTCTAAAGTTAAATAGAATAAGCCATGTACAAATTGAATTGTTGCAGAGCTAAGGAAAGTTGTGTGTTGCAACGCACCAGATATTTCTTGCCGCCCTCGTGAATTCAATGACAAGTACGAACTATTTTGTGCGCGGCACGTTCTACATAAACAATTGAATATGAATAATAGAATTAGATTGTTAGCTCAAGGATCCAAAAAACGTAATTTCGAAGGATACATACACATATGAGAGCCGTTAAGGGGGTGGAAAATATTTGGAGGTGTGCAATCAGCTTAAAAAAATAAACAATAAATTTGGCCCTTCCAAAGCTCTTGGTACTATTCGAAATCAACGTTGGCATGGTGGAAGCCTTCTTTTGGGAAAATGCTCCGGATGTGTGTGCTTGTGTCTCTGAATCACAGAAAAGAGACAGAGAAAACGGCTGAATGACATCGATGACAATTTTGGATAACGATAGAACGCCAGTGCATTAAGAAAATCAGCTCTAATTTACTAAAGTTATAGTGGTCAAAACTACGAATACTTTTTCTTTCAGGGTGGTATTCCTGTACACTATATGTGCGATGAGAGTTCACGTACTACCATTTCCCAGAGTTTTAACCCGATAATTCCAAAACAGTTCAAACACGAACCTTCTGATAAAAATCATGTTGACAGTTACAATTCTGCATTTGGGGATATCTGGGGGAGTACCAACCGGGTGGCTTCCATCTTCTTCAGCAGATGCAGTTGTAAAACGAAATTTGGGATGGGAGAACTACCCTCCAGCGGCTCCACGCCCGCAGAGCAAGCGCATTTTCCAGGCCTTACCCTGAGTAGGAGTTCGATCGCTCTGTTCTACCTACCTTGCCCTGCAGAAGCAGCGACCTGTCGTGGCCCTAACCCATAATGCACCGGAGCCATGGGCTACGCAATCCCGTGGTACCCCTTATGTCCAGAATGGTCGCTGGCCCGCCCCACCTTTCGATGGCACTTACGGCTCCTCCTCCTCCCAGGACAAGGCAGTTTGGACTTATGGCTCTCCCTGAGGTTGAGAGTCCAATCAATTATGGTCGTGGCATGACTAAGAGCACCTCAATAAATTCCAGAACCTTGAGCACTATCATTTTCTATGTTGCAGCGCTACCACTGAAGCATCTAATTGTTCGGATGAACACCTATTTGGTAAGGTGGATGTTAGACAGTAAAACACGGACTTATGAACGCTGACGGTATTGTGCGTATTGGAAATTACAATAGCCTATGCGTGATGAAAAGGAGCGTTAATGAACGAATACATCGACTCGAGAAAATAATTTATAATGAAGAAGATAGATTGAAATAATTAAGTTGTTGTGTCCAGGCACAACACGAATACAAACGGCTTGAAATGCTTTAAACGAATGTGCCAACAGATTTCTGTCGATGTCGCGGTAGCGATGGTGCCACTGGCGTGTAAGGAATCGAAATGATTTAATGAAGTACCAGGATCGGCAAGGAAAATATAGCAAAAACAAAACAAAAACACGAGAACGGGAACGAGCGAAAATAGGGGTAATATATAAAAAGGCACAACAACCATAGTCAAAACGAAAAAGGCGGAAGACGATACCAGATGTTTCATAGTTTTAGTAGTCGACGATGACAGGGAGGATAGAACGAGCTAACACCCATTCGCGCCAATTACTCGACTTTTTCTGCATCAATATTACTTCATTTTCGTCGTCGGCAATCTGCGCTGTTTGGCTGCACTCCTCAACTCTCATGCGTAATGGTAATCCGTTAGTAGTTGTATGTGGCTGTATTTATCGCCATAATCGAATTAAGTGGGCAGGATCATGATAGCGGGAAACCACAGCTGCCAGCAATTTGTGATGATGCGAGAGCGCGTTTATTGCCTGAATCCTCTCAACAGACAGAGCGGATCCTCTTCAAGATAAATTGAATGAGGGTGAAAAAAATTAAGTATTATAGTTAACAGGTGCCCAGTTCCATGAATAATATTGAGCACAGACAGTTGTTAACCTAATGACTGACATACGCTACTGCTGCCACAGGCTGAGGTTTAATAAGGATCCGCCCACCACCACCTGAAGGGAACATTTGCCTTATGTAACTGCCCTTTCACTTTTTTCCTTATTAACATTTCCATCGTCAGACGATAGTGCCATAGTCGGGCCTTCGGGGTATTGATACCTCCAGGGCATGGTCCACTACTGTCTTCACAGCACCTGCGCACAGCGTTCGGCTCATTACGAAGACCGTCGTTTCCGTCCATCGAGGGACTTCTAATCAACCACAAGATAATCATCTTCAACTACAGAGATGAGCAACTACGATTAGTACGACCACATCACACAACCGTCCTCTTTCCACGTACATTCAGCGATGAGTGTTGCTCTATGGTCTAATCCAATTTATAGTTAACTCGGTCTATACGACAGTGGTAAAACATTACGTTCAACGTCCAAAACTTACACGACGTTCCACGCTTAACACTCCTCAACTTACTGGTCTGCAACTACTTATGCCTCAACCTTCATTTAAAAACGTTTTGAGGCGTTCGAGATTAGTTCTGCAACTATAGAGGAACAGTGCAAAAGTTCGAATTACGGAAATTCTGTCGTTTCTCTTCCTGATTATTTTATGAGTATTATTGAACATACGGTCGGTAATATGGTAGTACATATTACGTGCCTCATGGGCGACATTTGTAAGGAAAAACACAGCTCTAAATCGCTTTCAATCGAAAATATAGACAATTTATTGCACTGCTCTCTTGATTTTCAGACGAATGGCAATTTCATGGTACTGTGGTGTCACCGTGTACGTGGTTGAACCTATCCTATTGGAAAATTTATGCAAAAGCGTCAATGCCGTTTTTTATTTTAATAACACTTGGTATATTGATAACTACTGCCGTATGTTGATGTGCAGGCTATATATTTGGTATCTCAAAAATCAAGTTCAGCCGTTTTCTTCCAATTGCTGACACTGATATTCGAACAAGTCGAACTTCCGTGGAAAGTAAAAAACATTTTATACGATCAGTGACCAAGAAAAAAGAAAATCTAATTATTCAAACATTAAATAAACTGATTGTTTATGTAAGACTTATATATAACTTTTTTTCTTTATTATACATTGTTTTACACAGTATATTCTTTGCATTGAATGTAAAAGTGGTCTAAACATTGGCATTACTAAATTCTGTGCAAATACTTCATTATTTGGGTTGAGTTTCAGGAAACGTGCTTATTGGTGGTCCATTCTTTGTTTCTATTCTCAAGTTTGGTTTATGAATGAATCCAATGTTATTTCGCTCGTTCTCACGGCTCCCATGTGGTCTAGTGGCTAGGATATCTGGCTTTCACCCAGAAGGCCCGGGTTCGATTCCCGGCATGGGAAGTAAATTTTTTCAACTTGCGCAAGTTAGATCAATGCAATAAAAGTTGGCACAGTATATGTAATGTAACTTTAATGTGGGGCAACCCTGTCGATGACTTTTTTTATATATTTCTTCCTTCGAATTTTGCTTGCCCCCGAAGCTCATCACTGCCGATGTCACGGTTGTTTTTAACGGCGAATGTTATTACCAATGATCTTTAACAATTCCGCCGCTTCGTACTCTTGCTTTGCCGCCTATTTGTTCTTAATTTTCCGCCAGTCCATTTTAGTCAACCGCACAACGATTTCACACCACTAATTAACCATTTTTTACTCGACTTTCCTCCAACATTTTAACTCTGAATTCCCAACTACTCTCGCGTGATGTTTATTGTCCTAACTATGTTTCAGTCGATTTCCCAACTACGAGCTGTTTAAGTCAATCCTCACCTAGTTTAATTGAACATTTCTATTATTTCCCTGGACGCAACCCACACGTGGCAGACGATACCATACGACACCTAGTTTAAGTCATTCCCTTATTACTTTCCGCTACCCAAAAGGCTTCGGAAAGCACAGCGATCCTGTCAAAAATGTCGTGTTTTATTCGGATCTCACGTTTTGAGGTCTACTGAATCCAAACAACCTAATTTCGGCGCGTGTTCCGTGTGTGTGTGTGTGGATATAGTTCTCTTTTGCGAGAGAACGGCTGAGCTGATTTTTTTTGACGGCGCAAAAATTAGGTAATGAACCATTTCTACCGATGGGAATGTGGGTGGGAGACCAAAATGTACCAAAAACTAGGGGTCTAACTTTTCTTCTCTATACATATCCCGAGAAAATTAGGTGAACGGCGATATAGATCTATGAAGCAAAACTGAGTTTTTTCATTTGTTATCTACGTTTAACGTTTTAAAAGATTGCGATGGCTCCTTTGAAAAAATAATTAAAGACACTTTTCAACAATATTCAACTCCCAGGACTCCTTTGAGAAAACGATAAATGAACGTTCCAAATCTATATTCCATGATCTGTGGAAAATTCTATGAACCTCCTTCACTACATTCGATTTCTGTATGTCGTTTGACAAATTAACTAACGACGCTTCCAAAAACCGAGTTATTTGAGAAAATGTTCAAACATTACCTCTACAGTTTCAGAATGTGGGAAGCAGTTAATAGAAACGTTGCAACGTAAGTAATTAATAAGTTAATAGAAACGTTATGACATAAATGCCGGTGTATTTGCTAAATCTGCAGCAAGAAATGCGCTCATACGAAATATTTTGTTTCAGGCAGGCAGACAAGGTTAAATCCGCTGTAGTAATTATGGCCGCACACGTGGACTCATCAGTCTCAATTACCTGCTGACGAAAATGCACAGTAACAACGATCACTAATTTGCAGCTGACACGTACCTACAGAGCAACCTTTTGCTCCTCACTGTTCACCAAATCCCATTACAGTCAATGCGTGGTTAGTTGTATTCTCCTCAGAAGCGGCGCTTTTCCGGCACTTGAAACTTTGAGGGTGGCGCTCTTGTAAAACGTTTTCAAGTAATTGAAAAGATGCCGCAGCTCTTTGTGACTCGAACCGCCTGCCAAAAGGAAACCTTGTTTGACTATTCTTTCCCTCTTTCTAAGTGTTAAAGAGCATCCTGTTTAAGCCGACCAGGTGGTCAGTATGGAGACGGTTTTGCGGACAAATAGGAGAAGTTCCTAAATGGAACAGGAAACATGAGTCAGGGCCGCTCCGTGAAGAACTATTTTCCATTCAATATCGATGATAAAAGTGCCGAATATTGTCGACAAAGTTGTGTGTAATTGGTGGTTCATTTATCTTGGCTTAAGCCTCTTGGGAATCACCACAGCTGCCAACGGAGATGGACATTCAGTTGAAGCTCGTTTTTAATCCCTCGACCCGTCAAAGTGCAAATTGGATGCTCTCAACGGTTTAAGGTGTATGTTTGGTAAAACATAAATTGAACGTGAAAAGGGGGTAATAACTGTCTGTGAACGGTTGAACCAATTCGGCTTACATGTGATCAGCACAGCACTGCAGATCAACATAGGCCAGCAAAATAAGGGTGGAAGAAAAATCGATCCAAATCTAACTGTAATAATCATGGGGATCAATAAACCAATCCCCCCTCCCCCCGCCTGCGTTTACGGGTTCAAACCACTGCTGCTTCACTCAACACTATTTCTCAGTTTTTACCGATAATTCTAAAACCGTACAGACCCATCCCAGAAAAATCACGTCGATAGTTCGATGAATCACCTGTGCACTGATTAGTCAACAATGGGTGTGGTGCTGTGTAAAACGAGCTAACTTCGTAAAAATGGGTGTTCCACTTGGTTTGGTATTGTGGAGTGTGGGATTAATAAGTAAGAGAGAGCACGAATGTATATCGATCCATTAACCAGTTTAAGCAAGTAAACACGGTAACATAGCGATAATGATTTAGAGAACAGACGACAAATGTTGTGAGTCGCAGATATAAGTGAGACCTATCAACCCTTAGTTTGAATCAATCAAATAATTGGACAAACCTATCCTCCACTCGCATAACGCGTATCCACATTCTCATAGAACGCAGACCAAGCAATAGAGTACTATTCCAGGATCGAACGGAAAATCGCATTGTATAGCGTCACCAAGGCGTCGACGTTGTTGAAATCCCAAGTATGGCATTTAAGACAACCCAATGACCTAATAGCTGTCGGTCGAACAGATCCACTGCGTGGAGGCATTGTGGGACATTATCCAAAATTCAAGTGTAACGCACCATTCGAGCGTACCCCGAAGCCTTTGATAATCATCCAGCGAGCGGATATTCGCACCACATACTTTAAGAAGCGTATATAAATGGAACCGCACGCTTTCAAGCAAGACTACACCCTAGAGCTTTGCTCAAGGAGGGATTCAACGAAACCCCCCAAACTACTTGGTAATTGTATGAGTAGAAGCGAATGGGAAAGGACAAGGTATAATTGGATAGTGTGCCGCCAGCGTAGATTTCAGTTTAAAAACGTGAAACCGAATGTGGTGGAATTTTAATGGGACGGTTGCACAACAATAACATTCCCGACTCAGAACAGCTGCCTCTTGGAATCTATTTTTCAAAAAACCTTTTCCGAAGAAACCGTGTTCCCTATTTTATCTATTCGCCTCTTAATTTTAATTAAGCTACTCTAAATGAATTACTATGAGCAACCCCTATTTTGTTGGAGATGAGGTCGAAGGAGGAGGAGCCATTTTCTGACGTGAAGGCAGAAGGGTTGGCAGAGGCGGCTTGTTGTGAAAGGAAGCGGCTCTTCAGATCTCCTCTAATCAGACGTTAATTCGACTCTTTTGCCTTTGATGGAGAATCTCCCAAACTCGGCGGCTCCTTTGTCTCTGAAATTGACGAGGATCCGAAGCCTCCTTCCTCTCTCCCCATGATGTAGCTGAGAGGTAATTGTATTTGGACCAATCGGGGCGCCTTGAAAACGATGGGCGCTCGCCTCCGCACAGCTCTGCACCTAATCATCTACTTCCTCACGATAAGGAGGTTCTACTTGAGCCACCAGCACCTCGTTAATAGTCTCTGTTTTGTTCTTCAGAACTCACTGAGACGACCCAATTTACATTTTATTTGAGGCTCGGGATCTGCTTGAACAATCTGGGGAAACGGATGACCGTTTACACGTACAATCCATGCACTGTTGTGTGAGATGGTGATTATTGTGTGCAATCCGCTATTTCTTCATTCACTATGGTGTTCTATTATTCAGACTTAGTTGGCAATGAATCCGGTGCGCCATTGAGAATAGAGTGAAATAACATGAGCATGAGGGCCATTTTCACCCAAATAGCACTGATCATGATCCAACTGTTCACGACTAGATACGTACATCAAGGCTTTATTTCGTTCCCACCACGCTAGCCGAGATCACTGTGGAATGTGGTCGTGATTTGAAGCCACATCTAGAAGGCAGTCGACTTATGAGGTTACAGTAAAGTAAGGTAATTGGGCAGTTGTTCTACATCCCTTCCAGTAAACAAGTGTTCTATAAACGTAAACGGCCTCGTAACTGTACATCCCGTAGATGCCCAACCCCCACCAATCCGTATTTGACCAAATTATTATTTCTAATAATTGTCAGAAGCCAAAGTGGCAGCATTAACGTCTCCATACGCTGAAACTGGCGAGGAGCATGAAGTGAAACTGCAAGAGCTGCAGGAAAAAGCCAAATCAGTCCGGGAGAATTCTTTGGGCAAACGGAAAAAATCGGAACGCTACAATAAAATGATAGCTGAGCAAGAAATAATAAAAACCGAAATGGTGAGGTTACAACTTTTACATTTTCAAGTTCAAAGGAACTTGCTGTGTTTCATAAAAGCTGTTTAATGCACTAACGTGTGTGTAAGTGTGTTATTATTTAACAATTCCTACATATTTACTTTTAAATCCCCCCAGCTAAGCCATGTGTGTTGTGTTTTTTAACACGGCCTAATGACGTATTGAAGTTTTTCTAAAACTGCTCAACCAATGAATTCGACGATCATAATACTTCTGTTCGCAGTAGAATTGAAAATCATGCATCTTGAAGTCGTCGGAACTCTTTCCCATCCATCTGGGGCGCCGGGCGAGATGACGATAACCTTACATGTCACATTATCATCGTAGACGAAAAGTAACTGGAATAACTGCGCACGTGTAAACAGCATCTTTGTTTATTATTATTATTATTCAAAAACTACGTAAATCATTCAAAATAATAGAAGAGAATAGTCGACGAAGCACGGTAATGGAAAACAGATATCAGAATACGATAAAGAAAGATAAGAGCTAACCGGAGCTAACCGCGCAATGTTTTGTGGGTAACGCTTCATCGGGGCTAGAGTAATCACCAATCAATCACCACAGTTGGTGGAAATGGCCATACGAGATGATTCGTTGTGCAGAAATCCATAACCGTCCAATAATTATTATTCATTCTGAATAATACACCTACGTTGTCGATCAGAAACGTTTTTACAACTTCCCCCTCGAAATTGGACACTTTACGTTTCAAGGAATCGGGATTCCAAGTATGATTTAACGTGGTCTAAAAAAATACGTTCTTTCGCATAAAAATCCCATTTGGTATCTAGTTGAGCCCGCCTGCTCAGGAATCTGATCAGACAAAGCCCGTGGTTGCTATGGGGGAATAAAAGGTTGAAAAAAAATTTACCAAAACGCAAATTGGCAGTTTTGTCGCAATTACGTCGTGTTTGCTATTGTTTTCTCCGTATCGAATGGAACGAGTCTCATAGGTGTACGACCGGGTCTAGATCACAGTAATTATAGTGAGCCGAAGTCTACTAATTGAATGAACTCGCAGGACAATACGGCAAAACTAATCATTTCATTTTCTCTCTAGCCTCATACCAACCATTCGTCAGCTCGACTCGTCACATCGTGCCAACTGCCTACAAGCGCCTGGAATACGTAATTTTCATTGTCAGGTCATGTTTCGTATCGTACTGATATTTTTCCATGCTGAATTGAATGGGATGGGTCTCGGAGGTGTGATACTACGTCGAGCTATGCAAGAGAATAATAAACTGTTGTGTAACAATTTACAATGGTTTATTGAAAAGATTGGCTGATGAATGTCCTGAAACAATACGTATGGGGACAGTAAAGTCCAATAAATATTGAAAGGACGATGAATTCCAAAGATAGTTTCAATTTAGCAATGCGACATTATTGGAAGCCTTTCCCAAAAACGATTGCAATAACGGAGGACTTGCACTAAGAATCCTCGTTTTTTGTCCATTTATTAAACAGTCAACAACTAGAGGGAAGCCCTCCCCTTGTGTAAATGTGAGTGTGCCCTCGACTTAAGTGATGACTGTGAATATCAACTAGTGTTGTCTTCTACTCTCCAGGAGAATAAATAAATAAATAAAAAAGAAATAAATTTGAAAAGGGGAAGGGGGTCCCTCGTAGATACGAAGACTTGACAATAAGAATTAGCTTCAGAGAGTCGTCCTGAAAAGAATTCTTCCCTAATGATACAATGACACTTGAAGCAGATAGGCCTCTTGAAGATGTGAAGAGTTAAGGGATTTTACGTTATCAAGGGTGAGAAGAGTACGGATGTTGTCTTCAAGGAGCGAAGCGGCTTACGCTATTCACCATGAATGATAAGATGAAGAGGAAGACGAATCAACCATGGCAAACACAGAGCTTCGTAAAGAGAGGCCTTTGTGCTAGGAAGAGGATATTGGCGTGGCGAACATAGCGTGCGCTGTACAGCCTATTATGTTCAAATATCTAGTTAGATACGTCGTCTCTTCCCTGGAAATAACCGATTCCGGGGGCTCCGGTACCCGCCGCCGTGACGGATCGGTGACACAGGCGATTCCCACGTGTGAAACCGGCCACCTGCCCACGTGTCTTAGATTGGCGGCGGAGCGTCCCAAATCGCAGCGCCCCCGCAGCCTCAAATCTTCCCTCCGACCGCCCGAGTCCTTTTCTCTCTTTTTCCCAAAACCTCCACCATCGCAATTGTCGGCTTTTTCTCCTTTAGGTCTGAACGATGAAGGTTCTCGTTGGGTCTGTTCTTTTTTTTCCTCCCCAATTCCGCCACTGTTCCTTACTACTCGGATCGGAAAGATGAAAGAGGCGCTAAATCCATTCGACGACCTCCAGCGACGATGAATAAAACGGTGCCTCTCGGCCGGTGTGGAAGGTTTTGTCACGAAGAACCGAAAATCTTTACATTTGTTCTTCCCTTTGTCACGCTGTGTCAGGAGGGACATATTTTTGGCTTAAATCCCGCATCCGTCCTGCCTTTTACTGAATTCAAACAACGCGAACACCGTGACGCGATGCGCTCCCTTCACGAAGCTTCGTCTTCTAAAGTCAACCCCAACATCTGCCCTCGTCCTGACAAGATAAACAAAATTGTCACGTTCAATCCCGGATGCCTTCACTCTGTTTTCATAAAAAATGAAACTATTGCAACCGTGGCAAACATCGCGAATTTAAGATCATTTTTGCGTCAAAATCCGAATAATCCGTTACGAATCCGATATTTTTCTTCGTAATTGTATATATTTCCTTATTACACGCTCGATAAGAGTGAGATGGCCAGTTAAAAATTGGCACAAAAATAGATCCTCTGTAATTTCCTAGACTACGTTCGTTAACCAGCAGAATGAGATAATTTCTAGGCTTAAGTTCAATTTCAAGGCAATTTGGTTAGTTGGACCTTCATATATTCAAAATCTTAGATAAGAAGTTTTTTCATAACGAATTGGATGAAACCGCCGATCGATAGATCAAATTATTCTCGATATATAGTGAATTTCTACGTCTACGTCCTTGCGTGATTCCACCTCCCCTCCCACTGACGTAAGCTGTAACCCATCGAACCTTCGCTACGTACAGAAAGTGATCGATTTTCAAGTTCGTGCAAGATCCAAAAACCGATATCAAGTAAAAGATTAAAAAATCCGGTTTTGATGTTGATGGCAAAGTCGACAAACGCGCGCTTGGGCCGTGTTTGATTCTACTACTAGTTGCTCTAACAAGTTGAACTAAAAACATGGAGAATAATAAACCAAAATATCGTTTGAAATTGTATAGAAATGAATGAATTATTATTATTTTAAATTAATTAGCTATATAACATATTTTAATACAATTAACCTTTGGTAATTTAATATTAACTCAAATTAATTAATAAAGTAAAAATTACTAAAATAAATTAAAAACTATTTAAAATTCTAAATAAAACAAACGATGTACTGTAAATAAATAAACATTTGTTAATGATCAAATATCTAGAGAAATCTAGAAAATGTTCATACAAGATAAAACGAAGCTACCAATGAAGTAAATACCTACAATTCCTGTTGAAATGTATAAAGGAACACTTCCGTCACTAGGTAAGAGGCCATTGAGATAATATGGCACAACACGCGACATAAGAAGTAGTCTTGTGATGATTGAAAGGAAGGAATTCAGCCCGACGGTGGGATTCATCACGGGACACTGCAATACGAACAAACTCACGTATGTTATTGGTGTAATCGTCCCCTCGCGGTGGTGCAGATGAAAAAACTTCCTATGATGTCGTCATCCAGTGCCAGAGACTTGAAAGGGAGTGACTTTTCTGAGTTTAGTACAATTTCTCCAAGGGAAAACATCAAAAAGACTTGCAGGAAATACCTGGCATTCCTTAGGAAGCTAGACATGGACCTGCGAACAGTAGGGCTGGCACAGTAGGACTTTAGGCCGCGGTACTCATCCCGAATAAGGGACAGTCAGAGTTATATAGAGCTCGTCATTCTCGGGTTCATCAGACAACTGTTTCACAACGAGATGGTCAGTGAACCAGAGAAGGAGAGACGGGAATAATTCGTGACACAAGTTCGAACGTCGAAATGGAAAACTACAGTGAAAAAAATCTGGTACACGCAGTCATTTAGCAATAAACTACCTAACTGCTCTCTCTGTTTATGTAAACCTCATTTTAGTAAACACTTTCAAAACGTTTTTCCGGTTACGTTACTGAATACTGAATTTGTTTGAGATGCTCCTCTATCTTTATTAAGCGATCAGTCTGCAGGTGTTTCGCGAGACTGTCAACACGATTTTTTGAGAGCTTTCGTGTTTACCGTTTTGGAATTATTAGGTGGAAAATGGGATTAAATGAATCGGGTGGTTTGCATTTGAGGATTTCGTTGGTTGCTTCTATTTACCTAGTCTTTTTGAGTGAATGCTAGTATGTTGAGCGGGGTTTATTTCAAAATTGGGCTTAATCGATATCCTTCGAAATATTTGATAACTTATTGTGCAACACTTGTCATTTCCGAAGAAGTAAGAAAGAGTAAGAAGGATAGTTATGTACTCAACTTAAAAAAATTTAGTTTTCTTCGGGTGTTAACGTTTCTACGGATGCTCAGTCCGATCGGACTCTGATTGGAGTCATTTGAGAAAATTTTCTGAGTGCGTTTGGTCGATATTGAGAAAAAAATCAATAAACCAAATCACGTCAAATGTTAAATCCAACCGATAGATAAACATGAGAGACCGAAATAAGCAAAATCGGCCAGAAACTAACTATAGTAATCATAGTGATCAAAACACCAATTATTATTATTTTCTAAAACGCGGCTCCCAAGACTTCCATTCCATTTTGTGTACGCTCGGTTCTAAACAACCAAACAATCATTAAATACTCTTACTTAATACATTTTCATTCCTGAAAATATTACGAGAGCGACCCAATGCATTATCAAACATTTACATCGATTTTAGTGAATTTTTTTCTCCGTGAATTCCGCTATGATATTGCTACTTGCGTGAAGACGGTTGAACTGATGACACGTATTAAATCCCAAGGAATTCGTAATTCATTTGTATTGTCGTTTCTTCTTTTACTGTATTGTACCTTAAATTCCTGAACAAAAAAAAATTTTTAATAATCCCATAAATACCCATTACATTACGAAATCTATTGCACAACCTACATACAATGCTGTCTCAAGTTCCACAAAGTTCATACAAACTCAACGGTAGCCAGACAGAGATGAAATGCACGCTGGAAATATACTACTAATTCAAAATACCTTCATTTTTTCACTAATTTGGTCAGTTTTTTCCCCAACAATTCCGGTACCGTAAACACAAAGCGTAAAAAAACCGTGTTGGTTGTGTTGATATACACTGGTCATCGTATAAAGGTCGTGCCATAAGTCGAGAATCCCAACAATTTCCAGAACCAACGTTCTACAAGTTTTACATATACTGAGTAAAGAACAGATTGGGTTAGTTGATGGAGCGATAAAAACGCCGATTGCAAAAAATGTAATGATTGTTTAGAACCAAGCATACACAAAATGTAATGGAAGTCTTAGGAGCCGTGTTTTAGAAAATGATAATAATTGGTGTTTTGATCACTATGATTACTATAGTTAGTTTCCGGCCGATTTTGCTTATTTCGGTCTCTCATGTTTATCTATCGGTTGGATTTAACATTTGACGTGATTTGGTTTATTGATTTGTTCTCAACGTGATGGGTTGCACCACTTTTTAAAAACTGTAATAAGTTGATATTCCAATCACTCACTTAAACATTAAAAACCACCACCTGCTACTTCGTTGCGTCCTGTTCACCTCAGAATTCCGTTATATTGACAGAATTTATTGTTCATATCGATCTTGTCAATAAACTGTTTCTACTTCTATTGTGACTAATTACCAATGTACAAAAAACTTAGCACTTGATGAAAGCAATGCGAAAGCTCACACCTGGCGCTTTTAAACGACAGTTTGTAAAGGGTTCATATTTTCAAATGGAAGGCAAGGTCCAGGATTCTAAACAGAGCGTAAAGAGCTTATAAAGAGAAGATGGAGCAGCTATTACTGGATTACGGTGTTTGTTTGCAAGTGGATGAGAGTCGCTCCCGTTTTATTGGCACCTGGTGTCAAAATGAGCACAAACCTGAAACGCTCCCAATAGCGCAACTAAGCCAACACAACAATCCATTTAAGAATGATAGATTTCCGTTTTGTGAAGGCTCGTCGAGCCGAAATGAGCCCGTAATCGGTTTCAATGGGCTCCCTCAAGACGTACGCTGTTAATAAACAACCGCTCACCACCCAAAATGTAAAGCCCGTTTTATGGAAGGGAAACCGCGGACAATAGTTTCGTTCCTCCAGGAGCTCACAATACAGTTGCCGAGTGTAATTTCCGTCTTGGGCCGCACGGGCGAGCGCACTCATTGAACCACTGTTCCCTTTAGATGACGATAATCCTCGTCTTATTGGACGAATTTCAGAAGAAGAGAAGGATTTTTCCTCCCGCGTCGGCGCGTTTCCTTTCTGTTGTCCCATCCAACGGCCTGAGCCCTCGAAAGGATCGGAGTCCTATGTCAACATTCAGCCATTGCCTCGGTATTTTCTCTGAAAGCACAATCTCAGGCAAATACCTTTTGATGCTCTGGGCATCTAAAGAAGAGTTTGCAAGCAAAGTTACCGAGCAGGAAGATAGTAGTCATCTTAGCGTTTTGTGCTCTGAACTATTTTTCACAACCTAAAGAATAAAGAAAGTAAAAAGAGAATCGTCCGAAAAAGAGAGTTTCCTCAAATCATTAAATTCTGATCTGAAGCGCCGGATCTTGAAAATCTAATTTAGTTTCTACCAAAGGCCAGACAGAGGTCTGTCTGTGTCTTGGGCAGACCAGGCAGCCCTATGGGGCTCCAACCTCCTCGTGGTGACCAACGGTAACACCATAGATTCAATGGGCTTTTATGCACAGGGTCCTGGTTTCCCTATAGGGTGGCTAACAGGTGCTCTGGCGACAAGGGACGAACACTTGCCAACAGATTCGTCACCATCTTCATTGCCCCTTCCCCAGCCATGAGGCAAAACCCAATATAGCCTGATAGCCCCAGCTGCCCATCGGCAATGAGGGTTTTCTAGGAGGCGCACGGCGCACAGTGTGGCTCCGGACAGGGATGTCTGCCTTCTTCCCCATCCCTATCTGTCGGGAATACCTTAAATAAGGCGAGCCGTGGCCTAAATTAATTGAAATTAATTAAACACAAATATTCGTCCTCGAACTCTGGTGAACAACTGAATTTAATTTTGCGTGCCATATGGGAATTAATAAATCAAGATTTTATAATCAACTGGAGGAGACAATATTTTCGACACTATCATCTTCCTCTTCCTTCTCCTACCCTTCCTCCATCTCCACCACTATACACGACTCTCGGTCGTGGTACTGAGGCCGGACATTTAGAAATCCCAAAGGCCTAGGTACCTATGTCAAGCAGAAGCATCCTGTTGAAAGGATCATCGATAGGTTAGTGTACAGGTATGCTTCTGAGGAGATGCGTCTTATCGCAGGCAAGATAAGGGGTACACCATGTCAACAAGCATCTGGTAGAGCAATTCACCTCCCATACTACAGCAGTTACTCAAGCCCTGCACCATAAGCCCGAGTACAGGCAGTTTGTGAAGGGTCAAACCTCCACAATTAATGGCTGGGCTCTGCCAAGCTCTCCCATTGCAGATGTGGGTCAGCCCCCAGAAGGCTGACTAGACCTTGCAGCCCCAGACTCCTGGACGCATCCCTCAAGAGTGTGTGGCGTCCTGTGTTAAGTTTTCCATAGTCCTCTCTACCAGTATTTCACTCTGGCTCGAACTCTGTATAGATTTCTCCACTGAAAGCAAACTTGCCACGTTAGATGAAACTCCACTGGTGATACAACATTGAGCACATTCCCTGGGGTTATACCTCTGTGTGATAACGCTTGCGCAACAGCTCTCTATGGGGAGTCTAGTTAAATGACATCCTTCCGTACCTTCACAGCTCAGGGTTCGGAGGATACTGAGCGAGTGATCAGGCTCATGTATGCTAGCGAAACCGCAACAACCTCCATGACCTCTGACTGATATAACTGATATCAGTAAGATAGTTATAAGTTATAAGAGCACTCATTTTGATAAGAAAACAGAGTTGTATAGATTTCCCAAGTTCTACTTAGTTCATATAAACTGAATGAAAAACAGATTAGTTGCTGGAGTGATCATTGAGTGTACATGGTGCTGACGAAAGTTGTGTAACGCATCTTACCATATAGCTTTATGGCCATTTCTGCTCAAATCGCATTCGTTAATCTCTTCTACGAATACAGGCCTTTATCAATTTTCCCTTGGAGTTTAATGGTCGTTTTGTGAACAGTTCCATGTCTGTGAAACCACCCTCAAACACTGTCAGTTTAGACATCACGTTTTGCTCCTCATCACATCGGTTGCGTATCCTCGGGCATAAAACTCCGCGGAAGAATGTCGATGTAATTCCTATTTAAATGTTTTTGGAAAAGCAGGGGATAATACGGGGTTAGAAGCCTATCGTTTTTCGTCTATGGCTGTTCATTTCATTTCTCCACAGCTGTATTTTTTCTCCGTACCTGCACACCACCGAGAATTCACGTGGCACTTGAAAGCGCAACGTTACCTTATTGTGGGGAATAAGAGGAAACTTTTCGGTTTTTTTTTATTCTTCAAAAACGAAGATTTGTAGAAGAAAAAGGTTGGATATTGAAGGAGAAGAAGAAGATGAAAGGCCTCCGTTATTTCATAAAGCTCTTCGTTGAAAAATCGGAAGCTTAAGTGCCACCGCAACACAACAAGGCTCACGAGAGATAACCATCTCGTCGCAGAAGGAAGGGTGTTATATTACACTCTCTTCTCTTGTGTTGTGCAAACCTTGTCCACAGGACCAAACACCACAATAACTTCCCCGCTCAACACGCCTCGATGGCTTTTTAGTGGTTCAGTTTCAAGTTACAGACCTTTTTACGGGCTAGAGCCGGTCGCCCGGTTGTGGGGACCTTTTGTTGAAATCTCTTCACCTTCAAACTGCAACTGGACGGGATAATGGTTTAGGGCACTTTTTACCTAATAGCCAGGGAATGCGGCAGTTGGTCTCTTCTTTTCCCTTCTTTCATTATCTCTTTTGAGTCGTAGAAAAGTATCGGGGGCTGAAAACTGCCCGCATTTATTGCCCTCGTAACAATTTCAGTTGCCAACTCATCCACGTCTTGTAATTCACTTCGCATTATGAGGCGCCTACTTGCAATTTGCCCCAAGATTTCTGTATTTCCATTTGTGGGGCTAAATGGAAATTTTACGGGTCCTGCTGCAAGGTACGGAAATTATAGTAATAGTCTCTGAAGGCATTGTTATCTCAAATTGCGGGGGCGGTATTCACGCGGTATGGCGTCACTCTCACTTCACAGCGCCAGCAATTAACTGCCTAAACTCTATGAATGTGTTTTGAAAAACGATCTTTGCAACTCTATGATTTGCTGAATTGAACTCTATGAATTGAAGTAACTCCCTACTTACCTTGATACTCAATAGCCCATTCCAAGAACAGGAACCCTTCCATTGATACTTTACTCAGTGGGTTGTGATATAGGTAGCCAAACGTCGATATAACGGATATATCAGTTTTCAGCAATCTATATAAGTTAAGTGACCAAAAAATACATAGTCACAATAATGAAAATGCTTAATAGGTAAAATCCTCTCCCGGTCTCGTCTCACGATCCTCGAGACTCAACCGAGGAGTGTCAGTCTTGATGGAGTTGCGTGCTAAATTCGATTTCTTTTCCGTTCCGTAAATCACGAGTAACACATCAGTTAATTGTGAATTGAATAAATTGTGCTTTTTAAAAACGGACTTTTCAAGTTCCCACCCATAACTTATATGTACTTCTATACACCGCTTCTCAAACAAAAAATGTGTGAACATATAAATCGCAAAAGGGCACAGCATATTGATGTACAGTTGACATCATGGGAAAATGATGAACGGGACTAAGAAAAAACTGCAGTACCAAATCCACACATATTTCATATTTAGTCTGGAGATCACAACGGAACTCTAAAAGAAGAGTATCAGAAAAATTTGTGCAAAACTAACTATACAGGGGTGTTTGGTACTTGGCTTTGCGTAGCAAAATCATTTGGTTAAAACTCGACTGAAAATGGAGTATAATCCCGCCAACTGCACCTTTCTATCACAATATGTTGCCGAGATAGGATTTTTTAAGGTTTTTTTTTAAAGAAAACTATAAGTACTTACCACGACTCAAATAAATCTAGACATGTTCCTGAAAGTAAAATGCTTTCGACTTGAACGTTCGTGAAATTTTATTTATATTCGAGACGACTTTACTTGACCTTTTACCATACGTGCTTCACTCAAGAAATCACGACAAGATTTGTTCAAGACACCATATTTTGACTAGTGTTAGTATTTTTGTAGGTGCCTATTATTTTTCTGAACAATTTTACTAGGTTCTTGAGACTTGACAGCTTCCAGCATATTTTCGGTCAGAAATCCCCCCTTCCCTCCTCCTCAACATTTGACACATTACTTTTTAAGGCATGGGAATTCCAAATCTGCAATGCCCATCCACCGTCCGCCATCCAGGCCATATTTTGCCTTTAACGCTGTCTGCTTCAATCGTTCTTAAGCAAGAAAATTCCATTTGGGATCTAGTTGTGCCCGCCGAGTCGGCAATCCGATGCCGAAAAACGACATTTTGGCCGTTTTATTGCAATTACGTTTGTCTGGTATCATTTCTGTAGAAATGGATGGAAAACAATGAAATTACTGTAAATACAGTGAGGACAATTCTACTGTTTGAAGGAACTCGTGAGATAATATAGCGACAGTTATTGTTTCTCCCTGGGCTGAGCTCATTTCCCGCATTGCCTCTCGTCTTACTCCGACTCATTAGCTCGATTCGTCACGTCCTGCCAATTGCCTAGCGTCGCCTAGAGAACTTCAATTTTCGTTGTTCCGTTGTAGTCAGGTAATGTTTCGTATAGTTTACTAGTATTCTTCGATCTCGCTCTACAATCATAGTCGTTTGCATATGAGTTGTCTGAGTGGTGTTTTCCGGATTGCTGATACAGGTATACACATGTTATCCCTGCATTACGTGGCCCCTACTTGCACTTTGCCCCGAGATCTCTGTATTTCATGAGAATGGAAATATACTTAATATTTTTGGACGTTGGACTGAACACGACTGATCCTAATCATCCTGGGCAAGGTATACCGTTGTGTAATAATTACATATAACAACATATAAAAAATGTAACGTTGAATCTGAAAATGTGGTCAAAAGTTGAATAAGGTTCTTAGAATAAATATTTTGTGGGGACAGTTCAAATGGCAAAATAGCACCGCAAAAGTCTCACTTGTGGGAAAATGATGACAGCAGCTCTATAAATAATAAAATACGTCGAAGTAAATCGATTTCATCATTGTTATTTCCAAATAAATCCTGCTCCTGTGATAAAATCAGTATGGTAGTCCAATAAACAAGTACCGTGAATGTTTAGTAGTGTTCATAAGATAATTAGAAGCAACCTTAGAAATTCTGTCATTTAAGCCACTGCCGTTTCATTTACCAGTACTTCTCACAGAGTTTACCCAGTAATTTCGAAAAGGTAAATTTGTTCCAAGTTCCAGCCTATAGTTCTCAGACCTTTTTTCTCATAACACTTTCAAAATTTAGCTGGTTCCGGTGAACCCCCTGCAGCTACGTTTCTACCACATTCCCAAAACGGGGCAATTAATAAGGAGATTAGATCTAACTACAGCAATTCGCTGAGTTCCAAACACGAATTAATATTTTCGAAAACAATTGAGAATTGTTGTGAGTGTCAAAACAGTGAAAGGCGGAAAATCAAAAAAGTGATTTTATCCTACCTTTTTTGACATCTACTCACAGCGAAAGGAACCAAACAATTCTCTTATTAAGGAGTGGTAGAAATAAAAATAATAGTATATTTTTGTTTTGTATTTATTCTAATATGTAATTATTACACTGGAAATTATGACACACAATAGAAACTGTCTCTATTATTATCATATTATATTTTACTACAGCAAGAATCCACACCTATTACTTACATATACCTCGTATTACTTCCCTTTGCACGTCCGAACAAACGTTGCTGAGAGTGGCGGCGGCGCTGTGCAAGACTCGACACGTTGTACTCAATACGGAATACGCCAAGTTTTTTAAGTCGCTGAGCTTCTTAAAATATTACCTGCCTACACTGATAGGTAAAGTCAAGCCCACATTTTAGTTCTTCACTGTCGAAAGGAGATACATTTTCTTGTGCCCCTGCTTGCTAATTGTGAACCACCATTTTTACTTTCCGCTACCCGAAGGGAAGGAAAGTATAGTAATCGGCCCAAAAAAAAAATTTGGGTTTTCTTCAGATCTTTACGTTTTGAGGCCTACTGAGTCTAAAAAACCTAATTTCGGCGCGTGGTCTGTGTGTGTGTGTCTGTAGTTCGATTTGCGGGAGAACGGCTGATCCGATTGAGCTGGTTCTTTTTTTGTTTTGTTCGTTATTTTTTGTAGACACCAAAATAAGATTATGGACGATTTCAGCCGGTGGGAAGGGGGGTGGGGGGACGAAAATGTACCAAAAACTAGGTTTTTTCGCATTTTTCTCGAAAACGGCTCTAACGATTTTCATTAAACTTTCAAATTATTTTCTACTAATCAATGCCTATTTTTTCTTCTCTATACATATCTCCATGAAAATACGGTGAACGGAGATATAGGCCCATGAAGCAAAAATAGGTTTTTTACGCTTTTTGGCAAAACGGCTTCGGCGATTTTCACCAAACTCACAGGATGTTTTCAAATAGTTAGTACCTACATATTGTTCTGAATAAATGCTCCTCTGACAGTCCATTGAGCAGAGATAAAAATCAAAATGTGTCGAAAATAACGTTTTTTCGAACACTTCCGTAAATTCCAGGGTAACTGCTTCACCAGATGTGATAAATTCTAATGGAGTGTCTTATATTCACCCATACCAACATTTCGTTCTCTATAATTATTTCTGTATATATATGTTGAACGGAGATATAAGCCAAGTTAACTCAGAAAAGGAGATTTGTCGAATATTAATTTATCGGAATTCCAATTTTCTCAAAAACGGCTCTAACGATTTTGATCAAACTTTCGGAGTACTCTCAGCCAACTATTCCCTACATTTTGTTCTCCATAAATGTTCCTGTAAAAATGCGTTGAACGACGATATAGCACCCGCATATGTAGCTGGTGTTCGAACTTAAAGGGGTGGCGGAAAGTCGTGTGTTGCTACGCACCAGATATTGCTTGTTGGCAATGTAGACACCAGTCGAGTCTACCGTGGACCCCATTGAGAACTAAGGTCAATTAAGGTCGTGGTATACGTAGGAGAAATTCAAAAAATTCAGGAACATTTGACGCAAATACTTTCAGTAGAAAATTCAATGTAAATGACCACGTAAACTGAATGGAACATTAATAAAAGTGATAACTCGAGCGATTAGAACATTTGAATAGACGTGGGGCAAGGAAAGTTGGGTGATGCTTGACACCAGACCTTTTCGTAGTGATTTCCCTATAATCCCATAAAAACTATGTTGACAGTTCCATAAATTGTCAATACGACGGTCGTTTCCTTACAGGTTGAGACGTGATAGGTCGTCAGATATTCGAATTCGATATTCCTAGATCGAGAGGATGGTGGACGCTAAACGACACTAACTGATAGATTTGAGCGTGAACGCAGCCCTGGGCATGTGCAAACCTGAGTTGAGTTTTGTCAAAAAGCCGACCTTGAAAAAACACGGGCTGACGTTGTAAGTAATTGGCAACCGTCTGATGCGTCGCGGGGACGAAGGCCGATTTTCGGCGGCCGGAAAACAAGAGCAATAAAAAGGAAAAACTCCCCTTTCGCCCTTCGGGAAGGTCCGGCAAATGGACGTGACGGGGCGGCAGGTGGCGGGACAGGAGTACGCCGGGACGAACGTCGCCTTCGCTGAGGCTCGAGCGGGAGCCTCAAGGACGGCGTTGAGGCTGAGGAGATGACTTTTCAGCTCCCGAAACAAATAAAAGGATCGATTGATTCCCACGGGTGGACTTTGTTTGGACGAGAGCGAGCGTCGCGGTTTAACTCGTCCTCGGCTCCTCCGATTACGTAATTGATAGGCTCGGATCCAAATTTACACGCACCTGTCCCGACTAGTCGGAGGAGACCGCGAGACTGTTTTGTGGCACCTGCCGTCAGCTCCGTGGGAACTGGGACAAAATCCTCGCGCTTGTCGCCGCGGGGAGCTGGACAACCGGCTGAAAAACGACGACCGGTCGCATCGGTTGATTGCCCCGCGGATGCCGCGTCCCCGTAATAAGACGTTCCCTCCGCGCTAACGAGCGTCTTCTTTTCACTCCCAATCACAAAATTACTTTTTCCAATCTTCGTTTTTTTCCTCCAGTTCAACGACTTGGTTAATTATGTATTTATTTTGACTTTCCTGGAGCCCTTCACTGGGAGGAAATTATAATCATCAAGGCTTCGTCCAAGGTAGACCTAACAAATCTTTACAAGATTAAAAATTTTTGTGATTTGCAAATAACTTGCAGCCTACATTTAGAAAACCAAAATATAAAATGACACCTTAGACCCCTAGTACATTCACCGATTTTTACATCTCTTTGGACTTGGAATAGAATCTGGTAGTGCTTAATGATCGGGAATTTATTGCGTCGCCCCTCCTTATGTCAGGACCTTTATTGAGATACCAACGAATCGATAATTTACGAGACTGCCATAATTTTTACTTTCCGTAACCCATAGAGTAAGGAAAGCACTGCGGTCGTGTCAAAAGAAAAGATGAGTTTACTTCAGGTTTTTATGTTTTGAGGTCACCTAATTTCGACGACTTGAAATGCTACATAATATAACGTTGTGCTAACCTCGGGCAAACTCAAACGAACTGAGTGAAAAACAGAGTGAGCGAAACCGGTGATTACACTGAGACTTAGAAAAACTGTGCGATGTGTCTCACCAGTAGGAGCAGTAATGATTCTTGAATCTTAACCACTACCTGCTTCTACATAGAACATAGAGCTTAAGATACCATGTGGTTGCTGGCATTATAAAAATCGCTGAATCAAGGGAGACAGAGGAAAGTTGTTTGACGAGTCTAACCAGATTTATGAGGATCTATTTATGGTCAGTATAAATAAATATCTACTACAGAAGACCACAGTGATGCACCACTCTATAATACGATAATAACCGCGATGGCAATGTACACGGACAGCGAAACTAGTGGCGAAAACTGAGTTATATATAATATAACAGAACTAAGAGCATAACATGGAAACCCATGTCATAAAATAAAACGGATAAACAATATATAACGATTGTCTGTTTCCACTAAATTTGAGTTACAGTGTTAGATTGATAGAAAGACAATAGACTATCGTTATATATTTTTATATATTATTTATATCCGTTTTATTTTATGACATGGATATATATATAAACAATCCAGAAAACGACAACATCGGCGACACTAAGCATTCGGCCCGACGCGATAAGTCATACTGACAGGTGGTTGGAGTGAGATGGGAGGTAACGCGGGAAATGAGCCCAGGTCGGGGAGAAACGATAACCTTGCTATGTTGTCTTGCGAGTTCCTTCAAATAGTAGGATTGTCCTCAATAGATTTATAGGATTTCACTGTGTTCCATCTATAGGAAGAAGACTCATCTGAAACATACCTAGAAAACGATTCCGAACACAACTTAGTTGCAATAAAACTGCCAAAATTTCGCGATTTTCCAAACAATTTTTTGCCCATAACAACCATGCGTTACGTTCGATTGGGTTGCCAAGTAGACAGAGCAACTGGATCCCAAATGGAGTTTCGGTGTTGAAGAACAGATTTTGTAGACCACATTAAAGGTAAAATATGGTTTGTACGGCGGACGAACGTTGCAAATTTGGAATTCTCATGCCTTGAAACGTTAAGCGTCAAATTTTGAATGATGGGGGGGGGGGGGCAAAAAATTTGCCTGACCGAATACAGAGGTGTATTCATCGGAACGAATAGCATACCAAAAGGAGGTCAATCGGTTCAGAAGTTTATCATTTAAAATTAAAAACTCGGCACTACGGGCCTCGCCAAGGGGCTGCGCCCCCTGAACCCCCCTTTTTGTTTTTATTTAGAGCCTGCTGCTACAAGTATAGAAACGTAGAATACGCTTTAGCCTCGATTGGACGCTGAACTGCTGAACGTTCAACGGTGATGATCAAACGTGTATTAGCGTTTAAGTAACGTACACTAACGTTTTTATTGATATGGCGGGCGAATATGGAATCAATGCACGATCCACCACGATAATCCCTTAATTCCTTTTCTTTGGAGAGGGACGCGCACAAAGAGGCAATATGCTGGTCTCGCCACCTCACAGCGCGCTCCGCTTCTACACGCTGTTTCTGCAGGTTATCCCTCAGGTTCACTAACAAAGAAGTATTGACGAGCTGTGGAGCAGAAGTTATTGTTTAGTACGAAGAAGGTACAGAACGTACTGTATTCCCAGTTCTTACACCCATCAAGTGGTTGTCGACAATCACTTCATTCAATAGTCATTACTCACTTTCTTATTGGCCCAGGTGGATTGGTCTAAGGCATCCATGAAGTAGGCATCTTCTCTGACCCAAACTGCTGCTTGGCTGTCCGTGGCGACGGATCGGCCATTATTTCCTCTTTTGAAGCAGATGAGAATGGCGTGTTTTACTCCCATGCTCGTATCTGAGACCCCGTATTTGCATAAACGGAAGTCTCGGATAAATCAGACGTTCAGAGATAGGGTGGAGTGTCGGTAAATTTGATGGAAAATCCGGGTAAACGAAACCGTTACTTCGTGATAATTGTGGGATCTTGTTCGACTGGTATATTGACTGTTTGCAAGTACCACGTATTTTAAACTTGGTTATATCTTCGTTCGGAAATTCAGCACGTAACAGAGCGTAACTTTTTGGCCCAGCTTTACTCAAATCCTTTTCAAACCAAATTCGATCACAAACATCGCAAATGTGACCCAACTGGTTATTTCGAAAACGTAATAACGCTTGACGAATTCGTAATCAGCGAGAGCGTAATTAGTTTTCTGTATTTTGATAGGTACATCGTTATTTTCATTGTCATCGAGAGGTCTTTTCAACTTATTGAGTTTTTGACGCAATTGCCATTCTTTCTTACGTTCAGCAGCAGTTTTTCGTCGTTTAGGTTCAGGTAATTCGTTATTTTCGCTTGGAGGGGACTTTTCAAGTGTTTTACGCAACCTCCATTCTTTTTTCCGTTCTGCTGCAGTTTTTGGTTGTTTGGGTTCGCACTGACCGCCTTTTTTTCGCAACCGCCACTCTCTCGTTCGTTCAGCTGACGATTTCGATGTTATAGGATGAAGAAGACATATACCTGAAGAGCTGGAAGGAGGACAATCTGGACCGGGGCAGGAGAACATCACCGAAGGACGATTCGCGAACGACTGAAACTCCGATTTACATAAATAAAATTACTCACTTCAAACGGGTTTGTCGCAACTACTACACACGGATGTAAATATTCTTATCGAGGTCAATTGATGATTCACCAATGCAAGTTGTTGCTTGGTGATCGGCTTTAGTTACCCAATGTGTTTATAAACATCAATTTTGAAGCCTAAAAAACAAATTTTATAAACATCTGGTGATATGTTTATTGGTTGTCATGTTAATGTCACACATTTCGTTCCCATCCCGCGTTCCATTTTCGGCTAGTTAGTCCATGGCTAAAGCGTATTCTACGCTAAAATTCCCAGTTTCGGGAAAAATTATTGCGACGACTCTAAAACTTAGTCGTGACGTAAGCTACGCACGCTGGATCTACCACTCTCACAGCGTCTCACAATAATGTCATGGGAAAACTTCCTCAAACGCATAGCAAGAAATTCATGTTCGTGCAGGAGTTTGTCAAAGAAAAGCGACCTTTCGCAACCGAACCAAAGAACAAAAAGTTATTGTAAAGTGTTTTGAAGACGTTTTCAAAAGGCGAAAAAAGGAAGTTTTACCTGTTCGGGTGACGTCAGGGCTTCGCACGTGTTCACAGGAGGTTTTCAGGGCTAATCGCAGGGTTGTCAGGGGGCGGTTGAGTGAGGTCGATAGTTCAGGTAGCGAGTTGATGCCTGTGTTGAGGATGATAATGAATCGCAACAAAAGGCCCTCTCCTCTTACACTATTCACCGACTTGGGGTCGGGGAACGGCTCTGGTCACTTTCTAACCCGACTTCACTTCGGTGTTCCACGGCTCCAGAAAGGGATCTTAATCTTTAAGTATAAGTATAATACGTAGGGTTGATAATGATCGTTGGAGAACCAAATTGCACCTTCACGATTGAATTTCCAAAGGCGAAGTGACTTCAGATAAGGGAGTTAAGGGGTGACGAGTTGTTGGGATGGACGGGGCACGTCTTCAATACTATAATTACCAGTTTTCGCCAGTAAGTAGACTGGGCATATTAATTCGAGTTTTAAGGTTGTTAATAAATATTTCCAGGAGTCCAGTTTTATATCAGCATTCGTTTTTATACCACGACAGTTCATTCTTCTTTTTTTTGTAAATTTATCCTTTATTTTAATGTATAATACACAGGTATTAAAGAAATTGGGTTATATCCGCCAGTAGGCAAATTACTAAAGTTAACGTACCTGTTAGGTGAGTCCGTCTCCTCTGGCTTGTGAGTTACTGTGGGCAAGCGCTTTTGATGTAAAGCGCTTTCGATGTAAAGACATCATCGTCTGGCCGTTAAGTCAGTACTCTTAACTGTACTGAGTACTGACTTAACGGCCAGACGATGATGTCTTTACATCGAAAGCGCTTTACATCAAAAGCGCTTGCCCACAGTAACTCACAAGCCAGAGGAGACGGACTCACCTAACAGGTACGTTAACTTTAGTATAATACACAGCTTACCTACTATGTTAATAATTAGTGGATGCATAGCATGCCACCGCTGACCAAATCTGTTGTTCAGTTTTACACTATCCTGAAATCATTACGTACATATTTATTGTGCATCACTGTCGAACGAAAATACCCGGTGCGACACATCTCGCAACTTTTCTCAGCGCTGAAATGTGTTTGCACTCCCGTTCGCTGGGGCCGGTCACAAATTCGAGTTGAAGATCGCTAGGGGAACCCAATTTAACGACCGACCAAAAATCGAACATACTTCAATTTAAAAGAAGTAAAATAACACTTCCTCGGAAGACTCCGTGTTGAGAACTAGTAGGCTAACAGCTGTCGGAGCCTTATTTCATTTGCGGGGTGAAATACCATCAGATCCAGCTGAAGTAGAGTTACTGGCGCGGCATTTATGTGCCTCGTCCTCGAGGACCGCAGAACACATAACACTGGCTAAGGATTCCCTAGGGAGCAGGGGAACGCACATAACACGGAGCAAGCGCGGAAATTAGGGGTTTTGGAATCGGAAGACCTCAAAACGTGAAGATTGGAAGAAACCCCAACTTTTTTGTACACAAATACAATACGTTTTTACGCTTTGTATCGCGGAAAGTAAAAATAATAATACGAAACCTCCTTTTTAACAAAATAACCAAATTTGACTTAGCGCTCGGATTGTAATGAAATGCAATATTTGAACCTTGGAACATAGGAAATCACTTAGTCAATTAATAGCGCCATAAATTGTTCAGCTCACTTAATTAATTCACAATAGAATCGGGGAGGAAACAGTAAAAGGGCACTGGGTTAGAATGAGGGGACCAAGAACTTGTTGTTGAAGCACTAGAGCTGACATGGAGGAAAAACATTATTTGGTAATTTGATCGCTACGATGACTACAGTTAGTTTTGAACCGATTTTTCCCACAAACGTATTTTAGCTTCCCATGATGACCTGCAGTCTAAACAAATTAAAGTCAATTCGGCTCAGCTGTTCTCTCTCAATCGCGCTCACAAACACACATACTCATGTACAGATACGCGCACATACCGTTTCTCATATGGTCTTTTTCTTAAACGTAAGGATCTGCGGAAAAATCAATTTTTTTTGTCAGCCGAGGAAAGTAAAAATTCATGGTGACAAAGAAGGGTTTTCTATGGGGCATTGATCTTAGCAGATTAGCGGTAAATTTCGTCAAAAGTTTTTATTAAAACTAATCAACCCAAACGAATTATCTTTAATGAGCCGTTTCTTCTTATGTTCATCTGCGCCATATTTCTCGAACAGGTCCCAAAACAGAACTTTCCCCTTTTTTGAATTCCTCCGAACCGTGAAAAAACACACAATGATATCACGCTTTTTTCTCAACCACACGCAGCGCTTTTTCTTCAGAATCTCGCCAGAAAACTACAATAATCACTGCAACTGGTCCCATTATTCAACACTCAGTAGAAATGAAAAGGTAACAGATGTCGAGCGTGTTTTTACCTTTTAGTGATTTGAGACCCGTAGAAACCCGCCAATACATAATTCATGGCTCGAGTTGTTTCACACTTCGAGAAAACGAGTGGTGCGAGGAGAGAAGAAGAAAAGAGAAGAATAAAGAGATGGTAATGGAGGGTTTTGTGTTGAAAAGAACGCGGTCTCCAGTCAGATATGAATAGACATACCACAAAATTTCCGTTCACCTCACGGTCAGTATAACCGATCACGCTAACGACACACTACCGTCATTACCAATATTACCAGACCAGGCAAATTAGGCGTTTAGATTGCCAGTTCCTTTTGCCCCATTTGTGTAGCACAGTTCATTTCACTTCTGACAAACTGAATATGCGTGCGTTGGTGTGTCATAGCCTTCCCCCTGAACACGTTGTGAATGTACATCCAAAAATAATTGTGAATCGTTTGTATCCAACACTAACATCCAACCCAAAATTAAAACTAATTCGTATTCAATAACATATTGTTATTAAGGTATACATATTCTTTGATTTAGGGTTGAATCTCTTTCAGAAGAGAAGCAGCTACTGCTTTATAGGAACAGTTAGTCAAAGGCATCACTGAGCCACTAGAAACATCATCAGAGCCATTATTCTAAGTATTTTTCCAAAACCAAACAAAACAGTAACAGCTGAAGAAGTTTCCTGCAACTGCCAGTTTTGCGAAGCCGTTTCAGTTGAAACAACTCAAGTTTTAGCAGAGCCGAAGTTTTCTTACAGAAACCCTTAAAAACCCTTACTACTTTATTTTTCACGCATATCAGCCTAGTTTTTTGTGTAAGTCTTTATTAAACTGCTCACGTTGTTTTGTACCCAATCTTTCTGTATGAATTTTCTTGTTTTTTTTTCTTACTTTCCAGCACCTAAAGAGTATTGTGATCGCGAAAAAATATCTGTTGCGACGCATCAACCAATTTTCCTCAGGAAAAAAAACATGGATGTTTCAACCTCTCCCGACCTATTCAATATGTGTTCCACTCAGTTTATGTGAACGTGGTTGATATTCTAACGTCAGAAGTTGGTAGTGCTTAACGTTCTAAAATTTTTTGGACTGCTACTACTTATATCACGAAAGCCCAACGTAATCGACAACTGTCAACATGATTATTCTGGCAAAGGTCCACAATACAGGAATTTTTGATGGGAACAATGTGATAATAACTATTATAAAGAGGTACGTAAGTGGAAGTTCTGTAATTTCTGAAGTTGCCCCCGATTTTCTACCAGTCTAATATTGTTTGAGAACGCTAATGAAAAACGCTGCAAATTATTACGCAACGGGTTATTATTCTCTTGAACCTAGTGTCATACCTCTGAGAACCATCCCATTCGATGGACCATCGAAAAATACCAGTGAACGATACGAAACATGACCAGACTACAACGGAACGACGAAAACTATTTACTCCAGGTGCCTGTAGGCGCGTCTAGATGGTTAAAATGAACGAAAAGGAGTGCAAACGATGAAACGATTACTTTCGCTGTACTTTCCCTCGAGTTCTTCCAATTAGGAGACTTCGGCTCGCTGTAATTACTATGATTTCACTGTTATCGGTCTAGCCACAGAAATACACCTCTGAGAACAGTTCCATTCGACCCCACACCGGAAAATACCTAGGAAACAATACCGAACACGACTTAACTACGGTAAAACAGACAAAATTGCGTTTCTGTTATTTTTTTAACCGTTTATGCCCATAACAACCGTGAGCTTCGTCCATTCGGATTGCCGGTAGGCAGGCAGAACACGATACCAAATGGGATTATTGGGACGGAGTTTTCAGAACTTGTTAAAAGCATAAAATAGCTCGGACATAGCAGATTTGGAATACCGATGTCTTGAAACGTAAAATATCAATTTGAGGGGGGGGGGGGGTTAAAAAATGTTCCTCACCGAAAACATAGGTGTATTATTCAGAATGAATATTAAACCGAAATCGGCAGGTCTGTTTCCTTATCAAATAACAGTTCCTGAAACCTCAAAATGGATTATATCAGTCTAACGAAAAAGCGGCACTAGAATCGATTTTCTTCGAAGTATTTGCTAATCCGAACCATGGGGAGCTCCAAACAAAAAGAATTATCACACTGGCGCTTACGGTGAAAGAACAGAATAGTGTTAGAGAGAGACGGAACTTGGAGTCCCCCAGACAGAACTGTAGTGAATGTACGCCCATGGGGACGCTAGCAAAGCACGCACAGCGCTGCGCACCATTCTATCGGGACTTGATAGCCGTTGGACGGTCATTTTCCCAAAAACCAGCCTTAGGTCAGCCTTGGGAGCAAGCACGGCTGAGGCACTTAATCGTAATTTATTGCAGCACAATATTTTTCAATACTGTCATGACATTTTGAACTGTTTGTACTTCAGCTATTTACAGAATAAATGGCGGGTTTCGCTAATACCCTCAAATGGTGTTTTTTTTTTTATTCAGTCATAGTAGTTAATTTAATTATAACGGATGTGTGGTGTACGAAGCATTTAAGTTTGTTTATCGCATGACAGCTACAAGTAGACCACTTCGTTTCTGATGTGTATTCTCTGTACAATGGAGGTTGTTACATTCGTGTAAATTTCGTAAACTTAACACACATCGCTTCACCTTTGTACGGACGCACGATGACTTTGCAAAGATAGACCTCCGACGACATCTGTCATATTTCCTCTCTGTCGAAACCCTTTGCTCAACTGTATCATCTCCTACAAGATGCGCTGGGGTTGAAGGGGCGAAATTCGAGCGCGCACGACTCTTCTGCTCACGTTCACCGCATTGACGGTGATACGTGACGAGCCTGGTCGTTTGCCCACGTAGCAGCTTCGTGCCGACCAGGAAAACCAACTCGAACGTTATTCTTCAAACGTTGAAGAAATGCTTGCAAACGCAGGGCGATTTCACGGGTGAGCAACTGCGATTATTCTCGCCCTTTCGCCGCGCTCTCGATGAAGATGGCGCTCGTCAACGCGACTTATATAGGTAGTTTCCCAACGCACGTCCGCTAACGCGCTTCAATCCCTCACTACCTTACTTCCTCCGAATCAATTAAGTTGTACCACTCACAGTTCTCGGCAAAGAATCATTCAACGCGAAATTAAATTATGGCTGTTGTTCAAGAATCCTCCAAAAAGTGGAAAAGAGAGCAAAGACATCTGCTAATGTCCTATCCGCTCCTGTGCAAGGTGCCATTTGAAGTACGCAAGTCTGCACGCAAAGCAACGTAGAAACGATTAATAAAACGTAATAAAGCGACAAAGGTCCTCGCAATTAGTATGATTTATTTTTCTTTCAGATAGGAGATATAGGCAGTATTATTGTATTGCTGGAAGTACTCTAAGTTGTTTTTTGGTTCCAGATTTTTTGCAGACCTGAAAATAAGGTTATGCACGAGTTCTATAGATGGAGGTGGTGATTGGGGGAGCCAAATGTAAAATACAATAGTGTTTTCCTCATTTGTCGCGAAAACGGCTTTAACGGTTTCCACCAACCTGACAGGATGTATTTAAATAATTAATACCTATATACTGTACTCAAAAATGGTCCTGTCCAGTCCACAGAGAGACTAAGATAAAAACCAAAAAGTATTGAAAATAAGGTTTTTTAAAAACATTTTCACAATGTCCATAGTAACAAGTTTCCAGGGACCGATTCTCCTAGTTGTGTTACTATTCTGTCCAAAGAATCCTACTAGAGGTCAATACGAGAAGAAAACAAACCTGAGATTTTTCGATGGGGCAAAAATTAGGTTAAAAGCATTTCCATCAATGGAAAGGCGGTAATGGGGGGGGTGTATCATGGGGGGTTTTTATCGAAAAAAGCTCCACCAATTTCGATTAAACTTTTGAATCAGCTTCTGCTAACAAGATACAATATACATTTAAACAGGTTCAATTTTCCAAAAGCAGTTCAGACATTTTCAAAATCAACAATCGAACCGAACATTTTTAAAACCCGTTTCAGAATTTTTAAATTAAATAACACAATTTTTGTAACCAAGTTCCGAAGTTTCCGATCAAATTGGACGTATTTCAATAATTTTCCAAGTTTAATTCAACCGTTCCAAATCAATTTCAATTCTTAAAGTTCAATGAAAGTATTTAGTTTAAAGTTAAAATTCGCAAATTAAATTACGTTTCCCACAAAAAGATTATACATTTTCTACACCTCGCTCCGAACTTTACAAATCAAATTAAATATTTCACATTTCAGCGTACATTTTTTCAATCTTAATTGCTCAATTAGATTCTATGTTGCCTAATCAAGTATAAACTTTTACGGAACGAAATTAAGGTTTTGAAATGGAATCGACCATTCAATTCTTCGTCACATAACCCCATCAAAAGAAGGCATTCACGCGCTCATCGCGCTCGTAATTAATGCGTCGTACGTGTGTTTGACGTTATCGTCAAATTTATTGAGATTGCGGAAAGTTGAGTGTTGCGAATCGAATGTCTCAAAACGTTACGGATACTTACTCCTCGGTCTACTTACTCTTTATTTCTATAAGTGTCGACGCCGGAGAAAATATAGCGCGCTGTTAACATCTAGAAAGCCGCTCGAACCGTATGAAACCCAAATACTGCACCGTAACGCTCGGCTCTGTGCTAATTCCGGATTGTAATTAGATTGAAATGACACGACTCAGACGAGCAGTAAGGCGCAAGCGCTAACGGATGATCGACACTTAATGATCCGCTTATTGCTACGGAAATAGTTGAACGGAATACATCGAGCCGGTTATGGATCTAGTAAACGTGGGAACGAAGTGAGTTAATGGCCCGCGCGTTCAAAAGAAAGTCAATTTCCCACAGGTATCACCTGAACGAGTAATTAGGGCCCTGCAACGCGATTCTGGTAAACTGTTAACATTCCAATTAGTTAGAATTATTTTGGAGGTAATGAGGAAGAAAGGCTGAGACCGTCAACCCTAAGCTTGGAAACGGATAGAGTGGAACAGATTTGACGTTATTAGCCCCCCCAACAACTTGTTCGTGAGGTCTCTCTCCCTCGACGGTCTTTTTATTAACGACGGTCTTTTGGTTTGGCCTTTCCGAAGTGAAACACGTGTGTGTCTTTACTGTCTGCACGTGGACTGAAAAACAAGTAGGGCGAGGAACTCAATTTTAAGAGAGCAAGTGGGTGCTCCCCCTTCGTGTACACCTGATGGGGAGTCTCGCAAGATTTAATAGGTCGGATAAGGGTAGCTACCCCTCGCAATCTCCCTTACTTTGTCCCTCCTCTGAATTACTAGCAGTTTCTTTTGTGGCATTCTAAAAGGGAGAAATACGAAGAAGTACGAGCACCGGTGTCAATGGTTTCTTATTACAGCCAGTTAAAGCGCGTCTCCCTACTTGAAGGCTGGCAATCGTCATTACATTCCTCAATCTAAACGGAGGAAAGTGTTGTATTGTAATCGATCAAAAAAACTAAAGAAGTTTATATCTGATCAAGAATACAAAATATTTCATTTCAGTGTCAGTATGTGATGTCACGATTGCGTACAACGGGCGAACCGGTCGTGCTGGTTCCCTTTTTATTTTGTCGAAAATGAACAAAAAAGGTAAGCAGTTTCCATAGTCGGGAAGGAAAGTGGTGATAAAATTGGTTCTAAAACCTAAAAGGTTTTCTTCTTGTTCTTCCAGATATCTCTAACAATTTCGATTAAACTTTGACAATGTTCTAATAGATAATACCTAATGTTTTTCTCTATTACTATTTTATCCATCACTGTAGATGCAAATTCAGTGTACGGAAATGTAAGCCTGAGCTTTAACGGCTTACATCAACGTGACTTCAAATAGTCAATTCCTAAATATTACTTTCCGTCACCCAAAGGGCAAGAAAAGTATTGTAATTGTGACACAAAAAGCTGAGTTTTCTTCAGATGTTTACGTTCGGCCTACTGACTCCAAAAAACTTTCGCGTCGGGTCTGTAAGTTGTGTGGAGCTGTAGTTCAGTATGCGAAAGAACGGCCTGAATGAGCTGGTTCTTTCTTTGTTTCGTCCGTGATTTATTGCAGACGCAAGAAATAAGATAATGAGCAATTTTAATCGATGTAAAAGGGGAGTTGGGTCACCAAAATGTACCAAAAACAGAGGTTTTCCGCATTTTTCTCGAAAACGACTTTAACGATTTTTATTAAACTTTCAAATTATCTTCTACCAACTTCTGTTTCCTTAAATATTCATCCATAAAAATTCAGTGAACAGTAAGAAGCAACAATTAGTTTTATCCCTTTAACGAATTACACCAAACTCACAGGATGTCTTCAAATAATTAACACCTACATACTGATGTCAATACATTCTCCTCCGACAGGCCATTGAACAGAGATGAAAACCAAAACGTGTCGAAAATAATGTTTTTTTCAACATTTTCATAATTTTTTGAGTAACTGCTTTACTAGACGAACTAAATCACTCGCGACGAAGATGTGGAAACCCATTTCAATAACAAAGTGGAGAAAGAACGATTTGCTGTCAACTAAATTTGAGTTATAATGTTATATGCTGCACAATGTTGCCTCACCGGATTTAATCAATCTTGTGGAATGTCTTCTAGCAACATATACCCCCATATTGTACGCCGCAATCATTTCTGCATGTATCCGTTGAACGGAAATATAAGCCGTGATATCTCGAATATTAATTTATCGTTTTACAAATTTTCTCAAAAACAGCTGTAACAATCGATCAAATTTATGATGTACACAGAACCAACTACATTCTTCTCTATAAATGCTTCTGTAGAAATGCGTTGGACGAGGATGCAGAGCCGTAAATGAATGTACCACGGTTCTCTAATTTATGGGGATTGAGGAAAGTGGTGTAGCTACGCATCAGATATTTTTCTGTGTAATTGTTCCTTTAGCTCTCCGTTGAATAGAGATAATAATCAAAATGTGCTGAAAATCTAGCTTTTTTTTAACGGTTTAGAATTGTCTGTAGTAAACGCATTTCTGAATTAGATCAACCTGACAGTGAGTGTTCTAGCCCGCGTGTTGCTTTTGTTCCCCACAACTATTGCTGTGACCAGCCCTTGAACGAAGATATAAACCCAGATACATCGGAAAATTAGAAATGTCAACATTATGATAGTTTTTCCGGTTATCTGTTAAGCGGCTCTTACGATTTTGAATAAACGTCTGTGAAGTTTACTGATAACGACGGTATACGCAGATGATAGACGTACCGTATTAACGTTTCAAATTAAACCTACCTTCAAGCAGTCAATACCTGTGTATTGTTCTCTATAAATGTCCTTATATTAGTCCACTCTACTGATATAAAACACTTTCTCAAAACCGACCCTGACACGCATTTGAACTCCCTATTGATGAACCAACAAATTCATATTGGTATCTTCCAAGGGACGTCTTCGATTGAACAGACTCGCAGGTCTGTGAAGCAAAATTGTACCGCGCAGAGCCGGACCACCAACTAAAACGAGGAGTCGATGTCCTCAGGGTTCTGTATGAAACTAGAAATCTCAGTCTGGCGGAGAGACAATTATTGACTGAGTGGTTGTCTGATTCAGGAAAAATTGAGTCTGAAATTGATCATTCACGAAAAAGTTCAGAGCGCTCTAGTAAATTGTCGATGATTTCGACAAAAATCGATAATGGGCAAAAAATTGTTTAACGAAATAGCCAAAAACAAAATGTTGGCAGTGTTATCGCAATTACGTCGTGTTTGGTCTCGTCTCCTAGGCATTTGGCGATTTTGAGTTAAATAGGACGGGTCTCAGGGGGTAGGCCTGCATCTAGATGAAAAATAGTGAAATCACATTAGATGTAGTGTGGACAATTCTACTGCTTGAAGAAACTAGCTAAAGTAATTTTCCGCTGCCTCCGCTTATTTCCCACACTGCCACCCGTTTCAGTCCATCCTTCACCTTGACTCGTCACAGAGTGCCAATTACCTACTAAAATGCTAAATCGGAGTGGTCTTGTGTGAGACTGCGTCAAAATGTGCAAGAGAATAATAATCTGCAGCGGTTTTACTTTACTTTGCTTGAACGTATTAAGCCGGGTTTACACTATATAGCTGGAGAGCTATATAGCTCTGTTATATAGCATAGCTATATAAAAAAATAAGTTATATAGCTCCATCAGCTACATATAGCTCTGCTAGATGTAGCTCTGCTAGAAGTAAATTTTTGATGCTAATTTCTTGTAGCAGAGCTATACAGTATACAGCTGTTCAGTTCCTAGCCAGATGCCGAAGAAGAAGGTAGTTCTTGCAGCAGCTGCTGCTGTAGCCGCAGCTACTGTGATATTTTCAACACAAAAAAGAGAGTTGGCATTGGCCGATTAGGCACCTCATCTTCTTTTCTACTTCAGATCTCTCCACTTTCATTGCCAACGCAATTTCGTTCCAAGCGTCGTGTTTCTTGTTGCGATTTTTATAGTCGGCAACTTTAGCGTCCCATAGCACCGGGTAGTCCCTAAACAGTTCTATCAACTTTATAATGTTGTCTTTACTCCAGTCGAATTGACTCAAAAGATTCTCCATCGTTCTCCACAATCGTACAAGCAGTACGCAGGCACGTGAACAATGCACTCGAAGGACTCTGACCACAAGCTGAGTCGAAAACAAACGAACATGCGACATCAAAGGTCCCGCGGCGGCATTTAGGGAGGGGGTAGCTACATGTAGCTCTGCTACAAACAAAAATGCACGTGTAGCAGAGCTAGACATAGCTCAGATTCCCTTTGATGTTTACCGAAACTTTTGGATAGCACGATATCTGCTATATAGCAGAGAAAATAGGGTTAAATTTGCTATATAGCCGGGCTATATAGCAAATCTCCAGTCTCACTTTTTGAACTTGTAGCCGAGTTATATAGCTGAGCTTTATATAGCTGTGCTATATAGCTCTGCTACATAGTGTAAACCCGGCTTTAGAACGGAAAGTTATACAATCGGCTGAAAAAAAGTCTTGAGTTTTCCTCAGATCTTTACGGTTTAAGATCCACTTATTTCGAAAAGTACCATTTGGGAAAATCGGTGTAAATGTGTTTGTGAACGCGATTGAGAGAAAACGGCTGAACCGAATCGCTTCAAACTTTATATTTAGCTTGTAGGTCACCTTGGAACGCCAAAACTAACTATGGTTATCACAGTGATCAAAACACCGAATAGTTTTTTTTTCGTAACAACGGTTCTAATTATTCTGAGTAAACGGTTTGTGTGAACAGTCCAAAATAACACGACAGTACCATGGACTTTTTTACCATGGAAAATGTTTAGTCTTTTAATGCTGTAACAACCCCGGAAATTCCAGAATTCGAATTATTGCCGTTTCGCTTATTACTATTTCTCGGTGTTTTTAATCGATAATTCTAAAACACTGACTATCGTCCTTCTGAAAAAATGACCTTTTCTATCTCATAATTTGTCTGTGTACTTATTGCTCAATAGTGATCGCGACATCAGTTGGAGCATCTCAATAAATTGCGGAACTTTAAGCGCTACCACTTGCTAAGTAAAAAGTGAAGTTACCACCAAGTTCAAATGAACTGAGTGAACTGATTGAATTAGCATCTAAAGCCATGAAAACGGGTGAATGTACGTAGGGCCTGAGGAAAGTGGTTTGATACGTCGCACCGTTTTTCATCGTGTTTTCCCAATAATTCCTGAAAGGGAGACGGTAAACACGAACATCATCAGAAACTGTAAAAATTACGTCAATAGAGTTAGTGTCATAAGTAGGGGCAACCTAATATAAATGCCGGAATGTTAAGTTTCAGTACTACCGGTTCTAGTATAGAACATTAACCCATTCACCCTCGTTCATGGGAAGTGGATTGGATTAAACGGTAAAGAGATAAAAATGGCTGAATGTGCAGATTAGGAGTTGGGATGCACTTAGTTCTTGCGTCTTCGGGTATTGTTTTCAAACGCTCAACAGTCGCCAGGCATTGACTGTTTCAGTTATAGCAACGCACGTGCACGAGCGACGCTCATAGAAATTTGACCAAGAACCGAGTTCGCGAACAAGTGCGGGCTCCTAACAAAAGAAGGGTGACAAGTGGCCCAGTGACACGAAGAAACGAGCGGGAGGGTTGAAACGGAGTGCGTACTGATTGCGCGCCCTCATCGTGCTCTCGTCCGTGTGCGTGTGGGCGTGCGTTTAGGGTGGGGGGGGAGAGAAAAGACGAGCGAAAGAGGCAACGGCAGGTGTTCCAGAGCACACCCCATCTGCCTCCCGGAGCTGTGGGAACCGAGTCCGAGCCGAGATTCACACGGACCACGAACACCTGCCACCCTCCCACCCTTAAACCCCAGCGAGGCTCCGAGTATATAAACCACCACCCCTTCGAAAAGCTCAACATTCACCCTCCGTGTTCTCAAGCGCTCGCACGCACTTCGTGTTCTCTCGTTCACATTTTTACCGCGCTTCGATCATTTTATCGACATTTCACGCTATGGAGTTCGAAAACGTCAACAACTTCAACCTCGCTCTCGAGGCCGCTGCTAAGAAAAAGACGACGACTAACGTCATTCGCTCCATCGCCCACGCCCTCAAAAAAGTAAGTTCGCACTACACACATTTCAAACGTTTCCCAATTTCATTTCGTTCGTCTTGGAAAATTTCGTTAGAACTCTCCGTCTAATTTTGTGTGGTTTTTCCTTCGCTTCAGATGCTGAGGCGCGCCAAACTCAGGTGCTGCACGAGCCCCGCGCCGCCTTCTTCCGAAGAGGCGGACAACGCGGCGAACGAAGCTCTCGAATCCAAAATGATCGCCTTCGGTGTCGACGCTTTCGTTGAACGCGACCTTCGACACTTCGACTACGTCACCGACTTCCAAGTTGCCACTCGCCAGTCGTAAACAAACCTCGCCAATCGACTGGGATCGCTTCGCCCGATCGTCTTTCAACCCTTAAGACTGCTTTATGTGATATTCTGTGATGACGGCATCAGCTTTAATTAGTTTTAATTCTACAAATAAGGAAATTTCTTAACTTTTCCTAAAACAAAAAAAGGACTTAATCGCCTTATATTTATATTTTCTCGTTATTTCCAAATTGGTGGAAAAAAGTTATGTTATGAATCAAATACATCATTTTGATTCGTTTTAAACATTCATATGCATCTTTTACTTTCCTAAGCCCTACAAAGTTGGAACGAAAGAAACATTTTGAATGCTTCCGCGAAGGAGTACCACTTGACACGGTCGAGAGAGATGGATATTGCAATTGATAATCAGCGAGCGCATCAACATCGGACCTCAAAATACGAGCTATACTGATCACTGTGAGCAAACGGCCCTAACTTTTGTGAATGCATTTTGTGTGCACAATTAAAACGACCTCAGCGGTTATATGACGTTCTTCGATCTTTTTTCTGGAGGGTTAATACATCGTCATGAATTTATGGATCGGAAAAACATTACTTCTTGCGAGTGGAGGTAGCTATTGGATTTTACGGATTTCTCCTAATGGTACTGGGACTAAGTGATCAGGATCAACAATATGTGCCGTCTAGGCACAATTCTTTATTTTCGAATATGACTAGGACATCTAGCAACCACTCATCTAATGTAAGGAGTGTGAGACTAATCGATGGACAGGGGAAACATATTAGAGATTGTAATCTCTCAACCAAGTACATTATTAAAATAGGAAGCTCATCCCAGAAGCATTGTAGTTTGAGTGAATAAATTAGTTTGGAAAATAGATTAAAAGTTTTCGCTTAAGGCAGTTTTGAAAGAAACGACACAATTTTGTCGATTGTGCTACTTGCAGTTAGTTACATATCATTGAACCTATATCACTCCGTTGAACCAGGTTCTATTGAATGAAAATGTGCTCTAACTGAATCTCTTCTAGAAATCTGTCACTGGTGTTTGATAATTGTTGATCAAATAATTTGACGTACCTGCGATTTACCCGGAATTCATGTTTAATAAATAATAGAAAATACGGCACACCGTCAGTCATGAATAGACTAGGTTTTTAAAGGAATTATTTGTGAAGATTCCCTCGGGTGTACTCATTAAGATTGGGACCACAACGCCACATGACGTTTGTGCCAAACTGTTTCCAATATGTTCATTAAAGTTGTACCAATAATCCAAGTATATAAAACTTTTCGTGTACTTTCGTATAGGCAGCGGCTCAAGTTGAGCGGAGGTCGCACGGAGGGCGCACGTTCCAAACCGGTCGGAGCGGGTTTTTAGAGACTTGCCCTCCTTCGCTTGTTGATCGCACGAGACCCCGCTCGCCAGTCATTTTATGGGCCTTAAATCTTCTATTAGACTTGAAAGTAGGGTCTACGAGTTGCCGCCGAGAAGGAGCGGTGTTGTGGGTGGGTGGGGTGGGGTGGGGGGTTATGATTAAGTAGGTTTAATCTCCTTGGAATTGATCGCAAGGTTAGTCAGGTTTTGGAGACCAAGAAAGTTTTCAAAATCGTTACTGCGTTGAATGTTTGGAAGTACTGTACTACAGTTACCACAGCCCTCCCAGCAGTTGAACCAATTTAATAACTTGTATATAAAACCGGTAATGCTCCAGAACTCATTTGATTGCCCCTATTTACATCACAGCGTAACTAGAATATGGGAAATGAGACTACCGATGACTTTTTATTAAGAGGGTGTTGCTTACTGTTTTGGAATTACTTCGTTCTTAGGAAAATGAAAACAGCAGCTCAATAAATTATCAAAATGTTTGACTGTTCTATTAGCTCACGTGACACTAATAGTTTAATAATGGCCTTACGGTAGTCAAGAGCAACCGCAGCAAGTCCGGAATTCTAACCAAATCACTTCTGACTCATTTTTTACTTGCCTTTGCTCCAAGAAAGAAAGCTATGTAATCGGCTAAAAAAACACATGTTGTGTTCAGATAATCACATTTTAAGGGAGAGCGAAAAAAAGCATTTGGGAAGATGGTTTGTGTGTGTGTGTCCGTGAACACGGTTGAAACTGTCCGAAGCAAACAGGCTCACATTTAATACTTTGCCTACAGCTCATCATGGAACGCCAAAATTAAGGTATGAGCGAAATCGGTCCAAAACTAAAATGACCGAAAACATAGGGTTATTATTCAGAATGAATAATAAACCAAAAACTGTAGTCATAACGGTCGACATACCAAATTTCCCCCATCAAAAACAATTTTGATGAACAATTTTCGTTTTTAAAATGGATTTTTTGTTCCTCTTGCCACTTATTCATTTTTTTACTTTATCTCCCATTTTTATTGTTACTATTTATGGGCGTCAAACAGCGTTCTAGGGGAAAAAACATGACGCGAGCTCGTGAATACGTCTTCATTGTTGACGCGGTGACGGAGTCTCGACAACCTCAGGTACCTTGAAAAAGAGAATTCCTAGGTTGTTAGTTGACGACAATGTACTCAGGAACCCGTTGCCTAACGGCATATCGATTAGCCACATTCTCCTCCCATACGATAATTACTTAATACTGAAAATAATTTATTCGCAATCGCAAAAAAATGATTATAATTAGTTCCACTGTTAACAATCCCTCGTTATTAATAATAAAATATTAGGAGCAACCTTTCAAGGTAAGACGGTCATTTCGTTGCAACTTTAATGTAAGCTGAAATACTGCTGAATATGAAATTCCATATATTTCCGAGAGTCGTTCAGTTCTTAATTTCTACATTGGGTGATTGTTAACCATTTAACCAGCACAATAACTGTGTCCGATATTTCAAACTGTAGCAAATGAAGAATGTGAAGCCACGTGAAGCAATAGAAATTAAAACAAAACATAGTGTTATTTTCCAGAATGAATAATAAAACAAAAGAAGCGTGAGCTTGAGACAGTGGGAATTACCCTTGTACCCGTGCCTTTCAACTCTTCCTTTTATTTACAAGGGAGAGGTGGAGTTGTTAGTATGGTTTCAGTGTTGATTCGGCTTAGCAGCCCCATACATACTTTTCAGAAAAAGACAGAATAGAAAATTGAATGTGAGTGAAGAAATCGGGCCAGGAGTGAAGTGGACCGTACGGTATCAAAACACAGTTTATATTTTAAAAGTACCAAAAACTCCTAGTTTATGGTACACTTGATCCCTCACTCTCCATTCTCCTTGTTGAAAATCACGTATTTTCGCATCGTCAAAAAAAACTCAAAAAGATCCTGCTCAATCGGTTCAGCCTATCTTCCGCAAATTAAAACTACCCTTTTTCCACTCACACAAACCCGCGGACCACGTGCTGAAATTAGGTTTTTTGGATTCAGTGGGCCACAAAACGTGAAGATTTGAAGAAAACTCAGCTTTTTTGGAAAAAAGTGCTGGGGTGTAATTATTCTTCTGTCATCAACTAAGATACAGCATTGTACTTTTGCTGGAGCAGCGCAGTTCTCAGCAGTGGTGTACTGCGACTGGTTACAGAATGGGCCAACTGTTCGGTTTAAATGGCCCGGGTAAGTGCGCAGGTGCAGAACTGATACTGTGGTCGTGCTGATAGTGTTAGAGGGAGGGGTGGGGTTATTGAGGCGGCTTTCAGCTGTTGACTTGAAAGCTGCGGACAATCAAATGCGGCTCATCCCATTTAAATTCGACGGGCGGCCGCCCTCTGTTCCCCCTCGAGGGCTCATTCAAATTGGCGCATCCCCTTCACGCTTTGGAGGAGGGAGGGAAACATCTCAGAACAAAGCTGTAATTGAACGTACGAAACGGTCGGCGACGAAGGGGACGGACGGACGAACGGACGCATCTGCGCCACGAACACGCGCGACGAGTCGATGGGGGGTCTCCCTGGCTTTCAATATAAAAAAGGCCCGCGGACATGTGCGTAATTGTGTTATTTCAACAGCTCGTGAAGTCCCTCCCCTCACGTTCTGACAATGCGGCTGTGACTCCGCGGACAATCGTCGGCGAGGGGCGGCTCTTCAGAAAATTCAACGACCTCCTCGTGACCTCGTTTCCTGATGTAACGAACGGAAGGTCGACTCCGCAACCCTCCCGTAATTTGCTCCCCTGCGAAGGGGGAGGGGCTTTTTATTGCGAAGGGCCAAAACGGATTTCAGGTTAGTGAAACGAAGGGGTTGAAGTGGAGGAGGGTTCAGTTCCGTTGTGTTTTTTCAGGGGGGGGGGGGTGCACTTTGCGGAGACGGGGGTTGAAAGGAAGCGACACAGGTGTTGTGATGTGTTGCCTCTGACTCATCCCATTATATCTCATCTCCCTTCCTACAAACAAGAATCAAATCGCTGCTGGCTGCTGCACTCGAACTGATCGAAATCTATTTCAGCCCTAATCAGCTCCAGCTTGAACAGTACCGACGATCTGCTACTGATGTCAGCCCGACATTTGGTATCGAATTAAAATCAAAAGCACAATATCGGTACCCTGATATTATCCGAGAGAAACATCAGCATTGAAAGCATCATTAGATAATGTTGATCGTACATTTCTTTTTATTTCCCATAGTCGGGAAATTTAAAAAATATGTGGCGCGGCGCATTATACCAACTACGAGTATCTATTTTTCAATCAGTTCATACTAACCTTTAAAGCATTAGGCTTGTGGTACTTATGCCCCCGACAATAATTGATCCAACACATAGGTATGTGACTGTCAACACAAAATGTTTGGAAAGATCCGTATCTACAGTTCTTACATTATATCGAAAAGTTGGAGAAAAAAACGGCGTAGGTTCCGAGATTACTCCTCGGTTTATTTATTGACATTATTTAACTATTAACTTGTACGCCGAATATTAGAACACATTTCTGATTCTTTCAGAACACCAATGACATTTGCTCGGGATTTATTAGGAAAACACTGTACTATAATGTAATGTTTATCGAAATATGAGCAATTTATTGGGCAGCTCTAGTCATTTTTACGAAATTGTTATTATATTGTGGTATTATTTGATTCTGTACACACTAAACATTTAACAATATCCTCTAGCCCTGTTTTTGAGCATAAATATCTTGTTTATGTGTGCAATCCACAATTTCTTCACTATTTTTACTGCTTTTAAGGTTTTTGGCCATAAATCCGGGTCCAACTACGCCGTCATGCAGGATAGAGTGAAAGAAACCCTGCACTATTTGAGCAGAAATCCACAGCCTTCCAATAATGGCATCTTTTTGTTATTTTTTATAAATATTATATTCATTATTTTTACCTCCTGCTAATCACAGAACAACGAAATTATTGCTATCGTCCAAAAGGATATGGTGCGCAAATTACGCAACTTTCCTCAGCTCCGCGTACATGGCGAAAGGCCGAATAAAATAAATTCCGAAATGTCGGCGTACCAGGTTCATCAAAACTGATTGGACTGGATTAGATTAGTTGGTAAAGCGGTAATAAGCTGATTGTACATGGGGCTGAGGAAAGTAGTGTGATTTGCCGCATTAGGTATTTTATATCGTTTATTCACGTTACCAAACCAGACCAGACCAACATAAACAATTTGATGCGTTGAAGTATCAAATAATTGTCGGTACACGCCTTGGGAGAATGAGAATACAGTTAGCGCGCAAAAAGTCTCGATACCGTTGTTGGGGTAATATGTTGACGTAATCCCTCCCTCGTGAATCTAAATATGTGGTACCCAGTGGTGTCCAGTGATCCCACGCGAGGGAGGTATCGAATCCCGAATCCGTTCTCAAACCCTCGGGTAGTTGTTTTTTCCCCTTTGCGAAGCCCCCGTAGTACGTCTCGTCTACCGGAGATGCCCGCATGAGAGGCTGAAACGAAGGAACGGATGAAAGAACTGTAACCGGATTCCTGTTATAACGTGAATCCCAATAGGCCACCTGTTCTAGAGCTGGGCAGAGAACTACCGTCTACCGCAATCTTCCCCTCGGCTTTTTCTACAGTCATCTCTATTCAGTTGAGGGTGGAAAACTGTTCTTTTTATCTGCTTCGAACGGTCGAAGGGTCCGTCCCCAACTGTTCAAACATCTCTCCTCCCACAGGATAAGGGCATTCATTTTTGCTTTAATCCGTCGGGGCAAAAAACCGCTCTGCCCCGCAGGGTCAGTTATGATGGGCTTCTCCGCACAATAACGTGCGGTCCTTTGGGTCGAAGCCCCCTCTGGACCGTTCACGTTTTCTGATTTCTTTGTACATTCGAAAGGCGACAAAGAGAACGAAAAACGTTTTAAAAATATCGGGGTTGACGCACCCGACCAACTTCGCTCGGCTATTATTATTCCTCTAATGCATTATGATATTTTTCGATCAGTGTTATACGAACCAGATACAACATAACTTAACGTTCTATGAAGAAGCTGGCAGTACTTGAAATCTCAGACTAAATTAGGCGACCGCTACCAAAGCCACGACTTTCATTAAGTAACAATATAGTGATTGCGTTTGTTCGATAGCTAACATGATTTTTACTTTTCGTAGCCCTTAGGAGTAAATTAATTTCGTGGTGACGTCTTTCAAAAGCATCAGTTCTATCGCAAGTTAAACTAATCGAACAGCGATTCGAGTTTTCAAGTGACAGGTAGCTTAACTTTTTCGTATCTTTAAACTGTTGCTATAATCCCGGCACCCGTACCCGTCTTTTCAGTGATCACTACATAAAATAAAATTATTAATCACCTATTCAATCATGCAACAGACTTTGTAAGGTCATAGTCTATGGGCACACTTAAAATGTTTTACCATGCTCTAGAGCAGTGGTTCCCAACCTGGGGGCGATCGCCCCCCGGTGGGCGATTTGGGTTCTAAGGGGGGCGATAAATTTGTGGGGGGCGACAGGGGGGCGATCAGTATGAAAAGTAAAAAAAAATAAACTAACTCTTCTGTAGAGTAGAATCTTAAGTGTCGCAGAAACATGGTAGCGTTTTAAAAACAAATTCACTCGTTTTAAAGAAAATTATGGGCAAAAAAAAATTAAGTGGTATACTGCATGAAACCCTTCAACTAGTAATTAATGGCGTAAATGAGATAAAAGCCAGTGCCCTGCATGGCCGTCTCTTCCGACAACTGTGCCACCGAAATGATGAGGAATTTGAGCGGTTGCTCCTTCACACGGCCGTGAGGTGGCTTTCAAAAGGAAACTGTTTGCGGCGATTTTTTGAATTGTTCGAAACAGTGACTGAATTTCTCGATTCTTGTGACCCTGAATTGAGTCAAGCGTTGAGACTTCGCAAATTCGAGATTGCATATCTGACTGATATTTTCGAAAATCTCAATGAGGTCAACATGAAGCTGCAAGGAAATAAGATGAATCTTATCAAAGCAAAAGGCATTATCAGTTCGTTCATTGCCAAGTTTGCCAAGAAATCAAGATTTGAAGACATTGCCAATCTTAAAATTCCAGATTGGGTTTTTGATCCATTTTCGTTTGACGCGGTGGACACCCTTGAACATATTTTGCAGACAGAGTTTTTGGACCTGAAATATGACTGTGAGGCAAAGATGATTTTTAAGCGGCATGGTTACGAGTTAGCCTGGGTAAAACTCATGGAATCTTATCCAAAACTGTGGGAAATGGTTGAATCCCTCTCATTTCCATCCACATATTTAGTGGAAAAAGGATTCAGCTCTGTCGTCCAGCTCCTCACAAAACAAAGGAACAAATTGGATGTTTGCAGCAAAGGAGACCTGCGCCTTCACCTGACCAACATACAGCCGGATATTCAGGCTTTGACTGCAGTCCACCAAGCACAAGGGAGCCATTAAAACGGTAAATTAATTAATTGAAATAATAATAATTGTATATAATAATAAATCATTTAACATAATAATTCAGTCTATTATTTTTACAACAACACGTTTCTTACATTTAAATAAGGGTATACCGTACTAAGAGAAGGGGGGCGACAGGGGTGAGTCGTCTTCCACTAAGGGGCGATACCTCATAAAAGGTTGAGAACCACTGCTCTAGAGCAATCCGTGATATCCTATTGTATTCTTGTGTGGGGATCGGTCTACCAAACTTACCTAGAGCCTTTGCATATAACCCGGAAAAAAATTATCAAAATTTTACTGCGCAAGAAAATGAGATTCCCCTCCTCTGCAGTTTTAAAGACATTTACAAAAAAATTGTATCCATAAATATTTTTAAAAATTGATCAGATTTATCTTGAAAATAATTATGGGCAAACGAGGTCATCTGGTAACCTTACTCTGAAGTTGTCTTTTAGATTCACCACTAGAAGTCAGAATTTTTTCTCGTACAGTGAAATAAAGCTGTTTAACAGTCTTCCAAAGGAATTAAAGAACCTAAATGATTTAGCTGGGTTTAAGCGGCGCATCAAATAGTACGTCCTTGTGGAAATGTTCAGATGATTCTCCTTTTTAACTTTTCTCTGATTTTATGAACCATCTATCATATGATTCAGTATAGTGTACTATATAGGTTTGCGATTGTACCTATTAATCTGTAGCTAGAAAGTTATAACGACACCTCCCCTCAGTTTTTACTTATCGAGGGGGGAACGCATTATGTAGTATTTGTGTTTCTTTTTTGTAATCTTCATGAATAAATGCTTAAAACAAAATCGTTGTTTGGTGGGAAAACGCCTCTGTTGTTCTGTTAGATCAACGTTTTGTCATCGTCAATTACGTTGGTGAACCTCGATTGTGTGATCGGCATTTTAAACATCCGATTACATAAAACGACCTTTGGGTGTTAAATATGAGCTGCGTTGCACCAACTAACTTTTCGAACATCATCAAATCAGCTTTTAAAATTCGAACATGAAAATCAACTTATTGGTTATGAATTGTTTTTCATACTTGTGAATATGTCGGTTATATAAATAGGCAAGTGGGACATGAAAGAACGACCTATTTTCCTGTAAATGTATTGCAGCATTGCCCTACAGCAATTTCAAGACATTTTCAACTGGGTTCCAGCTGATTATCTGTTTACAACTGATTTGACAAAGACATTTTCACTTTTACAGCTCACAATTGATTAATTTCTATTGATACTCGAAATCGGAACATGTGTTATTGAGTGATTGAATACACGAAACGAGATTCTAATACTTGGGGACATTATACGGAACAAGGTAAGATTTTGATCGCAGCCCGACGGCTGACTGGTTTACTCAACTGGTTGGTGCAACGTGTAGTTCATAACAGCCTGTACGTCACTTTTAACGGTGGTTTAATTTTATTAGTCCGACTTTAGTTAAAGGGGCAACTGATGATGATAATAGACAGGCCCTTAGTGTCAGTAATTTGATGGGATCGGTACGTCTTCGTGTGACGGATAGAGGGTTAACACGGGAAAGTTGTGGGGACGGTGGGAGGAACGGCGATAATCGAGTTGATAAGCGAGAGGAGCGTCTTGTCGGGCGAACAACTCTCGGCTGCTCCCGAAGGTGATTTCTAGCGGAAGTAGGCGAATAAGACGGTGGAGCGCAGTGGCGAAGGAGAGGTCGGGCGAGAGGGGCGCAGGTGCCCGGCGACAGTTGGCGAGCGCTAACATTCCACGGGACCGAACGTTCCCACGGTGGCGAGGTCCCCTCCCCGCTTCCTCCTCATCATCATCCTCGTCCCACCGCCTCGACCTTCCCATTCAACCTCCCGCCTCACTTCAGGCGGCCTCTTCTTGAGTCAGGCCGAGGCGGGCGGTGACGTCATTCGACGGCCCCGTGCTACCTCGACTCCGGCTCCCAACACGAGCCATATCCTCCAACCTTCAACTACCTACAACTCCGGGACACGCTTCTCCCCCCGTCGCACCCTTCGTGAACCGTCCGCCTCCTTTATCTTCTTAACCGCTCGTTCCCTACTGTCCGCACTAGAGCTACCAAGTGCCGATACCGCTCGTCCTACAAATGTAACCTTTTCACTTTGCCGTCTTGACCTCTTTTTCTTCACTAGACGTTTGGTATCATGCAGAAATATCTCAACTCCGTCACAGATTTCCCTATCACAAGCTCTCGATTTAACCAACTAGCATGCACAATTATCTACCCAACCCGATGAAAGTTATGAGAACATACATATCATGTTTTGATATAATGTGGAAGATAAAACAGCCACAGAAACAACGGCTCTTCCCTTTCTGATGTCCAGCACAAGAGCTGGTGTTTATAGCATCATACACACCATCCACTTATATGAGGGGGAAGGGGGATGATACACTGGGCATTGTATGGCCACCGGTGGCCCTCGAATAGCAGCGGTGCTCGTCTCTCAAGAGGCAGTGTTGATTCCCCAATTCACTTTCTGGTAGCCAAACCCATGAGGGACAACTGGAGTATGGATATCAAATGAAAAGAAGGAGAACTCTCACACTGGGGACGTGGCAAGACGTTTCGGGACACAGCCCAGAAGGGGCAGTGGAACAGGCAACTGATTCCAGCCCTTGATCCGTGGCCCAGGCGGCATCACAGTGAGGTGGATTTCTACCTTACCCAGTTCCTCATACGACATGGATCACTTAGGACGTTCGTCAACCGTATTGGTGACGCTGCAAGCCCAAACTGCTGCACTGCAGGGCAGTGGTTGATGATGCTGCTCATGCCATCTTCTCTTGACAAAGGTGGGCAAGCTGGTGGTGCGTAGTGGAGGATACAGTCTTCCGGCTTACACCAGAGGCATTAGTCCAGGGCATGTTGCATTATATCAAAACAGTATATAATGTTTGTTATCATAACAGTCCCATGGGTAGGACCAGAAGAGGAGCGATTTTTCTGATCTGGGACCAATATCTCGCAGAGATGAAGGATGAAGACATGGAGAAAAGACTGCACCCGAATCTCCCGAAATGCTGTATAGTTGGCAGTGACGGCATGCTGATTCTCGTGAGGGTGAGACGTCAAGAAAGAAAAGCTTCCTGCGCAGAGAGGCGTGAAAACCAACTGAAGCTATGTGGTAAACTGTCCCGGGTTGGTTCTCAATACGCAAGGGTAAATTCATGGAGCATATCCTCCCTACTTCGTCCCAATACAAATCGTGATAACCATCGTTGATTACCATGACAACTATAGTTAGTTTGGAAGCAACTTGGCTCTCGAACATAATTTCATTATCTCATGTTGGTGAGCAGGTTGAGTACGAATATTAAGGGGTGGTAGGTGGTAAAACTGAGTGAAACTAAATGTAAATCAAGTAAAAATCGTTCGACAAACAAGTAAACAATTTTCAGAAGAGCATTAACAATTATTGCAAACTGGAAATTTGATCATAAATCGTATTATTGCGCTCTAGTAAAAAACGTTCGGCAATGGACTATAACGGGAATGGTGTATAAGTTGTTTGAAAATTAATTGTTAATTGTTGCAAAAAGGAGTTGATGTAAAGAAGTTGATTAAAAAGTTTTAAAGGAAGAATTAAAAAAATTCGGGAAATAAAGCGAACCCTGTTTGGAAAATAGGGGACGTGTGTTGGGTAAACGTTTTTTTAAATCCAGTAAAAGTTTCGATGTAATAATCCATGAAATTGAGTGACTAGTACAGCAAATGGTGTGAAACTCGTGGAAAAGCGATGTAAATCATGTGAAGCAACAATTATTTGATTAAAAGGAGAAATTTAGTGAAGACTAGTTGAAAATTGAATCAACATAGTTTTAAAATCTGGTAGAAGCCGTTGGGAAAAAGAGCAAACTTTTGGCGGGAAAGAGTGGTTTGGAAATTTAGTGACAATTGTCGGGCCAGCCTTAAAAATAGTTCCCACACAGAGTGAACATTTTAGGAAAAAGAATCATCATTCACCTATATGATGAACCTGATAATTCTGAACAAGTAGAACAAGAGAACCCCGTACACAATAATGGTTGTGGCACAAGTAAGAGAACCACAATACATTCCCGAACTATAAGCGCAATCACTTCCTACCACCGTAAAGTTACGTTTTACCAAGTTCAAATGAACTGAGTGAAAAAAGCCTTCAATACTGCTGTAATTACACCATTGTACAAGACAGGTGACCCGAAACTACTTAGAAATTACTGACCGATATCGCTTCTCTCCAACATTTCAAAAATTATAGAAAAGTTACTAAAAGGTTACCTATTAAAATATGTGGGAACTGTGGTGACCGAAATAAGTTGACGCGCGTCTTTACCTTCAACCGAAAACTTATTTATTTATGATGACAATTTGAACGAAAAATGTAACGGACTCAACATTCGACTTTACAACGCTTAACTTTCTTTTAATCAGACGCGACTAACATTTGACTCGTAACTACGCGACAGACAAACGCGGACCAGCCATCTCGGCTCCAACTTCTTCTTCGCGCGTTACCTCTCTGCAAGAGGATGGCAGCATATCTACATTCCACAAATATATGGATGGTTGGCAAATATTGAGCAACTGTCAATTTGGTTTTAGAGCTGGTAAAAGCACACAGCTATCGTTTACTTAATACAAAAAATTGTGAAAGTGGCCAAAAGTCGGTAGTTGTTTTTAACGACCGATCAAAAGCATTTGATACCATTTCGCATCCAAAATTGGTACGAGTACTACATAAGTTGAAATTTCACCCTACTTATATACGTTGAGTTGGGATTACCTCAGGTGTCGTGAACAAATTGTGAAAATGCATGGCCAACATAGTGGTTCTCGCGTAATGATGTGTGGGGTGCTTCAGGGCACTTTCCCGGGCCCCATATTCTACCTTATATATGTAAATGACATTTTTAACATAAACATTGAGGGAGAGATAGTGGGGTTTGCGGACGACACTGCTCTCTTGGTAACTGGCCAAAGTTGGGAGGAAGTAGCTGCGAAAATCGAAAAAAAATCTGACTATTCTTTTGAAATTGTTCAATACTAACAACATGAAATTAACTGTCAAAAAACTAAGTTTATAGCTTTTGCCTCAAGGTCAACGTTGGTACCACGGGCAGGGAGGCTGACCTGTCATGCCGATGATGGTTGTAGAGGCCAGGTTTCTCACACAAAATATTTGAGTGTATTGATAGACGAATGCTTAACATGGGAACATCATATAGGAGAATTAAGCAGAAAGCTCCGTTCATTAATCCCAATATGTGTAGAGGCAAGGGGGTACATGACGGAGAAGCTAAAAACACTGTTTTATGCTGCAATCATACAGCCGCTAGTTATTTATGGCATAGTTGCGTGGGGTCCGTCTTCCACTTCAAAGATAAGGCCATTATTTATAATGCAAAAGTTATTAATAAAAATACTATTGAAGAAACCAAGGAGATATTCAACGGACAGAGTTTTTATGAGGTTCCCAGTGCTGAGTCTTTATGAGTTGGCGGAAAAATGTACTGTAAGTTATGTATACAAGATGTTCTTGCTAGGTAAAATATCGAGGGTCCACAACGCCACAAGATCTGCGGATAGGATCACACTGCTTAAACCCAGAATAACACCTGGGTTTTTTGTCAACAGTACAGCTATCAGTGGCTAAATTAAAAATGGAGGTAAAAAAATACTTCTCTGAAAAAATAAAAAATAGGTGGAGTACCTTTGAATGGTGACTTCGATGTAATTTTGATGCGCGATATACATTCTTCTGGACTTTGTTTGTGTGTACACAAAGTTTTTTCTTTTTCTGTATTGAATGCAAACTTTTTTCTTTTGCAAGTTTAAATTTCACATATATAATGTGGACTAGGCTCCGACTCTTAGCACGAGTATGCTTACTCAAAAAGAGTCGTCGCATTTTGTAATACGAGTGTGATTTTATATTCTTAATGAATAAATGCATTATTTAAAAAAAAAAAAGTTTTCAATCGAATTTACGTAGAGTTAAGGAAAGTTTTGTGGTGCGTCGCACCTGATCTATTCTCAACTACTTCTGCTCGAACAGTGTTCTGCTAATTTTCCAACAATTGTTATTTCACTATTCAAAACCGTTTACTCCCTTTGGTTTATCATGCATTCTGAATAATACGCTTATAATTTCGGCCAGGAAAATTTAAATGAAAAAGGTTTTGGCCACGTCGTGTCAATTGCCTACAGGCGTCTAAAATATGTAATTTTCGTCGTTCAGTTGCAGTCAGGTCTAATTTCGTATCGGTTATTGGTATTTTTCTAAGCTGAATCGACTTGATGGGTCTCCGAGTTATGAGACCAAGTTAAGCTGTGCAAGAGAATAATAAACCATAGTGTAATAAAACGACCAAAACGACTTTTACCTCCTAATTCGTACAACTCGTTCGTTTCCAACAAGTTTTACTTGATTTCAAACAATTTTTACTCCACTTCTGACAATCAATCTCATTTTTCCTAAGAGCTTCGTGACCTTTTTTAATTAATGTCATGGTCCATTCCACTCGATTTCTCATTAACATTACACATCGCCCGACTACGACTAAGCCCAGCAACGTTTTTAGCAGAACAAAGTCGATAGGCGTCGATGGGTTTTCTGTACTTCATTCGTTCATTATGATATTCATGAGCTTTTACTCAACGCGAGAGACGATTTAATTTGGGGAACCCTTCAAGTTGAGTTGAGAGAGGAGCCGGAGGCGGAGTTGTGAGCGCTCTGCGGTAGGTAGCCGTCATTATGATAATCGTCCTCGGAGGTTGGGTACAGAACACGAGCGTGTTACCCTTAATAGTCTCTGTAGAAGGTGAAAATGGATTATTCAACCGGTGTTTCGGATATGGAAAGGTTTCAGAGCACGTTTACAAATTCATTGTCGGTTTGAGGTCAGTGAGGAGTTTCATTAGCGGAGAACAAGGTCGGGATATCAGATCTGACTCCACAATGAGCTACTTACAAGTGGCTTATGAAACGAAATACGGAGGGAATAGTTCACTATCCTCAACGCATCTCCAAGGGTTAGTGTACTGTCATATCCTCGTAAACCTACTCTAAACTTACTCGTTACGAAGAACTACCGGTTTTAAACGTTAAAAATAGCTGCTTTTATTGTGCTAGCATTTTAGCGATGCTTGGTCGTGAACAATCGCGAAACCATCCTCGTGGCTAGACCTAAAAATTTCTTCTTCTTTCAAGCGATCAGTCACAAAAGATTCGGCAGCATGAGCAAAAATAAATCTAGTGCGGCGCATCACATAACTCTCCCCAGCCGTTTTAACGCTCTATTAACTAATAGAAACTACCGTATAGTGCTTTAAGGTTCCGTATTTAGTGAACTGTCGCTACGTACGCTACGACGGACGTTTATTGAGCAACCAATGTACCATAAAGGTAATTTATAAGACTTTCAGCACGATTTTTAAAAGCAATGGTTCGCTTCGTTTCAGTTCTGAAATTACTGGGGAAACACTATTAAAAAAGTTAAAGAAAGAAACTATGATAGTTGAATTCCAGAATTTACGAGGTTGTTCCTGTTGTTGATCTTATGACCTTCATTAAACTTTCTTCGCATAGGTAGCGTATTGTGCGACTAAGGAATGTTGTATGATGCATCGCACCTAATATTACTGTTTGTGGTGAGTTAACACCTAGTTTGACGCTCGCGTTACCAACAATAAGTTAAGAGGAAAAGAAACAGTTAGACGACCGTGTAGACGAGAGGTTACTGCCCGTTACGTCAACGGAAGGGAAAATAGGAGACGCACTCATGATTGGGCACGGCCGGAGGAGTACAGAGGTAAGGAGGGGTGGGGTGAGATGTACCTGTAAAGAGGCGTGTGTCTGTGAATAGAGAACCGTCTCTATTGCTGAGGGGATAAGGAACAGACGTGGCAGACAGACGGTCCAGAGCGTGGGAACTGCGACCAGGTGTGGAGCTTCTCCTCGCACATGGGCATCACTCTCCTGTTATTACCGGCCAAGATTGTAAGGGCGAGGGGAGGGCTTTTTCAAGCTCCACAGAAGGCGGTGGGCTAACCAAACAAGTTGATGGCTCTCGCTAGAAAAAGGACGAAGGAGTTGAATAAACGTAATGAAGGTACTCAGAGCGACCTTAATGGACTTATTAGTCTCTCGAACGGTGAATTATATTTCCCTTCTACTCGATCGTCATGTAACCAGAGAGCGTGTTATTTATTCAGCTTCATCGGCTCCCGATAGCCCTAAACGTCGCTGCCTGTGTTAGCTAATCAACACGACACAGAATAAATTTTTAGGATTTTATACATATCCTGATTTTGGCTGTTCATATTGACGCGTGCTCGATATTTCTCTCGTTACAGACGCACAGATGTTGTTCAAAAACACAAGTTTTGGCTTAGAAGGGAAATTCCAATTTACCATTCGGGAAGTTTGTCCAAACACCAAATCGACTCAAATTCACATTCAGCCTGCAGACCACCATGGAACGCAAAAGTTAGGGTATGAGCGAAATTGGCGCCAAACCAACTACAGTTATTAAGTGATCACAACACTAAAATTTTTTGTGAACACTGACCAGCAGGACAGCTCTGAAAAACACGAAGGTACTAAAAAATTCTCTTTTGTAGGGAAATGACAAGAGCAGTGTAGTGAATAACGAAAGATTTTTCATCAGATTTTCGTGCCAAGGGTGAGCTAGTCCTAAAAATACCATTCGAAAAAGATGGACTGTCTGTGGATAGTATTGAGAGAAAATGGCTGAGCTTAGATTTACCAGTAGCTTTTCTTACAATACCCGCTTGCTAAGAAAGCGGGTGGTAGTACAAGAAATTATGGAATGCAAGGTGTCGTTTCTTTTACTAAATTTTTCCTTGGTTAAACGGAGTAGGGTAGGATATGAAATCAGTGGGTTTGAGTATTTTTTCTACTCGTATATATTTGATAAGATGATCTATGTGTGTGGGTATGTTTCACCTACTACTATTTCTCACTGTTTCTACGCGTTAAATACAAAACAGTATACACCATCCCCAGAAAAATCCTGATGACAGTTTCATAGATCTTTTGTGCGTTGACTGCTCAGTACTGGGCAACTGCATAAGTAGGAGGAACTTAATAAATTCCGCAACCTTAATCTCCATCAGTTTCTACATATAAAGGTTCTAATAAGTTCGTATAAATGAATGAACAACAATTTTTTCCTGCCGGCTTCGTACAGTGCACAAATTGGAACGTGCACGGTTTCTTACATCTGAAGTAACCCATGTTTTGTTGTTTCCACGACAACAACTCCGTGAGGTTAACACCAGAAGCAAATTAATAACAAATGTTTGCTAATTAATCTTTGATTCATTAAAATATTGCGTAATAAGATTCGCAGTTCTTTGCGCGGCCTTCTATTTGTTATTGTCATAAAGCAACGTGTTGTTCCCAACTATTAACGGTGGCTCATTTTCAACTCATTGTTCTTGTTGTAACCGGCACAATATTAGGTAACAGAAGAATGACAATAGTCGTAAGATAAATAGGAGCAACCAAATAAATTCCGAAATTCCAAGTATTTAGGTTTCCGAGAATACGTTTTGGTTTATTATTCATTCTGACTATGTTTTCGGTCACGAAAATTTTTTTACAACCCCCCCCCTCAAAATTTGATACTTTACGTTTCAAGACATGGAGATTCCAAATTTTCAATGTCCATCCGCCGTCCCCCGTCGGGGCCGTTTTGTGCCTTTAACGTGGTCTAAAAAATTCGTTCTTTCGCACAAAAATCCCATTTGGTATCTAGTTGTGCCCGCCATCTCGGCAACCCGATCTGACGAAGCCCATGATTGTTATGGGCAAAAAACGGTTAAAAAAATTAACGAAACACAGTACAACGCAGGAACTACAGCGGACGTCAACGTTTCGTCGTTTGTACTCCCTCCCTCCCTGCCCGTCTCATTAAAAAACCACCCGCTCGCCTCCCAACGACGCCGCTCAACTCCCCTTTCGACTTACAACGGGTTCACTCAAAGCGCCCCCGTTCCAATTTCCCCGACCCGCCGGGAAAAATCATCAGTTTTGTTTCCGTAGTTCCATTGTAGTCAGGTCATGTTTCATATGGTTTACTAGTATTCGATGCTGAATCGAATGGGATGGGGGAGCAATAATACTTGCTCAAGTTGTTCATGAGAATAATAAACCATTGTGTAATAATTTGCAGGGTTTTTACATTCCTATGCCCAACGAAGGATTTTCCAGTCAGTGGGGAAAAAAGGTTTTGGGTACTTAAATTTAATTCAGATCATTAAGATTAAAGAGCCCGAAAGCAGCTTTGACAAAATTATCTGTGCGTCTATCGGTAAACAGTATTGAGAGAAAACGGCTGCGCTCAATCGGCTCAAAATGATATTTATCCAGGACATCAACGAAGGACGTCATAATAATGTATGAGTAAAATCGGTCTAAAACTAATTTTTTTTCTCAAGAAAGGCACGAGCTATTTTGATTTAATTATAGACAGTAGTTAGAGTTGTAACTTTACCATAAAATTCCCATTTGTGGGAATAGATGAGGACAGCAGAATAAATTTCGAAGGTTATGACTCAAACTGATTTTAGAGCCGCTTTTTTCCTATAACTCTCACTCTAACGATACTAGTGAGCTTGAGAGGAAAGCAGAGTCCAACGAGACTTATTAGACTTATTAATGGTCATCAGATGATCGGACGCAACTATAGAAATTCAGCAACTGATTTTGTTGACTAACTTTTTTCGCAGTGTTACCGCGAATCTCTTACGAAAAATTTCCTACCAGTCTCATTAATTATCTATGTTATGATTTGAATGAAGGTACGTGAGGTCGAGGGAAGTTGTCAAACGTCTCACCAGATATTTCAACGTCTGTCACAATAGAGGCACGAGAAAGTAGAATAGAAAAAGGATTCTTTCCTTTTTTCCCTGGAGCGAGGGAACAAGTAAATGAGCCGACTGCAGGGCAGAAGACTCGAGTTTAGCGTGTGTTAAGAGAGTACGTGGTAGATCACGTGTGTGGGTCACGTGGACCAACTGTCTGGGGAAGTACCGTGGGAAAGAAGGACCGGACAAGCGCTGGAACGCTCCCGCAGCTGTTGTTCATATCTTTGTAGGAACCAACAACGTCTTGGGGTCTCTTTTGGTTTGGGAAGATCCGTGGGACCCGCATCTGCTCTTCCTCGTTCCTGACCTCATCGCAAGGGATTCACCTTCTTGAAGGGTTATCAGAGCAGAGGCCCTGCCTGAGGGGATGGGATGGGGATACGAGGGCGAAGAACATCTGGTTTTCATCTCGAGTTCACTTTGTCGACCTTCTCCTCAACTCCCCTTATTCATTGATTGTCCTATTATGAGTTGTCGTCATCCTTTCGCCCTCTTTTCAAATGCCTCGCTCCGAAATTATTTGCGAGTCGTCATCAGTACCTGAGTGGCAGTTCGAGGACATTCACCTGCTCCCTGAATTAAAATATCTGATGCGACGCAACACACAACTTGCCTCTGCCTCGATTACATTCCATATACGTACCCTTTCCATCGCTCTACGATCTCAATCTGCTGTTCGTGCTCAACAAACCTTACTGAGGTATTGGCAAGACTGGCAACGTGATTTGTTGGGAAGGTTCTATTTATCGTTCTGGAGTTGAAGTGTAAACATTGTGAAAATGTTACTGAAACGACAGTAGTTTGAATTCTGGAATTTTGGCGATGCTAATAATTATTCTATTTAAGGTCAAAAAACTTTGATCGCATATGCTATTCATCGGAAAATCTCCTTGATTTTTCTGACAACGCATGAGGAGTATGTTTATGAGAAAAAACTCTGATAAAATTAAAATTTTAGATAATTATAAGTACTGTTCTCGTGCATTTCCCATGGGTGAGAACTTTTAGTGCAGTTATGTCAATTGGAAGTCTCGATAGAAAAACGTAATCAAATTGTATGTTATTGAAAAAAGTTTCGGACTCGGTAGTCGTTTAAACGTAGAGTTCTGAAGAAAACTCACCATTTTTCGGCTGATTACATAAATTTCCTGCTCACTACGCACGTTTAAGGAAAGTAAAATTTCATTTGTTATTGTTGTGCATTGTTGAAGTTTGACTTTTTTCCCCTTAGTAATAACACACATCTCGCGGATGTGTGTGGACAAAAATATTTCCTTGTCCTCGAAATTATTTAAGAATATTTGCAAGGAGAGTGAAGATCCAAAACCACCAGTAATGTAGGTATGTCGTGGAAATCGATCTATAGAGGAGAATAACAGGTAAAAGAGGCGGCGGTATGAACTACGCGGCTAGTTGATTTCATAATTTTGGCTTCTGCAACGCAGAGGAGTTATTAGATTGTATCTATGAAACGGAATCAATAATGTTGTTTGCCTCGTAACAGAACAATACCGGTACGGACGAAAGGCCCAGGAATTTATAGTTCGCGCGTATTTCTCACAACGTGAGTGATGCACATACGTTCTTCGAAAAAAGATCCAATTAGCGTTAAATAAATCTGTAACTGACAACTGTTGAGCTCCACATGAGTTTGAAAGAATGAATTGACTCCTTTAAAAAATAACTACGTGTGCAGCATCACACATTGGACTGAATTCGTCGAATTTTGCCTCTTTACCGACTAACCCATTCTGTTAATCACGCAGTTTGTAACAACTTTTTACAACTTATCTCAAGATTCTGTATAGAAATTTAGAGTGCTTCGTGTTTCGAAATGTATTCAGTTGCTGCTACGTATGGCACGACTGCTCTGGAATTATTGGGCACAGTAGTTTGATTCTAGAATCTCCTGAGATGTATCTAAATGCTTTACAACCGCCATAAAACTACCATTGTGCACGTAGCTTATGAGCTACCATCATGATTTTTATAAGGGGATAAACTTACTGGTACGCCGAAATAAGGGTGTATGCAAATAGTAGTGATCAAAACACCCAAGGTTTCTTCACGCAAACGGTCCCAACGATTTTGATCAAACTTTTTGTAAGGGCTAATCACATTTGTGGGATGAAAAGAGCAGCATTGTAAACTATCAAAAATATTTAAGAGCAATTTTTCTTTTTTCAGTATAAATCCCGCTCATATGATACAAACGTTCTTTGAAAAATCGTACAAGGTTTAACAAAACAAAATAATTGGGGGCAACCCTTGACATTCCGTAATTCAAACCGCCGTTTCATTTATGTGCATTTCCCACAGTTTTTACTCGATAATTAAAAATAGTAAACACGATCCTTCCTTGGAAAATCACGTTGTTAGTTCAATGAATCGACTATGCACTAATTACTTAATAATGGTCGGAGCATAAGTAGGAGAAACTCAATAACTTCCAGCATTTTAAACGCCCCAAGTTTCTATGTAGAACGCTACGTAATTTTCTACCATGTTCATGAAAAATGAATAAAAACGCCATGTTTCCGCCTTCGTCTAAATGGAAAGTGTTTCAGTACATCCAGTGTGCATGCCAAGAATTTCTATAAGTCAATAACCACACTAAGATGTGAACTTTGCTGAAATACTCTCGACAAAGTTCTGCCGCATCTTTCAACCCAACTTGTACAGTATGGACAGAATAGGAAACATTCTAACCCATCATCCTTACCCGCCCTAGCCGTTGTAAGAGGCTTTAAGGGCGCTTCACTGAAGCAGACTGTTATCACTCGCCCGTTCAATTGGGACACTCACTCTGGAAGATAACACCTACGAGACTCTCTTACAGATTTTAATGGCTAACAATATACACTTACGAACTGAACGAGGAAATCCCTTACATATTTTTCTTTCTTGATATGTAAATAATTATTTTCCTCGTGCTTTATTTTTATTCACCATACTACGTTATGAATATACCAAAGTATGGGAAATCGCATTTCAATATACAATGCCAATAAAGATGTACAATTTTGAAAAACAGTTGTGCTTTTAATAGTAATCACCGCCGAATGCTCGTGAGTCAGAGGAATGTTCTGCGATGTGTTGCACCAAATATTTTGTAATTGTTTTTGCCTATAATTCCACCACATTAAAGCTTACCTAAAATATTATGACGACGTAGTTACGTTATGGTTTAAACCAACCTGCGGAAAAATCAAGGAAATCCATCATCAACAGAGATAAAAAATAAGATAAACTATCTTTTCCTCGCAGATTCTGTTAAAGGTATACCGGTTTCAGCAATTAACACACAGTACCACTAACAAACTTATGAAACCTGTGTATCTTTAATTATTTAATATACTGTAATTAATATTAATTAATTATTGTCCCTATAATTCTCTGTTCCTTTGCGACCAATGTTGTTTGAATATCCAAGAAGCAAATTGAAGTTAACCACGGTCCAGTTGTTATTCTGAAATTGTTGTTATAATTGTAAACAATCTAAAATATTGTTGAATCGCTTGACTTTGTGTTAATTCTTTTACAATTGGTGTCAGAAGTGGGATGTGTCGTCAAGAAGACTTAGAAACGAGCACAACCCTTCTCCATTGAGCGACAAACAACAGAAGCAGTAGACGAACGTAGTTCTTCGAAACCAAACACCTGTTACAACTTACTCGTGGGTTTGGACATTTTGGTTACCAGAAAACCATTTCACTGTTGAGGAATCAGTACTACTGGGTGGGTGTGCACAGAGACGTCCGAGACTATTGCAAAGCATATGTCACATGTGGCAAGCGAGGCAAAAGATCAGCTCATACCAAGAAAACTCCGTTGCAAACTCGAATAACTGCAACGCCATTCGACCGATTAGAGTTGACATCGCAGGCCCATTGCCCGAAAGCAATGATGGAAATAAATTTGTAGTTGTGGCAATGGATTATTTCACCGAATGGCCTGAGGCTTATGCTGTACTCACATGCACATGGTCTAGTTCAGCACGTATTCTCACGGTTCGGCGTTCCACCAGGGACGAAACTTTGAGTCTGCTATACTCATAGAAGTTATGAAGATCGTAGGAATCCTTAAAACCCGAACCACTCCATTGAGACCTCAAAGTGGCGGAATGTCGGAACGATTCAATCGAACCATCTGAGAGATGGTCTCAAAGGTTGAAGGATGACCATCAGCGAGACTGGGATCAACATCCACATCGTGTATTATTTGCATACCGAGCAACTGTCCATGCACCACTGGGCTCTCACCGGCCATGTTGACATTTGGCAGGGAGATCAACGTTCCGGTCGACAAAAACGAGCTATGGGATTATGTAGCGAGAACGCCTGGATGAAGCTCATGAAATTGCTAGACAATCCTTCGGAAAAGCTGCTACTGATGACAAAACACGATACGATGTCGGTGCGACGAACCCAACTTTTAAAGATGGACTTCCAAATTACAGTTGCCGTGGATTGGACCACGTGAAGTCCTGAAGAAGATAACTGACGTTCTGTTCAGGGTACGGACTCCACAAGGTACTCGGAAAGTGATTCACATTGACCGCCTCCGAACATTCAACTACCTAAAAAAAATGAATTGTGTTAATTCTTTTACAATACTCTTTCGATAACTATAGGTTGGTTACTCCATAAAGGTCGCGGCATGATTAGGAGCGATCTAATAAATTCCGGAGCCTTAAGTGCTACCAGAATCGTTGCGTGACCTTGGGACAGAGAACAGTTTGTTTTTGACGCACAAGATGTTTTTAATACCTCTCCGGTCGTAATACCTCCGGTATTTGAAAAGGTCAGAATATCGATTTGACAAGTTCATTGTTCCCCTCCACACACGTGACCCCAGTGTGGCTTAATGCAAAGAATAAAAACGGCAACTTCGATTTCCGACTTTTATTGGCTGGCTACAACGGGGGTGGTGGGGTGGAGGAAGTGGCCGTTAGTGTTACATTACAATTGCTTGTCTTCAACTTCTAAATCAAACATGAGAACATTAGTGCCATACGACGTGACGAACAGCCACAAATGGGATCGATTTAATGATGTTACACTTTCCTGAAAAGTTCGTCTGTACGGGCAACCGAGTGCAGGTGTACGAGTGTGCCAGTCCAATTAATAACGTTGGAATAAAGCAATTCGTTTGTACAGGTGCTGTTTTCGAACAACGCTCACTCCGAAATGTGACGCCTTACGCCTTTGACAACTGTCCAAATGTTTGCCACTATCGGTGCGTGGGCCTTGACTCGTATACTCAATTGGAACGTCAAAGTTAAAACAAATATCTTCTTACATTGAAAAGTTGAGGCGGAAGCTTGTTAGCGGCATTGTAGTAATTGAAACTAATTGTTTACGAAAGATAAACGAAATCCAGCTGAGCGGCGGATCCATCAATTGAGTCCTTCTACAGTCAAGTCACTTGCAACGTGCTTAACGAGTTATTAAGTTCTGTCCAGACTCTGCTTTGACTTTCCAGCTGCTCACGTAAACCAACTAAGATGTTTAAAAAATCGTGATGTTATCGACGTTATCAAACTTTCCACCGAAAAACGAGTGACTGGAGTTGGCCAACATGATGGAAAGTCTTTTAAGACCGTTAGCACGCATTTTGTTCTCCACATCTATTTCTGTATCCATCCGTTGAACGGAAGTGTAAGCCAAAACAGATTATTGAATGAGATTGGCATTTCGTTATCGGGGTTTCTTATTTCTTTAAAAATAAGAAATAATAAGTTTGATGAAACCTGAAGAATACATTCGGCTAACTAGTACCTTAATTTTATTATTGATATATGGGTCCGTAGAAATGCGTTGAACGAAAATTAATAGCAGATGGTCAAATATACGGGGGTTGAGGAAAGTTGTGTGATGTCTCTCACTAATACTTTCTCAGTTCAATAAATAAATGAATATCCGCTACCAACAGCCGTTGAGGTTGTTGATGCGTTAACCGATAGCTCAGCTCAGTTGAAAGCATAGAACGGCGAACAAAATGTTTCTGAAACCCGAAGATCAAATAAGGAACGAGCCACCCGAATGACTTGAATGCCTTCCCGAAGTTAGCAATTTTCCCGCCAGTATCTTGAGACTAGACCACTTCTGTCATCTGTCGAGCCCCCCCTCCCCCCCTCCTCCACCCTCCATAATCTTAGGTAAGAAATTCCGTTTATGAGATGTCTGGTAAAAGGGTTGGCATCTTCCCACGGTAGCCACTGGAATGACCTTCGATGATCCGCTACGCTGATTATTATTAGCGGCCCACCGGCTCACTGTATCCCTCATTTGTCTTATCTTTTTCTCTGAACGGAGAAGAAAAATAATTTTTTGTGGGCCGCCGAGGATGCGGGCAGCCCGTATGGCGTTAGTTTATTAATGCGAGAATTTAAACCTCCGCTGGTGAATGTTGATCAACCCCAGTCGATCTCTGGGCAAATATTATATCCAAACCAAGTGTCAAACCACTGTCCGCCTTAATTTGGATCATTTAGCCGCCAAGCGGCTCATTTCTGTTGTAAATTGATCCCTCTGAACTCCAGAGAAACGCACCATCATCCTATATTTAAATTACTACGTTGTAATACATAAAATCTATCTCTAAACTAGCAATGTTAACATATACAGTGGACACTTGATGCATTGAAATACAGATACGTACGAATAACTGAAGTTCAAGGTGTTGAACAATTCAAATTAGCAAGAGATGTAAACGAAATATGTAATGCGACGCTTGCCAAACTTGCCTCTGCCTCACCTGCATTCAGCATTTTGTGTGGCTCTAGCTACTAATAAAATCTATTTTTCGCTCAGTACTCTCAATCTTTCCATAGAAACTGATGATGCTTAAATTTCTGCTGAAATTATAGTAAGTTAAACGGTGGTAGTTTCAACCCTGGTGATTTGAAAGCTGCATATGACATTTGAGACGATTTGGTTCAGTTGTTTACTCTCAACCGTGATCACAGACTCACACACACATGCCAATTTCAAAAATCTAGAACTTTGGATTATTGCGTAATCGCTTGCAGCTTCTCCAAAGAGAATCTCTTTGTATCCACTGACTCACATCCCGTTTCTCCACAATTTTCTTCCGGGGTCCAGCACCAGGACGTGGTTGCAACCAACGCAAGCTCGACGTGCCTCTACCATAGTTTCTTGCGCGGAATTTATTAATTGGATTTAGGTCCGCGAATGCAAACGCGAAGGTCCTGAATAGAAAGGCTTCGCCGGCGGTAGCACGTTTAGGTAATTGAGAGACGATTCGTTATTTATGCCGAGTGTTGAGGTCTTGACGGTGGGGGTTAGGAGAAGGCGAGGGAATATCTCTGTGCCCCGTGACCTTTTCCAGAACAGCGCACGACTTTCATTTCCCTTGCATCACGTTCCCAAGTGCTTTTTACCTCTCGTAGGTCGAAGCGGAGCATCAGCTTGGTGGGTCCGCGTGGAAGTGAAGCGTGTGAGATATGGAAAGGAAGCGATAAAGCGATAACGCGCCTACTCTCGCAGAACGTCCAGCTTATTAGCTGCAGGGGCTTGAGGTTTGTAAAACAGCTACAACGATTACATTGTCCACTACTACTTCACAAATTGCCCGTGAAATCGGTTTACAATGTCTGATGCGACGCATCACACAACTTTCTTCAACCCTACGGACATTCTGCATTCTGGATTTATTGCCACCGGCTTATACAATCCCATCTAGAAACTAGTAATGCTTAAAGGTCCACTATCGGGATTTTATTGAACTGTCGCTACTTATGTCCCGACAGACTTTATTGAGTAATCAACGTTAAGGTAATTTATGGGACTGCCAACTTGATGTTTATAGGGCGGTTCGAGTTTACAATTCTTCTTCAAAATATCCTGTGCGACGCGTCACATAGCATTACTGAGGCCTACAGGCACGCTCCAGCAATTAATACAGCCAGTGTTAGATTGTGTTCGTATATGCTTGGAAGAACCTAGCTAAACATTCTAAGCAGAAACTGAAAATATCCAGTTCGGAAATTCATTGGGTCCCACCGTGTGTTGAGTTATCAAACATGTCGTTAATTGAAACTGCCAACATGATTTTTTGAGAAGACTCGTGGTATCAACTTGGAATTAACAGGTAAAAACAAGTTAAATGCTTGAAGTGAACATGCTTGAAGTTTTTCTGAGGCAGTGGATAACTGGTGTGTTATATGGAAGGTAAAAGTCAATCCTACAAAATCTTCTTAGGTGTGTTTCACCTAAAAGCTCACAATAACACGTCATATTGTTTCGTCACATGGAGCAAATATCAATAATAACTCAATCATGTATCTTGGATTCACTTAGACAGGAAATTGATATGGGACACACATATTTCGAATCTTCGGAAAACCAGCGGTTCCGACTGAAGCAGCACAAACATCTTCGAGCGTCCTCTAAATTACCCATCTACCTAAAAAGACTGGTATATCTCACTGTTCTACGACCTATATGGCTGTACGGGGGAGAATTCTGGAGAGCAGCCAGTAAGTTCCAAGTAAATCGAAGTCAAGTCTTCCAAAACAGAATCCTCCGTATGATGGTGCTCCTTGGTTCATACGAAATTCCGTTTTACACTCTGACCTAAATATTCTTCCAATCAAAGAACATTCGGAAACAATTTACCATCCTACACGACAGATTGATCCCACACTCCAACCCGTTAATGTAGCAATTAACCGCAAACCCACCACCGCTCAGACCAAGACGTCGACCCACTGATTTACTAGAAAATAACAGTTAATGCCATCACTACAAACAAAAGCATTTGAGGATTCATCAGTGGATAGAAACCACACTCACGTTCTACGTTCATTATTTTTCGATTTCCAAACTTGAGCTCTACTATGATGTATTGTTAAATACAATAAAGTATTCATTTGTTATTTTTTAAAAACCGTTATAACGATTTGGATCAAGCTGACAACATATTTTGCAATAGCCATTGCCAAACGCGTACCAAATAAAATTCCAGTGGAGACGCAGAAATACAGGCCTAAGAAGCAATGAAGAGGTTTTATCGACCTTTTTCAGAAGCAACTTCAACAACTTAGTTCGTACTGTAGGGTGCCTTCAACTAGTCAATATCTATGAACTATTATTCATGAATAGTTAATTAACTTGACGGCATTTCTTCTGGCAATCTATTTGCACGTTTTGCTCTCCGCAACTTAACCGTCCACTGAACTTTCAACTAATTAGCGACCACATTTGGGTTCCCATAAGCGTTACTGAACAATTGCGTAAAGTTAATGATACACACTGAAAAATTGCGTAACGTTAATGATACAGACTGAAGAATTGCGTATGACTGAAGCACAGCGACACTTGTTCACGGGTTGCTTCGCGCCAGCTAAATTGCTTATTACGAAGGGGTAACGTTGAAGCATTTCGTTCAGAAGAAAACGAAAGATCAAATCCGTAAGAGACTTTTTCTCGAAAGCTTTGTAAACGGCCGCCTCAAACGACTCCGTACATCGAAGAACGTTCGTACTTCCATTTATGCCCATCGCCGCTTGATTCCCCAACCAAAGTGTAAACAGTTACTAATACGTATCATTTAACGTTTTCAAATATATTTGCCATAGTTCTCACGTGAACTAATGAAATGCCTTTGAACACACCCCCACGAGCAACGTGTTTCCTAATATAAGACCGATTGAGAATTGATTATTAACGTAGGAATGAACTAGCGGTGCACCGTGAAGTGGAGGAAGTTACTCGATGAGTAGAGATAACGCGCGAATCCTTAATAGTGATGTCGGGTGAAACGTTCTGGAACATTCCTTCTCAAACGACTCCATGAATCGAACAACGTTCGTTCCTGATTCCTCAACAAAAGTGTAAATATCGAAAACCGGCGACTCCATACTTAGCTCCGAAATCGTAAACAGCTCCAATACATTCGTATCCGATAAAACTAGCTAATTGATTATTGAGCGGCAAGTCATGAAGTTGAGGGAGGTAATGACGGTGGAGGTATAACGAGCTAATCTTTAATAGTGATTTAGTGATTTAATTTTGAAAATAACGTTCGAAGAATTTTGCACAAATCGACTTAATCGTCTGTTCTGTCAAATCACATAAAAGATCAAAATCTAATAAACCCGCACGTTCTCGAATATAGTAATAATACGAGCCCAAGAAATACATATGAACACATTTTGATGTGCGAAATATTTCATCCACTTATCTTTAAGGAACTTGATCAAGAAAAATGAAACTGCAATGGAAAAATGTGAGCAACTACATTCCACTGCCCGTAACATTTGATGACGTGCCGTATGTGTACGTAAAATGAATGTATGGTAACATATTTCTTTGAAAACGTTTATAAGGTACGAAACGTAGATACTAGGAGGCTAAGCGTACCCAGCGAGTTTGATCTAAATTTGTATGGCCGCTTTTAAAAATATGCGACATGGTGCATCACATCATACGATTTTCCTTAACCCAACGTGCATTCGCCGAGTTTTATCACTTTGGAAACTAATAAAATCTGACATTCATTTACTCTGAAATTGATAGAGCGTATCTCTGTTATACATGGAAAGCTGACGCTTAAGGTTTCGGAATACATTGAGTTGGAAATACTTATCCCACAACCACTATCACAGCGCGTAGTTGATTTATGAGACTGCCATTTTAAACTTTCTGAGATCGTGTTTACTGTTTTGGAATTATTGGGTAAAAACTGTGATAAACGATAGTAAATGAAATGGCGGTGGTTTAAATTCCAAAGTTTTTTGTTGTGGCCGTTTCTGTCCATATTTTAATCAAAATTGGTAAGCCGATATTGAGAAAAAACAAATTTTGGTGTTTTGATCGCTGTGATAATTGTTGTTTGATGTTGCACACAAACACACCACTTGTGTACCACGGTGATCTTCAGGCTCATGATGTACCACGTTGCACGTGGGCCTTAGGAAAGTTGGGTGATGTCTCTCACTAGATATGCGGACTAACTTATGTCTTAGTTCTTCCTTTACAAATCCGAGAACTGTTGTTTCCCGAAAAAAACAATAATTACTCATTGACTGCACATTGGTTTTTCAGTGAAGGTCGTGACATAGCGTTTCCAGTTCTTACGTAGAATGTCTTGTTAGATTTTACAAGTAGGTATGAACTGTGTAAAAAATATATCAATTTCGCAGCTAGAATGTACACGAGTGTGAGGAAGTTTTCTAGGTATTTTGCAGAGGGTTCTTATTCACTCTCTGGAACTATAACAAAACTACGAAAAAAATGTAATCAAAGATGTGCCAATAGTTCGAATGCCGGAGTTTCTTCGGTCCCTCCTAACTGTCGCATGGTCATTGTATTTATAAGGAAAAACTCGCTTTTTGCGGGAATGTTGGATAATTTATTGTGTTTCTCTCATTATTTTCCTATGAACGGAAATTTGAGGTTATCGCTGTGTCATTTGGAACTGTCCGCAAAAAAGTTAATCGCGTTGCCATTTTTTGGTTCAGAATGAATAATAACCCTATGTTTGAAAAAAGGAGGAGTTTTGATCATCTGAGAACTATAATTAGTATGGGAGCGATTTTACTCATAACCTTATTTTGGGTTCCATATTGATCAGCAGCCAGAATATCAAATATTAACTACCTTGCTCACAGACTATTTTCTAAAATTGCGTTTTCCGGACTCACAATATGCACAATTGTATAGAAAATAATGCGTTGTACGTGCACTGAGTAAAATACATATTCGAGCACTTGCAGAAGATAACGTGTGCATATTAAATACACGCTATGACTAATTTTTGTGAAGTAGAAATTAGTGTGAATTTCAAAATGTTGGACCAACTCCCGAGCTAAACCGAACGACGAACACAAATTGCGGTTTGATTCGAAAGGAGTTCAAGTTGCGTAACCCGCTGTATGGAGCCACCGTCGACGTCCGCAATGCGCGTGATTCGTTTATTATTAACGACGAGGATCTAGAGGAGGAAAAATTGCGCTGAGATTGCGATCCGTTCGTGGTGCAGAGTGATTCGAAAAGATGATGATGAAGGGGCGGGAAAGGGGTCTACGGCGCACGTGTTCACGAGAGCTACGCGATTGAAGGAGATTTGAGAGAGAGACGGAGGCCCGTTGAAGCGAAAGGAGAAGAGGCAGGTGTTCGACCAGGAACCTTCCCACGGTCCGCTTGTCTTTTCTTAATGGCCGACCTAATCAGTCTTCCCTCTGCTCGGCCCGCTACTAGCCCGTATTATCATATTATCCCCCCTCTGCCCGCCACTACCATCACCAAACGGCCCTCATTATCACTTCTGTCGCAATCTGAGCCGCCGCTTACCTTTACTTCTTCCGGAGATTTTCGCTACTAGAAAAACCGAACTGCAGAGAATTTGAACGAGTTTTTCCAAAGTTCGAGAAACCCCACTTTCTCTGATCAAATCACTGATCGCTTCACCAGAAAATATGAAACGCGTAGACACTAAGTCCGTCTACGAATAGGTCTATTTCTTTCTACACAAAAATGTTTTAATTTTATTTCACTCGTAAAAACTTCTACAAACGAATAACAGTTATTGTTGAAAACTATCATGAACATCGAAATCGATGTCCATGTCCGATATCAACATTAAATTCTATCATGCGTACTACCCCTACAACAAGAAACGACGAGAACCTAAAAATACAAGGAGCCTCAAAAACGAAGAAATGTAAAAACTAAGTACAAAACGTGCAATTGTAATGCCTACTCAATTAAAAAAAACACAAATCTAATTTCAGCGCGTAGTCTGTGGGTGCCTGTAGTTAAATTTATACAAGAACGGTTGGATCGTTTGACTTTATTTTGTTCATGATTTATCTCTGCCTCCCGTCTCACTATAACCACGTGGTGCCAAGTGCTTGGCGTCGCCTAGAATATGTCAATTTTCGTTGTTCTGTTGTGATCAGGTTATGTTTTGTATCGTTGATTGCCATTCCAAATGCTGATTCGAGTACGATAATACTGCGTCAAGCAGTGCACCAATTCTGTGCAAGGGGATAATAAACCGTTGCGTTACAATAAGGTTGTGAGTAATGTACCAAAAATGAGGGGGGGGGGTTCACATTTTTCTCGAATACGGCTGTAACGATTTTGATGAAATTGTCTAATTATCATTTAACAATCAACATTTAACTTCAATTTTCGTAAAACTCAGTGAACGGAGGTGTAGGACCAAGAAGCAAAAAGTCGTGTTCCGATTCGCTAGTATATTTTATGCTTACGAATGTTATTCAGAAAACATCGATGTAATTCGATTTTATGCACAGATAAAACCGAAAAGTGCACAAAACTGAGTTTAGTAAACGTTTTCGACATTTATACTGTAAATAACTGACAGGTCTTTTGGCAACGTACGACCTCTTGAGCGAAGATATGATCTAAAATACGAACGTGAATCGTTTAGTCATTTTCCAAATTTCCTCAATAACGATTCGAATCAAACTTCAAGTGTACTCTTAACCTACATTTTATTCGTTTAAGCGTGTGGCGAACTTTAACTTAACAATACGAAAAGAGGGAAGTTACGACATTGACTTTTTTATATTTCTTTTCAAAGGATCCTGTGTCCGAAAGCCCTGAATGTACGTGACGTCGAGGAAATGTGGTTGATACGTCGCACCAGATATTTAACGCCTCAAGTCGTAGCAACAATTGACTCATAAGCGCCACGTTGTTCAGGACACACCAAACAACCACATCTGGAGAGTCTCATTTTCGGCAGACGACTAACTTTGCAGAAAAACATTTGACCCTCGCTGAATGCCGAAATATTTCGTACGTCAACAATACGGCAATTTAAAATTCGCGCTATGTCGTTTACCGAGTTAAACAGGTGCCAACAGAATAGGAGGAATATCACGAAAAGTTAGTTGAAAAGGGCCGGAGAAAGATGCAGGATAAAGCGATGTTCGACAATTGTGTTCCTGCCCGGGGCACTTGTTAAAACGGAGGGATGGTGTTGGTCGCGCGAGGGGAAGTACGACTAACACGCGAAATGACGAGGGGACGCTCTATTGTTGTCCCTTGTCTGTTGGACGGCAGGAGGGCACACCTTCATTTACGAGGCAACCTTTGGTGCCAGCCAGATTTGAGGAAGGGATTCGCAAGGGTTGACACCTGAAATAGAGTAGGAGCTGGCCGGACTTTTGACAATGAGATGTATTTGTAAAGTCTAATAAACTGTTGCTTTACACGAATCACCTAAGCTTTTCCAAACCCGTGACTTGAATGAAGTTGAGTATATTGACATGCAGATCTGGTCTATGCCGCGAGCGGCTAAGGCTCTCACATCATTTCTTTGCCCCCTGCACCTCAGTAAATTTGATTTCCTGTATATATGGCAGCTTTATCTTCGTTGAACGCATTTCCACGGAAACATATATCGAGAATAAAATGTAGATGTAGAGAAGGAAGTACCGCTTAAATTTCGTCAGAATCGTTAGAGCCGTATAAAATAGGAAAAACGATCATTTAATATTCGGTAAATCTCATTAAGAGCAAGTATTTTATGCGTTTACCGTGGAAGAAAAAAAGTTAAAAAAACAAACACGGTTTCCGGCACTTTTTCGTGTACCTTTGCTCAACGCACTGTCAGGGGAATATTTGAGGAGTACCACTAGTGCATTGATTAGGTTGAGTAGGAGTAAACGCCCTGTAAATTTAACGAAATCATTACAACCGGTTTTGGAATAAGTCGAAAAACCACTTTTGCTTCTTAGGCCTATCTTCTGAAAATGATACTTGTTTTGAATAAAAGTTAGGTACGGAGTTTGAAGATAAATCAAAATCTTTCGAGAAAAATGTGAATAACTTTCATTTTAGGTACAGACCCTAGATAGCATTAGTCAATAGATAGAAAATAAAACGATTTTCGTATTACAAAACTAGCGCACACAAAGACGTAATTACATACTAAGGGCCGGTTTATCAATATGATTTGCAGGGAGGATTAAAGGTAGAGTAAGTCAAATCTTCGAATAATTCCCAATGACCCAGTCAACGATTCACGTTGACGGCCGGCTAGTGCTAGGGTCAGTCATCCGCGTTTCATACTCACGCTATTTCCACTCATCGAATATCGTTGATTGACGTTTACCTATTCAACATTTAACTGGAGAATCGATAAACTGGATCTAAGACGAAGAGAAAAAATGGAGTAGAAAAACTACGAATGGGTTTAATTATTGAGGATGTGGTTGTTACACGCCTCTGAAAACTGTTACACGCTGCGCCACGTTAGTAAATTAATAGATACATGTTGGACACATACAGTAATATACTGAAGACATAATATGAATGATTCCATAATAATTCTGGGTTCAAATTTGCTGGAGCCATGTGGGATGGAGGAGAGTAGTGTGAAGGGTTGCACGTTGTTATGAATGACGGAATGAGGGATATTGATGTATTTTGATCTCTTCGTGTCAGTGTGTGGCCCCCTCTCAACGTGCTCTCAACTCGCGAATCAGAGAACAATGCTGCGCCGTCATGGGAGCCGGCGGTCGAAAGCCGGGAAAATTGGACGTAGCTCGAGGGACGCGGAGTCGAAGGGAGAAATCGCGTGGATCTTCACGTTGACAGGTCCGCAAGTGGGTTGCACTTTGCGGGCGATTGGACCGTAAAAGGCGGCCGCAAGCGACGATCTGGTTTCTTCGAGGTACCGGGTGCGCCAGGTGCGCGAGTCTCTTCGTTCCCACGGTTTTGGTTCCCGCTTCCCTCCTCTGGCTCCACGGCCGACCGGACGGCTCATAAACGCGGACGCACACAAACACTCGGACAACTGGTATTAGAAAACCGGGGGTTCTTCGTGGGGATTTCGTATTATCATTTCTGTCGCATTATACACGAAGTGGCATCTTGAGGTAGTCGCGTGTACTCCCTTCCTCCCGCCACACTTCCATTCACATAACCCTCCCCCCACACCCCTCACCATCAACCAGTTATCACCCCGACCGGTTGTCTTCCAGTTCTACCTTTTCTATCGCGACGTCTCTCATCTTGTGCCCACGAGAACGTGGAAGTAGGTTCACAAACAACTAGCCTTCGATACCTCCTGATGGACTGCAAACAATGGAATTCATAGAAGTTTTAATATTGCCTATCCTCACAATCTTAGTTTGCTGATCCATTATTCTTCATTGACCGGTAATAAAACGGAAAATCACGTCGAGGACATCACGTGTTTTCGCTAGGTTTGACGAACACACGTAGAGCGTAACGACGTGAGTTTGAAAAGGACTTACCCACATTTAGTAAGAAACAGACAGGGCGAAATTTTTAGAGAAACACAAACGGTGGGTACAGCTTTCGTACAAGTACGCAACCACTAGGGACATTGTACGTCTTTTATTTTTGTTTTTATGCAATGATAACTACGTTTGATTGTGCTCGTTGATGGTTTCGATATAATGGCCGCGTCAATTGCAATTGACATCATCACTTGGTCACTGAGGTTATTAAAAGTGTGCAGGTAACTCATTGAACTACGTAACTACTCGCATTTCGTGAAGAAAAAAGTTAGATCAAAACAGCAACCTCAGTTTGAATTCTGGAATTTTTGAACTTGCCCAAGATTGAATGATTACCATTGTTAAACTAATGTAACTCATTCAATTATCATTCTGATTTTTTAAAGAACACTAGTGTCTTTTTAAGCTTTATAAGGGAAAAACTCATATTATCGTATTATCGAAATTTCATATTATCGTTGGGTTATTTAGGTCACTCCTACTCAAAAGTTCAAGAGAAGATAAAAATAAGAAAAACCCCTCGTTTTTGGTACATTTTGATCCCCCTCCCCACTAACCCTTCTAGTGAAAATTGCTCATAAACTTGGGCGGTTTCAAACAATTACGAACCAAAAACAACGAGCTCAATTGGTGTTGCGTTCTCCCGCAGATTCGACTGCAGACGTCTACAAATTAGGTTTTTTCGATTCAGCAGGCCTCAAAACGTACGCATGTGAAAAAAACTTTTTTCTTTTTTTTACGAAATCCCAATAGTTTTGTTACTCTTTGAGAAATGAAAAAAACATCTTTATTTAAATCCTTAGCATTATCTAATACTCTGCGATGCGACAGTAAAACCTGCGGGGTTTACCGTTGAAAATGGAGTAGGGATACCCTGCTATAGGCCTTCGATTATAAATAAAAGGTTAAAACATTGAGTTCACATAACCAATTATAATACAATATATTTGATACCAATAGGCTACTTACGCTGACATTTTCTTCGCATTTTCAATTTGTTGTGAAAGTCGTCTAAAATCCATTAACTGCAGAACGATAAGTACCCCTTTATTGAATACCTCGTTTAATTTGGGTTTCTTCCATTAATACCTTTTAATTCGTGAAGATTTGGAGTTTTCTGTGTCTTTTTACTTTCCACTACACAATGGGCAAGAAAATAAGGTTATCAGCGAATTCAGTCTACGGGAAAGGGACCAAAATGTAACGAAAACTAGGGTTTTCGTATTTTTCTCAAATACAGCTGTAACGATTTTGACAAAATTTTAAAAGTATGGTGTACTGGTTAGTACACAACTTTTCTTATTTATAAATATCTCAAAGAAGATTCGGTGAACGGATATATAGGCCTATGAAGCAAAATAAGTTTTTTCAATTTTTGGTAAAACGGATTCACGGTTTTTATAAAATACACCAGAGGTTTTCAAGTAGATAATATATTATTCTGAATAAATGTTCCTCTGACAGATATAGAAACCGAAATGTGACGAAAATGATGTTTTTTGAACATTTTTATGATCATCAGAATAATCGATTCGCTGGATTTGATCAATCCTACGGATTGCCTTCTAGTAACATATATCCGCGTTTCGTTCTCCACAATTATTCCCGTATATATCTGTTGAACGGAAAAATACGTGATGATAGTTTGGAAAACGAGATTTGTTGAATTTTTTTTTAAATTTTTTCAAAAATGGCTACAACGATTCTGATGAAACGTACAGAGTAATCTTAACTAACTAGTTCCTACATTTTGTTTCCGATAAATGCTTCTTTAGAAGCGGGTTGAACGAAGATACAGCGCCCATACATTTAGCAGGTTGTTGAGGTTGTGGAGGTTGCGCCAGGTATCTTAACTATTGCCTTTGATCCTCCTTTTCCTTTAAATTCTGAATTCGAATTCATTCTTTGTTTTCTTTATATCTTGAACATTTTAGCGACCAATTTCAGAACCATAAGGATTTCTTGTTTTCAGTTCATCTCTTATTAATCAATGTATTGTCCTTGAGGAGGTGCGATAATACTTATTCAACGTTCACATTCGCGATTCGTGGCCCCGTATCGGGGCCGCCGTAATGTCGCCGCTGATATTTGTAGTGGATTTAAATATCTGACTAAACAGACGCACTGTATTCGTCTATTCACAGAGTCAACGGCAAACCTTCGTTCTAGTTAGGTTTTCATTTCAGTTGATTGTAACATTCAGTGAATGTAACGTTCCGGTGCTGCTGAATGAAACCAGGTCTTAGATGGTGGCATTGGTGTAGAAATGCCACTTTTTATGATTTCGAATTAAAACACAAAAGGTTGAATAAAGCTCTACTCTGTACGAACTCAATTTGATCGGGTTAATTTCTCCTGTTTGATATAATTATTCTTCCGATGTCCTACCAAATTATGTTTCGCTCATGCGACTGGCGTTCTGAAAAGTAGCTCAATAAGCTACGTATACTGTGGAAGTTTAATAATATTCATAAGATAATCGAAAACCACCTCGGAAATTTCGGCATTAAAAAAATAACGTATACTTTTTCCAAGTGTTTTCCCTATAATTCCGAAACACCGTAACCTGAACTTTCACAAAAAGAAAAATATCAGATGAACTGCATCACACAACTTTCCTTAGTTCTACATAAATTCGCTGGTTTTTATTGCTTTTTCAACTAATTCTACTCATCTTTGATCAGTTCGTTTCAACGTCGTAAAACATCACTCCGCGTTGGCAGGAAGCGGTAGCGCATTCGGTATCGGAATTATTTCGCTGCTCCTACTCAACCCATTATTGAGCAATCCGTTCACAGTGGATTCGTGAGGGTGTAGACACGATTTTTTTGAGAAGATTAATAACTTTTCCAGAGTCATGTGCTAAAAACTTATGGAAATAGTCGCAAGTGATGCAGGGGCGGTTGAAATTCCGGAATTTCTGGATTTCTCTCATATATTTTTACTTTCCTTGGCTCTACGAAGTAGAAAGGAAAGTTATGTAATCGGCTGCAAAAAAAATGTTGAGTTCTCTTCAGATCTTTACGTTTCAGACCCCCCTGAGTCCGAAAAACACTATTTGGGAAAATGGTCTCTGTGTGTGTGTGTGTCCGTGAACGATTTTTAGAGAAAACCACCGTATCAAATCAGCTCAAACTTCATATCTCGCCCGCTGGTCACAATCGGACGCCAAAATAAGGGTATGAGCAAAATCCACCGAAAGTTAACTATAGTTATCATAGTGATCAAAACACCAAATTTTTTTTTTCTCAAAAACGGCTTTTTATATTGGTAGCTCCCAATATGGCAACTATACCATGAAATTCCCATTCATGGGAAAATGACGAGAGCAGCTGAATAAATGATCAAAACTTTCGACAAAATCTATTTTTGCGCGGTTTTTAGAGAAAACAACCGTACCAAATCAGCTGAAACTTGATGTCTAGCCTACAAGTTACCATGGGACGCAAAAATAAGGACATTGGCATAATCCACCGAAAGTTAACTATAGTTATCATAGTGATCAAAACACCAAATTTTTTTCTCAAAAACGGCTCTAACGATTTTGATTATATTTATTATATTGATAGCTCTCAATAAGGTGATCGTAGCATAAATTTCCCATTTGTGGGAAAATGACGAGAGCAGCACAATAAGTTATCACAATTTTCGACGAAAAGCGGTTTTAGCGCGATTTTTTTCTTATAACCTCCGCTGAAATGTTAGTAGAATGTTAAAAAAAGTTGGTATTGTAGTTCAATCCAATACCTAAAGGGTGAGGGTTTAAAAACGCTCATGAGATACATGGGGCTGACTCCAGAAATTACTGAATTTCAACTACTGCCTTTTCGCTTACTACCAGTTCTAACAGTTATTAGCCAATAGCTCTGCAAAAGTAATTACTATCCTTCTTCAAAAAATTCGTGTTTACAGCCTCATTAATTTTCTGTGTACCAATCGCTCAATAAAGGTCCTGGAATGACTACGAGCAGCACAATAAATTACAGAACTGTAGGCGCTACCGTTTCCTGCTGCTGTGACGTGTTGTTTGACCAAGTTCAAAGGCCATGTACAAAGTGAATTGACGTAGAGCTAAGGAAAGTTGTGTGTTGCAACGCACCAGATATTTTATGAACGTGATTAAAAGTTCATAGTAGAGGTACTTATTTGCAGTAGCACGTAGGCTTTACTGAAGATTCTAAAACTTTTTGAGAGAAGTTTATAAGGAAAAACCCATGCTAAAATATTTATCGAAATGTTTGGTAATTTATTGTCTTGCTCTCGTCATATTTCCACGGATGGAAATTTTATGGTATTGCTGTGTTGTTAAGAGCTGTCTATACTTGTTTCGCTATCATGCAAGGGGCTGCCCACTTACGCAGCGATACGTAATTGCCTCTCCATACGAAGATCCGTCCTGTCATATTTGCGCCTCTTAGGGCCGGTTTATCAATTCATTAGTTAAAACGTTGATTATTTAGCGATCTGTTAACGATAATCATGGAGCGAAAAAATTCTTGAGCTCGGATCGCGTTCATCAATCGGCAATTGACTAATAGTTAGCTAGCGAGAGTTTTAATGCGGGGAAAAAGGGCTGCCACTACGCTCAAATGAGAATCCCTCGAACGAAGAGGCGACTTGGCGAGTTTTCCTCCAAAACAATGTGTTGGAGAATTGGTACCATTGGGCCGCCTTCATTTGCCGCCTGTCGATTTCATTATTTGACATTTTCATTCGAATACCCAAAATATCAGTTGCAGAATGGTTAAATAATATATTTGTGATCTTACTTCATACTTTTCTCTTTTTTTCCAATTCTTTTCTTATCTTTCCTTTCTTACTCCTCTACTTATTGTGTAGCTCATTTTTCGTATTGTGATTATTTTTTTTAAGTGTTTGTCGTGATTTTTTCCATCGATTTTATAACTTTCCGTCGTGAGTGGAGCAAGCATAAGTAAAAACATGTTCCTTACGGAAAACGTCACGTGTATTATTCAAAATTAATCATACACCAAGCAACTTTTAAAAAATTTGAAAAACGACACATGATGCTTCTCAACACCAAATGTGCGGTGTGTTTCACTCAAATTGACATTTTCACGTGTGTACAGTCGATAACACCAGTGGTCTATGCCATTCTAGCCCAGTGGTAAAACGCTCTTTGGGCTTTTGAGATTTTTCTTCTCCGAATATCATCTTTAAGAAAGTAGGGGCAAATGAACAGTGGTCTGGGAAACTAGTTTCACAATGAGGGAACCAGGAGTTTTACCAACGCCACAAAAGTCGCCTACAGCTATTAGCATCGAACCTGCAAAGAGAAAACAAAAATGGTTATTTACGTGCTCTACTACCACATAATTCTAAAATGTATACGAATAATCGCATTGAATTGTAATGCCCATTTTCTTTATACAGCCTCATTAAAGTAGGATGAGAGCTACGTGATTGGCAACAAAGACAATTTGATTGAGTGTTCTTCAGATATTTACGTTTTCATTGTGGTCAAAACGCATAATTATAACCGCCATCGTTCACGTCAAATTCGTGTTGGGAATCCAATAAGGTACGAAATAGAATTTCAATCATAATCAGCAACAACCAAATTACGGCATTCAAACAGCTAATTCCAAAAGAATCAAAACAACTTTCACAACATAATCGTCTTGGCATAGTCTCGTCAAACGTTACTCATTATTGGTTACTCAAACAATGACATAATATAATTAGGGATAACTATAGATTCCTCGACGTTCTTCTTTATCAGTATATACGTACACATTGTGAACACCATTGCACTATGCTGCATTATTAGTGCATTGCGCTGAACGTACGAGGGGACTAGAGAACTCGCGATTAGTCGAACCCAGACATTTGGACTAAAAGAATTGAAACGTAAACATTCGATGAAAGCTCTTAATTACTTTTCGAACTTGACGTAAGTTATATCATGCACATAAGTAACGTGGTAGGTCGATAAAATATTAGGTGTGTACTTACCGAGACCGTAGAACCTGAGCGTTAAGAGGAGTTTCGTCATAGGCGTAATTGCGTGATTGCGATTGCTTGGCAATTCTATTCGCGTTCGAATTAGCGAAAGTACAAACTCCGTTGTTACTTTCGACAACCGGAACCTAGAATGGAAATCTACGTCGTCGAGTGTGTCAAAATATTCAATTCTCGGACGGACCTGGTACGGCCTTCTCTCCCACTCAAGAAACGCGTATACCTCTTCGTCGGAGAAATCAGAGTCAGACATATCGTAGTCGAAGTCCATTGTTAATGCAATGATTTAAAATGTAGGTGACGAAAACCAATAGAATAGAATAGTAATAAAATCGTGAAAGCACAAACGAAAACAGAACGAGGCTAGCGAAACACAACCGAAAATGGCTGCCAACAAACTAACCGATAACGGTTAGTTATCCGATAACTAAAGAGCGAAGAGACGAGTTAAAACATAACTAACAGCTAGCGCTAACGCGGTGTCAAAGTGAATTGATGAACGCGTCTTTGGTAGTTAACGAACGATTTGACTTAGTCAACCTTTAGTCAAGCTAGCAAATGACATTGATAAACCAGTCCACCAGTTAGCGCGAGATCCTGGCGAGATACTACCTGGACATCCAGGACCACTGCTGACTGGTCGAGGCCAACAGCGACGATGTCAGGCCTCAGTCCTTCTACAGAGAAACCCGTGTAGTGCCACTCCCTCTCCATTTCCTAGCCCTCAGATGACAATGCACCAGCAACCAGCTTGCAGACCGTGTGGTGAGGGTTGGCACTGCTCCCATGAGTACGGGGGCACACCTGTACCGCATAATTCAGCGACTCGAACTGGTTACCATTTGGTACAGCGAGGATTCACAACGTTACGATCCTGGCCTTTTGTACACCTCATTACTGTAGGCAGTGACACCACACGAACGGCGTGAAAGTGCTGATAATCTATTCTGTGGATGCCCTCTGAAGCCCGCTCCACCCTCACAGAAGAGTACGGGGAGTCGGGACACACACATTGACCATTTCCCAAAATAGTGTAGAACCAAGGGAAGTAAAATCTTACCTACACGTTCATTGTTAATCCGCTGGAAGTTTGCGGGCTTCAATATTTGCTGTAATTATTTACGTATCAGAAGGCTGAGAGTCAGTGTGAATTTGACGTCTAGTAAGAGGATAGAGACACTCCCTATTAATCCCTAAATTGTGTGAATTATATCATATAGAGCTTTGTCAGGTGAAGCGTACATCTTGCCAAGACCGTTTTCTACAGCTCGAGCTTCGTTTCTTCTACAAGGACGATTATCTCCGCTTCCTGGTCCACTTAATGTATTCCCCTCAGACTGGGACTCGTGATGAAACTGGGAGACAACTCGATTCAACGGCAACAACTCGCTCGATAAACACAGTTAAAATGTCAAGTAGATCACGAGCCGATTGAATAGAATGGAGATTTCCTCATCGAAGATTCCTTCTAATCTGCAGCAGCATCTGCTAGTCTCTCCTTTGCCCCTTCGCCTCCTTTTCACGATAAGGGCGAGATTCGAAAAGAGGGGAACTCCACCTTGACATTAGGAAGGTAAGAGTCGAAGGTGGGTCTTGGGCGCGTAAGCGTGGGAAAGTTTGACAGCTGGCCACGTGCGGCCCACGTGGGGCGATTCCTTCTACAAAAACTGTTTTTTGAGTAGTCAATGGACGGGTTGCTTCCCCTCTCATCCCCATATCATCAAAGGCGCTTACAACGTACGCACTACACGTATGAACACAGTTTCTGAGATTCAGAAATTGGTTAATTGCGTTAAAATTAGTATCTGCTGCGGCGCATCACACAACATTCCTCAGCCCTGTGAGCATTCTTGATTTATCACTCAAGCAATCAATCAAATATGTATTGTGCGATTCGTAGACGCCCAACTCAATTGGTAATGCTGCAGGTTCCAAAATTTATTGAGTTACTCTTCCTGTTGCCATGACCATTATTGAGTAATCAATGTATAGATAATTCACGAGACTCTATGATTTTTTTATAGGGTGTGTGTTTATTGTTCTGGAGTTATAGAGTAAACATCACGCACACATTGCTTCATACTTCGTAGGGCTTAGCGACTGATTGGTAGAAGAAAATACAAAAGTAGCAAAGCTCCCACAACCCACGCGCCGAAATTTGCGATTCAGTGGCCTTCAAGACGTAAAGTATGAAGAAAACTCTTCTTTTTCCAGCACGAGTGGAGTATTTTCCTAGGCCTTTGAGTAGCAGGAAGTAAAAAGGAACCTGCTCATTCATGATTGCCGTCCTCTTGGGAAGCTGAGTAAAGAAACACGCACACTACGCTCTGAACTGATATTTTCTTTCTTCAGGTGGTGTCATCATGGAAATCATATAAAATTGGACACGTTATGGTGTTGGGACTGCATCGACAGAAAGTTGTGCGACTACTTCGCTTTCACATGTAACCGATTATATGTCCCAACGGAGCACATTCCTGAGCCTTTCAGCCGTCGCAGGCGCCCGTGACGTAACGTGAGAACGGGCGCACAACCCATGCACATGTTACACCACATGGGCACCACCGACCTTGTCTCGTGCTTATTTCTGGACCGTTTTTTACACACCCCCCCCTACCCAACCTCACCCATTCCAATCGTTGCTCCACTTTTTTCCCCTTTCTCAAAACACATTTCGCCCCTGTTGTGCCCTTCAAAGACGTCTTTAAACTGTAAACTGTATCTTGAAGGGCGGACAAAATTATAACGACAGGGGAGAAGAAAAAGAGGAAGAAGTAAAAGGAAACTCCTGTCTTGGAGGGTGTGTTTTTTTAGAGGCGAAGACAAATATTAAAACAGCGTGTGGCTGTGTGCGTCATTAGCTTTCTGATGAGTCAAAACGGCAGTTGGGGTTGCACCGCAAGGACACAATATGTGTTACCCGTGAATTCTAACGACACATCAATTTACCGCTTTGTAACGCTCAATCCTAGCGTAAACATTTTAATGTTATTCTACACATATGACGATTAAAGGGCAACAACAAACAGTACTTGTTCAGAAAAATTAGTTTTTCCATTTTGAACTCGAGAAAAATCGAAATTTGTCATTTTACGGTAGAAAACGAATTACTGGTCACCTTTAAGTTCCACTTGGCATTATGTACCAATATGAATGCAGGAAAATAGCAACCAATATGAATGGCATTTCGAACGGTGGAAGTACCACGTCTACAGGAGTAAATAAAAGAACGCCCAGTTTTCACAGAAGCGCTTAGTGCAGGTCGCATTTTTTAAATCTGTGAGTGGAGGTAACGTCTTATGATAATGTTGAGTACTTGGGTCACCAAATTCTTTTTGGGCTTTAAGGTCTTTAAACTTGTAAATTCTATTTTAGTTACTTAAAAGTAGGGACGTTGAAATAACAGCGCTAATGCGTTGTCCGTAATTTATCATCTGGTGTCGCTTCGAAGATGTATGTTCTATTCTAAAGTATTTACGTTGATTATGAAAGAGTGAACCACATTTTGTCGGATCATTAAAGATTCTCTCTCTCTCTCTCTCTCTCTCTCTCTCTCTCTCTCTCTCTCTCTCAGGGTATAAAAGGAACTAAAGTTAACGTACCTGTTAGGTGAGTAACAGGTACGTTAACTTTAGTAATTTGCCTACTGGCGGATATAACCCAATTTCTTTAGTATAAAAGGAATTTTTGGTGCGTAAGAATTTATTTCGTAAAACCGTAATTTTGTGTGTGTGTGTGTAGTGTTTTAATATTTTGGGGTGAAATAATTTATTTTGGTTCAAGCGTGATGTTTGTCTCTACTATAAGAGAGAATTTCATCTCATAAAAGATATACCAACAATAATAATTTAATAGGAATTCATGTATGTGTTGCTGATGCCTTGTGATACATTAATTCTAAGAAGAATATATATTGTTTAATGGGGAAACGGCAGAGAGGGACGTATGGCCCTAATATCCGTTGGTGGATAAACAAACGTTTCAATCAATTTAGTATTGACTTTCAGTGACAATTTGGATTTCGTGCACCGTTCCATTTTGCGTTCTTGTCAAATCAGTCGCTGCGTGTCCGACAATACGCAGTTTATTTTGGAACGAGAAATGTACTCCACTCGCAGTTATTTATAGACACCGTCGAAATCGCCCGACGCGTCAACATTATACTCGTTCAATTGAAAGGGATTCATTTCTGGAGTCAGCATCTCAATATCGCCACATCCCACAGTACGAACCAATTTCCTAAATGAAGGGGGAGATCGTGATTGATATTTCTGCTCAAACGCACGCGCGTAGCGTTTCCACGACATCGCACATGCCCTCACTTCATAAACATCCTTTTATCTTCCTTGAACCCTTCGCCATCTGCGGAACTCACGACTGGACGGAGGCCTATTGATCGCGACCAATGATCCTCGTCATAGCACGTGCCAATGAGCCGATAGTCGGGCAAACCGCTCTGCCAGTCCCTAATCAGACGATTCTTGAGGTTAGTTTTCAGTTATTGACGTACGGCGCTGATTATGTGGCTCCGATTGTGTTCGCGAAGGGGAACCAGCCCTCTGTATTCAATCAGACATTGTGAGCTTGGTACGTCGATGTTATATCGAGCAGTTGTTGAACTCGTAATGACTCCCCCCGCAGAAAACTCAGTGGACGAGTATCCACCTATATCCCTTCGTGTCACACGAATAGACACGTTTTCCGAAACTTTTTCTGTAGCTGCCCGTCGAACACAGATGTGAGCAAAAAAAATCGAAACTAAAATTCGCCGAATGAACATTCATTTTTCAATTTCAATTTTACGGCTCTAGCGATTTTTATTAACTTTTTTTAAAAAATTAAAATGGTACAACCACAATTATTATTTTCAGCTCTGGAAAAATAACGAGAGCTGCACTACCATTGTCCCAAACTAAAAACTTTGAGAACCGTAGTAAACTACAAAAAATAAAATCCCGTCGATTAAGGAAGTTTTCTTCCTTTTCTGTAGGGCTAAGGGATGGAACGGAATGCATTAATAGATACACCCTCGGTTGTTGCTCAGTTGCCAAAACCGTACTCGGGTTCCAGAACGTGTCCCTGAAGTCTGAAAGGTCCCTTTTGATCGTATCGCCTGATTCAAGTGGTTGCCACTGGCGTCCGACTAGTAGCTGCGCGGTACCTACTTTTTATAGCTCGTCAACGGAACGTCAGTGGGGACGAAAACCCTCGTTTGATACAATTAGGCTCTTGTTTTCTCAACCACTTGAGATAACAGTCTTAGTTGGCCTGGGAAAGGGAGGACGGCTCAGGGCTGTGGATGGCTCTTGTCCGGCCCTCGATTTAGTATTCAGGTCCCTTTGTCGCCGGAGATGACTCGAACGAAACGTCGCTCGTGTCGCTCTCCTAAATTGATCGTTTTAAATTAACGTGCGGCTCTCCTGCACGTTATTACTTTTCTTAGCCCTACGGATAGGCTGAAAATACGTTTAGAGTCTTCATATCTTTACGTCAAGAAACGTGAGAAATTTCCATTGAGAGAGAACGGCTCATCATAGTGATCGGTTTTTTAGCCCACAAAGATTTAAACGATTTTGATCAGAGGCGCAGCCGCCTTCTTTCTATATTGGGCAAAACATTAGAAATCTTGATGTTGCTGTCCCTCGAAAGAGTTTAGGACGCAACCTCACAGGCAGGCAATGCGTTATTAAAGGAATGTCATTCTCGAAATTCGGCATGTTTCCCTGCTGGTACCGGCTAAGTACGTCGTAGCAGTTCTGATTGACATCAATGGAGCGTTTGACAACCTTTGGTGGCCAGAGCTCCTCAATGAGCTTAAAGGTAGGGGCACTTGCTCGTCCAAAGTTACCTGACCGACAGAACTGCTACGATCAGGCATGTCTCCGTACAGAGAAATATTGAGAAGGGGTGCCCACTGGGCTCGGTCCTAGGAGCAGCACTCTGGAATGGCTTCTTCGAAGGTCTTCTCAGGAGGCTCAAGGAGACGGACTGCGAGCCGAACGCCTATGTGGATGACTTGACTGTGGTGATCTTTGCAGAGTCGGCCAGCCAAATCGAAGTAAAAACCCACCACGTGCTCCGCACTGTCACCCAATGGTGCGACCATGTCATGATGCAGGGGGCTGAGGAAAAAACCCAGCTAATCCTCTTGAAGGAAAAGTCAATAAACGGCCCTCAATACGCTTTGGTGGCCACAGGCTTCTCCTTGAAAAGCACGACAAATATTTAGGAGTGAATATAGGTTGGGCTTCAACCAACACCTCCAGTCCCTTAAAGGCCATTGCTGGGTTTGTATCACTGTCAGCAATTACTAAGGCCACTTGGGGTGTGTGTTACCATGACACTATTCTCATGTGTCTAGGCGTGATTGGCTGTTGCCCCGTTGTCTGGGGTTGCAAAAAAAACAGTCAATCACAAGAGAGTATTGGCCCAATCCCAGAGAAATGCGCTTCTGTGGATCACCAAGGCCTATAACACTGTATAAACAGAAGCACTCCAGGTGATCACTGGTCAGTTACCAGTTGACTTGGCCGTTGAGTGCATGGTTGACAAGTGGAGAGTGAAACGGGAGCTTCCCCCGCTTTGGGCAGGGAACTCCGTCCGGATCTCACCACACAACGAAAACTTGCCGCTATCAACGGATGGGCGTTAGTGAAATGGCAAGCGAGATGGGAATCCTCTTCGAAGGGTTGTGACAAGTATGAGTTCTTCCCCAACATCTGTGAACGTCTTTCTAGATAATGTGTTGAGCCAGACCACTGGACGAGATAGCTACTCACGGACATGGTGACTTCAATGCGCGGTTCCATTTATTTTCTTTCAAAGGCTCTCCATCATGCACGTCTTGCGCTTCCAGTACGGAGGAAACAAAAAACCACGTGCTGCTCCACTGTAGTTTCTACAACAGTGAGTGACGGTTGTTGAGAGGGCAGACGAACTTAAGAGCATTGACTGCTACAAAGCAAGCCTGTCACCATTTCGCAGAGTTCGCTAAGAAACGTAGTCACAGTTGATCTGTCCTTTCGAAACTTGCCACCCAAGTAAATAGTTAGATCAAGTGGGAAACCATATTAAGAAATCCTCCCAAACGGTACGGGATTCCTCAGGTGGTCATCTCCGTGCCGAACAGTTCTCTACCGGGAGACTGGCTAACGACCAAATACCTGTCGTACCTGCACAGGTCTGAGTTCGGAGGATGCTGCAGGGGTCGGCCTTTTGCACATTAGCGAATCCGCAACTTCCATGACTGATATAACCTCGTCGAGGATTTAGGAACTGCCATCACAGGAAACAGATCTGTGTGGCTGTGAATGCGAATGAGGGAACCTTACAGAGAAAACAACAGAACCTAATCGGCTCAATAGTGGTATTTTGCCTGCAAATCAAAATTGATGTCAACGGATGTCCTGTTGACCTTGAAATCTTCAAACAGTTTGTGCATAGGACTTTTAGTTATTTTCTTAAGCAATTTCTGGTAATACATTTTTGAGAGTCAATTATGGGTCAAATCCGTATACCTTGGCACACCCCATAAGCCTCCCGTGGAGTGAAAGGAACTGTCCAGACCATTCTTTGTCAAAAAGAATTCAGGACACAAATGAGTGATAGCATCCAATTCTTATGGAGAAAGCAGTGGTTAGGCGCTATGGCTCCACCCTTACCTTATGCGGCAGAGGTGCAGTTATTTTAGCTGTAGGGTAAAAACAAACTCCTTAAGACATAGACGATTGAACTGATGCTGTTCAGCACGTGCTTCAGTTTCGTTGGAATCTTGAGCTTAGGCCTTTCCCAGGGGCACTCAGTCCAACTACGTATGACCTGGAGCCTCTTCAATGTTAGCTGCGGAAAAGCCCAAACTGCCCATTCAGTCGACTCCTCCAGACGGTGCGCATAAATTCAGTTTAATTACCGAAGCGACAACGGATTTCCCCTTTTTGGACTTTCAAAAATATCCGCTTCCCACCACTTGATTTACCTCCTTTCTAGCACACAGCTCTTCCCAAAATCCAACCGAAACACACACTCAGTTGAGTACTCGCGGTAAACACTCATCTTTCAGCATCTTCATCCAACACCCCACTCTCATTCACCGCCCAACCAGTTCAAGTATTCAGCACCCCATTGTTCGCGCTCAAATACTCACGCAAACTCATACTGCTATTCTGTCAAAGTGTAATAAAGTCCTCACTCACGCTATTTGTCATACTCCAATTCAAGCTCCCTATCCCGTGCGCCCAACAGATTCTAAATATAACGTTCTTCGATTACTGATTGACATAAAGTTGGTGACTTCACGGCAGACATGGAAAGTTTTTCGATATCTCAGTTCAAGTCGTTCATTATGCAGTTCTGCAAGACCTGAAAAAGACCGGTTCTGGAATGCCATAGGGACCCCCACCCAGTACTCCCACAGTTGGGACCATTAAACACTTTACAAATTGGAAGTTAATGTGCAACTTCGGGTGACTGGCGAGGAACTGGTGCTGACGAATGCGGATTCTAATCTTCCCAGGAGAGAGAGCCCTTATGAGATAAGGGCGTTTCAAGCATGAGGCCGAGATAAGAACTCACGAGTGATTAATATTTTCGTCTTAAGTGATCGTGCAGTGATTCCATCTGATTACGTGAAGCGTTTGAACAACTTCCGCTTCTCCTGATTACCACAACAGCTGAGTAGTTGGAAAATTTACAAGGAGACGAGAAATGTTGTGTTAACAGCTATTTAATGAAGGTACCTGGCGGTCACACACACTGAGAGCTAGACATCAGGTTGGGAAGGAACTGAACTGTGAACGGATTTGTCTCGACGTGGGGGTGGAACTAACAAATCTTAATGGGAACAATCGGCCTGAAGACCCGTACGAAATCAGTTAAGTAAGGAACGTAAGAAGGAGGAAGAGGATGAGGAGGATAAAGTGAAAGAAAAAGAAAATACGAAGGAGAAGAGAAAAAAGAAAGGAAAAAGGGAACTAGAAACTAAAGAAGGCAGTTCTGAGGTGGTCGTGAGGTGGGGTGGGGTGGGGGGTGGGGGTGTCAGGGTAGGTAGGACGGAGAGGAGCGGTGAAGGCGTGGCGTCTAATTGGGGGCCTCCGGGGCCGCACACTTTACACACACACAGGCTCACCGAGGCGACCGATCACGCCGAGCCTCACTCACACGAAGGAACCGAGAGTGTGGGAACTAAGCGCAGGTGCGGGTTTCTCGAATCTGAAGAGGGAGGACACCTTGAGAAGTCTCCCACGCTACAGGGCAGGGCACGTGCCCCTGCGGGGAGGCGATTGAAGAAACTTGTCTGGAAGGTTGCGGTGACGAGGAGGAGCAACTTGGGAAGGTTGCGGGGCGGTGGAGCAACTGGTAGGCGGTGGGGCGGAGGAGCAACTGGTTGTTTCCAGTCTCTTCGTCAACTACTTCGGTAATAAACAAATGGCCATCGGCGCTTCATCGACCTTTTTTTCTAGTTTCGCCTCTTTCGGGGTTCCGACGAACTTCCGGTTCATTTAAAAAAAAAACAAAAAACGAAATAACTTCCCTTCGGATTTGTGGTAGACACTGAGTCCTGTCACATCTCCGGAACCGCTCCGACTCGGCGAATTTCATGAGAAATCGGCGAACGGGTCCCACAGCTCCCTGGAGTTCGCTGATTTTTCTTTCCTCAGCTCCAACGCAAAGAAAAGTATTGCAATAGGGCACAGAGGATTGATGAAGCTGTAGACATGATTTTATTTGCGAATGATTATCACTTGTTCTGAGTAAAACTCTTAGAAATGGTAGTGAGTGAAACGGCGGTAGTTGAAATTGCGGAATTTCTGGAGTATATATTTTATGAGCGTTGTTAAAGACTCGTCGTATAGGTTACTTGATTGGACTACCACGTCAATTTTTCTGAGGATCCTAGTAACACTTGAACGGAGTTGATGAAGAAAAAACTGTGCTAAAATCGATTTACTCCGCATGAAAATTTTATGGTACTGTGTCGTTTGGAGCTGTATGTGCAAGAGTTTTTATCAAAATCTTAAAAGCCGTTAAGTTCGTTTTTAGCGGATTTTGCTCATAGCCTTATTTTGGTGTCCCATTTTAACTTGCAGACAAGATATTTTCTGAGCTGATTTGGTCAAGCCGTTTTCATTCAGTCGCGTTTACAGAAAGACACGTAACATTTTCCCAAATATCGTTTTTCGGACTCTCTAAAACGTAACGGCGCGAAGAGAACTGCCTTTTTTAAAGCCAATTACCTTCGTAGAAGCAAGGAAAGCAAAAAGTGAAACTTCAACTGCAATCTAAACTGAATATGTGAAAATAAGTTGAAAAGAAAATTACCTGTTCGTATTATTTGACTGAAAGTACATTTTGGTTTATTATTCATTCTGAATAATAACCCTATGTTTTCGGCCAGGAAAAATATTTTACAACCCCCCTCCCCCCCCTCAAAATTTGATACTTTAAGTTTCAAGACATGGAGATTCCAAATCTGCAATGTCTGTCCGCCGTTCGGGCCGTTTTGTGCCATTAACGTGGGCTAAAAAATCTGTTCTTTCGCACAAAAATCCCATTTGATATGTAATTGTGCCCGCCATCTCCCAGCCCATGGTTATGATGGACAAAAAATGGTTAGAAAAATTAAGAAAACGCAGTATAATATCAAATACGCCGTGTTTTGTATCGATTTCAAGGTATTTTTACATCCTGGGTCGAATGGAATGGGTCTCGGGGCAGTAATACTAGGTCAAGCTGTTTATGAGAATAATAAACCGTTGTGTAATAATTCGCAGGGTTTTTGGGGTTTCTCCTAACTTTCCCTTACTTCAACATTTTAAATTACCATTCAGTTGTAATAAGTTGCCCACATAAAAAATCGAAATAACCGATTTTTATTTTTGGGAAGTTTCCTTATGAACCCCAAACACCGATGTTATATTTAGTTAGTCACCGCTGTTTTATTTAGATTAACATCCGAAATCCAATATCAGTTCGGTAAACGATAAATGGAGGCGGCATAACGAATCCAGGTGATGTCTACGAGCGAAGCATTAATTTAACGGAAAACAAACTAAGAGGCAAACCAGTAACTTTGAGCGAACAACACACCCAAGGAGATCAACGATGAGACATCACAACAGTAATTAATGCCGAATCGGGTATTGAGGCGTTTTTAACCGTTTATTTCTCTCTATGTGCACAGCTATCGAAACGATCTCCAGCTCAAACCGACGTATATTTTTGAAGATTTTAAGCTGCGGATGAGGTAACGATAATTCGAAGGTCGCCTTGTCGCGAAATTAAACAACATTAAATTTATTTAACCAACGCTGGTCAGTAGGAGTTTGCTTAATTTTCGCGTCACATGTTGCAAGTCAGAGTGCAATTATATTGGGAGAACGACGGATTCGATTGACGTCATTTGGGACCCTCGTTGACCAGGCTGAGCGTTCAGGTCATGGAGATGTGAGTCATCCTTTGAACAACTTGCAGCTTTGAGTGAAAACCTCATCGACTAAGTTGTTTGATCTCTTCTCTTCACGTTAACTGTCAACGTATGTGCGTTTTAACCGACTGGCAAACGCTTCAAATTGCGCTATGTGAATTGAATGCAAATGAAAAACGATTCACATATTTCAAAGGCGCAGTATCGCAGTTCGCCTTTTATCCCATGACACAAAGGTGTATAATTTTCTGCAAAAGAGACGCGAGTGAATTCATTCTAACCAACTTACGCTAGTCCTTTTAGTTCTAGATGATGAATGCAGCAGAAGCAAAATGCTTTCATAAAATAAACCACACACATACATGTTTGCTGCAAGAGAAAAAAACCCTGCAAATGATTACACAACGGTTTATTATTCGGATAATCAGCTTGACCTCGCATTAATGCTCCGAGACCCATCCTGTTCGATTCAGCATCGAAAAATATCGTAATGAAACCCAAAAAAAGGTCGAAAAGAACTGAATCGTAATATTAAAATAAACAAAAAAAAAACGAAAGTATCTAGAAAAAAACTGACGTTTAATATGAAAACATACACGCTAAATACTGATATTAAAATTTAACCAAAAATCTATGAAAAAAAACAAAATGAGAATGAAACGAAAGAATCTAAAAAAATTGAATCGTATTAAAAACAAAACGACGGGGAAATTGGAACGGCGGCACTCGAAGCGAACCCACCCGTTCCGAGGCGAAAGAGGAGTTGGGAGGCCCGCCCGCTCGCTCGCCTCGAGCGCGGTTGCTTTTTTAATGAGACGGGCGGGAGGGAGGGAGTTCAGACGACGAAACGCTGTAGCTCCCGTGTTGTACTGCGTTTCGTTAATTTTTTTAACCGTTTTTTGCCCATTACAACCACGGGCTTCGTCCGATCGGATTGCCGAGATGGCGGGCACAACTAGACACCAAATCGGATTTTTGGGCGAAAGAACGAATTTTTTAGACCACGTTAAAGGCACAAAACGGCCTGGACGGGGGACGGGGGACAGCGGACGGCGGACGGACATTGCAAATTTGGAATCTCCAAGTCTTGAAACGTAAAGTATCAAATTTTGAGGGGGGGTTGTAAAAAATTTTTCGTGACCGAAAACATAGGCTTATTATTCAGAATAAATTCATTCTGAATAATAAACCAAAAAGGGATAACATGAAGGCAAAGAAACTAGTCGTTAAGGCTCACGAGATTCAGAGTTGGGCGGTCGCAACGAAGACAGCTACTCAATTAAGTAGCTTAGTATAGTAAGTTAAAAGTAATTTACTACAGTAACCATTTGGTCGAAAATGTGATTGAAAACTAAAACCTGCTTAACAGTAGCTTTTTGAAAACCTGGTCTGTAGCTGAAGCTTGAAATAGCTTACCTAGGAGCTGAGAAAAGCGAGCCAGAGCTTCAGAGCTTATAGCTCCAGCTATTCATTATTTTTTGAAATCATCGAAAAATGGAAAACCATTGGAAATCAAGTGTATAAACAATGAAATTATGTATATAATTGTTCGGTTAAATGAGTTGTGTTTTTCAAAAAGGAAACTTTTTTATTGCAAGTGTTTTGGATTCAGTGGGTTCAAAATTTCAGATGTAGCTGGGAAATGCCCTGAAACCTATTCACACTGAAATTAAGTGCGGGAACTACGGATCAATAGACAACTGTAGACAACTCTAGACAAGTAGAGTAGTTGTTGCTTATAGCTGCAGCTTCGCCTCCTAGCTTTAGCAAGAGCGCAGCTGCTAACTGCAGCTGGAACTGAGAGCTACTGCTACTGTGGCGTCCACAGAAGTATCTGTGGGGAACGGATACAGGTATTACTAGGTGTAGCAACAACGAAGGTCAACCTACCGTAGCTGCAATCGAACCTACATTTCGCCCATCACCCGCGATAGTTAAGTGGACTGAGAGTTCCAATGGGCGATTGAAAGCACTTTTGGGAACGTAGGTGGCGGTTCAAGTTGTAACACTGCGAGATCCGTAATTTATAGGGGCTGCTGTTCCTAATGCCACTGCCTGGATCGAAACATAGACACACTCTTATAGTGTTAATGGGTCTTCAAACACGATTTTTTGGAAGGAGGTTCGTGCTTACTGTTGTGGGATAGTAGGAGGAAAACTGACTACAAACTTAGTTAACAGAACGATGCATTCCGGAATTTTTGAGGCGGCTCCTAATAATCTAGTGATCGGTGTTAATCTCCGTTCATCATTGATATCTCTTTGGAAACTGTGGTTTATGACGTTGAAAGTTGTGCGTTGCTAAACATCAGCTATTTATTCTCAATTTTCATTGTTCTGCTTGTAAAACATTGAAGTAAATAAAGCGAAAATAGAAGAAGAATGTTTAAATAATGACTCTAATTCTCAATGTTTTGTACGCAAGTGAATCTACTTTGTTCCACGTACGTCTAAGTAGACCCGAGCAGTCTCGGTCACCTTTTCAGGGGCGAACGTAGTGCGTATGTCGAAGACGAACGAAAAAAAAAAACAGAACTTTCACGCATTCAGATCAGTAATCCAGCCGGAGACACGTTGAGCCGACTAAACCGATCAATAAACATTGATTCTTTTGTGCGCGGGTATTACCATAATATTTCCAACATATCGCCCGGTCATTTATCGAGCTATGAAGCCACTGTTTTTCTCGCTCAAGGTTGAATACATTTGAATTCCATAGGGCGCAAGGCTTCGAAAGGCACTTGGTAAGAAACGTGCTGAGCCGTCAAAGGAAAAGAGGAACCTCCTCGTCTTTTAGGGCTCCTTCCAGTGCGAAATTGTATAATGAGAGACTTTGGGGCTCAAGTGGAGGCCTCGGGCCAAGCACGCGCTCCAAGTTTCCAGACAAGGCGGTTCAGTCAACGGCGTAGGCAGACCCGGACCAAATGGTTTCCTTTCCCACGGTGAGCTCGAAGGACGACGGCTGTTGTGCCCCTGAGCTGATGTGATTTAGTTCTCCCAACGGCACCTTCCACAGGTCGAAATATTCCTCTCCCGCCACGAGACAATCAGAATCCGGCTCATTCCCAGCACGTGCCCAGCTGGCCGGGCTCCTTGTAAATACCTCCGTCGACGGTTCCTTCAGTCCCGGCCCACTATTTCATTGAGTGTCTACGACCCAGATAAACACGTAACGCCCGTGCTGAGACTGACGTTTCTGTCAACTTTACGTCGGTCGTTTTTGAAGCGCACCAAAAATATATAGTGGGTGGCAACACACACACAACTGTTCTCAGCCCCCCTTTTATCAATCTCTAAACTATTCCAAGATGTCTTTAATGTGTCGTCCTTACTCACATCGTTCAAAGCTCTACTCTAATAGAAAAACCCTGCAAATTATTACACAATGGTTTATTATTCTCATGAACAGCTTGACCTAGTATTAGTGCTCCCCCATCCCATTCGATTCAGCATCGAATACTAGTAAATCCTGGCTACAATGGAACTACGGAAACAAAACGTCTGATGATTTTGCCCCGTCGGGCGCTTCGAGTGAACCCGTTGTGAGGCGAAAGGGGAGTTGAGCCGCCCGCCCTGCAGCGTTGCCGCCGTTTTTTATTGTGACGGGTGGGAGGGAGGGAGTTCAAACGACGAAACGCTGTAGCTCTCGCGTTGTACTGCCTTTCGTTAATTTTTTTAACCGTTTTTTGCCCATTACAACCACGGGCTTCGTCCGATCGGATTGCCGAGATGGCAGGCACAACTAGATACCAAATCGGATTTTTGAGCGAAAGAACGAATTTTTTAGACCACGTTAAAGGCACAAAACGGCCCGGACAGTGGATGGGGGACGGCGGACGGACATTGCAAATTTGGAATCTCCAAGTCTTGAAACGTAAAGTATCAAATTTTGAGGGGGGGTTGTAAAAAATTTTTCGTGACCGAAAACATAGGCTTATTATTCAGAATGAATAATAAACCAAAAGAAGTGATGCACAGTGATGCGACATTTAAACGGAAAATGCCAATAAAGTAAATGCGACCACGGAAAAACAGAAGACAAAGTATATTAAAGAAAACTAAATGAATAGGGTGGACAGAAATACGTGGAGCTAAAGCGTAGCTAAATATAGGAATAAATTTAACCAAATATATTAAAACAAACTACATCCCAATTTGATAATGCACAGATAGAAACTTGTTCGGGAAAGAAAAAGAAAAAAGGGGTAATTCTTGATGTCTTCTCTTTCTACCCAAACTTCGGAAAATCTCAGGTGAAAGTAGGGGAAGAGTTAAATTTAGTGTGCGGACAGAACGTCACAAACGATAACCAAAACGAAGAAAACATAGAACAACCTCCGATTGTCTGATGCTTGCGGTCGGAGGGTTGCGTTCATTCGTCAGTTAGATTCTTTCTAACATATCGATAACGAAAATCGCGACGAGATTTATCATAAGACCTGGGATCGCTGTTATTTCCTTAAAAGTAGTTTCCGATAGTTGTTTCGATCTCAACTCATATCACTGTCATTATTGAGCAACCCATGCGTAGGAAATTCATGAGGCCTGACTTACTCTATGAAGTATGAACCAACGGTATTTAATCGGCTAAAAAAAAAACGATTTTAAGTTTCATTGAGTTATTTACGGGTCAAAAGCATCTGAGTTCGAAAAACGACGGTTGGGAAAATGATCATTGCGAGCGCGAACACGATTGAGTAAGAACGACGAAACCAAATCCGCTCAAATTTGATATTGAGCGCGCAAATAAAGTTTAGCCACCAAAGTGAGGGTATGGACGAAATCGGTCCAACGTTAACTATAGTTATTATATTGCAAATGACGAGAGCATCACCATAAATTGTCAAAAATATTGTCAAAAACCTTAGTTTTTTCGTCATGAAGATCGTTCATATTGCACTAGAACGGCCTGAGTCAGGGGTGTACTGTTGTTGGGCGCACGAGACAGGGAGTTTAAGAACGAAATAAAAGGGAACTGGGTTAGCGTGAGTGAGGACTGTATTGCACGTTAATTGAATAGTGATTTGAGTTTGAGTATATAAGAGGAACTCAAGGGAACTCGTAACAACGTGAACTGGTTATACGGGAAACTAGAGCTGAGGGAGAAAGTGGGATGAGCTGTGACTGGCCCGACAGTAGATAGAGAAATATCGTGAGCATTCGGAGACGAGTATGTATGGGAAGAGCTGAACAGGTAGTTCTCGGGGTTTTCCGCAGTATAACACGAAAAAGGCCAAACACACCTGGGAAAAGCTCAAGCTTGTGATCCCAACCACTTCTGCCTCTGCCAAACAACTGTATATGTGTGAGGGGCTGGCTGCAGTGCACCTCAGAGTGCTTGGGGTTCCTCAGGTGCAGCCAGAGGCGGGACCGTGTTGCGTTTTGTGTGAGGATAGAGGGAACGTATTGAGGACGCTGCATCAGAGAACATCAGTTACTCAGGAGCTGGGGGTATAACTTGGAGAACATCAGGTGCCTCTTGTACGCTCTGCTGTTCGTGCTTGTCTGTGTATGCTCCGGTTCGATATGGGGGACTCAGTGTTCCATCTCTCTCTACCACTATTCCGTTCTTGCGCCGTAAGCGCCTGCTTGCATTGCGACCATCTTACTGGGATGTTGCTTGCGTCGTGGCTGGTCTTCGATTCGTCCAGGATCAGTGTGATATGGCGACTTCATCTGCCCCCAAGCCTAGTTAGCCTTCTCAGTTCTTGGCTGCTCTGTATGGATCGGTTAATGGACTGGAACTCAGGCACTGTCCTGACTACCCCTACTCTTCTGCGTGAGTAGATTGGGCTTCAGAGAGCATTCACAGGAAGGATTACCGACACGTTCGTGTGGCGTCACTGAAGAGTGACTGAATCATGTGGTGCAGGTGTGTCAAGAGACATGACGCGCTCTGCAAGCAGGAGGCTGGTGGATTGTCAACTCAGGGCCAGAAAGTGGAGAGAGAGAAAGCGGCACTACTGGGTTGTTTCTAGAGAAGGACTGAGGCCTGACATCCTCGCCGTTGATCCTGACCAGTGATTGTGGATGCCCAGATGGCAGCTGGAATCTTGCATTGACTTGGCGAGCCAAGAAGCGCAAATACGACAGGACGGATCATAGTATGGCGGTGTCAGAAGGTCGTGGAGCGGTGGCAGGTAACATTAGGATTGCACTCTGTTCTGGTGCAGTGTGTGGTGCAAGAAAAATGCAGAGGAGATGCGTCGGCTGGATGTGTCAGCAGGCGTTCTCAGCGGTATCATCACCCGCGTGTTGCTTGGGTTATACCTTAATTGGTGGTCGTTTTATCGTGGAACATCCTCATATCTTTCTTTCCTTCTCCGTCCCAATCCTTCCATCCCTACAGCCGGCGTAGGGTAGAGTGGGCGCCCTCCCCATTTCCTTACTTATTATTTATTTTGTTTTTGCTTTTTGGGTGCCATCGTCCCTTTTACGGTGAGCTTTGGAAAAAAAAGAAAAAAAGTCAAGTGCAGTCAGCACCTCAAGTATTTAGAAGTCAATATAGGTGAGAGGTGGGGCTTCAACCAACACCTTCAGTCCCTTAAAGGCACTACCATTGCAAGATGTTGCCTCACTGCGTGCCTTTGCTAAGGCCACTTGGGGTGTGTATTACCATGACACTATCCTTATGTAAAAGGCATCTATCTTAGCGTGATTGACTACTGCCCCGTTGTCTGGGGTAGCAAACTAACAGTCAGTCAAAAGAGAGTATTGTCCCAATCCCAGGCAGCTGCGCTACTGTGATCACCAAGGCATGTAAGACTGTATCAGCAGAAGCACTCCAGGTCGTCCAGCACCTCCGCGCGGTCACACATGGGCAACAGCTCTCTACCGGGAGACTGGCTAACAACCAAATACCTCCGCAGGTCTGAGTTCGGTGGATGCTGCACGGGCTAGCCTCTTGCACATTAGCGAAATCGAAACTTTCATATAACTTGATAACTGATATAACCCTCAACGAGGGTTTAGGAACAGTAGTCAAATAAGGAAACATACCTGTGTGTGTAGCGAAACACTGAATTTAGAGGCGTAACAAAAAGTTGCACTTGGCACCAGGTTTTTCTTTTACATAGTCGCAGTACATTTTGAGTAGTGAAAAGTTAAAGTGAGAGATGCGGGAATAACCAGTGGGGAAATTCCTAGTTAAAACTAATTAAACTGACACGTTTTCTTGTGAGTCAGCAAAGCGTTAACATTTTCGATGAAGTTTCATTTCATCAACGTATTTTCGTTATAGTTCCTTACAAGGTCTAATATGCAATTCGATATCAATAGATCACCACATTCTCTGACGATGATTTAATAGAAATCCGAGTGGGAACGCAGTGAAAACGAAGGAACCGCGGAGCCGTGGGAGATGACGTAACGCGTGATGTGGATGAGATTTGAGGTCCAGTGAGAGGGCGAGGAAATGAAATGAGATGATGAGGTGATGATATGCAGTGGAAGCTGATATTAAACGATCGAAATTAGCGGCAAGCGGTGGATAAATCATAATTTAATTGGTTAAATTTGCAAAGAACCAGTTGCCCCGAGTCAGATAAGAGCGGAATTTTCGCCTTTCGAAGGTTCGATTTCCATATAATTCCAGTAGCGACTCGTGCTCTCTTAAATCTGTCAAACGAGTAGTCGTTTCACGTACCTCCCCTCTCCATTAGTGAGAGGCAAAGTATAGTAATCGTCTTGCAAGCGAGAAATTGAGTTGTCATCGTATATTGACTGTTCAGTCTCTTCAAGCCTTCAAGACATTCGTTCTTCGGGAGGTGCTTCAAACGATGCAAAGAACGTTTTGTTGACGTGCTATGGAATTGCGACTCGCTATATGATCAAAATAATAAGATGGTTGAAACATAAAATTCTGAACTAATTCTACCTGCAATTCAATCAAATAATTACTTCGTTGTATTTGAATTTGGGAACCCTTGGTAGCGCGACTAAAAATCAATGTTTAGCTCACTTCTATATTGAACGCAATGTTGTGTGGTGCATGTGTGTCTTCGTTGTGCTTGTATTGTGTATGCTTCAAGTGTGGCAAGTTAGGAGCCGGTACAACCTGTATTGGAGTAGCATGCCGTACCCTTCTCCGTCCTGCACAACCTAGAAGAGCTACAAAGGTCTCTCCACCAGCTATGTTATGAGTATGAGTACCATAGATGGGGATGTAGGTTGATGGGAGCACGTCAAGTTGGAGGTAGCACAGGGCAATACTCAGCTCATCCTCTTAAAAGGAACACTAAGTAGCCTTAGCGCCCGCAGACTCATTCTTGAGAAGCAAGTCAAGTGCTCAGGCCTTAATTACAGGTATTTCAGCCAACACCTTCAGTCCTTTAAAAGAACTCGCTCTCGGGATTGTCTCAGTTCGAGCAAGGTCACATCGGGGTGATGTCGAGCCACCATCCTCGTTTATAAGGCCATTTTCTGAGGCGTGATTGGCTACTTACCCGAAAACTTAGTCAATTAAACGAAATTAGTGGCTCAATCTCAGAGAGCTGCGCTCCTGCAGATCACCAAGGCCTACAAGACAGTATCCCCCGAAGCACTCCAGTTATCTGTTAACATGGCCGTTGAGTGCATGGCGGAAAAGTGTAGGGTGGACGGGAACTTCCCTTGTTATGGCCGAACTCGATGACTACCTCACCACTGAACAAAAACTAGCAGCAATAGACGAATAGGTATTAGATAAATGGCAAGGGAGCTGAGAATTCTCATCAAAGGGACGTGACCCATACGAGTATGTCCCCAACCTCTGATAACGTCTAAGGAGAAAATGGGCCTAGCCAGACCCTGACGAGACATGGCGACACCGATGCGCAGTTCTTCACTTCATCTTGCACAACTTGTGTTTCCAGTTCGGAGGAAACAAGAACCAAACCTAGTTCCTACAGCAGTGAGCGACGGTTGTGGGAAGAGTATAACTGTTTAGCGACGGATGTTCTTCCTACAAAACAAGCCAATCGCAATTGTTATATTGACGAACGACTGATATAATTCTCAATGCGTCGCAAGATTACTGTTTAAGGGTTCAGGAACGGTCAATACGAGAAGGAAATGTGAGTGACTGGGTGAGGTTTGACTTTCCGTGTAAGTGTGAGTGAGCTGGAGTGCTTTCGAGCGTGGTGTGTTGAGTAAGTGAGTTTGGGTGTATTGGGTGTTGGGTTTTCATTTGAATGAGTTAAGTACCTTCATGTTCGCTGCATTAGTGTGAGTGCTTTTGTTGGTGAGACTAAGTATTAGTACCGCCGAGTATGCTTTGTTGTACTCAAACAACGCTGCAACGTTCTCGCCACGAACCATACATAAATTCCAATACCCTTGTTCTGGGATCGCAAGCACGGGGGCCAAGGCGGCAGTGGCCCCTGGACATGTTCTCACTAACCCACCAGAACAGTCAGCACTTGGCAGTTGAGCTCATTCGAGCTGGCAGCTTTGAGCTGGTTGTTACATCATTTTACAGCAATTCTGCGCACCAGTGGCCGACAGCCTTCAACCACTCGAGCGTGCTCTAGCAGCCAGAGAGGTACATATAACCGTTTCGCCCAGTTCGCGAGGAAGGTTATGACAAAGAAACGTGGCCGTAGTTGATCTGTGCCTTTGAAACTTGCCACCCTAGTAAATAGTTAAATCAGGTGGGAAGCCGTGGTACGGGACGCCCAGTTACACATAGGCAACAGCATTCCACCGGGAGACCGGCTAAATGGCAACCTGACGAATTACCACAGGTATAGATAGCTTAGGTGGACGCTAAGGGAGTGAGCCAGGATATTGCGCGATAGCGAAACAGTAATTCAGTAACCGTTCTCATGAGGGTTCAGGAGCATTCATTATGATAAGGAAACAGACCTGTGCGTAATTTCAGGGTCTTCGTGAGCATTTCGTTAGTCGGATAGAGTTTATGTGCCTTCGAGTGTGGTGTCTCAGTGTGAGTGTCTGACTGCCTTTGAGTGAAATTATATACCTTTACTTTCTATTTCGTGGGACCAAGGAAAATAGAAACGAGTCCATTACAATGTTCCCTGGTTAACTTCTCTGAGGGGAAGTCGTCGTCGAATGACCATCAGGCCCCCGCGACGGGAGGGCGGATATCACGGGTATTCCGCAACACAAACGACGGACTCGACTAAACTCAGCATCAAAAGGGAATTGGAAGAGGAAAAAAGGGCCAATTAACATTTCAACGAGGGACACGAACGAGGCGGTAAACACGTAATTCAATGAGCCTCCGCCTCCGACTAAACGTGAGGAGACAGGGCTGGGGAACAGAAACGAGGTTAACAGCCCGCAGCGCTCGGACCTGTCAGAAAATATCGCGAGTTATGAGGTGGACGTTGTCGTCCTTTGGGGAGCGTGGGAACGGAGTCGCCGCCTGCGCACAACTCGCTCCGCCTGGCGCGCGTGCCCCGTTCCGCTCCGCTCCCCTCGCACATCGCCGCTCATTTCCCTCTTGCTCCGCTCTGTAATAATCCGGGAGACCGGGTAATTTATACGAAAAACGTCTATTGGTGGGTGTGGTGTGACGCACGGCTCCCCAGCTCAGGTTTAGAGCCTCTTAACACGCACGTTTTGATTACTTCTACTCCGCTTATTATGTTATAAAACCCTCCAACCAGAAACAAGAGATGGAGAACTCGAAAGACGACATCATTCATCCCAACACTCGATTTTCGTTTGCTCTTCGAGTGACGACTCATTTTGCTTTTTCTATTCATCGCACCCTTTCATTTGTTCCGTCGTAGGAGTGTACAAAATTGCTCTGTCGTAATTGTTTAAACATTTTACGAGTAGTAGGACTCCCATAAAAAACACAAGTATTAACTAAAAGTCGTCATCCAATACAACGTTGTAAGGAAAACATAAAACAGTAGGCTACAGTAGTAGTGCATTGCAGTTTTTAAAATGGAAAAAGAAAACGCAATGATGCCTGAGAATAAATTACAAATATTTACGGAAAGTGCCGTTGCATGTGAACGGTCAATCTGCAAAAACCACACTCCCCCGTTGATAAAATGCTCTTCGGCGGAGCTGTGGCTGCAGAAAACCCATGCCTCTCCGCAATAGGGGATGAATGAGTTGAGCTGTAGCGTGACTGATGTGGGGGGGGGGGGGTTGTATTTACACTGGTTAATGAACATTCACGGAGATAGAAGGAGAGTAAGAGTTCTGTACAAAGTCAGTAGGAAACTGAGATCAAATGGCGCAGACGAAAGTGTTACTAATCGGGTAGTCAGAGTTCGACGGCTGTGAATTTAGGGAAGCGCAGATAGCCTTACGTAGTAGAAGTACGGAAACAGAATGAATACAGGAAGGAGCGGTTCAGCCAGGTTTTTATCCACTAGGGCAACAGTTATTGAATTAAGGGAGGTCAGTGGGGAATACACAGAAGAAAGAACGCCATGGTAACGCCAAGCGTTGTCCCGAGTGTGCGACCTTAAGGTTTTCGGATATGACTCCTTGCCATTTCTGTTACCCCTTCTATATCGCGGTAAGGCGAAACACCTGAAAGTCACGAGATAAGCTGTGCTCATACTGCAAGACTGAACAGGAGCGTATGAGGCGGAGTAGTATGTCTGGGCTATTCAAGTTGTATACTCAACAGTTCACAATAAGTAGATTACTTTACTCCGCTTATTATGTTAGCAGTCACACTCGATTTTCGTTTCGTTGCTGAATTTTCGAACAAATCGCGCTATCGTAATTGCGTCCAAAAATTTACTATAAAAACATCTTGGTCAAAATCTTATGCTTACCGTCAAAATGTCGCCCGTAAATCCATAAATCTTTGCAGTCGCCAGCGAAGCACGTTGTTTCTTCAAAACTGTGATGCGATTCACCATAAAACGCTCCTCCGCTCAACATACATTCAGCAATTTTTATCTCTCCACCAGCTAATCCAATTTATATTTCACTCGGTTTATATAAACCTGGTTCTATACAGAAACTGGAAGGGTGAGATGTTCCTGAATTTATTGATTTGCCCTTTACTTATATGCAACGACCTGCATCGAGCAACTCGCGTGCAGGGGACTTTACATACGGATATGGGTTTTATGGAAGGTTCGTGTGTATCTTCTAACAGAAAGGATTCCGCTACTCCTTTTCCTGAGCTTATTTCTTGCCATTAGTAATGTGCTTCGGCTATCGTCATATTAACTCAGCGTGCGAGCGATGGCCATTCTGAGCGACGAGTTCATTTGTTCCCAACTCTCCCCAAATTTCAAAGTGTACTCGGTGTTAGACTATTGAGTATTTACCCCGATTCAATCTGACCCACAAATGGATGAGTTGTGTTCTGCCTTGATTGATTATTTAATGTCTGTCAAAGTTGTCCTAGCTTAATTTAATTTTCTTATTTAGTTGATTTTTGAACTACACATGGTTTCCCAAATTCGTATAATCAGGTTATTTTATTGTTTGCAAGTAAGATTGTGTACAGAGTTTTGTGCTTCAATTTTTACATTATTTTAAATATTTTGAAAGCGTATTATGAATGGTGAAATTACAATTCCCAAGCATTTACCTACTACTTCAGTGGGTAATTAATCGGATCTTTTTGTGTAATAAATATTTTTTTGTAAGCTATGAATGTCTATCACTCCAAATGGACAAACAATATAGCAAAATGGAAGAGACTAAATCGTCGTAAACGTGTCTTAGTCATTGTCGACAGCAACCCGTTATCTACCGAAAGCCCGGTAGTTTCTCAACACAGGCTCTTGCTCATGACGCGGTGTAAATATCGTCAAGTTCGCTGTATAATCAACTTCTCGATTCTTACGGAACGGAATCGGAGCCGGCGACCCGCTGCTGGGCGAGCGAGTTGAACTGAGAAGGGAAAAACCTGTTGACGCGTTGACAGCGGAGGGAGGCGCGTGTTCAACCTTCGGAAGGCTCAAGTGGCTGAACAGTTCCCACGGTGTGGCGTCGAAGCTCCGCTGTAATAATAATAATGCCATTGTCTGCCAGCTCGTGCCCCTTGGAAAGCAGGACGCGGCCAACGGCAGCTTTGAATGCACGTCCGCCGAGACGACGTTGTCGTTCGTTTGTTTACCGAGGAAATTATTCTCTGTCGTCTTGTTGTTGTGGCTGTAGATGTTGTCCAAGAAGTGGAACAGTCCGTCAGCAAAGCGGAGGAAGACTTGTTTTGTTTACTAACGAAAAACCTGACGAATTAGTGAAATCAAACCGAAGAATCTTATGACACCTCGCTACCAGTTCAATTAATAGCATCAGATTCTTTCATTCTCCACTCATCCCGTCATTCACTGTCCACTCCTAAACAACCATACAGTTGAAGAAAACAATGTCTGGAGCCTCCCATCACACAACCTTCCTCAGCCCCTCGTGCATTCAGCTATTTGTATCACTCCAGCAACTAATCCAACTAGTTTTTCATTCTTTTTATAAACTATAACCGAAAGCACCTACATTCATCGGGTAGCCCCTATTGGTCACAACCTTCATTGAGTATTACTACATAGGTAATTTATGTGACAGGTCATAGGTCACAAGATGATTTAAAAAAAAAAAGTTCATTCTTCTAGTTTAGGAATTGTAAGGAATACACGGTAAAATAAGTAGTCAAGGAACTGAAAGCAGTTTGAAATCCCTATTTTCGTGTGTGGTCGCTATTAACTTAGAACCACTATTAAACGACAATTTAAGTTCCTCATTGGGCGGCAACTAACATGATTTGTTTGCAATCCCTGGTGTGAAATTTACCAGGTAACAACTGCACTAAAATCGATTATCATTTTATAGTTATTTATGCTGTTCTTGACGTTTTCTGAAAATGCTTCATTACTTTTGGTTCGTTTTAAACTGCCTCCTCAAGATACCTAGGCGGCATCATTCACGCCCTTTTTGAGAAACAAAAAATGTTTGATGAAGGGATTAACTATGATAACTACAGTTAGTTGCCACACGGTTTTACACAAACTGTTATTTTGGCGTTCCATGTTTATTTGAAGCTTAAGCCGGTGGCCCAGATGTTTTCTCTCAATCGCTACGGCACACAAACCATTTTCTTAAACGGAGTTTTGGATATCGGAAGCCTTTGAAACTCAAGGGTCAGGGGAAAACTGAAGAAAAAAACAAAATCAGCCGATTACATCACTTATCTTCTTATTTGTTTGGTATAAGGAGAAAAAAAGTAAACCTTTTTTCAGATCTTCGCGCTTCAAAGTCTCGTGCGTCCAAAAAACGACGTTTGGAGTTTGTGAGTAAGACCTTCAAGTTCGAAATTGGTACGTAAAGAGTTTTGGTAATTTTCGACGCCAAGATGGTTAATCTGCAAAATTGTACAATGGTGCTGTGGGGCGTTCTCCACATTTTATTTTGAAAATTAAGAAAAAACCGTGAAGTTTTAGATACACCGAAACAATTCGTGGCGTGTCTTTCGACATACATGTTCATATTATCACCATTTGAATAATACTAGTATATTTTAATAGTAAAATATTATAATTTTACCTTTTTCACCTCCCTCCATTGTACCTCACAATGAAATGCAATGGTCAAGTTACAAGTCTTTTCGTTAATTTCAGTTTGCCTCCCCCCCCCCCCCACACTTACATATGGACAAAATAGTCCTAACAATGTGTATGGGCTTCAAAGTGACGTCCTGTAAAGCACACTGTACGTCAATACATAAAAAATTGGCCGTAAATATTAAAACAAAGTTCATATCTTTTTCAAAGGCATGGCTAGTCCAAAGTGCATCTGCTGTGATTACTATCAGTGCGCACAATGCGAATTTATAAAAGTTAAAAATTTGGGGGTTTAGAGGATGGTAATTTATAGTAGAAGTGATAAATTAAGGATGCAAATATCAATTGAATATAGTTAACATACATGTTTGGTGAGTCCGTCTTCTCTGGCTGGTAAGATACTGCCCGACGATGATGTCTTCGAAAGCGGTCGCCCACAGTCTCACCAGCCAGAGAAACCGGACTCACCAAACAGGAAGGTTAACCTTAGTAATTTATCTACTGGCAGAACTAACCTAATTACTTTAATATTAATTGAAACTCGGCCCTTTGGATAGGATACAGCCTGTGGCTAAAATTCGAAAACACGGAACACGCTTTTGCCTCACGGTGTCTTATTGCTGATTAGGATGGAGGGTATTATGACTAATGAATCGTGCCGGTTTCTGGTTTCCATGATGCTTCCGTTTTAGGATGATCCGTGGTAAAATTTGACATGTTTTTGCTCAATTAAGGGCTATTATTAGCAAAGACTAACAATCAACTGTGCAAGGGTCGATGAGATGAGTTTTGAGTTGTGGTGAACTGAGTGAAGTGGAGATCTGTGGAACATGATCGGTTCTTCGCACGTGACGACGCAATTGAACTTAAGTTGACAAATTGGCGGCGAAGGGGCGGATAGAGCGGACGAAGGCGGCGAGGAGCAGATGGCCGGCGCGCTGCAACGAGCCTCTACGACGTTGACCCGACCGTGGGAGCCAATTACTAGGAGCTGCTCTACGGAGCGCGTGCCCCGTTCGCGCGAGCAGAAACCGGCTGCGCTCAGCTCCCGCGAACCCCCCCCCCCTTCACCCCTTCATCACACACCACGCCAATGAAGCCCACTTTCCAATAACGACTTTTTCCTCTCTTCACTCCAACCCCACAAACCTCCAAACCCTTCTGTATCAGTCGGTGCAGACGAGTGGCTTATGACCTGTTGAGCTTCGTGGGAAACGAGAATAGGAGTCTCTTCCCCCTCGTCGTTGGGTCGGATCAGGAAAGCCGCTTCCAGCTGATCTTCTGAACCCCATTTTCGGATTCCACGACTTTCCGTCCCTCAAGCGGTCGGTGACTCTTCGCAAGTCGGAAGCCGAGCGATTTTGCAGATCAACGGCGACCTCAAAATTCTCAAAGTCAACGACCTACGGGTTTTCGAATAAAACATTGGACTCTACGAATCACACAACTTTTCTCGCCCTCACGCTCGTTCAATGACTTTTATCACTCTGTCTAACTGTTGATGTCCTTTTTCGTTGAGTGAATGCGAAGGGATCTATGGAAAACTAGGAAGTTCACCACCGAATACAGGTCGTGGGCAGTTTCCGTCATTTACAAATGAGCCAGAGATTTTGTAAATGGCTTTAACATTAAATGATTTGGTTTAAATCTTCAGACGGTCGTATTCGGCAATCCCATGGTTGTTGTGGATAAAAAATGGTTTACAAAACTACCCAAAAACGAAATGTTTTCAGTTTCATGGCAAGTACGTCGTGTTTGGTAGCGTTTCCTAAGCGTCGATGCTGAGTCGAATAGAAAGGGGTTATCAGAGGTGCAGAACTGCGACTAGAAGGAAAATCGTGAAGTCACCGTAAACTTGTGACAAACCAGTGAGAGCGCACGCACGACGTTAAAGACGGAAGAAACTAAATTTGACGGTGCACTACGACGACTTGATAAACCTTTTTGGCTAGACACACTGACACCTTTATAACCACATACGACCATCACATCGGCTTATTAAGCAATGGCGGTCACTAGTTTGTATCATTGGTTTAAGGATAAATCAATGATTATTGATGATAATAATGAATCAACCAGTTTCACTCTCTCTTCGATCAAGGAGAATTGATAAACAGGATATAGACCGATTGGTTTGGTCGCTACTTTACTTTTCTACGCTGAAAGGAAAGTTCCACTTCATCGGAAGTATGGCCACTTCAACGTGGGCAAGATGACAAAGAGATCATTTTAATGTTTAGGTTCGATAAAGAGCATCTTCCTTACTCAATGGAATTTCTTGGAGGTACCAGGAGACATCGTACTTCAAGGAAGATATCAGATGGCTGTAATGACCACCATTATGCTACGGAGACTGAGCTACCCCGTGCGTCAGCCCCCTACATATCCGCTTTCATTAAATGAACTACACACGGATGTTAGTGATCTTCTGAAAAAACTGAAACACGATAACACGAGTAACTGTCACTACTGCCGATACATTCTGACTGATCAGCTGTACTAGCTTTAAGCGTGACTTTCGCGGTTAGCTTCGTACTTCACTTCAAGCCGAGAAAGATACTGGAGAAAGGGGTAGCATTCAGATTGCTTGCTCTATCTCGACGAGTCGGTTTCGTAGTCGTCAAGGCCGTTTCGGTCTGAAAAAAGCCTTTATTATGTCTTTAACCCAGTAAGTGCTTACATATTTCTACATGTTTTCCTTAGACTGGGCTTGTCAAAATTCGTGATTATTCGGACGTTTTTGAATTTTCGATAATAAAATTGAATTTACTGATTTTTTTCTGCCTGGAAACTATTTATTATCCTCTGTCCACATGTTATTTTTCGCAACTATTTCCGTAACCAATGTTTTTCCTGCAATGCCAGGACTATAAAGTTGGACTAAAAATTCTATCCCGTGTGTCACAAGCCCAATTCTATTTTTGTAGAAATTTGAACTGTAGTCTTTAAATGACTATTATTTTATATTTCTCTTCAAGATGAAGCTTATGATAACAGTGAAATGTGCCTTAGTTGTATGAAGAGAGGAAAATTGAACTAGGTCTTGTATTAAGCAAGTAGGAGTGGGGAAAAGGTAACATTTTGAAGATCAATTGTTTCATTAAACAAACAACTTGAAACTTCAACGAAAGGAGAATCTCCTGTGGTTAAAGTTAGCTGTTTGATTATTAAATGTATTCACTATGTGGAGAATCAGTTTTTGTGCAGTGACGATAAGTGCCATTCCGTACACACAAGCGTTAAGTAGGTATGAGAGAAAGCAGCTTTTTTACTTGTGAGGGTAGAGAAATTTTAGTGAAAACATGAACTAGTTTCCGCATCTAGTTTTGGCTACGTTTAAATGTTTATCAAAATAAATGCCTAGGTATTAATCCCCCCCCCCCACAGGTGCTACCACGGGCAAATCTTACCTTGCCGCCTTAAATTCGGGAGTGTGTAGGTTGTTAACAACAATTATTTGGCTTATTTTGGAAATTAGGTTGAAGTTTAATATTAATTTATCGTATGGTATTTAGCAAGTGAGGGTGATGACACCACGATATCGTTTCCAACGCTTTCGGGCTAAAACACGACACCAGACACGTAAAAGATATGAAGAAAACTCAGAATTTGTGGCTGCACACGAGCTCGAGATCACCTGCTACATTCAATCGAGAAGGCTCCGGTAACTGATGGAATCACGCGCTCACTCACTTCTGCAGATACGTAATAAGAACTACTTCTTCTCGAAAATCTGTTTACACAGGAGAGCTTATTCAGATATCTCTGCCTTGTGCAGGACAGCAGACTCAACTTGGAAACCCACATGTCACAAACCGCCACTAGGATCCGATACCCCATCAGGAAGTTAACATTTTAGCTAACTTGCGGCGCCCTTTCAATCCACCTAAAGAAATGTATACTTCTCTCATCAGACGCTACATGCAGTACGGTTGCGAGGTATCTGGCTCGTCAAGCGACTCCAAAATGAGACGTCTCGCCGATGCATGAAACAGAGCTCTATGGCTCATCACAGCACCTTCCCGTTATGTTCGCAACTCCATTCTGCATAATGATCTTATAATCCCTTCAGTATATGAGGCCATCGAACAATGGTATGGTACTCTGGCTCGCAGCATCACCCACCATCCCAACGGCTTAACCAGGTAACCCCCAGGCCTTCACACGACTGTACGCGATTGAAATGTAAATGGCACTTCGATCTATACACGTCTTGGCACTACTCTCTACCGGAACTGGCATCAACTTGTTGTATGTTACTTTGCTTCTTCTATCCCTTCGCACGTAATTAGTCGCTTGTAATTAGCCGTCAATGTGGTCACCCTACGAGTCGTGTGAATTTATATGGGAAGTGAATGTGTTCTGATAGTGTTACGCCCCAATTAAGTTTATTTACAAACATAAATATAAATAAATTTAAAAATGCAATCACGAAAGTCAAGACAACACAGGAGGGTGATTTGAATAGTTTTGCACGTACGTGCGATAGAAGATCGTAAAAATAGCGTTCATTTACAAACGTTTCGGTCGCTCTGGAGGTTCGCATTAAGTGACCAAAAGGAAACGGAGCGAAGAAAGGGGTCGTGACAGAGACGACGTAATCGCGGATTACATCGTGAAACACGGGACGATGAAGGAGAGCGAAAGAAGAAAAGGATAAAAAGGAAGAAAGAAAAGGAAGAGAGGTCTCTGAGGAAAATCGGTTAAAGTTTGAAGGCGAAAAGAAACACAACCCCCCCCCCCCCCAACAATCGGGACCAGGGGCCTCCGCTCCCGCCCGCCCCGCGCGCGACCCGCCACGACACCGTGAAGCGGTCAAGCGATCGGATAAGTAAAGACGGGCCGTCGGGCGCGTGGGATACCGCACTGTGAGGACGAGAGGGTGGAACACGGGGTCCGCTTCGCAATGGGCCCTGAGCGGACGGTGTTGAGGGGGAAGAAGGAGGAGAGCTCTCCGGGTTGAAAAAGGAGCGAGAGGGGCTCATCGAAAGATAGAAGAGGACTGAGAGGGAGGTAAAAATGAAGAGAGACGGAAAGCAAATAAAGAGGCACGTGAAGGGGGCAGCTGCACGGCGTCAACCCTGGGAACCGAGCCTTCTCCCGCGTTCCCACGAACCCGGCCACCTGTCCGGCCTATAAAAGCTCCTCGCGCTCCCCACTCCTCATTCAGTCTCGAACTGAGCGTTCTATCGTGCACATCTCTCTACTGTTATATTTCATCACGCCGTCGTGCCTTACGAAAAACATCGACGCGATCTAAACTTATCCAAAAAGTGAAACCCACTCGTTGTTTGTTACGTTTTTGGACTTTTCGTGTGTTAAGTTTGTGCCTTTGAAGAAAAATCCTCTTCAATAAAAATGGAAATGTACGAAACCGCAGTCGACGTTGAGCAAGTTCAACCGATCTCACGGACTTACCAGTATCGCAAGGTCAGTATTTTAACAACCCTCATTTTTATTTAGTTATTTTTAAATTGTGTAGTCTCTTGTCAAACATTGGTCAATCCAAATTAAGCTTACTAGGAAATATTAAATTCGACTCATCGTTAAACTTCAACGTTAAAAGAGCAAACTTTAATTTTGAGCGTAAAATTCAACATTTAATTTTTGATGATTCAATTTTGTTTTGAAGTGTGCCAAAAAACTCAAAATTTTGTTTATTTTGGTTTGTTCAGGTGATGAAACCGATGCTGGAACGAAAAAGACGAGCTCGGATCAACCGGTGTCTCGACGAGCTCAAAGAGCTTATGGTCACCGCTCTCCAAAGTGAAGGTGAAAACGTCAGCAAATTGGAAAAAGCCGACATCCTCGAGCTGACAGTTCAACACCTTCACAAACTCCGCAAAGCCAAAAGGCTGACGTTAAATTCGACCCCCGTCATCGACGCCGACCGCTTCCGCGCCGGCTACACCCATTGCGCCTCCGAAGTCTCCAAATGCCTCGCCGCCATTCCCGGCGTCGACGTCCGGCTCGGCACCAAATTGATGTCCCATTTGGGACACCGGCTCAACGAAATGGACGCCATGTCCCCGTTGAGCGTCGGAGTGAGCGATTCGCCCTCGCCGCCTCCCGCCTCACCTGTATATTCGATGCCCCCGACGCCCGCCTCGTCAAGATCTTCGGACTCTCCCGCTTTGTCAGATTATTCGTCGGGTCTTCTCAAAGTCGCCTCGTCGCCGGTTTGGCGCCCCTGGTAGGTGCTTTCCCCGTCGCCTCCTATTCACTTCACCATCGTCTTTCTACATGTCTAAGGGTCGAACGAATTCTCACTCAAATTTAACGCAGAGTTTTATTTATATGAAAAGTATGTGTACAAAATCAAAAATGTTTCATCTTTTCACTTTTTTTTGAAAATATTTTTGTAGCACTTCCTATTATGAAAAGTTGAAATTAGCTCGCGTTTTTTTGTAAATCTCAAGTTCGCCCTGTTGCAAGTCTGATAGCTTTAACTTCGTGATAGAAACTTTAAACTGTGATTGTTATATATTTTTTGCTCTTGTAAATATGAAAAAAGTTGTGAGTTGTCGTTAGTTCAAACTGATAGTTACGTTTGTATAGTTGAATATGGAACTTGAGTTTTGGTTTCTTTTTTTCAAGTTATGAAAAAAAATTTTTTTTTCAATTGAGAACTTTGTTACGCGTTTTGCGCAAGTCTGTGATAAAAGAATAAAATATTACGTTTTTCTTTACGATTTTCCAAATATGACTTGTGGTTTTTCCCCTCTCATTTTGGTGGTTATATATTGAAACTATTGAGAATGGTGTTGGCGAAATGCCGAGAAATGAGGTGGAAAATATTGTTTGGGGTGTCGAGAAGTTCAAGAGATTGATTTTTGACTTCGCTCCGGCATTCGTGAGAATCGTGATGAGAAGTCGAGCGACGAAGTGAAACGTAACGGTGAGGTGAGTCGCAAGTTGAGACTCGAGTGAATGAGGTGACTCACGGGAGTTACAGTGAAACACAAAAACGAGTTCGACAGTGAGCGTGAGAAATACGCTTCCAAGTGACTCAGCTCGTGTGTGACGCCAACAGGGACGTTAGTTTCCTCTCACGCGGCAGTCTTCACGTAGTGACACCGACCTGCGCAACGCAATTCAACCGGTTTTAGGCCTAGTTAGAGACTCGCACTGCGCACACAGACACCCTGCGAAAGAAACGGGGAAATTCACGCTAATACCAAATTCAATTTCGTGTTTGTTGAACTTGATAAATGTTGCGAACATTTTTGGGCAATTAGGTAAGTATTGGAGTATTCAGTACAACATGTAAGGAAGTACGATTAAATTGCACTAAAATCTACAGCTAAAAACTTACGGAAAAAAGTAAAACACTGTTCTTTGAATGCTCCAGTAAAGTGATAAATGTAGCGAAAGTGGTTAAGATTATATTAGCAGAGTAAATGTAAAAAAGTAAAACACTGTTCTTTGAATGCTCCAGTAAAGTGATAAATGTAGCGAAAGTGGTTAAGATTATATTAGCAGAGTAAAATTAGTATAAAATTCAGGAAACCGAGTTGAGGAGCTCTTAAGGTTCGTAAAGTAAACAAATGATATAATAATGTGTTGGAAATTATGAAATAATTGTTAAAAAGTCAGTAAAAATGGTTGTTATTGTTGTGTTGTGAACAACAATTTTAGAAATTGAATCGAAATTGTCCGAAAATATAAAACAAAATTCGTAATAGAGAGAATAATTGTTGAGAAAGCGTCAAAACATGAATTCTAGGGAAACTAGTTGAGTAGTATTTTTTTAAAACGGCCAAATGTAGTTGGAAAATGGCTTGATAATTGTTCAGAAATCGGGGGGCAACGGGGTGCGACGCCTCACACAACTTTATTTGTCCCCACATGCATTCAGCGAATTTCTTAAATCCAGGAGCTGATCAAATCTGTCTTTCGATCTGTTTATGAGCACGTTATACATGACAGTGGGAGAGGCTTGTTGTTCTGGAATTTATTGTGCTGCTCCCACTTGTGCCATGGCCATTATTGACCATGGCAATCGGAGCACAGGAGATTCTTGAGACTGGCAGTGTGACTTTTTTTGAGAAGGATAGTGGTCGCCGGTTTGAAATAACTCTACGTGGTTGTGATTCCAGAATTTTTGGAGTAGCTCTAATATTAAAGAAATTGGGTTATATCCGCCAGTAGGCAAATTACTAAAGTTAACGTACCTGTTAGGTGAGTCCGTCTCCTCTGGCTTGTGAGTTACTGTGGGCAAGCGCTTTCGATGTAAAGACATCATCGTCTGGCCGTTAAGTCAGTACTCACGAGTCAGTACGATGATGTCTTTACATCGAAAGCGCTTGCCCACAGTAACTCACAAGCCAGAGGAGACGGACTCACCTAACAGGTACGTTAACTTTAGCTCTAATACATCTTATGAAGTCTATTAAACACTCATCGTATAGGTACACGGTTGGACTGCCCCCTCAATTTTTCAAAACATTCTATTAACTTTCGAACGGAGTTTATAAGGGAAAAACTACGCTAAAATTGATTTTCGTCGAATTGTTTGGTGATTTATTCTGTCGCTCTTGCCATTTCACACAAACCATAATTTTATGGTCTTCTCGTGTAATTTAAGCGGCCCTTACAAAAAACGTAATCTAACTATACCACAAATGTAGAGTTTTGATCACTAATGATATCTATAGTACGGATTCTGTTCGTACCCTATTTTGGCGTCTGCAGGTTAGATATTAAGTTTGCATTGGTTTGATTCAGACGTTTTCGCTCATTCGCGTTCTCAAACATACAAAACACTGGCGGATTTCCCAAATAGTGTTTTTCAGACTCTGTAGACCTTAAAACGTGAAATTCTGAAGGAAAATAGTTTTCAGCCGATTGCGTAACTTTCTTTTCTACTTCGAACAGCCTAGGAAAGTGAAAATAACGAACAGAAAGATCAACAATTTAGTTGGAAATTTATTTTTGATTGTTACGCAAAAGTTGTTGGATTTGTCGACAACGGCCATAATAAATCAAACATTTTCAACAAAATTTGAGTTATTACAGAGATTTTATGGAACATCTCATTGAAATTGTTGGGAAATATCCAAAAATATAGCCAGGTAATGAACAAATACTTCTAGAAAAACTAGTAAAAAAACATAAAACGGAAAAAACAGTAATTGATAAGAAAACGTTTATTGAATAAATACGGTTAAAAAGTTAGAAAATTTAAGCAAAGCGTATGGCAACTATACGAAAAACTTGTTTTAAAGTTACGGATAATTGTTGGCGAAACTAGTAAGTTGTTGCAAAATAATGATTGATGATAGTGTCAACATGGGCTCGACATAGTGAGTGCCATTGCTGTTTTGAGCTGGAAACACGCCCAGAAACCCAGTTTGCTCTGACCTGGATCCTATCGTTCTCGCTAGGAGTACGTGTTTGTATCCGGCGTTGAGAGACCACCACTCTCGTCTTCTGATTGCCAAGTGAAATGAAACGGAGTTGTAGTGGGGAAGACCTTCGAGCGATCAGATGTTCATGAAGTCGCTTCTAATGGAAAAATACTTTAATTGGCGAAAATAAGATAAATCACCCCGCTAAGCGAATAAAAACGATCAGAAATCGTACGACTGACGCCCGCCGCTCGGCCGCTTATCTTCGACAGGTCAAAGGCCGTCTCTCCCTCAAACAAAACAGCGCCAACCGTTTGACGCAACCTGTTCATAAAACGTGGCCTTTCGTCAAGTTTGAGAGCCGCTCGGAATTTTCATTATAATTATTGAGAGTCTCGCGGTTTTGTTCCGATTGATTTGAATTGAATTCCGGTCGAGAACTGACGCAACGCCGACGTAAGTTGGTTTCATAATTTCGGCTCAGGAGGTCAATTTCCTTGACGTGTTTCGAGGAGCATCCACTGCCGCCAATCAAATACAAGACAGCGCTGACAATCGGTTGTGCTAATTTCCTAATAGCATTTCTTCGCTTTACGTACACATATTTTCCATTCACCGCGTGTCTGTACAAAATTGTACTGACAACAAAATGTAGTCACTGATTAGATGAATGTACCCTGTCAATTAGAGCCGTTTTTGAAAACTCGTCAGGAGAATTTCATTTATACATTCAGATACCCAAAGTGTAAGGGAATTGTGACTCAAGCAGTTGAGTTCGTCTTCTGATCTTCACGCTTTGAGGCCTACTGAATAGAAAATATCTGGTGCGTTGCAACACACAACTTTCCTTAGCTCTACAACAATTCACTTTGAACATGGCTAATTCTATTTAATCAATTCATATATCACTCAGTTAATTTGAACTTGGTCAAACAACACTTTGCGGCTGCAGGAAGCGGTAGTGCTTACAGTTCCAGATTTTATTATGCTGCTCGTACTCATTGCAGGACCATTATTGAGCAATTGGTACACAGATAATTAATGAGGCTGTAAACAATAATTTTTTGAAGAAGGATAGTAATTACTTTTGCAGAGTTATTGGGTAAAAGCTTTTAGAACTGGTAGTTAGCGAAACGGCGGTAGTTGAAATTCAGGAATTTCTGGAGTGAGCCCCATGTATCTCATGAGCGTTTTTAAACACTCTATGGATTGGACTACAACACGACTTTTTTTTTAAACATTCTAGTAACATTCCAGCTGAGTTTAAAAGGAAAAAACCAAGGCAAAAACGCTTTTCGTCGAAAATTTTGATAACTATAGTTAACTTTCGGTGGATTTTGTTCATACCCTTATTTTTGCGTCCTATGGTAACATGTAGGCTAGACATCAAGTTTCCGCTGATTTGGTACGGTTGTTTCCTCTAAAAACCGCACTAAAATCGATTTCGTCGAAAATTTTGATAATTTATTGTGCTTCTTTAGTCATTTTCCCACCAATAGGAGTTTTACGCTATGATTGCCTTATTGAGAGCTATCAATATAAAAAATTTAATCAAAAACGTTAGAGCCGTTTTTGAGAAAACAAATATTTGGTGTTTTGATCACTATGATAACTATAGTTAACTTTCGGTGGATTTTGTTCAAACCCTTATTTTGGCGTCTCATGGTGGCCTGCGGGCGGGATATGAAGTTTGAGCTAATTTGGTACGGTGGTTTTCTCTAAAAATCGTTCACGGACACACATACACACAGACCATTTTCCCAAATAGTGTTTTTCGGACTCAGGGGGGTCTGAAACGTAAAGATCTGAAGAGAACGAAGAGAAAAAGAGAGAAATTTTTTTTTCCAGCCGATTACATAACTTTCCTTTCTACTTCGTAGAGCCAAGGAAAGTAAAAACTAATATCTGCGCGTGGTCAGTGTGGGTCAGGAGTTAGATTTGCTAGATAGTTAGGGTAGTTTGGATCGTCATCTCTAGTGAGGGGAGGAAGAAACGTTCTAAAAATAAGGATTTGTCGCCTGTTTTTTGAAAGCGGCTCTAACGATTTTGAGTGCACTTTCTAGTCATCTTCTAGTAGTGAGTAACCAACCTTTCATCCCTATATCCCTGTGAAAATTCGATGAACCGAAAGCAACAAAAAGAAGGGTTTTCATTCTTGAAAAAACGGCTCTAACGATTTACGTCAAACTCGTAGGTTGTTTACTTCATAAATGGTCCTGACTGCGAGGGGTTGCCAACTCGTCAAAGGTTCTGATGAAGCAATGTCAGGAGAGCAATCTGTTCGAATAGGCGTTCTGTCCTCTCACCTATGCTCATTGTTTTGGCGTTAAACTCTTTGTCGCCTGTTTTACGTAATACCAAATACATGTTGTATGCTGACGACCAACAAATCTGTCTGCTAACTAAAATTAATGACATCATGAAATTAATGGCTGTCTTGAATTGAAATGAAGTCATTGAATACTGTACTGGGTATACGCCAAAGTGCCTTGCAATAAAACATTCTCGAAACGCAAACAATTTTGATCAATCTCACTGGGCACATTCAGTTTACTGCGGTATTTACATATTATTCCTCATAAACGTTTCCGTATTAATATCTTAAACACGCATTTTTACAAATTGAATTTTGTATTGTTCCGCGCGTGTCTTTGAAACGTTCAAACATTTTAAATTTTACTTAATTGTCACCAGTAAAGACGTTCTAACGTAGTATTTCTTGTCAGTAGAGTGTAATTCGTTGAAGAGGATTGATGGTAAAATAACCAGTATATTGAACAATTAATCAACGCAGTACATGTCTAGAAATGAGTGTAAAACCAAAGTGAAACTGGGAATGACGGGTGTTGGATGGACGGTTAGTTATTTCTGAACTCAGTAGATAGCGACAGCTATCGACTCAAAGGCTTCACACAGTGCTCTCTTCTGCCGGTAGTCTGCAGCACCTCCCAGGTGTGTTTCCTTTGGATCATGTACTTACATACCATAATAGTTTGTTAATTAATATAATAACTATAAATTAACTTCAAATGCACATTATTTCTTAGCGCAATAGGAAACGTTACATTCATTTGATCAACGTTATGAGTTTGTGAGCAACTTATTACAACCCTTCTTAAGTGAGCGACAATTTCCAGGTTAGAAATTAAATCTTCGTCAAAACGCAAGTAGAAACGCGTGGGCAAATACTAGTTAAATAAAATTAACATTACTTGACAAAAAATTAAAACCCGTAAGTTTGAGTGAGTTGAAGCTGTTTTTGGGAAAATTGGCAAAACGATAAATTAATATTCCACAAATCTTTTTCCAAGCTATCATGGCTTATATCTCCGTTCAACGGATAGATACAGAAATAATTACGTAGAACAAAATGTGAGTGTAGATTGCTTGAAGAAACTTGGTAATCCAGTGAAGCAGTTGCTCTGGAAATTATGAAAATGTTCGAAAAAATATCATTTTCGACCCACTTTGTTTTGTATCTTTCTTCAATGGGCTCTCAGAGGAACATTTTTACTTCATAGGCCTATATCTCCGTTCACCGAATTTTCATGGAGATATGTACGGAGAAGAAAAGTTGGGTACTAACTAGTGGAAAATCATTTGAAAGTGTGATCAAAATTGTTAGAGCCGTTTTTCAAGTAAATGCGAAAATGTCTGATTGGTTGTACATTTTAGTCCTCCATCCAAAATGAACCAACAGATTTTCGTCCCATAACCTTATTTTCATGTCGTCAAAGATAACAAACAACACAAAAAAAAAAGAATCAGCTTCATCGGTTTATCCGTTTTAGCACGAATTGAACTACACTCACACACAGGTCTGTTCCTGTGACGACAGTTCCTAAACCCCTCGACGAGGGTTATATCAGTCATGGAAGTCACAGTTTCTCTAATGTGCAAGAGGCCAGCCCCTGCAGCATCCTCCGAACTCAGACCTATTGAGGTATTTGGTCGTTAGCCAGTCTCCCGGGAGAGAACTGTTGTCCGTGTGTTTCCACGCGGAGATGACAACCTGAGGAATCCCGTTCCATCTGGGAGGAGTTCTTAATCTGGTTTCCTACCTGATCTAACTATTTACTTGGTTAGATCAACTATGACCACGTTGCTTAGCCATCACCTTCTTAGTGAGTTTGGCAAAATGGTTATAGGCTTGCTTTGTAGCAGTTAATACTGCTAAGTTCATTTGCCAGCCCAACAACTGTCGCTTACTGTAGTGGAAACTACAGTGGAGCAGCACGTAGTTTCTTGTTTCCTTCGCACTGGAGAGGAGAGGAGCTGCGCATTGAAGTCACCATGTCCTATGAGGAACTAGCTCGTCCAGTGGTCTGGCTCAACCCATTGTCTACAAAGACGTTGGGGAAGAACTCATACGTGTCACGACCCTTTCATGAGGATTCCCATCTTGCTTGCCATTTCTCTAACGCCCATTCGTTGATGGCGGTAAGTTTCTGTTCTGTGGTGAGATCTGCATGGAATCCAGCCCAAAGCGAGGGAAACTCCCATTGCACTCTCCATTTGTCAACGAGGCACTCATCGGCCAAGTCAACTGGTAACTGACCAGTGATCACCACCTGTGGCCGCCAAAGTGTATTGAGGGTTGGTTATTCACTTTTCCTTTCAAGCATATTACTTCTATTCTATCTGTTCGAGGAGATTTGTTGGGCTTTAAGGTCGCAAGGGCCCTGCCGAGGTCGCCTGTTGTCCACAATGGGATGTGGGGCTCGTTTGGAGGGTCCATGATCAGCTCCCTTGCTGCCCTCTAGGCTTCAGTATTTCTAGCTACTTGATCGTCAAGGAACCCCTTCTCAAGGAGGGTTTGCAGTGAACCAGCCTGACTCATTTTGCATTGCAGATAAGACCTCCTCTACGTTTGCTTTTCCTATGGAGGACTTGTAATGTCAGCCACAAGGGTTCTCAGAGCTCTCTGCTTTTGCAAAATTTCGCCAGCCTTGCCTTTAGGCTCGTTTGATGGCGCAGTGGAAGGCCTTCTTCTCTTGGATGAAGGCAGCATTGGAGTGAGCCTCTGGCATCTGGGTCACGAGTGTTTTGGTACATCCTTCTGGCTCTATTTACACTTTGCTTGAGGGGATTTTGTTCAGTCCACCATGGGAATTTGATCGCCCTGTGCTTCTGTTGCCTAAGTAAAGAGAGTCCAACAGAGAGCAGTGCTGTGATAACTATTTCCTCTTTGCTGTCCACCTCTTCAGGTGTGGCAGCTTGCACTGTTAGGTCGGTGTCTGCTGCACGCAGTTCACCTACAGTACTCTACAGAATTGTGGCCAGTCAGCATTTTTTGTGTGATTGCTTTTCATTCGCGTCTGCAATGGCAAAGTCAATAACCATGTGATCTGCGTTGCACCTGGTACGACTCGCCAACCCTGCTATTTGAGTAGCAGGGTGTGAGAGACGGCAGGGACGTCTATGCACGACCTTCCTCCCATCCCGTCATAGGTCGCCTCAGTCATGGGTTCGTGGGCAACAACCAAGTTGTACTTGGTGAGCAACTCTATAAACGCCTCACCCACCCCATCCAATGGTGATCTGGTGTTTGCATCAGCACAGACTATCGTCGTCCTGATAGGCTTGTGAGAGCCCGCGAGAGTGGTTGTAGGCTGTTGGCAGCTGGTGGGCCAATTGGCCTGTAAAATGATATTACAGCCAGCTCAAAGCCAACAGCTCGGATGAGCACAGTGGCCAGGTGGGTGAGTGTGAGCATGTCGATGGACGGGTCAATGCAGGTCACTGCTGCCTTGGCCCCCATTCTTGCTCCAGCCACCACTCACGCCTGCGATCCCAGATCAAGAGTTTTGGATCCTATGTATGGTTCCTGTATGGCGAGAACACTTCAGCGATTCTTGAGTGCACTTTGCAGCAACTCAGCCATAACCGGGCAATTCTTATTTATGTTGTGCTGAAGGAATGCGAGGAATGAAAGAAAACGAACGACTTTTTTTCGTTAATGTAAATATCTGGTATGAACCACTTTCCTTAGCACAACTTTCATTTCTCATTTAGTACGTAAGATCACAATGTGACTCAACATTCTATACAGAAACTGGTAGTGCTTAGCGTTCCTATATTTACGGCGATGCGCCAACTTATACTACGACCTTTGTTGAATTATCAGCCCATCCACTCGTGTATGTGATCATTCATGAGACTGTGATTTTACCGTTTTGAAGTTTTCGCGTAAAACTGTCAGAAATGGTAGTAGGTGAAATGGCAGTAATTTCAATTTCTAAGGATGCTCCAAATGGTCTTATGGACGTTACTAAACTTTCATCGAATAGGTAGTTTATCGGACTACCACTCTGATTTTTATGATTTCCGCAAGATTTAGGCGGACAGAGCAGTGTTAAAATTGAAATGTTTGATATGCTCTCGTAATTTTTTCTGAAACGCAAAATTTCACAGTACTGTTGCACCATTTGGAACCATCTAGACCAGAAGTGTGATTTAGATCGTTAGAGCGGGGTTCGAGAAAAAATATTTGGAGTTTTGATCATTATAGTTACTACAGTCATAATTACGTTATTCAAATAGGGAGGAGCGACGCGATGAAAAATTTTGATGAGCTGAAGTGTCGTAGGTAGAAATAATTTAGGAGGTTAAACAAGTTTGGTTTCTCAAGGTTCCGTCAATACAATAAACTATTCACAGCCACTATACCAACGTGCGGTTTATTTATAAACCATTCTCACGTATGTTTGTACAACTTAAACACTAATTAGAATATGTGTCCAATATGCAAATGAACAGTTGGAACAGACAAATGGAGACATGAAAATTAAAAATTAATGAGTAAACATGGACGTTAACATACCTTGGATGATGTATAGTTTGTTTAGATCAAGGATTTTAGTAAATGTACTTTACCATTTTCAACTGTATCAACTTCCTTGTTTCCATGTGTTATTTCATCATTTTTGTACACCAACTGTATCCTTATGAACAAGTGACGTCTAATGTTGAAAATTTATTCAACGAATTATGGACCACGTTACGTTTATTAAAATTTGCAGATTTTGGAGGCGCTGAAATACCACTATCTAGACTAACAATCATGCGAAAGGGATTAGTTGGCTCCGTCGAGCGGGATATCATCCTTCCACCAAATCGACACCCTTCCTGTGTAAATACACTGCTGAATGAAAGCAAAATAGTCGATGTGTGGGTGGACATCATTTATTTAAATGATGTCCACCCACACATCGACTATTTTGCTTTCATTCAGCAGTGTCAACTTGGACTACCAGCAACAAACAATCATGTGACAGGGGATTCGTTTGCTCCATTTGGTCCTCCTGTCGCCAAAAACAGCAACCTTCCTGAGTGGTGATTCCTCCGTTAAATGTTGTACTCACACGTAGTCCACTTTTCAAAGAGTTGCTTTCATTCAGCAGCGTCAATTCGAACATACTTTCGAAAAAATATACAGCCGACGAATTGATTGTTTCTTACCAAGAAGGATCTTTGGAGACGTATTCGTTCATTTTCTATATGCTGAACTTCATTCTTTCCATGAGTTATTTATTCACTGCTAACCTCCAACTGTTCATTTCCACATAAACATAATGTAAAAAATGTAATGCCGGCAAAGTGACGTTGATTATTGAAAATGTATTTAACAATTGAATTATGTATAACCTTCAGTTTATTAAAATTATCAGATTTTAGAGTTGAAAATATAGTCAAACAATAAAGGAAGTGTGAAGAGACAATGAAAGAGATGTTGTTGTTCTTGTTGTACATTGATTTTGTGTTTATCCAGTTTATGGGGGGATTAAATTACATTAAAGTTATAGATGTCTATCAACAACCTGTGTAAATGACTTGTCTGACAGACGAGTAGAACTAGTCTCAGAGCTGATCTTTTGAGTAGTTCAGGCAAAAGCCCAGAGAGCGCACTGCTAGCACTAGACGCTAAAATGGTGGAGAGATACAACGACGAAGTGAAGATACTTTTAACATCGGTTTGCTCAACATTGAAGCAGGAGCTCAGAATCGTCTAAGAGCTCAACCTCATCAGGGGACAATGGAGACGCTGCTCGCCCGCCCTACAGCCGCTTCGAATCTGGTGAATTCCCAACGGCCCTCCTTAAATTGAACGCGGCACGGACTGCGCTCGCACGAGGCAATCACACGCGTTCGGAAATACTGTATCTTAAAGCCAGATTCATCAAACGGGCCCGACCCTAGTTGAAAAATATTTAACTAAACTTTCTGCAACCGCCGAACATTACGGGTTATAAACGAAGGCCTTCGTCTAACGCATTTTTAGGGAAACATTTATAAGGTAAAAATGTAGTTACTAGTTTGCTGAAAGTTTGATAGTTTGATCAAAATCATTATAGCGTTTTTAGAGAAAAATGGGAAACTACCATTGGTTCTTCATTAAAAAAATGGTTAGAGAAATACTTGTGAATAACGAAAGGGTTACAAGATTACACACCGTCATAGTGTTTAAATCAGTGGGACATTTAAGGGGTTTTGGGGCACGTTTTGGTTGTTACCTCGGCCCACAGGAACATTTGTGGACAACGACGTGTTTTTGCAGAACAAAGTTAGGTATTAACTAGTTTAATTTTCTACTCAAAATCGTCATAGCCGTGGTCTGGTCTGCCTATTATCTCATTTTTGGTGCATCTTGGTTTCTCCCCAACTCCTTCCAACTGATGGAAACTATTCGTAATCTTATTTCCGCTCCTTGAAATAATAACGAAGAAAACCGAACAAAGTGGTTAGCGAGACGTATCAAACAACTTTCCTTGGTCTTACGTGCATTCAGTGATTCTCTTTACTGTAGCAACTAATCAAATCTGCTTTTCATTCTGATCATAACCACATTCTACATGACAGCGGAAGGCGCAAATCTGGAATTTGATGTGCTGCTCCTGCTTCTGCCACGACCACTATTGAGCAATTGACATGTGATTCAAGAGACAGCCTACGTGATTTTTTTTTTTAGAAGGATCGCGGTCACTGTTTTGGAATAATTGGGTAAAAGTTGTGAAAAATGGTAGTAAGTGACACGGTGGGGGTTCTGGGATTTATAGAGTAGCTAGACCTTGTGAACATTATAAAACGCTCATCGTACAGGTACTTGATTAGACTGCTACGTCAATTTTTCTGAATATCCAAGTACACTAAGTACTTTATAAGGAAAAACTCGAAATGTATGGTAATTTATTGTGCTGCTGTCGTCATTTTCCCACAAATGAACATTTCGTGGTGTTGTTGGATATTTTGGAGCTGCCTATAAAACAAATTTAATCAAAATAAAGCCTTTTTGAGAAAAATATATTTAGTGCTTTGATAAGTATAGTTAGTTTTGGAAGGTTTTTGCTCATTCCCTTATTTTGGCATTCCATAGTAATCTGCGGGCTAAAAATCAAGTTTGAGCTAATTTGGTTCAGCCGTTTTTGCTCAATTGCGTTCACGGACACAGGTCTGTTTCTTTATTTCATGACTGTACCTAAACCCTCGACGAGGGTTATATCAGTCATAGAAGTTGCGGTTTCGCTAATATGCAAGAGGCCGGCCCCTGCAGCATCCACCGAACTCAGACCTGTGGAGGTAGCCAGTCTCACCGTAGAGAGCTGTTGCCCGTGTGTTACCGCGCGGAGGTGACCACCTGAGGAATCACGTACCATCTGGGAGTAGTTCTTAATCTGGTTCCCTACCTGATCTTACTGTTTACTTGGGTGGCAAGTTTCAAAAGGACTGATCAACTATAACCACGTTTCTTAGCCATTACCTTCTTTGCGAACTTTGCAAAATGGTTATAGGCTTCCTTTGTAGCAGTCAAAGCTGCTAAGTTCGTTTGCCCTCTCAACAACCGTCGCTCACTGTTGTAGAAACTACAGTGGAGCAGCACATGGTTTCTTGTTTCCTCCGCACTGGAGGCACAAGACGTGCATAATGGAGAGGCTTTCAGAGAAAAGAAGTGGAGCCGCGCATTGAAGTCACCATGTCCCGTGAGGAACTGGCTCGTCCAGTGGTCTGGCTCAACCCATTTTCTAGAAAGACGTTCACGGATGTTGGGGAAGAACTCATACATATCACGTCCCTTTGACGAGGATTCCCATCTCGCTTGCCATTTCTCTAGAGCCCATTCATCAATGGCGGCAAGTTTCTGTTCTGTGGTGAGATCCGCACGGAGTTCAGCCCAAAGCTGGGGAAGCTCCGTTTCACTCTCCACTTGTCAATCATGCACTCAACAGCCAAATCAACTGGTGACTGACCAGTGATCACGTGGAGTGGTTCCGTTGATACAGACTTGTAGGCCTTGGTGATCCACAGGAGCGCGGCTCTCTGGGACTGGGCCAATACTCTCTTTGATTGACTGTTAGTTTGCTACCCCAGACAACAGGGCAGTAGCCAATCACACCTAAATAGATGGCCTTATACATGAGGATGGTGTCGTGGTAACACACACACCCCAAGTGGCCTTAGTAATGGCACGCAGTGAGGCAAACCTTGCAATGGTAGTGCCTTTAAGGGACTGGAGGTGTTGGTTGAAACCCCACCTCTCACCTATATTCACTCCTAAATACTTGACGTGCTTTTGTAGAAGGAGCCTGTGGCCGCCAAAGCGTATTGTGGGTGGATTATTCACTTTCCCCTTCAAGAGGATTAGCTGGGTTTTTTCCTCAGCCACCTGCATCTTGACGTGCTCGCACCATTGGTTGACAGTGCGGAGCACGTGGTGGGTTTTTTCTTCAATTTGGCGGACTGACTCTGCAAAGATCAGCACAGTCAAGTCATCCACATAGGCGTACGACTCGCAGTCAGTCTCCATGAGTTTCCTGAGAAGACCTTCGAAGAAGGCATTCCAGAGTGCTGGTCCTAGGACCGAGCCCTGTGGGCACCCCTTCTCAATCTTTCTCCGGACGGAGACATGCCTACCTTCTGTTGGCCAAGTACAGAGAGCCCAGCAGAGTGCAGTGCTGTGGTAAATGTGTCCACTTTGCTGTCCACCTCTTCAGGTGTGGATGCTTGCACTATTAGGTCGGTGTCTGCGGCACGCAGTTCACCTTCCAGTACCCTAAAGAATTGCGGCCAGTCAGCATTTTTTGTGCGGAATCGCTTTTCACGCGTGTCTTTGCAGAGGATGTTATCATCCGTAATGGCAAAGTCAATAACCATGTGATCGCTCTGCGTTGCACCTGGTACGACTCGCCAACCCTTCAATTTGAGTAGCAGGGTGTGGGACACGGCTGTGACGTCTATACACGACCTTCCTCCCGGGCCATCATAGGTCGCCTCCAGTCATGGGGTCGTTGGCAACAACCAAGTTGTACCTGGTGAGCAGCTCTATATACGCCTCGCCCGCCCCATCCAGGGTTGGGGATCCCCACAATGGTGATCTGGCGTTTGCATCAGCACAGACTACAGGGTCGTCCTGATAGGCCTGCTAGAGCCCGCCGAGTGGTTCAAGGCTGTTGGCAACTGGTGCGCCAAATTGCCTGTAAAATGACATTACAACCAGCTCAAAGCCACCGGCTCGGATGAGCACAGCGCCAAGTGCTGGCTGTTCAGGTGAGTGAGTGCGAGCATGTCAATGGACGGGTCGATGCAGGCTACTGCTGCCTTGGCTCCTGTTCTTGCTCCAGCCACCACTCGTGCCTGCGATCCGAGACCAAGAGTTTTGGATCCTATGTACGGTTCCTGTATGGCGAGGACACTGCAGCGTTTCTTGAGTGCATTTTGCAGCAACTCAGCCATAACTGGGCAACTCTTATTTGTGTTGTGCTGAAGGATTCGAACTGTTTTTGACCTATTCATAATCCACTCGTGACTCCTGGAGGGCAATCGCTCGCCTTGACGAATGGTACAGCGTGCCTCGTGTAGAGTGTGCGACCTGTTGGATTTTGCGTTCGACGCAATTGGCACACTTGAGGAGCATCACGCTTGAATTCCTTACTCCAGATGTGGCAAGGCGCACCAGGCGCACACAACAGGTCTTGTACAGGCCACTGCCAGGTGGCCATAGCGCTGGCATTTGTAGCACTGAGTGGGGGCTTGGTACTTTCGTATGGCGCACCGCTGCCAGGCTATTTGGAGGTGCCTTGCCCCCTCTAGTTTTTTGTACAGGCTGGGTGATACCTCAATCACCCAATCCTTCTGTCTGCCACGCTTTTGGTGAAGAGAGGCCTCGACATCCTGCGGCTGCAAGCCTAACGCAGGGTTGTGCTCAACAACTTGTTGGGCCAAGTCCTCTTTTTGAAGGTCGGTCCGCACGTCGCACAGCAGCAGGCGTGGGAAACGACCCAGGGGCTGACGCTTGAGCTTCAACTCCTTTTTGTGGAAATGTGGCTCGTGAGCGCCTTGGCCATTTCTGGCGTTTCCGTCACAATGACGGCGCCACCTCCTACTGCGGTGCGGATGTCTAGCACTCGGACACTCAGAGCTTGGAGGTCCGTAGCAGGGACACCCCGCATAAGCGCTTCCATTGCGTCAGGGTTGGAGGGACCAGCCTCTCCTTCCTCACATGTCCGCTCAACCACTACCACGTTTTGTCGTGGGTTTTTGGGGAGTTTGGCAAGCGGTGGAGGCTTTTTATTTTGGTTTTTATTTTTATTTTTGCCCTTGTTTTTGGGCGGAGGCATAGGCGGGCGCTGCCCTCGGCCTGCACTTCCTGCTTAGTTGGGGCCTGTTTCAGCTTCCTCTGCGCTTCCTGGCCCTGGCAGGCCGCCATTCCGCCTCAGCTCCATGAGGGGGAGGAAGAGCGCAGTAGCGGCTACTGCCGCATATGAGGGGCCTGGGGTACTACCCTGGCTCGTTGTTGCTCCTCGAGTTTGGGGGCTGGTGGCACTGGCTGCTGGGCAATTGCCCTACGCAGCTTTCCTCACGACAGCCGCCACAGTTTCCCGCAGGGGAGTGGCAGGGCGATGTCGTTGGGGGCATTAGCTTTTATAGCCAGCTTCGAAATTTCGAAGAGGCAACTAGTTACGAGGTTTCGCATAGGTCCTGTCGCGTTGGCCCCCATCCGTGCCAGCTGGCCGTGGATGATTTGGACGTATGCGCAAATTTGCTCCATGTCCGACAGTTTAGGTCCACGCTGTGTCGTGTGCTTGTAGTAGCCGGGTTGCCCGGGCCTACTAGGGGAGAAGGGGAGATGAACGCGGTTTGCCCGGTTCTTTCCGCCCTTGTTTGTTTGGACGACGAGTAGGTTGCTCATCGTCCGAAGAGGAGGGGTCGAGCTTGGCGAGCCCGAGGAAGAGGCGCAGGTGGCGTTTTTATTACCTGCTGAAGTTTTAGTTGACTTTGTCATGTTTTACTTATTTGGGGGTGATTAAAGAAGCGGACTGGTGTAGTGTATCCTGTGAGTTCATTTGTTGTGTGTGTTCGTGGTATGAGCGAGAGGTGCTCGAGGCAGTGTCCTGAAGCTCCCCTCAGGCATATTGATTCTAGCCCCTTTCGCTGGTCCGTTGAGGGTCAAGGAGGCCCCACATGCGCCGCAGCTGCCAGTCCGGCCACCCACCGGGACTAAGACGCATGAGGGATTTTTCGGCTGCTGCTCAGAGTCAGCCCTCGGCCACCAGTGATGTGGTGAGCGGACACACGCTATCAGCCGCCCCAGGAACGCTCAAACCTGGTTTTTCCTCCTCATTCCGAAGGCCGCACTCTATATAGGGGATCGCTCAAGGTGTTAGTGAGCTACTTCCAGGACTGTCTTTCGCTCATTATGAGTGTTTCAAGTGAGTGTGTTCTGCCACGCAAGCCGTTGCAGTGTATTTAGTATCTGGAATATGTTGTGTATGTCAGTGTCGTGAGCTTTAAGCCCCTTTAAGGCCGGTTTTAACGACCACGCAGAGGATACGGCAGGAGAATTCTGTACCCCTTCCTGGGGGTGTGTTCTGCGATCCCAGCTAAAGGTAGGGGTTCCCAGTGTGTCATGTATGTGAATGAAGTGTAAGTTGTGTCCCTTTTAGTCCGGCTTATACGAACACGCAGGGAGTACGGCAGTGGAATTCTGGACCCCCAACTGCAGGGTGAGCACAGTGTGGCGACAGAGTACACTGTGACGCCCAGCCACAGTTAAGCCTCGTTGGATGTAATCTTGCGGGGACCTCATAGAGGTGAGGTTGTCTTTCAAGCTGGGCCCACCCGGCCGTCCCTTTTAGTCGGCTCATACGACACGCAGGGAATACGTCAGCGGAATTCTGGACCCCCGACTGCAGGGTGAGCGTTCACGGACACACACACACACAGATCTGTTTCTTTATTTCATGACTGTACCTAAACCCTCGACGAGGGTTATATCAGTCATAGAAGTTGCGGTTTCGCTAATATGCAAGAGGCCGGCCCCTGCAGCATCCACCGAACTCAGACCTGTGGAGGTACGGCAGGTATGTGGTCGTTAGCCAGTCTCACCGTAGAGAGCTGTTGCCCGTGTGTTACCGCGCGGAGGTGACCACCTGAGGAATCCCGTACCATCTGGGAGTAGTTCTTTATCTGGTTCCCTACCTGATCTTACTTTTACTTGGGTGGCAAGTTTCAAAAGGACAGATCAACTATAACCACTTTTCTGAGCCATCACCTTCTTTGCGAACTTTGCAAAATGGTTGTAGGCTTCCTTTGTAGCAGTTAATGCTGCTAAGTTCGTTTGCCCACCCAACAACCGTCGCTCACTGTTGTAGAAACTACAGTGGAGCAGCACATGGTTTCTTGTTTCCTCCGCACTGGAGGCACAAGACGTGCATAATGGAGAGTCGTTCAGGGAAAAGAAGTGAAGCCGCGAATTGAAGTCACCATGTCCCGTGAGGAACTGGCTCGTCCAGTGGTCTGGCTCAACCCATTTTCTAGAAAGACGTTCGCGGATGTTGGGGAAGAACTCATACGTATCACGTCCCTTTGACGAGGATTCCCATCTCGCTTGCCATTTCTCTAGAGCCCATTCATCGATGGCGGCAAGTTTCTGTTCTGTGGTGAGATCCGCACGGAGTTCAGCCCAAAGCGGGGGAAGCTCCCGTTTCACTCTCCACTTGTCAATCATGCACTCAACAGCCAAATCAACTGGTAACTGACCAGTGATCACCTGGAGTGCTTCCGTTGATACAGTCTTGTAGGCCTTGGTGATCCACAGGAGCGCAGCTCTCTGGGATTGAGCCAATACTCTCTTTTGATTGACTGTTAGTTTGCTACCCCAGACAACGGGGCAGTAGCCAATCACACCTAGATATATGGCCTTATACATGAGGATAGTGTCGTGGTAACACACACCCCAAGTGGCCTTAGTAATGGCACGCAGTGAGGCAAACCTTGCAATGGTAGTGCCTTTAAGGGACTGGAGGTGTTGGTTGAAACCCCACCTCTCACCTATATTCACTCCTAAATACTTGACGTGCATTTCAAGAAGAAGCCTGTGGCCGCCAAAGCGTATTCTGGGTGGATTATTCACTTTCCCCTTCAAGAGGATTAGCTGGGTTTTTTCCTCAGCCACCTGCATCTTGACATGCTCGCACCATTGGTTGACAGTGCGGAGCACGTGGTGGGTTTTTTCTTCAATTTGGCGGACTGACTCTGCAAAGATCAGCACAGTCAAGTCATCCACATAGGCGTACGGCTCGCAGTCAGTCTCCACGAGTTTCCTGAGAAGACCTTCGAAGAAGGCATTCCAGAGTGCTGGTCCTAGGACCGAGCCCTGTGGGCACCCCTTCTCAATCTTTCTCCGGACGGAGACATGCCTACTTTCGATCGTAGCAGTTCTGTCTGTCAGGTAACTTCTGACGAGCGAGTACAGGTTGCGGGGATTCCCTACCTTTGAGTTCATTAAGGAGCGCTGGCCACCAAAGGTTGTCAAACGCCCCTCTGATGTCAATCAGAACTGCTACGACGTACTTAGCCGGTGCCAGCAGGGAAACACGCCGGATCTCGACAATGACATCCTGCGTGGACCTTCCTTTGGTACACCCGTATTGCCTGCCTGTGAGGTTGCGGCCAAAGACTCCTTCGAGGGACTGCAACATCAAGATTTCTAGTGTTTTGCCTAATATGGAAAGAAGGCTGAGTGGTCTCCATGATCGCGGGTCTGACTGATTGCGGTCGCCTCCCTTTTGAAGAGTGACAACGCGCGCAGTCTTCCACTGAGTGGGGAACTGTCCGACCTGCAGACAGTCATTAAATAAATTAAGGAGGCCGCTGGAGATTGTCCGCTCAGCCTTCCTTAGCATATATCTGAGCCTCAAAACATCTATTAGTGTTTGATGTAAGAGATTGGAAGGTTTATTTAGTCACCAGGAAAGCTTACGGCTTTCTGGATACAAATGTATAATTTTCTCCCTTAGAATCGCATACAAAAACTATCTGGTCCGATGCATCACACACCACCTTATCACTACGTACATTCGGCGAGTTTCATCTCTCTAGTAACTAATCCAATAGAAATGAGAGTTCAGAATAACTGATTTACTGTGCCTGACCATGTTGTCTCTGGACGAGTGCAAATTGCCAAAGGAGTTGGTGAGGTGCGAGCTTTTTGTTCAAACACACAGGAGGGACAGACTGAGGGCAAGGTTGCTCAGAAAAAAACTGGCGGATGGATAGGTGGGGGGGGGGGTTGTTTGATGGTTGGGAATCTCACAAGGGAATCCCCAATCGAACTTCCTGGATTTGGACGAAAAGGAAAATTCCTTAGCTGCAGAAATGAGCCGTTAGAAGAGATTTCAACATTTAACCCATGTAGCAGTCAAAGAATGGAGAAAGCCTGAGCCGTTCTAATGCATATAAAGGACGATTGATGGACGGGGGGCTTCGGAGCATCTTGACGGAGGCGTTTGGGGAAATCAAAGCGAGTTTAATGTTGAAAGAGTAAACGTATGATTGCGCATTGTTCGGCGGGTTCAGACTTCCCAAAATCAGCACTTTCTAAGACATTCGTGGAACGTAGGTAAGTGCTTCGTGATAGATCATCATACAATGTACAAGGGTGGCGGGAAGTTGCGTGATATTTGTGCACCAAGTATTTTTACTTTCCTTGCTCTACGAAGTAGAAAGGAAAGTTATGTAATCGGCTGAAAAAAAAATTTTGAGTTCTCTTCAGATCTTTACGTTTCAGACCCCCCTGAGTCCGAAAAACACTATTTGGGAAAATGGTCTGTGTGTGTCTGTGAACGATTTTTAGAGAGAACCACTGTACCAAATCAGCTCAAATTTGATATCTAGCCCAGTAGTCACTATGGGACGCCAAAATAAGGGTATGAACAAAATCCACCGAAATTTAACTATAGTTATCATAGTGATCAAAACACCAAATATTTTTTTTCTCAAAAACGGCTCTAACGATTTTGATTAAATTTTTTATATTGATAGCTCCAAATATGGCAACTATACCATAAAATCCCCATTTATGGGAAAATGACGAGAGCAGCACAATAAATTACCAAAACTTTCGACAAAATCGATTTTAGCGCGGTTTTTACAGAAAACAATCGTACCAAATCAGCTGAAACTTGATGTGTAGCCTACGAGTTACCATGGGACGCAATAGTGAGGGTATGGGCAAAATCCACCGAAAGTTAACTATAGTCATCATAGTGATCAAAACACCACATTTTTTTCTCAAAAACGAATCTAACCCCTATAAATAAAGTTTTTATATTGACAGCTCTCCATGAGGCAATGATACCAAAATTCTCATTCGTGGGAAAATGACGAGAGCAGCACAATAAATTATCAAAATTTTCGACCAAAAGCGTTTTTCGCGCAGTTTTTTCCCTATAAACTCCGCTGGAATTCTCGTAGAATGTTAAAAAAAATCGGTATTATAGTCCAATCATATACCTAAAGGGTGAGTGTTTAAAAACGCTCATGAGATACATGGGGCTCACTCCAGAAATTCCTGAATTTCAACTACTGCCGTTTCGCTTAATACCAGTTCTAACAGTTATTACCCAATAACTCTGCAAAAGTGATTACTATCCTTCTTCAAAAAAATTCGTGTTTACAGCCTCAATAATTTTCTGTGTACCAATTGCTCAATAAAGGTTCTGGAATGAGTACGAGAAGCACAATAAATTCCAGAACTGTAGGCGCTACCGTTTCCTGCTGCTGTGACGTGTTGTTTGACCAAGTTCAAAGGCCATGTACACAAGTGAATTGGCGTAGAGCTAAGGAAAGTTGTGTGTTGCAACGCACCAGATATTTAACTAACAGTTGGATCCGTTTGATGAATTTCCATAATAAGCTTACAACACAAAAAATAGGTCATCTTTCTATCGCTTTTGAAATAGTGAGAGAATTGAACAATGAAGCCTTTTTCTACAGGTCTTCGACCAATCAAAGCGCTTCTCCTAAGTTTAACCACGTCTAGCTCGGATGGTTAGCAGCTAAACGGGGATTTAGAGGCAATCCGCGTTTCAGTTACGCCGATTTTTTTCTGTCAATTATTCAACTATTCTCGTATGTAAGTTTATACTCGGAAACGAAGAAGAGCGATTGAAAAACGAACGAGGGGTTCTCCTGAAAAGAAAGTACTCACAAAACCACGTCCTAGAGAATTTCACCCTTTTTCTGAGTGTAAGTAGCTTGACAAATCCGATACCCATAACGGAATTCAAAACGTTAAAAGCGTGAAGGTGCCTCGTCGTTGATGAAGGCCCTATGTCGTAATGCGTGCAGCCTTGACACTCAAACGCTCAAGACAAATTTGAAGCGAGCGCCTAACGAATTCCAAATCGAAACTTACCGCTTCAAACGAGATTCGAGTGAATTGCTATTTAACTTAGACAATTAACAATACTTTCCTTACGCTTTGGGTAGTGGGAAGTAAAAATTGAAACTATAGAAAGAAACTTGGTCGCAGTAACTAACGCTGTTTTTGAATGAAACGTGTTGAATTGAAATTGTGGTACTTAAATATCTTGAGGAGTTCTGCAAAGGGCTCTTTCCGAATATCAATGCTTTTTACTTTTCCGAGCGCTGCGAACTAAGAAGAAAAGTGATGTGATTGGGTGAACATTAGTTGTTTATGAGTTTTCTGCAGACCTTTATGAAAGGTTTCTGAGTCCGAAAAACGCACTTTGAGAAAGTGGTGTGTGATTGTGTGCCCATAAACGCGACTGAAAGAGGAAGGCTAAACAAAATAAACCCAAATATCCAGCCCGTGACACCAAAATGGGGGCATAAACAAAATCGGTCCGAAATTGACCACAATTATCATAGTAATCAGAATAGCACAGTTATTACGATTTTGATTACTATGATAATTGCAAAACAGTTTTAGGGGCCATAATTACTTGCATCTTGCCCAACTGTGGTCTGTAGATACCGAATAGCGACAACATCACAGAATCCTTGAGAAATGAGAATAATCTGTTCGTGGAACTACGCGACCTCAGTCAAAAAGCCCCCAATGTCACTATTTAGTGATTTCCTCTTTAGTGTTTCTCCCTGGGACGAATTTGGTATCGGCTCACAACAGGTCCTTGGTTCCGTTACCTTCGTTGACCGAAGTGGGAAATCGATTTCGGCAAGGACGACCCACGTGAGTGCGACAAGTGCCCATGTGGGCATCCGGAGAGACAATGCGGGCGGTGGAAAACAAAGCTTTTTTATGGCCTTGCATTTGACAACTGCGTAGAGCGCATCCAACTGACACGTCTCGGGTGAAGTAATTAAATTAGTAGAACACCGTTCCCTCTCTCCTCTTCTTCTTTCTTAACTGCAATAATTCGCACTGTAATTCTCAGCTCACGATCCTTTGCAGCTCGAAGTGTGAAACTGACGTTCGATATGACGTCAAGTCGCCTTCGTCTGCCAGCCAACGAGGGTTAACGACTTTTAGCTAGGCCCGTTTTATGTAGTGTTCGGCGAGTGTTATTAACGCACAAATTTATTGAGAACACAAAATAAGACCAAAAATAATGAGCAAGGCTAATCCAAGTCGTTAGATTTGTTTTGGAAATATCTTTTCTCGACCCCAGCCGGTACAACACACAATATACACAGACTCAGTATCTTCGTTCAACGCACTTCTTCGAAAACGCTTACGAAAAACAAAATGTAAATACTAGTTAGCTGAAAGTACCCGCCGAAAAGTTATCAAACTCGTTAAAGCCGTTTTTGTGGAAATGCGAAAAACCTTAAAATCGTCGAATTTAATTTTTACTTTCTTCAGCTCTACGGAGTAGGAGGGCATGTTATCGGCTAAAAAATCTTTTGAATTTTTTTCAAATCTTCACGTTTAAGGGCATTTGTGACCGAAAAACGCCGTTTGAGAAAAATCGGCCTAGGACTAACTATAGTTCTCTTTTTGTTCTTTAAAAAACAGCTATAACGATTTGGATTAAATGTTTTGTATGCGATTGAGAAAAATTGGCCTAGGACTAACTATAGTTCTCTTTTTGTTCTTTAAAAAACAGCTATAACGATTTGGATTAAATGTTTTGTATGAATAGTTACAAATAACACAGCAGTAGGATGTGACATAAATAGCAGCAGCTCAGTAAATTCTGGTTTCAGTTTCTACATTTGTTTGTTTAGTTTACCAAAATGTGTTGGGTTAGTAGTTGAAGCTACAAAAATAGCTAAATGTGCTTAGGGATGAGGATGGTGTGATGGTTTGCACCAGCTATTCTGATGTATTTAGGCTCATTTGTGAGGGACGGAATGCGGGTATAGGCTGCTAAAAGACGCAAAAACAGGCTGATCAAATTCGGAGAGAGAGAGAGAGAGAGAGAGAGAGAGAGAGAGAGAGAGAGAGAGAGAGAGAGAGAGATGTTTCATTGTCATTCATCAGACACAGTTATCGTTCATTCCATCTCTTTGCTAGCCACTTCAATTCACTATTTTTCTACTCATTGCTTTATCCTATTACACAAGGTACTAACATTATTGACGCACTAGTGAACAAAGTTCATTGGATTAGTGTAGACACTCCTACACACACACAGAAAACGCTCTTGCGTCCTTCCAAAAGGCAGTGTAGTGCTCAGCGGAAAGTCGCAAAACAAACAATAAACTATTGACCACCTGTGGAAGTGAAGAAGAATATTAATCCAGTTGCAGATTGCATCATTCAACCGCTTGAAAATCAAGTTGAGAAACTCGAAGAGTTTTGTCTGTCCCGTTTTTCTAAAATACCTTCAGGTCGAGTATGCTAAAACCGTAAAATAATGAACTTCGTCGCGCGCTTTGCTTTTTACGGTATAACTTTCTTTTGCAATCCCTTCGCTTAGAGTCGTTAACGTCACTTTACTGCCAATAGGCGTATAGCTTTTGAAAAGTTGTACCTTGTTGTTTTGGAGCGCCCTTCAACTCGAACACAACGTCTACGGATAACCCAGTTAAGACTTCACTCATTTCTTGGCATAAAAACAAAGTTACGTAGCTCTGAAGGTTACCTGGTTTGATTTATTGGGTAGTTCGTGGCAGATCAACGTCACAAATAATAATTTTAACCGCTTCAAGTTTTTATTACTACGATCGAATATTTGAATACACAGGCCAACAGGCCCATTCTTCGACACAACCACGTAGTCATGTGTACACGTCATCGTCCGAGTGCATCACTCGTCAGTTTATGTACTATTGACGTACAGGCGTTACTTTCCTTAGCTTTACTTAGTAGGAATTAATTGTGTAATCGGCTGAAAAAAATTAAGGTTTCTTCAAATCGTTACTTTTTAAGGGCTCTTAAGTTCGAAAAACTATTCTGAAAGTGGTCTGTGTGTCTATGAATGCGATTGAGAGGAACCGGCAGAACTGAATCGGCTCAAATTTCATATTTAGTCTGTAGGTGTAACTATTGGAGGCCAAAGTGAGGGTTAGAGGGTTGAACGGCTGATTAGAGAATTAGTTGTGGAGAAAAAATTGCGGTTATAGATTTCATTCAGGTATTAATTAACTAGAATAGAAGTAGATCCGTTGAATGTTTAATAAAAATCATTACGGCAGTTTTTGAGAAAAACTCCATAAGCCCAACATTGGGCACTCTTAAAACTCAATTCTTTTTTTTCGACTGATTGAACGAATTTCCTTCCCACTGCTAATGCTAAGAAAAGTGAAAAGGAAAAATGATGCTGTCAAATATTCTGGATCCGACAGCTCAACCAAGTTCTCATTCTAAGGAGCTGCTTTCCTCTGATTGAGGACATTGAAGCAGTAAATCTCGGTGAACCTAATTTGGATATTTCTGTAAGTCGTTTGACATTCATGGAGTAGAATACGAGAACCTTGGGAGTTCTGGGGTCGTCCACTAAGGTAGTTAGGTAACAGAACTGAGAGGTTGAACGACCGATGAAAGGATCACCTCGGAATTCAAATTTTTAGGCAGGCGCAGGCGGCGTGTAGGACGCCAAACTGTTTGGGGCTGCAAGAAAGTTGTTTCTAGTTTACGTTTCTGTTTATATGAATTAAAATTAGTGTTAGTTGCTAGGAAAACTAACAATCAATCTGGAAGCTTTTTTTCACGAGGAAACGCAATGACGCAATGGTTTCATTAGAATCTCCAAGTGTATGGTTGTTTCTTATAAGAGGCAAAAGGCTGAGCCCACATGACAAACTCAACAAGCCCTGTGAAGAAATTAACTATAGTTACCATAGTAGTAAAAATGTGCTATTATCGCCAACCCGGTTTACACATCCCTGTGGAAGGATCTTACTTCTACTCCAATTGCTATTTTATAACAACTGCAATGCTCTGATTAAATTTTTTGTATGCATGGGTACAAAAGAAAATGGTCTGTGTGTGTTTGCGAACACGATTGTAAGGGAAAGACTAAACCAAATATGCTGAAGGTATTAAAGCAATAGGGTTATGTCCGCCAGTAGGCAAATTACTAAAGTTAACGTACCTGTTAGGTGAGTCCGTCTCCTTTTTTTCCGTTTTGCAGATCGAATTGGTACGCCAAAATAATGGTATGATCCAAATTGATTCAAAACTACTGTTTATCAACCCAATATTGAGCTTAATGACTTCTTTATTCTCTACCCAAGCCCGATTGATCATGACACTGTTTGTACGTACCATCACTACTTTGCCTCACTGTCGAATCTCATTTTTCTGTAAATCTAACCTTCACCTTGTTCTTTCCCGTTCTTCGTTTTATTACGACCTCCAGGAGGCCACGAACATTGCCTGATATTAGCGACGCAAGATGATGTGCAGAGCATTTTTAAAATGTTCTTCAAGTTCTTTACTCTGCGACATCGAGCCAGATCTGCAATTCTTCCTTAGTTTCAGACTCTGCATCGTTTTATTTACATTTAGAAATTTATTTTGGGCTTTCTTCTCGTTTTACGAAGGACCCACACCATCATATTGTTTTTCATTAGTTCAATATATAGTCCACATACCACACTTTGGGAAGTTTTCCTTGGGAGTATCGGTACAAAACCTCGAGTAACAACTACCTACTGTTATCATACTGACCAAGACACCAAATTTTTGTCTCAAAAACTGATTGAATAGTTTTGGCGAAATATTTTGTGTAGACGGTTTCAAATGTGATGAGAGCGCTATAAAATGTTTGTGAGAAAATGACGAAAGCGGCACACTAAATTATAAATTATCAAGAATTTCGACAAAAATTAGCGCATTTTTTCTCAAATTTACTTTTTTTGCACTCAGAAAACTTTAAATGGCATAGACCATTTTTCTATCGATTCGTAACTTTCCTTTTTACACTGTAGGGCGGGGAAAAGTGAAAATACGCACAACTTACCAGACTATTACTTCCTACGCTGTACAGTCGTGTTTTTAAAAGAAACCTTAACACATGCTGTTCAGGGGCTCAAGCGCTTTCAGGAACGTATTATTACTTTAGTTGAGCGCTCTTAGCCTCAATACATAGTTCACTCTGCGGGTCAAGAAAATGAAATTGGGTCGCGCCAACGGGGTAGGTGCAGGGGCAATATTCGCTCGTCTGTAGACTCAAGGTCGCTCCTTCTCGAAGCTTTTGTCAAGGCAGCGAGTATTGTCTCGCGAACTGAGAATTACGTCACAACTCAAACTGACGAGTTCGACATTATCTGTGCGTTCGAGCGATTTGTTAAAAGATACTCCGCCGGGTAAATTAATTCCAGGGATGACACGAAGAGCTGAGTCGGTTCGATATTAACCAGTGAAGCTGATATATTTTGTGTTACGCGTCACTAACATTAATTCGTTATAGCTCGTACAGACAAAACGGATCGATATGACGCTCAGGTTTGAGTTTCACTAAGTAAGAAGTGAGTACCATAACCGAATCATCTCGTGAAAGGTTTGACAGCAATGTTATTACATGTGACTCGACATTCATATACATCACGAGACCTCCACCGGGCTTCTTTAGAATTAAGTGTTTGGTGTAATACACCCCAATTGTTTGCCTTAATATTCGCAAAAGCCAGTTATGTAGAAGCTGGGACAGCAAATAAGTGAAGAGAGTTCTGAATGTTTATCACGTAATCCTCCGCATCAACTTTCCTCAGCCCTGAATGCATTCAGCAATTTTTATAACATTAGCAACTAATCACTCAGTTTATACGAACCAAGTTCTACTCTCTAGTCTGGATGATCAAATCCAGTAAGTTTGGGTGGAAATTTTGAAAAGGCTAAAAAATACAGTTTTTAACACTTCTTCGTTGTGTCTCTGCTCAACGGACTGTCAGAAGAACATTCATGGAGAACAATATGAAGGTATTGGACTAGTTGGAGAAGCCCAAAGACCTTCCAGTTTGAAGAAAATTGAGGCCACCATTTTTCGTGAAAAGCTTCAATCAAACCACTTTTTGTTTTCTAGGCCTTTATCATCGTTATTTACGCTTTCACTGATATTTACGCCAAATGAAGTTAGGTATCGATTAGTGAAAGGTAATTTAAAAGTACAACCAAAATCTTTAGAACCATTTCCGAATATAACACGGAAAACCTTTTTTTTGGTAAGTTTGGACTCCCACCCCCTTCTCGTTGATGGTAAAAATCGCATGTCACCAAAATAATGGAATTTCTGTGTCCCCCTGGAAGTTTCAGTGAATAGAAACTAAAGGAAAATTCAGTAATCATTTTTGGCCGATTGTAAATCTCTCCTCTCCCTCGTTTGTTGTAAAATTGAATATTAATTCTTGTTGAATTCAGCTTCCCGTCCTCACCTCTTGTTATGCGCGGAAATTCAGAGGAATCAACAATGCATTTGTAATTGGAAGTTGAGTATTTTCGTATTCGCCAGCTCCCTAGGTGGAGCAGTCGAGTGAAAATAATTTGAAAAAAATTTAGGAGTAACCCCTTCAATCCACAATCCATCAATAATTTGTTTCAACGACTCCCGAGTCCCTCAGACACGAATGAATTGGGCCTAGTTTCAAATCTTGATTTTAACTTCCAACCGACTCATTGTTCACGGAACAGAGCTAGTCGAGCCTCATTGAGTTGCAGAGAGGAGTCCACAATGCACTCCGTTTCTCAACTCCAACGCTCCAAGCTCTTCGAGACAATTATCTGTCGAGAAGACACCGATTTCGTGACCGTAGTCTCATCGGTGACACAACTTAGGAGATGCTTGGGGATGATTGGATAGTGAAAGTTCGTTTTGATAAGAGAAGGGCTTCCATTAAAATTATTATCCTTTCAGGTAGAAGACAAGAGGCACGAAGTAACGATTACAAGCCCGGGGTCGCTATACTGTTGAAGACTGTGTTTGAGTCGCTTCGAACACGTGCAGCGAATGTGTTAAAAATTAAATTCCTGCTATCAAAATTAATCTAGCAACGCCAGTACTAACGCCGAATTACATTGAAGATTTGATATCGGAAATTAGTGAATAAGTTTACTTATCTGCTTGCCATAAGATTTAATTATTTACCCTTCCTGCCAGACAGATGAAACTTTAAGATTTAATTAACTCCTTTCACTATTTTTACTTAGCATACAGCAGGAAGTAAGTTAATCGACGGAAAACGTTTGTTTTAGTTTTATTCATTGTTGATCAGCACGAAGCTTTGTAAAAAAGTGCACAAGTGCTCGAATTTGACGTTCGACCTGCACACGAAAAAGTAAGCCTCAAAGCACTCGATTCCAAACAAACTGCAATTGTCATTGTCATCATCTAGCCACAAATGTTCAATTTCAAGAACGGCTATTACTATTTTGATTATACTTCGTTTTTCATGACTATCTCTGGCGTGGAAGTAAAAATAGGCGTTTTAATTCTTCGGAAAAACGGCTTTAACGGTTTAAATCAAAATCACTGGTTGCTTCCACCTAGTCAATATCTGTGGGTCGCTCTCAAAACACGTGTCCTTGACTGTCCCTAGAATGGAGATAAGCAAAACGAAGCTTTTTCACGTTTTCAACATTTACAGTAAGTACATAAATGGATTTTGATCATCTTGACGGAATACCTTCTAGCAGGGTGTCTACCTACACATTGTTCTGCACAAATGTTTCTGTACCTTTTCGTTAAAGAAAATATATAAGCTCCAAAAATTATATTTGTGGAACACTAAATGATTGTTTTTCCGGTTATCTCAAAAACAACTAGTACGATCTCGATCGAACGTACCGGGTACATTTTGTTCTCCATGATGTTTCCGCCGAAATACGTTGAGCGATCATACAGCACCCACGTACACAGCACACCCTTTTTAACTTTTCTTAGCTCTACGAACAAAAAGGAAAGCTGTGTAATCGAAAGAAAAATTTCAGATCTTCAAGTTTTAAGTCAGTGAGTGTCTGCGAAAGACATTAAGAGAAAACGAGGGGAGCAAAGCGGCTCAAATTGAATATTATACCTGCCACATTACGCAACAGCATAATGCAAACTCGGCCCCAGGTTAACCATACGTATCATAGTGATCAAAATGCTAGTTTAAAACAGCTCTTGACAATTTTAGTTAATTTTTATGTATGAATAGTTCCAAATGACGAGACGTTACCATAACATTATCACCCGTGGGAAAATAACGAGAGCTAATGAATTATCACGAAAAAGGATTTCAGTGCGATTTTTTCCCAATAAATCTCGATCGTATGGTACCACTAAGCTCGTAGCTACTTGTAAGGTATTGAGTTTAATAATGATCATGGAAAAAATTAACCTAAAAGAAAGGTTTTTTGCAAAGTTCGAACCAGTCTAACGAATTTGGCAATACTTTTAAATTATTTTCTACTGAACATTTCCTCACGTCTGTTCTGAATAAATCAATTCGGTAAACAAAGAAGGAACCAATGAAGGAAAACGGTTTCTTTACACTTTTTGAATAACAGATTCAACGGTTTATATCAAACTCACAAGTCGTCTTGAACTAGTCAACATTAATGTATCGTGTAGCATAAATGTTCCGCTAATAGTCTGTTGGATAGAGAACTGATACTATCCATCGTATTTGTGATCGAAGCAGGAGATGTTCCGGAACACACCTTCCTGATGACGACATTCGTGACAGCTAAGTTGAAAACGTTGAACTTGACCATTTTTTTCTCGAGAGGAACGCCCTTGAGAGAAATTCGCTTAGTCGCGGAGCCCACACGGCAGATGTGGGTCAAGTATATGTGTCAAGAAGATAGCTAACGATATGAGCGGAGCGGCGAGTAGATAAAAACATGATGCACCGTCAACCATCATATGGGTTCAGGCGAAGTCAAGTACGTGGGTGGTCTTTGTTTTGAGAATTCCAGCCCTCAGGGGTTTTTACGAACATCGAACTTTGTCTGCAGGCCTTAACAAGATACGTATCACACAACATTACTCAGCCCTATTTCAGGACATATGCACGCTCTATATGTTCGCTCACATCGCTTAACGGAACTGGCATGGAGTGGAGGCCTTGCGGTTCGAATGCGATGGACCTTCAGCCCTCTCAATTGATTTCGCGAGTTTTGGTTAATGACGAGCTGGAGATAACCGGTTCCACGCAGGTATTTTTCCATCTTGTTCGCGAAATGAAATTCGGAGAGACATTTCGCAAGATGGTCACCTCGAAACACTGGAATTGTAGAACAAGTCATTCAAAATTGTGCAAACATAATAAATAACTGGTGCATCGCATCACACTACTTTCTACAGCCCAACGGACATTCAGCTAGTTTCATGGCTTCATCTATTTTTTACTCGGAACATTTGAACCTCATTTTACGTAGGAAGTAATAGCTTTTAAAGGTATGAGTATAATACCAGTAGGATTTATAAGATAAAACTGTGCTGTACGTGATGACTGGGGTTTATGAAAAAAGTGAGCCAAAATCGACTTTCGGGCCTGTAATCCACAGGCTAATTATGAAATTTGAGTCCATTCGCTCTCTCTCAATCGCGTTCACAGGCCATTTTTTAACTTATCTCAATTTTCACGTTTTGATGCCAGCGTAATTGAAGGTGATGTAATGGTGAAAAATATCTTTCATCACGCTGGGGTTTCATTCAGTCTGTACAAGCTTGGCAGAAATTAGCTCAAACGGTCAACTTAGAAACAGGTAGTGCTTAAAGTACCGGAATTATTTCCCCCTATTTGTGTCACGACTTCTGGAAAAATATAGTAAACTCCATGGAAAAAGTTAGTAACAGATACGACATCAGTTTGAGTTTCAGGATTTTGTGGGATGCTATTTGCATTTCATCGCCGATATTAAACAACCTCTGTGTAGGTAACTTATTGGATTACCAACACAATTCATTGGAAATGGCTAGCTAGAACGTTAAAACGTAAACATGCAAGGCGAAATTTTGAAAATGTATTGCAAAACTCTCGTCATTTTCCTACAAACAAACATTTTGTAGTTTGGAACAGTCCGTACGAAAAATTTAGTCAGAATCGTAACATCCATTTTGAGCAAAAAAACATTTTGGCAGTTTGATCACACTACAGTTTTTTAATCTTTTTTGGCTCAAACCCCCTCAAACCATAATATTAAATTAACCAAATATAGTAATAATAATAAATTAAGCGAATATAGTAATAATCACTTATTCGAAGTGTTGACGTTAAAGTTGTTTTTCGTTATAGCCTATTCTCGAGATCTGCGTGAACCTTCTGTCCTCCTTCTGATTTTATCTCGTTATCAGTAAGTGTAGGCTGACAATAGCCATACATTGTATTTTCAACCATTACTCACGTAGTTATAAAATTAAATGAAAAATTTCAAAGGGTCTACTTAATGAAATGCTACAAGGTGCTTCGAACCTGAACGGCATTTCATCTTCCCATAAATCGCTTTGTAATTTTTTCTTCGTCCTGCCGAATACTTAAATTTCTTTCCTGCATCGTAGGCGTTAGACAAGTAAAATAAATTAAAACTCAGGTATCTTTTGCGCACTAAAGTATTTGAAACGTTTAGTTGTGATGAAAACTGAAAAAAATAGATCAGTCAGAACAGCCAATGACTGTTCCTTTCTACTTCGATTGACTAAAGCTAGTTAATAAATGTCAACGCGCATGTTTACCGATTGGCATAGTGTGGACGCGCATCTCAGCGCAGCTTTCAAATCGTCGACGCACGAGCGGGTATCAGGAGGCGGTTGAGTTGTTTCCAGTTAACATCGCACTTGTCTCGTAGACGACGCTACCCTGGTCCTGCCCGCCCTTGAAATCACGATCAAAGCGGGTCAGGAAGGACAAGGGCAGGAGCTCCGCTGGGCGACGCGGTGGTGACGCAACGGTTGCGCGCGGAACGAAGCGAACGACGTTGTTTGCGGTAGACGCGAACCAGCCCCGTTCCAAGTCTTTCACAACCCCAGCGACAACCGCTGCCTTCCACCCTCGTCTATATAAATAGACTGTCACCTGTCCCCACTTTCAGTCGCTTTTCCGCGTCCGCTGTGTGTCTCTCGTGTTTCCACTGAACAGGTCGTGCTTAAGTGTCATCTTGTCAACTCTGTCATCTCCCTGGTTGTTTATAAAATCTACAGTGAGTTGCCGCCTTGTTGTGTTGTCTTGAGGGAAGTATTCTAGGCCTCAAATTCGACGTCTGAAGCATTTGCCAGTATAAAGCAACTAATTAATAAACTAAAGCAAACTAGTTAGTACATTTTCATAGAACTTTATCGTGTCAAAAGTTACCAACATCCGCTTCACGGTATTCTCCAAAGCATATACTTATATACTCGTATCTCCCCATTACCCTCTATAACTTTCAACAAGTGTGAACCAGAGAGTTCGAAAATACTTCAAATATCACTTGTAATTTCCTAAGCAAACTTTTTAATCAGAAGAATCGGGAACTCCAAATTTGATTCTGAATTTATTGAAAATGCATGAAGATGCAATTTGTATGTGATCTATACCGACGTAGTCTTTTATAACGAATCAAACGACACCGCCAACGCATTGATAGTTCAAACCGTTCGGGATATACTCGTATCATAATTTTCCAGGTATATTCTTCACAATTTTTAATAGCGAGGTTTAGACTTTTAGTCAGCCTATTTTGCCGCCCACAATTTGGTGCAACCCAGGCTTACTTAATAAAACTCGAGAGAACACGGAAAAGTTCTGTTTACTTTCGTACAGTGAGCCAAGAGTTGTTTTCGGGGAATGCTCTATGCATATGAAACAAAGAGGGAACTGTTTTTTTACTTTTTGGGGAAACAGAATAATTAAGATGAAACTCATAACGTGTTTGCAACTAGGCGATTCAAATATATTGTTGCTCCTATTGGTTCCTCTGGGCAACGTATATAACAACCAACACATGCCAAAAAGTGCCATACTGGTGGAACCTTCCTGCAACCAATACTCACATTTAAATCCCGGTAATTACTTCTGTAACCTGCCTCGTACTAAGATACAATCCTCACTCCATTAGAAAATGAGATTTACCGAGTGTGGTAGTTGGTTTGTTACCTTTTTTCAAAAATGAGTTCTAACAATTTAATCAAATTCATAGGATACTTTTAGCCAAATTTACATGTTGTGCTACATAAGCATTTATTAATATTTGTTTTCTGCAGCATATCGAATTATTGGTCACTCAATTAGTGAAGAAGAAAGTATTAGCGAATGTGAACTTCAGCTGTTTGAAAAACAATGATCTGACGTTGGAGGGAATCTGACATTCCTTCGTAACGGTTTTGGTCTGCATCAAACTGGCACAAAATAGATGGTATGGGGTTCCCCAAATTGACGCTCCCTAGGGCTCTGACGTAACTGTTCATGGTCACACAGTGACAGTTATGAGTTGCAGCTGATCGATTGCCATGGACCTCACAACTGATAGGCAAAGCAGCACTCGTGTTTGATTTGTCCTCATAATCGATTTCTGCTAGGGCGTTAAGGAACCGTCACTGTGGGATGAAATTGATCAAGGAATAATTGCGAACGTACTCTAAATATCGAATGTGCAATCTACACTGAAAATTGGATTCAGAGTGGATTTGTTTACTTCCCCTATCGCTGTATTGTCTGATTGAGAGACAACAGCGGAACTAATCGGCGTTTTCGATGTAATTCCTGAACTAAAATAGCAACATTTACTACAACAAAAACTCACCTTGATAATCTTGTAAATTATTTACGCAATGGCCATTCAATGAAGAGGGAGGCTAAAATAGAAGTAGTCCAGTAGATTCTGGAACCTTACGCACTAGCAGTTTCTATATACAACGTTGAGCTAAGCTTCACCAAGTTCCTGTAAACTAAATGAAAAACGGACTTGATTGGTTGTTAGGATGACAAAAATGTCTGAATGCGCGTAGAAATGGAGACAGTTGTGTGTGTCTCGCCAGATATTTTCTTTAATAAAGTTGACGCGGAAAGTCGAAATTGAAGAAGGTTATCTTAATCAGAGGCTTCTTAGTTGTGATAGTTGCTACACATTCATTACAACGCGTGAGTAGTTGAAATGGAACAAGCAATTCAAAGCAATTAAACGCCAGTGTGTGCTTTACTCTACGCCCATCACGCTTGACATTGAATTGCCCATACGAGGCGATTTGTTTACATCTGAATTCTACTTCTCTTCAAGCACTAACAGCAATTGAGAACTGACATATTTTGATCGGAAACCGTGAAACCTGGCTCGCTCTTACCTCACGTTATCGAAACGTTTTGTAACGCCCAAGGTCCATTGAAAGTAACCCCCTACTCAATACAGACCTTGCTAACTGCACTGGACTGTCGTAGCGCTTCGACCGGTTTCGAGCCGACACATTAAACGATTTTTCGGAAACGAGGATTATGACATTGCCTCGGACTCGAGCCAAATGACAATGTGCAATTAAGTTGCTCAACGGCTAATTGAAATTAAATTATAGACGGCTGCGTTCGGCTGCTATTGAGAGCTGTATACATAATTGCTGACATTACTCCTGCAAATACTCAGGGGTTCTTTTGTTCACTTCCATCACAATGAATACTAATTTGTACTAATACTGTTATGCTCCACTATAGACATTAATTATTACATTCATTCACCACTCTTCACATTGCTATAAACATTATTATTTACACTTATTCATCACCTTTTTTGCCAGGCTAAATATTCGTTTTTAAATGGATTCATCCCTTTACTTTACTTTTCATAATGTAGAAACAAATGTTATACAATCAGCTGACAATTTTCTTTAGCATTTTCTCCAGATCTTTACTGTAAAAGGCTTCCGAGTTCGAAAAACGCCTCGAAAAAATCGTCTTACCTATGCCATATAGAGAACACGGCTAAATCAAATAAGCTCAAATTTCATATCCGCTCTACAGATCAATATGCAGCCAAAAGTTAGATTTGAACAAAGTCTAAAATTATAGTTATTGTAGTAATCAAAACAAAACTTTAGTTTTCAAAACCGAGTCACACTATTTTCATTACATTTAATTTGTATACCTAACCAAATATTATAATAGTACATTAAAATTACCGTCCGTTGAACAATGACGAGAGCAGAACAATAATAATATAATAAGCATAAATGATAGACTCAACGCCAGTTTTCTAAGCTTTATAAAATAGAAGCATTCTAAGAATTCCTGGATTCAAAGTAGTGTCGTTTCTTCAACTAACTTTGTTCACTGTGTTATGATGCTCAAACTACAAACATGTAGGTTTACACAAAAATCATTTTGACAGTCCCAAAAAGTATCTATGCACGACGTGGGCCAGAGGGAAGTTGCGTGCTGCGTAGCACACGATATTGCCTAATAATCATCATAATGTTGAAGGTAACGTTATCTCAACAGGAGAACCCACTGAACCGTTGAGGAAGCTCGCACGTGGGAAAGTACGTTGTGTAAATACTAATATAAGTGTTCAGCAGAGCTTGAAATATTTGCAGAAATACGTTGATTGACGTCGGCACTATCAAACTAAAATCCAACTCGGGAACATCGTTCCGTATCAATTTGGTTCAAGCTGAGCTGAGCCGAATATTAATTTTTTTACGTATTTTGTATTCGCAGCATACTAAAAAATACACACTGCTATAATTGCATTAGTTCAAACAGAACGTAGACTCACAAATGAAGTACTTCACTTCAATGCAACATACAGCACTGTTTCAAGAAATTCGCTAAAATAAGTATGGCTAGTAAACTAAATTCAAATACGTATCTATGACTGCTCATACCAGGGCTTTTATTCTGGAAGTAAGTTCATTTCTTACTTCAAAATGGCCACTGATGACCGGGATCATGTACTGCTAAACTACTCAACCTTAGAACGATGTTTGCAGATATTGATTGCCCTTTTAAAGTTCACTTGGCGTAATCCGAGGCGTACTGTTAAGTTGCACGAGTTTTTGGAGTATGGTTCGTTAAAGTGTTAGTTTAGGTTGGCCCCCCTTTATAACTTCTCTACCAGTGTAAAAATTGTAGCTTTCACTAATACGAGAAGATATGAAGTTAATATATCGAAGCGACTGGTCGCCGGGTGTAAGCGACAGCAATAAGGAAAAGGAAGTGTCACGTTCGTTTCTCTAAGTCGACTAGGCAAGGAAGAAGAGGAACCCGTACTTTCATTTTTGTTTACAAACACAACCTTTGGACGGAAGCTGGTTTGGTCAAGGCTGTCGCGTCGACGATGCGGGGTCCCATAAAAAAAATATCGCTACTGCGACTCGTCTGCAAACCGCTTTCTCGTTTGGGATGCGAGACAAAATCGCCTGGTTAGCCGATGGCGGAGGGGTACCGTCATTGAGGCTGACAAGTGGATCGAGACATAGAGTGTAAGTGCGTCAAATAATGTTCCCCCAGCAATTACACTAAAATAGAGCATTGCGCGTGGAAAACGACATCTGGGGTGGAATACGAACGCTATATCCTCGTTTAACGCTTCGTAGAAAACATGTGCGAAGAACAAAATGTAGGTACTACTTAACTGAACGCACTTCGTAAATCTGAACAAAATCGTTTAAGCCATTTTTGAGATATTCCTTAGTATATATCAACGAACATATACTCACAGAAATACTTGCGGTAAACGAAATGAGGGTACAGGCTGCTAGAGGACACTCCGTCAGATTGATCAAATTGATATATGCATTTACTGCGGAATCTTCGAAAACGTTCATGAAAAACAAGAGCCAGTCCGTTCTGAGTAACAATTACGGAGAGTGTCATACTAGCCCATGCCAAATGACCCAACGGAAGGGGCAACATCGTGTGAGCGTCTGCATGAAGGAATAGTTCGCCTCCGTCCAGGCATGGCTGCATTTTCGCGATGGGACTGTTGGCGAAGAAGCAAAACCAGATTTTAAATATCTGGTGCGTTGCAACACACAACTTTCCTTAGCTCTACGTAAATTCACTTTGTACATGGCTAATTCTATTTAATCAATTCATTTATGACTCAGTTAATTTGAACTTGGTCAAACAACGCTTCACAGCAGCAGGAAGCGGTAGCGCTTACTGTTCCGGAATTTATTGTGCTGCTCGTACTCATTGCAGGACCATTATTGAGCAATTGGTATACAGATAATTAATGAGGCTGTAAACACAAATTTTGTGAAGAAGAATAGTAATTACTTTTGCAGAGTTATTGGGTAAAAACGTTTAGAAATGGTAGTAAGCGAAACGGCAGTAGTTGAATTTCAGGAATTTCTGGAGTGACCCCCATGTATCTCATGAGCGTTTTTAAACACTCAACCTTTAGGTATTGGATTAGACTACAATACCAACTTTTTTTAACATTCTACAAAAATTTCAGCGGAGTTTAAAAGGAATAAACCTCGGCAAAAACGCTTTTCGTCGAAAATTTTGATAATTTATTGTGCTGCTCTCGTCATTTTCCGACAAATGGCAATTTTATGGTATAATTATCTTATTAAGTGCTATCTATATAAAAAATTTAATCAAAATCGTTAGAGCCGTTTTTGAGAAAAAAAAGTTGGTGTTTTGATCACTATGATAACTATAGTTAACTTTCAGTTGATTTTACCCATACCCTTATTTTTGCGTCCCATGGTAACCTGTAGGCTAGACATCAAGTTTCAGCTGATTTGGTACGGTTGTTTTCTCTAAACAACGCGCTAAAATCGATTTCGTCGAAAGTTTTGGTAATTTATTGTGCTGCTCTCGTCATTTTCCCACAAATGGGAATTTTATGGTATAATTATCTTATTAAGAGCTACCAATATTAAAAATTTAATCAAAACCGTTAGAGCCGTTTTTGAGAAAAAAAATATTTTGTGTTTTGATCACTATGATAACTGTAGTTAACTTTCAGTTGATTTTACCCATAACCTTATTTTGGCGTCCCATGGTAACCTGTAGGCTAGACATCAAGTTTGAGCTGATTTGGTATAGTGGTTTTCTCTAAAAATCGTTCACAGACACACACACACACAGACTGACTGACACACGGACACACAGACCATTTACCCAAATAGTGTTTTTCGGACTCAGGAGGGTCTGAAACGTAAAGATCTGAAGAAAACTCAAAATTTTTTTTTCAGCCGATTACATAACTTTCCTTTCTACTTCGTAGAGCAAGGAAAGTAAAAAACTGTTTGGATAAACGGCTCCAAAGGCTCACATATTGTTCCCGGGGCGTATTTCTGCGGCTATCTGCTGAACAGGAGGTATCAGTGAACACACACAGATTCACATACGTTAATTTTTACAGAAAACAGCTCAACGATTGTCATCACTCATAAGGTCAGCTGACTAGAAACTTCATGGCGTTCTCTAGAAGCGTTTTCGCAGAAATGAGTTGAACGAAGATGGAGGCCCTATGTATCCGGGCTATCGTCGAATTGACAGATGTTGAGGAAAGTTTAGTGATGTCCCACACAAAATATTTTTAATTTCCTCACTCTCGACCGTGTCAACGCGTTTCTCTCAAAAACGCCTCTAACGATTTCGATAAAACAGTTTCAAATAACTACTACCTACATTTTGTTCCATGAATTTTTCCGTAGAAATGCGTCGAACGAAGCTACATCGCTCGTATACATAGCAGATCGTCGACTTAACGGAGGTTGCGGAAAGTTACTACGCACCTGATACTTTGACTTAGGACTGAGGGTTTGGAGATTTGAACAAGCGATTCATAAACCGGCTCAGAGGAAGCGATCAACGGCAGCTCCCGATCAGCTGTTCGCTCATGAGGGGGCTGTCGTCCCCGTTGCCTTCCGTCATATCCCCCACTAGCTGTTCCGACGCCTTTGAGCTGTCGGAGGAAGAGGTGGGAAGCCGTCGGGGGACTCGGCTGGCGCCTTGGCATCTAACATTACCCCAACTTAGACGGATCACTGAATTGGGAGCTCAGGAAAGGGCTAGAGCTCCGCAATACGTCCGCCATTGCGGTTTCGCCCGCCACTCCGCCTTCTCATGATAGCGATATCAACGAAATCTCGTCCCGCGGGAATCGTTCGTTTGACGCTCCGCTTTCCCAACTCGCGGCCTCTAATATCGTGATCTACCCCTCCCGACATTCATCATTTGTCGATACTGATGTAGGATACTTTTTCTGGTAATTAATGGTCGGAAAAACACCTCTTATCAAAATTTACAATAATGCCTCTGCTGTTGGGTTCCAAGTCGGTAGGAATAACGAAGAAAGAAATTCAATACACATTAAAATACGTTAAATATGTTCGAAATAAGTCATTTATCACTCTAGCAATAAATCGAATTTATTTACAATTCAGTTTATAGGAACTCTGTAGGACGTAACGCAACTGGAATGGTTAATATATTGGAATTGGTTGAGTTGTCCAACTTTATGCCACCACCATCAAAGAGTAACGAGCGCATTTATCGGGTAAAGAGCGTTAGAAAAAGTACCTGGGGTTGCTTCTAATTATATTATGAGGTTATTAAACATTTAGATAGTTTATTGGACTTATTGGTATCACAGGAATGGGATTTATGAGGAAAAAACTGCGCTAAATTTGTTTCTCAAATTTAGAATAGTATGGTACTGTCGTGTCATTTGTAAATGCACACGCAAGAAATTTCATCAAAATCGTTGTAGCTGTTTTTGAGAAAAAATATACTGTTTTTATCACTGTAATAAATAATTGTTGTAAGTTTTAGGCCGATTTTGCTCATACCGACAGTTTGCCTTTTGGTATTGAATATTAAATTTGTGAGGATTTGATTCAGCCGTTCTCCCTAAATTGCTTTACTTTACTGCTACTTTTACTTTTTGCCACCTCGAAGCAGTTAACAATACGATCTCAAAGAAACGTTGTTTTTTCTTACTCTAGGATTGTGATATTTGACTTATTCTGTGTCGAGTTTTGATGAATTTTCGTTATCAATTTTAACCGCTTCTTATTAGCTATTCTCGGTAACAAACCTTACGTAGCGTGGCTAAATACGTAAACAACATTTTGTTGGGTACCAAATGTAAGTGATGTCGGTCTTTTGTGCTTAATCGTCTTTTGCACAATGCTTAAGAGATGATTAAAGATGTTCGAATCACGTATGTGTGGAGTGTAAAGCTGGTAGGTGCTCAGGAATAGATTTAAGCAAGCCCTGAAACGTCCACTGTTGTAAGTATGAATGCACCTTCAATAGTCCAGTTTCAGATGTAGATTCTAGCCATTTCCAATCCTTCAATTACACTTTTGAAAAAGGAGAATCAAAAACTTCAACAAAATGCAGCTGTGTTGTTTCGCCCCGTTCATTTGTCGGTCAAAGTTGTTAGCTATTTTTTATAAACGAGCAAGAAGAGCGAAATCTAGCGAATATGCGAAATATAGCAGGTCGGTGGGCCATGTGTCAATAAACATTGTTTACAAACAAAACAGGTCTGTGTACCGGTTTCCAAGAACGTTGAATCAGTTTCATTGCAGCGCGCTAAGCCTTCGACGTTCCCCAGAAAACTGATTGCCTATGGCGTGTGAGTTGAATACGGAATGATTTCTCTTGAGCGTCGTTGTCACGTCTACACTTTTTTCTTTTTTTTTAATAAGGCCCTACAGCACAGCTCCCATCCCCTCAATAATGTTTACAAAAATTTACTAGATAAATTGAGAACTATAGTCAGTCGGTACAAGTCTGGGTCAAACGAGGGCTTGACGCCCTAGTAAGTAGCACATTCACCGTTGAGGTAAATCGATGTGGTTTTATGCGGCTATCGTGCTGGGCCTGAGGCTCTTCTTTACCAGTCTCCAGATTTATGACAGGTGCGCCATGGGGATTTTCTCTCCCCCCTGCTGCACAACCGAAATTGGTACGAGCTGCTACGTAGGAAGAGGTGCTGTTACTGTGTGCGGCAGCTCATAGAAACCTAGGGTATCCTGTATCGTCGATTTTGTGCCAAAGCTCTTACCCAACCTACGTAATTGTATACTTAAGTAGTGCCAAACTATAAGATATAATAATGCACATTTGATGTAGCTGTAACGTCCTTCTCAAATGAAGCAGTTATTTTACGACAGGCAGCTCATGAAGTGGCTTTTCATGGGTTGCGCATAGGGTTCAGGTACCACCAGGATCAATGCAGATCCATCTGCCTTTTCATTCCCTTCTACTCCCTGATGACCCGGCACCCAGACGTAAGACTATTCTTCTCCTCCAGACCTTCAGATTACTCAAGCTTTCCCAAACCAGCCCAGTCGAAATGATACACCATTCGAGGGCCTGGCTGTGTAACATAATATGACGGTAAAGACTTCGTCGGAAGTTGTCAGTGGTGAAAGGTTCGTGACTGCCATCCGTGAATTTATAATCGAACAGAACATAATTTCTTCTTTTCTTCTCTCTGAAATCACACGATGCGCGTGCTGGGAAACTTTTCAGATAATTAAGGTTGACTGGCTCAACCAATATCAGCTTCGTGTCTAAAAGATTTTCCAGAACGCTCGTCTTACGGCTGGTTTATTTAGTTACATTGCGCGAACAGATCCTCGCAACACATATTAACATAATCAGATTTGGTTTCAGGTATGGACGCCAAGAACGGGTTTGGATCGAAAGAGATATTATTGGCGTGGTGCTTGGGACTTCTCGCGATGACCTCTGGCTCATCCGCACTACCCAAAAGTGATTGGTATTTCTCAAGTAGGTAAATACTTTTATTATTACGCGTGTTGATTCAACTCTAATGTAATTGATCACCTTTCCAAATAATTAGATTCTGTGCGTCTGGCGAGACCCCATATCCCTTGTAAATTCGAAATATCTACACATTTACTAAATCTACTTACCATTTCACTAAGCAATACGATAAAAATAAAACGCGGGTCTGATTACGTAAGAAATATTCTTAAGACCAAAGATTGGTTCAATTCCGCGTAAATGGATTTTCTCTTTAGTTATTTATTTTTCAGTGTTTTCGTTCCCATCAATGTTCCTCGGCGAATCGCAGTGGAGAAGTGGTGGATTTCCCAAATTCCCTTCATCGGCGACGGATTGCGGAACAAGATCTGTCTCTCATCAGCCAGCGAGGGGATCTAGCACGGGGGCGAGCGCTAAAATTGTCGGTGGAAGTAGCACTCCCTACGGGGCATACCCTTGGCAGGTAGGTTGACGCATGAGTTCTTTATTTCCAAAACGAACCCTCAACGGAATAATATACTTATTTTCAATTCCTATTGTGATTTCGAATTCCGTTTGTGCAACACTTTGGTAATGACACTGGTTGATAATCATAAGAGATAAACGAATAGCGGAGGGAATGTTAGCCAAGAAAAATGGGAAAAAGTTGGCTTTCGATAATTTTAAATATTTAATTGGCCTACCATTCTGATTTACGTGAAAACGGTAGTGCCATACGAGCGAGGCTTTTGAGAAACAAACTGTACTAAAATCACTTTTTGTAGTTTTTGATAATATATTATGCTTCTCTTTTCACTTTCTTACAAATGAAACAACTGAAAACTTTGAATTATCATCAAGTGGGAACTTGTCTACACATGAAATTCAATCAAAACCGTCCGTTCAGAAAAATTAGAGTTTGGTTTGCTATGAAAACTATAGTTAGTTAGCTCATAAGCTTAGTTTGGTCTCCCATATAGATCTGCCGGCTTAAAATCGAATTCGAACCGTTTTCTCCTGATGGCTCACGCACTCTCACATTTACACACAGAACGTTGGCATAAAGTGCGTTTTTTTCTACACCCAGAAGGACAGCTCATGACATAGTTTTCCTTTCTACTTCGTAGAACCAAGAAAAGTAAAAACTAAACCTATAAATAGAAAATTATTAACTCTTTGAAGGCTGAAAAAGTTCCATCAACGTCGAGTTGTGACCCGTTTGAGCAACGCACTTGCTGCTATCGTTACGACTGGTTTCGTTAGAGAAGGTCCTTATTTCCAGCTGAACTGCCACGAAGTGATCAGTCGATCACCGGCGCATGACGTCCTTCGACCTGACGAGCCTTTCACGAATTGCGATTTAAGAGCAGATCAGTCAAGGGTTTCCATTTGACGGGTTCGGTTTAGATTCCTCGCAACGAGTGGTTGCCGATGTTTAGCGGTTGACGATTGAAAATATTTCGACCTTTCATTGTGCCTTGTCATCATCGTGAAACCTCAAGTCTTTTAGACTAATTAATCCAACGTTAATCCACTTAATTATTTTAATGTTCAACTACCATCTAAATTAAATACTAAAGTTAACGTACCTGTTAGGTGAGTCCGTCTCCTCTGGCGGATATAACCCAATTTCTTTAATACCTAAATTAAATACGTTAAAATACTGAAAATTAGTAAACCATTAACACGCATTATACAAAAATAAAATTATTTCCTTGAAATGAATTTAAAATAACTACATTTAATTAAATGTTAATGGTCAGTTATTTATTTGCTTATTTAATTTTGATCGTAATTCGGCTGTTCAATAGGTGGAAATTCAAGCTTACTCGGCGAAAAAACGTGGTTTTGACCATCATTGTGGAGGAGCAGTTGTCGGGGACATGTTGGTGCTCACTGCCGCTCATTGCGTCACTAACGTTGATCGACCGGAACACTTGCGACTCATCGTAGGGAAACACAGCCTGCGAGGTAAGGACAAGCATGAGCGAGCCTATCGCCCTCAGAGGATCATCGTTCATCCGGAATTCCGAATAGGTCAGTGCCGCAGTCCAATTTAATGCATTTACAATTGAATAATGTTATCCTCGTTATTATTATTGACTTTCCTGAGCTCTAAGGAGTTAAAAGAAAAGTTACTCAGTCGCCTGACATTTTTACTTTCGTTGGCCCAACCGAGTAATCGGCTGAAAAAAACGTGGAGATCTCAGATCACTTAGGGCACTGAGTCCGGAAAGTAGCGTTCGAGAAAATGATCTGTGTGTGTGTGTGTTTACCCCTGTCTTACAGTAACCCTGCCCTTTATTCTACAGGCTCGCTAATATGGTTACAGGTAATTTCCATATCATTTTACGTACAGATATTCATATTTAGTGTAGGTTACCTCTAATACTTTACTTTTTTACGACATACTTTCAAATATACCAACTTAAATATAGTATTTATTATGCCACTAATAAGTATGAAAAAGCCGCTGAGATATTGGAGCACCGTTACTTCTAAGGCCACTTACTTCACTTCCCCACCCAGAACAATCTTGCTCTGGCTGCCTCTGTGCAAAAGCAAGTAAGCCATCTACATCAGCCAAATCTAACTATAGTTATCACAGTGATCCAAACACCGAATGTTTTCTCAAAAGGCTTTAACGATTTAAATTCATGTTTTTGTATGGAGTGTTGACAATAACACGACGATAAGGTAAAATTTTCGTTCGTTGAAACAATTCTGAGAGTAGCACAATGAATTATCAGCAATTCCGAAGAAAGATCTCAGCGCATTTTTTTCTTTATAAATCTCATGTCCCATGAAAACCCAACAAATTATTACACAATGTTCATTATTTTCTTACCCAGCTTGACGTTGTCCCACACCTCTGAAGTTCATCCCAGTCGATTCCGCATCGAGAAAAATACCAATAAACGATACTAAACATGACCTGACAACAATGGAACGACGAAAGTTACTTATTCCAGGCGCATGTAGCGCAATTGGGTTGACACAACGAGTCGAGTTGATGGGTGGTTGGAATGAGATGAGAGGGAATGCAAACGATGAAACGATTACTTTTGTTATACGACAATAGTCAATGTTCTTTGGATTAGTAGGTTTTGGCACGCTATAATTACTGTGATTTTACTATTTTCAGTCTATACGCAGTTGTAAACCTCTGAGACTAGTTCCATTCGACCCAGAATCTAAAAATCCCCAGAAAATGATACCAAACGCGGCGTATTTGCGTTGAAACAGCCAAAATTGCGTTTCTGTTACTATTTTTAATCATTTTTTGCTTATGACAACCACGAACTTCGTCTGATCGGATTGCCGAGCAGGCGGGTACAATTAGATATCAAATGAAATTTTCGTGCTAAAGAACGAATTTTTTAGCACACGTTAAAGGCAAGATAACGTCCGGACGGCGGACGGGCATTGCAGATTTGAAATCTCTTCTTTGGAATCTGGATTTGGGTACGAGTGAAATCGATTCGAAACTAACTATAGTAATCTTAGTGGTTGTCGAGGCCTCCTTAATTCTGATTTCGTAGTTTCCCTAGTTCGTGTATATATTATTACGTGATGATAGCTGGCAAAAGTAATTAAAAACTGTGCAAAATTAAGTAAAGAAGGAAATAGAAGCTGTCGGAAAATCGAATAAAATACATCGAGTCAAAATTGTTAGGAAATTAAGAAAAAAATATTGTGGGCACTGTAAAATGCGTTGGGAAACGGAGCATCGAAAGTTGAAAAATGGAGTGAACGTCGGTGAAAAGTGGAACAAAAAGGGAGTTGTGAGTCTCCAAACATCACAAATTTGTTTTTATACCCTACCAAAACCAGCTCTATCGGTTTAATCTTGGAGCTTATTTCTGTAGTAACGCGTTCAACAAAGATACAGGTTCCGTATATATGTCATATTAAATTTACCGGGATTACAGCAAGTTGAGTGATTCTTCGCAACAAAGGTTAGGTTACAATGAACGTCGATTGTACTAACGAAATGGCATGAATTACTTGTGTAGTTCAGAAAACGAGATGTCAATAGTTGGCGTGGGGGGACTCTCCACGTGTTTCTTCAATGGACGCGGTTGGGTGCCTTGCGCCGTTTCGATGGAACGCCAGAGAGCGATGGAGGGAACAAAATGAACGAACGAAAGGAATGGAAGGTCTTCGACATGGAACTCTGTCAGTCGTCGGTATTTGGATATCAGAAACTAGTAGGAGCTACAGGCGCAAAAAAGACGGCAGTTGAATGCCTAGCGCCTCGCTCCCTCGAGCACCTGCCCCGGCTGCAATTTGAACTCATCGGCCACGTCGGAGTCGGCTCGTTATTTTTGGACTTTCCGAATAGATTCCCTATTGAACGGGGTACAGATGCAGGAACGAAGAGGGCTGATCCCATTTTGGTGCTCCCATTTGCCCCACCCAAACGAAAAGTGGGGACAGGAGCTCAGGAGTAGCCAAGAGGATGTTCTACCGGCGTCCCTTCTCTTGTTCCAACGATACGAACTAAAGGCTCTTTCTGTATCGTGTTTGCCTAATATTATGACTTGCTTTGGTAGTAACGAACAGGTGGAACTGTTGTGGCTTCGGCGGTTACAGACTCTTTCACCCAGATTCTATAGCGGTCAAAATCAGTGAATGTACGTGGGGCTGAGGAAAGTTTTGTGGTGTGACGCATATATACGAGAACCAGTCACGCGTTTCTGCGAAATGATAATTATACTCGCAGATCTTAGAGAAAACTAATTTTTATTTTAATGTCTATTTAACTGTATTTATTGAAATAATCATAATATTATTACTACTGTAATAATTTAAGGGCCCCGACCTCTCCTTTTGGTTTATAATTCAGAATGAATAATAAGTTTTCGGTCAGGAAAATCTTGTAGCCCCCCCCCCCCCCCCACCAAAATTGATTGACATGCGTTTCGAGGCATCTGGATTCCCAATCTCCAATGTCTGACCGCCGTTTTATACCCTTAACGTGAACTAAAAAATCCTATTTGGTATTTAGTTGTGCCCCCTGCTCAGCAATCCGATCGGCCTAAGCTCATGGTTGTTATGGGCAAAAAATGGCTAAACAATTAATAAAAACGCATGTTTGGCAGTTTTAACGCAAATACGCCGTGTTTAGTGTCGTTCTCAAGGTATTTTTAGATGCTGGGTCGAATGGAAGGAATATCAGAGGTGTACAACTGCGTATAGATAGAAAACAGTGAGCCGAATTTTACTAATTAAAAGAACTCGCGGAACAATACAGGGAAAGTAATCGTTTCAGCTCGTGTCGATTGCCTACTGGCACCCACAGGCGCCTGGAATTTATCATTTTCGTCGTTCCGTAGTAGTTAGGTCACTCTTCGTATGGTCCACTGGTATTTTTCGATGCTGAGTCGAATGGGATTGTTCTCAGAGGTGTGAGGCGTACATCATCATTTGTGTGTTATCCGCGTGCGAGAATTCTTTTCATCTCCAAACTTTCCACATTAACGTTAACGCCTTTTCTTGATAAGATATAGATTTATAACGGGGTGTGTGGCGCACGATTAAGGTTGGATGTTTGTTTACTTCGTTATAATTCCTTGTGCAGACGGTCCTCACAGCAACGACATCGCGCTCATAAAAGTTAAAGCATCGTCAGAAGCCGGCATTGATTTCAACCAATTCGTTCAACCAATTTGTCTTCCGGAATCTGATGATGAGCTAAATGAAGGAGCTTGGTGCACAGTCACTGGTTGGGGGGCTCAGAAACGTAAGTCATCATCACGAGTCATTATTGATTTAATGTAATTAATCGACTGTATGCGGGAGGGTAGAAAGAGCCATGTGTCAAGTTATTTTCACAGACCCCAAATGCCTGTACTAAGATTTTAAGACTTCGTTAACTCTGGTGTTTGGCGATGCTATTAAAAAGGGCAATGAATCTTTTGAGCAATGTTGATAGTGATTTAACCACTCTACTGAGAGAAGGAGAGATAAGTAGAGGGAGAGATAGATAGATAGAGGGAGAGAGAGATAGAGAGAGAGAGAGAGAGAGAGAGAGAGAGAGAGAGAGAGAGAGAGAGAGAGAGAGAGAGAGAGAGAGAGAGAGAGAGAGAGATAGAGAGAGAGAGAGAGAGAGAGAGAGAGAGAGAGAGAGAGAGAGAGAGAGAGAGAGAGTTCAAAAAAACTGGAGGAGAGTGAACGGGAAGGACTTACATACATTTCCAGGTAACTAGCTACTACAGGTATTACTTTTCAAAACAAACTTTGTGCACGCTTCGCTATCTTAATTTGCATTAAGTGTTATTATGTTAATACGCTTTTAATAGTCTTTCTCTAAATGTGTCCGTAAACGTCTCCAATTTCTGCGTTAGATCAAACAGCTCAACGTTATCATTGAGTAGTTTAGCTCCCTGCACAATGAAGGATCTTGCAAGCAACAACGTCCTACGTCCGGGTATTCTCAAAATTCTGTTTCTGCTGCGAGTATCCCGCTCCTTCAGAAACTGGAAGCCCTCATACAAGTACGGTGGTCTGGGGGTCTTCAAAACCTTGTATACTAACGCAGCCATCTGGAGACGTCTGCGTTCTCTTACCTTGAGCCATCGCAATCTTTTATAATGCGGTGTCACATGTTCGTCCCAGCGCAACCTCAGTGCAAATCTAAGCGCCGCGTTTTCTGCCCTCTGAAGCCTGTCCAAATCTTCACTTCGTAGGTCGCACATTGCAGCAGCAGCATAATCAAAGCTCGGGAAGATCAAGGTTTGAACCAACTTGAGTCGTACAGCCACTGGAAAATCCACAGCGACTCGCTGCAACTGGTAAATCCCCCGAAAGACTGCACTGCAAATCTGGAGAGAGAGAGAGAGAAAGAGAGAGAGAGAGAGAGAGAGAGAGAGAGAGAGAGAGAGAGAGAGAGAGAGAGAGAGAGAAAGAGAGAGAGAGAGAGAGAGAGAGAGAGAGAGAGAGAGAGAGAGAGAAAGAGAGAGAGAGTGAGAGAGAGACACCGGTAAACTTAGTGGCTCTGGCTTAGAATAGGATGAATAGTTTCTAGTGGGTGAAGTGAGTAGTTTGCTCATAGTGGGTAAATAGATTTTGAACAGGCATATTGTTGAAAAATGTCTGTTTTCACGTTTCACTTGAGAACCCATACTGTGTCGCAATTTCGGCTGATAATGTTTTGATTTGTTATCTATGAATGCCTTCTGATTAAACACCGAGGTAAAATTCAGCCATTTATGTTTATATTAAATTGTTTCTTGTTCTTCAAACAGCTGGCGACTCTAAAAGCCTGTCTTCTACGTTGAGAGCAGCGTCAGTTCCTCTTCTATCACAGTCGACGTGCAGACAATCTGACGTCTACGGTGGCCGAGATCAAAACATATTGGATTCGATGCTTTGCGCAGGGCTGCTCGAGGGGGGAGTAGACGCTTGTGAAGGAGATTCAGGGGGTCCACTGGCTTGTCAGCAAGGAGGTGATTCAATCATGAAATATGGCTCTCGAACAAAAAGGATATTATTAGGATGTAATTAGTTTAATTTAATAAAGTCCTAATTTATCTGCACCCAATATTTTATTCTTGAAATTGCTTGTTGGATTTCAGGCCGCTTCACACTTGCTGGTGTAGTCTCATGGGGCGATGGATGTGCAAAGAGAAACAGGCCTGGTGTCTACACTAGAGTAGCTGCTTTCACACCGTGGATACAGTCAACCATGACGAGGCTGGGCCTCAGTTAGGGTGTAATTCAGTGTGTCAGTGTATGGCCACACTGAAGCCACTAGAAATAATTTGTCAGGCAGTAAACAAATAATAAGAGTAGATTCCATTTAGATAATTAATTTAGTTTACTAATTAAGATTATTACCTCTACTATGAGCATACTCATGCCCTAATTCACAAATTATCTCTAGATCTCTAATAACCACTGCCACAACAGTGCTTTAGCATTTACTGGAAACTTGACTAAGTCTGTAACCACTAAGAACATTGAAATCTTAATAACATTCAGGCTAGTAACAGCGTGTGCATACTGATGTAATGTGGGGTTTCAACTGAAAACAAACTACCAGCTTAAGCCTCAGATGGGTCTATTGTGGGTGTAATGTGGGTTATCCTTTTTTTTTAATGTAAGAAATTACGTTGAATTTGCTTCAGGCAGGAACTGATGTTCTCTTCTTGGGGGTTGACGTTATTTTCTCTTCATGTTCAGTTTATGAAGTTCTCTCCGGGAGAATTTATCTTAGTTTTCTTCATGACTCAGGACTGATTATGTTTCAAGGGGTTCAGAGTCTGAAAAACCTCATTATACAAAAAGTGTGTATGTCAGTGAATGCAATTGAGAAGAAAATGGCTGAACCGAATCAGCTCAAATTTGATATTTAACTTGCAAATCAACATGGGGCGCCAATATAAGGATATGAGCGAAACCAGTCCAAAACTATCCAAGACATTTTGGTCGTCTAGCCTGGGAAGTCATTTTTATATATGCCAGCTATGCTCCATACCTTCTTATTACAGGCATTTCCTTCATATGCCTAGTGTGGGATCACTTTTGAATGCATAGGAGGAGTTCCATGTTAACATATTTGTACTATTTAAGAATTGTACATTTAGTACTTAACAATCAGTTACATGTACACATGTTTGTTACATATTAGTGGTGATTATTTATTTGACCAATTAACATTTCAATAGTTTCAAGTAAACATTTATTAATTTTAGCCACTTAGCTGCGTGAAAACTTGGCGGGCGAATTATTTTAGGATGAGTTAAAATTGTTAAGTTGAAGTCTTAGCTTCGAATTTATTTTCAGGAGCCAAATCAGTGAGCAAAGTGTAGTCAGCCTTTTAGCATTGTAAGAGGAGATATCTAGGCTCTATTGCATCTTATAATTAGACTCTCTCTTAAAAGAGGAAGCTTCTGAAGAATTCAAGTAAATTTCTCCTTGGTTGACCAGATTTATAAAATTTATTAGACAGGCAGAGTAATACAATTATACTATTTCTCACTCCAGTAATTCACAATTTTATTTAGTCAGATAACCAAAACTGGCGTCAGGGTTGATATCTGTCCACAGCTGAAACGGCAAAGGCTCTGTGTCAACACTAGCTGCAGTGGATGTTGAATGAGCCTATCTATTTCCATTAGATGAGGTGATACTGATACTGTTCTTAACGTTTCAAAACCTTTTGATTTCATCAACCCCCCTCAAACCTTTACATGAATATTTAGCCACTTTCAATTTCCAAACCATTGAGATTAAGATGTGTGTTTATCAGAGTATTTTGTGTTATCTTCCCGAAGTAGTATTTTTATAGAAATATTTCTTAACTGTTAGAGCAGTAGACCATTTTCAATCAGTTGTTCTCAATTCACAACCACTTACTACTTACCCTACTATACTTCAACTAAGTTTTTCAGTGACGTTTATAACGTGTATTTAGGTAACATTTTTTACTCAACCTAACTACAGCCCCCTCCCTTCAGCTGCCCTTTAATTTTCTTTTGATGCCACGACCACTTCTCAATTTCCTAAAACTTTCTCTGCACACCACCTCACAATCTTGAAATCTCGGATAGAACTGGTTGTTTCCCTTTAATATAATGCCGCAACAATGCCCTTTTTGTCGGGCGGGTCTCTGGTGCTTTGTGAGTAGTGTCAACACATTATAACGAAGTCATGCTTCCATTATTTGTAAGTGTTCTTGGAAAGTCAATTCTAGTCATTATTATAAATGTTATGCGTGTTGTTTACTATTTGTCTTGTCGAAATCAAACATTCCTTCGCTTAAGTATTTATTTGTGTATTTTTACGCTTTAATGAAGTTTTGTTTTGTTCACTTAAGAAGTTGTGAACTGTACCTCATGTTATTAAATGATTTCATGTCTCATACTTGTATGTCTACTTCAAATTACCTGTCAGATGATTGGTAAACCGCAACTGGTTTCCTAAAGAAACCAACTGGATTCGCTCAGGGCCTCAACTACTTCCCTGAGCTAAGGTCAAAAAATTGATGGGGGGGGGGGGGTATTAGCTGTCAAGATGCCCAGCCTAGATTAGGCGCACAGCGACTGGCCTGGGACTGTTTCTCACACTACTTCTGACCATTCTGAAGGAGAAGAAAATAGTTTAATAAATATAAACGTATGCAATTCACATCGCGCCTCACACAGTTAACAAAAAGCAGCATGGTTCAATGAAACCATCTGCTGGGAAATACAAGCGCAGCATATCCAAATTAAAGTCATGTATCTGAGATCTATAATGCTGTGCCAACCTACAAAACCTGACTAATGAATGATGAGCGTGTTAAGCGAAGGGGCTGGCGTTCCAGAGCCTGAAAATGAACTCAGCCAGCGCCAAGAACGCACACATAAAGTGCTACAAACGGCCCCTGTTCCTCAAATAGCACAGCGTTCACAGCTCATCATGATCAAGTGGGAGCTGTTATGCACTCACATCCTGCACCTTTGTTCTCACTCAACAGCTACGAGTGAGTGCCACACTTCCTCTTGAGACGCAATGGGATCCTGGAATCCCCCTTAGTGATGTTCACATCGAACAAAAGGAAGCTTATCAGAAAAGCTCTATCAATAATGTTTTCAGTTTTTTTCCTGGGGAACTCCTCTAAATTTTATATGTGACGGGTACATCAGATATTCACTTACCTTTCAACTCAAAATTTCCTTTCTACATTTTATTTTGCAATTAATAGCCCACCAGTCACTTCACGAAACCAGTCCTCAAATGCAGCAAGTTATAACCATCCACTTGCCCATGAAACAAGTGAACTTCTATGCACTTGCAAGGGGGAGTTGAGGAGGCATACAAAAACCTTGCACAGGCGTAGCGTGTCTCCATGCACTGCAGAGACTTCCTCTACTGTCAAACATTCTTTGAAACCCCTTCAAATTTGATATTCATCCTGTATATGACCATGGGCACTAAAATAAGAATATGAACAAATTGGACCCTACTAACCAGCCTTAGTTATAACTAACTTCAGTTATCACATCAATGACAGGACAGTACCTCATCTTTGTGAAAATGGTGAAAGCAAATTAACAACTATTTCGAAAAAAATCCATTTTAGCGCATTTGTTTTCCTTATAAATCCCGCACGTATAAAAGTAGCGTTCTCATAACAATCAAGGCAGTACTCCAATTAACTAACTCTATGGCGAAAGTTTAATAACGTTCGTAGGATAATTAGGAGTAACCCCAGAAATTATGGTATTCGAACCACCGACATTTCTCACAGTTTTTAATAATAATAATAATTCCAAAACAGTAAAAATGAACCTTCTCAAAAATTAAAACAGTGTTGACGGTTCCACGATTCTGGAACCTTTAGCAACACCAGTTTCAACGTAGGACATCAAGCTTCGTTCTACCTGGTTCATAAACTGAACGAAAACCCTATTTTATAACGTGAGGCTGAGAAATGTTGTGTGATGCGTCGCAATAGAATTCCTTTTTTTCTAATTCTACGTATAGTTTTAGACTCAACAATATTAGTAAGAGTCGAACATATAAATTGGTGAGTGAATAACAATAGGCGTGATTTTGTCCTTAGGTACTAGACAGGGGTTCAGAGCTGATCCAGCATTGGGCTGATTGGGTTTCGCTGGTTTGATGGGCAGCTTGCAATGATACAAGCTTATTTTATATTTTCTGTAATTTTCTAATATAGCGATTTCAAAAAGGTCGGAGTACAGTAGATTTATTAATAATTCGTGCTCCACCCAAACATACAGGAAAATATTGTTTTCCTTCAAAATCTTCGATGATTGAAAAACAATGGAGCTTTGAGGGGAACAATTGTTTTCAGTGACGGGAAAAATTCTTCAAAAGGAATTTTAGAACCTGTAAGACGCAGTCATCAAGTCCCGGCGATTTGGCTGGCGTGTGAACTCACAGCAGACTCATTGCCCAATTGATCTACGTTTTAATGTGGCTACATTGTCTATAGAAGAATGAGGTTCATTGGTTCAGACAAAAACATCGAAGACAGTTTTAAACACAATTTAATGTTTTTAGATTATTTTCACAGTATTCAATTAATTTGTTGCACTTTACAAGAAATAAATTCCAACAAATACGAACATTGTGACGAACTTTTTGAACAGAAAATGGTAGCGATTCAAACACTTTGACCAAGTTTCCTGTTTCACTTAATCGCCTCAGAGAGTCTGAGACGACAAATGACTGAGCAGAAATCATTTCCAACGCAAGAATTTCCGTAAAAAAAAGGAGAAAGGATTAACCTACCTAAACTAGTAGCTGAATACCTACAGTGAATTAATGTGGCTAATTGTTCACAGTTTTACTGTGTTCAGTGCTAACGTGAGAAGAGAAACATTTCCCTCTGTTTTTACTCTTTAGCGTAAAATTTACTTTTTTGACATTTATTGGGGGATTGAGAGGATGGGGAAGGGGGTTTACCACAAAAGGGGAGGAGAGGATGTGACGACAGGTCAAGGGACGCACGTTTACAACTCCTTCTCAATTTTAATCAGTTCGGCGATACCGTCGTTCATTTCTTTGACAGCCTGGAACTCAGTGAGGCCCATGCGCCTCTTGTTGGAGATATCGTAAATTCCACCTTCAGCCTCAGTGTGCTCACCTCGGGTGCCACGGACCTGAAAATAACGTTTATGGTTGTAAATTGTGAAAAACCAAGAAGGATATTTTACGTCTGTTATCTTTCATACAAACGGTTTGGGATGTACAGACTACGTACAATTATTTTGGTTTAGTCTAGGTGCAGCTGGATTATATGCACGACCTCAAACTCACTAGCTTCTATTGATCAGCAACTGTTAATTACGAGCTACCATGTGAAGTGTGTGAATTATCTGCGTTCTTCCGCAACTTCCACGTAGTGCTCGCCACCAGAAAGCTGGTTTCATACCTCAGCCTCTAAAGGGGATCATAGTGTGAAGAATTTAAGGCTTCTGCAGACAGCGCTGCTCCAGTTGAGAAGGAAAACCCTTGAACAGGGTTGCCCTGAATGTTTCAAAGACCCTCGTAAAGTTTTTAATTTTGTACTCTCAGCTACTCTAAAGAAAGTGCCACAAATAGTATCTTCAGGTCTTAAGGTTTTAAAGGCTTCCAAGTTCCAGAGACACAGATTTGTGTCTGCGTTGGTACAATGGGAAACAAATGACAACGATTTCGAAGAAAAACGATTTTAGTGCCGTTTTCTCCTTATAAATCCTGCTCATATCTCATTAGCATTCTTCTCGAAAATTGAGTCCAGTAAGTTGCCTGCACGATGGGAGTTCAATAATGGTAACAACATAATTAGGAGAACCCCACGAAATTCCACAATGCAAACTTTTGTTGACTAGTTGAATTTTTTAATCACTCCATAATTCCGTAAATACGTTACAGAATGTGAAGCTTTACCAGTTCCAGTGATAAATGCGACCTAATGCCCAGGATAGTTCAGAGGAACCAGTCAGGGTGAGGACGTACAGGTGCAGTAGGAACTAAACCTCCTGTAGTGCATTGTGAAGGTGGTTTCACAGGTCTACAGCTTAACCAGCATATTGGTGAGCCATCAACCCATGCACAACTTTCATATCCAACAGATTGGCCCGTTTTGAGAAAAAATCTTATTAACATTCCTGTATCCAATGAATGAAAGGTCCTCCCGCAGCTAACAGCGAAACGAAAATGTCAAATATTTACCTGAAGGTTGAATTTTCCGGCAATTTCCTCCAACTTAGCCCTGTTGGCAGCGAGCTTGGGGACCTTGATGTGGACCGAGGCTCGAATAGTGGTGCCCAAGTTAGTTGGGCAGAAAGTCAAGAAACCAAGCCTGTCGTTGTGAGAGAAGGGGATCCTTTTCTCAATGTCGTTGACAGCTGTGACCAACCGTCTGTAGACCTGAAGTGAAACAAACATCCAGTTAAGTAATGATTGTATATGATCGTATAAGGGCTACATGTACCTGACTGGAGTTAATGAATTCTATATTTTTTCAGGCGGAAGGATTTTATGGACGGTGCATGCGAACTATACAGGATGAAATCAGGTGGAAACCCAGAAACCTTGTTGACATTCATCTATCTGTTTACTGTCATTACGGCTACAACGATTTTGAATAAACGTTAAAAAAATTCTTCTACTAATTAGTTCTCAACTTCTTTTCTCCATAAATATTTCCGTGAAAATTCGGTGAACGGATATACAGGCCCATGAAGCAAAAATAGGAGGGTTTCAACGTTTTGGAAAGCGCAATTTACAGCAAACTCATAAATGTGACCCTTACAGTTCATTGAGCAAAGATAAAAGCTATAATGTTCCAAAAATCGTGTATGTTTTCGAGTTCATCATAATAAATAAGCTCAGCTTTGATGAATGTGACTGGCTGTCTTCTAGAACCTACACTGACCTTTTGTTCCTCATCACTACTCGTAGACCAGAGATATAAGCCGAGATACATCAATAAATTAGATTTGCCGAAAATCAAAGTATCTTGACGAATAAAACGTTTTTTTAATCAAATTTGCTCAATTCAGCTAACTAACTTATCTTCCATTTCTGTAGAATTGCGTTGAACTAGAGTTGTTGAGTTCATAGAGATAATAAACGAGGAGTTAGAAATACGTCATCCTCTTTTTCCTCACTATACCTCTCCTTAATGATAACAAAAAGAAAGTACTAATTTAGTTAAATAATTAAATTTAGAGAGTTTGTCAAGAAGAATTAACGTTCTCACCTGGCCAAGGTCACCACCCATTTGCATAGAAATCAAGCGAAGGTGATCTTCTTCATTGCACCAGACGAGGAACGTTTTGTTGTCGTTGTGGTAGATGCCTCGTCCAGTGGGCCAGTACCTGCAGGCGTTAGCAGCCTACAAAAGAAATTCAAATAAGTGATGAATATAACGAAGAAAGCAATGCACTGAGACGTTTGATATCGACTTCATATCCGATTTAGTGTCACAGACTCCAAGTTATTGTGTATGAAAACGCTAATAATCAAATTTATTATTAATAATGTTAGGCATTCTAGATAGCGAAGGCTACTCGTAATTTATCTGACTTGCGGAATGTGGAGGCTATGATATTGTAATTGAAGTGGACCTATTACTTGGATTTCGAATATCCAGCTTCTCAATATATAAATTATTCAGTTTTCTTTCGAGATAAATTTGTGTTCGCTTATTTAATTTTATTGTGGGGCTAATTTCTACTCGTAACTTACTGGGAAATGGAAATCAGATCATGTAATTTGTTCCCACGGGGTACACAGTGTCAAATCAAACTGTCAAAGGATCAGAATGTTTCTGCTAACCCTCTCCTCAGTAATCTATTCCTTTCTGCTGTCAGCACATTCTTCACGGCCAAAGGAAACGATTTTGCACACCTTTTAATAGCTCCATTGCCATAAACCATAAATTTTTCATCTTACAACTTTTGATTTTTTTGAAGTTATTTATTGTTAATTTATTGTTACTAAGAAATACGTTTATTGATCTGAACAGAAATCAATTCATCAATTTCTTAGAAATTAACGGCTTTCCTATTCTATTTCGCTTCCCCAACACTTTTTTTAAATTTCTTCAAGTTTCTCAATTTCTCTTCTGGTGAAATTTTACTATCCCTTCCACGAAAATTTTGTTTCGTTGGCGTTGAAAAAATTTCAGCTAAAGACACGAACTTCTTTCATTTCACTCAATTTGTCAAATATTTTCATACCATTTCCAACGATTTTTACTGTGTTTTACAACAACTATTTGTATTCGATTTTTCGACAGTTTCACAATACTTGTGCTTCTTTCCCGCAACATTTTACAGAATTCTGTCGTTGATTTGCAGTCAATGTTTCTAACATTTGCGAGCAGCTCCTAAACTATTTGAGTTCAATTTCACGATTTCACGAATTTTTACTCAATTTTCTGACAGTTGTTAATCGACCAACAGATTCTAGTTTTTCTTCCGTAACTATATTTCCCAATCCAAATAGGCTGGGCTCAGTCAGACTTGGAAATTGGGCATGTTTGAATAGTATTTCATGTCTATTAAACTTATTAACAATTATTAACTCGTTCTATCCGATTGTATTCTGTTCAACCCTTGAATTGCAATGAACTCATTTCTATTTATTTTAATTTACTAATATTGATTATTTTAGTTTTAAATTAAAGTTCAGTTCACCCACACACTGCCAACTATTTACACCATTGGTATCAGCAACAGCAACATAACAGGAGGTAGATGGTTGGCTCCATCTAGTGGCAAACCTTCCAACTTCCACAAATGTCCTTATAGTAACTCATTCTAGCAGCCTGTAACTCAAAGGAATTTGAATAAACCGTTTGGAATGTTGAGCTTAGGAGTCTCCTACTTTGTTAACAATAAGAAATAAGATAATAATAAAATATCTGGTATTGTGCGATGCTTTTCCTCAGTCCTATGTGCATTCAGAGCCGATTTTTATCACTCTATGAACTGATTCAGTTTTTCATTATCATATGAACATGGTACAACTTGAATTAACGTTATTACAATTCACGTCACGATATTTACTGAGTAACCAACGCATAGGTAACTTAATAGACGGTAGAATTTTTTGTGAAGGTACGTGCTTATAGTGTTGGAATTTTACGGTCGACACTACGAAACAAGTAATTCACAGAGATGGCATTCTGGAACGCCCCTAATCATTTTATAATGATGACTTAAATAAAAAAGTTACTATCGTATGAGCGGGATTTATGAGGAAACACTTTACGTCAATAGATTTGTGTAGAAATTTTCTTTTGTAGGAATTTATTGTACTGCTCTTGTCAATTTCCGAAGGGGGAAAATCCCATTTGGCGTTGTCCACACAAACAACTCAATCAAAATCGTGAGAGCCGTTTTTAAGAATGTAAACGTTTGGCGTTTGACCACTAGAGTAACTACAATAAGCTTTGAGATAATTTGGAGGAGCACGTTGAATGGCTGGCTAATTATCACATTTGAGCGGAGTTGCTCAAGTTGAGTTCTCCCCATCTCGTTTTTTCAGTCGATTATATAACTTTCCTTTCTATTTCATAGGGCTAAGGAAAGCAAAGAAGTAACACAAAAATAATGAGGTATTAATACAAAAATAATATGCCAATAACTCCAAAAATGTAATTACCTGGAGGAACCTGTCGCCCTCCTTGAAGAGGAAATGGTCGTCAATGAGCTTCTGTTGGGTCTCCTTGGTCATTCCAGTGAGGGGGAAGTAAGTGCCCTTAAGTTCGCCCTCGAGGCCACTGAGGGTGCTGGAGACTTTCTCTTCCATCTCCTTGTACTGAGCCTCAGTTAAGCAGGGGTTGAATGGGTAGCCCTCGAGAGACCTACCGCATCTCACTCTGGTGGAGATGATGAACTCGCCCTGAGGGAGAAAGAAAACGAAATATTTAAAATCTAGTGGCAGGAAAACACAGTAACCTGCGATCCTATCTACTAACTAAACAGAACAAAGTTTATGTTGATACAATGATCAAGTGAGATAACTAGTTGAGGTTTTTTTTAAACAGATTATGAAGGTGACACCATTGCTCTAAGTAAATTACGATCGTTCAGCAGTTATGGACACTACAAGTGGAAAAAATTAGCGTCTGTGGATTGAAAAGTTAAAAATCTGCACTGAGACAAAAGAGTGACGACAGATCAAATATGACAAAAAGTAAAGGAGTAAAAGACACAAATTTTCCCTAGTGCTGCCAACCATATACGTTCAGTATATACGACTGAATATAATGTTAAGCAACAGTTCACCAAAACTAAAGCTGACAGCTCCTTTCAGGTTCTCAGGCTTAACAATTCAAATCATGTTCATTAGCCAATCTACGAGTATGTCGTTAAGAGCTGGATTTAAGAGCGTAGATCCCAAATTTGAGTTTGAAAAGTCGAAAAGTTCTTTAAAACCGCTTGACCAAAACAGTTGAGTGGGGGCAGGGTAGGGTAATGCTAATGTTATTACCGAGCATTTTTTTTATGGTAAGAAAGGAAACGCAATTTTGGTAGTTTTATCGCAATCACGTCATGTTTGATATCGTTTTTAGATGCTGGGTCGAATGGAACTAGTCTAGACTGAAAAAACCCTGCAAATTATTACACAATGGTTTATTATTCTAATGAACAGCTTGACCAAGTATTACTGCTCCCCCATCCCATTCGATTCAGCATCGAATACTAGTAAACCATACGAAACATGACCTGGCTACAATGGAACTACTGAAACAAAACGCCTGATGATTTTGCCCCGTCGGGTCAGGGAAATTGGAACGGGGGCGCTTCGAGCGAACCCGTTGCGAGTCGAAAGGGGAGTTGAACGGACGGCATTGCGAGGCGAGCGGGCAGCGTTGCAATTCGAGCAGAGGCGGGAGGGAGGGAGTACTGACGAAACGTTGACTTCTGCTGTAGTTCCCGCATTGTACTGCGTTTCGTTAATTTTTTTAACCGTTTTTGCCCATAACAATCATGGGCTTCGTCCGATCGGATTGCCGAGATGGCGGGCACAACTAGATACCAAATGGGATTTATGTGCGAAAGAACGAATTTTTTAGACCACGTTAAAGGCACAAAACGGACGGCGGACAGACATTGCAGATTTGGAATCTCCATGTCTTGAAACGTAAAGTATCAAATTTTGAGGGGGGGTTGTAAAAAATTTTTCGTGACTGAAAACATAGGGTTATTATTCAGAATGAATAATAAACCAACAGTGATTTCAAAATAATTATAGTGCCAAAATCTACTGATTGAAAGAACTCGCGGGACAATACAGCAAAATTTATCGTTTCATCGCTTGCGATCCCTTTCGTCTAATTCTCACCATCTGTCAACTCGACTCGTCACGTCGTGCGCATTGCCAACATGCGCCTGAAACGTGTAATTTTTGTCGTTCCGGTGTAGTCAGGTGAAGTTTCAGATGGTTTAATGGTATGTTTCGATGCTGAATCAAATGGGATGGTTCTCAGAAGTGTGAGACTAGGTCATGCTGTTCAAGAGAATAATAAACCATTGTGTAATAATTTGCAGCGTTTTTTTTAGTGTTCTACTTTTCCCCAGTACATAGAGGACTGAATTTCACCACCTGAAATTGTCTTCTAGGAACCTTCACACATATTTTGTACTCCATAACTATTTCTCTATATATAAGCCAAAACAGAGATTTTCAAAACGTCGACACGACTCCCCCGCAATTTTCAAATGCCACGACGAGGCGCATTTTTTCAACTTGCAACACGGAAAATGACTAATTTTCCAGTTTACATTGAGACCCAACAAAATTACGCCATTAAAATGTGACATCTTCGCAATTAAATTCTCTATACGGTCTCTCTGTCGAGGAAAATGCCCCTTTGAGAAGCCAAGAAGTTCTTTCAAAGTGCTAACGAAGCGAGCTAGTTAAGGTGACGCCGTTACTTTCTTCAATAGAGAGAAAGAAAGCGTTTTAAATTCTGCTCATTCATTTTTTAATTACGCGGGGAATAAAAGAAAGTCGAGAGGACGTCGAGAGAAGTGAAATGTAATCAAAGAATAATGAAAAGGTTTTCCCGAGGGCGTTGAGGAATTTAAAACGGTTCGCGGGAGCCTCAATGAATGCATGTTTTATGAATGATTGAACCTTCACTCACTCACATTATTAAAAACTCACCTACCAATTTGTAAGTCTGCACGCTACAGTCTGAAAAATTAAATTGTGATGACGAATGAACAGGACCACCACTATTCTATATTTCACTTCCTGCTATTCAAAATGCAAGGATAGTATTGAAAATGCGTTAAAAAAAGTCGAGCCGTCTTCACCATATCTGCACGTTTTGACGACTACTGGGACGAAAAAAAAATCTGGTGTGACGCGCCACACGACCTTCCTCAGCTCCGCACACATTCAGCGACATTCTGCAACTCTAGCAACTAATCAAACCTGTTTTTAATTCAGATTATGCGAACCCAAGTAGAACAAGTACCTCAACATATGCAGAAACTGGAAGTGCCAGTGAGTCTCGGAATTTTTTGGGTCGCCCCTATTTATGACGCGAGCTTCATTGAGTGAACGGTGCATAGGTAATTTATGAGGCTTTTATATAGGAAAGTGTTGTGCATAGTTCTAAAATTATAGGGAAATCATTAAAACAACGTAACCTTCAGAGCTTGATTTATGGAATTTCATGGGTTCGTAATTATTTTTTAACCATAACTAAACTTTTCCTCGTATAGAGAGCACAATATCGATACAATTTTTTTTTACAATGCACTAGAGGTGATACTTGAGAACGTAGTATTATATTATCGGCATTGATAATGAAAAAACTGCAATTAAATCGATCTTCGTAGAAACGTTTTATTATTATAGGGAAAAAAAAAAAAAAAAAAAAAAAAATCAAAGAAAGGACACTAGTCTGAATTCCAGAATTTCGTGGGATTCCCTTAATTTATTTATAATCGTAATTAAATCACCCCTGCGTAGGTAGCTGAGGGTACTACCAACACATATTTTTTAGAGAGCATTAGAATTATATTATCGAGTATTTGACGTGGCCCACTACCCTGTCTTTACGAAAAACAATTTTGGTGTCTGGATCACTGTAACTATAGTTAGCTTTCGACCTATTTTGCTTATACTTTCATATTTGGCCCTATACTGACGTGCAGGCTAAATACTGAAATTTGATGAGATATGTATAAGCCGCTCTCTCTCTCTCTCTCTCCTCTCTCTCGAAAGCGTTCACAGGCCCAGCTCTCTCTTCTTTAAAATTAATCCATTTATTCTTAATCCGGCTTCCTAATTCGGAAAAGGAAGTTCGGGAAAGTAAAATGTGTAGCCGGTTGAGCCGAATTACTTTCCATCACATTGGACAGAATACGCAAGTTCCAGGCACACGTTTAGGTTTATTTGTAGCAGTTCAACTAGATTAATGAGAAATCTTACAGCAGGGTCGAGGTTGCCAAAACTGTCAACATCACCCCAATCCTTGGCCGGGTGTTTGTCAGTCTTCTTGAATCCACCATGGTAATCTTCGATGATGGGGTCGAAGAGATCAGCGAAGACAGTGTAGGACTCAGCATCCGGAGCGTAGATGCCGACGCCAGAGTCCAAGTTTTCAACGCCTGAAAATTGAAGTAGGAAATGCAATATTGACTATACAAAAAATATTTATACTAAAACAGTTAAATACCGCCAAATATTGCGCAGTTTTAGATTTAAAGGCTCGCCCCCAGACAGAGCTAGACAGGGAAATCGGGGCGACGCCAAGGGAAAGTTGTTTGTTCGAAACTCAGGAATTTCAATTACTTCAGGGAACCTAAGAAAATCAGATATTGGAATGGATAACTTACATGGGTTTTGCGATTGATAATCGTTTACGATCAGAGATAACTAAGTATAGTTGTAGAATGACTTCTCCTCTTTCCATAACGCCGTGTCTTACGCAACACACTCCATTTTACTTCCCACCACGAAAAGGATAAGGACAGTCTCATAATCGGTCGAAAAAAAGTTTTCTTCGGATCATTGCGTTTTAAGCCGTACGTTCAGGTTATTTGGGGTGGACTCAAAGAGAGAAAGTGCGAAAAAATAGAAAATTAAGTTATTCATTGGAATCGTCATTTTGCTACTCAAAGCGGTTTGAAACTATCCATAAAAAACTTAATCGTTGTCGTTATAGCCGGTTTCGAGAAGAAATGTCTATTGCGAAACAACTTTCCTCAGCCCCATGTTCATTTAATATCTCTCATCACTTGGTAACTGATAAAATCTGCTTTTCACTCAGTTACTGTTCCTTGGTATACGTTTCATGCAGAAACCAGTAGTGATGAACGTTCCGGAATTTCTCTTATTCTAGTTACTACTTGATCCACGTATAGGTAATTAAGCCTAATTAGGAGACAGGCTTTGTTGGGAAGGTCCGTGCTGACAGATGAGAAATTCAAAGGGAAACTGTAAAACCGCGTTCTGCAGCAAGGAGAAACTGGCAGAGCTTTACGTCGCGAAATCCACAGTTCGAATTCAGAGGTTTGGCCAGTGAATTGACAGTGGTTTGAATTCCTCAATTTATTGGATTACTCCGAGTTACCTCACGAACATTAATAAACTGACGTCGTACTGGTATCCACTATTCGTACCAGCATGAATTTTATGAGAACGCTAGCTTCATATGTATGCGTTCATAAGCATTGAACTTGTGAGATAGCAGCTAAAACCTATTTTTGTCGAAATGTTCAACAATTTATTGCGCTGCTCTCGTAATTTTTTCATGGATGAAACTTTCGCAGTGCTTTTATGTCATTGGGACCTGTTCACACACAACATTTAATCGGAATGGTTAAAACAGTTTTTGAGAAGAAAATTTGGTATTTTGATCACTGTAATAACTATAGTTAATTTTAATCGGATTTATCCCTTAACATTATTTTGGGGCTCCATTTCGATCTGCCGGTTGAATATTCAATTTGAACTGATTTGGTTTAGGAATGTTTTTGAGTCACACATCATTTTCCCAAATTAGATCAACCTGTGGAGCGCTTTCAGGAGACCTATACTCATACTTTGTTCCTCAAAACTATTTCTGTAACTATCAGTTGAACGGGGATGTATGCAAAACGACAAGACAAAATGAGATTAGTCGAACAAATAAAAGTTAGTTTTTTCAATTTTTCTCATAAGTTCTCATTGATTTTGATCCAACTCACAGTTTACTTTCAGACAACGGGCAACTTCATTTTGTACTGAATAAAGGTTGTAGCGATAGGAAGATACAGGACCTGTATTTTTACCGGAATGTTGTGTGATCCATGGCACCAGGTATTTTTATGACATTTATGGAAGATGGAAGTGAGGATCTCGATCATTGGATCATTGGCAAGTTGTCTAAATCTTATTTAATCATTCAACGCAACGCGTAATTATAATTCGGGAAATTTAGTTTAAAATGTGTGGGAAATTTCAGTCCCCCATTCTTTGCTGTACTCCAGCGTGGGACATGGCTTTATTGAGTGGTTGGGGTTACCACAGGAACACGCCGGCAGTGCAGATCAACCAAGTGAGCGGGAAATCAAAAGGTGGTTTCGTACCTACGCGTTCACCTCTCCGCGCAGCGTTAGACAAATGGAATTGCGAAAAGAAAACTTCTATTTGATGTCGTGTCGCGTGCCTCGGGCCGTCTCGTAACAGGAGGCTATGGGCGTTTTATGGCCTTCACGAATTGCCTAGTACGAAGAAACAGGATCGATTGACACAAAACTGAGCGTCCTATGAATATTTGAGAGGAAACGTTAACGAGGGCCTATTTTAACGGAGCTTTAATGTTTCGATTATGTTGTAGCATCCTGTTATCCTACACTAGACCTCTCTGTCAATAATGAGCTTTCGTATTGATTGATGTGCGAACGTTGTCACAATTGACATTCGAGCTTTTTCTGAAGCCACTAATCGGAAATAACAAAGTTTATCCATTTGAAACACATTGATATTGTGAATATCACAACTGATATTCATCCCCCCACGAGTTGGTAACATTAATGTCCCAATCGTCAAGAGTACAATAGGTGCCCCAACTATGGCATGCAATCGAGACAACAACACTGGGGAAACCATAGATAAACCTAATAAATGAAGCGGCTATGGTTTCGATTCCGCAATTTCCGGGTTCGTACGTATTTGTCTTATGAACCTCACTTTCACTGTAAAGCCCTTTTTTTGGACTATCACCCTGACAATTATCACAAACGCGATATGAGCGAGATTTATTTTGAACTAACTCTAATTTGATAATTTGCTGCTCTCGTTATTTTCACACAGAAGAAAATTCATTAGTAAAGTTGTACCATGTTTGATCAAAATAGTTAGGGCGGGGTTCTGCGAGAAAGACATTTGGTGTTGTGATCATTCTGCTCTAACTCGTATTTGGGTGTCCTGTAGTGATCTGTAGGCTGAATATGAAATTTGAGCCTGTTTGGTTCAACCGTTGAGCGATCACAGACATTCAAACTATTTTCTAGGTACTAAGTAGCTCACATAACTTTGCCATTGGTCTGAACCTCAGTTGACACAGTTATTGAACGATTAAACAAGTAATCTTACCAGACTGAATAACATCGAGTAGAGAAGAGCCGAAAGAAGGGGTGGTCAAATTCTTGGTCTTTTCGAAAGTATCTTTCGTCAAATACTTCTTCAACAGAGACTTCGAGTCTGAGCTTTCCACTTTCTTGAAGCCAGCTTCGAGCTTTTCAAGAACTGCGGCGTCAGGCATTTTGTTTTTGTTAGGAGAATGAGCGGCTCTGCAAAACACAGAAAGAATCAACACTGTAAATTCGTTAGTTCGGAATTGTGGCAAATTGAGAAGCAACATACATCATCATACATACATTTATCGGGGACGTAAAAGTGTTGGATGTGTGCACGCACAAAGGGAGTAAGAGATGGATATGTATAAGTTTATGAAAAATAACTCTTTGAAAAAACATGGGTTGAATGTTTGTAGGGAAATTTATTTTAGTTTTGTTATTCTAATATAAACAAATATCAAATACTTTGCTGATAGTACAGAGAAGGAGAAAAATAAATCCGACATGTGGAGGCAAGTGTATTCACAAAAGTTGAAAATATAATAGCGGTTAAGGATGCGAGTTCGTCAAGTGGTAGACGCGAATGGGGATGAATGACAAACATTTCATAGTGGGACGCACACAAACTGATAGGTGAGTTGCTCTAAAATTATAACGCCTTGGGATGGGTAATGAATATTTCGCATCAAATTTGGAATATTGACGTGTAGAGGAGGGACGTGCCTGAGAGTGCAGTAACGTGCAACTCATGGGATCAATGGCAACGAGGAAAGGATAATGTGAAGCCAACTAAAAGGGCAAAAGCCTCGACCTAACAAGCCGACTACGTCCTCCGTATGGGTATTTATAAGCAAAATCGAATCACCACCCGAGTCAGTAGCCAATAGTTTACATCGAAAGCGCACAGTACACCACAGGTTAGATGTAGGGTGTTTCTATTGAAACAAGGAGAAATTCTATTTTACTCCTCATTTTAATACAAAAGGGACTCCAAACGTTGAACGTTGATTCAATCACAACCACCCAGTATTCCCCAACTCTAAAAGTGGAGATATTTATTTAGAATCGCAGATAAGGTAAACACAACATAACAGGCTTAATTTCACGTTTCTTGATCATTTTAGGAACTCCAAGTTTCCAAACGTTGAAAAAAAAAAACAACAGAAGAGAGTGAGGGGAACATTTATGGAAAAAATTACATGGGCCAGTTAAAGACACCTTGTGACTTTGATGAAAATAATTTTTCAAAAAAGTAAAAAAACCCTCTTTTTGCTTCATAGGCCTACATCTCACCGAATTTTCACAGTGATATTCGTGGAGAACGAAAGTTAAGAATTGATTAGTAGAAGACAATTCGTATGTTAAATCAAAATCGTTATAGCCGTTTTTGGAAAAATGTGAAAAACTGTCATTCACCGTCACAAACCGTCTATTTGGTACAGATATTATGGACTTTCGACTTTTCAAAATAGATGTCACTTATCATTGATTAACGAATGAATTCCTTTAGTGTAAATTTAGCTCTTCCAAGCGCACTATTTTTAAATGTTATTCAACGTGATGACGGACATACGGAGATATATAAACAAAAAGTATCATCGCAAACGAAATGCACTCAGACTCTAGTCTGAGAAGCTGGAAAAAGAACATGCGGAAAGGAATGTGAATATCTCTCTAAACTTGGAGGACTACGTTGTTATAGTGGGCCGAACTCGAGCTGACAGATTTTTCCTGATCTCTGGCGAAAAACTATTTCAGTTCTGCGAATATCGAGAGCTTACTCAGCATCAGGGGACTACGTTCAACAACGAATCATTTGATATAAGTCATTCTACTCAATTCAATTTGAGTTCTAATGTCTGAAAATATTTTTAATCCGCGATCTACGCGTTGAACAGTTCAGCAGAAGGCGAACCAAATGAAAATTTTATGGGGAAACCAACTACTGACGAGAAGATAAAATGAATTAGAAAAACTCGAAGAGTCGAGAAGATGCTGCATAAATCGAAATTTTTACGAGGACCGAGGCCATTCACAAGGGGAGATTTGTCACGGACAAACACAATCAGGCGGAGACGACAACGAATCGATGACAACAAAGTTCTATTGACCGAACTTGCGACCGTGACGAGAAATTAGCTTCGCATTCTAGTAGATCATATTCTCTTCCTCGTTGAACCATTGAAGGTGCAAGGTTTTAGGGCTGCGCGACAAGGCATAAGGAAATGACGTTGTTCTCCCTCATTAAAACCAGAGCGAAAACTCGCACGAGCCAGTGTTTTTGAGGCTTTCCTGCGTTCATTGTCTTCCCCCCGAGGGCTTAAAATTCGGAAGAAAACCAAAAACATTCATATACAGTTGTGTGGATGTTTTTTGGACCTGTAGTGACAACAAACACAAATCCTCTAGGCCAACGTTTTGCTCAAGAGTACAGCACGACTAATCGTACATTCACAAATTACTTAGTTGATGTTGACAATTGCTTGGAAAATAGCGCTAATTCCTCAGTTTAGTATAACTTAATTGATCAGTGCTCGAGATGAATATGGCAGTTGAAAAGGAATAGCCAGGCAAAGATGAAGCATATAAACACAGCACAAAGCAATACGCTAGAAATATGAAATGGATTTCCGTTGTTTTAAAAAATATTGTATAGTTGAGATAACAATACTTCACTGTTCAATCGAAATACCGTATATAACGTTTTGATAAATTTGTTTCAGACTGAAACATCATCCAAACAACATAACGGTTCCACATGACGAGGGCAGCACAATAAGTTGTCAAATTTCACGACAAAAACTGATTTTATGGGTTTCTCCGATAAATCCCGCCGATATAAAAAATACCGTTCTCACAAAAATCGTGTTGGTAGTTCAACAAGTAATCAACACACTAGTAGTATGATATCAGTCATGAGGTAAGTAGGAGCAACTCAATAAATTCTACCAGTTAAGTCAGGCTCGACCAACTTCATATAAACTGAACGAAATACAGGTTGAATTAGTTGTTATATCGATAAAAAGCCTGGGACGACTAGGGCTGAGGAAAGTTGTGTGACGCGTCGCCCCAGATAAGAGCAACTTTCTGCCCAGCCATTTACCCTTGGGTGGACCAGTTCAATCACCTTCGACTGCAACGAAGGGTTAGAAATGAGACCAAACAACGTGGACAGCCACCACACAAAATGAAACGAATTAAAACCGCTTTTAACTCGCAAAATCCCAAAATGAAGGCTAATACAAGTTATTGACGAAATGAAGATAAGTCTTTACCGATTACATATGAAGCAGCAATAGTCCAAACCATTTCGTTTTCCATCGACACCTTTGCACCGGCGACAAATGATTTTATAATCGCTAGACATGTTTACGCACTCATCTGGTTCTTCCAAACGAAATCCGACAAAACAAGTAAATACCGATCAACACAACGATTCGATCTTGAAAGAAAAAGGAGAAAAGAATACGCGAAAGATAACAACTTCAAAGTTTAGTCAACAGGAGAGCAATTCTTCATTATTATTCAACCGTAACATGTGACGATTGACGTCTAGGAGACGAGGAAACGATTGGAGTAGAGCTCAAATAATATCTTCATCTGAAGCGCAGTTGAGAAAAGTATACTATATCTGGTGTGACGCAAACGTTCATTCGGAGATTTTCATTGCTCTAGCAACCAACCAAATCCATTTCTCATTCAATTTATATGAACTTGCCACCAATTCGCTCAACATTGTACGTAAAAATCCAAGAATTTACTGAGGCGCTCTTACTCCTGCCACGACCATTATTGAGGGATCAGAGCATAGCCAGCTCATTGTGTTTACCATTTGGAATTATTGTGTAAAAACTGTGTCAAACGCTAGGAAGAAACACGGCGATCGTTTTCAATTCCGGAATTCCTGGGGTTGCTCCTAATGCTGTATGATGCGTCGCACCAGGTATTTATTTCTCGATACATTGCAATGGACTACGACACGCCAGAAGATCCAAATGACAATAAAAATTTGAAATTTGGCGCCGTCTCAAATGAGAACAGAATTTCAAATTTGGCGCAGTCCCAAATGACAGCTATTCTTCTCAGACGAGCGACAAACTCGCAATTTCTGCCAATGATAATTATTTTGTAAATGAAGCGAAATTGCCGGAATCTCCTCGAGGTCGAAGTTGCCCTTCGCAGAGGAGCCGTTAGCGTAAAAATACGAACATTATGAGTAGCGTGCGACGCAAGCCAATAGGAGTTGGCACCCGGGCACGAGGTTTTTTGCCAATTAATTTTCGAGACACGAACGGAGGGACAAGAGACTTGTTTTTAGAAAAATCCGATTGAATAACCCAAGACGAGGATGACACTTTCTAGAAAGGAGATATATATCAGTGGATGGAAAATGTAAAAAAAGTGTTCACTTTGATGAGTGAACCTCCGGATAAACCGAAGCGTTGGCCATTAAACAAAAAAGTTAACTTGAGACAAACTAACGTTTACTACTAAATTTAAAAAAGAGATAATTTTGTAGCAAAAAAACAAACTTTTCTAACTACCTAATTATTCACTCCGTTTACAATAACTTGCTTTCTAGACACTCGCAAGAAAGGATTAGCGCTTAACGAACCGGAATTTATTGAATTTCTCCTACTTATGCCACGACTTTTATTGAGTGATCTGCCTGAGACGAGATTTTTCTTCTTCGGAAAACTCGAGTTTTCTATTTCGGAATTATTAGAAAAGATGGTAAATGAAAGGGCAGTTGTTCAAACTCCGAAATTTCTGGAGTTGCTCCCGATTACCATATGAACGTTATTTGCATTCTCAGCGTGTAGCGTGTAGTTCTTAGGACAACCAGCCTGATTTTTTCGAGAAAAAAAAAGTTGTGATGAAGAAAAAAAAAACGCAACACACGCCTTTCCTCACATCCAAGTACATTCAGTTATTTTTATCGCTGTAGCTACTAATACAGTCTTTGTTTCACTCACTTCGTATGAGCTTGGTAAAACATAACTTAATGTTCTTGGTAGCGAAATGTATTACGATGCAGCTACGTATCCCACGACTTCATTGAAAACCCTGCGCATAGGATAGGACTCTCAACAAGAGGACACATGAAGTTATTTTTAATTCAAGAATTTGTTTGGTAGCTTCTGAGTCTCTAACGACCATTATTAAGTTCTCATCGTATAGGCAGCTTATTGTGCTTAGGCAGCTTATTGGACTACCACCCTGATTTGTTTGGGAACGCTAGTACCATATGAGTGAGATTTCCTAGGAAATGACAGCACAAGCGCTGTTCTCGTCATTGTTGTATTGATCCACGTATTGTCTTGTCATTTGGACCTGTCCACGTAAAATATTTAATCCAGATCGTTAGATCCGCTTCGAGAGTTGTTAGTTTAGGACCGATTTTGCTAACACCCTTATTTCGGTCTTACATTACTTGCCCTCAAACTACGTAGCGCGAAGGAAGGTAATAAGTGCGCTAAAATCTTCGTTCTGCGGAAAAGAACAAAACCTGTCGAAATATTTGAACTTTCCTGTAGACCTGAGAGCGAAATTGCTGTTCTGCATAATAGGAACGATGTATTGACAAACGACTCCTCATTTAGAGCTGCGCCTAACAAGATAGACTCTTCTCTTTGTGGAGCCCAATAGACTGCAGCGATTCAAAACTAAGTGGGTAATTGCTATTCCCCAGACGTGCCCAATGAAGTTAAGATTGATTCTACGAGAAACGACTAAAACGGTTAATCGAAGAAGTCGATAGGAGAAAAAAATTGAAGAGTCGCTGCATGCCGTCGTTTTGTCAGCGGAGTTTAAAGAAAGGAAGTAGACTGTTGAGGGCATCAACGAGACCAAAGGCATAGAACAGGCTGAATTGACTCTTCCCCTAATTAGAATAACGAGCGTACACCATTTCACTAGTAACAACGGCTTAGTCATCCGAAAAAATCAAGGTCTGGAATCCTGTAAGAACCAGCAGCGATTACCACGCGCACACCCAACAAGAACTGGAGTAGCACTTAAGAACATTGAACAATTGACAGAATCCTATTTCACCACTCGAATCGTTTAATGCAGAATAACGCATCACACTCAATTTCTACAACCCCTAGAAAATTCCAAGATATATTACATATACGGTCGCTGTATCTTCATTCAACGCATTCCTACACGAATTTTTGTGACAACCAAAATGTAGTTACTCGCAAATTGAAAGTACCCTGTGTGAGCATAACCGTACGAGCCATTCTTGAGAAAATTTAAAATATTTTTACCAAAAAAAAACTCAAATTGCCTCGAAAACGACTCCAACGATTTTGATTATACTTTCAAGTTTTTTATATTATCGATACTTAAATTTTCGTTTCTATAAATATCTCGGTGAAAATTCGTTACTCAGTCCTACGAAGCAAAACAGATTTTTACAATTTTTGGAAGAACCACTTTGAACTTCTTGCATCAAACATGAACCATGCAACATGCATATTATTCTCCGTAAATGTTTCTCTCACAGTCCGTTGAATCGTGTTTTCCTTATGTTTATGGAGAATTTGATCAGCCTGACGGAGGTCTTGTAACAACCTATTTTATCTCGAGTTACGATTATGTATCTATCCGTTGAATGGATATATGCCGTATATCGGAAAACGAGATTTGCCGAACAACAAGTGGTGGTTTCTCAAATATGCCTCAAACGATTTAGATCAAACTTCGACGGGGTACTCTCGACTAACTAATACCTACATTTTAGAAATGCGTAGACGTAGTGAAGTACAACAATTCGCATTAATATGAATTGGTGAAGGACACTGCCAGTTTGTTCATAGTAAGTTGTAAACATAAATAAAATGAAACGTAAATTATGACACAAAACATTGCAGTTAATATTTAAAAAGTTGTTTCTCGTAGCTTATCTTCTTTTGGAATAATTATCTGTGTTCAGTGCATTCGGTAATGGCAAATGGGTTGAGAACTTGCCAAATAACGTAAGACTTAAATGTTTAAAAACGCCCGAAAACTCTTCTTTGTTTTGGTTGTTGCGCTTTATCGTCATTTAACGGATGACCAGTAAAACGCTTATGCAGAGAAAAAAAAACACTTTTTCGACAGACACTATGGATTTACTTCCGGCCCAATCTAATGCTCTCTTTTTTTTTTGTTTAATCCGTAGACTGCGGAGATTTGGGTTGATTTGGTATCTGGATTGCGGTCACAAAATAACGTGTTTTGGACGCAGAAGCCGTTAAAACGTAAACATTCGGGAGAAATTCCAACAAAAAAAAACAACAACAACCAAATATACGGCTGTGTTATTCCAACCGTGAAGAACTAACGACAAAAAAGGCAGACGTCTCCTGATGACTAGGCCACACCGGCAGCCTCCCCTTCCCCCTCGGTCATCAACGACAACGTGACATGAAGTTGACTCACCACTTAACAGACAATTCGTTTGTCCGCTCCCTCCAATAAAATAATAGGGGAGTCAATTCAAACGTGACTCCCTCCTCATTTAGGCACAAATACAAAGAAATTTCTCAATTTTCCTTTTCGATAAAAAGAAGAAAACTTAGTCAAGTCAAAACAATGATTTTTTGAAGGCTGACATCGACGTGATGATATAATTAATTCTGAAAACGAAGCTCAGTTCCTATAAATTGTACTCTCCTCTTCAGTGCGATTTGTTGTTTTGACAATTCCATCGCCTGTACGTCGGACTCACGAAGATTTCAATTCGGTATTTTATGAACCCCTTCAACATTCATTATTACCCTGAAATTTTGCGGAGTCGCACACCGAGGCTACAAAATCACTTGGTGTACTCACACCTAATACCAACACGTCGGTCTGGGAAAGTATTCGTTTGACTACGTTACGATGAATTCATCTATCTCTTTACAACATGTTTCAACAACCTGTACGTGTGCCTTTCAACGATAAAAAAAATTAAATAAATAACCTCAGCCTCATAAACATTTGCGATTTTCATGGCTTTAGCTACTAATCCAATCTTTATTTCACTCAGTTGATAAAACAACTTCACGTTTCACGTAGAAAGTGGTGGCTCTTAAAGTTCCGAAATTTATTGAGGTGCTCCTACACATGCCACGTTGAGCAATTCGTGCACAGGTGACTCATGAGACTGTCAAAACTATTTTTTGGGAAGAACTATCGCGTAATCCGGTTGCTCCTAATTATTTTAAACTCTCATCGTCTAAATCATTTATTGGACTATCACCATGAGTTTGTTGAGAAACCTAGTGGCACAATGGCGGGAGCTCTGCAGAAAAAATGGCGATAATATTGTTCTTCGAAATTTTAAATAATTTATTTAAGACTGGTCTCGTCATTTTCTCATGGACGAGGATTTTACAGTACTGTCGTGTTATTATACAAAAAATGCAATCAATTAGAGCCGTTTTTGAGAAACAAATATATGGGATGTAGAGCACCCTCATAACTATAGTTAATTTTGAACCGATTTGTTGATACCCTTACTTTGGCGTCCGATGGTGATCTGCAGGCTAAATATCTAACTTCAACCGACGTTTTCTTTCAATCACGTTGACAGACGCATTTTTTTTCCAAATACTGTGTTTCGGTCTCGGTAGTCATTGGACGTCAAGGTTTGAAGAAAACTCAAAACACATTTTCAGCTGATAACATAACTTTCCTTCCTACTACGCAGGGCTAATCAGGACGTAACAGTGTGGGCAGGATTTCATCACAAGATATTCCCTGGAGTTGGGTGAAACAGAATTTTCAGATTCTGATTAGTTACAGGCACACAGGAGGCAGAACGATTTGTGGATTTACATCACAGGAAGGTAAGTTTTGAGATACGTTTGTTTAATCTAAATATTCAACAGTTCTATAAGGATGAGGAGAGGAGAGGAGGTTATTACCTTGAAAAGATTGAAAATGAGGGAAGCAGGAATCGGGTTCGACTAATCGTCGTTGTCGCAGTCATAAACGCTCGTACAGGCCTTTAAAACAAGAGAGTTTGATATGAGAAGTTGTCCGGGTTGCAGTATCAGTAACAAATGTAGGGCAGAGGGATGGAACGTTTTTCTCAGCTCCTCCCGCTATCAGACGTCATAATGGACTGGAGGAAGCGGAGAAACGAGTTATTTCGAAGCCGAACTGGTCCACAGCCCTTTACACCGCTGCCCCTCCTGCATGCTGGCGCAACTGAGGGGACTGAGGGATGGCATACGAACCCTTTTATTAAAAGGCTGCTTGCCGACTGCTCACCCTCAGGCTTGATAGTACTCAACATCTCTATTTCACGACGCGCAGTGGGGCAATAAAACTCCAAAAACACTCAAAACCCGATTTCAAACGCTTTGCCATCAATCTGATACTTATTTCTGATTTCATGTACATGTGGGGAGAAAGGGAACCAATTTTTTTGGTTACGTGAAAATCTACTGCACCCCCAACACATAAATTGCAAAAGAATGTACCGCCGAAATGTTTCAAAATCCCATCTCAGATTTTTCACTTTCCTTCGAAACTTGTGTCTCCGCTGAATTTTTTTCTAGTTTATTCAAGTCATCTGAGTTTCAAGGGCTTCTGTGTCTGAAAACTTCCATTTGAGGAAATGGTATGCGTGTGTCTGAACGGGATTGACAGAGAATGGCTGAACCAAATTTGCTCAAATTTGTATTTAGCCAGCAGATCAACGTGCGACACCAAAATAATGCTATAAGCCAAATCGGTAGAAAATTAACAGTAGTTATAATTGTATCAAGTGTGACAACTGTAGTGGTCAAGACACTAAACTCCCACTAATGGTGTGTGGTGTGTTTCCCCACGCACGCACTTGAAACCGTCATGAAACCGACATTGATGTTATACCTGGAACCCCTTGATTTCCACACAGCTTCTGAAACCGTATGTGAGATAGTTTGTTCACGGAAAAAAGTTCTGTTTATTCAGCATAAAACCGAGTCAACGGTGAAACTTTCGGAGGCAGTAATCTTGGTGCAGTTCTTCCACGAATGGCTCTTAAAAATGCCCAAATGTTTCCCGCGCATAATTCCTTTGGATGACTCATTTGAAGCTCCGAAAAGAATTTAGTTTTACACTCAGCCGATGTTCCTTCTGAAAAGGGCTCCGTTTTAAATTCCAAGAGCTCAGCTAAAAAGTAAATTATCTTGAAGCGTAGTGGTAGTGCTTTGAATTTGCATTACATTGTGTGTTAGATGTGTTATTTACAGTTGAGAATACACCAGACATCACTCGAAGGAACAAATGACAGAACCAGGATTAATAATCATCTTTATAATGTGAATTTCCATGCTTGCGTGACAGCTTTAACGAAAAGACGGACGAAGACAAGGTGCTCGACGCTCCCAACACGCAATGACAAAGAAATAAGCTACCGCAGAATGACGGCCTAATAAACGAACGGTCGTGGAAAACTTTGTTTCTACCTGTCCAAATCCAGATTTTCCGTAGACGGCGTCTGAACTAGAGGGGCTGACGACCCTCGAACCTGGGAACAACCCATCGCCTCTTGCAGGATTCTTTGATGGCAGCTTGTAAACGAAAAAAAAAATGCCCCGAAGAGATGAGATCTACTTCAACGGACACGGACAGTGGTGGGAATTCTGTGTTCAATGAGGTGGCTATTTGAACTAAACTTGCGGGGTTGGGAGTAGCAGACGATTGAAAGGACAGTGCAATTGCTGCCGAAGGATTCACTGTGCACTTATATATATAACATCGTGGCCGTCTTTAGACAGATTTGTCTTTTGATACGAACCGATTTAGTGAGTCATAACAAAATAAGTATAATATATTTAACGTAATACAATAGTTCTTCATTGCTTTCATTCACAGATCCACTTTAGTCGATGGAAAATCATGTTTTTTCGCTAACTTTTGAAAAGACTCTGATTATTTCTATTGCGAAGGCATAAAAGAAAAAATACCTATCAGCCTCAGAAGCTGTTCGGTCGCATGGATTCATTTTGTAATAATTTCATTAGTTGAACAAATGCCCACAAAATAAAATGCGAAGCTTGAAGCAGCCAGCTTCAACGTTTAACAGTACACCACCCTCTCAATCGAATTCACGGTTGTCCCGCAAGTTTTTACGACTCGTCCAAGGAAAAGCTTGAAGCTATTTGAAGCGGCAATGAGCTGGAGAAAGTAACCTAACCCAGCGAAATAACAGAAACGTTAGTTTCTATTTTGAAGCACATCTCGGGAATAAGTCGCAAAAAACAAGTCTCAAGTTTCAAGAACAAAAACAGAAATAAAAAACTGAAGGAGCGGAAAGCGATTTTGTGTCAGACTCAACTTACGACAAGGAAATGAAGCGTCCATTGAGAGGAACGGTTAAAGAGTAACGTGCTGAGTAAAAACGATGAGATGACTGAAGGGAACGCAATGAATTCTTGAAACTTAACCACTACCAGATTGGATTACTGTGTAGAGCTGCACAAATCACCGGCGCAGATTGTGTCATTTGTCCCACAGAATACTCAATACTTTGCTAAGGAATGAATTTGTCTTTCATCAGCCGTTTCGCTAATTATCTCTTCTTGATATTACCACTTCTTGAGTAATTACGTAAGAACAAGTGTTATAGTTGATGCTGTCATTTTAATTATTGTGGTTCGCCCTCCAGCACATATTTGTTGTCCGAACTGAACTTCCATTTTACGGTTCGAGTACATATTTTCTTTTATGTTGTTGCACCTTCGATTTATCGACCTTATTTAGGATGAACGCCGCAGTTCAAAGTCCTTTTGTGCCACTCCTAATGTCTCACAGGTCCAAGCCTAGCTTCGTAAGGAACGTGAGGTATTTCTTGCAACAGTCTTGTTTGAAGGTGTACCAAAGGCCAAAAATCGCTCCCTCTCAAGTCCCTGGCATTGGGCTAGGACACGGTAGGGAGTCTCATCTGTACCACACCACCTGCACCGAGGGGCGTCGTTAATACCGATAAAATACACGTGTTCGTTCATTTTGCAGCGTCCCATGATGATCCACACTACTTGTCTCAAGTCCTTTCTCCCCATCATCAGAGCGTTTCGGAGTGCTTCACTCCCGTAGCGTTCCATACAGTCTGATGCTTTCTCCTGGTAGATTCTTTCTTTCACTGCCCCCTTGACTAGTGCTTCACAATGAGGAACTGGCCCTATAGGTATGGTCCACCCTCTCATTTCCAGGGACCTCTTTATGCCCAGGAACCCCCCTCCACCACTTCTGTGTCGAGCTTTGTAGCACCTGAAGTATTTTACATTACAATTTCATTTCATTATTTTTGGTATTGTGATCGTACATCTCATGTCTCAAAATGGTAGGAATATACACTCAGGTTAAACGTTAAATAGCTATATAAAACATTTCTTTCGGTTCCTTAGATATGGGTAACCCCGTTTTACGGGTTGGACGAAACTTCTCGCTGTGAATCGTTCAAGAGAGCAATATTTTCCCGGACTTATCCAACGGAACCGGCGGAGGATCCTAATGAAATGTGCCCAGGAAGTCGTAGGCAATTGAACGAACGTTGGTCTCCCTTGGAAATTGTTTCATGGGGGCTCAAATGGAGGGCGGTGCCGCGCGACCAATATCCGGAAAAAGGGGATTAAATTAACTGCTGAATGAGGATCTGGAAGAAGAAAAAGGACCGGAGGATATTGAAAGGGGGAAGGGAGGAGAGGTTTAACAGCATTCAGTTCCGCTCCATCAAATCAGTTGATTGCGGACGTTTTTCTTGCTCTTACGAGAACCTCAAGTTGACAGTCGAGCGATCAAAAGGTCGATTTGACAGAAGTTGATTCGATCGGTTCATTGAATAAAAAGGGTGGGAACGTTGTGTGGCGATGAAACGAACTCAACTTCGACTGTGTTGTCTGAGGTAAATGACAAATATCGGGTGCGACGCAACGCTCAACGTTCTTCAGCCCCGCGTACGTTCAGCGATTATTTTGCTCCAGCCACTGATCCTATTCGTGTCTCACTCAATTTATACGAACTTTCTACATAGAACTGGCAGTGCTTAACGTTTCAAGCTTGGGCAACTTGGGCTTGAGCAACTCAATAGTTGCTCAAAACCTCTGATAAGTAACATATGTGCTAAAATTTTATGCAACTGTCAACACGATTTCTTTGGAAAGGTCGATGTATACTGTATACAAAATACTGCGAAAAATGTCGTTAAATAAAGTAGTAGTTTGAATTATTGAATTTTGTAGGGCGCCTTTAATTGATTTATAACCGTAATTAAATCACTAGTGGTGCGGCACGAGTTTTATAAGAAAAAACTGGAAAGACTGTGAAGGCTTTTAAGGTTCAAATTTTTACCTTATGCCAATTTTGAACCCCCTAGCTCACTGCTATCGATGGTTATTGCAAATAATATATAGATAAATACCCAAAATCATGAAAATCTACGATCCGTACGGAAATGTCGTCAAACAGAGTTTAGCGCAACCTCCTACGTGATAGGTCTTCATGTTTTGGAAATATGCAAATCTCAGAGGGATAAATAAATTGCGTATTTTCTCGTCGGTGCAAAAAGTACGGCAGTATATAAATAGAAGAGAACTTGATGAGTGTGTTGCACAACCAGGGCAGGGCGTCACTGTAAATTTCAGACTGAAGCTCAGTAGAGTGATGTGATTTCCCCACGCAGGATGTTCAGAGAGCTCTAAATAACGTTGGCGAGCGGCTTGGCAATTCACGCGCTCGAATTTCCCAGCCGTTTTGCCTACGTTTCTCACCTGAGTCCGTCCTTTCATTGACATTTGGCTCCGTTCGTTTGCTCGCGTTTCCGCCCTTAAATCGAACATCGCTCTACCGGTTGATTCAATTTCCTCAGGTCGCTCGTCAATGCCAGACCTCATTTGACTGAAGAACCGGTCGATTCGAAGTCGAACCGTTTGGGCTTTTGCCCCCTTTCGAACTATTCGATGCCCTGCCAAATCGTACTAAACTGATTAAAGCGTAGATCACTTTTGGAGCGGAATAATTGTATTTCACGTCGAGTATAGCTATTTAAAACTTCGTTAATGAAACGACAATAGCTCAAGGTGAATTGGTAGAAAAGTTCGCTCCCCTCAAACCTGATGGGACTTTCAGAGGATGAGATTTCTGACCTGGGGCCTTTGTTTGGTAGTCGCGGGAAACTGCTAACTACTCCTCTCAACAAGCTTTCTTCTTTCACAAGAAATGGCACCCTGCAGAACACGAGGAATGGCTTTTCCGGAGCTAACAATGTACTTTCCTGACATTTGTGAATTTGATGGGGTTTTACTATATCCCCCTTCTCACCCTTAACTTTTGCCACCTCCTCATGGCCAGTCAGCCCTGGAGCTCATGCAGTTTCTTTCAGGCCTCATCCATACTCACGCCAGTGCAACAATCCAGGACCCACTGTCTCCTAGTTACTTTGCTCTGACTCTTTAATCTCAAGTGTACGTTTGACTAACCAGAGTTTTCCAGTACAGCCCTCTCTTCATCCATCAAATAACTATTTACCTTTCCCTTCCTTGCACCCAACATGTAGTTTGAGACTCCAGAATTTATCCAGTTGCTACGAGCTATCTTACTACAATTTTTAAACCTTTATCATATAGGCTGCGCACGGGGCTACATGAAAGATTTTAGTGATAATGCTTTACAAGAGCAGGGTTTATGAAAACAAATCTGTACTAAAATAGATTTCTGTCAACAGATATGTTAATTTATTGTACAGCTCTCACCATTTTTTCACAGATGAGAACTGTAATTGCTGTATGACAAATGCAGTTAGTTTTAGACCAATTTTGCTCAAACCCTTATTTTGGCGTCCCGTAGTAATCAGCAGTTTGAATACGAAATTTGAGCCGATTTGGTACAGCCGTTCTTTCACAATCAGTTTAATCAAAATCATTGGAGCAGTTACTGAAAGAAAGTAAAAAAGATTCTCGCGTTTTCCTCAAACCTCTCGCATAACCTCTTTTTCAGGTCTGTAATAAGAAAGACATCATTCTTCCACATTAACTGTTCTTTATTTCTACGTTGGCATTCGTGGATCTACCATGATCAGAAACTCCAGACTTCCCAGAAATGTAACCCTAAAAAACTAACCGTAATAAATAGCAAAAAAACGATAAAAAAGGCACCTTCCACATCGCAGGCTCACAGGACAATACGTCGAGTGGAACTTAATTGCTCAGCTATTACCGAACTTTAACGCTTAGGAAATAGCGATAAAAAATTACTGCGGGGAATTCCTTGACGATAAAGGGCAGATTGCAGGGTACAACCAGAAGGGACTGTTAAGTGAACGTAAAAACGGGTGGGATTTCCTAAGAGGAAGCTGACCGTTCGTTAGAAAATTAGTGTGGAGAAAGCTGCTAAAAGGTCCGATATTTACAGCAAAATTACGGCCCCGTAATTAGTCTTTAAGTTACTTGACGGGCAATCAATTTGCACGGAGTGGGTACACTAAGGAAAATGCAGGGCAGGGCGTAACTGAAAACAGTAATTTTGAGTCGTTCGGTTAATGAAAAATGAAGGACGATATCGAACGTACAAAAGGAATAAATAAGAGGGCCATACATCGAAACACGTTAAAAGCGAGTTCAGCACATCTTACCACAAACTGACCGATAAATGGCCAATTTTTACTTTCAAAAAAGGGCAAGGAAAGTAAGAATTCGATATTCAGCATGATGGTTATTTTGGAGCTACGAGCGAAACGAACAGAACGAAAGTATAGTTTTTCTCAAAAACGGTGACAACGATTTTGATTAAATAACGTGAACCCGATTGTTCCGAACAACTGGTAGCTTATTGGTGTTTCCATTCTGATTTCTTTTAAGAGCTGGTGTCATATGAGCAAGACTTATACGAAAAAATTTTCATTAAAATCTTCTTCTTCGTATCTTTTGACAATTTATTGTGGTGCCCTCGTCATTGTCCCACAAATAAACATGTTACATTACCCTGGTTCTTTTTGGATTTGTCCACACTAAAATTCACTATCCTATCACTACGAAAAGTAATTGTTATTTTTCGATAGATTTTGCTTATACCCTTATTTTGGCGTCTCATAGTGAACTGTAAGCTAAACATGAAATTTGAACCGATTTGGTGCAGCGGTTTTTTCTCAGCCCTTAACACGTAAAGATCTGAAGAAAACTGGAATTTTTCCTCTGTCGATTTTCTTCTTTCTGTTCAGTAGGACTAGGAAAGTAAACATATTGGATAAGTTGCTAATCGATAAAAAAAGGCCAGTTGTACGCAGGGCCAAGACGTGTTGTACGATGTTCGAAGGCTGAACATTTTCCAAGACGCCAAGAGATAACGCGACTCGACTGTTTGTTACCTGCGAAATGCTGAGCGGCAACAAGGTTTCCGCGAACCTGACGCTGCGTGTTTCTTCAACTGCCCTTGAAGCTTCTTGGAAAACCTGAGACCTAACCTCTGAATAAACGTTAAATGAGTGGGAGAGCGGTTTTTCAAAACATAACCGTCACAAGAACCGCTCTATAACCCTTGGCTTGGTTTCTCAGCTAATATTATAATACATTTTCAAGCAGAGATGTATGCTATCATTGCCGAGGCCATCATAGTGCATGAAAAAGGCTATAACAATAAAACTATCAACATGATGACTGATAGTCAAGCGTCTTGCAAGGCGCTGAAGAATTACAGCACAACGTTAAAACTGGCGAGTGAGTGTAGGATGCTTCTCAGCCCCTTGGCAAACATAAATAGAGGTTTAATGGATTCCTGGAACTGGAAACTGGAAGTGAGAGGGCGGATCATCTGGCCACACTCGGTCCGTCTACTCTACCTATAAGAACAGTTCCTCATTGTGAAACAATATTGTAGACGACAGTGAAAGAATATGCCAGGAAAATACATCAGACAGTCTGAAAGCACTTCAAATGCTTTATCTCAGAGCAATAAACGAGATAAGACAGAGCCTTCTGAGAATGGAGAGGAAGGGCCTAAGGCAGATTATGTGGATCATCACGGGGTATTGCAAAATGAAGACAGATGTATTTAATGGGCATAGTCGACACCCCACGGTGTAGGTGGTGTGGCACAGCTGAGGTGACTGCCTACCATGTCCTGGCCCAGAGCCAGAGACTTGAGAGGGAGCGATTTCTGGTCTTTGGTAGTACTTCCCCTAGAGTCGACATTAAACAAGACAGCTGCAGGAAATACCTGGCATTCCTTAGAAGTTTAGGCATGGACCTGCGAGACATTAGGACTGGCACAATAGAACTTTAGGTCGTAATTTTGCGACAATCAGAAAGCTAAATATAATATTACGGCAATGGCTACCATCCACATTTGTTGAATCAGCGAATTTTGTATATCGGGTTCTTGTACTGTGCGTCACATGCCGCACTGAGACGTTAAACCTGAATGGCCAACAAAACGTTTTCTACAGAAATACCCGCTTGAGTCAGAAAGGAAACCGTTCGCAAGTTTACGATGTGCTAATCAGCGGTAATCCCCGGACGTGTTCAACGACAACATCGAGAGAAGTGGAAAAAAAAAAATTCGCGAAGATTAGAGTCTTTGCAAGAGGCAAATACCGCCAATTCTTCGGAGACATTTCGGTTCAGATAACGAGAGGATTAACTGAATTAATCTTCAGAGTTAACAAGAATGATCTCAGTTAGAAAGCTAGAGCCTCGGAATTCTGAATTGAGCCCCACAATACGCTGAGTTACACTAATGTCACAGATAGCAGCAAAGCTTGAGGCGTCAAATATATCGACCAGTGGAAGCGCTGGAAAAGAAACACACTGTTTCGGTTTATTATTCATGCTGACTTTCGCCTATGTTTGCGGTCAGGAAAAGGTTTTTACAATCCCCTCTCAAAATTTGATACTTTACGTTTCAAGACATCGGGATTCCAAATCCGGATCTGGATCAACGTCCGTCCGCCATCTGGGCCATTTTATGCGTTTAACGTGCTCCAAAAATCCGTTCTTTCGCACGTAAATCCCATTCGGTATCTAGTTGGGTCCGCCGGCTCGGCAATCCGGTCGGCAAAAAATGGTTAAAAAAATTAACAAAAACGGAATTTGGCAGCTTTATCGCAAATACGCCGTGTTAGGATGAAACTATTCTCAGAGGCGTACGACTGCGTCTAGACAGAGAATAGTGCAATCACAGTAATTGTAGTGAGCCAAAGTCTAGCAATTGAAAGAATTGGCGGAACAAAAACTACAGCGAAAGTAATCCTTTTGTCGTTTGTACTCCCTCCCTCCCGTCATGTTAAAACCAACTCGTCGTTCCGTTGTAGTCAGGTCATGTTTCGAATGTTCTATTGTTATTTTTCGATGCTGAATTGAATGGCGTGAGACTACGTCAAGCTGTCCAAGACAGTAATAGACCGTTGTGTAATAATTTGCACCATTTTTACTTTCCGCTACCCGAAGGATAAGTTGAGGTTTCTATCTGTAAACTTACTCGAATTTCTGTTTTCCTCAAAAAAATGCAAAAGAAACGTAACGCGTTTAAAAACGGATAGCCCTGACGGTGATCAGAGTGTGCTTTCCAAATTGTGTTAAGAACTGCAAGCAAAATAAATCTGACAATTGGGCCTCGCGCCTAGCCACTACTTCAGCCATTGTTCCTTCAGCCAACTCTAAAAGCTAATTTCCGCTATCGCCTTCTTCTTGTTGTCCAAACTTTGCAACCAGGTCGTAAATCTGCCCAAAACGTCTTCTTAGATCCAGAAATACGTTCAAAGAAATAATGCAGCACAGCTCAAGACATTTTCTGCCCATCTTTCAGTAGGAAAATTGATAGCGATCTAAAGGTCCGGGAGGCGTGTGAAATCAAAGGTAAACCAGGGTTCTCGAGAGGGTAACTCAAGTTCGGGGCCCCAGGAGCCGCGTATTATAAACCGGCCGGACAATAATAGATTGACAGCAGGTGGATGTTGGGGCCAATAAATCCGGAATCTCTGTCTAAAAATATAACCGAAAAACTCTTGACGGGCGCTGAAATAAAGCCTTTACAACTTCGAACAGAAGATGCTGTGGTTTTCGACCCCTTAAAACGCGTGTATTATATAAACGAATTTGTGTTAACATTTAGACGTTAGGGGACAAACCTAAACAGCTACTATATTTACGCGACAAACCAGACAGTTTACAACGTGAAAATAAACTGTAACTTGATTATTATGATCAGCTTTCTTAAAAGAAGAAACGAACCTAACAGCAGACAACTCCAAAATGCGAAACTCAGCTATTTCGTTTGACTTATACTCATACGTCAAGCTTAGATTTCTTACAAGAAAACGTTACAATTCTAATAATTATATAAAATGTCACCAAGTTTTTGCATAACAGCTCAAGTTTCTCACCTCAGCCTGATGTCGCCCTTCTAGCAACTAATCCAATATGTTTTCACTCAGCTTCTGTGATCCAGTTAGAACTCAACGTTCTATAGGGAGAAACACCAGTTCCGAATTGATCGAGCTGCTGCTATATATGCCACGACCTTTATTCAACAACCGACGATAATTGATGGGGCTCTCAACATTATTTTTCTGAAGGTTCACGTTTACAGTTTTAGAATTACAGGGGAAACATTGAAAAATAATCAGTTAGTTGGGATTCCGTTTTTTTGAGGTTGCTTCCGATTATCTTATAACCGTAATTAAACTTCCATAGTACAGGTAGCTTATTGCTCCACCAACTCGATTTTTATGAAAGCGTTAGCGCCATAAGAGCGGGATTTATAAGGGAAATGCTCCGGTAATATCGGTTTCCATCATTATTTCGATTTCGCAACACCTATGTCTGAAGAGCATCATAGAATATGAAGGGCAAGGAAAAGTTGTGTGGTTCGGCAGCACTTGTGCAACGTCTACGTAACTAATTTTTCTCAAAAATGGCGATTACGATATTGATCAAGGTTACGTCGTTCCTTTATTCTGACCAAATATCTCTGTGAAAACACTGAACGAAGCCTAGGAAGAAAAAACAGGTTATGTCAATTTTTGACAAGATTAATAAAACTAGACGAAGCCTACATAATGTTAGTTGCAATTGAAGGTAATTGTGACGACAATATTGGACATTTAGCGGCAGGATTCAGTCTTTTCCATTTTTGATGACCAGAGGTGGAAAGCATGGTTTTTGATCAGCTGTGGCGCTGAGGAGAACGGACTGAGAATCGAGCAATGTTGACGTGGCCGCAAAGAAATGATATAAATTAACTGCATCTTTCTCCATAAATGTTCCTGTGACGGAGGTAACAACCAAAATGTTCTTAAAATAATTATTTTCCGCAACCTTTTCGCATTTTCCACAGTAAATAATCAGATTACGTCATTAGCTGGTTGATTGGTGGAAGGATTTTGATCAAACTCGCAGAGCACTTTCAACTAATTTGTAACTACATTTCATTCTGTATAAAGGTTTCCGTAGAAATACGTTGAACGAAGATACAGCGCATGTACACAAGAGATTATCGAATATATAGGAGTTGTGTGATGAGCTGCATTCATTATTTTCCAACAATTCTGTTAATTTAAATATTCTCGATGGTACAAACTGAGGTTTGCAACGCTGAATAATTTGTGAATATTAACTAAGAGAGGCGGCATAACTCAGATTAATGGACGTCGGTTTTTTCCTATTGTGTTTTGTTACTGGAAATGATTCCATTCGAAAGACGGAAAGTTTACAAAATGGTTGTGTCGTTGAATTTCTAATCCTCGTCTTGTCTCGTCGGATGGGAGAATCTTCGTTGTAATAACGTTATATTTGTTCGTCGTGTGATTTGGAATTTCGCCAGTTTTAAAATTGTCCCCGAACGTTCACCTTGTCACCGACAGATTTCCCTCGCTAATAAGATTATGTCAGGTTTTGAAGGTTGTCGATGAAAATGGTCGGTGGAGAAGACTCGGATTACCTCATCGTCTCGTTCAAATTGAATATTTCCATTGCTGTTAGGGAGAATTTCGTTAGGGTTTCTTCAAACTAAACAAGTGTCGAAGCTCTGGAGAAGAGACTCCTTAATCTAATCTCTTTGTTTCGCTCCTAAGCCCCTCACGCTCCACTTCGTAACGAGATTTTGTCTATTATGTAAATCCAACCGCAAAACGAACTAAAACAAGGCGAAGAACAAAAAACCCCTTAAAATTCTGAGTAGCTGTCGATCATCAACTCAATTGTTAAGTCTCTTTCTCGCTCCTCCCTCCATAAAAACGGTCGCTAATTGTCAGAGAGACGTCGGAAGATGCTGATTCTGCTTCGACGCCCTTCAAAACCGCTAAACCTGCACATTTCGCGTTGAAGTGGCCTCTTCAAACTCCGCCTTCATCTGAGGCATCCTCATCCTCACTCCCGACCTACAGCACTTTCAATTCGACTAACTACTACATCTCTTTCGTAGCTGAAAATATTCCCTCGAGTTCAATCGAAGCAATCACACACATTAACCAAAGTTTCTAAACCATCTTCAAGAATTAAGGACAATGTCACAACCTGAAAAATCTGGAAAACGCCTTGTACTACCTATTTCAACTACGACTGAGCTGATAAATGAATGAATGTTATTGGAAGGTGGCGTGGTATTGCAGCTCAATAAATTATCAAAATTTCGAAGAAAATAGATTTTGGCGCGGTTTTTTCCTCTCACAATTTCAGAAAAATTAGGGCAGTAGTCTGGAAAAAAAACCAGTACGATGAGAGTTTAATAATGCTCATAAATAACCAATAACACGATGCATACAAGACAATGTGAAGTAAAATCATTAAAACTGAATCGTTGATAAGTAGAACGAAAGTTATTGGACAGTTAAGTTTTGTAGGCATTACAATATTAAAAAAGCTGTTAGCAAATTTTTAAAAATTGAGTGGAAAGTGACTAGTCCACATGTTGAGAAAAAGTAGTTGTGAAACTGAAAAAGTAATGACGATAAAATAAGTAATTATTTTCCAAAATTTTGAAAATTCGATCAAACTTTTTTTTTTAGAAATTCGGGAAACCATTTTGGAAAATTATGCGAGGCTTGAAGAATCGAGTAATAATTGAAATGTTGAACAAGTTGGGAAGTTGAGTTAAAATTGTTGGAAAATCGTTGAGACTGAGATAAAGTGGTCGAGAAACAGATTACATACTGCAGGGGAATTCAGTAAAAATTGTAGGATTTAAGCAATACTTCAGCAGAGGAACGAGTAAATGAGTACAACGTTTTTAGGAAACACAGGCGAAATTGTTGAAGGTCTTTTTCAACGTTTATTTAGTGAATATATAGACGAAATATTACAATAGGAGTGCAATGGTAGAGAAATGGAGTGAATATAATGGGAAACTATTGTAAAGAGGACTGGGTCTCCCTCCGCGTGATTGGAAAACTTCGTTAGAATGCAAAGAACTACATCGAACGGTAGAGTAGGATCGACGAGGCAAGTATAATAGACAAATCGAATAAACGTTGTCAGGGATTTGTATAAAAATTGTTGGGAGTTCGTAGAAACATTCGTTGGGTACAAAAAAAGAAATTAAATCATCTAAACCGCCAACGGCGAGCAATGGGAACGAAAAATGTACAAAACCCGTTGAACGGCGAAACGTTTACAAAATTGAGACAAAAAATTTAAAAATCGAAAGGAATAGGAGTAAATATAGTTGGGCAATGGTTAAAGAATAGATTTTAAAAATGTTATCCTTCGTCTAGTAGTTGATGAAGAATTAAGTAAAAACTTTTTGAATTATAAAAGACCGAAGGGAATTGCTCCTGTTGAAAAGCAAGTTGAGCATTTGATCAAAATATATCGAGAGATAAAGTGGAAAAATCATCACTCAACATTCCTCGCCTCCACATAAATTCAACGCAGAAAGAGCACGTTACAAGTTAGGTGAACAACGCTTTATATTCAACACGTTTGTACAAAAGGTTTACGGAGAGCCTCTAAATCATATACTTCTTGTTCAAAAACAGATCTAACGATTTGGATTATACTTGTTTGTGCGGACAGTTACAAATAACGCAACAATACCAGAAAAATCTCATCCGCGTGAAAACGACGAAAGCAGCTCAATAAATTATCAAAATTTCGAAGAAAATAGATTTTGGCGCCTTTTTTTCCTCTCACGATTTCAGAAAAATTAGGGCAGTAGTCTGGAAAACAACCAGTACTATGAGAGTTTAATAATGCTCATAAATAATTAGGAGCAACATTCCAGAATTCAAACCACCGCAGTTTTTACCCGATAATTCCAAAACATGGAAACGAATTTTGACAGTCTCATGAATTTTCTGCGCGCTGATTGCTCAATAATGGTCGTGGCGCATAAGTACGAGCCCCTCAATGAATTCCAGCATTATCACTTTCTGCTTAAATCATGCAAACAAATGCACGCCACGACGCATGAGGAGGATCTTCAAACAAATGAACTGAGTGCAAAACATGCTGGATGTTAAAAAATGTGAAAGCCGAATGAACTGAGGAACGTGCGATGCGTTGCGCCTAATATTTCAAGACATTTTTTTTAGCAGCTAATAACAATTGCAATTAATTTTCGTTCGATTTCGTTGATTCGGTTGAAGTAATTGAATGAACGTCCCTTTCCAGGGAATCCCAGAGGCTCGAGTGACGTTTACTTCGATTAGACGCCTTGCGCCGGGCTTTTGAATTGTTTGCAACACTTGTCCCGAAAGATGAGTGCTGCTGACATACGATAATATTGCACTTTAATTCGCGTGTTTGCTCTTCGCAATAGAAAGCGAAACAATTCATTTCTTTTCCGACCGATTCAACCTCTGAATATACGAATCGCAACGAAAGTCACGTACTCAATTACGATTCGTGAAAGATTGGGAGATGGGGGGGGGGATATATTTTTGACTAGACATACGAAATGGCTCAATTGCTGATACATACGTCTCATTTCGGCTTGAGCAATCAGAAAGCAAGTTTACTGCAGCTGCTGCCAAATATCGTAACTGCGATCTCGACAACTTCGTGTCCCAATTCTTTTCACTAGAAAAAAGGATTCGCCGAAACAATAAGTACGAAGCTACGAATAGTCAACTCCTTTGCGAGCGACTAACAATGGGGCGGTGCCATAAGCAGAATGAAGAGCCGACCAAACTTGGAGGAAGTTTCTCAGAATGTCTATGTAACTCATAGGGAGTCCAAGTGTCACGTTTTGACAGATTTATTTGCTTAGCGATGTAAAAACCATTCAGCAAACTTGAAGTTTTGAAGATAAGAAGCGTCGTTTTAAATACCTTCAAGATTTTCAACATTCCGAATCAGTTCGATTTTTATGATGATAAGTAAAGAATTAGTGACTAAATTCAGTATCGCAAAAAAATTCAAACCGACTGTCCTGAGTGGGAAATCCCAATAATGGAATCATTCGATAAAACAGCGTATAAGCCTCATGGAGGATTGTAAAAAACAGTGTGGAATATACGGAGTAGTGAACAAATATCAGCTAAAAACGATTTTGACTAAACTTTCTGTGTGGACAGAAAATGACGCGAGCAGCACAACAATTACAAAAATTTCGACGAGTGATTTAAATGCAGTTTTTCCTTTTACCTTTTAATAGTACATGATACTGCAATGGTAGTTACTATGAGATAATTAGAAGCAACCCACGAAACTTCAAAACCTAAACTATTGCCCCCTCTTCGATCAACTTTTTTAGTGTTTTTGTTCTCTCAGTCACATTAATTACCTGTGCAACGTTAATTGAATAAACGCCTTGACATAAATAGGGGCAACTCAATAAATTACAGAACTTTAAGCTTTAGAAATTTCGTATGATGTAAATGAAAAACAATGCTAGACTGATTAATATCAGGTGCGCCGCATCACACAACTGTCCTTAGCTCTACATAAATTCACTAGTTTGTATAGTTTTTGCTACTAATACAATTTATATTTTACTCAGGTCATGTACACTTGGTAAAACACCACTTCACGGTGGCCGGAAGCGGTAGCGCCTACAGTTACGCACTTTATCGTGCTAGTACTCACGCCCCGACCATTATTGAGCAAGTGATACTCAGAAAACTAATGGCGCTGTAGACTCGATTTTTTTGAGAAGGATAAGAATGAAGAGTTATCGGGTAAAAACCTTTGGAAATGGTAGTAAGGGCCGCGATTGAAATTCCGGAATTTCTGGAGTAGTCCCTTTATAGCTTATGAGCGTTGTTAAACACTCATCGTATACGTACTTAATTGGAGTACCACATAGATTTTTCTGAAGATTCTACTACTTTCTGGGCAAATTTTAAAGAAAGAAACGTAAAATATCAAATTGTGTGGGAGGGGGGTTGTAAACAATTTTTACTGACCGAATAAACCAAAAACTGCGCCAAAATGTTTGGGAATTTTATGGTACTGCCCTCTCATCAGGAGCTGCCTATGCCATTAATTTAATCTAAATATTAGAGCCGTTTTCGAGAAAGAAATTGGTGGTTTGATCACTATGGTAACTATAGTTAGTCGTGGACGGATTTCGCTGATTCCCTTATTTTAGTGTCTCATGGTGACCTGCGAGCTAGAAATTTGGTTCGGCCATTTTCTCAAAAAATCGCTGACAGACACGCAAACTATATTTTTTTTTTTCAGCCGACTACATAACTTTCTTTCTACTTCGTAGAGCCACTGAATACGCTGAATAAGTGATGCGCCGGCTCAGATAAACAAAAATTGTTAAGTAAACTTTTTTCTTTTTTTGTTCCGCATAATCTTAGGTCTGAGGATATCCCTCCAGCCGAAATATAATCTCTTCGTTTCGTAATTTTTTCATTTTCTTTCATTTTCGCCTCCCTTCTGTTCCAACTGAACAGTAAAATGTGAGAACCGTATGTGGTGTAATCAACGAATATAACTTGGTGGTCTTACCAACGCAAAAAGTTCCTATCGTGAGACGTTCTGCAACGGGAGAAGTGCCGACCAGCCTTGGAAAATCATGTCTGAACAGTGGGCAGTCGAAAGAACCATAGCAACATTACCACAGAAATCTCCTGCTCGTCCATGGCCCGTCAAACTTCCCTGATGTAAGGAATGGTTTCTGCGAGAAACTTTTTGTGGGGATTATCAGATCGTTGTAGTTGGTTCCAAGGGGGACTTGCTCGGGGATGGGGTTAGAAACTTTTCTAGATTTATGGCTAGAAGGTTGTCCCTCTCTCTAGTGAATTATTCAATGCGTTATTCGACTCCTTCTACTTAAATGGGGGTTGTGATCAACATCAATCAACACACTCGAGGATTGTGTGGGGAGATTAGTTGATTACATTATTTTTATAATATTAAATGATTTATCATTTCAATTTTCATTCACCAACAGTATTCTAAATGGAACTGTGAACCATTACGTAAGCATGAAAGGGAAGTCCCACCTATTGTATTAAAAAATGTATCATCGCCATAAAAAAAAAGTAATCAAAAATTTATGTAATACCTTAATACAATATATGTAACAAATAGATAAATTAATAATAAATTCAATAAATTTTATGAAATTACAATTCATTTCGATTTTGTTTAGGAAAAAACTCTTCGTTGTTATTTATATCATTATAATTTGGCGACTGATGTAGGTGTTAGGCTTAAACCATAAGTCGGGACGAGGGCAGTTTTTCCAGTCTCCAGTGGGTGGAGGGGGAACTAACGGTCGTCCCTTCAGATCTTGGAAATTCCCACTTTCTCCATTCACATTCGACAGTATTCTGCATTCTGGAATTTCGTAGGATGTCCCAACTTATTTTATAATGTTTATTGAACTCTGATCGTGTAGGTTGCATATTGAACTGGCACCCCGATTGTTAAAGTACGCCAATGCCATAAAAGCGAAATTTGTAACGATAAAACGGCACGAAATAGATTTTCATCGGAGTTTTTTTTAATATATATTGTGCTGCTCTCGTCATCTTTCCACATATGAGAATTGTATGATATTTCTTATCAGGAGACACAAAATAATGAAACTCGCATTTTGATCCCTATGAAAGCTTGAATTTTCGACTGATTCTGATGAAACCTTAATTTCAATGTCTCCTATTCATCTGAATAAATTTTTTTCAAAACTATGACCCGATTATATAACTGCATTTCTAAAAGCTATGGAAAGTAGCAAATGATGTTATTTTTCAGTTTCATTTAAAACAAATTAAAAAATATATTCACCTCCCTTTAATTTCATAATGTTTAACAAGTAAAATGATAACGGCTTTCACGGATCCCACCAAATTATTTCAAACTACAACTCAGCGAAGTTTGCCCGACTAATCTCTCAGAAGGATCACCTACATGAACTTCAGCATTAAAAAAGGTCAAGCAGGAAGTAACTAATACTATGTTTCTTCACTCTTTCTGAAGAATGAACGAATAAATATCTAATAATGCTAGAATCCTCAAATACCATGCGCTCGTATTATAATTTCGACAATATAAACCGTTTTATTAACGAAAATGTGTTCAAAAGCGTTGTCACAGTATGAAACGTTGAGTAGTGATCTCTGGAGGAAATCCCGATGATTTTGGAATGAGGGCGCAGTTGGTTCAGACGGCGAGTGACTTGGAGAAAAGGAATCAATAGAAATAAATGGAGGGGGCGGTGCCCCCTCGAGCGCCGTCGCGGACCTCGGCCAACTTGACAATTGTTACCAGTCAAACGGATACGCCCGAAGGAGGAAATAATCAATAAGCGTATCGTGGCGAACAAAAATGTCCAAATTTGGTCCAAAATTGCACCACAAAAAAAGGAGGAAAAATCAAGGTTTGGTAAGAAGCGATTAAAATTAGGCATTCGCGCGTTGAGTGCGGATTTGGTAGTCAAAAATGTCAGCAGTTTAAGTAACGATGTCTTCAGGTGTGTAAGTTGAGATACGATTGAGATGAATAGTGCACACATAGAAAAGAAGGGGGGAAAAAGAAGGCAGCTCAAAGTTTCCTTCACTTACCTACTCAGGGACGAAGGTCTGCCGGAGAACTGAGCGGATCGGCGGTGGACAAGGGTTGAAGTAGAGGGAGAGTGCTAGAAGATGAGCGCATGCGCAGGGCCTCGTTTACTCACCATCCCTCGTGTTCAAGGTCGCCCGTGTGTCCAGGGATCGTCTGCCAAAAATCTCCGCTTATTTCCCGGCACGACTCAGCCCTTTTTCCAACTGGACGTAACGCAGCCCAGACGCGCCAGACTTGTTGGCTTTTTAGTACTTCCGATGCACAATAACACTATGAAATAAACTAACGTGATCCACTAAATTAACCTCCCCCCCCCCGTTATAATTTCCAACCACTCTAAATTACATTCGCGAGTAAATTACGATTAATGCGACCAGAAACGAGGAAATATTGTGGTATTTTGTCGCATCACTTAAAACCGTTCCTGATCATCTTATAAATATGTTTTAACCACAACTCGTCAATAGAACAACACAAGAGCAGAAGTGAAGCTACGTGTTGGCATAATTTCACTCAAATATGCCGCGCAATAAAACTTTCCGCAGCGATTTGTATGTCATTATCTGTTTCACTACTGCTTTATTGGGACTAGGGTGATCTGCACGTTTTAAATTGCCTAAGCTTCCGGAATTTATTAATTTGCCCCTTCTTATGTCACGACCTTTATTGAGAAATTAGCGTGTACAGGCGATTTATGGAATTACCAACATTTTTTCGTGTTTACTGTTCTGGAATCATAAATTAAAATTTAAAAAAAAGTCTGAAGTATCTCGGGCAGCTTCTAAATACCTTATGCCTACTATCAAACTGCCATCGTATTGGTAGCTTATTGAACTACCAACGCAATTGTCATACGAGTAGGATTAATGAAAAAAATATCCGGTGCGACGCATCACACAACTTTCCTTGGGCTCAAGTGCATTCAGCGATTCTCTTGACTCTAGCAACCAATCAAATCTGTTTTTCATTATGTATATAACAACAGCTATGAAATTTATTGTGCTGCTCAATTTGTACTACGAACATTATTGAGCAATAGTTCGCGGGTGAATCAAGAGATTGTCTGCCTAATTCTTTTGAGGAAGATCGCATTATTTTTTGAATAATCGAGTAAAACCTTTGAGACATGGTAACAGAAGAAACGGTGGGGGTTGAAATTCTGGAATTTCTGGAGTAGCATATGTATCTTGCGTTATCAAACGCTCATCGTATAAGTGCTTGATAGGACTACCACGTCAATTTTTCTAAAGATTCTAGTAACATTTGAACGGAGTTAATATTATGGTAATATATTGTGCTGCTCTCGTCATCTTTCCACATATGAGAATTATATGGTATTTCTCATCAGACTACCTATACAAAAAATTTAATTTAAATTTAGAGTCGTTTTCGAGAAAAAAAAAGTTTGGTGTTTTCATCACAAGGATAACTATAGTTAGCTTTGGGCGAATTTCGCTCATTCCCTTATTTTGGCGTCCCATGGTAACGTGCGAGCTAGATATCATGTTTGAACAGTTTCCCTCAATCGAGTTCATAGAGCCAACGACCATGTTCCCGAATAGTGTTTGTCGGACTCTTGTAGGCCTTAAAATAACTGAAGAAAAATGTTTTTAGGCTGATTGCATAACTTTCCTCTCTACTTTGTAGAGCCAAGGAAAGTAAAAATTTAATCAGCATTGTAGCCGCCATTTTTGAGATGAAATGTGGCTTTGGGATTACAACGATAACTATAATTAAGTTTGGTCTGGTTTTGCCCACAACCTTCTATTGGCGTCCCAGATTGATGTGCAGATTGGATACAAAATTGAAGCTGATTTGGTTTAGCTTCTCCTTCGGTTGAGTTCACAGATACTTAGTTATCCGAACTCAGAAGTATGTGAAATGTAAACATGGGGTGAAAACTCAAAAACACTTATTTTGAGCCAACTACTTAACTTTCATTCCGCCTTCGTGATGACCGAGGACAGTCACCCAGCGAAAATGTGTTAATCGTCTTTTCAGCGAAAATCCATTTCAGGGCACGTAGCAGCAGATGAGAAATGAAGCTACGTTAATTACGTCAAAACCTTAATCGAATTTTTGAAGTTGTTTTGAAAACAAATCCTACATTTGAACGTTTTCGGTTATGTACATATATACACACACATCAGGTAAAGATACGACATTTCTTCACTGACAATTTGTGGTGAGCTTGTTTCAGATGGAGTGAGTGTGTGGTACTTGCTCTTACACCTAGACAAAAGATTTACTTCTCGCCTTCACATGTTAGTGCTAGCGGTCTCAGTTTAGGCAGTTTTAAGGCACTCTTGGGCGATATCTCTCTGGGAATTGCTCTAAATTTAGTTTCTACGGTTCCGCACATTCAAACAATACGGTGCATGGCCGAATATAGTGCGGTTGGTGAGAGGGTGCGTTTTTTCTTTCTTTAAACCCTTCGCCACTGTGATATTCCTTCGTCGTTGCGATATCTGCGACAGTGTACACAGCAAATTTAATGCCTCTCCCAACTGAACCTTACTTGTCAGCTCTCCATGCCATTAAGCTGATTTCCGCAGTTTGTCGTAAGGACGATGAGCAAGCATACGCTCAACTACAGGTGTACAGTTAGGAATTGGGTGTGTGATGCAATAAACGAAGTCCAAAAAAATCAGCAGCTGTCATTTGCACTTATACAAGTGAATTTATAGAAAATGCTCTGCACTACTCACAGCGCCCATTTCCTAACATTAAATTTCATTTGCACCTGGGGATTATAGTGTACCGTCATCTCCCATTTGCAGATCGCAATTCTTATTTTCTTCACGAAGACACAGATCGTAACCAACCCAAGTTCCTTTTCAATAACCAGAGTCCCACAAGGAGGCGTGTGGAGTGCTGTATGCATATTACACGACTAGTGCAAAATTACGAAGTTTTTCTGAAGCAGTGGATAGCTGGCGTGATATTTGGACTTGTATATGGTACAAGTCAATCTTACAAAATCTTCTTCGGTGTGCTTCACTAACGAGCTCAAAACAACACGTCACGTTGTTTCGTCACACGGAGTACGTATCCCAGAATTAAACTCGGTCAAGTATCGCGGACTCCATTCAGACAGGACATTGAAATGGAACACACATATTTCAAATCTTCTGAATAACCTGCGGTTCCGACTGAAGCAGCTCTAACATCTTCTTCGAGGGTCCTATAAATTTCCACTCGTATCTCACCATTCTACGACCTATATAGCTGTACGGGGGAGTCTTCCGGGGAGCAGCCAGTAGGTCCCAAGTACATTGAAATCGAGTCTTTCAAAACAGAATCCTCCGCATGATCACTGGTGTTCCTTGGTTCGTTCGAAATCACTTACTCTTCGAATCGAAGAAAACATTCGGAAACAATTGCCACCCTACACGCAAGATCGTCCTCACACTCCAACCCCCTGACTACAATTAGCTGCAAACCCTCCACAGCCCAAACAAAGACGTTAACTCAAGAGGAAACGTCCTACAGATTTACGTGAAAAAAACCGTTAATGCAATCACTACCTACAAACTGAAGCATTTGAGAATCGATCAGTGAATACCTCATTTACGTTCCACGTTCATTACTTTTATATTTCCAAAACTTAAGCTCTACTATTTTTAAATACAATAAAGTATTAATTTGTTGCAAAAAAACGCAAAAATTAGCTGGTACAATAAGGTCTTGATATATGAAGACTCATCTGGACCTACAGCTTTTCAATTTGGGGTAAGTGCTCTCGGTCCCAATTCCGAAGATCAGACGAACAACAAAATCGAATGCTTCAGGGAAACGTTCTGCAAACACCGCCATTTGTGCAAAATGTGGCGGTCTATCGTGATTTCAAGATGGACTCACCAACGGAACTCTTAGTAAAATGTACAATGTCATTTGTCAACAGAAACATATACCACATACATACTTATGCTAAAACAGGTTTAAACCGACGAGAAATATTTCGTCTGACTCGTCTACGACACATCCTCGACCTAATTTCCCGTACATTGAACTGTGATTGAAGTGCGTATTAATATATGCAAGCATTATATTACGTTTTGTGTATGTTAAAGTAATTGTAAGTAGTTTGTAGCCGAGTATGTATTTCAACGAGTTTTGTTTTAGTGTTGTTTTAATTTTAAATTGTCTCCAATTTAAAAACGTTAATCGAAATCGCGTTAGTCGTCGATTTCATCACAGTATCACATATATATTTACAAAGATTGTTTTTATACACTGTAAAAACATGAAGAAAACAACTAAAACCTTTTCTTGTTAGTTGGTTAGGCGTAACTAAGAAACTTTATAGGGGCGCAAGAAAACCTCGTTATTTACGATTAAAGGAACTGTGTTGAATCGAATGATCGCGGCAATGCCAAGCAATCCAGACAATCGAGCTCAATCTTCCCCAAACGCGTAACGGAAATTTCAAGGAAATGTAGAAAAGGCGTCGTCACAGAACGTGCTAAACGTTCCTACCAATTGAGATCATACGAACAAAGATGAATGGCAATTCAAATAACGAGTCACTTTACACGACATGGGCATTGGCATCTCAAGTAGCTTTCCGCACTTTTGGCAAGTCCATCAAAAGGTTTTCAAATACGATTGGCGACGACGGCTGAGTGCGTTCACCCATTCACCGGCCACGGCCAAGGCCTCGGTTAAAATAGAGCGAACCTACATACTGGGAGTAGCCAACGGTCTTTTGCCAGACGAAAAGGCTCATTAAGTTGGTTCTTGCGACATAGTCATTTCGCGTAGCAGGTAAGTGGGAAATTAAACATAAATCTAGAATTGTTGGACTGGGCACAAGGTGTCACCGACAAGGCGAAAATATTTCCCTCTAACTTCGTCAAAGAAACGAAGGAGTACTTTTGTAACTGCAATTGTGAATTGTGTTACTACTAAATTTAAATTACATGGTGATTTAAATTTAGAAATAGCATGTTATCAAATTTCATAATGTGAGTTACATTTCACCTTCTCAGGGGGATGTAGACAACTAAAGCAGTTGAAAGAACCTATTCAATTTTTTTGAAGGTCATTTTAAAGCAGATCGAGTTGGTTACAGTTACAGCTGTGCTGCAGACATTGTCCTTAACGCTGAATCGATGAACAAGAATAAAGAAGCCTTGGAGTGGCATACAGTCACTAATACTCCTTAGAAGTCACCGAGTCCAAGTTAATTACGAGAAAGATGTATTCATGGGGTCGGCCATCTTCGTAAACTGACCAGACAATTTAAACATAAAAACTTTGTGTTCCCTGTTTTGGACTTATGAGGGAAATTTGTGCAAAGAGTTAGCCAAAGAATGACTGTAGTTTGAATTACGAAATTTCTTGGGATGTTTCTAATTATTTTATGATCCTCGTTAAATTACGATTTTGCAGGTATCTCTTTGAACTACCAACACTGATTTTTGTCGAAATATTTACATACAATTCATTTTCTCCCGAATGAAAATATTACGTAATATTGCATCACGTTACGGCAACTGTACTCCTTAAGAAATTTAAAAAAAGAGCTCTAGTTTCATTTCTGCTGGTAGTGCTAAGGAAAGTACTAAAGCTACTGCAATCAACTTTTTGCAAAAATTAGCTTTGGCATATAAATCTAACGGGAAATTTCACGGCTTACCAACATTTCTACGTCGAAAAATTGTAAGTTTGTACATAATTCGATACTTGACGAAATGTTGGTTTATCTAATGTTCCTCTTGCCCAGCAATACGATTTTAAATGTACACATGTAGACATGTACGTATATATACATATACTTTTGATGTTCTTGACTGGGGTTCAGTCAATAACAACACACATTCAGTGGCGATGGTTTGAAGTTTCAATTCTCCCTCATAATCATGCCCGTTCTACTGATCCAAATGAGAAAGCGCACATTCACACTATTTCCAACACTCTTCATATTCCATATTCATATTTTAGATTCCAGTCCGAAAATTCTACAGTCCACATAACTGCCTAAAACTCATTACTAATCCACCCCTTGCGACAGCAATAATTTAATAATAGCACGCGCTGTCTTTTGTCTCTGCCTTTACAATTTGTCGCTGTGATTATAAAATAACTCCTCGCTGACTAAAGTTTATCTTAAACGTAGCCAAATATTGAACACTTTGGGAGCTGAGACAAAAGAAATTGTCAACGCAGTTATTTCTTCATTATCCGACTCAACTTCAACCAACGAAAACTTTTCGCGCATCGACGGTCGTTGCCAAGTGAAGTAAACATGGTATGGAAGTCGAACAAACATCGTGTTGTATATTATAATACCAGCACGATTTTTAAAATAATGCTCGAGACAATTATAATGTTATATATTAAAGCTGGGAAAAATTGAATCTCTCAGAACTGGACCTCCGGACCCTAAACATGGAGAAACGTGGAACTCGCTACTATTATAGAGCATTAGAACGCCTAAAGGACGCAGCTGCTTACTTCGTTAGACGAAATTACTATCGAAAAACTCTGAATCATTAACTCACTAAAAGGATTCAGCATTTTATTGGGTCAATTTTCCTTTCCTTGGCTCTCACGAGAAGAGTTAATCATACGCTTCGTAGCGCGTACAAACAACTGTTAAGTTGTAGTGACTCACTGAATCACTATTTGAGAGGTACTTAAACAGTTTTATCTGGCCTTAGTGTACCCTGATTGAGTGGGGTCATGTGCTGGTATCACAGCAAATACGTAGTCGTACTTGGACGCGATGGTCGATGCTAAGTAGTCATTTGCTTTTCACTTTTGGCAAGCAGGACTGCTCTTTCCTGCCTGATGGCCATCATGAGCACCAGGCGGGTGCTTATGGGCGTTGTACCTTCCATCCTCTTATATCTGGTGGAGGTGTGGGCTAACACAGTTAGCATTGCTTACCACAAGAGTCGGATGGCAGAGAAGCAGAGGAGGCGTGCTCTCCACACTGGTTGCTACTACTGCACAGTTTCTCATCAGGCAGTCTTGGTGGCAGCGTGCGTAATCCCACTCCACCTTCTGACAGCCAATGGGAAGGGGGGGGGCTGGGGTATGGGTACCAAAAGAAAAGAAGGAGGGCTGCCCTTGGAAGGTGGCAACATGGGTGGGACACAGCAAGAAGGGACAGTTGATCCCAGTGCTTGGTCCATGGCACAGGCAGCACCACGATGGGGTGGATTTAGACCTTACCTAGTTCCTCATAGGACACGGAGCATGTAGAGCACAATCGAAAATCATTACAAACATTTTGTAACGATTACAGAAATGGGTTATTCGGGTCGGTTTTTGTCTGTTTCACAATAAAACTATGCTTATTAGAGTTTTATTGACTAATTTTATCAACTTTCTCCTGGTTTGTTAATAAAACAAACCAAGACGGACCCTAGGCATGACCCCGTTAAGTAGACAACGCGATTGCTTGCTAATCAATAGCGTAAATCTGTCATAATTTTATACCTTAATCCCTCATTTTCTCTAATTAAAAAAATAAGAATCGCACAAAAGCTAATAAATAAATTAACAAAAAAGTTGGGTTGTTGAATAAAACAAAAATGCGATAAAAAATTTCTTGCAATGAAAGATAAATTAGTTAATAAAAAAAGAAAAAAAATTAAAACTTTCGTCAAACGTGAAACTTGAGTTTCGCGAACGAAAACAGTAAAAAATGAAAGCAATTCACAATAACAAATTAAACACGGTTTTCGCGCAAAATATTTCTCAACTACAAAAAATTATACAGAAAGTTAAATTAAAAAGTCGTTATCTTCCTGTTTTCTTCGACAGTCTTGACGCTTAACTAAATTCCTCGCAGAATTCAGTGGCCTCCTTCGTCTCTCCTAAAAGCATAAAATCGATGTAGGTAAGGAAACTGAACGATGACAAGTGTTGAATGTACATGTACGCAACTACGTCGGAAAGGATGGAAAAAGTAACTTCTTACGGTTCACAACTATCGGGGTACCGGCCAGGCTGACATTTTTCAACGCTAGGCCCAATTCATGAGGGATTGGCACTATATTATTTTGAGTATCGAAACACTTGGCCCATCAAACGTGAACTGTAAGGCTTTCAGTCGAGGATGACCTTGAAAGTACACGAGTATGCGTAACCAATTAATAAAATGCAGAACGAACATCTCCTCAAAAGTTACAGGCGTGAACTTGATATTAAACGGTCCGATAGAGGGTTTTGTCACCGAAGATACTCTCGAGAGTGTCGTGTGACTGACTTTCACACATTTCGCCACTCCACTTCCTCGAACAATACTCATTAAGATAAAATACGCGTATCTTCGCGTACTTTCATTAGCAGGACCCGAACTAGAGGCCCTGAGATGTGCTTACTTCTTTGACACAGGAAGAAGATGAAGTTTACAGGCCTTGAGACCCAGTAGGTTCGGAGTAAACTTACCGTAGAGAACAAGGAGCAGGAGTCTGCTTTTTCATACATTTTCTTAAATGTCAGCGTTAATAACGAAATAATCACGTGTGCTAATCACGAAAAACGGTGGTTAACACTCCGGCTTGGGTCATTAATATAAAAAACGCATATTTTTATTTTTGTTCTAAAGTTACGTCGACGTAATTCAACAAAGGACCACCATCGCATTTCCTCCTCCACCACAGTTGCAAGGATGCTACCACAGAATAGGAAAATAATAACCGCAAGTAAACCCCAGTTTCTTCATCTCTACATCCAGCAACACCGTGTTCCTTAGTACCGTAAATGGTTTGGGATTTCAGGCCTTGATGTACGCTTATTTCTTAATTTAACAGCTTCTCTCTTAACTTCCTCAGTTAAGAGCTTGGGTTTTAATTTATTTCGTAAAAAGGAGCTCACTAATTCATTTTATTTAAATCAATTGGGCGATGTAAACTGGCCAGTTCTATTTCCTTTCCTTTCATAGAAAATCAAACTACTGCAATCGAGTCAAAAACATCAAGAAAAAAAATCTACACACTGATATTAATTCGAATTTATGTTTAAGGGTTTTCTAGTATTACCGAATCGTTGAGATTTTTTATTTAGCATATGGAGACTTGCTCGTCGATCTGACTGACTCGTCTGAAGGGTGTGAAACGTTTCGTCGGCAAGCGCTTTCGATGTAAAGACATCATCGTCTGGCCGTTAAGTGATCACTGACTTGTCTTTACATCGAAAGCGCTTGCCCACAGTAACTCACCACTCACCTCACAGGTACGTTAACTTTAGGTTCCATGTTCCTTGCTAATTTGTTCTTATATATAATCCATGAATTTACGAAGGTTGTGGAAAGTTGAGTGTTTTAATAACAATCAAATTAGGCCATGATAGCCACAGCCATTCAGGAGGGACGTTTTATTGTGGGGTTTTGACATAACATTTATTTCTACGCAATTACGGAATGCCAAGACGAGGGTTATACGAGTACTTTGGAAGTTCCATAAAACATGTTCCTTGAACCATAAAACGATCTTTTCTCTTTTTGTAAGTCTTGTTCGTTTTGGGGAAAATAGGGTCTTCTGGGAAGTCATCGCGGTTTTTTCACTAGGAGTTTCCATTTCGCGGATCCAGATATCGAATTTTAGTTCGAGTTCGCCGTTTTGTCATGATCCATGTCGCGTTTCAACGGGTTCAACTATAATAGAGATGAGACCAACTCCCGTTACAAATCTGAGTAAGAAATAACTCGCGGCTGCGACCTGAAGTCCGGGACGTGCCCCCCAGCTGTCTATTTTCGAGGCCAGGGGAAAGGGAGCGATAAAATTGTTTTCGGAGATCTAGTTTCGCTTGTATAACATCCCCATTTTGATGGTTGGATCAATTGATCGGCAAGCGCCGGCTGACTAAACGAAAGAAGATGACGCGAACAAAAAATCTTCAAGATAAGGTCAACGAGGGTAATACATGCGGTGGTTATTCAGGAGCGGTATCTCCGACGTTAAACCAATACAGAAGACAGCAACTAGACGAAGGCACTTAAGGAAGGTAGTGGTGCCTGGGGCTCGGTGGTCGATCCAATTCCGAATCTTCATGAGAGACGTTGAATCTTTGAACTTTAATACATTTGTAAATAATGCGCCACAAGATTTAAGTGTTGCTAATTCGTTAAAACATGGAAATATATGCGGCAAAATAATGAAAGTTGATTATTTGTTTGTAGTTTATTATAAAACTGATTGGAAAAGAAGTTGTCAATTTCCACTAAGAGTGTGTATTTGTAAACCGGTTACAGTCTCGGTTTATTATTCATAATATTATGGGCAAAAAACAGTTAATAAAATTGGTCAGAAATGAAAATTCGGTCGTTTTGTATTGGAGACTGCGTCAAGATGAATAATCATGCTGCACAAGAGAATAGTAAACCGCTGCGTAATACTGAGCAGCCGTTCTACATTGTCGTCAGTACATCAAAAACAGGTTAATATGTACCCCAAAAACGGCTTGAAAATATAAAATGTCGTGTCGATTCTTAGCAACGGAAGTAGTGATGAGGTTGCTAGGGAAGGACGACGGGGACGCGAGTAACAACGAGAAAAGATGGTGTCGTGTCGGGATTTCCGTCTTGAAAGTTGTTGTGTCCGGTTATCGAAACGTGAACGATTTGTGTGCTCAAGAACATTCGATTAATAGAAAGAGGACTGAAAATACAACAGTTTGTTTAGTTTTAAAGTCATTGTTCATAAAGTTTAGACAGTTCACGTGTTAGTTGTACGTTGTTATTGTCATTCAGAGTTGAGCCAGTTTTTATCAGATACGAACAATTGGGAAACGGTACAATTTACAAACTTTTCAAGTTTCTATGTTGTAATTCATATTTGTTGGTTGAAATGGTGTTATTTTCTATTGTACACTTTTAGCAAAACGTGCTGTACTTTCAAAAGGGAGTGGGTCTGATCCCATCGTGCTACAGTAGGTTGGCAAAAGCGAGAAAAAGAAACGAGGAGACAGGAAAAACCGTTGGGCACACGGGGCGGCCATAACTGTCATCCTTTACCAATCAGTTGCTTAGTTTGGCCAGAAGGTGTTACAGTATAGAATATTGCAAGAGCTAGTAAAATGAAACAACCTTTCCATTTGAATCAATGGGAAAGGACTGGAAAACGAAAAGAAGAAGGGCTGGCGAGGGCAACCATTTTCCCGGTTTTGTTAGTAAAGCTGATCAAAGAACCTTTTAATGAAGTAGTCCATGAACCGTTAAGTTAGTAATGTCACACGGTTGAAACACTCAGGTAGAGGTTAGTGTTAAGAGCATGAGGTTAAAAGGATAAAATTGAAGCTTCCCAGCACCAGAAATTTTGGGCATAGTTAGCAAATCAGTGCGAGTTATTAGACCACTGCCAGTGTTAAAGATGTCACTTTTGGGAAATCAGTTTTGCAAGCTAACCTCATTATAGTCTCTTGTGAGAAACAACCTCCTCATCAGTGACTTCTTCTTCTGTCGTCGCTTCTGAATCCTCATCCAGGTCAGCAATCGCATCTTCATCGTCACTGGGCTCAGGAGTAGGAATTTTGAGAGGTTTTAAAAGGGGAGCTGGTGATGGACTGGATTTCTTAGGAGATGACGAGGCTCCTCTTTCCGCCGCCAGAAAATCGTCTACAGGCGTAATCGTTCGAGGGGGCTGGGGCTCAGTGCCGTTTGACACCTTCGAGTCAAACTCAAGACTTGAGGGGACGAATGCGTTAGGAGAACCGATTGACTTGGGGGTACCAGGGGTAGGAGGAGTGACTTTTGGATAATCGGGTATCCCAGGTTTGTTTGGAGATGTCTTCTCTTTCTCCGGCAACTGCGGTGGAGCCCCTGGCGTCGGAGTTGTTCCGATTTTAACGGGTTCTGGCACTGCCGGAGGGGTCACAGGGTCGGGTTTGACAACTTTGGGAGGCTCTGGGAGTTCAGGCTTCGCAGGAACTTTGGCGGGTTCTGGCAGCTTAGGCTTCGCCGGTTCTGGTTTTTTTATTTCGGGGTTTTCTGCAAGCTTTATCGGTTCGGGAGTTTTCTCTTTGGGGGGCTTTGGGGGTGAAGGTGGTTTTGGGATGGGTTCCACAGGCTGCGGAAAATTTGTTTTGGATGGATCATTTACTGGCCCAGGCGAAGGTTTGGGACAACTAGAGTCAGACTTGGGTGGAGGTGGCCTTTAAATAAAAATAAATAAATGAAAATTAAATTAGATCAGAAGTGTTCAGAAAGTACAACAAAAATTAATTCATAGTTCAGTAATGCGTACAAGCACAACCCTTCTCTTAAAGCTTAGAATGTACCAAAAGCACATAATTTGAATCCCTTCCCTAGTACATCTGAAGGGTTGCATTTATAACGGCTGAAAATATTGTTATAGGTCTAACTGAGAAGCGCTGTCGTCCAATAAATCACTATCCGTTAAGAGTTTATAATGACCACAAGAAATCTGGAAGCAATGCCAGAAATACGAGAATTCAAACTAATGTCATTTTCCCCTACAACTCAATAACTGCAGACACAAACTTTCCCCGAAAAAAAAACATGTTCACAGCCCCATAAAATACCTGTCCGTTGAAAGTCGATGCATACTTATCGGCAGCTCAATAAATTCTGAAACTTTAATTGTTATCAGTTTCTAGTAAACCGTGTGTTTTGGGAGTTCGTGCGAACTGAATGAAAAAGATATTGGATTAGTAGTAGTAACAATGTACTTGGCGCTTAAGAAATTTGTGTGATGAAGGACACCGGATATTTAATTTTCTTGTTATTGAAGAAAATAAGAAAGAAAAGCACAAGTACCGGGTATAAGAAAACCCAGTTGGGTTGATTCGGTGGCTCCACTCAATGAGTAGTGGCCAATCGGGAAAGTGATTCCTCAGTTGATCCCACGACGGGAAACATTGTAGTTTGAAACGGCAAAACAAAACCAAAACTCTCAGGAAAACCCCATTCGTCGAGCTTCGAGTGTGTAAAGCTGAGCTCAATTAGTTGAGTAAAGCGGATCTTCTTTCGCACTCAACGCAGCTTTCGAGTTGACAACACGTCATCGACAAGTAGGCGACAACTGCTAATCTTGTCGACAGCTCTGCTAAAATTATCATCGATGTTATCAAATTGGACTCGACATTTGGTAAAACCACGACAAAAGAAAAAGTGAAGGGGGAAAAATTAAACCTGAAAATTAATCATTTTTCCTCCTACGAACTGTACACTCGTCCAAGTGAACGCGTTCATTCAAGTTACCAAGTAGAAGTCATTACAACGACTTACTAAATAAAAGCGATAACAAATGGTTTTATGAATGCGAGGGTTCGCAATGCTACAGAAGGCTGCCATTCTGAAGAAGTCACGCCACTTCTGTTTTTGGGTCATTTCGTGACTAGGATAATGTTATCTATTCATACGTAAGGTCGATGGGACGATGAAAAAATTACCATCCAGCCAGCGGCTGTCATCGATCTGAGGATCTATTTCAAGAGGTGAAAGGAAGTGAATACATTCGTAAAAACTCGTCGCCTCAAATGTGGTGCTTGGCGCCAGCAAGTCCACTATTTTCGTCATTTATATTGTGTTATCAGATATGTAGACGCAATATATTGAAGTTAAATGTGTAAACTCTTAGGGGGACTTTTTAAAAAGAATTTATTTTTTACTTTACAAAAGATTTTAACTTTTACAAATACTTTGCAAATTACGACAGAGGGGGACGCGAAGTTTACAGCAAGACGTCTTAATGAGAACACACCGAGCTGAGCTCGAGTGGGGATACTTATAGTGTTTTACTGCCGACGCAGCGGCTTGACACCTTAGTAATCATTATTATTGCTGTGTATGCTAGTTGGAATAACATAAGTCCTCCCCCCTTAGTTCAAAAAACAATTAAATTGCATTGTGGATCACAATAAGAATAGTCTACTGTGTGAAATTACGTAAGAGTTCCCATTTGGTTTACAAAGTTTTAAAAAAAACAAATACAAGATTATAAAACAAATTACAATTTGACACCTTTAAAACTATTTACATATTGTACAATAAAGCATTTAAAGCTGTTGAGTTAGGTTGACCTTTCTTACATGGAGTCTATATTTGATAAAGATAAAATTATGAAAAAGGTACACATGAGGTACAACCCAATTGTCCAAACACTGGGCATGCTAAGTTCTGAGATCACAGATCTCTTCACAAAATGTGTGTTACTGGAAGTTACTGAAGTTAACACAAGGTCCTTTAAATTTATTTCCCGATCTGCCCGTAAAACATTGTTGATTTTCACATTCGTAGCACTTATTATTATCGGTTTCCCGAAAGTAGTTTTATGCGCGGCGAACAAAGTATCATTACGGTAAGTAACGCGGCCAATGCCTGGTTTCACTAGAAAAGTTCCACTTAGTGCTGATGATTTCGGTACCTGTCTCATCATTAATCGTTATTGCATCTTCGTTTGGAAAAACTAAAAGAAATTGGTTGATCTGCGGTATCAATTTTACGAAATTTTCATTAATTTCCACTTTAACAAATTCGCAGCTTTCCGCAATTTTCCCAGCTTGAATAAAACCTTTGTCACAAGCGAGTTCTGGTTCCGAAGTTATTAAATGTGCTGGACACAAGATTGGTTGTCCAGGGTTACATTGTTCTTGTAATCCTAAGACGACGGTAGGGGATTTTAAGTGAAATTTAGTACTTGGAATAATACTAAAATAACTATTTTCTATTTTAGTTGGAATTGGCATTAGGTACTGCAGCTCGAAATTCAAGGGGTTCACTAATGGAATGTCCAAGAAGTATATGATTTCATTACGGCTAAGGACACATTGCACCTTGATGTGAGTTAGAATGTTGGAGATATAAAAATCTGGGACCGTAATGTTCTGATAACCTTTTTAATTCTACATGAAGTTGTTGTGTTCCCAAAATGCTGGTGTGGAGTCTCCCCATCCTACAAAACGTTAGCGACGCTTCAATGTCTTGAACAATAGTTATTAGAAGGTTTAACATAATTTGAAAATGTTCTAATAAGTCATTGATTTCTTGGGCATGAACTGCTTCCCCTGTAGTGGATCTTTGTAAGTATCGAAGTTCTGTTTCTAGCTGATGGTTATTATGATTAATGGTGTCGACTGTTTTGTTGAAGTTTTCCAGCATTGCTGTATTAATTGAGTATAAGGAATTTAATTGCGATTGAAAGTCTTCTTGATTAGCTTTCAAATGATCAATTATTTCGTTATATTTTCTCGTCTTCAGCATCCAAGTTTCCGGTCAGGAATTTGATGAGCGATCCCATTCCATTCATCAACCCTCTTTTGATCCTACGATTGTTATTCTGCAGCTCAATGTTTTCTAATTTCTGATCTAATATGTTAAAAGTGTAGTTCAATGATGTAATTAGCATGTCTGTTTTCTCGCTGTCGTAAGATTCGTCTTTAAGTGCCGTAAGTGTTTGTTCGTAGTTGTTTCTGAATGTGTGAATTTGTGTTCGTAGCTCGTCCAGTAGGTAGTAGTGTGTCGATGTATGGTAGCCCTCTACTAAGCTTGGCCTTCCCCATTGTGGCTGACAATAGGCCTGGATTTGTGGTGACATTCCTGATTTCGAACCCTCGTACGAGCGAGATTAACAAGAAAGAGAATTCTGAAACATATTAGTTTTCAGCGTGATTGTAAAATTTCTAAACACATTTCCCTCTGAACTTATTAATTTCTTCTACTTCAAAATCTAGGGATTGTGTTTCAACATATGACTTAGCAAATTTGCACACGAATACTCCACAATCGTCGGAGTTTGTTTGCTGTGGAATATTTGTGAGTTGTATTTCTGCCAAGTTTCCTGACAATTTGAACCTAATTTGTTCCTGAATTCTTCTTTCAAGTATAGTTCTATGATGTCCATAATATCATTCCTTCCTGATTCAGAGAATCCAAATATATTATTTTCCTCTCTGGAACGTTTACTACAATTAATCTCCAATGAGATGATTTGAATATTGGGATGAGTAACGTATCCATCTCGAAGATGTCGGTTTTTCGTGAGTAGTTCTTCTTTGCTCGTTCGTAACCACCAGCCACGAGGGACACGTATAGAAACGTGTTGAAGGCGAAGACCTTTGGACTATCTTTGGTTTCATTCATTTTTTCTGAGAGCATTTCGAAATAAAAATTTATCACGTTGTCGTTCAGCCAATTTCGGCGTTTAAGTGTCAACAAATCTTTTCTAGTTAATTTTAATTTGAAATTTTCTACTAACACCTCACTTTGGTTTAGTTCTTCATCCCATGCCATTTGCACATTCGGTTTTACGTATTTACGGGGTCTTCTGATATTTGCTATGTGAACTTTTTCTTGAGTGTTATGGTGTCGGGGTTCAATTTCGGCAGTTTCAATTCTTTATTGACTGCTTTAAGGTTCTCTTTGGTGTACCTAGCTTTAGTTTTTTCTTTGATTTGTTTGTTCACTATAAAAACTTCTTTAAAGGAGTTCAGGATTTCCTCACGACTTTCATTCAATTTTTCAATTACTTTTTCTTTGCCCAATTTACTCCTTTCATGAACCGTTTCGTAAATGACCTTAACTTTTTCTCGATGTTGGTCTAAGTAATTATTTAATATGGTTTCCTCCGTGTCTATTTTAAGTACAGGGTCATTTTCCACATGTCCGTTGAGGATTTCGAAGGGTGTGAGTTTGGTAGACGAGTGGATACTATTATTGTAGGCTAAGATGGCGTAGCCAATTTTATCCTTTATATTATCTTTTTAAACTCATCTCTATTATTTAGCAATCGGCAGTGTTCAATGATCGTGAGTGGAAACGTTCTATTAGTCCGTTCGACTCTGGGTGTTGAGAGCTTACGAAATGGATTTTAACTTTGTGTAGGTTTAATAAGTCCTTTACTAACGAACCTTTGAATTCTGCGCCATTATCGGCGATAATTATTTTGGAACACCATGATGGCAAAAAAATTGTATGAGTTTTCACTACTTCCAGGCTGTTAGAGAATTGACTGAGTATGCTTGTGCATATCTGGAGAACGCATCGACTATTGTGAGGAATTTTGAACCCTCAATAGTTAATTTATCCACGTGTAAGATTTCTAGGGGTTTAGTCGGTGTCGGCGTTATATTGTATTTTAGCTTGAGTGGGCACCGCTCGTATTTACACTTGACAAAGTTCTACAATTATTGACATATGTTTGTACTGACTTCTTTAAATTGGGCCAAAAATAATTTCTCTTTAATTTCTCATCAAGTTTCTTCAATACCGCGATGATTGGTTTCACCGGTATGATATTAGTCGATTAAATTATATCTCTGATTCGTCAATACGTCTATTAGTAGCTTAGAGCATTTGATGAGCTTGATTTCTGAGTTTTTAAAATTTTGAACACGATACTACAGAACCGTTCGTAGAAATCTGGTTTGAAATGAATCATATATTTCGTTTTGGGTGTTACAAATGATTTGACAAATTCTATTACATCCTTTTCTACGTCATTTTTGTTAATTTCAGCAGTAATTCTTGTCCTCGACTCAAATAATTTTTCAATCTTTGGTTTCCTTGGTGTTCTATCAACTTCAATCAGAATAATTTGATTTCTACCGTGTGATTAAGGGCTGTCCGTGCTTGGAATTGTAGTTCCCTCGTTTCCTAAGGCATTGGGTGAATAGTGTTACCTGAATCGCTAGAATTTGTCAGAACTCTACTGTCACCTAGAAATGCAATCATAGATTGTTGATCCAATTCAGGAGTTCGGGTTAGTTCCTAAGATTTTCTCGATTTCTTCCAGAATCGTTTATAAAATCATCGAGTTTATGTTTTCAAGGTTGTGGAATTGTTTCATTTTGGTTTATTTCCACTCTTGATAGTGCATCTGCGTTTAGGTTTTCTTGCCCTTTTTGTAACAAATTCAAAATTAAATGCTGTTAAATTCTCCCTCCACCTAAAGAGTTTTGAACTTGGATTTTTATTGAATTTAACCATTGAAGTGGTTTGTGGTCCGTGAATATCTTGAACTTTCTACCATACAGATATGGTTTGAAATATTCGACTGCCCAATGGATTGCTAAACACTCCTTCTCTATTGTTGAATACTTTGTTTCCGTAGTATTCAGAGTACGGGAAGCGTAAGCGACAGGTAAATCACCTCCTTTCACGTCCTGGCTTAATACTGCTCCTAAAGCTACGTTACTCGCATCTGTAGTCAAATTGAAAGGTCTATCGAAATCTGGGTACTGAAGTATTGGGTCGTTCATTAATAAAGTTTTACAAGTTTCAAAAGCCTCAGCGTAGTCTGGGTCACTGGTATTGATTTTGCATTCTTTTTCAGCCTAAGAGTGAGTGGTTTGTTACGTCCGCTAAATTTTTATAAATTTTCTATAGTAACCAAGTAGGCCTAGAAATCCTTTGATTTCTGTGTAGTGGTTTTAGGTATAGGGTAACTTTTTATGGCAGCAATTTTCTTCGGGTCAGGCTTTACTCCCTCAGGTGTAACAAGATGGCCCAGGTAGTGCACCTCCTTGCATAAAAGTTGGTTTGTCAAGTTGGACTTTTAGGTTTGCACGTTTCAGTCGTTCGAACACTTTACGTAGACTACATATGTGTTCTTGTAGACTCGTGGAGGTAAACCAGTACATCGTCGAGGAAAACAGTGCAGATTTCGTTCTGGATTCCTCTGAGGACGTTGTCCATCATTCGTTGGAATGTGGGTGGTGCATTTTTTAATCCGAACGGCATCCGGAGGAACTCCCAATGACCGTTTTCAGTTGAAAAGGCAGTCTTCTCGACGCTATCAGGGTGCATCTCGATTTGATGGAACCCTGATTTTAAGTCTATTGTAGAGAAGTACTGACACCTTCCAAACTTATCGAGTGGCGAAGAAATGTCAGGCAGGGGTACTTATCGTCCACTGTTTTTGCATTGAGACCGCGAAAGTCAATGACCAGCCTATACTTTTGTTTTCCAGAGTTGTCGGTTTTCTTGGGGACTATCAAATTGGGCTATTCCACGGACTGAAACTTGGTCTTATTATTTGCTGGTCCACCATTTCATTAATCTGTTTTTGACCTCGTCTCTGTAAATTTCCGGATATCTGTAGTTTCTTGAGTAGACAGGAATTTCATCCGTTAATACGAATAAAATGTTTGACATTATTTGTGAAGGTTAATGGGTCTTCGCTGGATTGAAATATTTCTTTGTATTCGTAAATTAACTTCATAATGGATTCTTTTTCTATTTTACTCATGTGACTTGTCTCAATTTTACTTGGGTCAAATTCTATTTTCCCAATATCGTAAAAATTATAATTACTGTCTTTAATATTTCCGTCTTCAGGAATAATTTCCAAACATGTTGGGGTAGTTAAACTCAGGGACTTCTTTTCAAGACCTGTATTAATCATCCCTATATACGCAAAATTATTTTCGACACTTACCAAACTTTCGGGGATTTCGATCGTATTATCTCTTTTATACGTTACGATACCTACTCCATTATTTATATTTTTACTGGTACTTTTACTGTAGTGAACATCCTTGGTTCTAATTCAATTTCCATCTTTTCTTCAGAGTTGATCGTTTCTTTTCTTTTTTTGAAACTCGGGGTATTTTCTATAATTTTCTCATCATTTGTCTCCACTGGACTTTCATTCACCTTTTTCGTGCTCTTGGGCATCTTTTCCTGTGTTTTACATTTAGCTTTTTCCTCCTGATTTTCATATTTTTGCTTCGCGTTAAGTTTAATTTCCTCACTTCCGTGATAATTTCTTTTACTTCCATTCCCAGTCTCATTCAAATGTCTTTTACATGTACCAGCGTTTCCCAATTTTCGAGATAGATTCATTTCATTCGTTACTACGTCCATCTTCTTTTTATTATTATTATTATTATTACTTTGTTTATTTAGCGAATTTCTACTTTTTCGTTCTACGTCGAAAAAGTGCAATGGCAGGGTCACGTGCGGTAGTCGGAATACATTATTCACCAGGTCTATTGTGGCTTTAAGTTTGGACATATGGTCCATTCCTAATAGCATGTCAAAACTATCGTGAAAGTGGAATATTTTAAACGGCAGCTTAAGTCCCGGGGTGCTAAACAACTTTTCGCATAAAATTTCTGTAGAGAATTTTTCTCTGGAAATTCCATGGGCTGTTTTAACCTCAAACGGGTCTTCGATGATATCTTTAGAAAATCTGGCTTGTGCCACGGTAGGATTTACAAAAGAACCCATTGACCCACTATCGATGAAAATTTTTAAACCGGTACTTGGAGAGATAAGGTATGGCAGGCTTGTGTTTTTATATTGGAAATGCATTAAACTGAACCTGGGGGTTCGTTTTCTCCCGAACCCTGCCCTAAAAAATTATTCTCTGGATGATAGTTCTCTACAGAAGAGTTTTCTGTAGTTTCAAAATTATTGAGGTTCGGAGGATGAGTTGTTTGCCACGACATTCTTGACATGTTGCTTTGCGGGTTAAAATTTGACTTAAAATTCGGTTGCGTCCGTGGATTTAGTTTTGAACCCGTTTGTTGTTGCGACGGAGGTCGCTGAGCTTGAAAGTTCGCGAATTCCTGTTAAATGGTACAAACTGTCGATTTTGGCTAAAATTCGGGGGACGGTAGAAATTATTGGGCCTGAAATAAGTATTTTGGCTTCTAGGGTTGTTGTTCTGAGTTCTAAAGTTATTTGGTTTAAAATTACTGGGTTTTGAACTACCTTCGCCCTTTGTCGTGCTACTCAGCTGCACGTCATTATTCATCATCGAGAGTGCTGATCCTAAGGATTCTGGCTGCCTGCTCCTCAGAAAATTGCCCATAGGGTCCTTTAAGTGGAGTAACAGGGTACGAAGTGCTAATTTTCGTAGTGGCTGGAAAGGACCTTTGCTTCGCTCCTTCATGATTCAATAGGTAAGCCACAATGTTATTTAATTTTTTGAATTTTTCTAGAAATTGAAATGGGGATTCATTTTCCTGTTGTTTTAAGTGAGTGAGTTCAATATTCAAGGTGTATATGTCCTTTTTATCCGTATATGTCTCCAATAGTGCGTTTTTATTTCCGCGAATGAATCTAGATTCTTTGATAGGATTAATTCAGCCGCAGGGCCTTGAATTTTCGCAACTATAGCAGCTAACAGCATTTCGTTATCGAAACTATCAGGAGTCGATTTCGTCGTAGAATCGATCGACGAGTTTTTCGCTGACGTGTATGAACCTCTGTAAATTTCCGGTTCTCCCTGAATGTAGGAATTAGGTCTAAATATTCCTGGGAATCGCCTTCCTAAGATTCCTATCCGTTCTCAATCTAAACGATTGTAAGCTATTTTGCAGGTCGTTTATCATTGCTTGCTGAGTTTGGAGTTCTTGTATCAATTGTTCTTGCGATAATTGTTGGGCGTTGATTTCTGCATTTTGGCGAAACATTTCTGAGTTCTGAGGCAGAGACATTGTTACGTTTGGCAACTCCTCTTGTTCAGTTATAGGACCTAGTGAACGGAGTTTATAGTGGACGTATTGTTAGTGATTTCGGAATCTTGAAGCCTTTTATTTACGAACCCTTCGAGTTAAAATGCTTTTTACAAATGTTTCTTAATATGCTCGGAATTTAAAGATTTTTATTACAAATGATTTGAATCTTTTCGTGAGAGAAAAGTTAATAAATTCGTTATTAATCCCTCTATTGTATTACTTCGTGAAATTATTTAAATAGAAAACTTGGAGTTAGTGACTCACAGGAGTTTCATCTGGCGATGTTGAAAGCCGTTGGTCGTCTCGAGGTTGAGCTCGTTGACGACGATTTTCGCAACGTCTGGCGAGATAAGCAGCTGCTGAGCGAGTTTTCTGCGAATCTGCAACAGGCGACGTTTCTCGCTGAAGTAGAAGATAGTGCCTTTTAATTTTTAAAGGCCGAGGAGTCCGCAAATCGACGTTTTCTGTGGATGAGAAATGAAGTAATTAATAGAGGAATTTTTGTGAAAGCGAGATGATCTTCGCAACCGTATCTTGACGGGGTGTCTCGACGTCTGCTCCGCTCTGTCGTGAAGTTGAAAAAGCGTGGTTTCCCGAAAGTAGTCTAAATCTGCGATGTTCCCTCGCGGATTTTGACTTATTCAACGATATTCGCTCGAGAATTTCGGGTCCGGAACGACTGCGCCAGTTAAATGTGTAAACTCTTAGGGGGACTTTTTAAAAAGAATTTATTTTTTACTTTACAAAAGATTTTAACTTTTACAAATACTTTGCAAATTACGACAGAGGGGGACGCGAAGTTTACAGCAAGACGTCTTAATGAGAACACACCGAGCTGAGCTCGAGTGGGGATACTTATAGTGTTTTACTGCCGACGCAGCGGCTTGACACCTTAGTAATCATTATTATTGCTGTGTATGCTAGTTGGAATAACATAAGTTTGATATAATTATTATCATCGATGTTATCAAATTGGACTCGACATTTGGTAAAACCACGATTAAATTAAATTATATTAATAATTTTATTAAATTATTATACGTTAAATTAAATTAATAATTTTATTCGAAATTATTAAAAAGGAAGTAAGATCCATGACGTCACGTATTTTCCTTGCACTCTACTCATCCTGACGGCTAACATTAATCATTCGAAGCTGTAAGTTTTAAATTCGTTTCATTACTTTTAAACTCGGCCAGCATTCGTCATTTCATTACAAAATGAGCTAATCTGGTTTCTTATTTCATTCACTTATTTCCTTATTTTGATTTACTCTTCTTGAGAAAGGAGCATATTGTTTTATTCTTCTCCTTACGGTCAACACCTTCCAGCTCATCACTTTGTTATGGGACAACCTTCTCACCGCCAATTCGAACTGCTGTCGTTTATTGGCCGATTTTTTCCTCACGGTTTACCCTGTAACTCAAGAACAATAAACGAGGACCTTTTTTTTCCTCTCCCTCTTCTCATTACCATCGCTCCCCTCGCCTTGTGTGCGAACCCTTTTTTGGTTCTCCCCAAGTTTGCTCTTTTCCTCACTAATCAATTTCTTCAGTTGGAGAGGATAACTTTCACCCACATTGCATGGGATGCGGATTCGGCACCGGAAAACAGCCGTTTTGTCAGGAGCAGCTCGTCAACTTGGGGCCCTAGGGTAAATTCAGCATCGACGAAACCTAATTTTTCCTAATATTTCATTCCCATAATTTAAAATGTCGCTCCACTGAGTCTCCACTTCGGCCACGTTCACACATTGGTTTATATAATTTCGCTTCACTAATAGTAGTTCCCACTGATGGTACCAAAGTCGTGGTATATTAATGGTTAAATCAACCTCTATTTCATACAGTCTATTTTATCCCCAAGTTAGTGTTCTTCAGATCTTTACGTCTAAACGGCTTTTGAGAGGAACAAAATCGGTCAAAAACTAACTGTAGTAATTACAGTGATTAACACACCAGATTTTTCTAAAAAATAACTCCAAATATTTAAATGCGTTTTGTGTACGGACAGCTCCAAATGACGCATCGGCACCTCAAAATTCTAATCTGTGGAAAAATGATGAGAGCAGCGCAATAAATTATCAACAACTTTGACGAAAAGCGATTTTAGTGGAGTTTTTTCATTATAAATTCCTCTCAAATGTCACCAGTGTTATACAAAGAAAATCGGGACTGTCGCCCAATGAACTGTCTATACGGCGAGAGTGTAATAACGTTCATGAGATTATTAGAAGAAATTCTGGAATTCTCAAACCCCTGTCTTTTCATTTAGTGGCACTTTACACAGTGTTTACCCGATCATTTCAAAACCGTGGACAGGAAACTTATTGGACAAATCATTGTTTAATTTATAACCGCAGTACAACAATAATGACATTTTCATGTTGACAGTCTCACTAAATTACCTTTGTGCTGCTAACTCAATAAAGGTCGTGACGTAAGTAGTGGGTAACCGAATAAATTTTGTAACATTATGAACTACCAGTTTTTGCATGAACTCAAGTTCTCACGAGTTTGTGTAAAATTAACGATTAACAGATCGGATTAGTTGCTAGAGCAATCAAAATCTGGGGCTGTGTGTAGTTGTGTGATGCGACACACCAGCGCCACTAGTTCCTACTCCACTCAAACACTATCTGTGTCCACATCTGAGAACTACAGCCGACATTTAAACATGTTTGAACGCACTTCATTCCTTGAACACCCTCCTATAGACTCCCACAAATGAAACCAACTCACTCAGGAGTGAATGACGTGTAATTTGTTTCGAAAGTGAGTTTCAACTTGGTGGGTCATCTTTAGGAGGACTCTGACTCTCCCCCTCTGGCGGTTCATTTGGCGGTTCATTTGGCGGTTCATTTGGCGGTTCATTTGCCGTATTGAAGGTGACTCCTCCTTCGTTAGATTTTGGTTTCAAATTATCTTGTGCCATTTGATCCGACTGTCGTCTAGGCGTCGAATTTCTTTGCGCTCTTGATTCCCTATTGTGCATCATGTGAATGAGTAAAAGTTATTAAAGTGGGAATCACATTTTTTGGATTCGCTCAAGATTTAAATGTAAGCACACTAACTTCTGCTCTGATATGAACTACGAGTTATTACCATACGAATTGAATTAATTCGTATATGAATTGAAGTATTGAGATTCGTCGTTTGGGGCAGATAGAAGCACAATAACACAATATTAAACGACAACAGAAAAAATGAAAAAGAGAAAGCACTTTATAAGTATCCGTTATCACCATCAAGCTGCAGTGTTTCCCCTCTTTCATTTTTTGTTGGTCTCGTTCAATATTATATATTAATAAATTGGTTAGGGGGATACCAAAATAAAATTAAAAATAAGACACAAACAAAAGGACTATAGAACGTTTCGCTTTCACTTCTTCAACTTCAGAATCAGTTGAAAATGTATAAGCAAAACCTTTCCTTTTACGTTTGTCTTACAGCTTTCCACTAGCCTGAGGGTTATGAAAGTGTTGCAAACGTGTAAAAGAAGTTTAGCTTGGTCCAGCTTAGTTTAGCTAAACCTGTCGAACTCATGGAAGCACATTGAAGTCGCCATGTTCCATAAGAAACTGGCTCGTCCTGTGGTCTGGCACAACACACTTTCTGAAGATGTTCACGGATCTTAAGAGAAACTCATATGTGTCATATGCCTATGATGAGGATGATCTTGCTTGCCATTTACTTAATGCCCACTCTTCCAGCATGGTTCAGATCCATCGTGAAGCTCACTTTTTACTCTTCACTTGTGCACCATGCACTCAATGGCCAAGTCAACTTTCCCTTAGTACACCCATATTGTCTGCCTGTGAGGACCTTCACACAGTCATTAAAGAAATTAAGAAGGCCACAGGAGACGCCCCCTCTCCCCTTCCTTAGCATGTTACTGTCTATCTTATGTGGCTCAGGAGATTTTATGAGCATTAACGTTGCAACGGTCCTGTCAAGGTCACCCACGATGGGATGGCACGTTCAGTGGGTCCATGATCAGTTCTCCTGCCACCCTCTAGGCTTCTCTATCTAGAGCTATAGTTACACCGCAGAACGCATTCAAAAGGAGGGTTTCTAGCGAACCTGCGATGCTACAGGCTGAGCCCGAGTCACATTGCGTCACAGCTAAAACCTGCTCTACATTCGCTTTTCCCATAGTGGACTTGCAATGCTTGCAGCTGGGATCAACAGTGATTGATAAGGCGATTCCCCAAGTGCAGACTGGGTGAGCCTTCCCAGTATAGATTCGTGAGTAATCTTCATTTATTAATTACTTAGGTAATTAATACTTGAATCACATGGAACATGCTTTCACCAAACCCAATTTAAGACTGATACAAATACTATGCCATGCTGTTCATTTCCAGCACTGTCCAAAGACTCCCAAACTCATCTGTGTGAAGAAAGACACATATCCGTTATTGGCAAATGTAAGTAGGACTTAGCACCAGATGGTTGTTGGATTGATTTGCCCTTCACATTAAATGAAATGAGGAAACCCTGTTTCTGCTGCCTTTTGTTATGAAAAACTATATATATGCGAAATTAGCAGCTCCTAGCAAAAGCATGTTCCACGTTCAGTTCTAAATTGTTCCCCCTCCTCACTTTGGAATTAGTCAAGTGCACAACAACAGTGTTAGAACATTGAAAGGGTTAGGATTGTATACTATACTTAGAACAGAGCAGAAGTTATTGCGTAAAAATATCTTCGGCGAATTTTTGAGGCAATTGATAGCATGCGAGTTGAGAAGTGGTTTGTAAGATAATTTAGCAGTCAGCATTTACTGGCACGTTTTGTTTCACATTCAAACACATGACTCAGACAATAATTTGACTCTGGTTTCTTCGTCATTCGTGAAACGAGAACATAGCTCTGAAGGGAAGAGTAATTAAGTTGGTAGATGTTTGTACACAGTACTACTAGTACCGTAAGGAACTGGCATAAGACATTAGTACGTGTAGAACTGGCCACGTAACGAATTTATTGTTAGCATGCTATGAAAACCTGTTGTTTCGCTTCATCGCCATCAGTGAGGACGTCACTTCATTCTGTACTTTCTATTCTACTCTCGTTATTATTATTTTTAAGCCTAGTCTTCTCTCGGTATACTACTCTCCTATTGTTGGAGAGTAACAACCACACCTTTCAGTATGTCATCAAATTTATATTACGTCATAGTTTTGTAATTATTATTTTTGGGAGTATTTCGGGCACAACTGTATTTCCTGCTGGATACTGACACTCAAGAGAGTTACGCTCGAGCGATCAGACGGATAACACGTATCGTTCAGAGCTCTTACTAAAAGTTTCAAATTAAGTGGTTTTAATCTTGAGTTTCGTCGCGAAAGTTGTTGGAGGCCTGAATCAAGCAAGCATCATTCTGAAGAGTTAAGAACAAGATTTTGTAAGCAATTTCCGAATAATCAGTGTCGCATGTTCTGAGAAAGTTTGTGTTGACAAGGAGAAAGGTAGCCATTGCAAAGGTGACGTCTTATGCATTGCGTCTTGTATGTGCACGTTGATCAAGGTGGAGGGGCGTAGGAGTGCTCGTGATTGAGTGGGGGAACGCCTAGATAACTCATTCTACGAGAAGAAAGTTTCCGTCGCCACTGACAGTAGCTGGCCGGTAATTGAGGCGCCAATGAATTGGAGGTGAAGGGGGTGCACTAAAACAATAATTGGACGTAACCAACCAGCAAACCAATAAATGCCCCGATTAATTATTTCTTCCGCCATAATTCTGGGAAAGCGGTGTTGAGGCAATTTCAAGACTTTGACAATATACTAGAAATTCAAGGATGAGAGTAAAACCAAATATGTTATCTAGGCCAGTTTCAAGGTAAAGTACATAATTAGGAGTGCATTGGGGTAAGCAAAATAATTGTTTAATAAAATAGCGAAGCACCTTCTCAGCCGCCTCAAATTCTTCATAACCCCATACTTGAGACGCATAACATAAGACTGAACGCGAGACAGCATTGAAAATCTGTAGCTTCGACTGGGAAGGGATCGACGGGGACATGACCGCATTCCTCCACACATTATTCAATGCCTTTTTCGTCGATTTGAAATCAGCTTTTGATCTCGTTTACAGGCAGTTTTTATATGTAAAACTTTTTGACTTGGGGGTGTCTGCAAAGTTTGTCAATATTTTGAGGGCTATGTTCTCGGGATCAGTTTCTTCTGTTTGGACGTCAAATGGGCGAACGGAATATTTCGAGGTAATGAATGGGTTACGTCAAGGGTGCCTTCTAAGTCCGTTACTATTTTCGTTGTTTATTGACGATTTGTGTGATGCAATGAAAAATGGGGTTACAGTTGGTAATACTATGATTCCGCCGTCGATATAGTTATTTTGTCGAAATCTGCAGAAGGGTTGCAGGAAAATATTGATGCTTTGGCAAACTATTGTGAAAACTGGGGTTTGGAGGTTAATTTGCAAAAATCAAAAGTGATGGTGTTCCAGCGGGGTGGTAGACTGGCAGTGGGTGATAGATGGCATTTTATTTCTACTTGTTTAGAGGTTGTTAATGAATACATTTACTTGGATGTTTCATTGACGTCATCCCTATCATTTTCTAGACATGTCTCAGTCAAAGCGACTGCAGCAAAATTTGCATTGAATAATGTGTGGGGGAATGCGGTCATGTCCCCGTCGATCCCTTCCCAGTCGAAGCTACAGATTTTCAATGCTAGGTTGTACGGGTCTTGGACGATCCTTCACGTTGGAGTGCCCTAGTGATTTTTGTACAATGTGCACTGAAGTACAGAAAATTATTAATTTCTGAGTTTAATTTTGATTAGTTTCTTTGCCTTTTATGATTTGTTGATTTAAATTTGTATTCCTTTTATTTTATTGTATATATTTATTTATTTATTTATTTACTTAATAAAGCAGCAATAACTCCTGGCAGACGGATTTTCAATAATCCATTCCTGTATAGCTTTTATTTCTTTTGTGATATACAGTTGTATATAGTTTATTTAATACTTTGATTAATAAAGCTTTTTTTCTTTCTTCTTTTCTTTCTTTCTACGGACACTCAAGCTCCCATATTGCTGACACTGAATCACTGCTGACTGAGATAATGCCTCTCTTTTCCAAGCCCTATGACTCCATCAGTACCCAATTGCCCGTGCCACATAACTACCAGTGCCATCTTCTCACTAACCAGTGTAGCTGCTGGACAACAAGTTCTCGCTTCCACCTTCACTAAAGCGACTAATAAGGATTGCGCAAGTGAAGATGCCCAGTACTCCGTAGCCTTATCATCATGAGAACATGACATTCCTGCAAGGGGGAGTGATATTATGGGCTTGATTGAAACATGCTGGAACTGTGGGATAGAACAAGACTACGGTCTACACTTCTGGGAACGTCACAATTATGAAGCCAAAGTTGGGAGATGGACCAGGGGAGGGAGGGCACTATTACACACGGGGTCTGTCTCATGAAGGTTATCGAGCGGAGCAGAACCAAACTTCTGAAGTTACAACTACTACGAAGAAAGGAGCATTTTATTCTGTTGGACCTAAAACAAACAACTTACTACATCTACTAGGAACACAATTGTATTCAAGTCATCTCTCGTTCACCTCTAACTAGTAGGTTCAGGGTGGTGCTTCCTTTAACTAACTGTATTTCAAGAATCGAACCCAAGGGACCTCAAAACCCTCAGCAACCCCCTTCCTACACACCCTAGGATTGAAGCTGGGTTACTTCAGCTAACTCTCTATATATAGGCTCCCTAATCGAGAGAATATAAGCAAACAAGCACCAGGAATTATCTCTGCCTTCAGCCACTGATAGCCATAGACTGGTCCCAATAAACATTTTAGACAATTTTGGACAACTCTGATTCCATATATACCTGTCCAGATCACATTTAAGAAGCAGATAAGAGCTGATTTTGATAAAATTCGTAGTGATCGAAGAGTTTAAGTACTAGATGCCTTATAGAATGATGCTTTCATGTTTGTGCATTATGTGAATGTTATTGTTTTGTCAAAGGGGTTTAGCTATCGCTGAATGACATATCCCCAACTGACATATTTAAGACATTTGATTAGTTATCTCTCTACCAAACCCATGTATATGAGGAAGCCATGTTCTGGTTCAGGGTCTGGGCTATTGTATTCGATTCTGGGTTATTAATGCAATTTAAATTATTACTGTTTTGCCCATGGGGGATATGCCATAAATATGTCAACCCCACATGATCACACTCTCAGGTTTACTCCAGCCCTCAGTCAATATTCGTTCAGCCAGTTAATTCCCTGTGGCTATTCAAGCCATTGAAGTCTGCACAGTCTCGCTACAGACAATGCCTGTATATTCCCGTATAACAGTTGATTTTGGCTGCTTTAAACCCGAAGGAGCTTCTAAAATGTTTAGTATTTAGCCTCTATCACTCAAACCAGTGCATTTACGACCGCGCCCCATGTATGGTAGCTTATGCCAGTGGCGCATCATCAACTGCACACAGCCTTGGCTCATAGGAGTGTGCTGGCTACAGGGTAGTGAGAGCTATTGTATGTACAACTAGCAAACCTTCAGGCCCAGGGTGTACACACATTGCCAAAGGCCTGTATGGTGCTGAGGAAAGTGTATGAGCCCCAGGTTCCAGGGAACTGTTCGACCCCAGGGAACAGGGGGGGTAAGTAGTCTGATGATATTTCAGTGTCCGGCACTCACACCTTACACATCCAACTTCTCTGAAGTCGAAAACCCGAATGAGGGAAATCACCTGGTATTAACAGATCGCTCAACAATGTTTTGCTGAATGGAAGATACCCAGAGAATCATAATAAGATGTAAGTATATGAAGCAGAGCTCTAGCAGAGATTCTAGAGGAGTTGAATGTCCCTGGGGTCGACAGTTTACCAAAGTTTACTTCCTTTCTCTGATTTATCACAGAAGTAACAGCGGGGATCTGCAACTTTGAGCAGGTGAGTCCCCAGGTGGTTATACATCCGCATAGTTAATGCACGGGCAATAGCTCTCCACCGGAAGACTGGCAAAGAACAAAACCTACCATACCTCCATGGGTGTCAGTTCAGTGGATGGTGAGTGAGCGCCCGAATCTTGCATGATAGCGAAACCCCAACCTCCATGACAGTCGACTGATTTAACTCTCTCCAAGGGTTCAGGTACAGTCATGTTGATAAGGGAACTGACCTGTTGCTCCCAGCTGGGTTATTATTATAATTATTATTCTGTTTCAAAGTATCATCTCCCTCATGTGATCAGAACCGCCAGGAGTATTTTTGTGGATTTTGAGTTATTTCAGAAGGTTACCACTCAACTCACTGTAAATGATTAATCATAGAATTATGAATTGTTACTCCCATTACTTTGGATTCCGAGTTATTACTGCATGCTTTGGCTTTTCACCAGGGCGATTATTGAGGGTTGTTACTCCCATTGATGCAAGTTCCGAGTTATTCCTGTGGGTTATTTCATTTTAACTGTACATTAAAGGTTACTATTATAAGTTATTGGTCATATTATTGTGAGTGTGTAATCCCGTGACTTATTAATCCTAAGACTTTTGATTAGAAGCACTACTCTGCAGGGCTAAAAGTTATATTCAGCCTCTCATCTGATTAGCCTCAAACCTCCACAGACACATCAAGGAATACTCCCATTCCCCTACTGAGGGTGAGTAGAATGCAGCAGAAGCTGGCTTAATCACTGTCTGCACACACTGAGCTTGTGTGGAGAATCTCCCCCTGCATACTAATCGCTGGATCATCCATTTACCACCTGTCCCATCAACTCTGAGATGGAAACTCTGGAGACTGCTGCCTTGGCCCCATGCCCTGGGCTCCACTGTAGCAGCATTTTGGTGCAGTGGCTAAGCTTCACGACTAACACTGCTTAGAGATCAAGGTACTCGACAACACAACAGTTGCACCAGTTGATACCAGCGAGTACCCTATCAGATTATTAACTGAGTTTGGATTGTGCTAGCTGTTATTGCTCCAATTAATAGGAGTACTTGAACCTATCAATTAGTATTAAAGAAATTGGGTTGTGTCCGCCAGTAGGCAAATTACTAAAGTTAACGTACCTGTTAGGTGAGTCCGTCTCCTCTGGCTGGTGAGTTACTCACCAGCCAGAGGAGACGGACTCACCTAACAGGTACGTTAACTTTAGCTATCAATTAGTCTTATGGGTTATTACAGCAGATCCTGAGCTATGGTTGCAAATGGGTTATCGTGTAAATTGTGAGTTAAGCTTGTTTCATTTATCACTGTGGATTCTGGGTTTCAGTTCGGATCAGGGTGAATATTCCAATTACTTCAAGCTTACCTACCAATGTTTTAGGCTACTATAGCCGATTATGGGCAAGTGCTGCAAGTTTTGAGTTACATCTGTGGATTCTGAGTTGTTCGTTATTAATATTGTGGTCGTTTGGGTTATGCTCTACATTTTTGCTGTTAATTATTTCTTCTAGTACTGTCAATTATGTTGAAAAGGAATTGGGTAAAAGCCCTAGAAAGAATAATCCGAAGTAAATAATATAGATTGCATAATTCCCCATATTAGTGATTCCGCTTCTTCCTCTGTGTGGGCGGTTCTCACTTCGTAATGTTTGATAAACAAAATCCAATTTAATGACATTTCCTAAAACAAAAAGTTTAGTCCGTATAACACTCAACACTTTCACGACTGTTTCCTCCTGTTATTTCTAAATCCAGAATACCCAAAATCCGTTATTGAACTTCAAACTCAAAAATCCGCCGAATTACTACTATTGTCAATTTTATCATTATGTTGTAAGTGCTCAAGGAATCTGTTTTACTCTGTCGATCGATTCGCCTTCAGCCTATCGACGAGTTGATAGAACTCGACAACGCAGCCGCCCAACCTACTGTGAAACTTGTGTGTGAGCTCTTCAAACTTCTTTTTAAAGGCCTCTCCGTAGATTTGTCTGAAAATTACGTGCGGATAGGGCAACTTGCCAAAAGGAAATTAGTCTTAAGGAAACTAAGGTGAAGTAACGTGAAGGGCAACAGCATCGCCCCATGACTGACTAATACGTTGTAGATCAAAAAGGCGTAATTAATAATTATTAAAACTAGCTGTACAACATGGAACATGCTTTTGCTCGTATACACATAAAACAGAAAGCACTATATACTTCCAAGCATGAACAGACGATACTCTACACGAAAGGTGCCAGTTAATTCCTGTAGGAGACTAGCGAGCTTAACACTTTCAGGGGCCCACAGGAAGGTGACGTCCTGTTGCTACGATTTACCTTAATTATGAGTGGAACTACACGTTTAAAACCTGGAACTTTCTGGGCTTAGTTAGGTACAAACAATTTTATAGAAACAAAATTTGAAAGAACTTTCGCATTTTCCGTTCTTGCTGCAACAGGGAGCCGTATTGTCCATTAATTGTAGATACTATCGACGACAGTAAGGACTCCACCCCCCCCCCAACCTTACCCACCATTTATTATTATTAGATCATTTTGATGATGACCACGACGTCTGTATGTCTGTTTTTCGATGGGTTTCAAAGGTTAATGTTAAGTTTTGCTGTGGTTTTGAGTGGTATGATTTCCGATATTCATAACAAACTTTACCATAAATAAAAATGGAATAATTTCCATGCCCTACATTCATCTCTACGTTTCTGTAGCGATAACACTTCGTTATTTTCGTCTTCAGGAGGATAATTACAATTTTTTAATTCGTGAAATAGATGCATTTTAACTTGCATTACGTAGATACACGAACATTTCTTTCTCTGGATGTTATTACATTGTATTCTTACTACACCTATAACTGAGCAAGCGACTGATCATATGTTCCAATACCATCATGCTTACTGCTGCCAAAATTTGACCAACCAGTTGAACCATACCACCGAGAAAATACGAGTTTTCAAACATGTACTAGATGACAAAAAAAAAGTATCGTCCGTCATTCCCCGTTCATAAGACGATCATCCGGGTCAGCGTAGAGCGAGTGACGCACCGAAAAAGTCCTTTTTTCCGAACAACGAATTATTTTTTTATCAACTCCAATTTTTTTTTTGTGAGCTGTTCCAAACTGCTAAAAAGTAGTGACAAATTCAATTTGTAGGGAATGACGAGAACAGCGTAATACATTAGTAGAATTTTCTATGAAAACGGGGTTGGGTTTTCTTATAAATATCGTTCAGGTGACACTAACATTATTACAAAAACACACCGATCCCCGTCCAATGAGCTACCCACACGACGGTTTCTCAGTGAAGGTCGTGACATAAATAGGAGCTACCCAACAAAATCCGGAACGTTAAGTATATATAGTAGGAAGGAAAGTTATGTAATCGGCTGAATTTTCCCGAGTGTTCTTCAAATCGTTATATTTTGTCTGAAGGGCACGAAAATAAGCATAGGAGCTAAATTAGTTTAAAAAACTATCTATAGTTATCACATTGCACAAACACCAACAATTTATTTTCTCCTAAACGGCCAGATTTTTTTTGTGTAGACAGCTCCCAATGAGATAATAACAACCTTAAATTTTCATTTGAGGGAAAATTGCGGTACTAAAAGAATACAATAATTAAACATTTCGACTAAAATCGTGGTTAACGCAGCTTTTTCCTTGTGAACCCCGTTTATAGAGAAATCAAGATTGTAGTCCAATACGATGAAAGTTCAATAAAGTTCGTAAAAAGTTAGGAACCACCCCAGAAATTCTGGAATTCAAACCACCGCTCCTATTTTCATTTCTCACAACTTTTACCAGACAGTTCCAAAACTGATCAACTTAAGTTGACAGTCTCATGAATCCCTGGCGCACTAATTACTCAATAACCCTAGTAGCACAAGTAAGTACAACTCAATAAATTCCACTGAAGAGAACGTTGAGGGACGTTCTACCAAGTTCATATAAACTGACTGAAACAGAGGCAGGATTTGTTAATAATATTTTAAAACGGAGTTAGGACGATTTAGAGAAAATAGACAATCGTCCTAATTCCGTTTTATTATTGAAATGGCGTTTCACAACTCCATCGGGAGTCATTTAGTTCACGTAGGATTTGTTGGTAGAGTGATCTCCGGATGTTTCATGACATTTAGGGAAAATTGTACGTTTTCTCCCATAATGTTTCTCTTTAATTCAGACTAACACGAGCATTCAAACAAACAATATTGGCCTTCTGACGAATTAACCATACGAAGGTTACTCAATAAAAGTCAACCCAGGCCCAGGTCTAGGGGCAACCCAATACATTTCAGAGCTCTAATATTGATAATTGGGGAATTTTCGGAGTTCTTCCTGATCAACTTTATTCTGCACCAAGGAAGTTGCGAACAGCGGACTACAGTACGACTGGTCGTGTTTTTCTGTATAATTCGAAAGCGCGTCCGCGATTCCAAGGTGCTTGATCTGGCGGTTTTCAATGTACAGTTTAACAGGAGTTGTCGTTATATATGCTTCACAGTTAGTGAATTTGGAAACTAGGAATTTGCGAATGCCAAAAATAGTTAAGTTATTTTCAAGCTACGAGGGGGGAGTTTTAAAGGGCAGCAAATATCAGGTGATCGATTCCACACCCAGCAACGACCTCCGTCACATCGAGGGTTACCAAGCGCCCAAATGAACGGCACGGACGGAATTTCGAAGCTTTGAACGTGAACACTTTCAGATATCGATAGGTTGGAAGGATTTTGGCAAAGATTTGAACGGATCTTGGCACGAAGATAACGGGGAAATATTGGAGGGGGGAGAGGAGAGATATCGCCCGGTGATAAGGTGGAAGGGGAGGGGTGGGGAATGAGTGTGAGGAGAGGGGAGTTGAGAGCTATATTAAGGTGAAACAAACAAAAAGTCACAAAATGATGAAGGGACTCACTCGTATTCTTTGTAGCTGAGCCAGAGGTACCAAAGTGCCAACATTTTCTCCGCGCAAGTTCCAGAAGAGCCTGAAAAACCCCCGCGTCGTCGGTTAAGGATAAGGTGATTAACAAGAAAGAAGGTTCTTTGAGAGCTCTGCTCTCAGGCTCAGGGCGTTTGAGTGGGGGACAGGACAAAAATAGAGACACCTCAGACGCGGCTCCGCTGGCCAGAGATCAAGATCGCGACACGAACGCAATTTTGTCGACTATTATTTTTTTTTCGTTCCAAAACGCCCCCAAAAAACGAGCTAAATTCACTGCGCAGGGGCGGATTTTCAGTACGAAATGGTTAACACGGCGGAAGGTTATATTAACGAAGAGCAGCGCGAAGCGCGACTGTGTACACAGGGCTCTGAACGGGGCTATCGATTTGGCTCGGTCTGAGAGGGTGGTCGCCACACGCAGCACAAGTCCTTCGTTTTCTCGGATTTAAGAGATCCATCTTTCCTCAAAAACTGGCGTCGATCATGTCTGACCGCCACCCCACCCCACCACTCCCCATCACACAGGAATTAACAGGAGACACCGGCATCGCGCGGAACAAAACGAGGGGTTCAAAAGTTGTTTGTAGCTCAAGTACCCAAATATTAGACAACAACACTGAGTGAATGTTACAACCATTCTTTCGGCACAACTATTCCTTACAAACACATAATTTAATACAACAAATGATATGAGGTACACGAAGATAAATATATGTAAATTATAGGAGTAGACTTAGTCAATCCTAACAACCCCAACGAACCAGAAATTCTATTTCTGGCCGATTCCCGAGCAATTTTCATAATTTAATTAATCAGCAAAACGATAAAATTGTTTTTAAATAGTTCATCCAATATCTCTCAGTGGAAAATTGAATATATGTACCAAAAGAGAGAAATCGGGCTCACTTTGTACAACCTCAAATTTTTACTCGATTTAAAAAAAAATGCACGTTACGGCAAATTTTGCGCTTTGCACGTCGTTCCCAAACGTTTTTATCCATTCTTTTTCATTAATTTTCTTAGCTACACGAAGTAGAAAGAAAAGTTAGGTAACGGGAAAAAGGAATTGTCTTCCTTAAATCTCTACGTTTCAAAGGCTTCCGAGTCCAGCAAACACCATTTGAGAAAACCTCCTGACTGTCTGTGAACGGGACTGAGAGAGAACGGCTGAAACTAGTTTAAATTCGAAGTTTAGCCAACAGATAAATATAAAACACCCAAATAGGGCGTTGAGCAATTTATTTTTAAAACTAACTGTAATTATAGTGGTGATCAAAACACCAAAGTTTTTCACAAAAACGGCTACAATTCATTAAATTTTTTGTATCGACAGTTACCAATGTCTTGATGATAAAATGTTATTTACGGTCCTGGGGAAATAAGCAGCACAATGAATGATCAAGCATTTCAACAAAAGTCAATTTCAGTGCATTTTCATTCTAAATAGCGCTCATAGGACACCAGTGTTGGTAATCTAATAAGCTACCGTACAAAAGTAGTTTAATGACAGTTATAAAGTAATTTGGGACTTCCTACCTTAAATTAAAACTAACAGACAGACAACACAATTCACAATTTTTTCCTGTAGACCCAGAACACTAAATATCAACATTTCAAATTCTCGATGCACTCACTGATTACTTAAGTAAGATCTTGGCATAAGTATGATGAGCTCAACCCAATAAACACTACTAGTTTCTATAAACTACGCTAAGCTCTACTAAGTTAGTAAAAAGTGATAAGTGTCGCTGAATGCAACTGAGGCCGGTGAAAGTCGCTAGGTACGAGTATATTTTTATAAGCAATCACGTTATTGATTTTTTCGCTTGTAAAAACAGCATTCTCTCTCAAATGCGAAGTCCTAACATAAAATAAAAAACTGAAATGAAATTTTATGGCCTAAAAATAAATAAAAACTCGAGTAATTTATGTCAAAGAATTGAAACAGTATTTTTTTAAAAAGCATAGTGCATCGACAACTTGCAAAACCAGATGTGCGATCGAATTAAAAAGATAAGGTGCACTCACTTCACTCAAAGTTAGAGCTTCTTCCAGTCAACGCAAACAGTGGCTTTTCACAAACTGAAGCTCGACTATGTTTTGAAGAGTCGGAGCGGACCAGAAGGAGAAATTGAACGGTCGACTGACTGAACGGGACGTGACGCGTAAAACGCCGCGTTGAACCTAACGGGCTCCGAACAAACGAGGATAATTCTATTTTCCCGGCGATAAAAGAGACTTGAAACACAACAAGCGTCAAACGCTGAAAAGAAAATATTTGTGCGGATGGAGTTGAGATGGAACGAGTCGCGTTTGAGCAGTGTCGAGCGGCGCAAGCTGGTGCAACCCACAGAATGTGAGTCTCCTCGGAACGAGATGAATCACCCGCTGGCATTGACATTGACCCGGTAGCAGACAGAACTAGGGAATGATTTTTGTTTTGTTCGACCGAAATACCGTAACACGTGGCGTTAATGTAACGATCTCTTTTCAGTCAATTAGTGAGCTGGTACAAACCACTGCCCAATATAATAATCTATAAACATAGTATACAACATGATACTAATAGTGACTCTATGCGGATAATATACTTCATCACATATTACGTAACATACAAATCTTTACAGGTAGCATACTAGATAATGTACAACTAAGCATCTACTACATAAACAATAATGGTGTAGGGAAATGAGAATCTCCCGGGGGTAATAGGTGTAGGTGTTATATGAGAAGCTGTTCCAGGGCAGTGCTGTGCAAGGATTAGTCACTTCAACGTCTTTTTGAGCCTGGCATAAGCCGGGAACGTTGCTGACTCCCCCCTCCCCCTACCCGTAATACCTGAATGTATACCAATAATATACTACAGTACATACCACACCAGATAAAGAATTTCATTACGCTCCAATTTACGTCGATAATATGCAATCTATACATGTACGTTTCCTTCTCCAGTGCTCTAGCTCTCCTAAGAGAGTTGTATCAGTGGAAAGTCATAGAGTTGATGGTCCACCGAACCCATGACCTGTGAACGTACGATAGCTTGTCATTTAGCTAGTCTCCCGATGGAAAGCAGTTCCTTATGTAATACCGTGCGAGGTATGACCCAGGGGAATCCTACCATTAGGGAGGAGTTTTTAATCTGGTTTCTCCCCTGATCTTGCTATTTACTTGGGTTGCAGGTTTCGAAAAGAGAGATCAGGTGTGTTATTTCTGTTATAAATTAGTAAATGTTATTAATGTATTCGTATGTATATGAATATATTTTTGTATAGATTGTATATTGTGTGTGTATTGTATTGTATAGGTGTGTCATAACCATCTTCGCAAACTAAACGAAACGGTCATACGCATGAAGGTTTGGCTGCTCTTCCAACAACCGTCGTGCACTGTTGTAGAAGCAGAAGCAGCAAGTGGTTTCTTGTTTCCTCCACACTGGAACACACAAGATGTACAGAATGGAGAGTCTTTGAGAGAAAAAAAGCCTGAGCATTGAAGTCGCCGTGTACGGTAAGGAACTGGCTCGTCCGGAGGTCTGGCTGGATCCACTCCAAGACGTTCATGGATATTGGGAAAAAACTCATACATGTTCCTTCGACGAGGGTTCCCATCCCGCTTGCCACTTATCTGATGCTCATTCATCCAGTGCGGCAATTTTTCATTCAATAGAGAGCGAAGAAAACTCCCTTTGTACTCGCCACTTGTCCACCATGTACTCAATGACCAAGTGAACAGGCCAGTGCTCAAGTGGAGTGCTTCATTGGACGCTGTATTGTAGGACAGGAGACAATATACAATCTATACAAAAATATATTCATATACATACGAATACATTAATAACATTTACTAATTTATAACAGAAATATACTCATCTATACTGATATTATACTAATTTAGACAGATGCCATACTATACGAAAATACTAATATTTTCTGATAACATAGTACCTATACATATACTACAATAGACTGTTATATAAAACGTTAGGTAATATACCGAATCTGAAATACTTCACTAGGTTATTAAGCGCGTAATATGCTCTGATAGTATCCTTGAATCTACACCAAGCGAATGTGAGCGTATCAATCAGTAAGTCATTGGGCGTTTACAACGGAAAACTCAAATACGTTTTTCCGTACATATTCGGATCTTTTCCGTTCAGCGAGTGTCAAAGGAACATTTATTGGTATTGACAAGTTGATGACACAACCCGTGAGTTTGATAAAACTCGTTACAGCCTTTTTTACACAGTTAAAAAACGTATTTTTCGTTCAGCCTCTCTCCATTCACAGCATTTTGAAGGAGAACGAATGTGAGGTATTAATAAGTGGGAGATATGCTCAGTTATTTTTGAGGAAAATGTGGATACCTCTTATAGTTTGGTTCGTTTAGGTCCCCCACCTCACTTTTCAGCGCTGTAATTGACCATAACCTAATTTTCAAGTCTACAAAACAATAACAAACCAAATAAAAAGGGAACGAGCTCAATCGATTCCCCAGTTCTCCCGAGATAGGCTACTCTATGAAATGATGCTTTCCGATTAAGGAGATCTAATGAAAACGCCACTTTTTTCTCTGATCACAGTACTTTCTTTGCCATCGACGACCTTTCCCGAATTCGAGCTACTCTGCTCTGGATTGACAGATGCTCTCTCACGATGAGGTCTGAAGAAAATTCCAAGGCCTCCCAAACTCAGAACGGGCGGCGTTTGGAAATTCTATTGATCCGCGGAACCTTCAGCACAAGCGCGTGTGGTAGATTCTGCTTGTTAACTCGAACCGACCTAGATTTTTCCTTTAGTTGGCTTCCACTTCAAACGAATCCTGAAGCCAGACTCGACGATTGGTTATGGATTGGAAATATCAATTAGCGCATTTACGTGAAATACGACGACAAATTACCTAACTAACTGAATCGTTGAAGTTAATTGGGTTCATTCACGAAGCGTCTTCGCCGGGGAGCGTAACGGTTGAGACAAGGCGATGATGTTTGAATGAAATGGTAACAAGAAACACGAACCGAAAACTTAATAATTGGTCGACTGTATTAATTAAGAAGAGAGGCGGTGTTTTAATTGGCAACGCCAACTGTTCGATTTTGATGAATAATATTTCTTTTGCGGCGCACCACACAGCATTCCTCAAACACACGGACATTCAATGGTTTTGATCGCTCTGCCAACCCAGATTTTTCACTCAGTTTATTTGTACTTGGTGTACTAACATCGGGGTGAAAATGACGAGAGCAGCGCAAAAAAGTATCAAAAGTTTCGACAAAAACCGATTTTTGAACAGATTTATCCTTATTAATCCCGTTCAGATGAAACTAACGCTCTCTCACATTGGCGGAACAATACGCTAACTATATGCAAATGCTCATAATACGGTTATGAGCAATTTCAGTTGGGGCGAGGGGGAGATACACGTCTCTGAAGTAGAAAGTTTTTTTTTGCTGTTGGGAAAAATGGATTTGACAATTTTCATTGAACTGACGGTTCTGATATCACTCCGTTGTACAGAGATATTAAATGATGGTTTTTCTGATTTTCCTAAAAACAGCTCATACGATTTCGATCAAACTTACGAGATCCTCATAATTATCTTGTACCTACATTTTTTGAGAATAAATGTTTCCATAAAAGTGCGGACGAAGATACAGCTCCCGTATTTTCAGCAGGTCGCCGAATTGACGGCGGTTGCGGAGCAACAGATAAGTGGAACAATTGTGGGAGGCTTTGAGCGAAATATCCTTGGACCATTCCCACACATGATCACAATTGCAATGACCACTAACCCGTGGAAAACTGCTCAAACGACAAGAATTTCCGTCTTCATTCCTCTTCGAACAAAATGTCCGTGTTTCGTTCTGTTGGTTGCTTCAGTCCCTTAGACACGGTCCAAATAATTCTTTATCTTAATGTCTGTCAAAAAATACTATTGGTGAAATGTAAGTTACTCCCCAGATACAACCTAAAAACCGTTCAGTTCCTATAGTTTTGACAATAGCGATCTTCATAACTGGAGGATGCGTGAAATAAGAGCTCCTGTTGAACATTTCGAAGCAGCTTCATTCCAATTCCATTCAGTACGTAAATACTGGAAATATAATCGCACATTGAATTATTTCGTACGACCTCCACATTGGAGAACCGGAACCTTTCTTTGGGAGTTAGCGGTCTCCGGAAGGATTGCGCCAGCACGCAGTCCGGTACAGTTCCACGTCTAAGGATTATAATAAATACTTGACTGTACATTTTTTGACAGTTCCAAATACTATGGCAGTACCATAAAATTCTCATTCGTGAGAATAAATTTTCAACGAAGTTCGACGGAAATCAATTTTAGGTCAAACTTTTCATGGTCAATTCTGTTTTTATGATACTAACATTCACAGAAAAATCAGGGCTTTAGTCCAATAAAACAACTATGTGAAGAACACTTAATAACGTTCATAAAATAATTAAGAGCAACAGCAGAACTTCCAGAATTTAAACCACTTATTAGCGTTTCTCACGGTGTTTACCAGATAATTCCAAAACGATAAACGTGATGCTTCTCAGAAAAATCAAGTTGATAGACTTGTAAATCACCTATACACTTATTGCTCAATGATGGTCTAGGCGTAAGTCCGGCTACTTAATAAATTCCGGAACCTTATGCGCCACCAGTTTCAGACTGTTGAGCTATGTGAATCCAAAACAGATTTTATTAGTTGCCAGAGAACGCTACGGAAAGTTGTGTGATGCGTTGCACAAAGTATTTTTGACTAGTTTTTCAAGCAGTTGGGTGCCAAACTCTCGATAAAAATCATATTGGCGATCCATAAATTAGCTATTCGTTTCAATGAAGGCAAGTACTTGCAGCTCAAGGACTTCAGAAGTGACGAACTGCGTAAAAAATAGATTGAAGTTGCGTGAATGTACATGGGGCTGATGATGGTTGTGTGGCGCGTCGCACCAGGTATTTTGTCAGGTAGTTTGCAAGGAAGTAGCAACCCTTTCCCCAGACGTTGTCTGTTTACCCGTAAATAAACCTTTTGGGCTCCTGTATCGCAAGGAAAGCCCTATTTAAACAATGAATGTATATTTACCTTGTGACCTTCCTATCCTGAATGCTCATTACAGCATTTACATTCGACTAAACTGAACTTATTTGAAAACCTGTTAAATTCAAATTCGCGTTACCTCTACATTGAATTGTAACTATGGATTTTCAGCTGTTTCACGACGTGGGAGCGTGCGTTGCAGCATCGTTATGCTTATTCGAATGTTGCAGTAACACGGCGTTTTTCGTTGGAATTATCCTAAGATAACTCACGAAGACATATTTTGTTCGTTCCTGTCGTTGAACAGAATTCCTTGTTAAGTGGTTAGAGCGGTCTACTGGCAGATGTGTAACACTCGAGTTTAAAATAAGTTACGGGAGAGCGCGTTGACAAAAACGTTGTTTATTTGCTCAACAGATCGCGCGCTAGACATCTACAACTGGACGCTAAATACCTCGCAGGTCGCATCCCACAACTGAGGAGTTTTCTTTCAAACGGACATATCCATTTTTAATACTGTTTGTTTTTTTTCTGATTGCTTTGGGATGAGTCCCATACCCTCACGAGTCGCTTTCCCATCGAAACGGTTTCCTCCTCTAAAACCTTGCTAAAAGATGGCCAAAAATATGTTCTAAGGATTGGACGGTGTGTTAACAGTGCCAGGCCTCCACTCGACCAGAACTTCGCGGAAAATGGAATCCTGATGGATGTCCGCCGTCCGCCATCCCCCGTCCCCCGTCCGCCGTCCGTTCTCGGGATTTTTGTGCGAAAGAACGAATTTTTTAGACCACGTTAAAGGCACAAAACGGCCCGGACAGCGGACGGCGGACGGACATTGCAAATTCGGAATCCCCATGTCTTGAAACGTAAAGTATCAAATTTAGAGAGGAGGTTGTACAAAATTTTTCGTGACCGAAAACATAGGGTTATTATTCAGAATGAATAATAAACCAAAACGGCTGTGCTCTGGGCTGAGAAAGCTCGCTGGTTTAGAATGGCGACTTTCATTGAGAACATGGCCCTCGGGTGGATTGCCAGCCCCCAAGAGTTACTGATTTGCTTCCATCGACTTAAAACACCGTCCCTTTTTCACTCATACCACTTGCGTTGCGTTCTATCATGAGTGTTTCTACCAAGTAGAAGCGAAATCGTAAATTAAGGGTTGAGTAACTCTCTTCTCTAGCAAGGGCTCCAATCTTAGCTGTAAGTACAATCACAGTTGGAATCTGTAGTGAAGAACAGTTCCAGAGAACAGTCAGAGCTTAGTTTCACATATCAGACGACTCCTTTTTATCAGTTTTTAGTTAATCTCCATTCTGCTACTGCCTCCTTAACATGTCGCCTCTTTTCATACCGTCATTCACATTGTTCTCAATTAAACAAAAGTCATCAAAAGTGTGTCCGTATATTCATCATAAATCACCTCAAGCCACAACAGAATCAGAAGTAATATATATTTTTATTCGTCGTTGTATGACATTCAGCCGATTCATTCCACTTACCTGAGAGAAAAATGAACAATTATGTATGTCTGAAATGTTACAGTATCTCGTGTGAACAAAGGTAAAATACAAATGTTTGTCTTGGAGCGACACGTCTAAGCATTTCTGGTACTGTCAATTTATTATTAAAAAAAATATATATATTGCAATTAGGAACATCATCCATGTTGCCGCAAGTCAACACGCGATTTCTTAGAAGAAGCCATTAGTTGTAGTTTTATGTCAACATTTTCTTCTTCAGGTCAGACCTTCGTTGCGTTGAAGGGATGATGACTCTGTTTTGCTCCAGGGCTTTCGGTAGGAGCAAACGTACTTTGACAACAGCAAGTGACAACTTCAGTGAACATGGAGCAAAGTTTGGTTTTATTCACTGGACATTCTATCGATGGCGGGCACAGGTAGTGTGGATTCATGCTATCTGTAAACACGCAATTGATGAAAATGATGAGCATGATTTTGGCTCAAAAATATTAACAACTTTGTTATAACGTGGGAGAATAGAATAGCGAAAGGATCACGCTTCGGTATTGGAAAAATCACTCATCTTCAGAATTTACTGGAGCGATGAGATATTTGTAAGACTCAAAGTTGGGTAATTATATTTTTGTAAATTAAAGTGGAGAAAGGGGTGAAGAAATGTATTGTAAATGTGTGTCGAGCATGCACTATCACATCACCAAATCTAATTTATTCCTAGTACTTTAGTTAGTTCAGTTTTACTGCTAGTATTTTACTCAACTGTTCACTCAGGCACAATTTTACTCCAGAAAATGATTTCAATGCTTCAATAACCTCGCGCCTTAGTCGTTAGTAACGAGGCAAAAGGCTCCGACCAGGTCAATCAAATTAGCTCCTACTATATCCCCGTCAATGACGTAATTTGCTGGCGACGCACAGACGTTGGCCAAGACTCATTACTCGGCGTGAAATTAGTTCGCTATAACCGCGAGGTGATAAAACTGGATCGATGAATATTAAAGAGAAAATCATTCGTTTTGGTCGCTACAACATTCATATGGAACTCCGCTCTCGTGATTTGTATGTCGACATTTTCAATGAGACTCATTTCCTCGTTCCGCCGTCGTTGATGGAATCGCAACCTTTTCTACGGGTCGTTCCGATCGAGGATGCTACAGATGGCGTCGTCAGGTTCGTGAATCGATTTGCCATTTTAATTTAGTGCTCAATTAAGACTCAATATTTCCTCGATTTCTTCCCTAAAGCATTCGCGCTCCCTTTAGTCGAACGGTATAACTTACGCGGGCCTTTAAAGACCAAACCACTCATTGCCGTCATGCGATATTTTGATTAATTTCAACTTTACTTCAAATTATAGTTGGTGAGGCTCAGCACTGGGGCAACTCTCCATCTCACTTGCAGCGGCTTTCAGGATGCCTAGAGAATTGTCCAGCAGCGCGCAGAAACTCGCTAAGAAACGTAGTTTGTCTACTTAAACCGAATTACATTTCACAGGGTTTCCCATTTTTTGACGTTGGACAGCATTCCGTTATACGGTGCCCAAATCTCGCCTGGCAAAAGCGGCACCCGATCGATAACCCTAATTGATCTTAGTTGGTGGAAATCTGTCTGTATAGTGGGTAGAATCATCATCAGTTCAACATGTGGAGCTCTAGTGATTGTCCTAACAAGTCACAAATTCTGTAAATGCTGGTCATTGCCGTTTTTGGGGTTCGATATGCTCACTTTAGCTGCTACCATTCTCTGTTACAAAACCATTTCGTCCCAGCCCACTCCAAATTTAGCACGGTGTGTGGCCCTGCATCCGTGACCGCACGTAGTTGTCAGCATTGAGCGAGCTCAAGTATTTACCGCTATGAAAATTAGCCGTTAAGCACTGGAAGCCACTTCAAGCACTTTGATTAACATCATCCACTGTTTAACCTGATTACATTCAACCACGCGTTAACCCTCCACAAACATGATGCCGTTTTGGAGATTCTGGCAGTTACGAATCTGCGGTATTCCTCGCTCTTAACACAGTCTGCAGCGCGTATCACCAGTTTACCTCTGGCTATGGACTGCTCCACTAATAAAGCAGTGTACAGTGTATGGATAAGAAGCTTCTGCCTTCTCATTTCGTGTAAGTCCCGGCTCAAAGCTTTCCAATGGTCTTCCTTAAAATTAACGAATCTCAATGGCCCTTTCCAGAGGCCCTTAATAACACACAACTCTGACTTCCGCTAAGCTTCTCACTCCTCGAAATACCTCGGAATGCTATAAACACCCAGAGAACTTCATTGGGTATTGGGGCAGTTTTTTTCTTGGCTAGTTCTTTTCCCGTACCATTCAATGAAAAAACCAAACCATTATTGTCTTGTAAGCAATATCAAGACATGTGTCACCATAATCATCCTGAGCCAATCGCTGCCACGAGCTGGCCTCATAGATGATGGAAAGGTGGTCAATAATGTAGATTATAGGAAAAAGTTTCTTCCCAGCGGGTAAGTAACTCACCAGAAGTTCCTTTCCTTCAAAATTTCCTCAAGCACTCTGTCCAATAGGTGCAGTAGTGCTCGAGTCCTGCAGCAAAAACGTTTATGCTTACAGCGGGACTCTTTTCTTGTGTGTTGGAAGTGAGCTCTGGCTGCTGAGGCATCGGAATGTTGCTAAACTCAAGGATTGAAGATGGTGTCTAATCACCAAACTCTCGCAAACAGCCAGTGACAGCGTAGCCCTTTAGGGAACTGGTATATCAACATCAGATCTGCTTTGGGAACGCCATTGTGAATGCAATAGACAAGCTAACAGTTGTGTTGTACACGCGATACAGTTGCTGCTCATCCTTGCACAGCGGTATACACCAACCAAGCCTCTCAGAACCGAACACCTAAATAACAACTAAATTGTTGAAATAATGGGCAGAAACCATCAATAGCTTGATTCCATGTCTTTGCCTAAATTTGACAACACTAATGGTAATTACTACGACTATGATTAACTGTAAATTATGTTTATTAGCGCTCTGATTTACGTGTTTTCCGAGTTCAATAGTATCTAGAAAATACTTGAGCAATCTTAAGTTGTCTTTGTACCTTGGAGCAACAGCAAGTGGCAATGTAAAGGAAGTCCGAGCACAGCGGCTCCGACAAAAGAGGGCAGATCAAGTTCGCTGGGCACGTCAAATTCTTCGGACGACCTTCAAATCGAAATAGGATGTTAATACTGAGAGGTATATCGTGGGTTAAGTTAAATTCTGTTTGAAATCAGACAGCGTGCTTCAAGGTACTCGACGCGCGATATGAGAACTGAATCAAGAACGTATCATTCGTTTGCAAAGTCAGAATTGGGTTTTCATTGCAACTTCACCTACAAGTGTCTTCGTCGATTCAGATATCGCTCCTTCCGTTGATTTACTTCTGACAGTAGAAAAGGTTTGCAGACGAGGTTATTATTGTATCGAATGCCCCGTGAAAAAAAAACTGTCTACATCCCTGAAAATTCTTTTCTATATAAAATGAGCTGCCCACAGCGTGTATTTGGTTGTCTGTACCCCATTAGGGCCATAATGTAAAAAGCATTCAATTTTTATTTTCGTAATCTCAACGAAGTAATCGGCTGAACAAATTATTTTATTGAGGTTCCCTAAGATCTTAACGTTTCAAAGGCCTCTGACACCATAATACAACATTCTTGGACATGGTTTGCTGTACGAGGCGAAACCGATGACCAGTTAACGCGAATTTCTATGAACATACCTTCCTAATTGGGCTGGTCCTACTCATGTCGCTGCTTTTATTGAGTAATCATTGCTGTAAGTAATTTATGAGACTATCGCGACGCTTTTTCGGGTACCTCCAAGTTGGTTATTGAATTATTGGGGAAATACAAAGTTAGTTAATGCAACAATGGTAGTTTAATTATCGAATTTCTCGGTTTGTTTCAAGTTATGGCCGTTTTTAAACTTTCATCGTATAGTTTGCAAATCGTACTACCAATTTGATCTTCGTCAGAGGGCTAGTTTGATCTGAGCGAGATTTACGAGGATATATCTGTACTAAAATCGATTTTTATCGAAATGTTTGTCAATTTGTTGCTACTCTCATTATTTTTTCAAGCATGAACATTTTGTTCTACTGATTGTCATCGGGGCCTGTCCACTAACAAAATTTAATCGAAACCCTTAGAGCCGTTTTAAAAAAACAAATTAATGATGTTGATCAACGTGATAACTAGAGTTAGTTTTAGAAAAGCATACCGTTTTCGCAAATGGCTTTTTCTAGATTCGAAAGCCTTTGAAAAGTAAAGACTAAATAAAAATTTTAAAAAAGTCAGCCGATTGTGTAACGCTCCCTTTACCATACCCCTTCGTTGAGCTAACTGTAAGAGTTGACTTCAGTTGGGTGTGTTTACACGTAAATTTCAGAAGAAGGTAAGTTGACAAAATTACTTATTGGATATTTGCAGTTGCAGCAGAACCCGTGGATGATTGCTGGGTCAGTGAAGCAGCTCTTTGGACACGGAGTCTTGGAGTCGGTTGAACATTTGATCGTCGGAGCTTTGGTGGTAGTCGCCATGGTCGTTTTCTTTTTGCTAGTGTGACTATCACTGTCTTGAAACAGCGGCCCGAAGATGTACCATAGCGTATCTAATAACACATCTAAATTAACGAACGTTGAATGACGTAGGTTTACGTTTTCAACAGACATAACTATATTCATCTTTTTGTCCAAAACAATAATTTACGTTTTAGTCAAATGTATTTACCTACTAACTCCGAGCTTTCGGTGCTGTTTTTACTATTTTTGTTGACGTTCTCACTACTTTCCGCGCTGTCGTCGTCGTCGAAGTAGAAACTATGTAAGGGAACTACGAGGAAGAGCGACACAGCAATGAGCAACACGTTCACGCGAATCATCGTGATGCTCTATACCAAATTTTGGTGATAATTCGAATCTGAAAAAAAAATTGATTTTTATCAGTGTATCGTCAACAATACCTTTATTTTAACAAAAAATTACAGCAGATTTTTCGCTAGTAGTTGCACAAATCATAATAATTGCAGTTCGGTTGTGCGCCATTATGGTCCAGTGAACGTGTTTCCTGGTACTTATTTTGAAGACATTGTGTTCTCCAATTTCGGATTTTCCAGGTATTTATGTGTCTTTAGGGGATTTCAGCGCGTTGAATAATATTTACAGGTGGCAAGGTCTTTTTATAACATTTGTTCACGTATAAGTGTAGTCACGTCCCTCTGCTTGTAGTATGACCTATTTTCATTATTTATGTATCTGTTGCTACTCGACTAAAGTATTATTTACTATGAATGCGTGAGTACTGCATGAGTGTTAGTACTGGCCCAAATATTGACCTAAACCCGGAACGAATATAAAAACGGCAAGAAACGGCACTCTTACCTGCTTCAGACAAATCGTCAGCACGTCAACGCTAGTATCACTCCAAACGATTTGTAACGCTTCTTCTTCAATTCTGCGTAGTTTTTATAACTGATTGGGCAGACGAATATTCAGCGTGGGGATCGTACATAAATATTCATCTTAGTTTTTCGAGAGGCTGAAATGGCGTAATGTTGTCCTCTAATTTGAGCGACATGGCTACAGTAACCCTCAATGCGCAATAACCTTCGCACTAGAACGGCGTCCCCGTTTCGAACCGGTGCCCTCGTTAACTGGCACGAAGAAGAATTCTAAAGTAATGGATTCATTACAAAGTGCGAATGTTGTTCCATCAAAGTTTTTACGCCGCGTGAATTTCGAAGTCATCAATATTATTTAAACGACTACAACCCGAACTAAGTCGTATCAACTCTCATTTTGTCAATCGAGTACTGCGAGTCTTAGAACTTAAAACGGCTACAGAGTTGGTGTGACGTTTAATTTCCTCATTGCAGTTACGTGACTTAGCATTACCAAACTGAATTAAACTTTTCGAAATTGGAATTAAATTTTTGGCGAATTGAATTAAACCTCTCGCAATTACATCTGAATCCTTCATAAAATAAATTCTCTGCCCCACACATAATCAGAGGGCTTGGAGTGAGGGGAGTTCCACAAGCAACAGTTAAAACCTTCTATCCATTCAATAGTTTGCCACGCCATCATTTTCGTCATATCAGCGTTAGTACGTTCTTTCGGTTTGATGAATTCAGTGTCTGGTGTGACTTCGGTCAAATAGTTCAGCGCGTATTGCCGATTGGAACGCTCAAAGGAGGGACGATCGAATGAGTAGTGATAGTGACTCAGGCGTTATTAAGAACGCAACTGGAAGAAGGCGCAAAAGGTATGCGAAAGTGACATTATATTGAAATATTAACAATAAGTTGGAAAGAATAACTAATATTGGAAAAACAAAAGCGATGAGTTCAGTGACACAAAATACGTGTGCTCGAAAGATGTATAATTCACGAAAAATCTAATTATATTAAATTTAAAAAAATTAATTCAGTTGGCGAATGCTATGCATGTAACGGAATCACGAAACACGCACTGGAGGTCTAATACCTTAATATTCACTACGAATTTCGTTGAAATCGTTACGTCAATTGCGGTGCTTTTGTCTGCAGTCTACAACAATATTTGGCGCAACGCATCACGCAATTTCGGTTTACTTTACGTTTCAAGACTTTGGTATTCTAAATCTGCTATGTCCGTCCGCCGTCTGCCGTCTAGTTGAGCCCGCCATTTCGGCAATCCGACCGGGCGAAGCCCATGGTTGTTATAGACAAAAAATGGTTAAAAAAATTAACGTAATTGTGCCGTAATTCTACACGGCAAATACGCCGTGTTTGGTATCGTTTTCAAGGTATTTTTACATCCTGGGTCGAATGGAATGAGTATCAGACGTGTACAACTGCGTATAGTGAAATTACAGTAATTATAGTGAGCCAAAGTCTACTAATTGAAAGAACTCGCGGGAAATACAGCGGAAGTCAACGTTTTGTCGTTAGTACTCCCTCCCTCCCGTCTCATCAAAACCACCCACCCGCTCGACTCACAACGTCCTGCCAATTGCCGGGGGAATATTTAGTTACTAAAGTTAACGTACCTGTTAGGTGAGTCCGTCTCCTCTGGCTGGTGAGTTACTGTGGGCAAGCGCTTTCGATGTAAAGACATCATCGTCTGGCCGTTAAGTCAGTACTAAGTCAGTAATTTGCCTACTGGCGGACACAACCCAATTTCTTGAATATTTAGTTCTCGTCGTTCCATAGTAGTCAGGTTGTGTTTCATGTGGTTTACTGGTGTTTTTTGATGCTGAATCGAATGGGATGGGTCTCGGAGCAGTAATGCTAGGCCAAGCTGTTCATGAGAGTAATAAACCATTGTGTAATAATTTGCAGCGTTCTTCTAATTCTTCAAATCTTTTCTATAGGAAAGCATATACAGAACAAAACATACTTATTATTTAGTTCTAAGTGCTTCGTTCCTTCAAAATTGCTATAATCAATTCGGAGAAAATAAGCTAACAGATTTTCGGAGTTCAGAACACTCGATTCTCTGATGTATTGTGGCTGCATCTGCGGCCGAAGATTAGTTAGAGAAATATTTGTGGAGAATAAATGTTAGTATAGATTGCTAGAAGACGCTTTGTCGGTTTGATTAACGTCCGTTGTTGAGTGCAGTAAATTTGAAAATGTTACAAAATACATTTTTTTGGTACATTGTGACCTTCATCTTTGTTTAACAGACTATCAGAAGAAATTTTATGGAAGGTAATGTAGTGGTATTGAGAAGTTCAAGATGGCTTACAAGTCTGCTTGAAATCAGTTGAGCGAAAAGTTGAAAACTTTCTTTTTGTTTCTTAGAGCAGCGTCTTCGTTGACAGTATTATTATTATTATTATTCAGAGATGCTTACGATTTAGTTAGGTATTACTTTGTGGAACATTCTGCAAGAGTATTCCCCTTTGTCTAACTGCAAAACAATAATAACAACAAATATTACATTGCAAATCCCATATAGCAGCAAGCTTTTTTTTAAAACAACAAAACAACCTTCTACGGAGACTTTTCCAATAGTTAGGTTGCCTTACAATACATTGGGAAATGTTGGATACCTTGGGACACTAAACCACATTCCATTCAACATCAGGTTCACGAACGGATACTAGTAGAGGAAATACAGGCATTTTGGCGCAGGGGTACGGACTGGCATTCAAAAGTTGAAGTTGGCCTGGTTGATGTCCCTTGCTTACATATTATTCAAGCTGAGGCATGCGATGACTTCAAAGGACGGTCGAGACACCGCATGAGGACTGGTTCATCAACTGCACAGTGCAGAGCAGCCTCAAAATCGGAAGGCTATTACTGGAGCTGGTCAAATCTATGACCCGACAAATGGAATAACTCCAAAAGAGACGGAAAACTTTGTCTAATTGTCTTCCAGATAGAACAAGAGCATGCATCTCCACAAGAGTTAGCCTTTCTACAGCCAACCTGCCAAAAACCTGCCCAGGTTAGAGGGAGTGACGGAGGCGTAGCATCTGCTTCATTCTGCATCCAATCGAGGAGGCTGTTGCAATTAAATTAAGTCCAAGGTCCAAGAGATCACCATCATCTTGAGAATACAACTAGCCAGAACCCGGGATTTGCTGCTGACGATACCCTCATTCGCGACCTTTACGCTCAACCTTCAAAAGGCCCACATTTCTCAGGATTAACCCTCTACTAACCACACTGGAGCAATGATCTGCTCAAAACATTATTTTTTCAACCTTTGGGTTGAGGAACGTAGAAACGACCAACTTGTGACGCCGTAATTATTTTAGCATTTGAAAGTACGTGTTACAGTAGATTTTGCGATTCACTAACTAATGTTGGCGCCTAGTATTTTTCCTGCCACAGCTGAGCCAATTCTCAAGACAGCAATGTTTAGGTGGTTTTGCAGCACTCTGACACTGACAGGAGCGTTTAATTCGGCTCGGTCTCTGTCGACCAATCAGCGAATATTTTTCACTACGTAAAAACTCAATTCTGTTTTATTTTTGTCCAAGAAATCCATTTAGGAGGCACTAGGTTTTCAGCCAACAGACGCAGGGGCCAAAATCCTCAATACGCATGTGAATTAGTTGTGCGCACGCATCGACGCTACGTAACTTTTCTTTCTTCTTCGTTGGTGATATCTTCCTTGTGAAACTTGTTTGAACATTTCAACGAATTCTTCTTAATGTGGCCTGTCAGTAAACAGAATGTTCAAACTGCGTGAAGATAATTAAGTGTGCGTCCACATTAGTCTTGCATATGATTACGAAACGCACGCCTTTAAAGATCAAAATCGGGGAAATCAGTCATCGAAGAGAACAAACCTCGCTGAATTGGAGAGCGGCAAAACGGTTGTTGAGCCTCCGGAAAAGAAAGCTAAATGGAGAAGTAGGTAGCAAAACAAAGAGGTAGATACTAACACAAAGCGTGTTACTTATAAAACAAACGATTGATTAAAAAAATATCACTTTGGCGACTTTCCTCAACCCAACCCGCCTTGAGCAATTCTTATCACTTTAGAAAATAATTCAATCTGTTTTTCATTCAGTTTATACGACGTCTCGTTCTCGTTGACCGTAACGCTGTGTAAGGAAACTGGAAGTGTTAATGTTAACTGTAGACGAGCGCTTTGGATGTACAGACATCATTGTCTGACCGTTAAGACAGTACTGACTTAACACACAGTCAGTTCCGAGAATCTCACCGGCCAGAGAAGACGGACCCACCAAACATGTTCGTTAACTTTAATAATTTACCTACAGGCGGAATTAACCCAATCACTTTAATATAGTGGAAGTGCTTAACGTGACCGATCTGTAGGTGATCCATGGGACTAACTACTCAATTTTTTTCCTGTTTCGTCGGGAACAGTCTGAATTCTCAAGTTTCTCAGGTTACTACTAATTATCTCACAAGCTATTCCCACTGAGTAGTTGGGACCTATTGAACTACCTGTACGGTATTTTTACATATAGGCAGAATTTACAAGGAAACATTCAGACTAAAATCGCTTTTCGTTGAAATGTTTGCTGCTGATTTCAAGCTACGGAACTGTTGTTCAAAACTGTTGAGACAAGTTCGGGAATTTCAATCTACAATTCAATTCACAACATCCTCACGAAACTGTAATAATAACTGAAACATAAAACTCGGTACACGGTCCTACGTGCAGCCAAACAACTAATAACTTAATCATATGGGTTTGGCAAAAAGAGGTATGCGGGATTCAAAAATCAACGTTTAACCCACTTTTGTATTTGAATAACGGAAAATGAAATTAAATGACTCCTTGAAAATTGGAAATAACCTAAGGCTAGAACTTGTTGTATCAAACAATTGGAAAAGGGAAAAAGAGGAACCGACATTAAACAGTCCATCAAATTAGAGCCTCCCTGTTTATGGAACAGAGAGAATAAAGATAAGTGATCCTCACCGTGATCGATCTTGGGAAAAAGTGTTTTTTGTGTTTTAGTTAGTTTTGGGCCGATTTTGCTCATTTTCTTCTTTTTTAATTTTCTTGTCTTTTGTTGATCTGCACGCTGAACACTAAATTTGGTGCAGCTATCTCTTCTAGTTGCGATAACAACATTCCGACTCAGAAGCCTTTCAAGAACAGTTTAACTACAAAGCGTTTGAACAACGTTGAAGAAAACGACCAAAAACCCTAGATGAGTTCACAGTTTTTATTAATACTTAGTAAGAAATAAGGAAAGTGGAAAGTTGATACAACTGGCCTTTGACCTTCACTTTTATTTCACATTTATTTATTTCACAACGTTAAAATCTGGTCAACTGCCCGCATCTTTGATTTATTTATGACACCTTTTTTAGTTAACCTCTTAGTAGGTTGTATTTTGTTTTCGTTGTTACGCTGAAGATGGTTAATAAATCAACCGAAACGTTGGTATAATCAGATCAATTTTCTTCTTCGACGGAGCCACAATAACTATGATTTCCCTTCAAGAAGGCTGTATTTTCAATTTTGCTTAGAAGAGGATGCTGCATTCGTTTCATATAATCTAAAATAACTTCAGACCCGTGGTTCTAGTTCGATGTAACCGCAATAAACCAATGGCCAGTCGAAGCAGCGGAGAAGATGAATTTCCGGACGTTCACTTGCATCTGCAGGTAACGCATCTATCTTTCTCGTAAATCATCGAGAAGTTATGAGAACTTGCGAGAGTTAATTAAATAACTTCTCACAAATGATGAAGTTGGTTGGGGGTTAATCGGATACGAAAGCAACAGTAATCTTCATTCGGAGGGTTTTGCGAGTTTGCAGGCTAATTGATTGTTCCTCATTGGCTCCGTTGACCTTCTCGTTTGGCCTCTGCCGCAGTCAAAAGGTTCACAGCACCGACGAATCGATAGCGTGACGCAGTCTTCAGGATGTTCTCTCATAATTTCGCAAACCCCTGACTCTCGGCCGAGTTTCTGAATGAAAATTTGACAAGTTGAACAAGCAGCCGTCCAGAACCCGAACGAATCATCCTCCTTCAGAATGGCTGTCTCTGAGGGTGGTTTCCCTTTGATATGGTTCAAAAGAGCCGACCACCCACGGCCACTCGCACCTTCCTCATGAATCATTCACACTGGAACTTGGTTGCTACACCACCTGACTTTTTTTTTCACTCATCTCCGACCAAAAGAGATGAACCGCCTTCGTTCTCATTTTAAAGTGTAAGGGCGGAGGGGGCCAATGAATACAAATATATTTTCTCTGGGAGGAAAACATGGAAGCTCCAGTAGCATCTACGTGCTCCTCGGACAATAACATCGTTTAGGCCCGAAAGCGCGGCAACCTCGCTCTTTCACGTCCCCGTCGCGTGGAACTGGATTCCAACGTCGACCGACGCCAATTTTCCGTGTATTTCGAATTACGAGTCAACGCATTACAAAACTCCTCACCTCCAAATTCAACGATACGACGCTGACACTTTCATTAACATTGCAGTATGTGACAGTATAAAAAAGTGTTATCAACAACGTGAATTTAATTAAAATCATTAGCGCCGCTCCTCATCAAATCCGAAAAAAGTTGTTACGCCTTAGCAAAATCTCTTTTTCAGATATCCTTAGTTTCAACGAATAGCTAGATAGCTACTCTTGGATAGATAGCCACGAGCCACGAGGTAAGGGTGGTACTGCAATCGTTTCTTCTGTTTTCATTCTTACTAGGTTGAAAAAGCCCAATTTCAGAGCGTGGTCTGTTTGTGTGCAGTTCAGTTTGTGAAGGTTTTTTGAAGACACGAAAAGAAGGTTATGAGCTATTTCCATCGACAGGAAGGGGGTGGGGGAAGAAATTGTCACATAAACGACGAAAGAGATCGGCTGTACCAAATCGGCTCAAAATTAGCTATGTTTATTGAATGAAATAACTTTTAGTTCCGATTTATTCTTATAAACGTTCAAATTATCTTCTACTACTTAGCAGACTTACAACATATCAGATATTTTTTCACCCGATTCCAATACTTTCCGAACCCTGCGGGTAGCTGGTGATAACAGACGATTCTTTTAGTGGCTTTTGTTTGCAGACATATTTTCTGGGGAATTTCTGAGCCGATTGAAGACGCAGAAATCAGGTTATAAGCAATTTTCAGTCGTGAGAAGGAGGAATTTGCCAAAAACAAGGGTTTCTCATACCTTTCTCCAAAACAAAACTAAACATTTTGAACGTCGATCTACCATCTTATACTAACTTGATAACTTTTGACGAGAGTGATATAGAGGGAAGTTTCATCAGCTATTTATCTTACTACCCGTTGAACGGGGACACACGCCAAAGTACACTAAAGGTTGATTCGAATAGTTCGTTTTTCGAATTTTCTGAAAAACAACTGCAACGATATTGATCAAACTCACGGCGTAGCTCAAATAGGGAAGTTCAAGACTCCTGTTCTGAGCCGTTTGGATCTTTTCAAATGAACTAATTAAATCTACCGCTTCTTTTATTAAAAAAAGAAAAAGGCTATGTGATCCACATTTAAAAAAAAAGTACTTAGTGGTGATCGGTGAGGTGATATGATATGCCGTCGTTGGCTATGTCCAAGGTCTTCGTTGTTCGAATGCAACGGTGATCGAAAATGTCCAGTGATAAAATTGAAAGCCCACACACATCCTATACACATTTTCTAAATAAAATAGTCGCATGAAAATATAACGATAATACGCATAATGAATATAGGAGCGTCGATCAAAATCAACTCGTATTAGTTGATTTTTGACAAGGACCGCTGTTGAGCAAGTGCGGTAAGAAAATCAATGAGAAACGGTAGCAGCTGGTTTGTTTTGGATGCGGTCGTAGTAAAGGAAAATAGATAGTGCCAATACGGGATTAGATTTGAATGAGAAGCAAGTTCAACACTTTCTTTTTGTACGGGTCGGCAGATGCTTAGTCGTTTTTGTATTTGCGTGCGACTGTAGTATTTTCGCACTCAGAATGGCCTGAACATGAGGAAGTGTATAACGCTCTAGCGTGAATAAAAAAGTAGTGCTAATTCCTTTCAATCCTTGAAAAGAACCAAATAACGTCCAATATTTGAGTGTTCCAAGGCGCAAGGATGGCACCTATTATTTATATTGTCGGCGGCCTCGTGTGTGTTGCCAGAGTCCTGTCGGCTTGAAGAGAGAAAAGAGGGGACCCGACGAAGGTGCGAGGACCCACACACTTTGACTGATGGGAAAGTAAGAAAGCCTCCCCAAAAACGGAGAGGACGACAATATGTAGAGCGCACTGTTCCCGACTTCGTGGTGAGTGATGAGTCCGAAAGCTCTGGGCGACATCAAACAGGCCCGACGTGGACGACTGAGGACCTCCCGGAGGGTTACAATATCGCACTATTGTTGTGGAAATGGAACCTTTGGAACGTGTCTTTTAACCACGACCTAGTCATAGTCCTGGCTTTGTCTCTTACCCGCCCATGTAGCATCGATTTGAAAGTTTCTAATGTTCGATGATATCCGATGGATAAGTTGTCGTACCACGTCTAATGAATTCACGGTGGAAGCTCTCAAAGCCTTCACATAAATAAGGAAAAATGCGTCTAGGAGCTACGCACAACAGAAGATTCGTTGCATTTTAAGAAGCTCAAGACAAACATAAATAGTTGCGGCCATCCTGATAACGAATTGTCATGGATCATCTCCAAACCAGCTTCAGTACACGCAATAGACTAGGGATAAGTTAGAAATTGCCATAGAAAACATTTTGGGACCAATTTCTCCACGACGTTTTGCCTCCACGGAAAATTTTTTGACTCGATCGCATTGCTTCATCTTCAGCGAAAATTCGCTCGAAGGATTGAAGTTATGTTTAGATCAGATCCCAACTTCTCAGGAAAAAACTTGAGTTTTCAGAAAAAATGGGGGAAAAGAAAAACAGTTGCCATAAGATCTCCACTTTCCAAATGACAAAAACCCTGCAAATTATTACACAATGGTTTGTTATTCTCATGAACAGCTTGACCAAGTATTACTGCTCCCCCATCCCATTCGATTCAGCATCGAATACTAGTAAACCATACGAAACATGACCTGACTACAATGGAACTACGGAAACAAAACGTTTGATGATTTTGCCCTGTCGGGTCGGGGAAATGGAACGGGGGTGCTTCGAGCGAACCCGTTGTGCGTATTGAGCGGCGGCGGCGGTGTCGTTGGGAGGCGAGTGAGCACGGGTGGTTTTTTAATGAGACGGGCGGGGAGGGAGGGAGTACAAACGAGGTAGGTATCCAAAATTTCCCTTGACCTGAAAACAGTTCAATTGCCAAAAAATGCATAATGCTAAGGAAAGTGAATAAAACAAGAAGAGAAGCAAGAAACATATTATCGATCGCACTAACAATAACACTAGAATAAAAAAAGAATTATTTCGTGTTTTATATTTTCATAAGTGGATTCACCAAATTTTCCTCAATCAAATGTTTATTGGCGCTTTTGTCGAGTTTCCGGCAAAAAATCAAATTGAAAGAAAGCCATGGTTTTAGTTAGCCCTCAAGAATGAACGCTAAGTTCTCATCAGATCTGTACTTCCTGTAATACAATTTCGTTTCTATTTAACGAAGTCTTGCATTTATGTCGGATTTTTTGTTTCATGTTTGGGTCAGAATCCTGAGCTGGTACACCAAATTTAGCCAGCTCTAAAAGAAAAAACGCTGCGGAACACAACAGCATGATTGAGACCTATCCAGCTCAATCCAACGTCGAAAAATGTCAAGACTAGCATTGCTATATCAGTAATCGGAGAAATGACAACTTATTTGCAAATGACAGTGTGTGTAAAGCGACGTTCGATGCGGGATAGAAAAATACTAGTAAAAACTAGAAAAATACAAGCGAGACCGGATGCCGTGGGGGAATGAGCGCAGGCTGGGGACTGCTTATATTGCTACATCGTCTCGCGCGTTTCTTCATGTAGTCGAATTTACCTCACTATACTTACTGTCTTTTCATTCTTTTCCATCTAGAGGCAGTCCTACACCTTTAAGGCGATCAGTCCTACACCTGCCTTATTCGACTCAGCACCGAAAAATACCTAGAAAACTATACTAATTGCGTAATGGCAATGAAGCTGCAGAATCCTTATTCGGCTAATTTTTCGAACGATTTTTGCTCATAATAACCATGGGTTTCGTCCGTTCGGGTGCAGAGTAGGCAGGCACAACCAAATCCCTTATGGAATTTTTTGCGAAAAAACGAACTTTTTAGTCGGCGTTATGGCAAATATGGCCTTTATGGCGGACGCACATTGCACATTTGGAATCTCATGCCTTGAACCGAGGGCGGCGGTGATGTGGGGGGGGGGGGCTTGAAAAAATTGTTCCTGACCGAAAACGTACGAGAATAATAAACCCAAACAGCACATAAAAACGACACAAAACACGAAGTTCTCGCAGTAATACTGCCGTAAAAAAGCTTTCGGCTAATTTTTTCTGGGCTCAAAGAAGTAGAAAGAAAAGTTATGAAATCGACTGAAGAACATGTCCCATAAACGACGAGAGCGATCGGATGTACTAACTCGCCAAAAACTCACTATAATTATCATAGTGATCAAAACACTAAATTTTATTTTCTGAAACTCAGCTCTAAAAATTTTGATTAAATTTGTTATGTGGGTAGATCCTAGTACGATAAATATATCGTGAAATTCCCGACCGTGAGAAAATGACGAGAGCAGCACAATAAATTACCAAAAAGTTCGATTTTTTTTCCTTGCAAACTCCGCTCAAAAAGTATTCGATTCTTCAGAAACATGTATGCGGTATTTCAATAAAGTACTGATTACGCACATAAGATATATAGGGACTACTCCAGAAATTACGGAATTTCATCCGCCGCTGTTTCAGTTACTGACATCATGTTACCGATTTCAAAAGTTTTTATACCGAATTACTCTGAAAAGTGATTATTCTCCTTCTCAAAGGATCATCTACAGTCTCATAAATCCTCTACGTACCAATTGCTCAATAATGGTCAGAGCAGGAGTTCAAATGGCCAAGTTCAAATGAAGAGAGTGAAAAATAAATTGAATTAGTAGCAAAAGCCATGAAAACCAGTAAATTTATATTTACTTTAGCTAAGTAAAGTCGTGTGATGCGGCGCACCAGATATTTTAAACCATTTTAATCAACGTCATCAAAATCGGTTTAATCAAACAATCATTAAAGAACGGATTTGGTCGACCACGTTAAAGGTAAAACGAGGCCTGGACGGTGGACGGACATTGCAAATTTGCAATCCTCATGCTTTGATACGTAAAGTGTTAAATTTGTAAGAGAGAAGGAGTGGGTGAGAGAGGAGGGGGGAGATGTAAAATTATTCTCTTGGTGTATTATTCAGAATGAATACTAAACCTCAACGAACGCGTAGGTTTGATGGGACTGTCAACATGATTTTGTTTAGAAGGTTGTTATTACCGTTCTGGAATCATAGGGGAAACAAATTAGTCAACAAGACGAAGTTAGTTTCAATTCCACAATTGGACTATCACAAAGATTTTTTGGGAAAATGCTGGTGTCACACGGGTGACATTTATAAAGAGAAGACCGCACTAATATCGTTTTACGTCAAATGTTTGCTAATTTATTGTACTGCTCTCGTTATTTTCGTACGAAAAGTTCAATCCAAATCGTTGGTCTTCATTTATTATGATAACAAGTTAGTTTTTTTCACACCCTTATTTTCGCGTCCTATATTGATCTGCATGTTAAATTATCAAATTGGAGCCGATCAGGTTTAACTGTTTTCTCTCAGTACCGTCTACAGACGCGCGCAAACACTTATCCACCCGGCCGACTCTGGGGATACAATTGGGACGGGGAAGGAAAGAAGGATAAGAAGATGTTCCACGATAGAACGACCTCCAGTTAAGGTACGACCCGAGCAACATGCGGGGGGTGATACCTCGGAAAACGCCTGCTAACACACCCAGCCGAGGCATCTCCTCAGCATTTTTCTTGCACCACACACCAGGCCAGGACTTGGTCAATACTACAACCCTGATGTTACCTGCATACACACAAATCATTAGATGTTTTTATTACTTGAAGATCTGCTGAAGGATATTTTTTTCGCCGCCAATCGTATTCTTCGAAGAGTTCAGGAAAGTAAAAACTTGGTGTTCTTGAGAACTATACTCTTCGATTCTTTCGTTCGTAATTTTTGAAGGCGCGAAAATGAGATTATGAGTAGTATCCAGCATGAAAGAAGGAGTGGGGAGCAAAATATGTAACAATGGGGGCATTTCGGATTTTTCTCGAGCCTTGCTCTTATGATTTTGGTGACACTCAGTCTTCTTCCAGTCAACTTCTATCTCCTTCGTTTAGTCTGTACACAGTCGGTGAGCGGAAAGAATGCAGAACTTCATTGTTCTGCACAATTACTCTGACACTTCGTTGAACGAAGACAACAACCAAGATGTTGTCTTAGCACGAAAGTGTCTAAATGTTGTCAGGAAAAACTCCAGTTTATGAAAAATGTTCCAACTTCTACTGATTTGTCTTTCTTAAATCGTCTTTTTTCGTTTTCTAAGGAGAATGGACGTTTTCTGCCATAAGAAGAAACGTCGAGGTCGGCACATGTGCGCGGCGACCAGAATGGGGTGTAATCAGTTGTGATTGCTTTTGGCGACATCAGTTGTGAAAAAGTAACGAAACAAAACACAATGGCGCTGCTTTGGCTCAAACTCAAAAACGTCACGTTTCAAGGGCGACAGTATCTTCGCTAGCTGTCTATCTTCCTTCATCAGCGGCCCATACGAATGAGGCTGATTGAGCGGACGGCTTTGTTCCGAAAGGCTATTCGCAGTCTATCCGCCTCCTACCCATGTCCTGCCTGTCACTCTTCGGACAAGAGCGCCGTTGACAAATGACCCTCGAGCCCAGGTATTTTGTAAACACGGACATTTTTGGATTGTCGAGAGCCCAGCGGGGAGAAGAGTTTGAGTTAATTCAAAACTGGTGATCGATCGGTGGAGTTTTCAAAAGTACCTCTGATTAAACAGGACGGGTTTGAGGGGGTTGATGGAGGACTCCCCTGAGGGCCTCTTAGAATGAATAATCATCGACTGGCCCTTCAAATGTGAGAAGTGGGGCCTTTCGCTCGTAGAGATGTTCCTTGTTTCGTCAGCGATGCTCAAGTCCCAAGAGGCAATCCGAAGGACAAAAATGCAGCCTGAATTCGTTTGAGTGGATTGCTGAATGAGAACAGGCTTTTCTTCCTTTCAGCCGATTCGTCACATTAACAGGTCGTTTGAACTTTGAAGAACACGAGGTCAGACCCGGGAACAGTACATCAATTAGCCAATTTCCTTGGAAAAATCAACCAAAAACCTCTCGCGAACGAGTTAAAAAATTTAAAGGTCGAATTTTCATAACATTTTTGCACCCAATCCGTTTCACTTAATTTACTAATGAATCCTGAATTCTAGCATTTTCACGTCTGCTAGAAGAAACGCTATGCGTCATTGGAACTGTGTTTTCCCCCCGAAGCCCCTAAATGATCAATTAATTAATGATAAATTACAATCCCCACTCAAAAGAATACGCGGAGTTATTTGAATGGTAAATGCTTCGTGTAAAGGCTCATAGCTCTCTACCAATTAACCCGATGTGTTTTTTACTCATCGCACTTGTAGTGCTCGCATTCCGTAACTTATTGCATTGCATTGCTTATTGCACCGTTACTTATGATATTACCTTTACTGAGTAACTAACTTGTAGGATTTTTGTTGGAATGTTCACTTGATTTTTAGAGGGAGGGTTTTGTTTACGATACGGTAAATTATAGGGTAAGATCCGTGAACAAAAAACCAATCAAAGAAGAAACTGGTGGTTCGAATTTAAGAATTTCTGAGGTTGCTCTTGATTACCTTACGGCTTTCAACTCTTATAGTATAGATACCTTATTGTACTGCTACCTTGAAGGCTAGTATGGTATGAGCGGGATTTAAGAGGGAAAACCGCAATTGATTCGATTTAGGTATGCAATTTTGGACAATTTACTGTGCAGCTCTGGCCATTCTCCTAAGAATGAAAATCATGTGCATTACAGCTATATTATATTGAATCGTCCATACACTTCTTTTTAAGGCGTCTCAGATGTCTGGGCAAGGGTCGTTCTATCGAAATCTTGCTTACGTACGGATTTGGATGGGTTGATGCTTTTCGGTAGCATGCGTGGTATGCGGCGATTAAGCAGTCTTTTACTGTTGGTACTTCAAGTTCCTCGTTCCTGGTGTACCAGTCGGCGCCGGTGATCAAACGGAGAACGCGACTTTGGAGGACTTGCACTCGGTTTATTTGGGTGTTCGAGGCGGACGACCATAGACCCCCTCCGTAGCACCGATGGGTTTGATTATGGAATTGTAGATAAGAAGCTTGTTTTTAATACTGAGATTTTTGTTAGTGAGGAGTGGTTTAAGATGGCTGATTCTATGGCGTATTTTGGCTGTTATTGCATTGATGTGATTTGTCCATGTGAGTCGTTTGTCCACAGTCAAACCTAAATACTTGACGTGCGTTTATATCTCAAGAGTGGTTGAGTCCATTTCTACAGGCTGGCATGTAAAGTTGCGTTTGTAAGTATAAACGCACATATGTGATTTGGAAGCGTTTATTTTTATCTCCATTTTCTTGCCCATTCACTGACATCATTTGCAATCGCCTGAATCGACTCACTTGCATCTTCACCAGTCCGGTGTTTGGTCAAGTACGCGCAGTCATCGGCAAATTGGGCTGAGATTGCAATATTGTTGTTGTAAATGGGCAAGTCGTGGATGTAGAAAATGTACAATAAAGGCCCAATTAGACCACCTTGAGGGACGGAGGAGCAAATTGGCAATCTGGCACTAACGGCACCCTCTACATATACCTTGTACGTCCGATCCGAAAGAAATGATTGGATGAATCGAAAATACGTGTCAGTGAGATGGGGCTTGAGTTTGGATAAGAGACCAGCGTGCCACGTCTTATCAAAGGCTTTTTCAGCGTCGAGGTAGAGCCCCAGTGCGATTTTTTTGTCCTCGTAGGTCTTCAAAATACGGTCCAGAAAACGGTGGAGTTGCCACGAACAAGAATAGAGTTGCCTAAAACCAAATTGGGTGTTTGGTAGTAGGTGCTCAATTTGGTTGAGAATGTGAGGGTAGATGAGCCTTTCTAAAACTTTGGACAATGTAGACAATAGGCTAATAGGGCGATATCCGCTCACATCGTCTGTTCTTTTCCCAGCTTTATGTATCATTACAATTTTCGCAATTTTCCACTTGAGGAAAGTAGGTAGTTCTGAGTATTGCGTAGTATATCTATGTCAAATATACGCGAGTCTTCCTAGGGACATGTAAGAGCAGTTTTTTATTAATTAGGTCAATCCCAGGTGATTTTTTCTTTCGCACTCTTTTAATTTCTTTTTGTACGTCATTTGGGGAGAAGAACTGGGAAAATTGAGACAATAGTAAAGGCTGTTGAAGGATCTCCAAGACTTCCTCATCGAATGCCATGTCCTCAGGAGGGTTTGGTGAAAACTGCTGCTGTAACACTTGGCCAAACAAATCAGCTTTGTAAAAGACGAGTTAAGACGAAGTAGTCTATTTCCACGGGTAAAATAAAGACAATGATAACTTGTTGACGCGTTTCGGTTTACTAGACCATCATCAGTACAATACTAGACCATCATCAGTACAACCAGTATTTGATATTGCTGATGCCCAAAGACTCTAGATTTGATTTCACCACGTTGATATCCGTGACGTCTAGGACGTAGATGGGTGGGGGGCGTGGTACTTTTTCGGTAGACGGCTGGTTCTGCAAACCCGGATTTTCGTTTGTTTCCATGTTTTCAAGCAGAGGTGAAAAAGAATTACTGATCGGAATCATTCCAGTATCCGTTTTTCGACGTTTTGCTGAGATTAAGTCGACAAATCCCAGCTTGTTTGGGTTGTCGAGGTCCATGTTGAGCTAGATAAGCTCAACACCAGTTGACTAGAATAGGAAACAAAACAAGCGATACCTTTTAGGTGAAGAGGATGATCGGAGATAAGAGACATCTCACGATTGTCCGAGAGCTACTGGGTACAGTAGTGATGCTGAATTATATATGCTGATTGGGTTCTGCCGTTTTCTCTCAATAGAGGTCACAGACCATTTTCTTTACAGGTGTTCTTTGAGGCTAAGTATGTTTAGTAACTAAAAGTTTGATGAAAGCTCCAACAAAAAAAAGTTTCAGTTGATTAAAGGTTGACTTGATCTTTCAGTACTGTGCCCGCTTCGTGGGGCGAAGGAAAACAAAAATGTTTCCCTTTATTATACGACGCGATTTCTGTACATCACTTATGATTCGCTGATATTTGGGTCTAGGGACGAACCGAACTCTTCGATTTAGCGGAGGCTCGAAACTTCGGTGTCGTCAGTCGAAACAGAGCTGTTCTCTTATTAGGCGTCTCCATGATGCCTGTGCTCGTGTTTTTCCCCACCCAGTTCCCTATTTGTGGTGGTTAAACTTCTACCAGAGTAATTGCGAATAAAACTCCTTCTTCCAATCACTACTCGGTGGATATTGTACTCACTCCTCGACTCACCTAGTACGATATCGCTATTCGATGTTGTAACATTGGTGCTCAACAAGTGGTCGAACTTTCACGGCAGCTTCACTTATTAGTTCGCGATGAAGTATTCAAGATCGAAAGGCAAAACCTTATCAATACTCTAATGGACAATCCGTCCGATGGTGAGGTAGTTGACGTAATCAGGAAAATACTCTCCTGAATATCTTCTCTTGAAAATTCAATACCCTCATACTCAGAAGTTCACACTGAGAATGGTAGCTCCGCAAACGGTAGTCACAGCATCTTCGCACAGAACTTCCCCTTCTACAACACCTGTTATAGGTTTCGGGTGTCACACAATAATAATTCCTTCCTTCTAAACCAGTATCGTCTATTCGCACGTTCCAAGAAATAGCCAAGCCCACGGGCACAGATAGAAAAGAGGAGCGAAGCGGTGCCGCAGGAGTCCGGAAGAGGAATCGCCTCGTTGCACGCCTAACCTCCCGATCGCGGCAATGCGGTCCCCCATCTCCCTGTTGTTCGGCAGTTTTCTTCCTCTTCAGATTTAATCGGCGCTGCTTTGAGTGGCTCTGCACGATAAAAGCCGCTCCGGTGTTCCAAGTCACAGCTCAATCCGATTATGCCCGTAACATCACTCCCCCTTGCGAGAAGATCATGCCCTCATGATGGGGGTGGTTAGGCGTTTTCGCAAGGGAGGTCCTCATCATCTCTTCTTGAGTGGGTAGCGAGGAGGCGGGACGGGCAATGGAGCAGGTAGGTGGGAAGATACGCTTCTAGTTGCTAGGCACGGAACGATCAGGTTGTTGGTGACTGGAGTGTGGTGGAGCATGAGCACGCTGGGCTTGAGCGGCGGCGTTCAGCGTTCCAGCAGCGATCCGACATCTGCGACGGAGGCCACAGAGTGATAGGCCTAGGCAGTCGAAGCGAAGGTTGGCGTCCGTGGAAAATGTAGGCCATGGAGCCCGCACGAAGAACCAACGTGTAAGTGCCCAATCTGTGGACGAATTGTCTGGTAGCCTCACACACGCTCAAGAGCTGCCAATCAACGTACACGTGTGAATGCTGTCAACACAGGCATCACACCCTGCCCCAACCCATGAGCCAGGACGCTGCACTTGTTCCCAAAAGTGCAACTAACCACTGCACGGCAGATCTTCGCTTTGTACTACCCCTTCTGGAATACCTGAGGTGTCCTCTGAGGAGGAGGGAAACTCCAACTCCCCTTACTCAGAGAATCGTGTTTCACCAAGAGATGGACCGATTCTCTGAACCATGGATGTCGCAGCTGCGTGGGACGAAGACGTACGTTTACCAAGATGTGTACGTCAGGGACAATGTGAGTTGACTGTTTATTTGTAGTTCTAAATTCAATATTCCCACCTCAGACATGGGGACCCTTATGGAACTTTAATCAAAAGTCTCTCTCTTTGCTCATGATTAGGTTCCCCTTTGTTGGGTGGACATCAACGCCCTGATTGCAGTACATGTCAAGAAACTGCAGTGCTCATGAGTATCTGAGGACAGGCACTTGATCAAGGGTGGAGTGGTGTAACGGGACGAACCAAACCCTTCGATTCAGTGGAGGCTCCTCCGGGGCATTTATGCTGACTGGGCACCTCAAATGCCCCGATTCGCTCGAGACTTCGCTGGAGTCAGTTGTAACCTTCGCTTCAATATTAATCTCCCCCGTAACACACCTGAGGGCAGGGAAGCTCCGACTCCCCTTACTAAAAGAATCGTCTTTCGCCAAGAGATGCACCGTTTCTCTGAACCCTGGATGTTGTAGCTGTGTGGAACGAAGACGAATGATCCACAAAAGACGTGTATGCCACATTATTGTGAAGTACGTGTCAACTTTTCTATTAACTTTATATTTGTTAATTCAATACTTCCACCACAAACAAGGGCATTTTTGGAATTTTAATTAAAACTTTCTCTCTCTCTCTCTCTCTCTCTCTCTCTCTCTCTCTCTCTCTCTCTCTCTCCCTCTCTCTCTCTCTCTCTGCTCAAGATTAGGTTCCATTTTGTTGGGTTGACACCAGCGCTCTCTGATTGCAATACACAACAGGAAACAGCAGGGCTCATGATTACCTGAGGACAGGCACTTCATCAAGGGCGGAGTGATGTACCAGGACGATCCGAACTCAAATACTCTGAGTCGTCAGCGGAAACCAAGCTGTTGCCTGTTTGTGGTGGTTAAACTTCTCTGAGAGTAATTGCGAATAAAACTCCTTGTTTCAATTACTACTCGGTGGACATCGTACTCACTCCCCGACTCACCTAGTGCGATATCGTTAATTGGATATTATAATACTTGAATTATTCAATTAAAACGCCATTGAGATCAGTGTTACTCAATTCCGTGCTAATGGCGTTTTGAGTCCACCGCCTCGTGGTGTTAGGTTGGCTCATTTCGAATTGCTTCGCGAGATTGAGTGTCTGAGGGCCGCGTTCACCAAAACGCCGCTGATCGTGATCCAACTGATCAGGGCTAGATAAGTTGATCAAGGCTAGTCATTTTCGTGTCCACCACGCTAGCCGAGATCACTGTGGGATGCGGTTAGCATAGACGTGATTACGCTGCGATTAAGCCATATCGAGAAGGCAGTGGACTCATGAGGTTTCAGTTAAGTAAAGAAATTGGACGTCTGTTCAACATCTTGTCCCGTAAACAAGTGTCATGTAAACGTAAACGGCCGCGAAACCGTGTATCCCGTAGATGCCCAATGCTCAATAATCTGGATTTGACCAAATTATTGTTTCTAATCATTGTCTTACACCAAAGTGGCCGCATTAACCTCTGCCGAAGCTGAATTTTGTGAGGAGCTTAAAGTGAAAATACGCGTACTACAACTGCAAGAGCTGCAGGAATAAGCCAAATTAGTCCGGGAAAATGCTTTGTGCGTGTAGGAAAAATCGGAAGCGCTACAAGAAAATGAGAACTGAGCAAGAAATAATAAAAACCCAAATTATGAGGTTACAACTTTTACAAGCAAGGAACTTTTATGAGGAAGGGAGAATTGTCGTGTTTAATAAAAGTTGTTTAATACACTAATGTGTGAGTAAAAGCGTGGTATTACTTAACATTTCCTACTTATCCGCTACTAAATCCACCCAGGTAAGCCGTTTGTGTTTTCTAACACGGCAATATGACGACTGGTTTTTTCAGAAACTGCTCAGCACGTATTTTACGCAAACAACAACTTGTTTTCGACGATCGTAATACTTTTGTTCGCAACAGAATTTAAATTCATACTTCTAGAAGTAGTCGGATCCTGCTCATAGCCATTTGAGGCGCCGGGTGAGATGACGATAACCCAACATATTAGATTATCATCGTAGTGGAATAGCAACTGAAATAACTGAGCACTTAGTAAACAGTATCTTTGTTTATTATCATTATTCCGAAATATACGAAAATTATTCACGATAATATTAGCGAATATTCGACAGTGCGAGGTAATGGCGGACAAATATCAGAACATGATAAAGAAAGATAAGAGCTAACCGGGGCAAACCGCCCAACTTTTCGGGGTTAAGGTTTGATCAGGGCTAGAGCTTAACCCAGTCTGGTGGACACCGTTTTTGTGGCGGGAGCGGGTTAGGTGCTGTTAATCGACTCTAAACGAGATCAACGCAGTTGGTGAACGCGGCCCTGAGTGCTGTTCTCGAGAATTACGTCCTCATCGAGCCATCGTGTCATCATTAAAATATTCTGGTTTTATAAAACAAATATTAAAAGTGGTATTTTATAGTGCTCAGTGCGTTTCCTCATCATTTTATACACCGCCATAGTCGAGAACTAATGAGCAACGCGTCAAAAAAGTAATTTTGGCGAGAATGTTAACTGATAATCAACGGGCGAATAACAGCCGTAAAAAATTATTAGCATCGCTTTCCAGAAGTTGACGTTTGAATTGAGCAGACGTTACCGTTCCGGAGAAAAGACCTCCTCAAATCCTTCGCTCTTTAAACCGGCGCAGTAAAATCCTAAAATCTCCCCGCGGTTGTTGCACGGCTGCATTAAGCGACTGCGGATATTCGTTGTCGGAGCTGAAGTATCCCTGGGTTCACGAGCTGTGCATGACTCACAGAATGGAAGCCCGATTCGTCACAGAAATCCGCTATCGGCTTCGGCAAGGCTGCACCCTTTGTGGAGCGAGACCTCGGGCGATATCCGCGGCGATCCTTCGAGAGGAAGCACGTGGAGTACTTTCCTCGGGCCTCCAGTAAACCGAACTGACTTCTTAACGTGAACGAACCCCATTTTTACTTTCCTCAGCTTTGCGATAAACGAAAGGGAAGACGCAAACTTTACACCTTTTAACCGAATTTCTCTCTGTGGCTCACTTAGGTGCACTTGGTTAGCCCAACACCACGGGAGAAAGAAGTTTTAAAATGCAGGCCTCTTGATGAGTGAGTTTTTATAGGTCATCGTTTAACTAGCCTAGACATACGATGTACTGATAAACTCCAAGACAACCAAGCCTCATCAAAGCATTCAAATATGTGGGGCGAAACACCACACAATACGGTATGAATGAATGAGAAATTCATTTCAAAGTTATGCAAGGTAGAACAAGGGGAGGGGGCTATGCCGTTAGGTGAATTTGCATATACCGTTATACGATTAAACTAAAAACAACCTTTCTCATAACACTTCTGGCGCGACGAAAACATGCGGATACGATTAATCAACAACATTTTCAATTAAATTAAGAGTGGATGCAATGAAATGAAAAAAACGAAAACCAGGAAACAGTTAAACCAGGGAGGAGGTTAAAATGCTCCATAAACGCATGCGCGTTTTTGCATTTTTCTTACAAACGGCTCTAACGATTTTGACTAAACCTTCAAATTAACTAACGAATTTTAGTGAATACTTAACTTTTCTTTTACATAAATATCTCTGTGGAAATCCGGTGAACGAAGAAATAGGTCTATGAAACGAAAGGTGCATTATATGTATTGTCTTAAAGTAAGTAAGACGAATTCAAAGTAAGACCACTCTACGGTCCTAACTACTTCATATATCCAGATAAATAAGTCGGTCAATCGTGTTCACAGACATTTTCTTCATTGGTATTTATCCGACGCAGGAGCCTTGCTTTTTTTGCTTTGTGGTGTCGCACCACATATTTTCATTCGTAATGGGGGGGAACTCTTTTAAGCGCAATCAACTAAGTCAAGTAATTTACTGTCCACATTCAGATCGAAGGTCGTGGTGTTTGTGCAACTTTATTCGGCTGTTGCCGTAGATAATCACGAAAGCTAACGACCCGGTGATTCATTGTAATTTATGTAAGGGGACGGGATAAAATATACGATGTTCTCACGGGCATTTAACACAGAAATAGTTTCTAGGAGGGTGAAACCCTCCAGTCGACTGTGCCTGTAAAGAGCGGGGTTACTGGACCAGCTGAACGGATTCGTTTCGGCTTCATTGTCCACTGGGGACGCGCCGCTGCTGATCCAACTTCCGCATAACGATTTTCGTCGACGCTCTGTGTAAATAAATGGATGTTTTTCGTCGCGTACGACGCTTAAAGCTGTCCTTCGAATGCTTCGAACGCTTTGTGTTTTGGAAAGACCCCTTGTTCAGTTCCCGTTAACAGTACTCACTCCAAATTACTCATCAGTTCGACTAGTCGTGTCTTGCCTAGCGTCGCCCAGAAAATGTCCATTTTGTTGTTTCGCGGTGGCGGTCAAGTTTCGCATCGTTTACTAGTAGTATAAATAAATTCTACCGCGTGAAGAAGTCAGGACAATGTATCAAAAATTATCATTTCTTCCAGGCCAGCACTCATGTCCTCACAGTGTCTTCCGTTTCACTCCAACCATCCGTCAGTTCAACTCGTCACGTCGTCCCTGGAAAACGTCAATTTTCGTTGTTCCGTTTCGTTAACTAGCAGTTTTAGATTCTGGATCGAATCGAATGGGCCTAGGGAGCTACTGCAAGACTGCGTGAAGGTGAAAAGAGAATGATAAACCGTTGCGTAATAATTTGCAGAGTTTATGGATTCGTAGTCAGACCGGGACAATTGTACTTACCAAAAACAGACCCTTTTTTCGTTGTTCTTTGATTATACGTACAGCGTATTTCCTGCTACTGGTAAATAACTTTTTTTATTCTCAATAAACATCTCTGTGAACGAAGGTATAGGCCTATGAAGCGAAAGGAATATTCTCATTTTTTCTAGTTTCGGCGTGAACGACTTGTACAATTTAGATGGAACTAACAATGGTCAATCGCTTTCTATAAGTGTCTGTGATAACAATACCCCCCCCCCCTCCAAAAATGTGTTTTTCGATCATCTTCGTATTTTCCACGTACAATTTATAAACTGGCGAATTTTCTTCTTCTAATTTACAGGAAAAATATTTTTCGGCAGCTATTTCTGCAAACAGCTGTTGTACGGAGGTGTGAGCCTAGATATATCAGAAGAGATTCTTCGGTCGCCGCTTTCAATTTTCAATTCACAGGGCGTCGCAACGGATATTTTGAATCATATTTACAACTTTCGATGTGTGTTTTGATAATGTGCACGACTAAACCGAATCGTTAGCTGAATGCCAAGTTGAGCGTTTTATAAAAATTTGTCGGAAGCACATTGCCGTGGCACTGACCCACACAGTCTGTAGTTGTAGCGACGAAAAATGTACAAGTAAGTGAGTTGTGGGGACATGGTTAGAGCTTTCCAATCCATGTTTCCGGCCTCGAGGAGGCCGTAGAAAATTTTGGCATTCGCGGATTTTATTCAGATTTTCGCAAACCGTCGATTCTGCTTGAAGAGCCGTTGCACACTAAATAAAAGAAGATGAAATAGCCCATCGACTAAAACGAGCTTTTCTAGAAAAGTTTTATGGTAATTTCGTTAAAAATTGCCTCAACCACATTTCCAAAGTGACGCGAGTTTCCAATGTTTTGCAATGCGTTCCACAATCGTAAGATATGAGTAAGGTTAGCACCTGAATGGTTATAAAATATTTCTAACGTTTCAATGGGGAATTCTAAATCCTTCACTTTAGGAAAAATTACGAAAGCTGCACAATTATCAAATATTTAAACGAAAGTTAATTTTAGTAAAGATTTTTCCTCCAAGGACAAACCCACCCTCGCAGCACATAATATAAAATTCTGTCTCAGCCCTTTTCATGGTGTTTTCTGCAATTCCAGAACGATAGAGACGAGTCTTCCCAAAATTGGGTCAACTGTCCCACAAATTACGTACTGAATAAAGGTCACAAGAAGGAAAAACACAATAAACTTTAAGCACTACCAGCTTTACGTAATGTGAATGAAAATCAGATCGAATTAGTTCGTAAAGCGATAAAAATCACTGAATGCCTGTGGGGCTGAGGAAAGTTCTGTGCACTAGACATTTTAACTTGACATTCCTGGTCCATTTTGCTCTGCTTTACTGTCAACTGACGACGAGATTAGGCGGCTGAATTAAAGGGGACGAATAAAAGAAACTAAAAGAAGAAAAAAAATGGAGAAAAGGTAGCAGCAGATAAAAAGACAACGAGATGGAACTAATGAGCTCAGAACGTTCGTGTCCAATCGGTAACTAATCAGAACCACCCGTTCACATCACTGGCCGTACCACGCGACCCTCTCCGCTTCCTCCATTGCTTCGTTCGGTTCGTCTTATACCTCCTCGTCCTGCGTAACGCACCGGAATAATCTCCTTCAATTCTGTGAAACTTAGCGTAGAAATTGATACCGAGGCGACAAGGACCCTCGTTTTCGACCCACAGACCGAACCTCTGTGTTTGACTCCTGTTGATCCCGTCTATCATTGATTTGTTCCCTAAATGTAGAGTGAGCTGCGATGACGACTCAATTCACAAGACAAGGCTCTTAATTAACCCTCCAGGTTACTCATTCTTCGGAGTCCCTTTGGCTCAGGTGTGTCTAATCTTAAAAAATGAACTCTCGAAGCGCGCAGTAAGTCTGAACTGTACATAAGACGAATGAATGAAATTGGATTCGTTACAAGACGTACGATAACTAACAATTGTGATATGGGGTCGTTATTGACTGTAGTAGTTTACTCTGGTGTGAATTCTTGAGAGCCAGTCAGGATGAATGAAAAAAAAAATATCTGGTGCGTTGCAACACACAACTTTTCTTAGCTCTACGTCAATTCACTTTGTAAATGGCTAATTCTATTTAATCGATTCATTTATCACTCAGTTCCTTCGAAATTGGTCAAACAACACTTAACAGCAGCAGGAAGCGGTAGCGCCTAATGTTCTGGAATTTATTGTGCTGCTCGTACTCATTCCTGGACCATTATTGAGCAATTGGTACACAGATAATTAATGAGCCTGTAAACACGAATTTTTTGAAAAAGGATAGTAATCACTTTTGCAGAGTTATTGGGTAATAACTGTTAGAACTGGTAGTAAGCGAAACAGCGGTAGTTGAAATTCAGGAATTTCTGGAGTGAGCCCCATGTATCTCATGAGCGGTTTTAAACACCTCACCCTCTGGGTATTGAATTGGACTACAATACCGATTTTCTTTAACATTCTACCAACATTCCAGCGGAGTTCATAAGAAAAAACCCGCGCTAAAAACGCTTTTCGTCGAAAATTTTGATAATTTATTGGGCTGCTCTCGTCATTTTCCTAAAAGGAAAAGAAAAACATTTGGTGTTTTAATCACTATGCTAACTATAGTTAACTTTCGGTGGATTTGGCCCATACCCTTTGTTTTGCGTCCCATGGTAACCTGCGGGCGAGATATGAAGTTTGAGCTGATTTGATACGGTTTTTCTCTCTAAAAATTGTTCACAGACACACTATAGTGACACACACACACACACACACACAGACCATTTTCCCAAATAGTGTTTTTCGGACTCAGGAGGGTCTGAAACGTAAAGATCTGAAGAAAACTCAAAATTTTTTTTCAGCCGATTACATAACTTTCCTTTCTACTTCGTAGAGCCAAGGAAAGTAAAAACTTTCTCGTTATATATTATATATTATCGTTAAAACCTTCCACACTAGTCCAATCTGTTATTTGCCATTAAGGTCTGTTTTGTTTTTGTTTGTTTCTCCGAATGCTAGTATTTTAAGAAAGTAGTAGCATTCCCCGAGCCCTGATGGTGCTTAATAAATTAGCCTAGAGAAAGTTTTTTTTCATTCATCCTGACTGGCTCTCATGAATTAATTCACACCACAATAATTAATAATCCCATAGTATTTATAAATATACATGTACTATCCTCAAAATGAATTAAGCTTTTCACAAATTGACTTAAAGTTCTCGCAAAACGAAGTAAGAGTTGATGTTTTCGCACGCTGAATTAAGCCTTTCGTCAATTTCAACATTTTTCAAGCACATGAAGTTGAATTTGAAACTCATATAATTTCTTTTGATGTTTCAGTATTATTATTACATTCCGATACGTAAGTACTGAATTAACAATTAGAGTAACTATTTTATGGAAACCTCTGCGCTATCAGTGAGGGGGTGCCTGTTAACAATAGCAGTTATAGGATAATTAGAAACTATGAATGAAATCAACGTTCTGAAGTAGGAGAAACTATTAATTAACATTTTAATAAATGAATAGTCTAATGTTTCAAATGAGGATTAGAGTCAGTGGGGAGGTTGTACTGTAGCTGAGACCACTGCGACTTTTCCAGGAGAAAAAATTCACGATAATAATATTCGCCTTATAAGTGTTTCCTTATAAGGCGAATATTATTATCGTTAATTTTTTCCATCTATTTGTTAGCTATCGCGTGTGGCCGGGAATCGTTAGTGTTGTTCATGGCCGACAATCCGGGCAAAAGCTACGATGATTTTTGCCGTAATTTTGCATTCACATGACTTTATCATTGGTCAATCTCAAATGGCACGAGCCAATTGACAGGTTTAGGTCGTCAGCAACTTCGATTATCTATTATTATTCGATAATTGGCAATATTATTTTTTCGTTTCATCAATACTTTCGTCTGTTGTCCCGGGCGTCTAGGAACGCTCTTCATTGCACAATCTTCCCAGCCCTCAGACAACATCTTGAACTACCGACAAGCGTTGCTTTTCCCCAAGGTATTTGGTACACGGACGCAAATGATTCCTTGATCGACTTCTTGGAATAGGCAATTGAAGACCAGCCAAGCTGTCAAAAATGATCTAAACATTCACAATGGCCGGCATTCTCAACATAACTGAGGGACATGAGTACCGACACGATGCTACAAAAAATCGAAAGTCAATTTACGACGTTCGCCGTGGAATCGCAGAAATACAACTAATATCTCTCACGGTATGATAGGTGTAGGTCAACCTTTTTTCATGAAAAAAGTTAGCGGTATTCTCACTGTTAAACTGTCCACACTTAAAATAGTTGAAGCCGATTAGAAGAAAAAAAATTGGTGTTTTGATCGCGTTAGCTGTAGTTATTTCAACCTGATTTTGCGTGTACCCTTATTGTGGTATCCATGTTGATTTGCAGGCTAAATATCAAATTTTATTGAGTGGTTCAGCAGTTTTCTATCAATCGTCTTCCAAGTGGTGTTTTTCGGACTCGGAAGTCGCGTAAAACGTAAAGTTCTGACGAAAACTCAAAAAACATTTTGTCAGCCGATCGCATTACTCCATGGGGCTAAGGCAAGTAGAAATCCTGTAGTTAATCTTCTAACAGTCACACCTTCGTACGTGATTACCAACTTGCAGAATAGCACTGATGTGTTTAATTTTCCTATGATATTCAACAGCTCATTTGTTTTTTAGTACATAGGAATACGAAACCTCGATAAATTCGCAAATCAGACCTCTCCTTCTGATTGAACCTCAATAAGATAGGACGGGCCTGGTTCTATGTCATATGATATCATTAAGAAATAGTAGAAAAGTCGAAAATTTCTAAAACAAAATCATAAAATCTTATGCTAATTTTTTTTTTAAACACGATTGCTATATTTTTATTCCTTACAAATTTTTTCTGAAAGGAAATTTTTTCAAGAAGAAAACCTCGAAGTTTTATATTATCATAAGATATGCTGTTTGGTTTCGACGAGTTTTGTAAGAACAGTGGGGTTTCTAGAGATATTTTCATGTTAGGTTAATTACTAAATTGGTTGTGTGTGTGCTGAGTGCAGCAGACACTTTCAATTCACGAGTAAAAAGACACTGAATGCTCGTCAGTTGACACGACTTTCCTCATCAAAGCGCTCGCACAAATGGCCAGGTAATGGCGAAGGGAGAATTACCCCGAGCCAATAATTGAAATGAGAATTAAATGACGCCATCAAGCGGCCGAAGAACGGTACTCAGGCTTCAGTAGGAGGGACATCGAAAAGTGAGGCCGTGGGAGCGCAGAGCATAGCCGCTTCATCCTGATTGGGCCAGAGCTCCGCTTCGGTCTGCCAATGAGAAGTTTGGAAGGCGGGCTCTCCTTTTCGAATTCCCAGTCCTTCCAGTCAGTCGACCGCGGTGTTCTGCCTAAGTAGTGTGACTGACTGTGAGCTTAGGGACAGGACTTGTCGGATTAATTCTGAGCTGTGCTCCGGGTTTGATCGTTTATCGAAGTTTGTCATTTCAGTTAAGGGCTAATTATCGCTTCCCTGTGATATGGCTGTGTCAACACTCAACATGGCTCCATATTTCACCGGGTATCCATTTCAAGGTAAACCATTCAGTTAAAAACTTTTTGGAACCCATATTTTTGAGGTTTGCCACTTCCGTTATCATGCCAAAAACCTGAATTCACGTTGGTATTAAATGCCGAATGGTCTTGTTTTTCAAGTTAAGATTTAACAACTAAGCCTTTTAGTGAACTAATTATGAAATTCATGTTTAACTCAATCACCAGTTTCGAAATTGCAGATTTTCGGTATATACATCTATCGCTATTTAATTACTGCTGCATTTCCACGCTAGAATCTAATCCAATCTTCAGATACACGACAAGGTGAGCTGGTCGCGGCATTGTTCAAACAGGCGTCATTTCTACTTGTGTTACTACAATTTGAGAAAACAATAATACCAAGAAACTTAATTAATTCTGAGAGAACTGAACGCGCCAACTAACTGGGTTATTCCATTTTATGGCTTTCCTTCTTTGGTAGGGCGTGGCGGCTCTCCTGGAACCCGCAATAGTTATTAGCTGTTTCATGTCGCATTAAATTGAGCAGTCAAAGAAACGTGTGAATGCGTCTACGTTAGCGAATTTTTTAAAGGAAACCAACCTTTAGCGATTGTGTCTGAAAGTAGCGAGAGAATTTTCGAAAGCGTTTTGTCCAAAATCTGTTTCACGGAAGGAGACCCCTCGTACGTCGTTAGCTTGAACTGTTCCAAAAATCGTGAATTTCAAACTTGCACGGGTTTCTTTATGTCTCACAATTTTTAAATTCCTGGATGAAGGTTATCTGCGCGTTTTGCATGTCCTGAAGTTGATTCCGCGAAAATTCGTTCATTGTGGAGGCTATGAACCTTTTTTTCTATGTACAGTAATCTTTTTAAGTACATATAGCTTATAGATGTTTACCAATTTATTTGTTTTCGACGAAACAATTTTTTTAATGCGGGTTGTGCAGTGAAATCCACATTCATTTTCTCCTGGTGTGTATGCGTGGTTTAACACAACACCGCTATTAAAACAAAATGATGGGATACAATGCGCAAGTTTAGATAAGGCTCATATAAAGTGTGCCAACTGATGCAAGTAGGTACTTTACGCTAATGTCTAAAACATGATAAAATGCTAGTAGAAAAATAAGATTCAAGGAAACCCACAACACGGATTGAATTGCGCCAACTTCTAACAAGTGGAAAATGGAGCGTTACACAAATATTTAACAAATGAATAGCTCCGTCCGTCGTCAAAGATAATAACAGGCTGTGCTGAACTCCCTTTTTCGGAAAAGAGGCGTTATTGGACATAAACACACATTAAGTCGACTGTATGGATGTGTGTACGTATAAATAAAAGAGTAGGTGGCACACACCACACATGGTAGAGACGTGGAGAGATCCAATTGTGGGCTGAATTTTTGAGAAGCCTCTGCGAGAGCCTGTGAACCAGTCACAATGGATGGGTGGGCACTGGCTCCACCGGATTAGAGTAAGATCTGGCGAAGAAACAGGGTATTAGGTACCGCTAGGGAGGTTTTTTATTTTCCAGGTCGTTTGATTCGTGCACAGCACTCCGAAATTAATATTTCACTAACAACTTGCCCAAAGGCTGTTCCCTGGTGGATCCCAGCTTGTCCTCCTAGACATTGTTGCCACTTTGAAGGCCTCAGGATTCAATAAATTCTGTACCCGAAAGGTGATTTTTTAATTTGAGAAGTAACCTTGTGCACACTGGATCCATAGTAAACAAAACTAGTTGTACGTATCTTCTAGAAAAGACGTATTCTTTATTTTAAAGTCAAAAGATGTTCTCAGCAATCAACGATTCACGAAATTACACGTATAGAAGGCCATATAACCGCTAATCTCTACATTATTTACGCAGGCTTCACCAAATTTAATTGAATAGAACAGAACGTAAAAAATTGAAGTCAACAACACCACAAAAACCTCCAAAACAATAATAATGGCTGAAAAAACTTTTTTTTAAATAGAAAACGTTTTTGAGTTTTGCAGGATACTCCCATTATACCTTATGAATAGAAATAGACACACCCTTGGCTCAAACATCACTAAACATTGAAAACTGAAGGGAACTCATTAAGCCCACGCCTATTCAATATGGTTTGTATTTGGTGGTATTTGTTATTCGAAGGAAAAGGCCCTAATTTCTAACTATATTTCCCGCCAGTTTCGTCATTCATCCCTTTGCACCCGCTCCCAACGCTCTCGTTCATCTCTCAGCTCTATTACTCTTTGCCTTGTTTGGAGACGATACACGTTCGTGTTCAGTACATTCGATATGATTTAACTTCTATGTTCTTTTGCCATTGTATCCGGGAACTTAAGTGTTGATTTCTGTTTATTCAGCTCAAATTTCACAACCTTTTCCCTCTCTATGGTGCTCAACGGGTTGGATTCTACTAGTAACTCTACACCTCTTTTCAAGCTCTTACAGTCTTTCGGTTTATTATGATAAACCAGTAAAGTAGTTCTATGATCTACCACACGACGTCAATAGCATTTCTCCCAGTGATATGAGTTCTTCGAGTCCTGCGAAAACCCCCATTTCACTAATATAATCTCATTCATGTAAGAGTTCGTGGGTCGGGGTTAGCTTAACTGAATCCGCGATGGAGATTTTCTCGGCTTTCTAAACTCTAGAGAACTAGAGAGATTTCATCGTTTAGCTTCTAGAATCAAAGCCCACCGAGCGTCTTACGTGTTTTCGTGAGAACCGAGTACATGCTGTAACTCCTCGTGATTAGTTACTTCAACCGGCTCATACAATAGGAGCTTATGATAAAACAAAATGTAGATGTAAGTAGATGAAACGCTACTGTAGAGCAAAACTGTTAGAGGAGCTTTCGAGAAATTTTAGTTGTTGGGCGCACGAATGGGGGAGCTTGAAACTGAGAAATAAATGAACGTCGTGAGCGTGAGTGAGGACTGTATTACACTTGACAGAATAGCAGTGACTGGTGAGCATGAATATATAAACGTGCACAAGGGACTCTCAATACATGTGAAACTGGTTGAGAGATACTAAGAGAGGAAGGAGAGGGACAGAGAGAGTAGAGTAGAGCGAGCTGAGAGACTAATTGTAGGGAGAACTGGGAGACAACTTTATCACGAGAGCTGAAGGATGACTGACTTGGAAGGAACTGTCAGTTGAGAAGGGAAATCCAAAATTCAGGGGTGGGAAAGTCCAGGACAAGGGAAATCTGTTGTCACTTGGAAATAATTGAGGAGCTGGGATTTCCACAGGTACAAACAAAAGGGTTGAGAGTACTGTTATGTCCGCGTGCCGATATTCCGGAGGTCAAAGACCCAGCTAATTCGGACTCTTCGGGGGGGGGGGGGGGATCACCATTCATCTGAAGGAGAGATACAGTGGGGGAAAACAAAATATAGCGTTAAAGACACTTCGTCAGTTCAAGTACAACTTCCCATCCGAAAAGTTTGAAAACGATCGAAAGCCCCGTTTTCGTGGTGTTTTTGTATACTTTTATTTCTGTTCCAACGGGTTAATACAGAAATGAGCTCGAAAAACACAACTCACCATATGATAAAACGATTGTGCTGGTGCGTGCTTGCATAACATGGGAAGCCAAAATAAGGGTATGAGCGAACTCACTCCCAAACTATAGTTATCGTAGTGATCAAAACATCAACAAATACTTTCTCACAAACAGCTCGAACGTTTGAATACGTTTTTTGTAAGGGCGCCCCATTCGTTATAAATAAACAAATATTTTGACGAATTTCGATTTTAGCTCACTTTTCTTCTTATAAATGCTGCTTACACGAAACTAGAGTTATGATAACGAAAATCGTGTTAGTTGTCCAAAAAGCTACCTGTTCGGCAGAAGTTTATTCTGATCAAAAGTAACCTCAAAATTTTTGGAATTTAAACAAAAGTATTTTTTTATTAATTTTTCTGCTATATTTCTTTTATAATTCCAAAACTGCTGATATGAACGACTACAAAGAAATCACGTTGTGTTCCAATCAATTACATCGGTTTTTCAATGAAAGTCATGGCATATGCATCGACATCCCAATGAATTTCGGAACTTTAAGTACTAAAAGTTTCTCTACAGAAAGTTAAGTTATGTGTTAAGAGTTCATATGAAATTAGTGAAAAATAGATAGTAGCTAGAGTGAACGTGGGGGTAAAGAAAGTTGTGTGATACGTCGCACCAGTCATTGACAGCCCCTTTTAATTTTGAAACCGTACACCCGAACCTTTCAGAAAATGTCTGGTGCGTTTTCGACTTTTGTACAGTAACTCAGAACTGAATTTATTTCGACTGACGGAGTGTCTTCCGGCAATTTATAGCCACATTTTGTTCTTCTGTGAATATCCGTTTAACGGAGATACATCGCTAATTTATATTTGCCGAACACGAAATGCTCGTTCGTCTTATTTTCTCAAAAACGGCTCTAACGGTTTAGATGCTATTAACGGGATATTTGCAGTTAACTTGTTCCTTCATTTTGTTCTTCATAAATGAGGGTAAAGCACTTCGAAAATCTAAAAACGTGCGTTATCCCGTCGTTCTACGTGAGTTGCATTTCCGTATTCGAAAGAAAACAAGGTAGAAAACCTTTTGAACTCAGAGGGACTATAAAACGATGATTAACGTCCTCTCAAATCCAACTGTCTAGCCTCGTGATAAATATTAACAAATTGAGTAAACTTGAATAATTGTCAAGCCTCTCCATTTTAAATGCACGTGCGCCTTCAACACGCGGAGAGTGATTTGAGTTGGAGCCTAGACGCCTCCTTTGTTCTTGAGAAGCGTGAGTGTCAATAGTCATTACATGTTAATCTATTCAGCGCCCTGTAATAACCTAATTAGCTTAATTCTATCTTTAAAAAAAACAAACAAATGATAGGCTTTTAATTCAAAAACGAGACTCACTAAGGCCCTACGATTATCCATAAATGACTTATTAACGAATAAGCTGGCTAAAAGCCTTTTTTTAAAGCATCGCGTCGTAACTGATCGACAGAAACGCGAGATTTTCAAATGGCAAAAACCGATTAGTTGAAGGTTTGGTGTGCCAAAAAAGTGTTCAATTTTCCACAATACACACGAAACCGTACTTGATCAGCCTGATGGAGTGTCTTGAGGCAACCTACGCCTACAGTTTGTTGGCTGCAACTATTTCTGTAACCATCCCTGGAAAATGTGATTTGCTGAACATGAAAGGGTCGTTTTTTCCATTTCTCTCCGTTCTAAAGATTTATATCAAACATACGAGGTGCTTTTAGGTATGTAGTACTTACATTTTATTTTACGTAAAAGTTTCCGGGGAACTATGCTGAACAAACATGGTACCCCAGTAGGCATAGATCCTAACAATAGACGTGGGGTGACGGACAAACTGCTGCTGCCCACCAGCTATTTCGATTCTGATATTGTTCAGTGCATACCTATTGCCTTATTTCATTGGTGAACATAAAAAATATTCCTCAAATTCGGCACAGTAGCACAAATGTCATAATTTGACAGTACTACTTGCTCCCCTTCACTTCATAATTTTGGAATAAACGAGTGTTGGCGCACAACCGATTTCAATTGTCTGGGTGAAGTACGCTTTTGCATTTGCCAGCATTCACGCCTCATCGTCTGTCCAGATGACGTCCAATGTTTAGAAATGTGACAAGCCCGACGCTGAGCCTCAGAGAATCGTTTCTCGGCTGAAAAACACCCAGAGATCCAAAGTGAAGTGTAAAAGGGGCATCGGAGCGGATAATTATCTGACCACGTGACGGCCCGTGTCGAAAGGGGATCAGCTGCTCTAAAACCTTGTTTCCTCTCAACAAACTGATCCTTAACGATCGGTCACAGTTCTTGTCTTCGGAACCAGGATGAGCCTTTTGGCCTCGAAGAACGAGAGAGGAGCCGCAGCCGCAAAAGTACGCCATCCGCAAACGCAACGCGTGGTTAAATGCGAGACGAATCCTCGTGTTGGTCATCGCTCCATTTGTGGGTTTTCAATCGATACAGTTGATTACGAGCCTTTTTGTTGCCTGTTACCTCGCCGTTTGGACGATTGCCACTACAGTACTGCGAACAGTAGTTCAGTGAATGAAAAAAAAAGGTTTTTCAGGGGCGGAGGGTAGATTATCTGCCGTGATGGTAGCGGTCTTGTTCTGACTTCCGTCACACTACGTTCAAAATAGACTCGTACTCAAGAAATCTGAAACCCAGTTCAACGTATCTAGCCACACCTCAATGTCTGGATGAATATTCTCGGAAGAGCTAACATAAAAAATGAAAGTCTTACATTTATCAAAAAGGCTGAGAGCGATCAGATGGTGAATAGTGGGTTGTTCCTTCTCTGAAGTGAAAGCAGAAAACTCTAAAACTGTAGGCGAAGACACGATTTTGAAGTGTAAGCGCAATCCCTCTTATTCGTCAACCTGAACTTCGACCTTCGAAATTAGACCTGAATTCGTGAACTTTAGTTTGGCAAACACCCTATACGATGACCGCATAATATCTCGTCAAGATAATAAGAGTCAGCCTCAAACATTCCGGAATTCCAAGCACCGTTGTTGCATTTATTACGATTTGTTGGTTTCTATCCAATAATTCCAAAACAGTAAACGCAATCCTTCTCAAAAAATCATAATTTGCTGGGCACTGATTGTTCAGGAATAGTCGTGGCATAAATTAAACTTAATAAATTCCAGAACATTAACCGCTTCCACATTCCACGTAAAACGTGTTGTGTTTTAACGAGTTCAAAAGAACTGAGTGAAAGATAGATGGGATTGTTGAATGTACGTGATGCTAAGGAACGCTATAATTTAATTAATGAAACATTCACAAATTCGAAAAACTGTTCATAGCCGACGAGCTGGTTTTGGTATACGAAAATGTCACGAATTGGTAAAATGAGCGCAAAAGATTCACGAGAGTTCCGAAAACAAGTAACAGAGCGATTGAGAGTCTGCCCGATACTTACGGCCGTATGATTAATGACAGTATTCTGTGTTTTGGAGCAGACTGGCTGGAACGAGCTGTCGAAGTTAGAAGTGATGTATTGAAAGGGAGCTATAAAAAACCCACTGAACTATTCAGGGAGGGAAACTAGATGGCCTGCTTGGGAAATACGAATCCTTGTGTTCAACAGAGCTTAAAAGGAGGAAATTGATTGACAGAGTTGGTTTCAGTGGCTGTAGGATGAAGCGTTCGTAAAAACCCAGGAGTGTAATCTTGGGAACACCATTTCGATTGAGAATAGTGACCTCTTTCGAACCAATTCGGTTCAAACTTAGCGTAGCTGTACCAAACAACGTAAGTTACCTGAGTGATAAACTTGTAAGTAAAAGTTCATGGAGGTCGAAAGGTTGTAGTTACGCTATCCTCCAAGAGCCTCGGTACTCACTCAGCATCCAGCAAACTCGGAGCTGTGGAAATACGACCCTGAGGAATCTGTGTCCCCTGAAAGGAGTTCTTAATCTGGTTTCCCACCGGATCTAACTATTTACTTCGGTGGTGAATTTCAAGGCCACGAGTTTGTCCATAACCTTCTTCGTAAACTTGGCAAAGTGGTTTAAGAATCACTACTGAGGCGGAGCTCTCTGGACGCCACTTCGAGCAGCTTTTGTTCATACCGCTACCACTCCCACAGTCACTACAACATTCCGCTTTTCTTTTCATGCCAAAATATAGACACAAAAGTCACTAAGTATCAATGAATGAATGCAGGTACTAAAACATACCTTACAAGATACCCACATCACAGAGTCCTCTAAACAAGCAAATCCGGAAGAGTGGTGAACTTAAATGGAATCGCAATGGAACAAAACTGTGGCTATGTACTATGTGGCTTGACGCACCACACATAAATAATAAGAAAATAAGGATAAACCCAATTGAGAAAATGAGGGAATCGAAGATAAGATTCTTCTGTTGATTTCTACAGTCTGGAGGCTAAAGAAAATATTCCTGGTAATGACGTTTGAAAAACGAAAGCAACCGACTCACGTCCTGGCAGCGGAGCAGTGCGGTCAATTATGACTTCAAGTTTATGAGCTCTCGAGACGGTTGTGGAAGGAGGAGATGATTAACAACTAATAAACTATTAGCGGACAATAACTGTCTAGCTGTGTCAAGCCCAACCCTTCGGAGCGGTTCAGATGGATGGACGACGGATGACGTGGTGCATCTCGGTTTCACACGCCCCAGGCTCTTCCATACCCGTAGAGGAAGAGTTGAATGTTATTTACGTCTGAGCTATTTACTCCTAATTATTGTCTTACAATTCTAGGGCGTCTCGATGCATACCATCACGCAACTTTTCGCAATCGAATGCAAATTTGATTGAGTATGGGGAGAACCTTCGTTCAACTATAAATAATTATAGAGTAAAACATGTAGTTAGTTGAGAGTATTCCGTAAATGGTGTTAGAGCCGTTTTTGGCAAAAATTGTAGGAACGCTCGTTTTCCCACAAATCTAATTTCCCGATGTATCTTCTTGGCTCGTACCATCGTTCAGCGGATGGTCGCAGAAATATTTGCAGAGAACAAAATGTGGGTATATGTTGCCAGAAGGCACTTCGTCAGGTTGAACAAATCCGTTTACCGTAGAAAGCTCCAAAACGTTAAAACCATGTTTTTTGGCAAATTTTGGGTGTTATATCCGTTCAGAAAATAATTGAAGGAACATTTACGGAAAACAATATATATGTATCAACTACGTGATGACACTCGGTGAGTTTTACGAACATCTTTAAACCAGTTTTCTCAAAAAGGAAATAAAAAAACAACTAATTTTCCATTTTTTATCTTATGACTTGTTCGCCTTGTTTTCACAGTGATAATTATTGAGAAGCTCGGTATTGATTATGGCTGGTAGAAGATACTTTGAAATGTTCATCGATTGAACAATTTTTAGAAAAATGCGAAAACCTCTCAGTTTAAGGCCCATTTGGCTCCCCTCCTGATTCCACCCGTCGATAAAAGTGGCTCATAGCCTTCGCAACTTCAAAAATAATGAACAGAAATTTTAAAACGCTGCAAATTACTACACAACGGTTTATTATTCCCTTGAACCGCTTGACGGAGTCTGACCCATTCGATTCAGCATCGAAAAGTACCAGTAAGCCACACGAAACATGACCTGTCTACAACTGAACAACGGAAACTGGTGGGCTGGTGAGACGGGAGAGTGGGAGTACAATCGACGAAAACGATTAGTTTTGCTGTGGTTGTCCCGCGAGTTCTTATTGGTAGACTTTGGCTTACTATAATTAATTCAATTTCATTATCCGTAGTTGTACACGTCTGGTAATCATTCCATTCGACCCAGGATCTAAAAATACCTTGACAGCGATACCAAACACGGCGCATTTGCGATAAAACTGCCAAAATTGCGTTTTTGTTAATTTTTAATGGTTTTTTGCCCAGAACAGCCGTGGGGTTTGTCCGATCGGATTGCCGAGCAGGTGGGCACAACTAAATGCCAAATGGGATTTTTGTCCGAGAGAACGAATTTTTTAGACCACCTTAAAGGCACAAAAGGGCCCGGACGTCGAGGGACGGCGGACGGACATTGCAGATTTAGAATCTCGATGTCTTGAAATGTTAAGTAATCAATTTGGCCCAGGGGGGGGGGGGTTGTAAAAAAATGTTGCTGACCGAAAACATAGGGTTATTATTTAATAATAATTGAGCAATAAACCAAAACTGCACTAAAATCTGGTTTCTTCGAAATATTTAATACTTTATTGTACTCCTCTCGTTATTGACACACTGGGACAATTTTTCTACCGATTACGTTTCATTTCATACTAGTTCGTAGAACTAAGGAAACTCGAAAGGAGTTGAATAAATCGATTGGAGCTTAATCGATAATGCAGTTTCCCACTGTACCAGCTACAGCACCGCGCAGATCAATAGGCCTTAAAACGTCCAAAAAATCCGAAGAAACCTTTAATTTGTATGCAAAAAGTTTTGGGGAGGAAACGTCAAGAAACGTCGATGAAACCTTTCAAAACAGGTCTCGTATTAGTCGTTCTATATAAACGCCTCTGTGAAAATTCCTTATTCGTTAACCACCTGTTGAACAGAGATGAAAGTCAGGATAGATAGGAAAATGAGATTTGCCGAACGCTAAGCTACGGCTTTTCTAATTTTGATCAAGTTTGTGAGATGCTTTCAGCTGACTAGTACGTAGATTTCGTTCTCCATAAATTGTCCATAGAGATTAGTTGAACAACACAAACACAGCGCTCGTGTGCTTAGCGCATCATCGATATCCATATATTCCTCGACTCACCTTTCATACAGATTTCATGAAAATCCCGAGTTCACGAAACATCATTTGAGATAACGGTCTGTGTTTGTTGTTGAGATAACGGTTGTGTTTGTTGTGCGATAGACAGAGAACTGTTGAGCAAAATCTGCTCAAATTTGATTCCCAGCCTCACAAAAAATGCTCTGACGATTTTTATAACGTTATTGTGTTTCTAATACATTTTCATGTGTGAAAAAATTACGAGAGCGGTCCAATAAATTTTTAGAAAGTACGACATAAATCGATTTCACTCAACTTTTCTTTGTGCAACTTCCAGTTATATGACACCAGTGTTCTCAGCAAAATCACGTAGCCAAATAAGATACTTTACGATGAGAGTTGAATTACAACTGTAAAATTGAATTACCATCGACGTTTCGGAATTCGAACTATTCTCTTCGACTAAGGTATTTCATAGCGTATTCCCAATAATTCCAGAACAAGGAGCACGAATTTTAAAAACATTATATTGGCAATCCTACTGTCAGGTACGCTAGTGACTTCGTGAAGTTCGCAACATAAGTAGAAGCAAAGCATCCAACTCCGGAATGTTAAGCACCACAATTTTTTATAATGAATGTTGAGCTGAACCAAGTTCATACAAACTGATTGAGGACCGATTGGATTGGTTGTTAGATAAAACACAAAAGATAGTGTTGTCTCACCAGATGTTTCATTTACGTGTTGGGTTGTCCCTCACCCACAAGGACCACTAATATAATGGCGTCCCTCTTATAGACGAAGCCTCGCCAACATGGATTAGCTTTAGAGGGACGTCATACAGAGGAAAGCCGTGGATTCTCCCTGTGATGAACGTCACCCTAAACTAGTCTCTCGACAATTTACTCTTTCGATTTCAGTAGCGATACTCCGTTCCATTTTATAGAGCAGGGTTATCCAGAACCTAATGGCTCGACTTCAGTTCTGCTGGGCCTTTCACGACGCCTGGGGTCGATTGCTCAGGACAAATCCTGGCGATGGAGAGCCGCTTCGTTCCTCGCACTCACTTCACTACAAGCGGCACCTCCAGAGGGATAATGATATGCAGTTCCCCCCTTCTTCTGTACAACACGGCGGTGATCAGTTTATCTCTGAAGGGAGATCTACATCGCTTCGAACCCCTTTGGTCGCCTTAAACCACCAATTAGAAGATATTCGACACTCACCACTTCATCCAATACCTTTTTTTATTTCTATTTCATAATTACGACGGACTCCTTCAGTTGGCAATGACTCGGTCGTTTTTGGGCGTCAAAAATACAAAGTCTTTCGAGAGCTTCGAATCAAAATGAAACTAAGCAAAGGCGTTAATACCAGTAATTTCGCAAAACATAATTTCTCCTGAAACGCCGGGAAGAAGCCGGCTGAGCCCAAATTAGCTATTGAACTATTTTTTAAAGGACCGTCATTCTTGGTTGAGTCGGCTGTCTACTGTCAACTCCTGTGAGATGGAAAGCCTAATAATCTTGTAATGTGAACAGGGTTTACCATCCGTTTCATTTTAGAGATGCTAAGAACGGTGATACCGACCCACATCAATCAATTGCTTTCTTCGATGCCGTTGTCTCCAACTCTCTTAAACAGTTTTAATCTAGAAAACGCGTAACGCTGAGATAAATCCCGAATCACTTATCTTCACTCTCCGCTCCCCCTGAGCTCGTCTACCCCCTTGAAAACCTTCCAATGACAACCTCTGAAGTTTCTCGTAGTTCCTCCTCTTATGTGGATCTGTCTGTCATCTCTCCTACTCGTTACCATCGTCCACCACAGTTCACCCGTACTCTCACATTTCTAAACGAACGGAGTGAGCGCCAGTCCATGCTTGAACTGTCTAAAACATTCTTCACAGAAGTTTTTTTGTCTAGAACCGTTCGCCCTATCTGAAGGCCAAACCGTTAAGTCCGCGGGACAGTGAAAGACATGAAAACGTAAAGATTGGATTAAAAAATCACCTACAATTGAGTAAAGATATTTATGTAATTGATTAAACATTTTCGAAACATTAATGAATCATGAACATGGATGAAATTATAATCTAATCAAGAAGAACTGTTGAGTTATCGAAGAAAAAGTGCAAGAAAGTTAGAAAATCGAGAAAGGCTGTTGAGAAAATGGAAGAAAAAAGCGTAAAAAACCGAAACTCTGCTAGGTAAATGTGAGACGGGAGTTTGAAATCCGAGTAAAACCAGTGAAAAAGATCGGGTACGCTAGTTGTGCCATGGAATAAAACAGCAGGGAAACCGAGCAAGTAGCTTGAGAAATTGATTATACACCTTTGAACATCGATTGATCGATTTGTGAAGGCGTAAGTTCTCATTACTTACGTGTATGTGTACTTGATTTAAAACTGACGTTTTACAAAAAGGTGTTAGGAAATATTGCCCCTATCCTTTCCTACGAGGAAGTTGTGAAATTGAGTTTAAATAACCCAGAAATTAGATTGTGGAAATTCATTTTCAAGTAGAACACGCTGAAAATTTATGCAGCAAACGCTGTTCTTCATCTAGATGCAGTCCTGCACGTGTCAAGTGACTGAGCGTCGAAAAAACCTAGGGAACGATACCCACCACGAAGTAAGCGCCAAATTCCAATTTTCCCAGATATCAAATGGATTTTCGTGTGAAAGAACGGATTTTGTAGATCACGTTAAAGGCAATGTGTGGCTTGGACTCTGGACGGACATTGCTGATTTAGAATCCCCTGCTTGAAACGTTTAGTGTCAAATTTTGAGGGGAGGTCGTAAAAAAAAAAAATCCAGACCGAAAACATAGGTGTATTATTCAAATAAATAACAAACCAAAACTATAGAAGTTAGATTCCCACTAAGCTTAACAAAATATAAAAGAAACAGAATTCACTTCGAAAATCGTACTGAGGATAGTTTATATACCGAAATCGGTCTACGTTGCATCATACTTTGTGGAAAGATTATTTCTCTCGATTTTCTATTTGGGAAATTTCCAAGGATATTCTCAAATGATCACTTCAGCTGCTCAGTCAAAACAGCTCGATGTAATTCGATAAAAATGCTGACGGTTTATGCTTTAGCCACAAAACTCGAGACTCACAAGCAAACGGCAGTTCTTAAAGAACTTGGCGGCAAGAGACAAGAGCTCAAAGTTATTACCTCTGGAGTGCGGTCCTCAACTAATATCCTTTGAACCTGAAAGGGGAATTCACTAAAACCCGTTGAACCTCAAATAATTTATGCTTCGGCGGCCTTCTCTCTGGTTCCCTTGGCGGTCGTAGCTTCGCAGCAATTGCGACATATTCGTTCCCACGCCCGCCGAAATATGATTGCAGTTCCCTCAACCTAACATTTTTGCTTTCCCCTTCGTAGGCTCGCCCTTCACGAATTCTAATTTAATGATCATTTAACGACGGATTAAACTATATTTTAACGCCTTCTGCTGTTCTGGGCCCAACCGTCCTGGGACCTAGTCAATAGCTGTTACAATCATTACACGTACAACGTTGTGCACTTAAAACTGTGTGTATTTTGGGGTCATGAAAAAAGCGTCTTACAGCCCAGCTTTCAAATTGGCTTTTTCTGATGAGACCAATTTAAAAAAGACGCACAAAATTTACAGTGCGGGTAAATTTCCACAGAAATCGGGCGGAAAGTAAATGAAATACCATACGGGTGATTGGAGTGAGGCTGGAGGCAGATAGAGGAAATGAGCTCAGGCCAGGGAGAAAAGATAACTTTCGTTACAGTCTCCCACGAGTTCCTTCGACTAGTATACGCCTCCCTATATTTGCTATGATTTCATTGTTGTCTGTCGAGACGCACTGAGACCCATCCTATTCCACTCAGCACCAAAAACTACCTAGGAAACGATACCAAATGGATTTTTAAATATGGCCTGGACGGCGGATGGGCATTGCAGATTTGTAGCCCCCATCGCCTTGAAACGTAAAGTATCATGTTTTTAGTGGAAGAGGAGGGGACACATTTTCCTGACCGCAAACATAGGTACATTATTCAAAAGGAATAATAAACAGTACGGCCAAACACGTGAAAGGCGGATGTAATTATCGGCACGCTTTTGGCGTCAGAGATCCTGATGACGTCTTGATGCTGAAAGCTTAACGGTAATTCTCCTCTTACTTTTCTTCGTTTAAAAAACGTAAAGGACGTAAAGTATCATGTTGTAAATATTCCGTGTTCTACTCTTTCGTCTTCTTTCTTTAATCAACGTCTTCTGTCGAACGTTCAGGGTATTTCCGAGAACACCTGATCGTGAATCGCAATACCTGCGTCTTGCACAAAAGTGGCAGTCAAGGCTATTAATAGCACGAGACTCGAGGTATTACGGGACTCGTATCTTGATTTAGTAGACCGATGCAACGCACGACTGTTTCTGCTGACCTCTTCCACTACAAGCGTTGCTGTGTGGAATTTCTCTTGGGTTAAAAAGTTCGAAACGCAGTATAGTATTAGCGCGTGAGCGCGAATATTTTTTACGGCAACGCGTCGTTGTTGGACCTGCGTTTAATCGTTAAAAATTAGACGTGCGTGCAACTAATCGAAAAAGTACGAAGGCAACGCTGACCTTAATTTCACGTTATTAGCATGACGTAATGCTCGAGATTTGATGGCAGCCGTGTTTTGTTACGAAGTAGAAAGGAAAATTGTGTAATTGGATGAACAATTTTAAAACGTGTGTCAGACGTTTTTCAATGTCCTCCGAGTTCAAAAATTACTTTTTAAGAAGGCAGCAAGAAGGTGCAAGTACACGGGAACTCTATTGGAAGGAAATTGGCCACCGAATCGGCTCTAACTTAGTGTAACTACGTGAGACGTGTAGGAAGGGCTATGAGTAAAACTAACGACAGCTATGACAGATCTGAGCCGAACAACAATGTTTTATTTTACTATTCATTTTCAATAGTTCATCTATGTTTACGGTTACGGCGGACTGACGTGCAGATTTAGAAGCTCCATGCTTAGAGCGTAGTGCCAAATTATCCCAATTTGGTGGGAGGAGGAGGGGTGTAAAAAACTATTCAGAATTAATAATAAATAAAACGTGTAATGTGTCAAAACTAATCATAGCTATAATAGTGACCAAAACACGAAATTTTTTTAATCATAAAAGGCTGTAATGCTTTTGATAAAATTTTGAGCGTGAACAGTTCCAAATAGCCAAACGGTTAATGTGAAATCATGCGTGGAAAATGGACGAGAGCAGCGCAATAAATTATGAAAACGGCAGACGAAAATCGAGTTTCGAGTACTTTTTCCTTTACAAATCCCGCTTATATGGTATTAGAGTTTTATTTTAAAAAGTCGTGAAGGTTTCCAATGGCTTACTTACACAATGGCCTTATAATTCCTGAACTATAATGGCTAAAAAAAATCATTTGAACTGTTTCGTTAATTACCTGTGTGACGGTCACTCAAATTGGGGCAACCCAATAAATTCCAGAACTTTGAGCGTTTCTCGCAATAGAAAGGGGGTCTAAGTTCTACCTAGTTCATATACATTTTATGATTTGAGTACTCGCTAAAGTGATACAAATTGCTGAGTGCGCGTCGGCGTAAGGACATGTGGTCTCCTCTGATATTTTCGATTTACAATATTACAATCTTCCATACTCTTAGGGTAGGCGAAAGTAAAAATTCTTTTGGCTATTATGGTAATTATAATTAGCTTAGCACTGAGGGAGTCAAAATCATGATTATTATCTTATCATCAACATGCAAACGGTTAGCAAGGTTTCTAAGATGGTTGCGTGATATAGTGTTATTCCACACTGAGCGTATCAATGTTTGTAACTATGTCCCATCTCAGACACATGCATTGACGAACGAGAGCGCTCTCGTGTTCCGTTTAACACGCGTTAACACCTGGAAAGATGTCAAATCCTCTAGACTTCTCGGACTCAACGCTCCAGAGATGCCCTTTAATTTCACGGTAGAGCCATCAAAACCGCTCTCGCGCTTTCCGTTCCACGCGACATCGTTTTCGACATTGCGCGGTCGGTAGCTGCGGTTGACTATGCAAAATACCTGCGAAAATGACACTTAATATAACACTTTAACCAGTTTTCACTCAGGCTTCAGAACCTCTTTCCTCAGAAACGAGCGTGTTATCTCGTTGTACACAACGTGTATTTAGAGCTCCGTGTGACACACTTCACTCCCCGTGACAAATTCCCCGGTTTTTTTCCGCCCCGCTCGTTAGTTTAGTTTGTAGGGACCGGAGGACGACTCGTCCAGCCCCGGGCGAGAGAGGGACATAAGGCTGCGGTTTCCATGGCCATTTCGTGTCGTTTTAACTTTTCGCAACCCGAAGAAGACAAGTATTGCAATCGGTCAGTGTACTTCCGACACTTGTATTAGAGTATACCTAGTTTTCTGTGAAGACAGACATGATCTCCTACTGCGATACACATCCTGCACGTGAGGAGAGCGAACAAATCGTTATACTAGTTCGCAGTGGCAAATTGTGTGATGCGTCGTACATCAAGATGGGCTTCATACTTCTGGTTAATTATCTATATTTTCAAGGTAGTACAGCTTTTTCCGGCTTTTGAGTCGCGATAAATGCGAGCTTATAAATAAATGGGAGGATACACGATAATCGCTTGATCTTTTCTCAAACTGGTCGACCCTGTTCGGGCATAGGAGCACTTTCAGTTGCAGTTGGCTAATTTCTTCACGAACCAACGTTGATGAAATTGGCGCCTTTGGCATGAAACTGTGGAAATGCGCAACCTCGAAACATTCCTCTAGTTAATAAGCAACAACCCACCAAATCTATCTACATTGCTTTTCAACCTGCTCACGACTCAGGCGGGGCTTTCACAGGTCAAGGAAGAGTCAACCAACTTGGAGGGGTTTTCATCAACGGGCGACCTCTTCCTAACCACATTCGGCTAAAAATTGTCGAAATGGCCGCTGCCGGAGTTCGCCCCTGCGTCATTTCCAGGCAGCTCAGAGTGTCCCACGGATGTGTGTCCAAGATTCTCAATAGGTGAGCCCAGGATTATGAACTTTTTTTTCAATTCGATTTTATGGTGTTGACTAGGACAATTTAAATGTAATAAATACTATTTATTTTCATTTTCCTTAGCCCTACCACGTAGGAGAGACAATTGTGTGATTGACTTAAAAAATGTTTTCTTCTGACATTACTTTTGCGCGCCTTCTGCGAACAAACAACACCGTTTGTGAAAATAGCCTGCGTCTATATGCGTATCTGCACCTATCGAATCAGCACACAATTGATATTCAGCCCGCAAATCAACATGTGGCTCTGATTAAAATCGCGCAAAATGTTTTTTGTTCAACAACGGCTCTAACGATTTTGATTACGTTTCTTATATTGGCTGTTGGAGGGTAACATAAAATTCCCGTCCGTGGGAAAATAATCCATTAAAAATCACGGCAAAAATCGATTTTAGGAAAGTTTTGCCCTGTAAATCCCACACAAATATTTCATAAAAATCGCTTTGGTAGTTTTTACGCCGTCTTTCTTATAATTCCAGAGTGGTTAATTTGAACCTTTCAACAAAAAAATCACTTTGACAGCCGCTTGTACTCCATTCGAACCCGATCAATTTCAGAACGTTGAGCACAATCAGTTTCATCGTAGAACGTTAAATTTTCAGTATTAACTGAAGATGAAAAAGAGCCGATTAGTTGCTAGACTGAAAAATAGTATGTGGGGCTGAAGAAAGTTGTGTTATCCGTCTCACCAGATCTTTACTTTGAAGGTATGAACACGTTTGTATAAGGCCAACGCGACATTTGCTGGTCTATAGAGCGGATGTATTAATTTCTATTTCTAGATATCAAGAAACAGGATCAATACGGCCAGGAGTGATTGGCGGCAGTAAACCTCGAGTCGCGACTCCTGACGTTGAAAGAAGAATAGAACAGTACAAAAGGGACAGCCCTGGGATATTCAGCTGGGAAATTCGAGACCGGCTCATCAAGGTAAGCGACCCTGTGAGTTGAATTTTCGTTTTTCCTCGTGACTTTTTCTCCTCCGGTCAAACGATGAACTTAACCCAGTAATTCGGCGTTTTGCGTTTTTTTTTTTCGTCAGGATGGAGTCTGCGATAAAACTTCGGCTCCCTCCGTCAGCTCCATTTCACGACTTCTGAGGGGAGGGCGAAGAGATGAATCAGATCCGAGGAAGAACCATTCGATCGATGGGATACTCGGTAAGTTTTTCAATGTACACATTTTAATGAATATCGACGGAGCTGTACAGACATTATGCAATTAGTTATCCGATGATAATTGCAATATGGCCATGTACAATTCGTATTTTTTGGTCATGTTTTCTGGTTCTTCATTTGAAGATATTAATTCAATGCTCTTTATTTCATGCTTTACAAGTGCCTTTTATATCAGCCATGAACCATTAAATTAGACGGAAATTATTACACCCTATAGCAGTTGGGGGGTTTCGCGTTGTCTCCAACGCTTGCCAATATTTATACTTTTCTTATAAAAACAATTTTTTGTTGACGTATACAGGAGCTCTTGATTACAACAAAAAAAACAATGTTTGTAAAACACGTGTGTGTTTGTGGACGCGATTGAAGGATAACGGCTTGAAAAACGCAATTGAACCTTATCGGCTTAAATTTGATATGTAGCCTGCAGATTACCTTGAAACGCTGCAGTAAGGGTATGGGCAGAATTTGTTCACAACTGACTAAGTTCAAAACTAACCAGGGAAAAGTAGGATTTTCTTCAAATCTTTACGTTTTGAGGCTTTCTGAACCCAAAAAACCTCATTTCCACGCGTGGTCGGTCTGTACTTCACTTTGCGGGCCTTACACGGCTGGTCCATTTCAGCTGGTTCTTTTTTGATTTCTTGGTTTTTTTTTCTGAATTTTTGAAGACGCGAAAAGAAGGTTATCGGTGATTCCCATCCAAACGATTTTGATTTTGAAATTTCAAATTATCTTCTACTAGTTACTAACCAACTTTTCTTCTCTATAAGTTAGGAGGAATTATCCACATTATTTATAGAGATACTTGACGACCTATTTACATATTATTATTTATCTCCATGAATACTCTGTGAATGAAGGTATAGGCCATCGAAACAAAAACACGGGGTTTTCTTCACTTTTTGGTAAAACGGCTTTAACGATTTTCGTCAAACTTACAAGATGTCTTTAATTAATCAATACCTATACATTGTTCTTAATAAATATCCCTCTGCTCGTCCATTCAACACATATAACCAAATTGTGTCGAAAATAATGTTTCTTTGAAACATTGCTGACCTTTTCGTAATTTCCTGAGTAACTGCTTCACTGGATTTGATCTCTCTTCTAGTTTTTCTTAAATCTAGCTGAAAGATTTTGATTAAATATTTTGTATGGACAGCTCTAAATACCACGACAATACTAGGCAACACAATGCAGTAATGAAAGTTTTAGATAATTATCAGTACTCACAGAAGTTCTGGAATGCAAACCACCACTGTTTCAATTACTACCATTTGAGAAATTTGAGAAAAGCTTGAGAAGATTTTACTTGCTAATTCAAATACAGTGAGCACGATCCTTCTCAGCTGCATACTGATTACTCAAACGTAACCACTTTCTACGTCAAACGCGAAGTTATGTTTTACGAAGTCAAATGATGTGAGAAAAAATAGGTTGGACTAGTAGCTAACGGAGTGAAAATCGCAGATTGTTGTATCCAGAAGAAAGTTGCATCTAGATATTTATAGGCGGCACAGAAGGAAACGTATTTGATAGGTTCAACGGCGGTTACATCGAGCTTTCATGGCATCTTCATAAGATATATTCCTGCATAAATGTTCCCCTGACAGTCTTTTGAAGGCATAAAAACCAAAATGTATCCAAAAACATGTTTGTTATACAAGTTTCTGAACTTTGCACAGTAAATGCCAATCTGAATAATAAGCTTTGGATTACTGATAACTCAAGATTGTGTCTATCGCCCACAGGGCACTACAAACCACTCACAAGACACACCAAGACAAGTCTGTGTTAAACATCGACAGTCTTTTTTTGACCATTCCCCTACCATCAGCCACAACCCAACCACTTTAAAGTGAAGAGCTCTATAACACCTCATGATTATAGTTTCGTCATTTAATCCTTCCTAAATACCATCTGTTAGTCATTTTGAGGACAATCCCCGCAAAAAAATAGTCCGAGAAGTTGGATAGTTGTTCCGCACGACGATGAGCAGCTCGGAACACACGTATTGAAACCTATTACTTGGACAGAGCAATTGGCGGGTCGCAGAACCGGCGGAGACGTGTCGTTGGTCGGTCACAGCTAATTACAGAGCCCGCTAATAATGTTTCCAGGAACATCGATTGTCGCTAATGTTTGGTCCCCAACGGTAGCTATTAAGAGCGGTGCTACTGAAAGACTATTCCCATCTGGAGAGCTCGAAAAGGACAGACGTTACAGTCACAGTGAAAGAGTTTCGAGTTTTATAACTAAAAGTATAACTAATGGACATCTTCTAAGAAAAATATCGCTCCCTTATCCTTTTTAAGGCTTTTGAGGAACAAAATGACCGAAGGGCTAAAAACGGAGTTTAAAACGTGTTACCGGCGAACTAATCAGTTACCACCCCCAGTTAGGATGAACTAATGGCCTTTTGCAACTCGACCTTTAACCACTGCACTTAACACGGTGGTCAACAGGGAACCTAACGCTGCAGAGTAGTCTCATTTGCAAGAACCGTCTGTGGTTGCCCAGCACTTCTTTCTGTTAACATAAACGTTCAAAGAGAAAATGCAAGAGAGGAAGAGAGATAGAGATTAACTAAAAGGCTGTTAAGGCGTGTGACTGGCAATCTATTAATTTGAATTCAGCTCTCGTTCCCGTGCTGCAGTGAATATGTTTTGTAACCCAAGCGCAAAATTTCAGAATCTGGAAATTGCTTCTCAGCAAAGTGCGACCTCGAAAATATAAATTAAATAAATGGAAAACCCCGAACAAACAACATTTTTTGAACATCACATAAAGCACGCAACTGAATGAATCAATATCCCCGCAGTTGAATTAAATAACCGACACATATCAGCGTCGATGCAGAGATCAGGAGCTGTGGTCACAATTGAACTTTAACCACCTAACAAGTGCAAACTACACAACAACTTATCACAAGTTATCAACACGTTACTCGATAGTTATTCAGTGAAGATTCGGAGAAACCGGACGTAGCAAATCTTGTTCTGTTTCAACCAGTCCACCGTTCACATCCAGGCCTGAGCATTATGTCAGCAAGACCCTCTAGAGGACTGAGAATATGCTACTGGGGTAGTTGGAGAGAGGTTGGGTTTCCAGATCGTGAGAAATTTAAAATCCCAAACCCACAATGGTTTCTTTGTCGTCGACGGAAAGGGCTCATAGCAGTTTCTATGATGGGGGTTGATTGGCAAAGGCGATCGATAGTTCGTCTGCTTTCAGATGAGTTGAAACCTCTGGACACGACTGTCCTTGAAATCTTCGCTCTATTGCCAATTTTTGGCGTGAGGCAAACATTGACCGTGATGTTGACATGCCGTAGCATCATTCAGTGACCACACCTTCAAGACTGCATGCAGTTCAGTTGTTAACCATGGTTCAACTCTGACGCAACTAGAGTGTACTCAAGAGAATGACGTCAGGTACCAACTCAGAAGAATCATGGGTAATGAAGGAATCAAACAATCTTAAGGTGGATCTTTGATCTCTTTGATCTCTCTTTCGTCGAGCATCCACGACAGTATGAACAGCCTTAGTAAGATAAACTTGAAGAGACTGCGTTGTCAAAGAAAGGAGTTCTTCAACACCCCACAGCCCTCATTGCTTTGCACAGAAGAACTATTTATCTCTCTCTCTCCGAAAGCTTCTCGTTTTACAAGTTACTGCATCTTTATGCGATTCCTAACTTCTGTGCTCGTTGATTTGAATACGAGACTGAAGAGTCTTTGAAGTCAGCAAACAAGCGTGACTTCCATGCCTGCGTGAGCGTCATTACCTAGTATTAGTCTCACATAATGAACTATTACTGTGTAAATGCTGATTCGTGATAAACGAGTTCACGCTGCTTCGAACTTACAATTACCTATTGCAAATGCCGGGAGCTACAGCCGGTAGCCGCTGCAAAACTCTTTGCAACGTAATTTCTTCGACTTTAACTGACCTTCAAAAGTGATTTGCGTGAACGCTTTAACTTCCATATTACAGCTCAGTATCGTGTTTAACCTCACACTTGAGAAGGGAACAAAAAATTAAAAAAAAAACACCGTTATCTTCACAGGTAGATCACGACACTTCGTGGCAATCAAGATTCCGCAGAGGTAATGAGGCCTTCTTTACCTGGGCCTCAACTCCAAAGATCACTCTAATCCACGCCTTTCTTTCATCGGGGGGCCTTCTTCTTTCTCAAATTACGTAATCAACTGTCGTCAACATTTAATTTGAGCTGAGTCCTAAAAAGTACTGTGTTGGGTGGTCCCTTTTCATTCCACTCTGAGAGAATCCTTGTCCTATGTTTGAAGTAATAAGCGAAAAGTAAATTTACCGTCAAGACAAAAGTATTAATAGCCGCTAACAAACTCACACGTGAAGTAATGTGAAAAGAACTATCGGGAGTAAAGATGTCTTTTTCTACCTTCCGCTTTGTGAAGTGTTGAAAAATAAACTGAATTTTCTTCATCTCTTCCTGTTTTGAAAAAACTTATTAGTAGTCTGGATGTGTGTGTCAGTAGCTCGATTCGCGAGAGAACAGATGAGTCGATTGGGATCGTTCTTTTTCGTGTTGGCTATCCTGCTTCTTTTGTCTTTTCTGGTAGGAAGGCCTTTTCTCGTTAGCATAGCACCAACGACATTTGATGGTCTAACTTCTTTTGTTACTAGTCCTGGTGCTGCCAATAATCGTTCAGCCTATGACTGGCAGCGTCATGTGTTCATCTTCGTACCTCAAACCAACCGCACGTCCAAACTTTTTTTTTCAATCAGTGAGGCTAATCCTGTCGGTGTGACGTCCACAACCACCATAACGCCACCATCAGGACAATTTGGTTATACCTTATGCACCACGCCAGTTATACATGCGGTCACAACCTTAGCCGCGTCATAGCGATAGCACACCAGAAATTGCGACATCGAAGACTATGGCAGTAGCAGGTCATACAGACTCAGAAGCTAACCCTATTCTCATTTTTATTTTATGGGTCGTTAGACTTCAAGAACGTCACACTTCCGAACTGTCCCGAAATTGTAATTCAAACGATCAAACACTGTACCCTGCTGCTCTCCTTCGTCTTTACACGCCCCACAAACTCCAACATCGAGGCGGGAGGTCTTTAGGTGTCGGCGAGCGGAAAAAAGAAGGGAACGCCTTGAAAAGGAGTTAACTGCGCCCTGCCTTTTGTGCAGTAGCATCTTGGGTGAGTGATATATGACTTTTCATCGACCTCATCCCGCCACTCGTGTCCAATCGTTTGAAACGAGAGACCTACCGCACGCCGCTGAAAGGAACCTTGCACGTCAGTTGGAAATCGAGAGGACGTACTTTACTGTCAACTGATGAGATGTCGTCTGATATTTGGCAACTAAATACTCCACTACACAGCAGAATAAGAGATCCCCTCAACTCTTCTTACTTCATAAACCCGAGCAGAAAGCCCAACGACATCATAACAGAAATAGCAATGGCGAAAAGAGTGCTCACACAGAAAAGGAAATGGATAAAAATATATGACATTAGTTTGCATTCAACATTTTTAAGATTGATCTGAATCATTTTATGACCGTTATTACTACCATCGTATAAATAGCTTATTGTGTCAGCGCTCTGATTTTTTTTGACAGTCAAGAAATTTAATTTAAATTACTAGAGGAGTTTTTGAGGAAAAAAATATTAGATATTTTGAAAGCTATAGTTACGTTTGGACCGGTTTTGCTCATATCTTTATTTGGGCATTCCATCGTGAAATATAAAACTTGTGCTGTATGAAATATAACGAACAACCTTTGAGCTTTTTCAATCCTCTCATGAGCATTCGCGATATCTAAGCCATACTCCGTATTATACAGAATTATCAATGCCTCAATATCATTTCAAAACATCCCAAATCGCTTACGTTGTACAAAATGTAGTTAGCTAAACGTATCCTTTGAGTTTGATCAAAATCACCTTTGATCACAATCTCTTAATCAAATTTACAGATAAAAAATCCTTAGATCCTTTCTCGTTTCGGTGGCTACGAAGTTGTAGACCAAATTCAGTTCGTCATTTGTTGTAGAAACTGCGATAACCTTTAAAAAATCGGCTTTTTGCTTTAAAGAAGCGTAGAAGAACATAGCTTCTTAGACCTAAATTTCCACTAATTAGAACTTTCACATAAATATTTATGAAGATCGAGAGTTAGCTTATCATGTTAATGGAACACATTGGAATTTTAAACGGGAGTGTTATGGTCCCTACCTTCTTTCAATTCCTCGAAACCGCTCATAACCTTGATATAACTCGGATTAAAGACACCCACACACACATTTTTGAGTCACAAAAAAGGGTTTTCAACGTCTTTTTGCCCCCCCTTCCCCCCCAATAATAATGCGTTCTTAATCTTTTATACTGCGATATCTAGTACGACGCTTCACACAACTTTCTACAACTCCGATAAATTTGACCTTAATCTGCAACCGTCACATTCGTTAAACCCATTTCTACTGAAACGTTTTGCTGAGTACGAAAGGTCAATACTTGTTAGCCAAACGTACTCTACAAGCTTGATCGAAATTGTATGGTACATTTCCGAGAAAATTTGAAAAATAACTTTTAGCGTTCGAAGAATGTAAAATTTTGAGAAACTTTGAATTATATAATCGATAAAAGAACGTCTCATAAATCACTACAGGAAGCTATAATTTGTCTTCCTTTCGGGCCGGTTAAATTCAGTATGTTACGCACTGTGAAGGATTGAGAAAAAGTCATTTTATGGCGCGTATCGTATCTCAGCGGTCAGAAGAACATTTACGGAAAACACCATGTAGGTATTGAACTCAATCTCTATAGCAAGAGTTAGAAAAATCTGCTCAACCCAATATTTTATTAGCTTCCCCCGCCTTTGCTTATGTTACCGTGACATAGCCCATAATTGGTTGTTTGAACTCATAGGAAGTTACCCGGAGATAAATTAAGGCTTGATGTGGATTGTAACGGCTTCGCAGATTCAGCCGAAGTTATCACCAATAATGTCACATCCAGTGTAGAATAATCAGCGATTCATGAGAAACAAGTTTGTGACGGAGGCAATCGATAGATTCATATTTGGATGGTTACTCAAAATCGTTTTTCAACTGTTCAAGTCTCATTACATAAGCAACTTCGGCGAACGTGCATATCTTCACATCCAAATCAAACTTACTGGAGCAACAAGATGGTTGGGGGGGATTCCTTTCACGAAGAAGATCCCTTCTCTCGTGTCCGCGACCCCGCGACGTCGCTCCTTCTGACTAGCTAGAGGTGATCCATGGGACATCTAGCCACGCCCAAAAGCCCTCTCCTCACTACCATCCTTTGACATCTCCGCTCATCGCTTCGTCTCTATTTGTTGTCGTTGGCTTCCCCACTGTCATTTCCACAAATCCTTTGAGGCATCGGCCATTGAAACGATGAGCGCGAGAGGTTGAGATCGAATGGGGTTAGTTTTTTTCTTATTTAAGCAAGTTTCAGTAAAACGGCAATACTGAAAGATCGTTTACAAATGCTGATATGTTGCGACTTGAATTAAACAGTTCTTCACCAACGAAAAACTGGTAGCATAGAAAGGAAATGTGAAAAGGAACGAAAGTAACTCAGGGGACTGGGAGTAATATTTTGGCAGAATAGCCTGTGACACTTCAGAAACCAGTAGATATCTTCTTTCGTTTCAAATTTGATAATAATAAAATATATAGTAATACACCCACCGCCAGTTGAACGTTCTTCAAGAACGTCGGTGTGGGATTTTCTCAGTTCTCCGTGAATTTTACTATGCCTGTAGAAGTTCAACATTTACAACACGAGCTCTGTCAGATGAATAACACAAAATAATCAAAAATATCTGGAGCGACGTATCGCAGAAATTTAATGAGTCCCACGTAAATTCCGCGATTTGTGTTGCTCTGCCAGATACTTGAAATATTTTGTCCTACATAGAAACTGGTGGCGCTCAAGATTTCAGAATTTACTGACTATTATGGACTCTTACTTATGCGACGGCCATTAATGAGTGATCAGTCCATAAGTGATTGATGGAACGATTTTTTTGAAAACGATCACAGCTCTGGAATTATTGCGTAAAAACTGTGAGAAATGGTAATAAGTGAAACGCCGATCGTTTGAACTCCAGAATTTCTGGTGTTGCTGTTAGTTATGGACGTTATTAAACCATTCATAGTACAGGTAGTTTATTGGGATACTGCACTGATTTTTCTGTCAATGAGCAGGATATGATAAGGCAAGAAAATACTGAGCACATATTTTTTTCTTGCTACTTATAGCTGTCCATACAAAAATTCATCATAATATATCACCTGTTTTTAAGAAGGAGACATGTGGTGTTAGGATCCCTATGACAACTACAGTTCGAGCTAATTTAGGTCAGCCGTTATTTCACACAGACCCATACGCCTTTTCCTCAAATGGCGTTTTCGGACAAAGTTTCCACAGCTCATATGCCACACTGACTTTGATCAACCCGACGGATTCTATTTTATCAATCTATACTCGTATCCTGTACATTTACTTTCGTAATTGTCCGTTCGACGGAAGTACAATGTAAAATACGTAAAATAGTATAGTTCCAGCATCACAAGTTTGTTTTTGAAATTACCAATTTTGGTTAATTCAGAGGGTACTTCGTGTTGACCAGCAGCAACATTTCGTTCACCATAAAAGCTTTTGTGGAAATGGGCTTATGCACTTTTAGTGTATGCACACGGGGCGCATCATCCAATTTACAAGGGTTGAGGAAAGGTGACTGATGCTTCGCACTAGATATTCTTCCGCAGCATCGAATAGTGCTAAGGTTGGGTGGTTTCGTGAGCCGAGTGTCTCACGATCCGCGTGATGCCTTATTCGCCTAACTTTCAAACCCCTCGACAAATGTTGTCCAATGATTCGATAATCCACGGCCGATGTCGCCGAAAGTAATGAACCCCTAAGTTTTTTGTTTCCGAAGTTTGAAATATTCCGTCTGTCCGGGAAAAATCAATAATTGACTTTAGAAAGTTCCGCTCAAAAAAACTCTTCTCTCTCACCTTCGACTATTTCGATAACTTCATCGTGGAGACCGTTCGTCAAGGAGTACGGAGTGACCGGCCTGCGGGTGAGAGCGATTAGGGCCATCGTCACGTCTGCAGTTCAAATTGTTTAATGCTCCGCCCTCCCAGTTATTTGACGATGTTGGCGGGCTTTTGTTAGAGATCGATGCCGCCTTCTCATTGTGGTACCGCCGGTATTGTGCCCATCCTCTCCGTCTACAACTCGATAACTTCCTCCACATATCGATCCTTTTCCTATGCGCCCTTAAGGAATTCGTATGGAATCCCTATGTTTTTTAAGAGGCTCTAAAACCTTTTGTGCGACGCGTCTCACAACTTTTCTCCTATAAAGCTACATTTATTCGCTGTTTTATACTATAATTATTTTTTCTGAGTTGAATCAATTGAATCGTGCGGAGGTTGGAATTTACGACAGATGTGTACTTTTTCTCATCTACTCATCGACAGTCACATCTGTCTGAGTTATTAAAGGTTTGCGACTTTCAGGCTGGTAGTGTTTTTGCAGGTTTCAGATCAATAGATTTGGAAGTGAAGAAGATGGTCACAGTAATTGCCGTTTAGATGAAAAACTCCTCTGAATTCCTTAGAATGGTCACACTCTGTTTGTATTGCAACCCATGAACTGCTCTGCCTGAGCTGCCCTTCCATATTTTAACCAACGGGAGTGACTTGAGAGTGTATTTGTGGTGAACAGCGGAGATTGTATGCATACTCTGCATAGCTATTGGTTCCGCCTCTCAGCAGTTGGCACTACCAATAAAAGAAAACACCATTTATTAAACCATGGTTTGGGTGAAGTGGTAGGTACTGCATTCGTATCACACACCATTATTAGGCAGACCATTTTTTTCTAGGATGGCAGTTGGAAGGTTTCTGAGTCTTCTGTCACAAGGGTGTTTTAATTGCGAGCTGTAGTTTGAATTCGTGCACGGCGATGCAGTTGTCATGCGTTTGTAATTGGTGGTTTCATTAATTTCAAAGCTGGCATTTGAGTGTTAAATAGCGAGTTTGGTTTGGATTTCCCATCGTCTTTCTCAACAGACGAAGACTTTCAAACATAGCATTAAGTCTGGTTAATTCGTTTCAACGAAGCTTTCAATGAGTGATGGTCCCATCACTATGACGAACCACCCGCGATGTGAAACAACCAAGTGCTCGCCTGATTGATTTTAACTGGACGCCATTTCAGACTGACGGGAAGTCCGAAAGCCGAAAAGTTTTGATAGGTAACGAATCCTTTTCGAAAAATAACCAACGTTCGAGCGGCCCTCATTAGTCAACCTGCGGTGAAAGCCGAATAATGAGTCAGGCGTGAAATCTCATCTTTCCGCCGAGACCGGATTAATTTGGATAACATGAGGGAGACTTTAACGCCTTGGCGTAGCGACATCATGCTACAACCTTCCTCGTGATTTATCGACTAGTTCACTATTTTTGTACTTAACGGGATAGTCAGGAACAACAAGTCGCTCGGTGGCGCAGCGTTGTAGTTTAAACTTAATATTTTCCTTCATAAATCTCTCCTAATCGTATTTGGTCTTCTAGACAATTACTCAACTGCGGTTTTAATATTAGACTTTAAAGGTCGACATTTCTTCGGAGTCACTGGAGCTGTAACACTGGTACCGATGCCCAATAAGGCTTCGTGTCTAATTTCAAAATATATTAAATAGCAAAAGTCCAGTACACCGAACCTCCAAGTGGTCGGGCCTCCCAAGAATTCTAACAAAGAAAAATATATTTTATGACGACTTGAGACAAACCAAATAAGATCCAACTTGATCCCTCTGTTTTGCGATTAAGCGATTAATTTAAAATTTTCAAACTCAAGATTTAAAATAGTGGAAAATTCCAAACTTCCAAGCTAGGAAAATGTTGTAAACTTTTTTAATCCTATAGAATGCGTGCCAGTTTCAAGTTTCCTAAGTTCCAGTACCAAATCTTCACAAATTGTGTCCTTCGAAAAATTTCACATGTACCATGCACGAATCTTCATGGAACCCGGTTAACCAAAAGTGCGACGTTATGTCCAACCAGATAAATACGAGCGACATCACCAAAAATATGTACGCTATATATCCGCTATAACTCAGATTTCAGCTACAATTTTTTAATAAATCTCCCCGTAGGGTTTACGCAATTTGAGCGCAGTGCGTACTTGAGAACAAGGAACTCTCTGCAGGAATCAGGTTCTAAGCTGTAAAATAGACAACCTGCATTTTGGTTTCGGAAAATTGTGTTGAATGCATGAAACGTGAAGCACGTTAGTCTTTCGATGGTTTAAACCATTCGATTTGTAAGGCAAACACTCTCCTCATTACACTCGAGCTAAAAATCTAGTGGACTAATTTTTGGGATTTGGACTAACTAACTTTGAACTATTCCCGGTGACTCACGACATAAATGAATTATTTTAGAGCCAAACTTCAATTTTTAGCTCAATTCGTTCAATGTAAAAACGTGCACATATTGCTAGACGCGCCCTAAAACTGTAGTCAAAAACGATTCCTGCACAACGTTCGCTAATCCATTAAATTTTGTTCTCTGAAAACAGTTCGGTTACTAGTAGACCCAGAACTCCTTTCCCCGACATTTCCGAAATCATTAAGTTAACGTAACTGTTGGGTGGGTCCGTCTTCGCTGGCTGGTGAGATACAGTGGGCCAGCGCTTTCGATGTAAAGACACCATCGTCTCGCCGTCAAGTCAGTACTCCTATCACTTTAATTTCCGAAATCCATAGTTTCATTTATCAAACAGTAAGTTTACAACCTCAACTCCCTTTCTTTATGTAGTCCTAACTTCTGCAACTGCCCTGATTCGTGTCCATTTCAATGAACAAACTCATTCATTTTTCCGGGGTTTAGAAAATTGGTGTGACTCTTCGCACGAGATATTTGTAAATAAGTCAATTTGAAACCGTTGCAGTAAATACAAGTTAAACCAGCTTGATTCCGTTGCTATGCTATTTTTCAACAAAGTCTTTCCCAATTCTTCTATCTCCAGGTCCTAGTTCGGGAGACGAGAGTGACACCGAGTCAGAGCCTGGAATCCCGTTGAAAAGGAAACAGCGAAGGTCTCGAACTACTTTTACGGGGGAACAGCTCGAGGAATTGGAACGAGCTTTCCAAAGAACTCAATACCCCGACGTCTACACCCGCGAAGAACTCGCTCAAAAGTAAGCCTCCGATTTCCCGCTACAGCGCCATTATTTCGACGCTCTTGAACAATCAAACTATACGAGCGTAATTGTATGTAATTGAAAATGAATTGCTCAATCTCATTTTTAGAACGAAACTGACTGAAGCGAGGGTTCAAGTTTGGTTCAGCAACAGGAGGGCGAGATTGAGGAAACAACTGAACTCCCAACAGCTCAACGCCTTCAATTCCATGTCTCTCCAAACGGCCTTCCCTCCGCATCATCCCAATTACCACCATCCGGATCATCATCCACCGAACTTCTCCTCACAAGGTACACATCTTTCTAACAACTCTCACAATTTGTAGTGTCCTTAAGTATAAAAATCAGGAAACTTATGCAATTGGATGAAAAAAGTGTGTATTCTCCACATCTTTACGTTTTAGTCATCTGAGTGCAAACACAACGCGTGACAACATTATCCCTGTGAAAATGAACTGAGTATGGGTTCGTGTGTTTGAGAACCCAATTGAGAGATAACCTTGGTACTTGGCAGCTGAAAAAGCAAATCCGATGTCTAAACTAACTGTAGTTGACATACTGACTAAACCATCATTTGTTGCTCCAAAAGTGGCTATAACATTTATAAACAATAAATTAAGTAAAAATGTTAATGTGTTGTGAGGGCAGGTCTTTATAGTGTGACGGTAACATAAAATTTGCAGCATCTTTGGAACTATTACCGTACACGGAAAAGGAAAACGATAACCTTACAGTTTGCTCTCTTTGCTGCATCAGATATTTAAGAGATGTAATGTGATTGGAATTGATACATCAAATATATAGTACACACATAAGATAAAATCAAGTGTTTAAGAAGCAGCTGGATCGTACGCGTCGACACAGAATAAAAATATTGCAGAGTGAAGAGGTAACAAAAGTGGCCAAGAAAATCTAAACTGAAGCGTACAACTCACATTCCAAGAATCCTCGGTGGTTTTATTTAATAGTTGAGTCGTAATTTCTGCAAATTGCATTTTAAACAACTGCAACATTTCCGAGGTGTTGGTACACAATAGCGCAAGCACTATTTACTAATTCAATACTTGAAAATGAGTTGAATAATGTGCTAAGCGTGAATTCCGTATCACAGGCTTCAAATTATGTCGTAATAGGTGGAGGGGTGTAACTGTCGGGGAATCAATAGCTCAAGTTGCCCATCATACGCACTATTAGTTGGCTTCAAGCGCTAGAGAAGACTAGAAACCCGATCCGAGATAACCCCGAACGACGAGATTGCCATTCACGATTTTTTGAACCACGCTCAGTGATTACAGACATCTCAAGTGTACAAATTACGAGAGCTGGGCCGGGGGTGAGGCCTGCGCGGAGCATTACAGGCATTAAGGGGTCCCTGTAATAAAGGCCGGACTTTGCCGAAAAGGAAGCCCCCACAGAGATCTTATAGGTACATTTCATTTCGGTATCTATTACGGTTATTTCGAGGTTGCGTCGTATTTTTGGGCTTCGGGGTTCGGAAGGGAGGGGAACAATTTTGGGAAGCCTCGCACCGTTGGAAGGTCGCCTGAAGTTTGGCCAACGAGCCTTTGAAATTCGATTTATCGGCGTAAAACCATCTGGGTTTCTCATGAAATAGTTAGCATTTATGAGCGGTGAAATATAACTCAAGTCATAGTTTAATTAAAAACAACCCAAGAAATTTCGGCACTCAAACCGTCGTTCCTCTTGATCAACTGCGAAAAAAGTGCAGATTTTTAATCATAAATCGCGCTCACACGACGAGAATTCTCTCAAAAATAAAAGAGGTAGTACAATAAGCTATCTACTAGTATACGGTAGACGTTTAATAATGGTAAGATAATCGAGAACAACCTTAGAGGTTGCGGAATTTAAGCTAATTTCGCTTTAATGACTAACTTTTTTACTTCTTTAGCACTGCTCGTCTGGTCACTGAGGCCTTACGGGTCCATCATAACACTTTCCTCCCAACTATTGGAATTTAGATTAAACTGCAACAGTCTGAATTGCCCACAGTGTTTCGTAAAATGTTACTTCAGTCGTTATAGATTTTAAAGGGTATCGACAATGGTCGTTAGATCAGAAGGGCGTGGGCTCGCAAGGGACCCCGTCGATACTCCTTCACGAATTTTATCGAAGTCGACCCCCTACCCTCCATTTTTCAAGGCCCGCCATGTTATCGCTCTTTGTACTGCTGCTATTGAAACTTAGAGCAGCTGAACCCGTAATTTAAAATGGCCTCGCTCGCTAATGTAAGCGGAGATATCGGGCCGTGTCGAGGGGGATATTTTAAAGTCTAATTCAGGTCACTTCGAACCGGCGACTAGTTCGCTAATAAATTCACATTAGTGCAGCGAAACGAGCGATGAATTTCAAACATGAGAAAGATGCCATTAGTTGTTTTATCAATTTATCTTCGAGGGAGGGTGATTAACGAGTACAAATGATTATTTCGTGACACTTTCCATTTTCTGGGGTTCGGGGGACTAGTGAGCATAACTGGAACTGACGCTGTGGAGGTACAACGATGTCCTACATCTTCAGGTAGAGAATCGTTGAGTGCTCTCCGTGATTCACACACACTTTTCCTAACACATCTTCTATGAAACTAGCTGACACCCTTTCGTCTGAAATTCTTAAGTCTTCCGATGAGAGTAATTCCATTAAAGTATTTGTTGAACTCTTTAAACTAAGCTTTTCATAACCAAGTCATACTATTCCTACGTTTAAAAAAAATTTAAATAGCGGGCATTATTGTTTATTTAATAAACCTTACAGTTGTGATAATATAAATTTTGATGATAAGAAATTCATAACTCACAACAGGAACAGCTAAAGAGCATTCCAGTTGTTGTAACTATACGAAGAATTCACAATAAAGAACCAGTTTAAGAATAAAAAAATATCACACAACAAAGAATCTAAACAAAATAATATCCGGAACGATAATGCACAATAAAACGAAAGTAGTACCCTGCCGTTATTGATAAATCCGGAAAATGATCACGTAATGTTCGGCAGATCTTCCATCCTTCAACCCTTGCAATGATCTCTTGAGTAACTAACGCAGTAACAAAACAACCCATAGATTCAACAAAGGCAGAATAATGTGGCGATGGCATCTCGACTCGAAGATTTACGAGCCTGCCGAGCCTGCACGTTCAGTTCACAGTTGGTTATTATTCGTATTTGAAATCGTAACTTACTCAACGAATAAAGAGAGATAACGATCAATCTTTGGTTCGATGGATCCATCAAAAACCCTCTCAACGACTTTAACCGTCTTGAAGCCACCCCTTATTACGCAGCGAGGAAATAACTAGGTGTTGGGCTCTCAACACTCGCTCGGCTGGATGGTGAAGACCTGGACTGGGATATCAACTGATACTTAAGGCCCGTTGATTATTGTTTTCACCCCGTCATTTCCGATCTCCGACCACCTAATGGTCTTTCTGAGACGTCCGCGGATTCATTTTTGGGCATTGCAGGGGGTTGTTGAGCTCCTCCCAGACTCATCGAGCTTTTCCTTTTTTATCGCACGTGTTGGTTAATTTAGATCGATTTCGTATTTTATTTGGAGTTAAGAAATCTTGTGCGAATCATGAAGGGAAATGACCAAATGAGAAGCTGACGCCTCAAATTACAACAGAAAAAAATTGTGATTAGATTTTTATGGCTTCCTCCCAAGTTTTTCTGTTGTTTTTATAAAGAGATTATTCCTTTTGGTCTTACCATAGATATTTTTTGCATTATTTAAAAAGAAATTCTTCTTAACAGATCTTAGAAAAATCAATTTAACACAGATCTTAACCACTTCAATTGTGTAAAAAATGCTTTTAAAAAATAGCCTATTGAAAGAGAGTTGTATTTGTGTTGGAATTACTAGACGCATCCTCCCTTTTTCTTTTAAAATTACACAAAAAGCATAATTCGCCCTTTTTGGTTTTGTCGTTATAAACTTTGTATTGCAGATCTTTTTCGGCTTTATTTAAGAACCAGGTAATTAATAGAAAATGCCAATCATCCTAATTACTTGAAAAGAGATACATGGTTTGGCTGACGATGGATTTATTTTTAAAAACCTCTTAGTCGACTCAATTATCTTAAAAGAAATCTCGTTAAGGACGTTTTTATTTTGGTTAAAAGGGGCTCTTTTTTTGTTTGGTGAAAGAAACACAACTTCATGTTCTTTCCTTTTTTGCCAGTTACATATAAGAAAAACAGTTTTGTACAGCTAGCTAAGCTGAACTTTATTGCTAGCTGCGTATTCCATTGCATTAAGCTGTCAATTCTTCAGCTCAAACACTATTGCACAAACACAGCTCAAACTCTTCCCCTTAAACACCACTTAATTTTAAAGTTATCACTTATGAAAACAGGTTAGGCACTTTGCGAGCTCCTGTTTTTTCGTTCTCAAACGTTTTCAGCCGATTACGCAGCTTTCCTTTTTACTTCGCAGGGCTAAGAAACGTAAAAAAGTGAAGAAGAGGGACTCTTTTCAGTATATTAATCAAAATATACTTGATTTGGTTTTGTTTATAGGACAAGCGCCATCCTGGATGTCACAACAATCGCCCTACTATCCTGCAGCGACGACCGCTCCTAATCCACCTTCTGGCTACCCTGACGGTTATCAGTCTTGTTCACAGGCCTGGCCGGTCAGAACGACGCAGCCCAAAACCACCTCCGACCCGTGGGCAGACACTTACAGGTGAGCTCCACTGTTTAAAACCGACGCTTTCTAAGTAAAGAAAAATGCAGAAGCGCTATTACCGTCCAGTAAAATACATGTATATAGATATGCGTGAGGCTGAATTGCCGATTTCTGTGGTGCGTATCAAGCTATTGCACACTCCTCAATAAAAATGATGGAAACCGTAATAGAAAATGAAATACTTATAACACACACCAATCAATTTGAGCTTTTGGCCACGCCATGAAAACTGGTAGTTATGGCAACAACGAAAAAAGCGGCCTGGCTGACGATATTTCTTTTAACACCTATTTTCAGTTTTTGGAAATCAGATAGTGACCGAGAAATGTTTCCATGTTCGTGGTGGGACCGAATGAGAGTAAGGAAATGAACGAAATGACGCGCGGCATTTGTACGATGTGGGTTTACTATTAAACCTGGCATGGTGCACTACATGATGCTGTGGGAGGAGTGTAACGGCCAATATTCTGAAATGGCTGCAACTGAGACGGCGAGGTTCAACCATTCTTGTAGTAACGTGAAACCCTTCATCTCAGTTATAATGCTTACAACCGTTACTGTCACATGTCTAGCAGCCTTACAACGCTCTTTTACCTGAAATGGCTTCAAGTGAACATGTGCATAGATGTAAAGGGTACGTTGGGATGTGGTACGTTAAGGAGCATAGAAAGACATCCATTGGCACACATGCAGATGATACTATTACAACGCTACATCATGGACGAGAGCGGTCAAAAACGCTGCAAGCGGCGTTATGGCAATCAAGCAAACGTACACGTCATCCGTCTCTCTAAAAACAAGCAACAATTTATATCCAATCGTTAACTGGTATTGGAAGATCTCGTGAGCTACTCAACGTGGACTGTCTCTCAACACGATAGAGCTAGACGAGTGAGTGTAATGTGGATGGCAAGAGTGTGTACGAGTGTTTTCTAACACCTGTGAAGGATGTATACTTGTATTTACATCGGCTCTCCTTCCTTGGCGCTCTCAGCCATGTGCGGAAAAGCGCGGGAAGGGCGAGAGCAATCATATTTGCGAGGCTTCGAGCTCCTTATTCCCATTCTGATTCTTCACACGCTTTGCGACGTATCAATCAAGCCTCTCCCTTATCAGCCGAGTTTTTAAGTTTAGTGTTTTCCTCCCTTCCTTGAATATTGTTGGATAATGGTGAGTAAACCCTTGTTTATTAACCCCCTTGCCACAATATTGTGCTTCATAATGATCCGAGCAAATTAGGTTACTTTGATTTAATATTAAAAGGAGTTTGACTGATTTATTTCATTTCTATTTATTCGATTAAATTCAAAGTGGGTCTTATTGCTTTCATAGTTCCATTTCCTTGCTTTATCCTCAAGAAGAGTTATTTATTTACTTGATATCTGAGGTGAGTTTAGAGAGTTCTTGTCTGATTAAGTATATTGGGCCCAGACACGAACTATTATAGTGCAGAACCACTGTACACATCACACACCTAAAAACGTCTTAGGACCACATCGGTCGATCATGTTCTTTACATGCAGGCTTCAATGTAGGCTTCCGTGAAAGGTACTCTGCACCACAAATGACGTGTTGGTTCATTGTACTTCCTATAATGGTGAGCGGTGGCTATAGAATAAGCCATCAAACCTGTCAGAACTGTCTGGATCCTGGAAGGTATGAGATTTCCCAGGCGTCTACTCTGCTTAGTTTTACACTGCAGTTTCTGGGAAAAGGGAACATGAATCGGCGTGTTGAGGAGAGGGGGGGGGGGTCGCACGGCACATCACCTGGCCCGGCACAACTCCATAGTCTTGCTCATTTGTACATACTGGTAGCCTTACAGCGATGCTTGTTCCCTCCTGTCAACGGTCAAACATTCAGTCAATTTCGAACGGTTCACGTTTAAAATTCACCCCCACGACCGGCAACGCCTCAGAAATGACAGCGTTTTGAAAAATATGGAGGTTTTCGAGCGCGATGAAATCTATTTGAGGCTCCGGTTCGAGTTGAACCGCAATCTTTCAATGAGTCAAATTAGCTTCATATTAACGTTCTCGCATTCATCACGAAAAGAATCCCATTAAACTCCATCCTGGGAGGTAGAACTCCAAGTCGTTGATGTAGACAAATCTACTGCAGGAGTGCGCGGGTGAAGTAACAAACTGACGTCACGGAGGTTCAACCCTGAATCCTAATGTGTCTTCCAGTGCTCCCTTTAATATATTCATACTGTCTATCCCTCGGTTTTGATTAACTATTTGTTATCCGTCTACGACGACGGGTGAATTTGTTTCTTGAGTTTATTTCTTTTCCTTCTAGAAGGTTTTGGGAAAGTCTGCCCGATGGAGCGGCATCCTTTTGGATTTAATGACATTTAGTTGCAACACGTCAAACCCACTTACTCACCTCATCCCGCCGAACTCTCTCCCTGGCAACTCGCTCACGGCAACGAGTTTTTCGTGTTTTTAACATCAACCGAGAACACCGTATTTATCACACTGATTTCACTGGAATTCATTGAGATAATCATAGTTTTCCTGATGAACAGATTTTTACGAAACAGCTCGTGGACAATGGTCTCGATGATCTTGGGGGGGGGGGGGGGAGGCGTTCAACTGACTGCCAGAGGACGTTTTAAGGGGAATAATAACTGCAATAGTTCAAGATACCATCTGAGTTTGATTCTAATCTTTTCATCCGTTGTTAAAAAGTTTAAAGAACTGTATCGCATATCGTCCTTGTACATCTTTTCTCTACCTTGCCTACATTTGATCAGAACGAAGCACTTGTAGCTAGGATACAGTTGATTAAATTCAGGTCGGAGTTTATCTTGGAAGATTTGAAAACGTTTAAAAAACTGATTCAATTGGCGCCTTAGAGGAACATCAGCGGAAAATAGTTTGTAGGTATGAATAGTTGAAATCATCCAGTAACTGAATCGCTTAAGCTGTTTTCGAAAATAGATCAAACACTGCTGGCTCCAAAGGCTACCACCTTCTTCACAAAAGATGTTTATGGGGTGTAAAAATTCGGTATTAACGAGTGAAAGAAGCGTTTCAAGTGTTCAGGATATTATTAAAACGGGTTTCAAGAAAAATTCGATAAAATCCTATTTTTGGTACAGGTTATCTGATTCAGGGTTTTTATGGTGAATTAATTGAGTTATCTTATTATTGTAGTTTGGCTATGGGACTAATATGGTAATTGGAATTTACTTGTAATCGTAAAGACTTACAAAGAGCCTTCATAAAAGCTTGGACACTCCCAGTGGTTTTGCAACCTGTTGAGTTTTACGAGTTGTTACCACGTAGTTGAAGGATATATCGAGGGACATGTTTCGTCAGTTGCGGTGTGTTTGTCGATGGCGCGGAAGGGTTCGAAAGGGTTGGCACCCAACCATTGGGTCTTGGCGGGGGCCAGGGAAAGATGTGAGGAAGGTGACACCGGAGGGGCCGAGTGGTCGCTTCGAACTGTCGGCATCCCAACTCCTGATTACAGGGCAGAAGAAGGAAGGTGGTGCCGCTGCTAACAGCATACTATCATCTCTCTTTCATCTTCTCTTCCTTCCACGTACGTGGTCCAGGTCTCCGCCCACATCTCATCGCCACTGCCCTCTTTACAGCCCCGTAGGTGGCATATCGTTTTATTCATTAGTTTTATTAGCGTTTATCTCTCATCTGTCGACGGCTATTTGTTTTATAACAAAGACGCAAACACATTCACAGAACGACTTTAATGGATAGTTCCACACATTTTTCCAAGTTTATGGGTAGCTCCTCACACACACAACCGCCAATTATTGTCCAATTTCATACACACATCTTCAATTTTTAATTCTGCACACTCATCCGCAAGTTGAGTGGAAAAAAAACCAGTAAAAATGATATTTATTGAATTGAAAGTTTTACTAAGAAACAGGCAGTGCTTACAGTTCCAGAATTTATTTGGTTGTTCCTGCTTATGTCACGACTTTTATTGATAATAATTATTCGGCAGGCCGAATTAGCTGGGTTTTTTACCTCCCAAATTTTCGCACTAAGCCTAACGGACCAACGAACCAACCCCCTTTGTTTATATATGGAAAGTCCACCTCTTCAGTTTTTTCCGATTGACAAAGGATTTCCCCCTGTTCTGAGCTTTCAAAAACGATACTTTTCCAGTCCTATCCCTCCTTTACTTTTCCCTTCTCAACAGACAACAGCTGTTTCCCAGTTCTCCCAACACATTCGACTCTCTTGTCTCTCAGTCTCATAACTCTTTCTCTTTCTTTCTTTCTCTCTCTCTCTCTCTCTCTCTCTCTCTCTCTCTCTCTCTCTCTCTCTCTCTCTCTCTCTCTCTCTCTCTCTTCTCTGTTCTTTCTTCTCTCATGAGTACTCATGATACTTATTTTTGGGGATGTTCCTACTGTTCTGATTCTGATTCTGATTACCCAATTGTTTATTATATTCTTGCTCAGGGTGATTATGACCTATACTATTCAACCTAACGTCGACAAATGCGAACAATACAACATAGCTATATGAAAAATTCGAGAAATCACAACTAATTTGCAAACGACAATGTTTGTAGAGCAAAACCTTTCCTGATCGAAAAATAACTAACTGGTGTGATTTAAGAAGACTGAAGCAATTACCCAAAACGATATTGCACAAGATTTGATTTTTCAAGACTTATTTTCAATGAACCCACTGGCAACCTTGGAGCAGTCCTACACTTCTCAGACTTGACCCGTTCGATTCAGTGGAAGACGGACATGGACATTGCCGACTGCCGTACAAGACTTGATGTTTCCATCAATATTTCCGATAAGTTCCTGGTTATTCAGCTTGACACTGTCTCACATTTTCGAGCCGATATCATTTGATTCAGCTTTGAAAAGTGCATACTGGAGTACAACGGAACAACGAAAATTGATATTTTCTAGGCTACGCTAGGAGATTGGCACGACGCGTCGAGCCGAACCGACGGTTTGTTGGAGTTAGACGGAAGGCAGTGTGAGAAACGAGGCCGAGAGCCGATGCTCATATCGATATAAGAGGCGAGCACAACTAGTACTAAAACAGAATTTTTGTGCGAAAGTTTTTTTAGACCAAGTTTGAGGCAAAATATGGACTGGCAGGCGGCTGGACATTGCCGATTGGGAATTCTCATGCCTTGAAACGTAACGTGTCAAATTTTGAAGGAGGATTTGTAAAATGTTGCATTTTTCTGATCGAAAATAGCTGCTGTATTGTTCAGAATAAATGATAAAACCAAAAGTCAGTCAAAGAACCCACAATAGTCTTAATTTTATGCATTCTTGAATTGTTCCCAAACAATTTCTAACTGTCAATAAAGTAAAGAAGTTAACGTGCCAGTATGATGGTTGAGCCTTCTCTGAGTAGACTGCTATGGGACTACCGCCGGGTTATTTGAGACTATTCACCTGAAATGTTTAATCTACATCGTAAGAGCTGTTTTTGAGATACCATCGTTTATCAAAAATATTACTGTGAAGAGGCGATGTGAGCTTACTGATCCAAGACCAGTATCCCGCATGAATGATTAATACACGCAGTTAAGACCGTTCCCGAACCTTTCAAACTACTGGGCCGTATGGAAGGATACATGAGAACCCAGGGTGCACCCACCATGCAGGGTTCTCAGAGGGCTGGAAAGAAGAACTGCCATCGCACAGATCCAATGCGCTGAATGATTGTCAAAGTTGGTCAATTCATAGGTCACTAGAAGCAGCCCCCCCCCCTCCTACGACCCATAGGTTTTTTTTAAAAATTGTGAAAAAATAATATGAAAAATATACCGTACCTGCTTATGTAAAAATAAAATATAAAACATTACAATAGATTAAATCATGAATACTTGGCTAGTAAAAGATATCATGAGCGTTTGATTTGAATTGAACACTCAAAATGTTTTTTTCATTTGAACCTTGAGTAACCTCAAAAAATTGAAACCTGAGATGCACATTTCCATGAATCTGATAGAGATTCCTACAGAAGTGGACTTGTATAATGAATACCGTCAATTCCCACCAATTTGAGGCGATGGACAGCGTGGCACGTTTTTTAAGTCTTTTTTATTCCTAATAAATTTGCCCGTGCGAAAAGGCTCACCGTGAGAATAACGCTGGCTCCAAAAGGTTTGGCGTTTAATGATCATAATCAAGTTGGCTGGGCGTTTAAAAGCTGACGGACCTAGTTATTCCATTCCTCAGTTTTTCACTGCGGTAATGAAGGGAAATCACAGTTGACAGGCTCCGCCGCCAAAATGGATTAGGTTGAGTGATTAGAAGAGGGAGTCCAAGAGGAAGCTACCTGTTAGTTACCTCATTCCACTTCGACTCATCCACCTCGGGACGGGCCTAGTCGACTCCCTGCAAGTCCTCGTAGACTCCTAATTGATGGAACCTCCTCCCCCCTCCTCTGCAGACCTTTCCTTTAATTTTTCAAAACCGTCCATCATTTCAGTGAACGAGCCGAAGTGTTGCGATAACAAGGGAGAACTCTCAGACGTCTGTTATCATCTCGGAAGTCTGAACGAGGGAAACAACCTTCCAAGAGGCGACTCCTGCTTTCGTTATTTCTTCCAACAGGCCTCAACTGTGGGGTCTTCGTAAAATTAGATTTTGACTGAAACTCCATACTCGAATGTCAATTTCGTCGAACTTCTCCAGCCAGAGGAACTGTAGGTTGTGGTAACTAAGACGGTGGCACCTGTGAATCAAATTATGTTCCTCATCAAAACTTTTAGGTCTGGAATTTTCCATGTCCCGTCAGGACATCACAGGGGTCATCGGTGAAGGTTGGTTATTGCCTGCCTATGTGTAAGTAGCTTCTGGTTTGGATTAGTTCGGGAGAAAGAATCCCCACCCTGTAACAACCAACAACCGGCAGTTGCAAATAAAACAGAAATCAATGAGCTGTAGATAAAAATACTAAATGAACAGTTTTCAAACTTTGGCACTCTTACGTACCTCCAAGTTCTATTTTACAAGAATATTGTTAAAAATTCGTGTTGCGAGGAGCAGTTTCGCCGGATTTGAGGACAGGACTACAATCCTACGTTAAGCTCTGGGCTGAGACAGAACTGTTTCATTACAAGGACGGCACGCAGTAACAGGCTTAAAAACCTTCGTTTATAAAAGGAATCAAACATGGTGGGTGGCTGCATCTGAAATTCCGCCATTTGTTCCGAACCAACTCGCGAAGGATTAAAGGCGTCAAAACTCGTTTTCGTGCTGTAAACAATAGACGCAGTCTGAGGGGGGAAGCATAATGAATGACGGCGATGGTGACCTTTCAACGCCACGCCTGCTTCCCGATAACATCACGAAGACCGCCATTGTGATAGAAAATAATTCAACTCGGATTATTCACCAATTTGTAGGGCCGAAGTTGTCCACCAACGCCTTTTCTGGCTAATGGGGACTCCTAAGTCCGTCGAACCCCGAAAGCCGCTTTACCCTCCAAAATAGTTCATGAAATATTTCATGGAACCGAGAAATGTTGTACCAACGTCTGAGACATCCTTTGACATGCTTGTTACGATGTTAGTGCGCAGACCACTTCTAATGAAATGGCAGGTACCGGGAGATGCATGGCAGACATCAAAGGACCCTCGATTCTTAACAAAAACTTGCTGTGCACTTACCTATCGGGGATAAATATAATATTTACTGTTGACACGCACTAAACGCGGCCCTCTACCAGGCGACGAGCCGTCTGATTATACATGTTAAATATTTAAATATCCAGCGACTCAGAATTTTCCTTAGCCACACATACATACATCACTTTTTATCGCTCTACCAACCATCGGACACCTCTTTTTCACTCAGTACTAACCTTGTGTGGAAATCAGTACCGCTCTTAACGTTTTGGAATTTATCGGGTCGCTAGTTACATCACGATCTTCACTAACTAAACAGGGTATGGCTCATTTATGGTAATTTTTTAAATGGTGACCGCCACTTGCTGTTCTACAATCTCTACAGAGGTAGAAACTGCAAAAAAATGTAGTCATCAGAAGTTGCTCTGGATTATCTTATGTCAGTTATTATACGTCTACCAACATCATTTATTTGCGAGTGCCAGTATCATATGAGCGGGGTTAATGAAGGAAAAGCGATAATGAAATCGATTTTTGACGAAATGCTCAATTAACTGAGCTGCTTTCGTCATTTTTCCACAGAAGAATTTATAGTTCGATTTCTCTATTCAAGTACATTCCCGCCCTGTAAGTAACCTGCAGTTGTCGACTCGCGGCTGAAAGAATGAAAGGAGAGTTCCCACTCGAAGGATCAAATCTCTCGCATGCTCCCTTCATCCTTGAAATAGAAAGAGGGACTCAGTTATTAACTGTGACCTATAGAAGAGCCTCACTATGGTAGTTATTATCTTAATCCAATGAGATTACCTCGAGACGGTTCCCACACTTTTGGTTTCTCATCCTCAGTGACAAAGGAGGCGAGACTCAATTAAAATTGTATCTGAATACGAGTAGAAGCACAGGTTCTTTATGTAAGTCGTCGTCAAAAGGGCGAAACGATTCGGAAATCCTCTGAAGTCTGTATCTCACTCGAGACAGTGAATTTTGACAGCGTCAAGCGAATACATTTTTTTAAACAAGTATGAGCTATCTTTAAGATCACGAACGTGACAGTGAAAAAAATGTTTCAATAAAAACTAACGAAACAAGTGAACAAAAATACGAACTTAAAATCCAAATCGAACTGTGCTGAATAGGAGTGTTTTGCTTCTGACAAGTTTGTTTGGTACAGTGTATAATATACAAATATACACTTCACGACGTAGAAGAGACTCGTAGAGACCATGAAACAGGACAACATGTTGGATGTCAATGTTTTCCTTTTTCGTAAATAAATTAATGTTCATTTTAGTGGAGAAAGCTGAAAAGTACGAGTTCTTTCTAATTATTGCATTGGTTTCACGAAAACCTTGTCGATAATATGTTCGCAAATGTCATTCCCGCTATTTGCACGACTGACTCACACCGTGTTGTTCTTCGAACTACGCTGAATTGATTGCATCAGCCCAAGTACGGAGCACGTGCACTTGTAAAGAATAGGCTTTACTTTGCGACAATGATTCCTACGTAAAACTGAGTGGGAGGGCTGGTGATTGTTGGTAAGATGTGCCGAATAATCTGCCAGCTGCACTTAAAATTGTTGAGGCTGCGAAAAAAGCCGCTTATGGATTCCCGCTTGAACACTTCTCGGGGGTAATTACAATTTTTATTGCCACTTGTTTCACTCAATTTCCTCTTAATTGCCCGTTTCTAACAACAACAAAACAACAAAAAACGCTCACTTCGTCGTCTTTACGATTGTCTTTGTCCGCTTTTGGCTATCTAGGTATTGAATATTCATAATCGTCTTTGATTTCTGTTTGTTTCCAAGCAGTTAGAAGCAGCTGTCGTCACTCGTTTTTCCCGGTTTTCCTCAAGCATTATCAACCACACGTACAAGCAATAACGCTCGGTTAATTGTGTATACCAAACATTTGGTCCTCCTGCTCCGCACTACCACAAGCACTCATGAACTTTTCACAGTTAAAGTGCAAAAATTGTTTTTAAGTTATTGAAAATGACAAAATAATTTATGCATTGTGTTCGTGTACGTGTGACGTATAAAACTATTCACTAATTAATTGAAAATTAATTTCCACATTATCGCCCGAGCTATTTATTCAAGTCCAAAGGCCTTTCTACGAACTAGTATGAAATGAAACGTAATCGGCAGCAAATGTCGTCCCCGTGTGTGTATAACAAGAAGAGTACAATAAAGTATTGAATATTTCTAAGAAACCCGATTTTAGTGCAGTTTTGGTTTATTATTCAATTATTATTAAATAATAACTCTAGAAGAGTGCATTTCGCTTTGCTCACTCAAAATGTTTAGTGTTGATAGAGCAATCATCGAGCTTTCGCTGAGATGGGGAAAGCAGTGTGCTAAATCGGTGTACGATGAACGTTTAAAACTGGTCATAGATGAGTGGCACCTTCACAATAGTTCTTCCTTTGCTTCCAGAACAATAAACATGCACGTTTCAAAAACCCCATCAATTACGCCTTTATTGACATACCCAATAAAGCCCTAACCCCAGTTACGGAACCGGTTGGTGTATAAAACGTCCCGATTCATATAAACAGAGTGAAAAACACATTACTAAAACCACTGAGCCTTCGTGGGGCAGAGGAAACTTGTATGATGCACCAGATAATTTTTCTGTAGAACATATGTCACGAATTGAGGTTTCACGCCTTCCGGCTCGATATATCACACGAGCTGACGAGGCACAATTCGTCTCGCAAACACGACGATTTAGTCTCGAGATTTTGTTTGCTTTTAAACGGCTTGTCTCAACCCAAACTTCATCAAGACCCTACGAAGGCACACTGGTGTTATTTGAGAGTACGAGTGTCACTGTTTTCCACAATCACATAAAAATATGTCTTCAGTAATTTATAATTGTGTCTAAAAGACGCTAAACTACGATGTCTACGATGTAGAAGTATAAGTGCCAGCAGGCTCTCAATTGTACAGATATGCATAAGAAGACAGGATTTCAACATCATCACGAGTATATTCAACGGGAGTTTCAAATAACCGTAGCTTCGTTCTGGCCCTTAGCATCTACCAAATACTTGAAGTTTCAATAAGGAAGCTTAAAAAGACAGCAGCGGCAGTTTAAACTTCGATAAGAGCCCAGTAAATTAAACTCGGCGTAAGAGTGACGGGACTGAGTAGCTTCTGGGAAAGAGGGTAGATAACTTCCCCACCTCCGGGTGGCTTAGATTCACCCTCTTTCACACAAAGCATCGCTCATTTCAGACGAACGCCCTGATCAAAGGGAAAATGTAAAGGGAGTGGGGGCCAATGGCGAAAAAGGAAGAGGTACTGTCACGTCGAAGGATAAATGGGCCTGACTGAAGGGTAGGACGCCGTTAGGGGACAAGTGAGTCACTTGGCTCACCCTCGATCTTCCCAAGGCAATCAAGAAAGTCAGCCATCATAAAACCGTATAAACGCCGTTCTTAAATCGATTGCTGAGGGAGACTACGGCAACATGGATTATGTAACGGAGCGTCGGTAACAGAGGCAGGGCGCTACAGAACGCAGGGCGTTCTAAAAAAATTCCTTTTTCAATTGATTGTGGGTACTAAATTTACAAATGATGTTTAAAGACGTAAAATAGTGTTTTCCCTGGGTTTGTAAACATTTCACAACCTTACACAAGCTTGAAAAGACGTGAAAGGCGTACTTTCTGGAAAGTCGGTGTCTCATGAAATGTAGAAATATCTAGTTTGAAGCAGCATCTCGCAAACCACTATAAGTTCGATGATGCGCTATATAAATGGCAACATATTTTCCTTCGACGCTCTAAAAACTTTATATGGTACAAAATGTAGGCACTAGTTAGTTGATAGCATCATCTGATCAGTCGTTATAGCCATTTTAGGAAACATCATTTGATGTTCGGCTAATCTCATTTTCCGATATATCGTGACTTACATCTCCGTTCGGGTGATAACAGAAATAGTTGTGGGGTCAAAACGTGGGAGTATGTAGCTAAAATACGCTCCATCATTCTGATCGAAATGAATTTGGATTCTACTACGTAAAGTTCGAAAACGTTAAAAATAAAACCAACTTTTCGGCACAAATCACTGTCGTTCTCAATTCAGAACTTCAAGTGGCAGCGTTGCATTCAAATGTTGCTGTGTTGTGGATTGTGCGTCATGGGAGTTTCATGCATTACAGAAAATCTGGAAAGAACAATACTCCCATGACATGAAACGCACGGGCTGATTTTCCGTTCGCTTCAACATTTCTGTGCTATCAGCTACGCACACATTGCAAACGGCGGGTGCGATAAATCTCACAACTTTCCTCTGTGCTAGCCAGCCCGATGGTACTCTTTGTGTACAGAAGTTGTGGGCTACGTCGCACAAAAACGACGATTTTCGTGTCGATACCGACGAAAATCTATTTCCCACTCGTATAACTTAGCATTCTTCTAAAAACCGTATTGCTAGCGCAATAAGCTACCTGCACGATGCAAGTTGAATAACGGTTATAAAATAATCAAGAGTTACCTCTGAAATTCCAGAATTCAATCCATTGCCGTTTGATCGGCTAACTTTTTTCATTGGGTTTCCCCTATAATTTCAGATCACTAAACACGAACCTTCTCAAAAAAATCGTGTTTACATTCTGAAATGACGCCTTTACGTTGATTCCTCAAAGATGGCATAAGTAGAGGCCATTCTGTAAACTCTAAACACATCTGTATCAGTTTCTATACACAACGTCAAGTTTCACCAGGTGAAAAGCAGTGCGCCAAAGTTCTGTGATGCGTCGTGTGATGTTTTAACAGTACTTTTCCTGGTGCGAGAATGATCAGAACCGCAGTGGTACTTTCAGCCAACTAGTAACCTAGTAGCCTCTTTTTTTACTTTATAGATGTTTCTGTTAAAATGTGTAGGGCGAAGACAGAGCGCTTGTACGAGTATATTTACCAGATCACGGAATTCAAGGGTTTTTCAGAAAGTTACTCCTTAAGTCTCCTCTAGTCTTTGAGTTCTTCCTTTTGAGGAAATCCACAACACTGCGGGGTATTAGTTTTCAGATGGTCCAGTATATTTTTCATCGTGACGCGCACATCGTTTTCCTGTGTGTTCCCACATTATAGTATTCGAGCTATTTCCGTCATGTACGCAGTTGTGTTATGAACGAGGTGGCTATGAGACATACTGACTCGCGAGAGATTTCTTTTTATTATGTACAAACCCATTGGCTCAAAGTTTTGCAAAGTTTGTTCATGCTGCACAATTGGGAGAGTGCATAGTGCTTCATAAAACTTATGTCCTTTAGGCTCATAAGATTAGGGACGTGTTTATACCACATTAATTAATTACTTTTGTCATTCTTATTTGTTTCAGTTTGTTTTCGACAGCTACCGCAGCGGGAGGCAGTCAAATGTATTCAACAGCCCATTCGCCGAGTGAAGCCAAAAGCGGGTACCCCTACTTAGGGCAACTAGGGGCGGTGGAGGCGGGACTTTGCGGAAGAGCTCACTAACAATTTTACGATGTACCGTCCGAATGGTAACCATCCAGCTTTTAAAGGAGATGAGATATTCGTAACGCCCAGAACTCGATACAGCACGAAGTTTGATTAAATTTTATGACAGCTCGTGCTTTTGGCGATTGCACTATCGATTAGCAGTCGGCGATAAAAACTAATTTGACGGCTTTACGAATTCGTGATCTCTTCAAACACGACTTGAAGCTATCTACATTCGTCCGTTTCAGAACTCACGGGTTAGGTGAAGATCAATGGTGTGCAATGTTTTTCTACCTTCAAACCAGTTAATTACACCTTGTGTACTCACCAAAATCATATAGTCAACTTGTTGAAAGTTGCCTCCAATGTAAAATTTTAAGCGGATTTATACAGTTACAATTCAATTATCAAAACATATTGGCCATTCGCATCCTCAACCCAGTGCCAGTATTCCGCATTTCTAGCGCTTTTCCTCTTTCCTTAAGGCTCTTTTGTTTTTGACATTTCTTGAATTACCTCTTATTACCTTAATTTCTTTTACAGAAATCAACTCATAAATCAGTCCACTTCTACATTTACGATTGTTAATAATACTAGTGTCAATAAATAACTCAAGACTACACACAAATGTTATTGTACCGAAAACGCTTACCCCTTGAAATGCACTGGCCGTCTCATAAGCTGGCGTTAAAGTCTCTTTCTTCGATTGTCCGTAATCTTGTTCCGTTCAATTTGTAATGAGATAAGTATATCATGTTCGGCCAAAACTCACTGTCCTAGTCTTAAAACCTTCACAAATGTACAGAACAATTTTCTAAATATTGAAAGAATATGCATGAAATGATTGCTCAGTAAACATAAAATATATAGGGTTGGCGGGGGTTACTAAGATCAAAACAAAGGGCAGGTTTTACTCGCGTACATCGTGATATACTTCGCCCTGCACAGTGCGATGCTTCAGATATGGCATCCATTATTCACGTAATAAATTCTAAATCAAAAGTTGAATGTAGCTCTCAATTTTCAAAACAATAAGTATTCGTATGAATATGTTAAGGAATAGATTTGGCCAGGGATTCCTCTAAGTACTCAAACCTTCAGTCCACGGGTGGCAAAATCAAGTGCATGTAGCTCAACCTTTGTACCGCAAAAGTAGTAAATTTATGTTAATGAATAGGTAAACATTATGTAATAGAATTACTCCACCAGCTACTACAGAATTGAGTGTAGAAATACAGGAAATCCCAATTGCCTAATACATTCGAAGCACAGCGAAACCAACTTCCACTCCACATATGCATAAAAAATACCGAACTTTGTCCGAAGCTTAGTAACCTTCTTTGGCTATACAAGTTTGAGAAAAAAAACTGTGAAAATTACTATGACGCCTTGAATGTTTTATATCACGTTTTATTGGCCTTTTTTCGAGTGCCTTCACATTGTCGCTAACTAACGTTATTTCTTTGAAAATCTATTTTTGAACTGAATATCTTCACGCCCCATTTGAACTATTTATAAGTCGCATATTTTGTAAAATACTGTATATACTGTACATATTGCGTTCGGCGATATTCGACACGCAGCTACAAACATTCCGCAGTCGCTTTTAAGTTTCGATTACTTAAATTATAAAATCAACAAATCCGTATCGTACCGTAATTAATTTTGTAGGTATAATTTGAAGTTTAGTTTGCTTTATTGTGTGATAACTGAGATCTGTTTGTTCCGTTCGTTTGTTTTGTTTTTGGTTTGCTTTGCTGATATAGTTTGCAGCAGTAATAATATAAGAGAAAGACGAGCTTCAAATGTTCCGTAGATGTTGAATGTTCGAGAGACGTATATTTCGATTGATCAAAAGTTACTATTCGCTATAATTATTGCTAAGAGAATGTATTTTATGATTGAATAAATTAAAAAATCACGTATAGCCAGCTTTTGTTGTTATTTTCGTTCTTTCCCAATAAAATGCAAGATTCAGAAAATATAAATAATATAAAATAAATAAATATAAAGAATCCATTTCCAGTTCAAAGAATCGAACTTCAGAATTTGTGTCCGCCGGGAGAGCACGGAAGCATTGCAATAAATGATCAAACTTGGACACAATCAAATCAAATAGATACAAGCACTCCGACAAAATAAACGATAATGTATAATAAAGGTTTAAAGTCCGGGAACAACATGAAAAACTCCCAAATCCTTACAACTATTGACTTTTTTATTATCTCGGTCCACTACCTTCAACTTACAACTTCAGATCAGTTAATGCAAGAAACGATCAGGTTGACTGTTGAATAAATTACCTCTACACGGGTAATTAATAATGGTTATGTAATAACTTGGAGTAGCTCAATAAATTTCGGCTTTAACGTATGGCTCCTCCGCTTCAATTGTTTCATCGTGTTTTCCTGAAATTTTTCAAAAGTAAATCGTTCTATAAAAAATCCGTTTGGTGGTCAAATGATCTACACGCTGGTTATTTGAAATGGATCGGGAGTCAAGTAGCAGTACCCAATTAATTCCGGGACCTTGAGCGCTACTTGTTTGGTAGCCTACTGTTTCGGGTCCACAAATAATTTTAGGGTGGCATACTGCAACTGCCATTATGTATCATTCTACACAAAATTCCCCCTGGCTCCAAAATATCAACTTTGGGACATTGATACGTGTGCTGAATCGAAAACAAAATAGGTTATTTGGCAGGTTATGTGATGCGTCGTAGCTGATGTTTTTCAGGGTTTGACCGCTGCATTGCAGGGTAAAGAATTCTGAAAAGAACGGAAAAGAGAAAAAGCGACGAAGAAAGAAATTCTGTAGTGTCCGTAGCAGTCCTTACAAGTTAACTCAACGTCACTACAACTACCAACCTCGAGCCTTGAACCAACAACATTGGTTAGTATTCAAGGAATTCACTGGCAAATGGAGAGCAACGTTAACATAATTCAAGAACAAGGAAAGTATCATTTTAAATGAAGATTGTTATTGTCTCTGAACTTGGAGACAACAATTAAACAGATGGAGCTAAGAAGTAGGAGATTGACGAATATCACGAACGAGATGTGTGAGTGGAAGAAACTCTAAAGTCTTTTCCGAGTTCAGTATTTATCCAAGGACATTTAGAGGCTTCTCTAGCTCGAATCGATATTCACTGGAAGATTAAAGAACTAAGTGCTAACATTTGGCGCAACCTGTCCCACAGATGAGTTTACGTCCGAATCCATCGTGTGTTGAGATTCTGGCTAATAAGTAAGCTGTGCCTCCAGAAATATGCCACGAAAAATGAATGAATCGGATCATCTCGACATAGGCTTCAGAACTTGAAAAATGCACAAGAAAATATGCACTCATCATTGAATTCAAAAACTCAAGCAAGTTCAAGGTAACGGACGTCGTTTGTTGCAAAAAAATCTTTCGAATTCACATTTTTCCCCATGCTCTGTGCTTTTTCCAGTTGTAGAGAACAAAATATGTGTACAGGGTTGCTAGAAGACTTGAAAATGTTTGTGGGCATTGCTGAAACACTTTAAAAAATGACATTTCCCTTTCGTCGTTGCGGAAAGTAAAAAAGGGAGGTGACGCACCTGTTGCATATTTCGATAGATTCGTCTCGAAGGCCTCCGGCGGCACATTGCGTATCCCTATATGCTCATATCGCTCTCAAACGATTCCCTAATAACCTCCACCTTCGCGCTCAGAAGATTTACATCCTTCTCATTAACCTCGTAATATTAACAATCCTTTGGCTACCGGTGAGGTTTCGCTCCCACACACAATCCGAGAGTCCTGAGTGATTTATCTCTTACAGCTTCGAATGGAGAAGACACCCGGAGGCGTCGAGGCTTCTACCGGTAGATTCCGCTGGGTATTAGTCACGTAAAGTATTAAAACGGGGAGAATACGGTCGGGGCAGTTCATGACGCTTTCAATTCATTGCCGTTCTCTTCGTTCTTTCCAACTGGTCGCCCTCATTTTTCTCATCGGTCAGACCAAAGCTGCCTTCGTCTTCGTCGCCCTGTTTAAAGCACGCTGTCCTCCGATAACTACCACGGCTGACATGCCTGTGCTTCCCATTTGCGGAAGATGTACCTAAAGCAGCTTTAAGAAGCGTATAGGCTATTTACAGAACACGATTGTTATTCAATTTTAGTTAGTTTACTGTTCTCAAATTGCCTAGAAAACACTGCGAGGTTTCAGCCGCTCTACCATCTAAGTTTATTTTTACTTTCCTTGTTTTTTACCCAGTTTATAGAACTTGGCTTGAAATGCAATGCAGAAACTGTTAGTGCTGAACAGTAAGCAATCTGGAAACGAAAACCCGTATGCAAACGAAAATGTTTGTAGATCACCTCTGAGACCCATAATCTTCGACTCAGCATCGAAAAATACTAGTACACGATACGACCTGACCTAACTACAACGGAACAACAAAAATTTATATTTTCTAATCCCCGCTAGGCTACTGGCATAGCGTTACGAATCGAACTGACGGGTAGTTGTAGTCAGACGGAAGACAGTGTGGGCATTGAGCGCAGGCGATAACTTTCGCTATATTGTCCCGGGAGTTCCCTCAAGTAGTAGAATTTGGTTCACTGTGTTTCAATACTAAAACGGAGTTGGGACGTTTGTCTATTTCCACTAAATTTCTGTTGTTACAATGTAAGATTCATTTCGACGATTACGTTATCATCAGTAAAAAGAATGCAACGTAAGTAGTTAGTTCGTGAAATTGAAAAGGAGCATTGGAAGCTGAGAAGAACATCTGATTTACCATACAGTGCCTAAGGGTTTAATTCAGTGCCACGTATAAGTAAAGAAGTTCCGCTATGAGCAGTGAACTTCACAAGCGGTACGGCATCCGGTATACAACGACAGAAAAGTCGTATTTTATGTTCCAAGAGCTGTCAACTCCACATGATTCCTGTAAATGGGTTCTCATTGATCAGTACGCTGTGGAAGAAGCATGGCAGACGGGTCTCGCGAAGAGAAAGTTCTTAGAAAATAAAAAGCAGCTTCAGAAGACTCAGAAACCAAGCATTCCAGCGAATCCCTTGTCAGCATCGCCATTCTTCAGAGTCTGCCAGTAGCTAACTACCCTACGGCTGAAATCGTACACTGTTTTATCATTGACATGTGTTCACCTCAACTTCGTCACGGGCGATTTAGTTCGTCTCACAATATGTACTAATGTTTCACTATTCTCCATCTAGACACGGTCTTAAACCTCTGAGATACCAAACACGACGTAAAATAATTCGTTTCCTAATTTTTTCAACGGTTTGGAACACTGGTATAAGATGTAGGCGGACAAGGCCCATTTCTCATCTCGTCTGGAACAGACCTATGCAGCTCGCTCTAGTCCCCAACTGTATCGCTAGTACCCTTCGCTTCACCCCCCCCCCCCCATGATTCGGAAGAGGGTGTTGCCTATATTGGGGGTCGAACCACAGTCTGCTGGGCCTCATGTCTGGGTATCCCAGTCTAGCACCTCACGCCCAACGCACCCCCCCCCCCACACCTGCCAGTGTGTCTGTATTTAAGAGCCCTTGCTTATACCTAAACTGTAGACGTATAACTCGGCACTGCAGGTCTGAAAGAAGGAAAACTTTCGTTAAAAAAGTCTCCAGCGTCTGGGGATAACAAATTCCAATACCAACACGTAATGCTGAGTTTCGTGTTTAATCCTGTAGCTTGAGCAGTACCACTCATCCTTCATTACTTGGGTAGATTTACACTAGTCAATTTTTAAAAATTAAAGCAACGGCTTAGCAAATGAGGCTATCCATTCTGTAGTTTGCCAAATCTTTATTTATCAGTCAATCGAGAGTTGGTAGCGTAGCAGTAGAGTGTAGGGGTGATATACCCCAACTTCACTGAAAGGAGCTAGCGACTAATCTTTCTTTGGCTCCGCTAACTGCGGGATGATGACCGAAGACGAGGGAGACGCCATTAAACCGAAAGATGCCCGGGTGGGCTGCGGTTCACGTTTTTGGAAATCAAACATGATACGAGAATCACAGCTACTTCATTCGACTTCAGCTGTTAACTCTTCTTGAAGAGAAGTCATCATCATTATCGTATTAGAGAGACAACTTTGGAGGTCGGTGGACCGCACTATGAAGCGCTGTCCTTTCTAAGTTACCATCTCCGTGCCCGCAACTCAATCGCAGGTTAATCAGGGAGGTAGCTAATGTCAGTTTAACCACAAATCAGTTTACCACTATCATATCAATGTAACATACCCAAACGCTGCTGAAGGTTAGGGAAGGTCAATTATCAAATTATGCTAACCGCCGATAGAAAAGGACCAAATCAAAATACCAATTTGATTTTAATCATATTATAACAATTGAATTCGTATTTGAGTCTTTCTAAATAGTGTACGAGTCTTCTTCTCCACAATTACCTAGGGACGAAATAAAATTATTATGCGTACGAGAGCAGCTCGATAAATTATCAAATGACGGGTGTTTTCACCAAATATGGTCGGTAGTACGATCGGCTACTTATCCGGCGGAAGTGATAAAATAACTAGCAACAATTCACGAAATCCAACTGACTCCGTTTCTTTGACTAACTTTTTCGTAGCGGTTTTGCTAAATCTCCTGTTTCCAAAAATATGCTGACAGACTCATAAATCTGACTACCCAGTAATTTATTGGGAAAACCCAATGAATTCGAGAATGTTAAGCGCTACCAGTTTCTGTATAGCAAGTTGAGTGATAAAATTCACTGAATGTACGAAAAGCCGAGGGATGTGTTGCAACATATTTTACCTATTTCTTGTTATGTTACGAAATCGAATTAAGTGAGGGGGGGGGGTGTAAGTACGACATCGATCGGGTGCAGCAATAGGAACAAGGAGTTTTACTTGCAATTACCCTCGGGTGTACACGAACAGGGGAGTGAACAGATTGTCCATTTCCACGCAGGTTCCTCCAGCATTCTGGCTGGATTTGAGGAAACGTGAGCTCTTTTCACCCCATGACGTTTCCCACACATAGAGCAGGGATGTGGATCTGGCAATGGAGCAATGTCATCACCTTTTCGAAACTACGTGATTTCAGCGGACTCGTTGTTTGAGAGGTCATTTTTGGGCAGACAAGATGAAAGATGTTGATCTTGAGAAAGGTTGGGGGATTGACACATTTCTAGCTGCGCTGAGTAGGTTACTGCTCCTGCGATGCTAGGAAAGCATTGACCTCTTCTATGTAGATATGAGCTAGCTCCTGGTAGACGAGAAGCTTCTCGACATTTGTCCTGCTCTCCTCGAAGCAACCGTCGTCGATTGAACACAAAGCTGTGTTCTAGTGTTCGTCCAGAATGGAAACGTTCGAACATAATGACGGGCGAGGGAGTGAGCAGCAGCAGAAGGAAAAAAATTGAAGGCAGGGAATCAAAAATTCCTATCGCACTAGAAGAATTTTCAAGTTATTCGTCGATCTTGAAGAATTCTAAATGGCCTGCATAGCGAACTGATAGAATTCGTGAAAGTTCGCCCACTTCTTGGGTGCCAATATTATATGTAAGATATCACACTAAGTGAGGAGAGGAGTAAGTACAATATCGACCAGGTGCAACAATTGAGACTAGGAGTTTTATTCGCAACTACACTCAGAAAAGTGTTTCCATCACAAACAGGAAACTGGGTTGGAACGAACGCGTGCGTGGGTGACGCCTCGTCGAGACAACCGCACAGTTACCACCTACGACACTGACGTTTCGAGCGAATCGGGGCCTAGTTTGAGTTGCCTAGTCAGCACAAATGCCCGAGCGAGGCTCCGCTAAATCGAAGAGTTCAGTACGTCCGGGTACAGTTATAACGAGGTTACTCTCTCCAAATTGTGACGTAGTTGCTATTACTGATTGATAATGTTATCGAACTGACTTGGTTCTCAATTGCATCAAACAAACAACCCCCGGCACAAAGTTGAATACGTGCATTCATTTCAACATGAAGTACGAGCAAAGGAATACGCATAAGCGGTGGATTGGAGCGAAGTAAACTGGGTTTAAAAGGGGGGGGGGGTTGGAGAGTGCCTCAAACAGTGCCTGTACACATCGTTTCGTCACTGTGTAACAGAATAATTATTTATGCTGGATGGAGGGGGGGGGGGCAAAATTGACTGTTATCGACCTAGTTCTGAGAAGAGGAGTAACAGAAAAAGAATTGTTTTAAAGCATTACTATTCCTCTTTAATCTGCATTACGACTAATGCCTACTCCATTTCAATCACTTCCGTGGTCTTTCGATGTCGTCGATCTACTCAAAGTTGAAGGAAGGGATCATTTAGTGATTCAATACTATTTTTCAAGATTTTTAGAAGTTGTGGCCCTGGCATCAACTAAGACACGTACTGTCGTTGATACTCTGAAGAAATGTTTTTCAAGGCATGGCCTTCCACGTTGTGTTCGATCAGACAATGGATTTCAATATCGTAGTATCGCAATTCTCAAGACGTTGGCTAAGAGGTATGGATTCGAACATGTAACAAGTAGTCCAATTTTCCCTCAGTCAAACGGTTTAATTGAATCTGGTGTTCCCACTGCTAAAAACTTTCTTTTGAAATGTCAGGACATTGACGAGTCCATCCTGAAGTGTGATTCTACTTCGTTAGAGAAGGGCTACACCCTATCAGAGCTATTAATGGGGAAAAAAGCTAAGGGCAACTGTGCCAGTCGCTTTGGAAAACTTGATACCGAAACAGCCAGAAAATGAGTTTTTGAGGAATACGGATACGCCTAAAGTCAAAACGAAATTTTGACCGTCGACATGGAAGTCATGGAGTTATTCCAGCTTCAACCAGGACAGACTGTATGGACAACTAATATGAGAATGAAAGGAGAAGTAGTAAGCAGACTAGGCCAATCGAGGTCTTACCTAATCAAAACAGAAAGGGGAGAAGTAATAAGAAGAAATCGTTTTCATTTGATACCTTGAAACGCAGGAAATATTTAAGAAAAAGAATTAGCAATATCAAAGGTCTTTTAACACACACTTGAAAAAAAACGAAATGATAGAGAAGAAAAGAAGTTGTGTTGCCACGACGTTGGTTGCTAGGATTTATGTTTTTTGTTTACTTGGCGCAATGAAAGTTCAATTCTCATTGTGATTCCATATTAACTAGTATCTTAATTGAGATTATTATACGTAATATCAGACATGGTACTTTAAAGGCGAAACTTGTCACTCCCCATTGTCCTGAATTGTGGGCTAAATGTCCTTACAGTCAAAGAGTTATGAAGAATAAAGATGGGGAAAATGGAACAGTACGTGACGGCAACCAAAGCCTCTCTGGTCACGAACAGCGGATGGCATATCAAAAGAGTTTATACTTAGTATTAATAGATTCAATTTAATTTTGATACATGACATTGTTACGGAACTGTCTTGTCACATTCGTCTACTTGTAGATCAGGAGTACCCAAGGAAACACTCCTAGCCTTGAAACGTGTCCGAACGAGATATTCCATCGATTGAGTTATAAATCTTGAACAAAGGGTCTGCCTTTCTGCGGTTCCTCCTCCGGCCAAAAAGCGGCCTCTAATCAACCAGTGCTAGTCTGGTGAACCGCCTGAAGGTGGTACGGTCTCCTGAGTTGGATGCTCTCAGAGGGCCTTCATCACGAAGGTTTTGCAAGAAATGTCGTTCTATTGTACTTTGCCAATGAGCTGTAAGTTTAGTCAAATCTTCCTCGGATCGTTGTTTTGAAATAATTAGTGCCCAATTAACTCCATTTAAAGGCTCAATTTTACAAACTTGAAGAATTTATGTGATGTGGGATCCTGGCGCGTGAACTAGACATACAATTGTGTTCGCCATTTAACTAGTTAAACTTTATCCCAAATTTACACAAAGCAGCGACCAGCAAATGAGCAGCGCGAGACCTTTCCTTACTCCCCTGTAAAGTTTATAGCACACTATACATGCAAGCATCATGTTTTTATATTCATTACATAAACAGTGTCCCGCTAATCAAACCAATTTATGAGAAAATTCGAATGAACAATTTTTGTTTTCTGAGAATCTTGATTTCTGGTGTATTTTGGGGAATATCTCTGCTGAATGGATGGGTAATACAGGTCAGAGGCGCGTATGGCACTTCAATCAGTCCAAAGTAACACTAATGCTCTCATCTTTTGTTTGGAACTCAAATCGCCAACTCCGATTTTGCATGCAGCCAAACCAGGCCATCCCTTTAACCATTAATTAACGCCACTTCTTCCCATTTCACACCCACCATACCACATTTTCCCAATACCGCTACTTGATGTTAACTTTTCCGTTATCAGTTATCAACAGTTATGCCAATAGAACAGCAGAAATTCCAGCACACTATTGTTCTCAAATGTGACCAACAGCGCTGTTCCCAGCAGCAGCTACTGCCCAGCACTGGAGGGAACGAGGTTGTAACCTCTTACGTTATTATTTGTTTTACTATTATTCTATCATCATCTACCATAAATTTTCCTTTTGTGATTTCGAGCGTGCCGTTTCATTTTTGTTCACCGAACTTACTTGAACCGTTTTGTTTTAGCACCATTTACGGCATCTTACACGCCGCTCATCTCCTCTCGTTCGGGATCTCACCACCATTCGGACGTGTTGGACCACGACTCCCAACCATCCAACAGGGAAGACATCGGAACGGGTTTGAACGATTTTGCGCTCTCTCTCGACGTTCGCCACTCGTGATTCCGAGTTGGATTTATAAAAGTACGAAATCATTTATTTATTTTGTGTTCCCCCAACCGGCAATTGTTAATAAACTGTTTGAACATATTTATTCAGTCGTTCCCAAAATATACACAGACCTAGAGGAAGTGAAAATATCTGGTGCGTTGCAACACACAACTTTCCTTAGCTCTACGTCAATTCACTTTGTAAATGGCTAATTCTATTTAATCGTTTCATTTATCACTCAGTTCCTTTGAACTTGGTCAAACAACACGTCACAGCAGCAGGAAGCTGTAGCGCCTGCAGTTATGGAATTTATTGTGCTGCTCGTACTCATACTCATACAAATTTTTTGAAGGAGGATAGTAATCACTTTTGCAGAGTTATTGGGTAATAACTGTTAGAACTGGTATTAAGCGAAACAGCGGTAGTTGAAATTCAGGAATTTCTGGAGTGAGCCCCGTGTATCTCATGAGCGTTTTTAAACACTCACCCTATAGGTATTGGATTGGACTACAACACGACTTTTTTTTAACATTCTAGTAAAATTTAATCAAAATCGTTAGAGCCGTTTTTGAGAAAAAAAATTTGGTGTTCTGATCACTATGATAACTATAGTTAAATTTTGGTGGATTTTTCCCATACCCTTATTTTTGCGGCCCATGGTAACCTACCGGCGAGATATGAAGTTTGAGCTGATTTGGTACGGTGGTTTTCTCTAAAAATCGTTCACAGACAGACAGACCATTTTCCCAAATAGTGTTTTTCGGACTCAGGGGGGTCTGAAACGTAAAGATCTGAAGAGAACTCAAAATTTTTTTTCAGCCGATTACATAACTTTCCTTTCTACTTTGTAGAGCCAAGGAAAGTAGAAAGAGAAACACAACATATGCGAGGTAAACCATGAACTGACAACTACTTAACGAGTTTCTTCGAAAAACTCTCCTCCTTTCACATGAGCACATAACAGAATGGTAAGAAGACGGCAGGTGAGAACTAACGTTTGTTGTGGCTACAGATCTTAAACGCTGCAAGAAACCTAATTTAATGTTTTTCTGGGATCTCTGTGCCGAGTGCATTCGTCCATGGAGCAATTAAATGAACAAACATTTGATTCGTTCGAATATCAGTGGTCGCCCTATTTTTGACAACCTTCACCTTCCATTTCACATTATGCGAGCAAAATATGGAGCAGGAAAACTCCATCGTAAGAATACTATTAAGAACAGGAAACATGACTGCAAGGACGACAGAATGTGCTGAAGAATACATTTTCAAAGACGCACACATTACAAAAAACTGATGATGGACAGGAAATAGCTCTACTTGGAATTTGTAACGTGGGAATGAATCTTTGGGTTTGAAACATATTTACCAGCAAATAGAGGTGAAAATGCGCGCAACAAACCAACCAAGTAGATAAAATATAATGTAATTAAGCAACTCTCCTTGTTAATTTATAGGCGAAAAACACTTGTGGCGGCAGGAGGAACATAGTCCGTTGTACTTCAATTGGCGAACCTTAGGATGTTTTCTTCACCACTGGTTTTTAAAGTTTTAATATTTTTATTTCATTGGGTTGCGTCATGTTTCGGATAACTCTATTCTGCTTCAAGAGTTGAAGAAATCTCGAAGTTTGTTTTTTGCTGATTCCATAACTCTCGTTCATCGTTCGTAGGGCTGTACTGTAACAACGGCAAAGACTATGAAATTTGCCATAACAAGTTTTTCAATAAGTCTCTTTCTTCCTCAAAAATTAGTTAAAGAGTGTTTTCAAATAAGCAATAAGCATACAATTAAATTTACCGCCAATAAATGCGATTTGTAGGAACCTACAGGGATTTCACGGACAACAGACAAAGCATCAAAGGACGAAAGACTTGAACAGGTTGCGCCATCGTTACAATTACTCATAACTTGAAGTCGAAGGGAAAGTGAAGCGTAAAAACCAGGAAGTTATGCGCTGTTTATGGTCAACCCATTAATTAGAGTCGTTTTAGAAGTGAGAATGAGGCCACCTTGTAGGGTCATGAGGTCAGGGCTTGGGCACTCGGTTAATACGCCGAACGCCTTAATGGGTACCACGAACGAGCAACAGAAGAGCGCTGACAGATAACCCTCTTCAATAGCAGTTTCCATTTCTACTTATTGATGGGGTTCAACATCGTTGTTGCTTCCCTTAGCCTAATAGGATGGAAAGCTGTGTAATCTGCTGAAAACTCGAAAAACAAAATTTGGGAAAATCTGTGAACGAAACCGAAAGGATTTTTTCTGAGTACACTAGTCTCATACGAGCGGAATGTATGAGGAAAAACGCTGGAAATTATTACACTATGGTTTAGTATTGCCTAGCACAGCTTGACGTCTCTCACCTCCGACACATCCCATTCGATTCAGCATCGAAAAATACCAGTAAACCATAAGAAACATGACCTGATTACAACGGAACGACGAAAACTGAATATTCTAGGCACTCATAGGCGATTCGAGCTGGCCGGTGATTTTAATGCGACGGAAGGAAGTACAAACGATGAAACCACTACTTTCTCCGTCGCTATTGTCCTGTGAGTTCTTTCAATTTGTAGACTTTGGCTCACTATGTTACTGTGATTTCACTACTTTCGGTCTAGACGCAGTCCTACACGTCTGAGAATTGTTCCATTTGACCCAGCCTTCTTAAGATATCTTGAAAATGATACCAAACACGGCGTATTTGCGATAAAACTGTCAAAGTTGCGTTTTTTAAAATTTTTCAACCATTTTTTGCTTATAACGAACAGGCGGGCACAACTAGGTATCAAATGGAATATTTGTGCTAAAGAACGGATTTTTTAGACATCGTTAAAGGCACATAACTGCCCGGACGGCAGACGAACATAGCGGATTTGGAATGTCGATGTCTTGAAACGTTAAGTATCCAATTACGAGGGGGGGGGGGAGGGGGGGGGGTTGTAAAACAACTCTCTGGGCCGAAAACAGAAGAAGATAGAATAGTAAACCAAAAATTGCGCTGCAACCGGTTTATATCGAAGTTTTTGATAATTTAATGTTCTGGATGCTCTCATCATTTTTCTACAAACAAACATTCCCGGTACGGTTGTATCATTTACGACAATTCTAGTCAAAACCGGTTTTGAGGGGAAAAAATAGTGTTTTAAACACTACGATAATTATAGTTGGTTTTGGACTGATTTTGCTCATACCCTGCTTTATATATGCTAAATATCTATTTTTAGTTGATTGGTGCAGCCTTTCCGCTCCGGCTTGGACCTTGTTCCAAGACACAAACGCACGCAAACCATTTTCTCAGATGGCACTTTCTAGACTCATCAGCCCTTAAAATGTAAAGATCTGAAGACAAATCATTTTTTGAATTATGCAAGCCAATTACATAACTGTTCTTCCCAAATAAAATTGACGAGCGCAATCGGTCCTGCCGCAAAATTGACTGCCCACACAAACATACCGACCAACGTAAGCTAAACATATTTTGCGATTTTGATTGCATCGTTATCCTCAACTGTGAAAAAATGAATTAGGAATTTTCAGTAAATCTCCTTCCTCCGGCCAATGGATGGCTACAGAAATAGCTGCACAGAAGAAAATACATAAGAAGCAAAAAAGATTTCGTCTTTTTTACGTTTCTGAATTTGGGTTAGTATGGTTCTGACAAAATGAGTGTCTTCTGACTATCTATTGTCTCATTTTGTTCTATGAGTTTCGAAATGATTATCACCGTTTTACAAATTTACTCTTTTAAGATTCCGATGATTTTGATCAAACTCACAGGATACTGTCAACCGACCAGTGTCTACATTTTGTCCTTCATACGAGCTTTCGTCGTAAAGCGTTGAGTTACCTTATGTGAGGTCATCAAGTTGGTTAAGGAAAATAGGGAATGGTGGTCTAAAGTATAAATCTCGGAAATAGAAAACTTGGCGTGGACTAAGTGCTTCTTACATTTTTCAATTTTGAAACAAAGAAACAAATTAAATAGAAAAAATTTGGAGGATAGGAGGACCATTTTGGAGACAGAAAAGGGGGGAAAAAAGGAAACGCTTCTCGAAAAAGATGGGAGATGAATGAGGGAACGTACGAGGTGTGAAGACGAAGACCACCCCTAGTGCGAACCGCGATCGTCAGGTGTTTTGTAGTTTGGTGACAAGACATTTACAGGCAGGGAAGAAAAAAATGTTGAAAGAACACAAGTTTTTCCTCGTCTTTGAAGCCCAAACCATCTTATCCGATATGAATTTCACTGTGTGAGAGGCTGTAAATCATCAGAGGGAAGCCGTCTCGAGGAGGACGGAGCTACAGAGCTTCGGCCAAGAAGGAAAAGGAGAGGAGGTGGAAAGGTCCAGAATCGAGGAGGCTGAATGTGATGGGTAGGACGGGAAGGGGATGCTGTCTGCGCCGTTGTCATGGAAATAATCGTCGAGGATTACTAACGTCCAGCGTCCGGAGCTGACGTTTCGGCGTCCTTTGATGCCCCTCTTCAGGACGAGAGGGGAAAACCGGCCTCACACAACTTCCCTCCCGCAGTCTAATGAGTCCTCCAGAATAACAGTATGCATCTTGTGAGACCTTCGAACTTGTATATTAAAGGCGGCCCTCTGAGAGCGCCGAATGATCGGTGTCCTTCAAGAGGCCTATGGAAAGGTTTATAAATAACTCGTGGCACTTTACTGCCCTCGTCAGTTACAATTGGGGCGGCTCGCGTCTTTCGATCCGTTGGAGAACCTATCCGTGCTTGTTTTGGGAAGCCCAAGGCGAAGGGGTTATTTGCAGACAAACTCATCACATTTGGAGGCAGAGGGTAGGTTGATGTGTGCATATTCTTGCTGTTCTGTATGTTCAGATCTAAAGAAGGGAATTGAGAAGAGCTTCAAACCGTTATGACGACCAAGGCTGTTCTTACTGTGTTGACATATTCAAGAAAATCGTAACAACGTAGATACCTGCCGTTATGTCCAAGAAGCCACCGTGAGCGAAAACTTAACAGGATTTTTTTAGCCTTATGCGCTGACTTTTGAGATGAGACGAGGAACATACAGACAATAAAGCTATGCTGCACGTCTGTTACATAGCACCCTAACATAAGTAATAAGAGGATCATAGTTAAAATAATCAAGGAATCAATAACAAATAATCGTAGGGATCATATGAGTCATATGGCGATATTGGTACACATTATCCGCAGTAAATCGTACAGAGCCATGGAAGGTGAAAGCTACTATTTACTAACCCTAAGGGTTTGCTTCAGTCCCCAACCTTTCCAGGAGAACGGGACAAACTGCTGGAGCACCCAGTGCGTTTAATTTTGAGTAAGTCCTTCCCTTAATTTCATTGGTACCTTCACATGTTTCTACTCACAGTTTGTTAAGGAATGAATTTCCAAGCCTGAAATGTACGCCCTCGTTACAGCTCAGCTTTCACCTGAGACTGTATTCTACACTAACGACAAGTACATTAATTTTAAATGAATGGCGTGGCATAAGTAGCATCAGCCCAGTCAAATCTGAGGCGTAAAGTTTCAATTTACAGGTTCAAATGAACCTAGCAAAAAATACTAGATTGGATAGTACAGTTAAGTTGGTTGGACTGAACTGTAAGTGGGGCTGAGGAAAGTTGTTGGGATGCGCCGCCCCAGGTATTCAAAATTATCGAAGTCTAGATTTTCCTCTTGTGCCAATTCCCCTCATCATTCGTTTCGAAGTTTGATAAATCTGCGCACAAACGTTACACTGTGCATGTTCTCAACGATAATGTTTTGGACTATCCGGTGCGACGCAAAGACCTTAGCCGCACATACATTCGGCAACTCTTGTCATTCTACCAACGAATCTCATCTCATTTACTCAATTTACACGAACCTGTTAGAAGTTAACTTTCTATTCAGAAACGTGTTAATAATCATTTATTGGGGTCCTACTTATTCCACGACCTTTGTTGAGTAACCAACGCGTAGATGATTTATGAATAGCTTTTTGGAAAGGTTCCTGTTTATTATTTAGGAATAATAGATAGAGCACTGTTTAAAAAAGTTAACCACAGAAATGGTGGAAGTTATTGAGTGTCCGGAATTTCTTGGGTTGTTCCTAATCATTTTATAACCGTTATTAAACTTATCGAAATAAAAATTAGAAGAACGTGAGAACGCATTGGGTAGTTGCATTCAGGGTTGCAAAATTGAACAGATCCGTTCCTGGAAAACGGATAAAAGTAACTGACTCCCTTTTCCCGAGATCTCCTCAAGTGCAGAGTTACGGAAACTGAGAATTTTCCTGAGAACGAGAAACTTAAAAAATCGATCTGCGGGGTCTTAACAGCTTAAGAGCCCTCTTTAAAGAGTCCTGTCAAAAATGACAAACTCATTTTCTCGTTTCTGAGCCTCTTCATGTTCAAGCTTCTAAAAGAGGACCACACAGAGCAAGTGAACCAAGATAAGCGATACTTGTTTGTGAACTGAAGGAGCCCTGTGCCCAGTCAAAATAGTTTTCATTCCTTTCCCTCAAAGTGGTTTAATCCGTTCTTCGACAAAAGGCGCTTCCAACCTGTCACACCCGGATCTCCACCGACGCCTGCTCTGACGACTGAGGAGGTGCCCTTAATAAACACGCTGACTTTCTGCACAATGAAGGTCACCCTTTAGAGAGCTTTGGTGGGCAACACTACCAAGAAATCGCTTCAAACCAGCCCACTGCAAACAGTCAACAGTCCAACCCTTCCCCACTTTCAGGAAACCTGAACCAGAAATTGGCGTTTCTTGCGAATTCGAAGAAAAGGACCCCACCATGTACGTTTTAATACGATTCCACATATCTCATCTGTTGACGTATAACACAAATTTCTTCGCTTTCTCATACAATTTAAGCTTAGTTGGGAGGGGGGGGGCGTGTGTAATCTTGGCTAATACTTAAAGTCGATAGATAGTCTAGCAATATTTGTGGGGGTTCATCGAATCACAATCATCGAATTGAATCATCATCTACGCACTAGCTGTAGAAATTTCGAAAGGCTAAACTGTGGGGAGTTAACCATAACAGTTATTGACTACTCGAAGACACTGCGAGTTTGAAGTGATCTTTTGCTTCATTAACAAGGAGCGAGAGAGATATCGAGAAAAACGCGAAAAACCTTAGTTTTTAGTTCACATTGTTCCCCCCCCCAACCATCCACCCACACCCCTTCTCTCGTCCTTAGAAACTGCCCATAAATAACAAAAACAAACGAGCATAATCACGCACAGTACACTCAGCATCGAATACTAGTTAACCATACGAAACATGTCCTGGCTACAATGGAACTACGGAAACAAAACATCTGATGATTTCGCCCGGTCATCAGATTTGGAACGGGGGCGCTCGAAGTGAACCCGTTCCGAGGCGAAAGGGGAGTTGAGTGGCGGCGCCGTTGGGAGGCAAGCGAGCGCGGTTGCTTTTTTAATGAGACAGGCGAGGAGGGAGGGAGTTCAAACGACGAAGCGCTGTAGCTCCCGCGTTGTACTGCGTTTCGTTAATTTTTTTAAACGTTTTTTGCCCATTACAACCACGGGCTTCGTCCGATCGGATTGCCGAGATGGCGGGCACAACTAGATACCAAATCGGATTTTTGGGTGAAAGAACGAATTTTTTAGACCACGTTAAAGGCACAAAACGGCCTGGTCGGGGGACGGAGACGGGGGACGGGGACGGGGGACGGCGGACGGACATTGCAAATTTGGAATCGTAAAGTGGTCTTGAAACGTAAAGTATCAAATTTGGAGGGGGGGTTGTAAAAACTTTTTCGTGACCGAAAACATAGGGTTATTATTCAGAATGAATAATAAACCAAAAGCAACCGCGTTCGCCTCCCGCTCGCTTGCCTCCCAACGACGCTGCCACTCATCTCCCCTTTCGCCTCGGAACGGGTTCGCTTCGAGCGCCGCCGTTCCAATTTCCCCGACGGCGGGGCAAAATCATTGTTTCCGTAGTTCCATTGTAGCCAGGACATGTTTCGTATGGTTAACTAGTATTCGATGCTGAATCGAATGGGATGGGGGAGCACTAATACTAGGTCAAGCTGTTCATGAGAATAATAAACCATTGTGTAATAATTTGCAGGGTTTTTACTTTTAACTACCGAAGTACTCGTAAAGGAAGGAAAGCATCGCAGCCGTGTAGGGGAAGTGTAAGTGTGCTTAAGGTTCTTATTAACTCACGAATGATTTTATTGGTTTTATATAATCGGACAAACACGTGCAAATAACGTACTCGAAATTATTGAAACAGTTTCCGCCTGACGCAACAGCTTTTTCGATCGTAGATAAATTATATTAAATTTTGTTGAATTTTGTGTGAATTTTGTTGTCTTTTCTTGTTGAGGGAAGGTGTTCAATCCTTGCAACGTAGTATTCATCGGTGAAACCGCAACACCCAGTCATAAAAACTAATGAATGACCGGGAAGGTGAACATTACTTAATTCAAAGTTAATTTCTGCTGGCGACACAACATTAGGAACGGTTCTTGCCCAAAGCAACTTGGAAGAATCACCGTGTGTGATTGGAGGGCGGCATTCGCAGTCTGTGGCGCGAGTAATTGATTCCTGGGACCATGAAAATATCGTCATCCCTTTTAACGTCCCCCCCCCCTCGTGCCTTCGGTTTTCCAGCGAACACAACTAATACCACGCCATAGGCTTCTTTAGTCTAGGCAGTCTTAGTAATTTGGGTAATGAAAAGTATTCTCTCTTTCCTTCAACAACTTCCCCAGCTACATTCGTCCAGTAGCGACTTTTCCAATCACTTCTTTCGTGTGACTTAAGCGTTGAAAACTAATTTGACTCTGCCAAGTCGTAGCGGGGACATTAGTTCTCTACATGTGTGGGCAGAAAAACTTTATTACGGATTGGGAGAATTTAGGAAGGTTTAATTGCTTGTCAACGGCAACGCACTTGGATGCTGTAACATTAATCTCAATTGAAACCAAGATCAGACGGAAGTACAACGAAAAGAGGATTTAAATGTAACCTAATTTTGAAGCAATCAAAACCCTTCCCCCGATGACAACGCAGACAGATGATAAACCCAACATTTTAAGTTGTTATTGTATGAAAGCGAACTCATCAATGTGAAAATATTCTTCGTAAAAAAATGAATTGTTTCGACATCTCCGTTCACCGCGTTTTTACGACGGTTCTGGTTCCTAATCAAATGACTGTTCCTGAACCCTCAAAAAGGGTTATATCAGTCTACCGTTATAAAGAGTGCGTCGCAATCATGCAAGAGGCCGGCCACTTGCGCAGCATACACTGGACCCAGACCTGCGGAGGTCTTTGGTCGTTCGCCCATTCTCCCTATGGAGACATGTTGCCCACGTTACACCCTGCAGAGGTCAGTCCACCGGAGGAATCCCGTTCCATCTAGGAGGAGTTCTTAAGCTGGTTTCTCACCTGAAGTTTCAAAGGAACAGATCAACTGTGATCCCGTTTTAGGCTTGCTTTGTAGCGTTGTTAGCCGTCGCTCACTGTAGTAGAAACTGCAGTGGAGCAGTGCGTGGTTTCTTGTTTCCTCCACTCTGGAGGCGCATGACGTGCAGGATGGAGAATGTTTGGGAGAAAAGAAATGGAGCCGTGCATTGAAGTCACCATCTCCCATAAGGAATTGGCTCGTCCAGTGGCCTGGCTCAACCCATTTTCTTCCAAGACGTTCACGGATGTTGGGGAACAGGTATGTTTCCTTATGAAACTTCACCGTTCCTTAGCCCTCATAAGTGAGTTACATCAGTCATCTCATGGTGGAGTCCACGTTCCCTGCCCACTTGATCAAACTGATTTACTAGGGTGGTAAGTACCAAAGAGAGAAAGAGAGATCGTCATGGGTTTTTGCCTCGATTTGGCGGATCGACTGCGCATGGATCACCACAGTCACTTCGTCTTCACAGGCTTACGTCTCACAGCCAGTCTTCGACGAAGACGTTCCTGTATGCTGGTCCGAGGAGTTCTCTATCGTTCTCTGGACTGAGACATGCCTGTGTAGTAATTCTATTTGTCAGGTAACTTCCGACGAGCAATTCCCCAAAGAATCTCATTGAGAAGCGCTGGCCACCATAGGTTGTGAAACGCTCCTCTAATGTCACTGAAAACTGCAACAGCATACTTAGTCATTGCATTCATGGAACATTGCGGATTTCAACAACGACGTCCAGGGGCTTAGGCGAACATACACAAATACACGCCCATGGCACATAACGAAGACCTTCCTTCCAGCAGCAATTAATTAATCGATAACGCTCCTGAGCCTCCCTTGTGAAGTACCCAGGAGAAAGGGTATATAGATTGGACAGGGACACCAGCAGGTATCTCCGAACCAATCTGACGATCTTGTGATAAACAGTTCCAGGTTGGTCCAGTGGACATGGGGTCATGTCGTCGTCATTGCCTGATGTCCGCTGGGTACATTACTTTTCTCGGTTCATGAGAAAACATCAGCGAAATAAGTGATACACACACACAAGTACTTGGGATTCTGAGTCAGTAGACAGCAAACTGTAATCAATAATAGAAACCCCAATATCAGCTTTCGGTTGGAGAACGTTCCAAGACAAACTTCAACTTAATTATATAATGGATGATCCAGTATTACTGAATTGGACGATATAGTTACTAAAAGAGGTGGTAGACTCTTGAAGGGCACGACCTCCTGTTTCCCGGGAATTTTAAAGTTACACGACCTCGCAGCCAATTTCTAGACAGACTGGGCGGACAGGAAGGAACGATATTCCTGACGCAAGACTCGTGGTATCTCCCGGTGCAACGAGCCGTTGGACATAGCACGGACCTTCCTTCCTGCAGCACTTTATGAATCAATGCTCCTTCTCTTTTTCTGGCTCAGCTCGTCTGATCCCGACGTCTTATCTTCCGGCTGCTTTGCGGTTCAGACCACTAGGTGATTCATTCAACGCAAGAGAGCCAGGCCGCCCTTTTTTTTACGCAGTTGGTTATGGTCACTGAAATCAAATGATGGGACTGCCAACCAGGCAGTTTTCATATCCTTATGAAGCTGTTTTTACTTCACCTGCCGATACAAACGATCCAGAACTGGAAGTGAGGTGGTTTCCTGAAGAAAGATTTCGTTGTTTGTGGTTTCACACTTAGCAATCTATACGAGTAAACACAAATAGTTGAATTTGTAGATCAATTTCTCAAAGGTTCACTGAACATACCAATTATCTTACTCCACTCATACACTTCATTACCATTTTGGTTTACCGATTTTTTACTACTTTTACTATAAAGCAACTTTTTCAATGACATTCAAATCTTTTGATAGTTTACGTAATTTTCCAACCATAATTATATACTTTAAGATAATTTTTCAACTCGCCCTTCGCCAGGTTTTAATTCATTACCCAACTCTGGAGATTGGTAGCTTTTCACGTAGCTAACCGAAATGATAGAAAAATTTGATTTCGAGGCCACTTTGACAATAAATAAGTTTTTACGCAATTAATTGAAAAGTGAGTATAGTTGACAGGGTAGTGAAAACCCTACGTAAATTTCTTCCTAGTCGTTCAATAGTGTGGCTTCCAAGGCCAAAATGAAGCGAATGTAACACTTTGTACAATTTCTTTTATTTTTGTCTGTTATCGATTCTGTCATTTTTTCACTGGCATCTCAAAACTTTAAGCGTACGGCACGTAGTTTCTTATAGGCCGCAATTGATCTCTGCATCTTGAGCGACGAGAACGATGGTGAAGCGGTCAAAAAGTTCAACTTATAGGCGGCAGGCTGTCTGACCTTCCTTCATCGCACTTCTTTTTTGTTGTTTCCAACTTCCCAACGCCTCAAGCTCCACTCAGTCATTAGGGACTAACCTGTCGACCGCCTGCCAGGCCAGGCCAGGGTGGAATTCGTTCGACTGCCCACATCTGATTAATCCTTGTCTATAAAATGCCAATCGAAAGTCTCTGCCGACGTTTTCAGGTACGCGGTGAACGCACAAGAGAATCGCGTGGATAGTGATGAATTATTTATTGTGTGATGCGTGCAGCCTGTGGGGGCAGACAAATGCATCTCTTAAAGAAAAGGACTTTTCTGCTCTAACATACTGTGTTGTTAGGGGACTAGTTTCGAATCACTGGATCGATCTCTAGTTCTTCAAGCCTCTAGATCTGAACCGATCTTCCAGAAACTCACGAAAGTTACAACAAACGCTTTTTTTTGTTCAAGGACCCTTAAATTAATCGACAAATTGAGTGCTGGATGTGCAAGTTTTATGATGGAAAAACTGCAATAAAAACCCTTTCAGTAGAAATGTTTGATAATTTATTGTGCTGCTCTCGTAATTTTTCTACAGCTAAAGCGTTCACACTATGATTATATCAGTTAGAGTTGCTCGTACGAAAAATGTTGTCAACATTTTAAATTATTTTTAAGAAATGAAAATGCTATGATTTGTCCACCATGATAGCTATATCTAGTTTTGGATCAATTTTGCTCATACCTTTACTTTGGTGCTCTATAGAGATGCAGATTAAATATCAAATTTGGGAAGATTTGGTTCAGTCGATCTCACAAAGACAATTTTACCGAATGATGTGTTTCCGATTTAGAAACCTTTAAAGCGTGACATGAAGAAAGCTAAAAAAAAAACAGCTGGTTACGTTAGATTCCTTCCTACTCCCTAAGAACAAGGACAGTAAAAAAATATGTGTATTCAAGTTACGTAGGCGTGAATAAAGGTATTTTAAGATTCAACTCTGCATAAACGAAAGCTTTATTCTCTTTGAAGAAATTTTTTTTTAAATTGATTCATATTTCATATATATTCTTGTAATATTATACGTTTTTACGTATTGTTTATTTATTCTATTAAATGTTTATTTTTTAAATTAAATATTTGAGTTGGACAAAAGTGAATGTTTTATTAACATGATTGAGCTACGTTTTGGTTGAATCATATTCACAAGTCTTACGGTAATTGAATGTGAGTTGGACGTACACGAATAATGTTGGAGTTCGCCATGTTCAGGCACGATGGCCATCAAGGGGTTGACTCTTGAAGGCCGCTCTGTTCATTCCCTCAGGGTCCTGGCAGGAACTGTAGTCAAGTCAACCGCTCGCTTTGAGCGGCCCTTGTCCGCGTCGCCTGTCCGACCGATGACGCGAAGACGCAGTGAATCAGGATCAGGAGCACGTCTCCTGAACAACCGTGAACATCCCCCCCCCCTCCAACTCATTCTCCATTTCACGTTATCGCCTCTGCCACCCGAAGGTAAAAAAATTCACTTAGAGACGACTGTTTTGAAGCGGTCGTATCTCAAACAAGATGATTGGAGGGATATGCTGCTCTGTAGAGCTCTGGCAATAAACTACGCTCCCTTACGAAGGAGCCAATCTTATTTAAAATTACACGTATATACTTATGCACAAAGGTTTCGGGTTTTACGCCGCCGTTTAGAATCTCGCCTTCGTCGGACTGGCAAAGTATTAAGTTCCCTCCACATCGACATCTACTCGAGTGAGTAGTACTGTATATTGCTTCCCACTTTCCGGTCTGTTCCATTACGGTTATTCTCGACGAGCAAAAGCGTAAAACCTTTTGAACTTGGTATTAAAGTCGTCCGGGGAACCTCTTTCCTTTGTTCACAGGCCTACGGCTACAGTATGTTCTGCAAGGCCTGCACTTTCCAACCATTACTTCTATAAATGATGACTTCATTAAAGGATCGCTATTTCACCGTCGAAGCGCGCCACTCGGAGAGTTACGATCCCAGCGAAAAATACGAAATCTGAGTGAGTACTCGTACAACACACAGTAAATTTCTAAAGAATCTCTCTCTCTCTCTCTCTCTCTCTCTCTCTCTCTCTCTCTCTCTCTCTCTCTCTCTCTCTCTTTCTCTTTCTCTCTCTCTCTCTCTCTCTCTCTCTCTCTCTCTCTCTCTCTCTCTCTCTCTCTCTCTCTCTCTCTCTCTCTCTCTCTCTCTCTCTCTTTCTCTTTCTCTCTCTCATTCCCCTCCCCCTTCTTGCTATTTCTGGTTAGGTGTTAGAATTATTCAAATACGTTCGATTTTTCGAGAATTTAATGTCTTATCCTCGTATCCGATCTCTAAGCTAATATGAGGAAAAATTCCCCCCATTCGAGATACATTAAATGTGCAACTTGGCTCACACCGGAAAGTACTTATGCCACGTCAAAAATTGAAAATCAGCGTACATCGATGGCCTACTAGCATCTTTTGTTTTGGATTCGTTCGCGAGCGCAGTTCTGGAATTGTAGGGAAGTGGAATGAATTGTAGGGAAGACACCGCGAAAACAGTGAAAAAACGTTTGGGCTCTGGAGGTTGCTCTTAATTATCTTCCACCCATTACCATCGTATACGTAGCTTATTCGACTAACAGCCTGATTTTTTAAAACGCCAGTGTCATACGAAAGAAATTTATAAGGAAATGAGTGTACTAAAATCAATTATTATTAAACTTTTCGGTAATTTATTGTAGTGCTTTCGTCATAAAAAACAAGGCCTTTTCCTGTAAAAATTTTTATGCGAGCTGAACTTAAATTTGGACGGCTCACCTATCTAGAGGAAGAATATTAAATTCAGAGTCGATGTCCATCGAACAGAAAACTGTTTTAAAATAACGCCTCGTCCCGTCTCATCTTCCTGCATTTCAACTAACGTCTTTAGTACAGGCGTTTCGGGTTTAATGTAGAAGGCTTAGATGTTCATTGCGTAACAAACAATCAAAACCTTTTGAGTTAGATTAAATTTCTCGAACGACGCTCCAGACAATTTCCTTCAGTCACACGTGATTTCGCCTATTTTCATCGCTATCGCTCTAGCAACTAATAGAATCTTTTTTTCACTTTTTTATTAACGTACTGGTATTCGTTGGAGCGCCTCTTCTCATGTCACGAACATTATTGAGTGACCATTGCATAGGTAATTGATGACACTGTTATATGATTTTATTTGTGAAGGATCGTATTGACTCTCCTGAAATTCTTGGGAAAGCGCTATGAAAAAGTTACTCAAAAAATACAGTAGTAGTAGTGTGAATTTCGGGAGTTCCGTTTTACTTTATAGTCGTCATTAAACTACCTTCGAATATTGCTAGCTTATAGGACCCTGACTGCTACCACCCCGATATATTTTTTTGTTGAAAATGGTGATTTCATAGAGGGATTTTCTAGGAAAAAAACTACATCAAAATCGTTTTCTTTGTATGTAGCGGTGTTCTGGTCATTTTCTCGGAAATGTTAATGATTTATTTACATACGTTTGTTTGGAGCTCACCACATAAAAATTCACATTTGTTTCTGCTGTTCCTTCAATCGTGTTCACATACACAATTGCACAGATCATTTTCTCAATCGCTAGCAGCCTTTGCAACGTAAAGCCGTGGAGAATACTCAAACAAAAAAGTTTCTGCCGATTAGATAATACTCCTTCCTATTTTGTAGGTCTGGGGAAAGTAAAAAGGGGTCCACCAGGTAAAAGTTTTGGAACGGACGGGCTAGACGATGATAAACTGAGTGCAAATGAGCACGGCTGGTATTGACAGCCGAGTCATCGAAATAGTTTGCTCGAGGGGATTCTTCAGAAGTGCGACCAAACGAAGGCGGGCGTCCTCTTCGGAATAGAACTTGTCTGTTGCTCTTCAGAATAGTGGAAAGTAAAAAACGCGGAATTATACAAATAACACAGCTTGTTGCGGTAGTACCTGTAACAATCTCATGCTAGGTCCGTCGTAAACGGACTTCAGGCAATGGGAGTCTCTCCGGTGCCACACGGCATGACACCAATTGCTCGACTCGAACTAGACTAGTATCCGGTGTGAAAGTTCAGCGAGAGATCTTTAGTTCCATTGTCATTTTGAAGAAAAAAAACTCGGTTCAGACGCCTCGCTCGCGGTCCGGTAGATTGTAGGTTGAGATAGGAAATTGAAGAGGGCTATCTTCGTGATTGCTCACGGACGATATGCCGGGCGAGAAGGTTGGTATTATTGCCAAGAGGATCCCTTATCGGAAATCTCAGAGCTCACCCCCTAATGGGCCGCTAATATCCCAGGCCTTCTGGAATGCTGTTCTTTCGAGTACAAACACCAAACGTATGGTGCACACACACACACACACACACACACACACACACACAGAGACCACTTTCTCAAATTACGTTTTTCGAACGAAGAAGCCCTTGAAAATAAGTAAAGAACCCAAGAAAATGCAAACAATAAACATTCAGCCAATGACACAACTTTCCTTCCTACACCGTAGGGCTAAGGAACGTAAAAATGTGCATAAGATGCAAAGTAGAAAGCTGAAGATCTTCAACACGTACTAGGGACAACATCGAGTATTAGAATAAAGCTACAATCCTCTGTTACCCATTGACAGGTAACTCCCCAATGCAAAAAGACCAATGAAATCGTTGGAACCGTTTGTGAGAAGAAAAAATATTGGACTACCAGCACGATTTGCGGGAGAATGCTAGTGCCATACAAGCAGGTTTTACAAAGAAATGTCTGTTTTAAAAAATAGGATGTAAAATCGTTCTTTGTCGAACTTTTCGGTTAGGTGTTATGCAGCTCTTGTTACATTCATGAGGTTTAACATTTATATTACTTTTTCTATTTCCTGAAGTTATTTGAAACGAAAGTATCAGCAGCCCCATGAATTCCAGAACTTTATGTAGGATGTCAAATTATGCAATGTACCAGTCCATGTAAACAATACGAGGACGATGTGGTGAGGAAGGTTGTGTGATGTGTCGCATCAGATGTTTTTCAAACCAATGACTGTACTAATGGCTGTTGAGGAATAATAATAGGACGTCTAAACTACGGACGTAGATACCGAGTGGGGACGGACGCGGAACATTAGACGGCGTTCACGCTAGTGAAACCACCTTATACAGAGCGCTTATATGTGCGGACATGTGTTCAGCTTAATCAGTTAGTTTCATACAAAAGCCACGTAAAAATCTGGTCAGAGAGTGAAAATCGAAATCCTTGGGGAAAATAACGTTCAATTTCCGGTGCACAAACGTGACACAAAGTTGGAGCTGCCTCAGAATGTGAATGGGGACCAAATCCTCCGCGCTTCTAGCAGAACCAAGTCGTAAAACTTCTTTCCTTTGGGGCGCAATAAATCTCTGAAACTTTCTCACATCTTTTTTCGAAGGCTGGTTTAATTACGATTCGCGTTCTCCGAGCGCGTTAAACACGTTGTATAACCGTTTGTTGGTTTGTTGACCAAATGAACACTCGCCGACGGTAAATCATTCACTTCCTTCTCGCCTTTTTCCTCCTTTTCAAGAGTTGACCACAAATCGATGGCTCTTAACTGACTCTGTCTGTCGAGCTCAGGTTGAACTTTATTGTCCCTCCACCACCCAAGTCAAACAAAAAAAACTCACCTCGGACCACTGGAGAAAAACCCCGTGTTTAGTCGAGTTGCTCCTTCGGCTCAGGAAGGCCTGACTTTTCATTTCCCATCATCCCATTTCTGAGGAGCACTTTATCCGCATTGTGAGGACGCTTCTCTCCTTCCGTCTTAACGTGTCCCGGTTCCCTCCGTCTTCACATCCAAAAAGGAACTGATATGTAAACATGAGGACTGAAATGGGACCACCGAAGTTTTTGTGGTCGATGATATTTTTTGAGATTTTGCAGGATGTAAGTCGTTCGTCAGTAGGAGCCAGCGGCAAATGTTTATGAATGGATGGAAGTTTCAAAAGCAAACATCGGGAGGTCTTAGTCATTGTTATCTTTCGACCATTTGTCGTACGACGTATCACACCTTCTTTCCTCAGCCCACCAGCTACTAACTAATTGCAGCTCTTCTTAATTCAGTTTATGCGAACTTTTGAGGAGCTTGACGTTTTATATAGAGACTGTCAGTGCTTAAGGTTCTGGAATGTAATGAGTTGGCCCCTACTAATATCGCGGCCTTTATTGAGTAACGACCTTGTAAATAATACATTGCACTGTCGAAACAACGTTTTTTGAGGTGTTCAGAAAATGAAAACGTTGGTTAAGAAGACGTAAGTAGTTCGAAGCAAAATCTGTTCAATGCTCTAAAAGTGACTACAGTTATCTTAGTGACCAAAACACTAAATATTTTACATTCCTTAGCCGTTCGAAATAGGAGAGAAAATTATGTAAGACCTTTCACGTTATCTTGAGATCTTTAGGTTTCAAGTGCTCCTGAGTTCGAAAAAACGCTCTTTCAGGGTCTGTATATTCGTGTGAGTGTGTGTGTGCGTGCCCTCGGAAAGCTGGCCATACCTAGCAGCCTCAGACTCCTTATCCCTTTTGAGGAGTGTGATTCTGAGAGCGGGTTAGTAAAGTGAAAGGTTATGAGAATCCTCACCTGCAGAGTCTGGCAAAGAGGGGTGTTTCAGGTCTTGGTGTTTCTGTAGATTAGGTTGCAGATTATCTGCACTGTATTTTCCCAAGAGTTGAGAACCCAACTGGCGTGGGGAAGCAGAACCGAGATTTCTAGAGGCAGGTGGAGTACCAGTGGGTTCTGAAGTTGTGGAGGAGATAGAGTCACAGCTGTGGTGATGGGGGGGGGGGGGGAGGAGGGCATGGGAAAGTTCAGCCTACTCTGAAGGAGTTTGTAGCTTTTTGGGAGCCTCTCATGAGTGCTCCCAGCCGCATCCATGAGGACTGTGTGGTGTCCCCGGCTCCCTCTGGGGAATCCTTAGCCAGTGTTATGTGTTCCCCAGTCCTCGAGAACGATGCAGCAGCTCCACTGCAGCTGAACTTAATGGTATTTCACCCTGCAGAAGGCGAATGCTGTTAATCTGTTGGTTCTCAACTTACTTCTCTTCATGGAAAAACAAGAGCCAGGGGGCTATAGACCGGTTTTGGTCTCGTCTGTGGTCTGTTGGCACTTCCAAAAAGTGCTGGCATCTCGTCTTCGAGTGGCTGGTTTCATTGGTGACGTCCAGAGGGCATTCTGGCAGGTGAATGGTACTGCTGAGAATCTCACAATTCTGCAGAAGGTGCTTGGCCTGGAAGAAAAAGAAGCAACTGCATATGGTTGCCCTGGACGTTGCTAACGCATTCGACACAGTAAGCCACAAGACCTTGGCCAATTGCCTCTGCGGTGTGGGAGCTCCTGATCGGCTCTTCAATTATATGATCTCTGGTGGAGTGTGCTTGAGAGGGCATTCATGAAAGGGAATGCTGGCACTTTCACACAATTCATGAGGCGCCACTGCCTACAGCGATGAGGTGTACAGGAGGCCGGGATTGTAAGGTTGAGGATACTCGCTGTTGTGCCTGTGAAAACCAGTTTGAGTCGCTAAATGATGTGGTGCAGGTGTGTCCGCGAACTCATGGAGGTCGTATCAAGCGTCAAGCAGGTTGCTGGTGCATTGTCATCTGAGGACAGGGAAGTGGAAAGAGAGAGCGGCACTACTGGGTTGTCTCTGGAGGAGGACTGAGTCCAAACATCGTCGCCATCTGTCGCCACCAGTCCACAGTGGTCAAGCCAATAAGCGCAAATATGACAGAACGAATCTTCGTATGGCAGTGTGTAGCACTACCATTGCAAGGTTTACCTCACTGGGACCAACTAGTAAGGGTACATGGGGAATGTGGTCTCGTGACACTATCCTTATGTACACTGCCGTTTATCTAGGCGTGATTGGCTACTGTCCTTTTGACTGGGCTAGGAAACTCAATTTCAATCAAAAGAAAGTATACTGCTGTGGATCACCAAGGCCTTTAAGACAGTATCGACAGAAGCACTCCACGTGATCAGCCAGCTACCGGTTAACTTGGCCATCTAAGAAGAATGGCACGCTGATCAGTAGAAGCTGATGGACAATACAGAATACTTTTAGTGCGAGTGAGACCTACACCCCATTATGAACCAGAGTCTCAGTTCTGTACGCATTTCCAATACCTAGTCTATTAGGCAAAATCACAATAGGAACTTTGTTTCTATGAAACGCGAGAGCTTAGGTTTTCAAGTGGTTGCGCCACGTAAAAGTTCCTTTCCACGTTTCAAAAGTACCGTAAATAATTGGGAAAAGGCGGGAATAAGTGGTCGTTGATGACCATTTGACGACAGTTGAATAACAGGGGTATAAAATATTGAGAAGCCCCTTACACAGACCCGCTGTCTGATTGGAAAATGCAAATGACGCGCTCTGTAAAAGGTGCGAGGACGAAACGTCGCGAATCGGATTTGACACGTTTCGAAGGGGTCTATTGATGCGCTCCGTCACTGACACACGATCCAGACAAATAACAAACCATCTCCAACAAATCACCCCATGTTTAAATTGATGTTTGGGCGGTTTCAAAGACTAGCTTTCAAATTTTATGACAACTTCGCTTTATCAACTGGATCCGAGAAAGAATTGAGCGTGATACTGCACATATTTTTATGCATCGCTTCTCAAAAGGTCACGAATCGTTTTAGGTTATCATGTGACTGAAAAATTACGCCATGCTCAAATTTCTTTATTGTGATACTCCACGCCTTGTATACTATGTTCCAAATATAACAAAAATAATGCATAAATAACTGTTTAACGCGCTGCATCAAAATATTGTGATGGTAACTTTCCCCAGCCCGTTCAACTTTTTAGTCACTTTTGTCATATCTTATGTGTTTGCAACTGGTCTCCTCGCCCAGTCGAGTGTGATTAATGATTAAAATGAAATGGAAGTTCACGTATCAAGTTTTGTACGTTCAGAACTTCTGGTTCGGGGCTCACAGCTCATCAAAAGCCCTCGCGATTGAACTCCTTTCTCATTCTCGTGGTCCACTCTCGAGTGATGTATTACGCAGAGCTTAATCTCTCTCGACTCTGACTGAGATGATGATGCATGAGCTCCATTCGTAGAGCTAATTGTTTGGAAAGCCTTCACAGTAACCACCTTTAAGGATGGCAATCAACTCGAACCTTCCCGGCTCCATTTCATGTGATTTACGGCTACCAGTTGGTTTTTCGGTTGCGAGGTTGGTCCTCGACACTGGATAAATTCCTGTTCGTGGGGTCTAAGGCGATTTCGTTTCAAATTGATTTTCAGTGGCTCTCCGGCCGCGAGCTAAATGAGTCGAGTTTTCAGAAAGACGAATTTCCTTCCATTCAGTTTCGCTTACAACAAATCTAACCGGCACATGCCTAAACTGCAATAAATGTCTAGTTATAGATAACGTGGAGCCCATGTATAAAATGGTTCAATGGAGATTGACATGTAATACATAATGTATAATTATACGTTACGAAAGTACATGATTTTTGCTTTGGACTACTGTTGTCTAAGCAAGTTGCTGAAACAATTTTTGAAACCTACATTCTTACAAAGATGTAAAAATCTAGAAACATACGTAGCAACTCTATTTTGGGCAATAGTTGGAGTGAAAATATACATACTCATAATAATAAACAAAAAGGAAAAGTGAATAGCGAAAATTCCGATGGATGCGGGTTGAGATTGTGCTGTCTGGATACAAAGGCGGTCAAACCGTTCTCTCAACTTAGCCTCTACAGGTCAAGACAACCTCCACAGGGTACCTGTTGTAGACATGTTGGGGACATATTACTGACGAGGTCCTGTCAGCCAGGGAAATTTGTGTCGTGTATGGACGTTGGAGTTGTACACGCTGGGAAGAGTAGTTAGCCGCTTGTGGAGTGGACGAAGATCCCCTGGGATCAAAGTTCAGGGTGTTTGTGCGGCCTGACTCATTTTCTCGTATGATGGACGGGGGCAAGCGAAATCCTTAGAAACCACATGTGAAAGAAGCTTAGCTGCAGGCAGCCCTCTTGACAACTCCTGCACTGCGGCTTGCCACCCATTCAGGAACTTAGACTGCTCAAGCCGTAGCTAACTTGAACGGCACTACAGGAGGCTTCTGCCCACGGCCACCGACACAACACTGTCAAGGAGAGTGTCGCAGGCTGTGAGGCCAAGGTGTTGGAATCGTGGAGATCGTTGTTTCATTTGAAATTCCACCGTGTAAATCAGCGTGTTGGTAAGAGAGGGGTAAAAAGACGCAGGACCCTCTCCAACTGTCTAGGGTCCTCGAACCACATGTCTGCAGCAAAACCTCCAAGTGCTGCATGTGACTGAACTCTCACTTCCTCGTTTCTCATAATAAATATCAACCTAACATCACTACATAATACAAAACAAAGTAGCTGTCTCTCTTCTCTTTCACTCTCTCTCTCTCTATGTACGCTTAAACCTGGTTCTGGGTTATCTTCCCAGGAGCATGCCCATGCTACCAGGCGCGACCACGGGTTGTGGATAGTGGAACGGCCACAGCATTGTCCCCAGGGGCATGTCTGCGGCCAGCTGTGAATAAGGTCAGCATGCTGACTGAATAAGCAGCCGCGAACAATGGGCAAACCCCAAGAGATCGCAGAAGAGATCCTGAACAAAGGGCTCAAGGGCAAGCGGATCTACATTTTCTCAGACAGCCAGCCTTCCTTAAAGGCCATCGCAGCCTATAGTTTTAGGTCTAAGCTGGCATGGGAATGCCTCCATGAGCTCAAGCAGCTCGGCGCGCGTAACAGGCATGAGGATTGGGTGCCGGCTCACGGGGGGCATGAGGACAATGAAAAGGCTGACCGCCACGCGAAAAGGGGTATAGAATCCCTACCCATCGGGCCTGAACCACACGTGGGTCTGACGAAAAATCACCTGAACCGTCTGGTTGCTCGATGGGAGATACAGGAAAATGGCGCCCATTGGCATTTCCTGTCAAAGGGCGAAGACGATGCTGACACTCTCTAGACAAGATCTGAGAGTACTGATAAGCTTCCTCACCGGGCACTGCCCACCAGATATCACCTCAACAAGATGGGCACTGCCCACTCAGATATCACCCCAACAAGATGGGCATCTCAGAGGCGGTGGAATGCAGACTCTGCGGTGAGGAGGATGAGACAGCAGAGCACATCCTATGTGAATGCCCTGCTCTGGCAGCAAAACGCTTTGAATACTTCGGTCAGGGGACCACTGAACCCCATACCATAGCGGACTCTGCGGTGAAGGGCACACTCGGCTTCCTAAGGGGGGCGGGTATGTACGACGCCTTCTACTAAGAAAGGGCCAGCGTCACAATAGGCCCATATGCGGCCGCAGTGACAAAGGGACTTGTCCCACACGCCCTCGGGTCAAAAAAAAAATGTACGCTTAAATCTTTATACTACGCAACACCCTGTACAGCATGTAAATTAAATGAATATTTGCGAAGATATTACTGATTTAAAATGGAAGGACGTAGTGGTGCAGCGGTGTCTATAAATTGTGTGTTGAAGGCCGCGCTTCGCCCTATAGCACTATATGATAAGACATCGGGTTAACCGGATAATTATTGAAAATTGTAGTTAAGTTAAAAAAACCCTGCAAATTAATTACACAACGGTTTATTATTCGGATAATCAGCTTGACCTAGCATTAATGCTCCGAGACCCATCCTGTTCGATTCAGCATCGAAAAATATCATAATGAAACCCAAGAAAAGGTCGAAAAGAACTGAATCGTAATATTAAAATAAACAAAAAATATCTGGTGCGTAGCAACACACTACTTTCCGCCACCCATTTAAGTTCGAACACCACCTACACATGCGGGCGCTATATCTTCGTTCAACGCATTTTTACAGGAACATTTATACGGAACAAAATGTAAGGACTAGTTAGCTGAGAGTATTCCGAAAGTTTTATCGAAATCGTTGGAGCCGTTTTTGAGAAAATACGAATGCCGATAAATTAATATTCGACAAATCTCCTTTTCTGAGTTAACGTGGCTTATATCTCCGTGCAACATATATATACAGAAATAGTTATGGAGAACAAAATGTTGGTATGGGTGACTAAAGACACTTCATTAGGATTTATCACATCTGGTGAAAAAATTACCCTGGAACTTTCGGAAATGTTCGAAAAAACGTTATTTTCAACACATTTTCATTTTTATCTCTGCTCAATGGACTTTCAGAGGAACATTTATTGAGAACAATATGTAGGTATTAACTATTCGAAAATATCCTGAGAGTTTGATGATAATCGTTGAAGTCATTTTGCCAAAAGCTTAAAAACCTATTTTTGCTTCATAGGTCATTATCTCCGTTCACCGTATTTTCATGGAGATATGTATAGAGAAGAAAAGTTAGGTATTGATTAGGAGAAGATAATTTGAAAGTTTAATCAAAATCGTTAGAGCCGTTTTCGAGAAAAAATGCGAAAAACCCTAGTTTTTGGTACATTTTCGTCCCCACCCCGCTTCAGATCGGCCGAAATTATCCATAACCTTATTTTGGTGTCTACAAAAAATAACGAACAAAACAAAAAAAGAACCAGCTCAATCGGATCAGCCGTTCTCCCGCAAATCGAACTACAGACACACACACACACACACACACATTCATTCACACACACACCCACACACACACACATACACACGGACCACGCGACGAAATTAGGTTTTTTAGACTCAGTAGGGTCTGAAACGTAAAGATCTGAAGAAAACTCAAATTTTTTTTTTGGGCCGATTACTATACTTTCCTTCCCTTCGGGTAGCGGAAAGTAAAAAACGAAAGTATCTAGAAAAAACTGAATTTTAATATGAAAGCACGCTAAATACTAATATCAAAATTTAACCGAAAATCTATGAAAAAAAACAAAATGAGAATGAAACGAAAGAATCTAAAAAAATTGAATCGTATTAAAACCAAAACGTTGGGGAAATTGGAACGGGGGAGCTCGAAGCAAAAGGCGAAAGGGGAGTTGGGTGGTGGCAGGCGTCGTTGGGAGGCAAGCAAGCCTCGAGCCCAGTTGCTTTTTTAATGAGACGAGCGGGAGCGAGGGAGTTCAAACGACGAAACGCTGTAGCTCCCGCGTTTTACTGCGTTTCGTTAATTTTTTTTACCGTTTTTTGCCCATTACAATCACGGGCTTTGTCCGATCGGATTGCCATGATGGCGGGCACAACTAGATACCAAATCGGATTTTTGGGCGAAAGAACGAATATTTTAGACCACGTTAAAGGCACAAAACGGACGGCGGACGGGGGACAGCGGACGGCGGACGGACATTGCAAATTTGGAATCTCCATGTCTTGAAACGTAAAGTATCAAATTATGAGGGGGGGTTGTACAAAATTTTTCGTGACCGAAAACATAGGGTTATTATTCAGAATGAATAATAAACCAATAATTGAATATAATAGGGATTTTTTGTTGTTGATAACATAATTATTGATTACCTTTTGCTTTTAGTCGAAAGAATAGTAAGTGCAATATTTTTTACTATAGCACTTGATAATTGGTGCAATTTATTCATAATCATTCGTATAGTTTAAGGTGTGTTTCTGAATATTAATTTTTTTACCGAAGTTATAATCATGCCTGAGAGTCGTCGTCGTCGTTCGAAGATAGGTCTTAGTACAGTGAACGCCAGAAGAGCAACCCAAGGTGTAAAAAATAGGGCCGAGAACGTTGAATAACTCTAAGCAATGAATCAATTGATGCCACGTGTATGGAGACGCAAATACGTAACGACGTTGGTCAAATACGACGTTCTCCCACACTAATATTATAACTAAAAAATATTTTTTGTAATTGTAATGTTTGTAATACTCATAAGTTTAATTATCTCTATTTATCCAAAAAAACATTTTTTTAAATTTACACCCGTGCGAAGCTGGAACGGGCCACTATTTTTTAATATAATACAGCCCACTTGTTTATGCTCCAACACCCACAACTAGCTTCTTCACTCGTATTTGATTTTCTGTTTCATTCCGGCTCCGGCATCTACCCTTCTTTATCTATATTGTGTATGTCTGCAGACAAACCTCTATATGTAACTTCTTGTAATAAAAAATAGCCTTAGCTAAACTGTATATTCGATGTACACATTTTAATAGATACGGTTTTCATCAACCTCTTTGAACAATTTAACGCGCTCAATAAAGTCGATAGTATTAGCAATTTAACGTTTGTCATTTAAACTTTCGTTAGTAATGTCGTAAGGGGAGGGGGCAATTAGAAACTGCTGCTGGTTTCTAATAACTATCGCCTCCTCAACCTCAATTTTCCCATAACTGTACATTTAGAGGTAATAATGTAGAGAGAATGCTTCTTGCTTGATGTTTATGGAACTGTTAATCGGTCCAACAAAACCTTTTCCAGATTCTGCGGGCGATGAGCCGGTTGTTTTCCAACAGGTTGACGCTGAATTCGTTGGGTTTTTTTTTCTTCGACAATTTAGATGAAGAGAGAGGGAAGCACACAGGCTCAGCGAAGCAAAAGAGAAAGAAGGAAGAGGCGGGAAGGAGGATATAATTACCGAGGAGGACCGCCCAAGCGTGTTCCCTTTGATCTAAGGCCGCTCTTCCCAAACTATACGATGACTGTAGTGGGGGACAGACGAGCGAAAGGAGGACGAGGTTGAGAGAGAGGGTGATACGAAGTGGGGGTACGGGGCACATGGCAAGTGAGAGAGAGACAGGCCTAGCCGGTGGGAGAGCCAGGAGATAGTGACGCTATCCCTGAAGCTGAAATAGGGGACGAGGGTGATAAAGTGTTCAGAATACACCGCGCCCTCGCTCAGCACGGCCACCCCTCCTCTCTACCCGCTCATTCATGTCACTGGCTTCTAACATTTCTGCTTCGTGTTTACCATCTAATTTGATCGGTGCTGCAAACACAGTTGCGAGATCATCACTTTCACCAAAATATCGAGATATACGAAAAGGCCGCGTAATATTTCAGGACCCCTGCAGAGTAGCATCAATTCTAACAAGCAGGCCATGCACATTATGTCCTCTCTTGATTTCAATTTTCTCTTTTGCAATTTATCAACGACCGATCTATCGCATTTTATGTTGAAAAGAAAACTGAGATAAAAGGAAATGAAAAGAATAAAGTAGTACTGGAAGCCAGAAAGGGGGTACTTCAAACTACAACAAATAAAACGAATTGGTATCACTGGGTAAATTAAGCCCAAGGAATAAGATTGAAAGAAAGCTCTTTATGAATTGAAACTATCAAATAAACCAAAGGCGATACACAAAATCCCACTGGTCTGTCGATCGACAAGAAACCTACATCCACATTTCGGTCCCCCCAATTATACATCTATATAAGCCACGATAAATCAGAAAATGATTCTGAACCAGTAGTATCAGTGAGTGGGGAAACTTGCGTAGTGATATTAAAGGGTAAAGTCAGTTGTTAACCAATACGAACTATTTAAGGATGGTACAATCTGAGGCCAGTTAACAGACTCTTAATAAAACTTTAGGTCTGTCGTATTTATAAAACTCCTCTGACAATAATGCAGTCCACCACCCTGCATGATGCAAGCCATTGCCAAGATAGAGTTTCTTGGACATTCTAAACCATTATTCTGTTTTGGAAGTATGATTTCCTTCTTTACTCTGCAACAACAATTCGATATAAGAAGAGGTTCTCAATTACATCCTCAAATTACACGTCATCGTCTTAGGGTAAAAAATTATTGCGACTCTCCGACGGTATGGCTCCTTTTGGAATTCGCAAAGCATTTCGAAGTTCTTCCATGAATTGAATATCTGCATGGGTTTGATGAATTTGATTACCCATTAAAAGGTTTAATGGATTTCCATTGACTACATCAAGGAACCCTGCACTTTGTGGCTCTACAGCAGCTTGTTGGTTAGGATCCATGAGGAGTTGGGCAGCAATGTTCAGAAACATTGGGTCCCTTAAAAGGCACTCGAGGTCTGGCTGAACGGAAGGAGGAGGTGAGTCAGGAGTATTGTAAATGGAGGTTCTCGTCGAGACGACAGGCGACGATTCAGTTTGATTCAGGATAAATTTGGCCAGCTCGTGACTATTTTTGTACCTTTCGTTGTTGGGCTCGAGAGCTAATGCTTTTGCATAATGTTCTAAAGAATTCGGATAGTCTTCTAAATAGCTGTAAACCAGTCCAAGCGTTGCGTGAGCTTTGCTGTATGTCGGGTCAATTTCAATCGCAGTTTTTCCATCAGCTATGGCCTGGTGGTGGTTTTGTAGTTTACTGTGCGCAGCGGCCCTGTTGCAGTAATACGCCGAATTTGTAGGATCCAGTTGTATAGCTCTAGTGTACAATTTAATGGCTTCACTAAACTTTGCTTCTCTCATCTTACAATTCCCTTCAATTTTCAACTTATCTGCGTTGGCTTTGTCCTGTGATGAAGGCAAGACCTTGTCGAGGGTCGTAGTCGTCAGGTAACACTGATAGATTTCCAACAGTGGAAGTTCGTTCTGCGCAGTATTTTGACAATCGTAGGCCTTCTGAAGGCAATTTATGGCCAGGTTAACCCCTTTCTGTTGCTCCTCATTGAAATGTCTCGACAAGAGCTCTTCCCTTAAATGGTGTACTATTGACATCATTAGTCGTAAATTTGTCTCATACTCCGCCATTTCTTCTCCAAAAACTGCAGTGACTTGAAATGATATCTGTGGAAGAAACATATACTGTATTTAGATATCGTTAACGCCTACTTTCTGTATCTAAATAAACCAGTACTTGTCCGTAACTATCAACTTGCCTTCGCTATTTCTTATTACAGAGCTGGAGTACTTGTTGGGGAAAGCGTGGAGTACGAAGAACAATCCAAATTCTTCCCTCAATAGAGAAGCTGGTATAATATTAAGTTGAGACAGATGAAAAGGAAGTTGACGGACGGTATAATTATGTTATTGACTGTACTGATCTACTTAATGGAATGCCTGTAAATTGGAAAACTAAACCTGGATAGTTCGGATAAATTGCGGATGACAAAGGGGGAGAAGATGAAGATGAAGGAGGCGAGTCAGTTGATGAAGGGTGCAGAAGTTCGGGAATGTGTGTAGAACTCCTTGGGAGAAAAAATTGTCTTTGTTGGACTTTATAAAGCACAATGTGGACTTACTGGTGGAGGAAAAGAGCGTCTTGGACGAGAAAAAAGGTCAGCAGCAGTACAGTGCCACGTTTCAAACGGAAACGGGGGGAAAAAAGCAATGGGGAAGATAGAAAGGTGGTGGAAAATAAAAAGGTTTGGTCAGTTGGAGAAGATAAGAGGAGCAGAGCAGATAAGATTAGCCTGAAGAGCAGGAGTCTTGAAGTTCTGGACGATAAGGCGTGAGAAGACCAGGGTTCAGTTGCCGAAACAGAGTACGGTGTTGAAAGATATGAAGCGTAATGCCAAATCTACCAACTCCATAGTAAATGTATAAATTGAAGAGCATAAGCAGCTCCCAAACACCAATGGCCTAATTTTCTGTTTCAACTCAAGTTTGAGCCACATATAGGATTCATACATTTCTCACTTGGTATAACTTCTTAAGTTAATCGTTCACGTTCTGAAACACCCGGCTAAGAACTAATACGTTTAAGTAGAAACTAATTGAAATAGAGGCGTCTCGTCATCACTTACGTGAGTGTTCGGGATGTTATGACAAATCGTTTGCTTGCGGTTTCTACAACAACTAGGGAGTACATCTTATTGCATGAAGTGTGTTCACCGAAAAATATATGAGCCTATGAAAACACATTGCTAGTACTCAACTACCACAGCTCCTCTTAAGATATGTCGAGTACGACGGCGCAGGGTACAAACATTCCAGGTAGTAATCAGAAAAGCACCCTAAGAAAACTGTACACTGTACTATTTCACTTATAAGAGTGTTGCGTATTTGTGTAATGCAGCAAGGCGAGCAACAAGATCGTAAATCACTATCGCGGGATTGCCTATTTGTACCTGGCTTTGCTTTTCTAGGCTACAGAAAAAGTCTATTCGTTGCAGCTCAACGTCACAATATTTAAAAAAATATAAGCTGACGTAACTGGTGGTCTCCGACTGCAGACAGCTGTCATTCGGGTATCTCCCTGTCACATATCACATTTAACGCTACAAGAATATTAGTCTGATCAAGAAAATAAGTACTATTGGTTAATAACATGTCACACTACCAACATTATTTTTGCTACAACGCTACCAATAGGATCTATAAGAAAGAAACTGCAAAAAAAATAGATTTTTTTGTTGACATTTTTCATAATTTATTGTGCTCTCAACGTCATCCAACGATGAAAATTTGATGCGACAGTTTTCTGAAAATTGTGATTTTTGGCGTAAGGAGGCGAAATAAACAAAGAGATCCAGAGGAAACTCAACAACAAAATTTTCAAGCAGCTGTACAACTTTCTACATCGTTGGGCTTGAGAAACCAATTCATAATTCCTCAAAATATCAAATAATAGTGTTGGGTACGAAAAAGAGAGAAATAGACACACGAATTTAACGAGTTGTATTGACACACTTGCTTATACAATCGAGCTTTGTTTACACCGTCACTTGGTTAGAACGGAAGCTCTCTGAATATACGATTCTCATGACACAGTTGCTGAATGCGATAGAGTTTTGATTACCTAGTCACTTGGTTCTCTGAATACGTGAACTGGTGGTGAGTTTTGATACATGAGTGTCGATCGTGAGACCTGAGAGATGAGTATTGATCATGAAAACTGGTAGATGACTCAGTGTTGGAAAGAGCTGTGTGTTGTTGGGGAAGTAAATTGAGGGTTCGGAAGAAGATATTTTGGAAAGTCTAGATAGGGGAAAACGGGCCGAGGGAAATAACTGAACTGAACTGAAGATTGTCTCTGGCTGGACTTACCCTGCAGCTCTACAAACAAAGGGCTTGAGGTCAGAGGACACAATGTTCGGGGAAGGCTCAAAACAGCCTCTTCGTTTGGGGTAAGTGTGGAGGGAACCGAGCTCAAAATTCCAACTAAGTCGGCCTGCGCCAAATAAATAGTGTTAGGGCTTTTTTGCCTTATATTAATGATACAGGCCCCTGCATTGCTCATTCGATATTAAAGGTTTAAATAGATTTGAAATAAATAACTTAATAAACATGTATGTCTATAGTCACATTTGGGAGAAAAGCGTAAGCCTTTTGTTGGGAACGGATAGAATCCTTTGATATGCGGCTTCATAACACCTGGTTTGTTTACCTCGTGAAATGCGCCGCTATTATTATTATTTTAGGCCAACGTACGCTGCCCTCAACTTCAAAGGACATCCGCGTGAATCCTAGCCCTCGCCGTGAGTCGACTTCCTTCTAGCTGTGCCGGCAAAGCGGACGGTAAATCACTCGAAAACCTCCAGTCGCTTAACACACAATATAAAAATAGAAAGAAAAAATATATATCTACAAGGAAGAGGCAGAAAAAAGAGATTAAGAAACATAGGTCCCCTCATAATTCTTAGTGGTAGCATTGTGGCCTGTCAGATTCAATTACAAGGAGGGGTTACCAAGGGGCTCCAAGGGGACAGATCGTTAGGTAATCTCGCGTTAGTTTTTTGACTTTGCCGACCCGCGACCATCGATCCTTTTTTAGGACCCGACTATGGACTTTTCCCCGTCCTGAACGCCAACGCTAGGTTTCTTTAAGGGTCGGAAATGGCAAACGCCCACTTTTCCTTTCCGCCATCATTTAGAAGGGGGTTAGGACGCGAGGTGATAACCAATATCCCTGGGAAATTTTACAAACTTGGTATTATTTCTGAAGATGCACTGAAAACCACTTTACGAATCCCGTTACATGCCTTCTATGAAGTGATTGGAAAAGGTGAAGTTAGAATAATCGTTCGGTTAATCAACATCCTTATAAAACATCTCATGTGGCGCATCATACGACTTTCCTCAGTATCACTTACATTCAGTAGTTTTATGTTTTGTTGTATTCTCTCTCTCTCTCTCTCTCTCTCTCTCTCTCTCTCTCTCTCTCTCTCTCTCTCTCTCTCTCTCTCTCTCTCGCTCTCTCTGTCCGTTGCTCAGTTTTTTCTAATAATTACAAAACTGTGGACATGAACCTAAACACAAATCATGTTAACCTATCTTAGGTCCGTGAACGCGGAGCCCAATTAATTCCTGAACATAAAGCACAGCCAGTTTCTTTGTAGTGACCTTTAACTTTGAGATTACCGAGTTATATGATTATCTGTATAGCAGCTGTAGGGGGATGCGTTACTTATCAAAATACGTTTTTGTGTTTAAATTATTGTAGTAAAAATGTATTACCGTCGAAATAAAAGCACAAGATGTCTTTGAATGATCAACGCGTCCACTAAGATTGATATCCCGTAGTGGGATCTAAAGTGCAGATATCGCGATAGAAGAGATTGAAACGTGCAATAAGAAAGAAGAGGCAGGTTCTAGTAAAAGTTTATTCCGGCTAATGGTCGCAAAAAATAACCAGTCACGACCTAACGTTTTGCCGATCCTGAAAACGGCCACTACGATGTCTCTGCTTTTCTTTTATTCGCTTTCACCTCAAAACCATCAGTTTTCAAGGCAAGGCATCCTGCAGAATCTGTTGAGCGCCTGCTCCCGAGAATACGTCAGGTCCCTTCAGGCTCCGTTAATTCGAGAGAACGCCAAAACTACGATTTAAGAATTAATATGACGGCTCCCAAACAAAAATCTAGGATTAAAAATGAGGAACACGAAATGAATAAGACTATGCCCCGCCAAACTGAGAGGCGATCAGCCTAGTATTCTTTATTAAAACCTTCAATAGTAAGCTGTTGGGGTTAAGAATTTCGCGTATTACCTTGTGTTTTTAGTATTATTTCACCTAAATAGATTTTCAAAACTGCCATCAAGCTAGCAAACTAAATAAAAATGGGAATGATGTTTCATCGCATTACGTATCCCTCTAAATTTCAATAATAGAAATGCAGGAGGGGCGGGGTACATACGGGGATAAAGTGCCTACAACTGTTTAAAAATCTGAAAAACCTGAAAAGTGGGCTCGGGACATGATGACTTCAATGCATGACTCTACTTCTTTTCTCTTTAAAGACTGTCCATCCTACAAAAGAAACAAGAAACCACGCGCTGCTCCACTGTAGTTACTGCAAACCTATGCGAGTTGTTGGAAGGCCTTCCAGCATTGACGGCTCCTAAGTAAGCTTATTACTGTTACGCCCAGTTTTCAAAAAAAGGTTATGACAAAAGAAAAGTGCCACGGTTGATCTCTTCTTTTGTAATTTGCGACCCAAGTAAATAGCTAGATCGGGTATGAAAGCAGATTAAGAACTCCTCCAGATAGTGCAGATTCCCAAAGTCTAATACTGTGTGGTGACGCATGTATTCAACGCTAAAAGTCGAATCAGTATGAGTTTTTTCTCGGAATTCCCACACCTGCCCTAACGGGACTCCCTGGCCCTAAACAGCAAAGTCATTGTTTTCTCAAAGACGTCCTCGATTATTACTCACTCCCACTTCGTCTGGACATACCGAAATGTCATTTCCTCCCTTCCTTTTCACATTCCTCTCCACAACTGACAGCTCCTCCCAAACTCATTCTCCTACGACGTCTCGCGAAAGTGTAATCTCCAGAGTTTTCCCAACATTGTCACCTAACACCTTTTGCGATACAGTCGTCTCCAATTGTTCTAACGGACGCTGTTCCTCTCATCAACATCTAATTCGGATTTCTCCTTCGTTCCCTGTACAACCAGTTTCACGCCTTCAGAGCCCCACCTCGTTTGCGCTTATGTACTCAAATCATTCCCCGTTTAAGTCACCTCTTCTAGTATATCTAATTCTCCAAATCTTGTGATATACCAACTCTTCAAATTACAAGTTCGTGCTCAACCAAAACCCGTCTCCGAAATTCATTCAAGTCTATCCTGGTCGAACCAACATGGGATCCCCATCGGGAGACTGGCTAAATGACAACCTGCGGTACCTCTACAGGTATGGGTACGGTGGATGCTGAGCGACTGCCCGTTCGGCAATCTCCATGACTTTCGCCTGATTTAATTTTCTTATAAGAGCCGAGGAAAAGTTTTTTGATAAGAAAACAGACCTGTGGAGTGGCTTTTAAGGGCATCAGTGCAAGAAATTACTTTGCTTTCACGCTGCTCGTGACGCGACACATGAGTGGTACAAGATACCAGAATGGCAACGTTGTCACTGAATTGTGTTACCATGATGCAGTTTGCGATCACGTTACCATTGACTTATCATCCGAAGGCTAGGAAATGAAGAACTGGGAAGTGGGTAGCATTTTCGTGTTAGAGCCGAATTTCACCGAAACCGCGTTTAGACAAAACATTGAGCCACAGTTGGTATCATTTCATTTTCTTTCTAGCCGCAGACAAGCCGTGATTAAGCTATATTGAGAAGGCAATGTACTAACGAGGTTACGGCAAATTAAGGTAATTTGGCCTCTGCTCAACATACCGTTGTTTTGATCTTATGTCTTAAACAATTGTTGTGTAAAACGAGCCCGTCATCCCTCAACAGACCAGATTACTTGGACTAATTATAATTTCTAATATTTATTAAAAGCCATAGTGGCCGCATTAATCTCTGCTGAAGCTAAAACTACGAGAGCTGCTGGAGAAAGCTAAATTAGTCCAGGAGAGTGTTAGGTTGAACAAGAATAATCGAAAGTGATACAAAGCAATGAGAGCTGAGCAAGAAAAACCCAAACCCTAAATTTAGGGGTTACTACTTCACCGTGGTCAAGCACACAGGAAGAGAGAATGATAATGTCTAATATTTTTCTAATACTAATGTGTGTTCCCAAGGCCAATTCCTTCCTTTTTCACTCCAACATGGAAATTGTGAAAGTCCTGGGTAAGGCTAACCGATGTGATGACAACTTACTGATGTGATGAGCTGACCTGGCTGTTTGTATAATAGTTTTCCTTCTAAGGCGATAAAATTATGGTTTGAGCCACTCTCAACCACAAATTGTGATCAGTACACTCATGGAATCATAAATGACACATTCGCCTTATTGTATTAATATATATGTAAATAATATGAGAGTTATGTAAGCACTTGATGCAGTGTGCAGGTAACGTAGTCTCAGAGAGATTTGTGATAACATCCATTGTATTTTTTTTTTTTACTTTCCTTGCTCTACGAAGTAGAAAGGAAAGTTATGTAATCGGCTGAAAAAAAATTTTTGAGTTCTCTTCAGATCTTTACGTTTCAGACCCCCCTGAGTCCGAAAAACACTATTTGGGAAAATGGTCTGTGTGGCTGTGTGTGTGTATGTGTGTCTGTGAACGATTTTTAGAGAAAACCACCGAACCAAATCAGCTCAAACTTCATATCTCGCCCGCAGGTCATCATGGAACGCCAAAATAAGGGTATGAACAAAATTCACCGAAATTTAACTATAGTTATCATAGTGATCAAAACACCAAATATTTTTTTTCTCAAAAACGACTCTAACGATTTTGATTAAATTTTTTATATTGATAGCTCTTAATAAGGCAATTATACCATAAAATTTCCATTTGTGGGAAAATGACTAGAGCAGCACAATAAATTACCAAAACTTTCGACGGAATCGATTTTAGCGCAGTTTTTAGAGAAAACCACCGTACCAAATCAGCTGAAACTTGATGTCTAGCCTACAGGTTACCATGGGACGCAATAATGAGGGTATGGGCAAAATCCATCGAAAGTTAACTATAGTCGTCATAGTGATCAAAACACCAAATTTTTTTTCGCAAAAACGGCTCTAACGATTTTAATTACATTTTTTATATTGATAGCTCTCACTAAGGCAATTATACCATAAAATTCTCATTCGTGGGAAAATGACGAGAGCAGCACAATAAATTATCAACCAAAAGCTTTTTTCGCGCAGTTTTTTCCTTATAAACTCCGCTGGAACTCTTGTAGAATGTTTAAAAAAAATTGGTATTGTAGTCCAATCCAATACCTAAAGGGTGAGTGTTTAAAAACGCTCATGAGATACATGGGGCTCACTCCAGAAATTCCTGAATTTCAACTACTGCCGTTTCGCTTACTACCAGTTCTAACAGTTATTTTCCAATAACTCTGCAAAAGTAATTACTATCCTTTTTTTAAAAAATCGTGTTTACAGCCACATTAGTTATCTGTGTACCAATTGCTCAATAATGGTCCTGCAATGAGTACGAGCAGCACAATAAATTCCGGAACTGTAAGCGCTACCGCTTTCTGCTGCCGTAAAGCGTTGTTTGACCAAGTTCAAATGAACTAACTGATAAATGAATTGATTAAATAGAATTAGCTATGTACAAAGTGAATTGACGTAGAGCTAAGGAAAGTTGTGTGTTGCAACGCACCAGATTTTTTTTTTGTAATGTATCAGCGTCTTTTTAATTTGGTTGCCACGTCAATCTGAAGCAAAACATAGACAATTGCAAAATTCTTACACAAAGAACAATTTTCTTTGTTGGCGAGCGTAATATTTGTGTTCGTTGTGGGGAGTACTCGATATAGCTTCGAGCTTTACCTGTTTGGTACTCCAAACGCCCTTATGTTTTCTTCAGTACGCTGACGATTTCTTTCGACAATACGTACTTCATCGAGAAATCGCTATCGTTGAAAGTATTGAGGTTATCAGACCTTTTCTTTATGTACCTGGGACGCCGCTGCGGGGAGAAGCAATAACAATCATGTCGGCCTGATGTGTTGTTAACCGCGCATAGATCGTGCTAACTGTCAAAACTTAGGTGGTTAAGATCTGACCTCAGTTTGACATCGGTTAAAGCATAACGGAAGATGATGGAATCCATTTGATACTAAGTCTATTCGCCAAAAAATTAATACTCTTTGCCCACGAGAGCCTATTATCGATGTTACCCCTACGTATGAGCAGAATTCTTACCAATCATTGCTGCTGTACCGATGTTTCTGGTTATTCTTCACACGTGCTGAACTCAGAGCAGTACCTATTTGTTTGGAGAGTTCATCACTCTGAACTCAGTTCTGCTTTTACCCGTCATTCACCTCGTTGTGGTTTTTTTAAAGTCGCTCCGAAGTCAGAAGTTAAATGGAAATGGCTACTGAACTGGTGGCGAAACCCAACTTCACGGGCCATTCAATCAATTAGCCGGTTGGAGACGAGACGCCCCCTAATGGGAAAGGATGGAGTTCGAGTAAATGGTCAGGAAGAGTGTTAAACAAAGAAGATAAATGCTACCGAAGTCTTGAGGGGCCGCAGCATTGAAAAGACGAACGATCTTTTTCGAAAGATCCCTGGACGTTTGGGCCCACCCTTACGACACCTGAACATAATGACCGCACATAGAGGACCCTCCACCGGTTAGAGCTAATCGATTACACGCCATTAACTTCCTACCCTTCCTCTACTTAGCACCCCGTCATCTTTTGATTAGGTTTCTGAACAAATAGCTTCTGTTCGTCAAGTGCCCTCGCTTCGCAAAAGACTTCAACTCATGAATGTGAGATTTTCGTGTTTAAATTCATGATACGGAACTACCGACATTACTCAAACTCCTTCAGATTTCCTCCTTACAACTTCCCACGACTTCTTCGTCGACCGAAACCCACGCCCTTCACATGGCTCATGAGTCAAGTTCTAAGTCAGAAACGCTTGCCCCACAGGGCTCCTCAAATCAAGTGCACTACTCCCAAATCATAGTCTCTAAGGTGGATTTATTCGTATACTCATAGCAACGTAACAATAGGTACACGGAATGGAGCCTTTTTTTGATATCATGAACATATTTCCACTAACGACAAACATTAAGTGAAGCAAAACATTTATAAACTTCAGAACGATACAGAACTCATCTCACCACTTTCCTCAGCTCCATTTACATTCAGCGTCATTTATCGCTCTGCCATCTAATTCAATCCGCATTTCACTCTGCCTATGCGAGGAACAGAATGCCGAAGTAGGGTTTTTGAACTTCCGTGAACATTAGTGGAAACAGCGTAAAACGGTGATACTTCAGCAAATTATTTTGTAATGCAAATATTTAGCGAGCCGAACCTAAGGTCTTTGCGCTAGTAGTCGTCCCCCCCCCCCCCACATGTCTCTTCTCAAAACTATCGACATTTCCTTTATATGCTCAGAGTGTTGCTCACCGAGAGTTGGTTCACGAGAATTTCACTCTCTCATGCAATAGAACGAACTACTAATGGTTGAACTGAACAAGTAACCGGTATGTCCGGTTTGATATTTTTCTAGAAAAAGGAAAACTTAAAATAAATTATAGTGGCGCTCGAGAACCCAAGCTGGCTGCGAGTACTGGCACAGACTTCTGAACCTACCATAACAACTTTGACCAAACTCGCAGGGTACTTTCAGCCAACTTGTACCAACGTTTTATTTTCCATAACTGTTTCTGCATAAATACATTGAATGAGGATGCAGAGTCTGCATATGTAGCATATCGAATTTACTGAGGTTGAGGAAAGTTGGTGGCTTTGCACCAAATATTTTTCGTACTCGTTTCGAAAATTTATCGTCAACCGAGGGAGAGGACAAAAGGCTAAAAGAGAAGTGGAGGGAGAGGGACATCAAGCAGAGGCTCATTTGCAGTTGCCTCGGTTGGAGCTAAGATGGTCGATTGTATAGAAACGCCATTGCAGTTACCCACTGACTCCAATATCATCAGCTTTTTCTCCCTTCCCATCGAGCAAAAGTAGATTCGCCGCGGTCGACGTGATCTGAATCGCAGGAACAGCTGCGGCCCAGAAAGAAGGGGCCCTGCTCAGACAGCTCCCTCATTCAGCAACTCCAGGATAAGGCCCTGCCGCTATAGTGACATCAACTGCTATTATTCCCCTCGGTTGCCGGCTAATGACACGAGGCCCTTCCCCTCTTCTTCGACTTTTCACTCTTCCGCCATGTTTGCTTAGCTTTGGTACTCATTTCAACTCTCAACGTTATTCCGTAACTTGGCACTTCACCCTCCAAAACTGATTTTATTGGGTGATGAATGATCTTCGATTTTTCCGCTGGAAACAACTGATTGTTGTCATTCATCGTAGGCCGTTTATCTTCTAGGAACCCGAACAAGTCTCTGCCTGCTGGGGGACAAACCCACCTGGAACCTTTTACTGGCAGCAAAGAAACTTCAGATATGTGGAGGCGTTTAATCCAATAGGAGAAGCTGGTGTTATTAGAAAATATCTGGTGCGTCGTGTCGCACAATATTTCTAGCCACCACCAACCAACTAATCACGGTTAAAAGAACTTGGTAGAACCAGGTAGTAGAATTTATTGGGTTATCCCTCGTTACGACAGGCGCTTATTGAGCAACTAGGTAAACTTACTTAGGTGCCAGCACGATCTGTCGGACAGTTCCTGGTTACTGTTCTGGAACCATATAGGGACACTGTGATAACCGGTAGTCAAGGAGTGACTCGAATTACGGAATTTCGTGGGTCATTATTCTATAACTTCTATCGCACTACTTAAGTTATTTTTGTTAGAAAGCTAGAATTGAAAGAGCGGGATTTATAAGGGAAAAACTGCATTAAAATTGCTTTCAGTCGATATTTTTGATAACTTTCTGAGCTATTTTGTCAGGTCCTCCTCGTCCAACTCAATCGCCTGCTTTACCTTTTTCAGACACACGCCGTACCGATGATTTTTTCAAATGGCTGTTTTCGGTTTGAGAAGCGCTTGAAACGTAGAGATTTGAAGCAAACTCAAAGCCGATCATATAACAGCCAACTCCGTAGAGCTAAGGAAACTACAACCGCATTCTCAGGAAACGTATGGGCTCAGTAGATCTCTTATATAATCATTGGATTTCGGGGAAATTTAGAAACCAAAAAATGTCAAATTTGGTGGGGTACTTCAAGTTATCTAATTTTACCAGTTACCGAACTCAACTTACGGAATTATTGTATTTATGCCAGTTTTGAACCCCACGTCACTCCAGTAGAAGTTGTCAATCTTAATGATAGATACGTGTATATACACTCACAAAATTTGTGCCGTAAAACAGATTTAGATTTAAAAATGTTTCATAAATTTGTGTTTTCGCTGTGGATTGCAACGACTCAATTTTCTGTCAAACTCGTAAAAGCTATAAATGGCGAAAAAATGAAATAATAAAAGTATCTCTGAATTCCTCATGTATGTAGTTACAATAAAATATAAATAGATAATTCAATTTTAGCGATACGCATACCCAAATCCCTAGCTGGATAGCTCATTTCCAGCGTAGTGCACATTTTCGCTTTCTGTGGCGTTTGCTTCATATAACATATGTCGCTTTAGAACTCCCGCACGTTCTGAAATGATTAATGAGTGAAAATGGCGTTGGAAAGCTGTACGTGACTGACACTCAGGCGAGTAATTACTACGGACGAGGGTGGCTAATTTTTCTAGTCGTACCCTCCACTACTAAGTGACTGCACACAACAAGCGTACACAGAGCTTCATGTTTTTGATAAGCGAAACGACGGAAGATAAATGGAACCACGCGCGTTCGGTAATACACTCATTTGCTTTTGTGAGACGTCAGGAATCAAGAAAATTCTGGAGCCTCAAGTGCTCATATGTGAAACGCGAATCTAATAGAGAATTTGCAAAAAAGGTTGTCCTAAAATCAGTTTAACGGCATTTTCGTAAAGATGTAATGCCGTGGTTCAGTAGGAGTGAGCTGGAGAGTTGAAAATCGGCACAAAAATAGTTAAAAGAGGTAGTATATTTACTTACATTTATTTATAATGAATCAAATGAAATTACTACTTCAACTTTAGCCCAAAACGTTCTGGAGAAACCGTAATTTTCACCTTTTTTATATTCTTTCAAATTGTCAATTGTGTTCATTTAGCCTCATGAGAGTCGTTTGTCTATTTTCCAGAACGGAATCCGATGAAAACGTGTGCGTAATTCGGAAACATCAACTCCCGCGTGTATCTAAACTGGTGGGAATTTTATCTTCTTTCGACTATATAATTCTTTTAAAGAACCGCAAGGTTTCTGTTCATCAAAGCTCTCCACTATAAGAACACAGACATATCCTTCGTCCCTACCCCCTTCCAGCCCTAAATTGACGTAGGGCAGTCAGGGAGCCCTCCCTATTTCATTCGTAGTAACTCATTTTTTAGTTTTTTCGTTGGGTGCCACTAATACACTGCCCATTTACGGTGGGTTGTGTACAAAAAAAGTCGATTTGGCCGACGACTAAATCGATTGAACTGGTTCGGTCTTATCGTATTGTTTGCGATGTTTTAAGGCGCGAATATAAGGGTATAAACACTTTCCGTAGAAGGGGAGGGGAAGGAGCTTCAACGACTTTGGTCTAACATTCAAATTACCTGCTACTTAACTCTCTCTTTCTCTTATTCTGTAGGAATATCTGAGGACATTTGATCAGTGGAAATAACGAGCTACGAAACAAACATATTTTAACTTTTTGGAAAAATACGATTTTTATCAAAATCATTGGATGTCTTCAACTAGTTTATATACATAGTTCTCCATAAACATCCCTCCGACAGCCCAATTCTTTTCATAGTGAATCCAATGATACCACCTAAGTGATTGCAAGAACACTCTGAAGATATCGTTTTGTTCACTTTTTTTAATACTCCTCACTTTCAAATGCTATTGTTAATATTATCAGCTTAGGTCTCATGTTATTTGTGTATTGCAAATATCCCGAAGGGACATTACGTCACACGACGAATTACGAAAAATTGCTCATTATAAGGATCGCGCATTTTTTTAGATTTAGGACGATGTTGTAATGTATCGAGGATGTTAGTACAAACGCTTACCTCATTGGCAGACGATTTGTATCAGATGGCGTCGTGAGGAAAGTAGTAAGAAGGGTGACCTGAGGCTACGTGTCAGGCTGATGGATGTCGTTTAAACCCCGTATCAGAAATGCTTCATTATGTTGATAATCCGAGCCTTTGGCGTTAACCGAGTGGCCCCCTTAAGACCATCCCTTTCATCCACTGTAACCAAGCGCATTAAACCATCTCCTTTAAAACGGCCCCTGCGAACGTCTTACTCCGACCAGACGGTGAAATTAGTTCCAGGGAATTTGGACGGAGCAGCTCTTGCGCGAAATTAGCGGTTCTACAGCAGCCTCGTTCCGAAAACTTTGTACATCTGCGTTTGAAGTTGTTGTAACTCGCGAAAATGAAATAACGAAGCCGTTTCCTATGAATAAATTGTAAGTTCGTCCTTCACCTGTGCACCGAAAAACGCGCAAAAATATTATTTGTAACGAACGTGTACCTGAAATCACATGTAAGGACAAATCGTCCTTCATTGATTCTTCATCAAGAAGGGTCATGAAATAGTGAGGGTAGAAGTGGTATACCGAGCTAAATATTTGGTGCGAAGCAACTTACGATTTTCGATGATATAGCCTAACAGGTCTACGGAAACATGCATGGAGAACAAAGAGTAGGTACTAGTGAGCTGAAAGTGAATTTGAACAAAATCATCTTAGGATTTGTGCAGAATATCCGGTGCGTTGCATCACACAACCCCTCCACCTAGTGACGAACAGTACAGCTCTGAAACTACATTCAACTTTTTCCAACAAATTCACTTATAAGTTTTGCACAAGGGCAGTGTCTTCGTTCAAGGCAGCTCTAAGGAAACGTTCATGAAGATCAAAGTAGTCCCCTGCAATAGCCGTTTTTTCTGATGTATTTCGGCTCATATTTCCATTTAGTGGATGGTTACAGAAATAGTTGCGAAAAAACATAATGTGGGTAAAGGTCGCTGAAGATAGTCCGTCAGCGTACGTCAGGTTGATCAAATTCGGTTATGCATTTATTGCGAGATTTTCGCAATCGAAAAAGACGTGCAAAAGTCTGGTTTGTGTACATTGTATTTCTGGAGCGTTTCGGTATCTGATCCTCGCGTCAGCTCACATCGGATCCGGCAAGCGTTGACAAGTGCCCTGCTGTGTGGAGTGGCAAACTCGCAGTCAATCATACGAAACTCACCCAGTCCCATAACAGTAAGATTTTAATCAGTAATTTTTTCGGATACCGAACATCGCGTCTACTTGTTCAGTTCATCTTCAAGCTACCGGCATTATCAAAGACTGAGTGAAGGAACAATAGAGATCCCTTCGAAAAAGAAATTCTGCACATTTGGACGCATGCTAATTTTCTCATCAAACTAATGCAACGTATACTAATACTTTTGTTTTTAACCCAGTACGTATGAACTGATGAAGCCTAACTCCACATTCCACGTAGAAACTGCCAGCGCATTAAGTTCTGGATCCGTTCACCTGCTGCTAGGTGTGCCAACAATCAAAATCAACGAATGGATAATTAATGGGATTGTCCAAATGATTTATCTAAAAAGTTCGCGTTCACACTTCTAGAATTATGGGGGAAATATTAAGAAAAAAATAAGTCAACAAAACGGCGTTAGTTTCAATTCCGTAGTTTCTATAGTTCTCCTGTTATTTTAATGACCTTTATTAAACTATCGTCGTATAAATAGCTTATTGGGCTACCACCCTGATTCACTCAATTCGTTTGAACTTGGTAAAACATAACTTCACATTTTATGCAAGACGTGGTCGCCCTTGAAGTTCCAGAATTTATTGACTTGTTTTTACTCATGCTACAATCATTATTGAGCAATGAGTTCAAAGGTGATTCATGACCTTGACATGATTTGTGTGAGAAGGGCAGTGTTTTAGAATTATCAGGTAAACCCCTTGAGAAATGCGTAGTATATTGGGCAACCGCCTCGATTTTTCTGAGAATGCTAGTATTTTTTGAGTCGGAGTTTGTAAGGAAAAAAGTTCGAAATTGTTGATAATTTATTGAGCTGTTCTCGTCATTTTTCCTCAAGCGCAAATTTTATGGTGTTATTTGGAGTTGTCCATGAAAACCTCCGCAGAGCCGACTTGATTCAACCTTTTTCTCTCGCCCTCACAGACACACAGAACGTTTTCCCAGATGTTGTTTTTCAGAACTTTTAAGATACTCCTCCCAAGTTCGAATGGCTTCAGGAGAGTGAAAGTTCGTAGTGATTCACGCCTTACCTTTCTAAACAATATACAAACAATTTCGGTCAACACCCTGACTTTAGTCATTAAGTATCAAACGTTGGCCGAAGAAAGGTTCTAAACGTTCTTTAGCCGCTTATTTTGACGAAGCATTCCCTACAAAGGAACAAGGTCTCAGGCTGTCAGGCACCTGCGACGATTGGACATGGATCCCGCCGCTCAGATCTACCGTAAAGGATATTCCACCCCCGAAAGCCAGCTGCCTTCTGCTCTTCTTCCCAATTTCAGCGAGCATCTGTTTCGGCTCTCGTTCTTCCTACATTCGGCTCCATAAAGATTTTGGTACCTTACCGATGGTTCCATTTCGTCAAGGTCCGGGGATCCCGAAAAAGGCGTAAAGTCACATTTCAACGGGTGAGCTTTCAGTGTAATTGATGCGCCTTTTTTGTGGGAAGGAGGAAAAGTGAAGGCTGTTAAAATAACAACGTTAGACGGGTACGAGGAGTTAAAGGAGTTGAAGAAACCAGCGGCTGAACTTTTTTTCGCCTTTCGATTTGTAACTGTTCCTCATCTGTCCAAGCTTCTTTGATTGCCCCATTCAACATGTTCCAGAGACGACCTTTGCCATAGACGCAAATGGAACAACAATTTGACTAATTCAAAATTAAGGCGGCTATTTTAAGGCAAATATTCTTATCCGATTTTGTTTGTCATGCCGTAAAGGTGTTTTCGTTATAGTACAACTTTTTGCGACTAAAAAGCTATTTTATCTAATCGTGTAAAAGTGGAACTTACACGGCTTTAGCTGCAGCTTAACGCATCATGTTCTCTAAGGGCTCTTCATCGGGAAGGTTGAAGGATGTTGGTTTCTTTTAATTTTTCTTGCTCTCTTCCTCTCTTCCTCTTCCTCTCACTCTCTCTCTCCCCTCCTCCCCACGCCCCACCATCTCTCGGTTCTGTTGCGAATGCAAATAGAACCGTCTCCGGACGTAGGGGTCATCTGAATGTTAAGAGGGTAGCTCAGAACAAAACGGAAGAGCTGCGAAGGACTCTCCAGACGGGAATAGGAGAGAAATTGTCCTTGGAGAATTGACGGTAATGGAATTGGAATCTCATTCTGAAGATCTTGCTGTGGCTAGTGTTTTGAAACTACTGACATACTTAGATGCCACGGGATATGATCTCTTATGGGTACTACCACCGCATATGTTACAGAGGGCACATTCTTCATGTGTACTGGGAGATGATAACCCAGCAAACGGATTGCGTAGATTGTGTGGAGCCTGAGACAGTGACGACAGCCGTCTCTAGTGGCACAGCCCCAACCGCTAGAGTGTAATATCCATGTTTATCGAGTGTGTACTCCGAACAGGAGAAAACTGTAGAAGAGGTTGATCCGATCTGAGCTGCCAACGATTGAAGGCGCCAGCAAGTTGACCCCAAACCAATACTGTCAAGAGGACTACACTGAAAGAGTAAGACCTCAAGCTCACAAGAATTGACGATACTCCTGAATCTCCCAAGTGAGGAAGGTAGAAAAAGGTGTTGAGAATGGAAATGCCAATTTGTACCTTCGACATTAGCCATTAGTGTAATAGCGCAGCCAATCTGGTGTACCTGCTGTGAGTTCCTGGTCTCGGCTGGATACAAGGCCGAATTACATGCTCCATTAGATTATATCCAGCTAGAGTTCTCACTAAACAGCTCCTAATTTGCATTAACATTGTTGAATGCATGAAGATCCGCCATGGGTCGGGCGGTGTTGTTATTAACTAACAGTACGTCGGCGTCCTACCGTACTGGCAAAGTGAATGTAGATCAACACTTTGAGTACTTGGCGACATCCTGGGTCTTCAAATATTCGTCTGTTTGGTTGTCGTTCCGCAATAGGTGAGGTCAGGGTGTTTCCACCAGAGCTTTGTTCCTTCTATATTCAAGTTGGATGAATCGAAGTTCGCATTGTGAATGTGACTGTGGGCCCTAAGTGTGGCTCGACCGATTGTCGGGTCCAGGATGTGTTGACACTGGGACCAGCACCTGACTCCCCCACATCAAAAGGGCCGTCCTCGTGGGGGGTTCCCTTGGATTTTCGCCGCCTTTTTTCAGGATTCCCACGGAGCCCCCGACTAGTTTTAAACGATTTAAACTGTTTTTACGCTCCATTTCCCGCTGGAGTGACCTTCGCCAAGAATTTCCGGACGGACCTCATGCCGTTCGATAAAACCGGCGCCTTACTTTCTGCCAGTCACGGGCTCTGAAAAGAAAGGACAAATCTGACCGTCAACGGTGCGGAGTTTCGAGTAATTTTTGCATAAGAAGGTACCTGCTCATGAATAATTTAAAGTCGTAACCTCCTCATCAACTAAATTACTGTGAATCCTTCACCACTAAAACTGCACTTTCAAGTTTTTAGTCCTCTTTAGCTCAACCATACATACCCTACCTTTCCAAGCTCTACTCCGAATTTGAGTCTCTCAGAAAAGTAAAACTACCGTCAGAGCTCTTCCAGGTAATCAAGGACGCCGTCTTCACCAAACATCTCCGTAGTCCATTACAAATTTGACTGGAAAATAGCCGAAACTAGCCTTAGCAGATCAAAACAGGAATACAGTGTGCGTTGCATTAACATTTTCAAAGCTACTTTAGATATAACGGCTTTAAGGTACTATGAGCAACACCATCTGTAACGTGTGTGGGAAGTTCAGGGTTCGATTCGTTTCTCATTAAAATGCGCGTGGAACCGCACGTGAATACAAATAGAATAAACGATCACAAATATACTTCGGGAAGAAACCAAATAAATAATGTCTTTCGGAATGCTGGGTGACTGCAATTATATGAAAATATAGACCATGTGAGTTAAATGGATGAGAGAAAATAAATTAATTCTGGTTCGTAACGCAAAACGCGGAGTTAAATGATATGAAAAACACATGGCTGAGATAATGGAGCAGACAATTAACAGTCAATAATCTCCAGTTTACTTTATCTTTCAATAGCCGAAAAGGGGGGAAAAGGGACTTTTGTACACTTGACAATGGAGTGGACCTCATGGGACAATGGGATAAACAATATGTCTGCCATTTTGTGAACAAAACAAGACAACCTTCTTCGAGTCAGATCAGAGGAAAAATCGACATACGAATGAATGTGAACCTCATAAGTTGCGACTATAATAAACCTGTATTCCTCACATTACACATCTGAACGAATAGGACACCCATCCCTTCCCTGTCGTTATGTAGAAAGTAATTAACTACCCGACAACTGTTGTTATGACGTATCAATGCCATCGTTCCATGTATACATACTACCATATATATGAGTTCTAAAAACACAATAAAAGTTCCACGAGTCCTGTTTAATATTTTCAAATTTCGTATACACATAATTAATTAAAGTAATGGAAAAACTGGTAAGGAAAAACAAACATATTACAGGAGGACATACCATCAAGCTTTCAGCTTGATGCTACCGTCAGCACACCTTCTTTCTAGGGCTCGTTGCAGTGGACAGTTACGATTCTGCTTTTGGGGATGTCTAGGGGAATACCGACTGGGTGACTCCACAAACAACCCTTAAGGCCAGAATGGTCGATGGCACTTACGGCCTTTCCTCATCCCAGAACAAGACCAGTTCCAGGAAAAGTTCAAGAAAGGGTGAGCAGGTTGAAAGGGTTGTAGATTGGATGGAGTCTTGGGTCGCCATACACGAATGATTCAACAAGAGAGCAATAGTTAGCGAGCAAAAAGCGTAGAAGTGGAATAAATCGAAAATAAAAACGACAAAATAGCGAAAGTGAAAAGGAAATTATTCTCACCTTTATTATCGCTATTTCTAAGGAAACATCTTGTTTTTTTGGAGCACCAACAATAATGAAATACGGATCATTTATTTGATTTCAGTTTTCCCCGGTGGAAAACAGACAAGAAATTTATTCTCCAAATACCTATTTATCAATTATGCTCTGATTTCTGTATTTACGGTGCACCAAGTTCTATATATTTCTGATTCCTATATATCTGGCATGATTTTTTTAAATCTTAGTTTTGGTTTATTACTTACTCTGAATAAGACACCAACGTTCTTTTCGCTCGCCAAAATGCCCCCCTCCCCCCACCCCTCATAATTTGGCGCTTTATGGTTCAAGGCGTAGAAATTGAAAATCTGCAACGCCCATCTGATGTCCAAACCATATTTAACGTTTAATGAGGTCTACAAATCCGTTTGTTCGCACAAAAACTCTGTTTTACTCGGCAATTCGATCGTACGAATCTTATGGTAGTTAAGGGGAAAAAACGGTTTGCAATGCAAATGTTGGCAGTTTTATTGCAATTACGTCGTGTCTGCTATAATTTCTTATGTATTTTTCGACGCTGAGGACAGGCATCAGTGGTGTAGGATTGCATCCCGATAGAAAACGGTGAAATTACAATAAATACAGTTAGGAAATTCTAGTACATGAAGGAACTCGTGGAACAATATAGTGAAAGTTATATTTGCCTCTGGTCAACCACCCGTAAGTTCAACTTGTCATACCATGCCAATCGTCTAGCGTCACCTAGAAAATGCCATTGTTCAATTGTAGGCCATGTTTTATTTATGTTATTTATTAGTAGCTTCCAATGCTGAGCTGAATGGGATGGACTGCCTTAAGCAGTGCAAATGAATAACAAACCATTGTTTAATACATTGCAGCGTATGAATTGTGTGTTTTTTAAGTCTTTCTACTCAGAAAAGACGAATCTTCTCTTCTGAAGGACTCACACCACTGTCGGGAGAGTTTATATGAAATTAGAATTAGTGAATTCATCAATTTAGAATTTATTAACTAAATAGAATTTTTGAGTTGATAATTCATCCATTCAACTTCGTCAATTTATAAATTCGTCATATAATAATAAATTGATGTAAGGACGTCTCGTTGTTGAAGTATTTTTTCGACATTCTTTATATTCAGAGAGAATGATCAAATTACACAAATAGTTATTTTTCCAGTGAGTAAATTTCATTTCATTTTATTTCAATTGATTTTCCCGCTCATCGAAATTTCAAATCGCCCGCCATTTGCATAATGTTGGTGCCCCTGCGAGATCCGGGCTCGTTATCAGTAGTTTGTCTTCTTCCCGCTGCGTAGCGCTCTCTTCGCAGCAAAACATTTCCCTTCGGCCAACTTGATTTTTCTGGAAGTCCCTAGTACATCGAATGAAGCGGGAGAGACTATCGATATTACGGCTGGGATAGCAAGCCAAGGGGAAGATTTTGCGGGCAGTGATATTCGTAAATGACAACAAAAGTAGTTGATAGTTCGTCCAAGAGCTTCTGGGTGGTCTTACAGTCTTCCCTATCGTTTTAATTTCTATTTGGAGACATTGAGAATATGAAGAGAAGGAATGGCGAGATCCCCAAACTACGAAGGCCGATAAAGAGAAGCAAAATTACAGATGGTATATACGGAAGGTAAGGAAAGAGGTCGCCATATGTCGAATCTTTCTTGCTTGAATTTCTTTTTGAGCCTCGCAACCCTCAAAATGGCCCGTGACATCGATTGAAGTTTCAATTTACGTTTTGGCTGTGCGTCGTAACCCAAATATCAGGTGAGCAGCCGAATTTGTACAACGCTGCTGGAGGACCCATCCGGGGTAAATTTAACCTGTTCCCCTTGCAACCTATCCGCTGCATTTAGTCCGCTGCAGCGTTAAATTTCAAATTTATTGCCCTTTTTAACCCTTTTCCAGTTTAAGAACACAATTTTTATTGAAATAACTTATCAAAGACTGACGAGCGCTACCGAATAGTTGCTCTCACCGCTCAGTCTAATCCCGAATTTTTCATCCTCATGTGTCACCAAATTCGCAACATTCCACTTGAAATTATTGGCGCGACATAGTTGACGTAGATTGCAACTGCGGATTTTATGAATTAAGTTGAGATCGCGACTGAAATGTGGTACTGTTACGAGCGTTAGCGTTTGGATCGATTTGTCGGAATCTGTGAAGTTGCCTTAAAGAATAAGTGCTCCTGAAAGATGTTGAAATGGACTTAACCGCTTTGGCGAGAGTTTGTGGTGATAGGAAGTTGCTCTGCGTTTGGTGCCAATGTGTGAGGTCCAGGCGTTCGGATGCTGGATGTTAATGACTGTATGTCCCTTATATTAGGAGGATTAATGGCAGTTAACATCCTTGCATATGGGTAGCCCACGTCTCGAGATCAGAACTAACCGTCATATCCAGATTACTTGTGTTGTACAGTTGGGAGCTCAGTAAAGTTGACTAAGTTCGCTACGCCCGTTCGTTAAATCCTAAATAAGAGGCTCCTATAAGATACACATTACACGATAAAATCTGGGTTAACAGTTGGTGCGAAGTTAAACCATAAATATCTGGTGCGTAGCAACACACTACTTTCCGCCACCCCCTTAAGTTCGAACACCACCTACACATGCGGGCGCTATATCTTCGTTCAACGCATTTTTACAGGAACATTTATACGGAACAAAATGTAGGGACTAGTTAGCTGAGAGCACTCCGAAAGTTTTATCGAAATCGTTGGAGCCGTTTTTGAGAAAATACGAATACCGATAAATTAATATTCGACAAATCTCCTTTTCTGAGTTAACGTGGCTTATATCTCCGTGCAACATATATATACAGAAATAGTTATGGAGAACAAAATGTTGGTATGGGTGACTAAAAGACACTTCATTAGGATTTATCACATCTGGTGAAAAAATTACCCTGGAACTTTCGGAAATGTTCGAAAAAACGTTATTTTCAACACATTTTCATTTTTATCTCTGCTCAATGGACTTTCAGAGGAACATTTATTGAGAACAATATGTAGGTATTAACTATTCGAAAATATCCTGAGAGTTTGATGATAATCGTTGAAGTCATTTTGCCAAAAGCTTAAAAAACCTATTTTTGCTTCATAGGTCATTATCTCCGTTCACCGTATTTTCATGGAGATATGTATAGAGAAGAAAAGTTAGGTATTGATTAGGAGAAGATAATTTGAAAGTTTAATCAAAATCGTTAGAGCCGTTTTCGAGAAAAATGCGAAAAACCCTAGTTTTTGGTACATTTTCGTCCCCCCACCCCCCTTCCCATCGGCCGAAATCGTCCATAACCTTATTTTGGTGTCTACAAAAATAACGAACAAAACAAAAAAGAACCAGCTCAATCGGATCAGCCGTTCTCCCGCAAATCGAACTACAGACACACACACATACACACACACATACACACACACACACATACACACACACACATACACACGGACCACGCGCCGAAATTAGGTTTTTTAGGCTCAGTAGGCCTCAAAACGTAAAGATCTGAAGAAAACCCAAATTTTTTTTTTGGGCCGATTACTATACTTTCCTTCCCTTCGGGTAGCGGAAAGTAAAAATGAATGTGAATGAACGCACAAACTAAAGAAAGGGACCGCAAACAAGGACTGCGCGTTAAAAGTACCAAGTGCCGTCAAAAATTAATTTAAGCTGTGAAAACGAGGTTTAATGAGAAAATAACTGAAAAAAGTAATCAACATTAAGCTCCCTAATCAGGATATTGCCGGGGGGGGGGGGTCCAAAACGGCACTTGTAATATTAAGCGACTTGTTCTGTGGTGGCAAATGTACGTATGAATACTATCTGAGTATACGTCCTTTTTATAGCTGTCCAAATATGTACGTGGTCAGTTTGGGCACTGCTTATGAGGCTCTTTGAAGTGCAGGGAGCGGATGAACCCGAGGAGTTGGAAACCTAGTGTCACACAATTTTCAACTGGTGTGATGGGGTATACCAAACTCATGTGAAGCTGTGGAAATTGAGGTTAATTGTGTTAGAAAATGCTAATAACACACCTTAAATCTTCAACTTGAATAAAGGTGAAAAAAATTCCACCCTTCTAAACTTCAAAATATACAAATAATCATATTCATACATGAAATCATTAAAATTTAGGATTAAATTGGGTTATTCTGAAAGGTATTTTGGTATGCACACTTTTTTGTACGGGATTGCAACAGCCTCATTATAGTGTAAAAATTGTAAAAGCTTTTTTTTAATTTTGTTGCAGCACACTGGTCTACCTGAAGTTTTTCATGCTGTGGGCCCTTGTCCTATTAGCAGATTTTCTTCTTGAGTTCCGTTTTGAGTTCCTCTGGCCATTTTGGCTTCTCTTGCGTAGTGTTTACGACTCTTATAAATACCAAGGTTTGGTGAGTATCAATTTCTAACCTTATCGCATGAAATGCTGAGATAGAGGTTAATTACTGTTTATGATTGTGTGGGGGGGTTTGATAGAAGCGATGATGATTGATTATGGATTATTACATTTCAAACTTTTGGGCCTCCAGGGCTCAGTCCACAGAAAACAGTATGCTCTATACCGTCTGATCTTGATCGTAGGCATCCGCATTCCAACAAAATTCAGAGCTCTGGATTGCTGTAATTTTTCCTTGAGTCACTGGATTACAAATATTTCCAATATTAAAGTAATTGGGTTAGTTCTGCTATTAGGTAAATTACTAAAGTTAACGTGCCTCACCAACCAGAGAAGACGGACTCACCAAACGGGTACGTTAACTTTAGTAATATTTCCAATCCCCTCATAACAACAAATGGTGTCAGAACGATCACTGAGGTGTCTGCAAAGGGAGTCAGGCGTTACTCCTCTGCTGAAAGCTCGCTCCGAGTGTTTAAGCATCAAGCAGAATCAGGATGTGATTTCCATGCAGTTAGATAGCTCAGTCCATGCAGTTCAGCTTCTCAATTTAAATGGGAAGCCATTTCCGACAGAGGAAGAGTAAACCATGTGCATCTCAAGGGTAAAGGAGGGCATGCTCTATTTCCTGTTCATGTGCCCCAGGTTCGTCTAACAGTCTTCAAGTTCTATTTTCTCATGAAGGATGAGACGGCGGGTTTCTGGGTGGCGACGATTAGGAGAAACTCCTGAGAATTAGTGTGGCCTCTTTGTTTGCCCCAAATCCACCCCTGTGGAGTTTAGTGCGAGTTACACAAGTCTGTGGTATTAAAGTTTCTGCAATTATTTTTTGATCCCACTCAGGAGAACGCCTGACTTCCGAACTTTTAACAATCATTAGCGTCCCTGGATTTTGCCATTCTCTAACCCATACATCCAGCTGAGAGTTTGCCAAACTGTACATGTTTTATATAAATATCCTGTGCTGGAATTCGCATTGCGAGGATCAGTGAATGATAAAATGCAAAGTTTGGAGATCAGTGAAACTGCTGGCTAAATCAGATCATGTGTTTCTTCAAGGTACATCACTACACCCCACACGAAGCTGAATCTGTTCAGAAGTAGGGAGATCTGACAATTTTCATTATTTGTCCAAAAATTGGGGAGAAAGTGAGTATATAATTGATCGTAGTGCTCACAGTTTTGGTCTTCTTCCAATCAAGCTGAGACGCGCAGGATGCATAGAGTGCGTCCATTTCTTGGTGAAAGACGATTTACTACACCTGATTTTGAGGTTTCAGACGGCTATGTACGACTATCATAAGAGGCACAGGAGGAGATATTGATCTACAAAAGCTACGCTCTTGGGATGTAATTAATAAGAAAAATATGCAGAAACCTGAATCTGCACTTAGGATGAAAGTGCAGGTGACAGTACAGACCTCGAGAGAGCAGTTGGGTTACAACTGAGGATTCCCTTACTATTAGAAAACATAACAGAATGTGAGGTGTCCCGTCAACCAAAATCCCGCACGATTGGTAAATTTGCAATCCTAGTGGTTAGAGATTCCACCAGTGTGTCCTCTGTTGAGTAGAAATCTTCGAGATAAGATTTCTCCTGCTGGTGCTACGTTGGAATCATATTATGGGTTTTTAGTTGCTTTGATAATTCGGATTGATTTTTATTTAAATCATTTCAGGCTTTCTCCGTGTTCTTTGTCTCTATCGCGCTGACTTCAGACATGATCTGCTATTTTTTCATCCCGGTGCAATGGCTGTTCTTCGCTGCAAGCACCTACGTTTGGGTCCAGTATGTCTGGCACACAGGTACAGCTAGCAGTATCAATCAGAAATGACTACACTTCCATAGAAATTATACTCACTCTAGTTATAATTTTAATTGGCGTTTTTCAGAAAAAGGAATATGCTTTCCAACGGTTGTACTGTGGCTTCTATTTGCTTATATGGAAGCTGCAGTAAGGCTGAAAGATCTCAGACACATGCCATTCCATTTAGATCTCTGCAGGCCTTTTGCAGCTCACTGGTAAGCCCATGTATTCCTGATCTCTTGCTAAGTTTTGCCAAACATGGGGTCTAGTTTCTCTTTTTCGACGACGTGCGTTATATTGTGTGCCCAAATATCAGACTTTATCGTATTTGTACCTTTAAGAATCATCAGCTGAACCAAATATGATGTAGGGTTAAGTTTGGAACTTGCTTTAGTCAGCTTGACGCTTCGTAACAAAGTGGCGTATATTTTACAATTTTTTAACTAGTGTCGAAGTACTGTCGGCTTAACTTGAACGTGATCTGTTAGAAACCTCTAAATGTTTCTACACGTTTCATACTTGTGACATACCTGTAGCGGAATTTCAGTAGGAGCAGCAGAGAGACACTATTGAGCTCCCCGCTCTTTACTCCACACAGTTCTTTAGGTCGAAAACTAAACACAGTTTTTCTGTTACAATCATGAGAATATTAGTGATTTAAATGTTCTTAAAGAGATACAAAGCCTTTCCTACATCTGGTAGACGAGAATTCGTCTGCTTTTCATGAAGATTGCCAATGTTCCATGGTTTTAATGGCATCATTCAGACGGAAGAGACAGTATAAACCGCCTCCTCGTTGCTACACACGGCTCTTGGGGTATTTTCCCCCTCTCTTATTTACCTGTTTTCGTGTGTTATTCTTGATCAAGTGAGCGGTATATTTAATTGAAATGTGTGTGTCTCAAAAATGTTCAGTACATCATAAAAAACGAAATCTGACATCCTAAGGTAATTGAAGCATTATCTCTCATTTTGCGCTGAAGTAAGCACATCAACCCTTGTTTGCTCATTGCATTTGTAGGGTACGTTTTGATTTTTTCCACGGAGGAGGCAGAAACAAAGCAAATGCTTCTTCTGTCACAGTGGATGGATGGCACAGAATGGGGGGTGAGCAACTACGAACATTTCTTTAGTTCTAAGAAGAGGAAAGCTTCATACTTACTTTGCTTCTTTCATTCCGGTATCTCATTTCAATTTTCTCCATGTGAATGAGGCCGAACTCATAAGAATAAGGAAGCTATGTACGGCACACCTATTGAATACCCTGGGGCTTTGAATGTGATCCTGAGTACCTCCAATAAATCAGCCGAGGTTGTGGATGCACAAGTTCTTCACAAGTGTTGCAAGAACTAGGCTGTCGGACTACCATGCTCTCTTCAGCATTGAAAGGGTGCAGTGGATGGAACCAAAAGAGGTGAAAACTGACAGAAATTATCTTTTCTTCACAGAATTTGATAAAGTGAGACCAGTTTCAGCCATCAGCCATGCCACTAACAAACTGCCCAGAAGGTAGTTCCCCTGCTCTTTCAATGGTGATGTCAAGCCTTTCCTTCAGCACATTCAAGAGGAGCTTTGTGCACAGTTGGTAGACTGCTAATGGCGAGGATGTGTGGCATGGATGAGTAGTGGGAATTGGTACTCTACTGAACGCATCCATATTGAACTTATTAAATTATTATTACTCAGGTATTAATGCCATCTGCATACAACGAAGTGCAAGGCACATTTACCCTGTTCTCACTGGCAAATGTGCTTGAGACAATGTCAATAGGTCTCATGATGTACTGGGCATCTTTATAGTTGTGCAACAAAATTGAATGTTCTACTCAAAGTAATTTTGAATATTTTTGGTTTAGTATTGGGTATCCTGTCGTAACGCTTGGATTTGGCTTCAAAAGCTATGTCAGCTTCAGGATTCGACAGGTAGATTGAACCTTGTTTTGACTTGAATTTTATCTATATAGTTCTGTGACTAATGATTTTATCTATAACTCCACAGCGACGACAGCGAGAAGTAAGAAAAGAAAATGGTTTCTACATGAACCTGTTATCACAAGCACTGCCGATTGAAGCAGTTCAGCCAAGTTCATTGCCTTCTGAAAAGACGAAAGGTTTGAGAAATTATCATTTTTATTACCTTAGTTGTAAGTGGGTTCTAATCAATACCTACATATCGCTTTCCTTAAATTTTTCTCTGGCAATCTGTTGAACAGAGTAGTCATTGGTTGACATAAGCTAAAATAAATTGGAAAATTAGATTCTCCTAGTCAAGGCCCTAATCTTACCTGTCCTACCTAAAGGCCTGAAGTGAAAAATACAATTGAATTGCATTAATACTATAAAATGTTGTATTGGATATCGCTAAAAGGATTTATATATTATTAATTCTTGTTAAGATTTATATATTAAGTTCGACGCCGATTAGGGGCCAAGTTTTTGACCTAAGAACTTAGAGTTAGGCAAAATCTGCAATACCGGCCGATCCATTTAGTCTAGAAATAACAAAACATAAAATACATTCTGCTAGTAAAATAATGTGCAATAGTATGCATAATTTTATCAAAAATTACTTCACATATCAAACAAACCAAAGGAAGTAATTACCTTACCTTAGGTGTTAATTCAGGGCTGGGAGACAGGCCCAAGCCAGGTAGCAAACAAATATATTGGGGCAGTTGCTGGTTGGGCCGGGTGACTGGCAGCCCCCCCCCCCCACCCTGGCTGTATGTGTTAGAGGTTTGGTTTTCGAATTTCTTTTAGAACTGCTATATTTACATTTTGTTCTTCATAGGCATTTCTGTAACTGCGTTGTTGAACCAAGGTGCGGAGTCAGTATACGTGAGGGGTGAATTGCATTGTCTCAACTGTAGCACTCATCGAGGGCTGCTACTTTCAACTGTTCCCCAACTAGCTCATTCTACCCTCGTTTTAAAGTGAAATGAATTGACTGTTGAATTTTTGCTCTATGAAATCATTCCTCGCTTCGTCAAGTATGTCCCTTCCACTGTTCTTCCCCACTGACTTCTTCGTACGTTTTGTTTTTTTCCAGTTTTTCGACGAGCGATGAATATGCACGTTAGGAAATTTCGGCTGGTTTGATTTATCTATTGAGAGTGCAAGGCGAACGTAATGTTCTATAGTGGTGTTGTTGGTTTGATTCCTGACAAGTATTTATGTCTTGAATCCCATCATGGGTGAGTGGGGGTAAGGAGGCATCCAACAGATATTGATTTGAGTATATTGAGCAGGAGCAGCAGCAAAACAACTTATCACCAAGCATAATGACTTCTTTTTGGAAGCCATCAAAATGACCAACTACCCCTATTTTTAATTGAACAAACCTGTTTACATTTGGGGTGACGACATACTTTCATTGCATTGTGCATGCATTTCACTTTGCGTTATGTACTCAATCAGGTATGTTACCGGTACGATTGTATCGCGTTCCATTAAATTGACTGCAGTCGAGGAAAGGGGATGCTTTCACGTGTGTTGTGCTTGTGTCCTCTCAATTCTCCTTTGTACGGCTGTGTGCTCACTGTAAGAGTTATGAAATGGTTATAAAATGTCTCTTGATTTTCCCATTTCCTGAATCAAACATTACAGTTGAAGTTTACAACTGAGATGACTATAGTGCACTGAGGGCAATGAATTGTTGTTTTGGTTAAATCACGATTAGTATTGGTTCTCCTCGACGTGATTGACTAGTTAAAGTTGCCTAGCGAGTTTGTTTCCTACCGAATTGCAACTTGGGAGTGACACAATTTAATGCTGTTTGATTTAGGTGAAAGTAATGGAGTTGGACATCATGGTCCACCCAATTCGAAGATATCACACCGAAAATCCCTTGACAAGGGGAATGAGCTGTACACAAATGGCTCTCTTCCCCAAGACATCGAATTGAGTGAAAAAGTGAAGTAAGTAATTTTTTGAAATTTAGTTAATCATTTTGTTTTCTAGATTATATATAATATTAATATATTATTATGATATATCATATACATGACCTTTACTGTGGAATGCAGCAGATCACTGAATTTAGGTCGAGCGAGGAAAGTGCATCTCCAGAACTGAGAACAGAGTTAGAGGTTGCGATTTCACAATCATGCGATAGCTTGGCTGCTCACTCAGTATCTACCAAACCCTGACTTGTGGAGGTATGGCAGGCTGTCAGTTTGCTAGTCTCCCAGTGGAGAGCTGTTGCCTGTACTGCTCGGAGATATGACTGGGGAATCCCGTACCATCTGGGAGGAGTTCTCAATCTGGTTTCCCACCTGATCAAGTATTTACTTAGGTGGCAAGTTTCAAAGGAAGTACAGTGGAGTAGCACTTGGGATCTTATTTCCTTCATGCAAGACTTGCACTAGTAAGAGTCTTTGAGAGAAAAGAAGTGGAGCTGTGCATTGAAGTCGCCATATCCACTTTCTCCCAAGGCATTCACAGATGTTGGGGAAAAACACATACGTGCCACATCCCTTGCCATTTATCTACACTATGGTTTCAACAATGACGTCCTGTGTGGACTTTCCTTTAGTACACCCATAATGTCTGCTTGTGAGGTTGCAGCCAAAGACTGAAGGGCTGGAACATCAAGATATCTTACGTTTTGGGTAATATGGAAAGAAGGCTGAGCATTCTCCATGATCCATGGTCTTCCTTTTAAAGAGCGATGACACACGCACAATTCCTGTAGTCATTAAATAAATTAAGGAAGCCACTGGATCTGGTCCACTCTACCTTTCTTGGCACATTGCTCTTTATCTTATCTCACCCAGAAGATTTATTGGGCTTTAAGGTCGCCTGTAGTTCACACTGGGATGTTGGACTTGTTGATCAGCCCCCTCGCTGTTCTGTGTGCTTCTGTATCTAGAGCTACTTGGTCACTTAGGAACGCCTTCGAAAGGAGGGTTTCCAGCAAATCTTCCATGCAAGATCAGCCTGAATCACTTTACATTGCAACTAGTACATCGTCTACATTTTTTCTCCCTATGGAAGACTTGTAATGCTTGCCCTAGAAGTTCTCAGTGCTCTCCACTTCCATAAAATTCCCCCAGCCTTGCCCTTTGCCTGTAAGAGTTATCGAAGTCACATGGTTCTTACAATTAAATTCAACTCGAGTATTCACTTTAGTCAGTGATAAGGAAAAGTGAAGAACTCTGCAATTGAAGCTTTCTTTGGTCGTCAAGTTGAAATAAACAGAAAAGCTCACATTCGTTCAACTGTTTGTTTCAGATCCCTTAATGGAAATGCTGTTAAAGCGCCCAAATCTTCCCAAAATAATTCAAACAGCACCAGCATCAGCTGTGCTCCAAGCGTTGGTGGGGGCTTCAGAATGTTGTGCTTCCGTAGTAGCCGCTCCACCACGACCGTTGAAAGCCCGCAACTTGCCGAAGAAGAGGCGCCTAGTCAGGAAACGCCGCTTCTTTCGAGCAACAAGACGGCAGCTCCCCACCCTTGTTCTGGAAACAAGGGGAAGGGGAAAGGAAGTGGTGGGGGGTCAACTGTCTTCCGCAAAGGGAGAAATAAAGAGAACTCCCAAGCGCCATCTCATCAAGCTTCCACAGAGACACCCGCTCAACCCACTCAAGAATACTGCCAAAGGTAAAGTAATGTCAATTCTGTCGGTGAACTACTTGTTTTTTTAATTTCATCAAGCAAAGCAGTTGATCTCTTACTTCCCCTTAATGCAATTTCCTACATGAATTTTCCTGATTTTGATTGTACCAATTTATAATCTCGTGTACAACAGCCAGCATTTTGATGCAGCTCTACATTTTTTTCGTGAAGATCAGTCCAGTAGAGTGGAACCATATTCCCGTAACTGCTCAAGCAGGATAAGCTGACTGATTTGTCTGTCAACCAAGAAAAAGCAGTATCGTATCTATTGCTGTATGCTCGAGTATTTTCAGCTCCTAGTTACAATTTGATGGTAGTCAACAACTACATAGGTTTCATAGAAAGCTCAATGGTGCTCCATTCTTTTCACCTGTTTGATAACCAGTCAACTTCATTCGAGGTACTTAACAGGAACGAATTTTTCATTTGTGGGTGAAACCGAACACACAATAATGTCAAAATCTTCTTCCATTTACAATTTTTGGGCTGCCTAAAGTGTGTCACTTGTTTCAAAAAACCTGCTATCATTAAGGTGGCTGCAGTTACAGCTTAAGGCAGCAACCAAAGGCTGCGAGGTTTGATTGTCGTTGGACTTCGTATCACCCCAGTTTGCGTGTGTGAGAGCACAGCCCACGCTAATTGAGCAATGGTGTGGACGAATTTATCTCATGGAAACTGGCTGGCTGTGTCCGTGCATCGCTAGCTAGCCTGCCTTTGGCCAGAGAAGATGGTATCGCAAGCATCATCCATCATTACTCTGCAGGCAGTTTGGTGCTGCTACGTCCTGAATGCTCCATGACCCTGTCTGAGCCATGAACAAAGTCCTGTAATCAGCTGTCTGGTCCACCTGGGCTACACGCTACTCGCTTTGCCACCTCCCTAGAGATCCTGTACTAATCGTCTTTTGTTCTCTATGAGCACTTCAGTGAAAGTACAGCAAGTAGCGTTGTAAGAAGCAAAAAGGGTAATCAGTAAGCCCATGCCAATGAAAGAAAAACTAACATTTATTGAGAACTACTCGTATAGTTCTCCGTGCAACTCCTCTGACAGTTCTGTAGCAGTGAGGAGAACGTTTTAACGTTTTCGCATTTTTCTCATCCTAACTGAGTTTGATAAACCTGACCGTATTCTAGCTATATGTACCCACTTTTTTTTATTACTTCATTATTCATTGAGTAATGAAGTTATCAAAATACTCGTAAATCAGATAATGAGATTCTCCTGACATTGAAAGTTAGTTTCTCAAATTTTCCCAAAACGTGCTCTAAAGACTTCGATCGAACTCTTGGCTCTCTCCTGTGCTTATCGTTATTGTGGAGTTGAGGAAGTTGTGTAATACTTAGCACCAGATGTTTGGCTTTCTAAACCCAAAACGTAAAGTCCAAACACCCTGTAACGATCCAAAAGCTCATTTTCGCTTCTCACCAAAGTAACTAGGTAAACATCAGAAGAATGCGCTCAGTAGTTTCAGCTATTCTCTCTCTCCCAAAGTTGCTATAGTCACGTACAGATCATTCTGTATGCTAACTCAGGAGGCCTCAACAAATGCCTTGATCTCTGTTTCATTAAATACCATGAAGATTAAATTACCATTAATACCATCATTAAATTACATTCACTTGTTCGCTAAAATTGACTGATAGGGCATATTGACTTTGATGTATGAACTGTGATTGTTATTTTTACATATTATATGAAGTTACACAAAATTATATCGATAGATTTTATGATTGAAATATAATATGTTCTTTCATCAACCCTAAGCCATATGCTTCATGTGTGACATCATATGATCTCATCAGCCTGGTATGAAACTACAAGAGTATTGCCGGTTTTGCATAATCATTCCAATTTGTCGACCAGATGAGATCATATGACGTCATATGTAAAAACCTAAAAGACACCACACAAAAAAGTTTATTACCAAAAAAATACATTTTGAAGAAAAAAAAACAAGCTGCTAATGTGAAATTTGGTCCGACAAAAACGTTTGGCTGGCATGAAAATCTGGATTTTTGCGCTCGTCCCGAATGGGTTGATGCATACGATACTACGGTGACCATGTATAAGATACTTGTGAGTTTGGTTCGAAGTGTAACACACTGCACATTTCATAATATTGGTTTAACACAGTCGGTATCTAATATTGCTGCTGAATAGATTATATCATACGCAACGCGTGTTTTTTCAGGCTGGAAAGTGAGGTCAAGCGGTTGAAAAGCGACTTACAATCATGGAAGACAAATGAATCCGACCTTAAATCTCAGCTTAGCTCGGTCTCGACAGCTGAAAAATCTGCCAGAGCCGAGCTAGCAACTCTCCGTCACCATCACGACGATCTACAGTCCAAGTAAGAATCGCACTTTCTTATTTGATTTACATAATGTGAATGTAAAGATTTAATAACATCATAAACACATCACACTGTCATGACATTGAATTTAGACTAACTTCCCCGACCCAAAGAGAAAAGTCATGATAGTTATGAAAAGTACAAGAGCAAAGGTTGAAAATAATTGATATTTGATACATGATGCCTGCTATTGGCGACTCAACTTCTAAGTCTTTGAAGTTTCTCTGGGGTTGTTGATGATTCTGTCAAGAGTTTTTTAGCTCTTCTACGCTTGATATTATCTTTTGACTTCAAGTAGCCTCCAAGATATTAGTCACAGTTGGATGAAACTGGATATCTTGGCAGATAAGAAAGAAGGGGTTTCCCGATGACTCTGGTACTGCGACATAGAGGTGGTACATTCACGTCTGTCAAGCTTTTCGTTAACTTGTAACGAGTTGGAAACCCAAGTGGTCTCACTAAGCAATAATAAACTCTGGCTGGGAATCGTACTCCTATCGCCAGATCTGTCAGAGGGCGAAATGTGCGCTGAAACAACAATGGCGATTGGAAAATTAATGGAAATTAGCTGGATCAGAGCTGAGGAAGAATTATCCAAATCTGCTGGGAAGGTGGTGATGACGGGATGTGGAAATGTACTGGCAAGGGATACATTTTTCGTACTCAACTCCAAACGGTCGAAGGAAAAAAAGGATGACAAGAAAAAATGAAATTAGGCTACAGTACTTCACTGACACAGAAACAATATTGCTTTTTAAAATGAGAATTACTTAGTACTGGCACAGTAATTGACTCTAGGACACCAGTAAATTTAAAAGTTTGGCAATGTAATGGTGGTGAAGGTAGTAATTAAGCTGGGCGAACCGAAAGCAGGAAAAGGTGGGAAGAGACAGCAGTGACACGGGTTTAAGAAGAAGTGGTGGTTGGGTTGCAAACTCTCAATGTTGCAGGGTCAAAAATTACTAGGCGATCCGAGAAGCTTTTGGGGTGATCCATGAACATTTTCTCATCAAAGGAGCTGTGCTTGGTACTTTTTTATTATTTTGTATTGTTAGTAAAATTCTGATCATGTCTCTTAATTTTTCAGAGTGCAAAGCCTCATGTCGTGCAGATCTACGGATCAAAAATCCATTTCCTCATTGGAGAAAAGGCTCGCCGAGGAAAGGAAGTTACGGTCATCTGCGGAATCTGCGCTGGCGCAGGAACGCAAAGCCAATAAAGCCGCACAGCTTCAAGTACAACACGCTCAACAGCTGCAAAAAGCCTCTTTGGCTGTAGGGGGCCCAACGAGTTTAACCCCTCTGCCTGATATTCGCAATACAGGTAGAGCTTCCTTAGTTTGTACAATAATTGTTGAATTATGTGATAAGTATGTAAGAGTGAAAAATTAATAGATTAAGCTATGACTGCACCAAGTTAACTCATTTAGAATATTAAACCCGACTCATTTTACCATGTAAATTCATCGGCACTTCAGGTTCACATTCGTCCTCATTCTGTAACAAGTCCGTTTCCTGATGACAAGGCAATGACACATTCAACAGTCAACCAATTAAACGCCTTCAACAGCTCACCTTATTTATCTAACACATGATAAATGGGAGAGTAATGTGCTACGATAAAGTTGGGGAAATGGGAGTTAATAAGAAATTAGAGACACTTGCTAGCACATACACAGAATCCAATGGAAAGTAATGTGAAAACAGCTCTGACAATCTTCCTCTTCTACTTGGAGTCAAAATCAGATTGAGTAATTGTTGGCTGTAGCCCTCAAAGTGCAATTACCCACAAGTAGCCTGAGGGGAAAGGAAAGTACTTCCCCTTGAGGATGCCACTGCAATGGCTAAAGTGCTTTCTCAAAACTGCTGATTTATGTAGGCATGATATACCTTTGAGGAATGGTGTGTCAGAATTATGAAATTGTCAATGGAATTAAGGAGAGACGAAGAGTAATGCATTTCTGCCTATAATAAGGACGGAAGCATTTCTGCCAATAATAAGGACGGAAGCTGAGATGCTCCATTCAGGGCCACCCCCAAAAGCACCAGCTCAGGTTTCCGTCTTAGATCTGTCAGTGAACCGCAATATATCATTGGACAAACTTAAAGCGACTGGGCCTTGTCAGGCGGAGTAAAAGGGCTCCAAAACATCTGATATTGGACAGGGTGCGTTTGGAGGGGTCTGCTCTACATGTTAGGGGCTCGTACAGATGAAGTATAAAGTGAAGCTGGCAACGATTCCAGACGGAGCTCTTCACAGTAATGGTGTGAATGCAGCTCCTTCTGCGCTGGGGTCTACAACTGAAAAAGATATACATTATGTCAGACAGTCAGGTGGTACTTAAGGCCTTGGCTTCTTACACTTGGGTTGGGAATGTCTGACTGGCCTGAAGACCTAGAAGTCATAGAGGAATAGAAGGGAATGAGAAGGCCAACAAACTAGCGAGAGACGGATCTGGACATCTCCCAGTGGGAGCAAAACCCTTCTTAGGGACCACCAAGAGCCACTTGAATAAGGAGGTTGGCAAGAAACAGGAGAAGTGCATCCTCAGTCTGGAGACAGAAAGTGTGGGGAGTCAGCGGAAAATCTATTGTGTAATTGTGAGAGGCTGGCCTCAGAGTGCTTGTGGGGTTTAGTAGCCTGGTGAAGCGTCTCAGCTCCCCTTTGGCTTGTACGCCTTCTTAGTTAAGGCAGAAATGTATTCCAGTAATGCTACTCTTCGTTTCTCCTCAAGGCCATAGTTCGTAGATCCAACCCAAAAAAGAACGCTTCAGACCCACCCTTAAAGGCACGGATGCTTACTGAAAGGACAAATCAGCAGTTTTGAGACTGCTCTTTCAAAAGTGGTCTCTCAAATTCAGGGTGGGTTCACGAAGGACACCCAAAATCCTGCTGTGGTCCATGATGGACTCCTTCCTATTGCAACGTCCCCCATCGTGAGGTCAAGAATACTGATCTGCATAATGAGATTCCTGTGACTGTTCACTATACATAACAATAATTCACGTCGAACGCCATCAGTAAGGAAAATCATGCGTCGCTGGCAAAATGAAGTTCAACAACTGATTATGTTACTACATATTTAACTCATGATGCTTTGTTCTAATTATGCCCAAACTGTAAGTGTTATAGCTAAAACGTTTACTTTGATTACAATGAAGGTCAAAATGGAGAGTGCTGCAATGAATCCTGTCGACAACGACGGAGAGAGCTTGAAAACGAGATGAAAAATCTGCGACGGGATCTCAAAGACAGAGAAGGGAAGTGTGCTTCTGCCGACCGTGAATTGCAGGTATTTCGCTATTTGACGACGTATGTAGTAATTTAATGCGGATTAAATCACTCGCAACATTATGAGTTGTGGAGAATCATATCAATAATAAAATGGAGTTAGAGTTCGACCTTGTGTATGAGTTCTGTCCCAAACATATCCGGCCTACCTCGATTTCTCAGCGCTTCCTTTGAAGTCAGGTCCAGAAATGTTACCCATGAACACATTTGGGGCCCCATCACAGCACTTTCTCTGAATGATGTTTACTACGACCACTTCGGCATCTCACTTGCCTCTAATAAATCTTCCGCGCAGACACCTGCCTGAAAGCCCTCTGCATTTGGTAGGATCAGTAGGTGGTCCCCAAATAAGTGCGGATCAGATCCAGTTCACAGTAAATGAGGCAACTTCCTTCTACCTAGTGCTCCTACAATAGTTAAACTAAAGTTAACGTACCTGTTAGGTGAGTGCCTACTGGCGGACACAACCCAATTTTCTTTAATAGTTAAACTGTTACTCTTATTAAAATATTAAAATGTATTTCTGAGTGATATTTTGTGTGCAAAAGCGAGCTGTGAATATACAAAGCTTAATTAATTTTTCAGAATCTTATGCAATACAAAGAGAGTCAAACCGGAGCTGAGATTCTTTTAAGGACTGTCTCAGCTCTGCAAGATAAAACGTCACATCTTGAGAATTCTCTTTCTGCAGAAACCAGAATCAAGTTGGATCTGTTTTCAGCGCTGGGAGAAGCCAAGCGTCACCTTGAAATCAGAGACAGTAAGTTGTGTTACTCATTATTTTATACCTTCAGTAATTAATACTCCTCTAAGCTCTGCAATGTAGGAAGGAAAGTTAAGTGTTGTCATAGTAAAAAGACACATTGAATATATTAGTCAGTTACTGTGGACTATGACTTGAACAACTTCGTACAAGAGCAACTGCTAAATTTAAATTATTTATTAGTAACTTTGGTCGGTTATAGACTAGATTGTAGATCATGAAATATTTGGAACCTGTAAGTAATAAATAAACAGGTTCTTGCACTTCCAATGTCCTGACTGCAAACAGATTGAATTGCTGGGAGATCCAACTCGTAAATCATGAGTGGTGAGAGCAGAACAGAGCTTGCCAGTAGTTATAAGTCGCTCCTGCGGTGTCTTCCTTAGTGGATAGTCAGGAACCGCTGCTCTTAACAAGTCTGACAATGGTGATCAAACTTCAAACAAGAGGGGATGAGTGTGATGCAAAACGCCGAAAAAAGATGCAGGTTTGGGAATAGAGAGTTCTATGGAAGCATGTGGGGCCGTGATGAGAATAATAATAATAATTTTCTACAGAGTGGCTCCTGCCAGTGGTGATCCAGCAGTGGCTGCTTGTAACAGCTCTGTTGATCACTGCTTGCACAGTATGGAAGCTGTAGATGATTTTAATTAACTCGTTGAGACACCTTCACACTTAATGAACTTGAAAATAATGGAACGAAAAACAGTATAAATTAGTGATACTTAACAAACTATAATGAGCGCTGGAATTGATTTGTGATGGACTGTTGGCAATACTGTTGATAGCTGATGAAGGCGAGGAGTATATATAGAATTGTTATATCAACTATAGGATTGTATGATATGTCACGGGAATGTATGGGATGGCAGGTGTAGGTCAGAAAAGGAGTAAAAGAGACGAGCAGAAAAAGGTTTAACAATTGGTCTGGTATGGCGGTATAAATTAAGCCCATTTGTTGTAGGTAATTTGACTTTACAAAATATGGCCCCCTCCCCCCCCTCATTGACAAAGCCTGGCTGAAGGTGGGGCGTAGTTCAAAAAAGGCGCAGATACAGTGGTACAAATTTTATTGTACCGCGTTTGTATGTACCATAGGCAGTCTTGAGAATGACAACCACATTGTCATCCCAGTGTGCAGCTCAAGGGTCCAAGCCATCAATCAACGTGTCACAGAAGTAGATTGGTCCATGATAACGATGGGGTCACGAACACATGTTCTGAGTAGTCTTAGTACATCTAACACGCTTCTGTAGAGCTTGCACGAACTCTTCCATTCAATAGAATTGAACTCTCCAATGGGGGGGATATAAAGTAAGCCCATCATTCGTAGTTGGCGATTTGAGTTTCCCAAGCACTTAACGTTTTGATGGCTCCTGAGTGTGAAAAACACCATTTGGGAAAACGGTATGTGCCCATTTTCTTTTCCCCAAAAAACGGATTTTGATTACAGTTTTCATGTATTTCCAAGTTAAGTAACAATAGTATAACAATTTCATTCGTGAGAAAATGGCGAGAGCAGCTCAATAAATGGTCGACGAATATCTATCTTAGTGCAGTTTTTTTCATTATAAATCCCTTCATATGGTACTAGGGTTCTCAAACAAATCGTGTTGGTAGTCCAATAAAGTACCTATACAATGATAATTTAATAATGGTTATAAAATATTGAGGAGCACTCCAAGAATTCGAATTACTATCGTTGATATGACTTTCTTCGAAATATGAGTTCCTTGTAATTCCAATACAGCTGACATAGGGAACCTGTGGAAGGAAATGTACGTAATAGTGACTAAGGAACTGTCCTGGAACCGCCCCAGTCAGCGCCTAGGTGCTGCAACAGTGTAGTCCTAGTTGTAAGGCTGCACTCTGAAACCAGAAGCGATTTGATATTCTTCATTGTCTATTGGCAATGACATGCGAAACCTCTGGCAGATGGGAAGTGGAAAACAGCTCCGTTCTGCTGCACAGCCAGATCTATTTCCTTATTTCATGACTGTTCCTAAACCCTCGACGAGGGTTATATCAGTCATGGAAGTTTCAGTTTCGCTAATAGGAAGAGGCCAGGCTCTGCAGCATCCACCGAACTCAGACCTGCAGAGGTACGGCAGGTATTTGGTCGTTAGCCAGTCTATCCATAGTGCTGGTCAAGGACCGAGCCCTGTGGGCACCCCTCCTCAATCTTTTTCTGGACGGAGACATGCCTGCATTCGATCGAAGCAGTTCTGTCTGTCAGATAACTTCTGACAAGCGAGTACAGGTTACGGGGGATTCCCCTTCTGCTGCTCAACCCTGCCATTGCCTCACACTTGGAAGTGCCTTTATGCTTGGAGGATGTCAATGGTATGTAGCGTTAAGATTCCAGGCAAATTGAGTGATTGAAGTCATCCACAAACTTGAGAGCATCTCATCTATGTGTGTGATATGCTGGAACCTGCAAGTGCCTTGCTGTTAGAAGAGTTGTTCTTGAGATGGGACAGTAGCCTCTTTCATTTCATCCTCTGATTGATAAGTTGCAGTTTTGAAACTTAATATTGCAATATAGATACGCAGCACGACACGGAAATATGCCGTTTGCAGCCTGTAGTTAACGGATCGGTGTTGTAGTTGCAAAATTATTTAGTACATTTTGAACGAGGTTGAACAACTTACAGTATTTGAGGTTGACTGATAGTGTGTATTACGATTTGTATGGACTCAGGTGCCAAGTAAATAATTTAAGGTATAGAAGGCCAGCTCAGCTGTACCATTGTACGACTTTGTTTGCTTTGCATGATTTTGTCACGGTCTTGCGCAAACATTCCGAAATTGATTGCGTTTTCCAGCTATCTTGTTTCACTTCAGACCCTGAAGAGTGTTTAATTCATACTACTGTTTTCCCCCAGATCTTATTCGTAATCAGGAGCGCGAAATCGAAGAGCTGAAGGCGAAATTGGCGCAGGTGTTGGCTGTTATGCCTGGGGCTTCAGACTTCTTGACATCTGGCCAGCACTCATCGATTGTAAGTACTTTCATCATTATTCAGTTCAGTTTTACAAGTCGCCCAATCACTAGTACCAGGTTGATGTTCGTATGGATGGGTAGCAAAGGAAAATTAACAAACCTTTTTTTTTTTTCTTCTAGGGTCCGTCAAAACTTCGGCAAATGGTGTCGCTGGGAAGTGGAAATGAATCCAGTTCTACCAACAGCGGTACTACCAGTTCTAACCTCGACCCCAACGCCTCAGTCTACACACCTAAGCCATCCCGCCTTGTCTCCGAGGCATAGTCACTCGTAAGTGTGGCCCTCCAATGACTGCCCGTGATAACTAAGTGACTAGTAGTCCGTATTCAACTTTGACTAGGTCCAACCTTGTATCGTCTTGATCACACTCACGAAGACACTATCATCTAGAAACTCCTCAACGACATTGCGTGCATCAGTACAGTCTGAGAGAATAATTGGTGGTATTGTAAGGGAGATACAACCTGGAAAGGTTCTCTTACTAGGAGTTGCCTTCTAAAGAAGCCCTTGGGTGAGCAGAAGAACAGTAAGAGGGGGTGTTAATGTACTCATATGCGGAACGCGATCCGTCGTAGTCACATGACGAGTTAGGCTCTAAGCTTACTGTTAAATGGGGATGGGAAATGCAGGAGAGCTGATTGCTCAGGAAAAAATGACAGCGATCTCGAGCTCTGACCCTATACCTGAGTTTCTTCGGAAAAGTAATTTTTGTATTGGACCACTAAAGAACGATCACTGTGGTTGCCCACAATAGGGGTCGGAACTACAATAAATGGATTGTTGAGAGTTTGAGCTGATCCCCTGAAAAGGTGACCAAAGGTTCGTAGAACACGTAGGTATATCGAAGCTTTACTGCTTTAATGAATCTAAGAGGAGGGGTGCTTTCCTTCATTTCACAACATTGTGTTTAATCGCATCCTGGAACTTCACTATGCACCCTTCGAATAGCCGACCTGAGAATTCGACTCATATCTTTTTCTCTTTAGTATGGTGTTTTTTGTGTAACTTGTTATTTTCCTGTGGCATTCTTCTTTCCTTGGAATGAAAGCGCGTGTTTGAGTGCAGAGCCTTCTGACTTGGAGAGTTCATGACTCTGGTAAAAGTTACGGCGATCCTGAGCCATGTTCTAGTACCCTACTCAAGTACGATCACTGAGGGTGCTTACAATTGGTGTCAGGCGGTAAAATACCACTCACACACGAAAGGGTTGATCGTTATCAATCATTAACTTATTTAAAATTTAGCGAAGTACTCAGATAGTTCAGTAAGTGCCCTATAAACTCGTATATAAAGGCGCTTCACAACCTAGTTCTCTTTATATTATTGAGATGATCTTTATGTTTTGTTTTTCATCTGTGAAGCTGAAACAAAAATCGAATTTTTTCAAATTCGAATATTCGGTACCCTCGGCAATTAAGTAAATCGTTGACGATATTGATGTACATGACAAGTGATTGGCCTGACAGATTCAGAAGATCAATTGTACCGTGTACAATTAAGACTCCCTGCTGATCTTGTTCACAATCTGCTAGAAAGTTGGTACCCCTTGGACTGGTCTTCCCTTGACATGAGACTCAGCTCAGACTGGAGTGGATCCCTTTGAGATGACCTCGGTAATGGACTTCCAAAAACAGTTATATGCGTAACGCAGGTATTTTGGTGCCAATGTCAAGTGCGAGTGGAAACATGTGCAAAATACAAACGGTGGGTGGTATGAATTATGCGAAAATATGTACCTTTTGAATATTACGAAAGTGATAAGGCTGCAAATTATTACGCAACGATTTATTATTCTCTTGAACAGCAGGACTGTGATATCCTACTTTCTCAAACGTCGATAAACATTAAGAGCCTAACGTGGCTGTAATGACTATGTCTGTAAAGCACCTCTGAGATGCATCCCATTCGATTCAGCATCTTAAAACGTAGTGGACGATACGAAACATGATACTACAGTGGAATAACGAACTTGACATTTCCTTGGCGACGCTAGGTAATTGGCACGACGATACGAGCTGACAAGTTTTGAGTGGGGTGGGACATGAGCGCGGGCCAGCGAGAAAATATAACTTTTGCTACATTTTCCCATCCGTTCTTTAATTATTAGAATTTGCCTCACTAAATGCGCGGTGATTTCACTGTTGCCCATCTAGACGCAGTCTTGCATCTCTCGAGACCCGTTCTGTCACTATCAAAATTTAACACAAAAAAATTAAAATTACACAACGGTTTATTATCCTCTTGAACAGCTTGACGAAGTCTCACAGCTCCGAGACCCATCCCATTCGATTCAACATAGAAAAATATTAGTAAACCACACGCAACATGACCTGACGACAACTGAACGACGAAAACTAAATGTTCCAGGCGCCTGTAGGCAATTGGCACAGCGTACGAGTCGAGCGGGCGAATACTTTTAAGGTGACGGGAGGGCGGGAGTACAAACGACGAAAGGATCACTTTTGCCAAAATTGCGTTTTTGTTAATTTTTTACCCGTTTTCTGCCGATAACAACCATACGCTTCGTCCGATCGGATTGCCGAGCAGGCGCGCAAAACTAATACCAAATGGGATTTTCGTGCGAAAGAACGAATATTTTAGACGACTTTGCAGGCACAAAATTGCAGATTTGGAATCCCCATGCCTTGGAACATCGTCTCAAATGTTGAACTGTGGTCATACGAAAAATGTCCTGGTCGCAAACATTGGTGTTTTATTCAGAATGAACAGTAAACCAAAAATTACCCATTTAAAAACCGCCTGCTTCATCACTCCAAATGAAGAAGCACACAGGCCACAAAATTTTGAGTTCGTTGACGTTTATGTATTTCACCATTTTGAGTATTTGCGTTAAAACATCATAATTACCAAAGTTAACATACCTGTTAGGTGAGTCTGTCTCCTCTGGCTGGTGAGACAGACCCACCTAACAGGTACGTTAACTTTAGCAATTTACCTACTGGCGGAACTAACCCAATTACCTTAATATCATAATTTCCTTTTCTCTGTTACAGATTGGAAAGAAAACTTATTGGATGAGAGATCGGCGAGCCAGTTATGGAGTTATTTTTCATTGGGATTCACCTCCTTACCTCCCTCGTAACTTTCAAACTCACCAAATCTTGACGGTTTTTGTTTTGTTTATTTTTCTCCCCCCACTTCTTATTTGTTTACATTTTTCTAACGGTTCCTCTTCCTACTTCTCCGTCGCTTTGAGGATGAAAAGTGTTAAAAATAGTTATTTTCTTAGTCCGCATATTCTCTGATCGATTACTGTAGGTCTAATTTCTCTCTTACAAGTCGAATTTTTCTTTTCTTTTCGTGAAAGATACAAAAAAAATTAACAGCCAACCGCTTCGCCCCCAGAAAATCACATCCGCTTTTGGGGGACCACCACCAGAATCGTCCTAATTTCATTTCTCTCGATTTCACGTTGGTTCCGTTTACGTGTGCCATCATTTCATTTTATTCTCTTTTTTTTACTTATAAGGACCATTTCGTGTAATGAAAGGGGAAATCTAGAATAGCGAATGAGTTCTTGAAGTCAATTCTAGTCAATGTTAAGCACTCATCATCAATACTCTATTTCTTTTTTTTTCACACACTTACAACAAATACGAAGTCGAGTGAACTCCACAGGATTTGTTCAACTGTAAAATCTTGAAGCTGAATATTTCGGTTTTGTTTTATTAACGAGAATTTCGTGAGCGATCGAATTTGACGTTTACGTCCCGTTTAAGAAGAAAAAACTTACCAGATCTCGTTTTTATTTTTCACTTTTTTGTTTTGCGCGCGCGTTTAATTCATGTCGCGGTTACGCGCCACTCGAGCCCCGTCGATTGTTTTAATTTCTTTTTTTTTTCTCCCTTGACCCCTTCCCCCGATCATTCAAAAAGCGATCACTTCTCTCCTTTAAAGACTGAACTCCCTCCTCTCTCCCCGTCCCTCCCTCTCTTATTAAATTATGTACCCTCCCCGCCGTAAGGCTTGGAAAAAAAAAATTATTTTTGTAAACAGCACGCGCGTTTAGTTGTATATAATTTAAAAAAAGGACGAACAAGTGGCGAGGTTTTTTTTTACTTTTTTTCGTTTTTACAAAACTTCGATGTGTAGCGTTTATGGCTGTTGTTGAACAAATCGCTGGTTGAAGAGAGCGGTTTACTTCCCACACTTTGTCTGTCATGTTTTGTTTTCGAACATTCGGCGAGGATCTTGTTATTTTGAGTTTAACAACCTATTAGTTCTACTTTGCTACTATTAGTACTATTATTATTAATTTTGTAATTATTATAACGATTGACTGATTGGTAAAGAGAAGAGTTCGCTTTCATGAATTACGATTTTGACATTGATTCCCTTCGGGCCTTTTTTTCGCAGCCTCAAAAGCTCAGAGTTCGGTCTGGCGGTTTTGTCTCTCTCCATACTTTCTCACACACAAACAGTTTATCTCTGTCCTCAAATCTAATTTTTGTTTTCTACGGCCTTTTCTGTCATCATAAACTCTTTAGATTTTTTTAAAGTCAAGAAGCAATTGTGGTTTGTTGTCCCTCCTTCCGTAAACTACTTTTGTAGGGCACCTGTTTCAACGAGCTTGTCCACTCCCACTTTCCTTTAAAAAAAACTGGTTGCTTCCGAGGGTAGCGAGGCTGTCAAAAGGGGTGTTTTGACGACAGAATATAAATGTTTTGTTGTCAGTTTCAAAAAGTCTTTTCGCGCTTTGCAGGTGAAATTGAGCGCTTTGACTTAGGCATTCGTTAATTTTCGTTCTAAGAGAAGACCTCCCCCCCCCCCCCTGAGCTTTGATAAAATAGTCGGAAATCCTTGTAACAAGCATTTTCGCTCAGCTTCTGTCAGGCTGGCGTAAAAACTACTAGAGTGTCAGAATCTTATTTTAGTTTGTACCCTCCTCTCTCTCCGATTATTAACGACGGAGTTTTGTTTATGACTCCAAACTGGAATGACTCAGAGATGTAAGGGGTACTTCAAAAGTTCAAATTCAGAAAAAGAAAAACTTATTTCACTGTTGAGAATAACAAAACTGTTGAAAATTGTGATTTCACTATGTGAGGTTGACAAATTTCACTTGAATTTAGCATTTTAAGTGATCAGCGTTGGGCCGACTTGTGTCGCATTTGGGAAAAACCTTAAGTCGGCATTTTTGTAGGTGTCGCCTCTCGAGTGTTACTCAGTTCGTATTTCTATCGCTAAATATTTTCGTACCGTTCTTTTCTTTTTTGGTGCCAACCTCTCCTACACACTGTGCTTTGAATGAATAAGTCTCATGTTCTGGCATCGTATAATTTCAGCCTTCATGACACATTGCTTGGACGTACATTTTTTGGCATCAAAAACTTGATTTTTTTTCTTTTTGTCCAAAGTTGTGAAAACGTAGAGTTTTACCTGACTCACCTATTTTACCTAAACTCAGAATTGTTGGGGATTAGGTGCGTGGATAGCCCTAGATTGGTTCTGGCAGTTGAGTTGAGTGCATTTCTGTACCGAATCTCGGACAAACAACTCGCCAATTTTGATTAAGTTGAATTTCGGATTAGTTTTTGGTTGGTGCGCATCTTTGTGTTTTTGAGCTTGCTGGCAAAATTCGTGAGGTAACCTACTAATTCCGAAGAGACTGTTCGCGTCTGACCCTCTAATTTTGTCGTCTGCTCGTGAATTTCTAATAACTTGGCATGATACTTTTAAGACCCCCTTACGCGTTCGTCCTCCCCCTTGGCTAAAGTAATCTACCAATTTTTACACATTTCGTTGACAATATTAGGATTGATCACGGTCACTAAGTCATCTCGTTTGATCGTAAACAAAAAACATTTTTTTAACACAACCCTTTTGTGAGAAACTGTCAATTTATTCTGCACGGTTGACAAGTTTTCTGTGCTCTTTTTTTTTGGAACTGCTCTGATACCTCAGGTGGGTCATAGTGCGCAGGATACATTATGGTTTTTTATACTGATTTATCAAGAAACATCAGGAGCTACGAGTCACAGAATGTGTTTACTTTCCTTAGCTCTGCAAAGAAAAACTACAAATTACGTAATCGGCCAAAATAAATTTTTTGTGGGTTTCTTTAGATCTTTACGTTTTGAAGTCTTATGAGTTAAAAAAAACTTGATAAAGTGTACCCCTCTAGGGCGTGCTTAGCCAGGTCTCCTACGGCTCATGGCCTCATGGCTGCTGTGCAAGATTCGGTTAATGGAAAGAAACTCAAGCTGTGTTCAAGCGGGCTTCACGGCATTCGTATTCTGTCACTACCTACATCTATGAGGAATAGAGTAGAATGGGGCTCTAGCATTCTAGATGCTTGCTGTCTACTCTGTGATGGGCAGTTTTATTTGCTGAATCGTGTGATGCAAGTGCCCTCGAGCTCATGGAGGCTGTGTGAACTGCCATGATGTGATGAGTCATCTAAAGTTGAAAATTGAGGGATTTATGCACGTAGAAAGGGTTTTCCAGACGCCACTGTCAAACTGCTTAGTATAAATCTCTTTGATAACACAAGAAACATTTTAACAGTGAATGACAAGTTTTTAGAAAAAGTTGAATTCGCTTTCCAGAGCAACAAGCGTGCTCTTTGTTTGTGGGAAGCACTTATTCTATGTCGTGCAATGTAATATAACCTCCGCGCATTTTGAGAACAATTGAATGAAACGAATGGGTGAGTATGCATTTAATTTTCTTCGAAATTTCGATCATAAACCAAAACATGGTACGATGCATCAAATAGCTTTATCTGGGCCCCACGTGTAGTCAGCTATTTTTATTACTCTAGCGACTTACCAAAACTTTCGTCGTCTTTATAAGAACCTAGTAGAACTTATCTCAACACTATATAGAAAGTTATAGCTTCCAGAATTTATTGAGTGGCCTCTTTTTTCATGTCACAGCCTTTATTGGGCGATCATTGCACAGATAATTTATGAGAGGGTCAAGTTTTTACTTTCTTTTGCTTTACGAAGTAAAAAGGAAAGTTATGTAATCGTTTGACAAAAAAATTTGTTTTGAGTCCTCTTCAGATCTCATCATTTTAAGGCCTAATGGGTTCGAAAAACAATATTTGGGAAAATGGTATGCGTGTGATTGAGCGAAAACTGCTGAACCAAATCAGCTCATACTTTATATCTTGCCTGCAAGTTACGGGGCAAAATCAGCCCACAACTGACTATAGTTATCATTGTAATCAAAACACTAAATTTTTTCTCCCAAAAACGGCTCTAACGATTTAGATTAAATTATTCGTCGCAGTCACAACACAACATTACTATTCTCATTCTCTATGGGAAAATGACGAAAGCAGCACAATAAATGCAACTCATAGCGCAGTTTTTTTCTTAACTCCGCTCGAATATTACTAGAATAAAAAAAATTGAAGGAGTGGTATAAGTAACTATACACTGATAGTGTATACGCTCACAGTATATATAGGAGCTACTCTTTAAGTTCTTGAATTCCAACCACTGCCGTTTCACTAACTAGTGTTTCGCTCAGTTGTTACCTAATATTCAAAAACTTAAGGTATTAGTTCTAAAAAAACCCTGCGTTTACAGTCGAATTAATCCTCTGTGTGCTGATTGCTCAATAATTATCGTGGCATAAGTAGTAGCAGCACAGTTAATTCCGGAACTGTACGCTCTCAACACGTTAATAAGTTCAAATGAATTGAATTAGTGGTAAAAGCCATGAAAACCAGCGAATTTACGTATAGCTAAGGAAAGTTGTGTGATTGGTCGTACCTGATTTGTTTTTCCCCCGTTCGTGTTAGTAGTTTCGAAATTCGAGGGAAAACGCTGAGAAAAGATGGATCAAATATAAAATAGTTATGAGAATTTCGAGTGATGTCCCTAGTTATTTGATAGCCATAAAATACCATTATAGCGTAGGTAACTTATTGGACACATTTTTTCAAAAAGCTGTTTTTTATTTAACTAGTTCTGAACTCTGTGTATGCGAAGGCTGCTGCATGGAGTATCTCATTGCCGTAATATTATGTTGTGTGCGTTGTGCATTATGACTCAGAATGTAGTTACTCTGTGGATGGCAGCCAGTCATGATGCTTTCGATGTGTGTATCTCGTCTCGTTCCAATATCAATCCCTACCACTGAATATCTGAAAGGATCTAGGTAATTTTCTTGCATGCGTTAGTTATTCTTGTTGAACTAAAACGCCCAATCCTATTCCATTCCCATCTTGTGTCGCATCGTCTATTTTATAATGTTCACCCCGTAGTTAATTGGTCTCACGTTAAGGTCTCTTTGTGCGTATTTGTCTAACGTTTTTCATTGATCGTTTATATGGCTCGACAACTCGAGTCTCAAATTTGGTTAGAATCGAAGTGTGTGTCTTCCACGAGAGGATATTCATCTTGAATCGCTTCGAACTTTGAGCGTTTATGGCCGTTGAACTTCCTTACTAATTTGGTTTGAAGGTGGAACTAGTGCGGTAAATCGCATTAATCAATGATTATTTATTTTGAATTCTTAAATTTTACTTGTTTGTTCAAATAACAAGATCCTTCTTAAGTTAATTTCTATTTTCAACCGCCCGACTGCTACCTAATAGTGCAAACTAATTTAACTTTTATTTTTCTCATTTCTCTCTCACTCTCTCTCTCTGCTCCTGTGTTGATTATTGATTTGTGACTAACTTGTCTTGATGCAATTGTCCGTGAATGTGATCAATGTCACGCTCAAGAAATTCAAATGTGGCGTGTGTATAATTTTTTGAGCACCAACAAAAAGATTACGAACACAAAAATGTTTTGGTGGCTAATTCGTGTTTTGTGTTTGTAAAAAAAAAAAGCAACGTGTTCAAGTGTGTGAACGTTTTGTGTTACATCACAAGTTTGACAGTAAAGATCGAATCAGGCCTGATGTGCCTGTGAAGGGATACATTTGCAATGTCGAGGTAGCAGTTTCCTCGCGCGTGAGAATTTGTGTTCGTTAGTTGTGTTTCAAATGCACAAATTCTAAGTAGCTGTTTCGCGTTGGATGTGTTAACTTGATATTGCTCATAAATTCACTACGTTGAGGTGTACAGAGTATTTTGAATGTTGACGGTTGTGTTTCAATTTATCAACAGCTTTACTAAAGCCGCTCTAAGAAAGGCAGGGAAGCGGGGCGGGGGTTACTTTGAAAACGTCGCATTGCGGTTTTCGTGTTACCCTTCAAGTTTGTTGTAAAACGTATCACATGATGCCATATTTGAATTGAAATTCTGCGCATTTGATAGTAGTTTGGCAGTGTCAGAAACTTAAAGAGTTTTTCTGGTTTATTCACGCGGAGTTCGTGCAGCTTGTTGGAGGTTGAGAGGTGGGAGGCGGACGAAGGATAGTGTTGGATTAGGTTTCGGACGGGTATTGACTGGGTGGCCCTATGATGTAAGGATTTTTCAAATAAAAACTTTGCAACAACTCTTCTCGCCTTCTAGAGCGGTTTTTGTGGTGGTCGCTGACTGCTGCAGCCTTTTCATACACATTTTCTGTTGGTGTATCCAACAACAGATTTGCAGTGTTTCTACTAACCCTATCTGACTCTTGAAACATCTAACGAAAGTACTGAGAAACTTGGAAAATTATACTGCTGTAAACCTTTATTCCAGACTATCCTCATAGTGCCCAGGTGAGGTTATGTAGAGAATTGTTGGTCTTGTATTTTGGTTCTTATTCCCTCTTAATGACATGAGATTTGATTGGGGGGGGGGGGGAGTGTCCTGTTTTCCGTTGCCACTGGTGACACACCGGCTGCTTCCAAGATCAGAAACCGAAATGGAATAATCCTGGTGAATTTATTCCACAATGATCCTACTTCTGAAGTTATGAAATTGAGAGTTAGCTTGATGTGTTTTTATTTTATCTCTGCATTGATGAAGCCTCTCACTAATGCTGATGACATTCTAGCATTAGTCCATGCTGACACTGATCAGTATTGAGAGAGGGGGAGAAAGTGGTCATTTAAGAGACCATACGTAGCTTACAGGCAGCCTGGCAACATTCGACAGGACACCAAGCGTTCAGAAGTCAGGATGTAAGATAGTTTGAAGGTTTTACTGACTCTACATTTCTTAACCGAGCGCACATATTTCCTAAGAGATCCAGGCTAAAGGTTGCTTCCAAACTTTTGGTCAAGTGCCATCAACTCGGTGGTTAGAACCTAAGATTCCTTAGATTGACTAAGTTAGGTGGCACATTTTTGTTGTCAAAACTGACCAGTGAATGTCCATGTGATGGCAGGTTGACAGGATTGTCACTGTTTGGGATATCCACATAATGTGCCCTTGTCTAAAGCTGCTGTTGTCGACAACTAGAATTCCACTGCTTCTGGCTCTCACTGTCGAGCTTATTTTTGGCCCTATGGTCCGTAGTCATTTTTCAGGTATGCCATCAAACATAAGACGAACTAATCTGACTATTGATGAAGACAGTTCGAGCAATGAGGCCTCACAGCTAGGAAGGACAAAGGTCCATCCACTCATTTGCTTGCAACAACTTAACTGGATGGTGTTACTCTGCCACGTCCCTTTCTCAAACTATTAATAGTATTGCCATAGTGACTAGTGATGTGCAATCTCCCCATTAAGTGAGTCACCCGACATATGTAGGATCAAATATTCAGTCGTCTCTCTCCCAATAATTCCTTGGCCCCTGGGAACCCATCAAATATTGACTTTGTTATACCTGAACTTATAGAATTTAAGCCAATCCATTTAATGGATTTTTAGGATCCATTTTTTGTAACAGCAGCGGACAGTGGAGAGTTGTAAAAGTGAGAAGAATCAGTCATTACGTATTTCCCCCATACTGTGCCCTAATGAGAAAATACAAGAGTTGGGGGAACCTGTAGAAACTGCAAAGTTGCCCAAGTGTAAGATGCTACTGCAACTAAAGTGTAATGTGTGCAGTATGAGGGCACGTTAAAGAAACTAGGAACCACAAAACCTGCAACTACAGTCACCAAGTAGGTAGCAGTTTTCCCTGTTCTCCTCTACATTTTCCAAGTCATACAGAAAGGCAAAGGTACATAGTTGAATAGCTCTGGCGTGTGAGCCTGACGAGACTACTGGCTTTGATCCTGGATCTGACCTGGCCCATGAGTTGAGTCTGAATGTTTTGCAGCCTTTAGACAGTAAAGGGTGCACCAGTACCCTTGTTCTGCTTTGCTCTGTGCATAAATTGGCTACTGAAGTTCTTTCCTCAGAATCAGTCCTCTTATGTGGAGGTACAAGAAGTCACTTTATCTGTACAAGTCAGACACAAATTCTTAACCAGCAACTGCAACTCTGTCAAAGTTTATAAATCGGTTATTGTTCACTATTTTTAGTTTTTTTGTTTCTTAGTTTATACTATTAGTATCGTTTTCCTTGAGTGGAGGGAAAAGTACAAACAAACGAACATACAAAAACTTATGTGTAAACGGAAAGTCGTTTTGACGGTTTCAAAAGCGACGGAAGTGCGCGGAAACAAAAATGAAACCTTGTCCAATTGTGTGAATACTTTTTTTTTTAAGGCACACGATTTTGTTGTGTGAAGGCGACGAGCCTGAGGCGGTTTTTTCGCGATTAAATCCGTTCTTTTTGTATGTCGATGTGATAATGTGTGTCCTCGTAGTATGTAAATAATGAATAATTATGAGAACTCCCACTTTCCTCCCTCCTTTCTTCCCCCTCTCCACCACCCCCACCCTCTTTTCCTCCTATTGAAAAGTATTACGGAATGAGGGCAAAACTTCCTTTTGGCACAAAACGACTCATCTCCTCGGAATCTCTTTTATTTGTGATCATCGATCGTACTTAAAATAATTGATATTACTTTCATTGTACGTTATTGATTTTTTTTTGTTTCGTTAATTCGTAAGTTTCTGCTCCGCTGTTGTTTTCGCTCCCACGAGAAACGTTTTCTTTCGCTCTTCGCGACGTTTTTGGATGAATACGATTTACCTGGTCAAACAAATTTTTATCGACGGTACGAATGTTTTTTCCCTGCTGTTGTTTCAACAAAAATTATCACTTTATATCTTGTGACAGTAATAATTATTTAATATACATCTGGTACATCATTGCATTTCGTGTAAGTTTCTTGGCTCGCTCCTTTTTACTTTCTCATGGGTTTTCGGTTGTGAAGGGAACTGCAGCACACATTTACTGACAACTGATTTGTTTTAAATATTTTGTAAAACGGAAGAATAAACTTGCATCAATCACGCATAGTCCTTGTTTATGCGTTAACCTGAAACGGGAGTTAAATTCTCGATACGTCCCAGACAAGCATTTTAATATTTGTAACAAGGCGAGCAACAATTGAAAATAACACGCACTGGTAAAGTACTTGTGGCGGTCAGCCGCCACTCTCCACAACAAAAGCCGCCTCATCCCAACAGAGGGCGCTAGCCGAAAACCACCCCTGGAGGGAACAGCAGGCGGCCAACCAGAGAAGGCGACTCCCTCCAGGAGCAGGTATAAAACGGCCTGCCTGCTCAGTCAATTCAATTCAGTCTTCTTCTCCCGCCGTAACATCCCCCCCCCAAACATCAAAGTGGGGAACCATCCAATCCCCTGGAAACACCAGGCCAAGTACCTCGGTGTCATCTTCGACAGGAAACTCAACTGGTACAGGCAGACCCTCGCAGTTCGCGCCAAAATCAACGGAGCCTTCATTGCTCTCCGGCCATTCTTCAACAACAGAAAGGTCTCACATCCAACGAAAATCCCGTATCTTCAACGCCATCATCAGGAGCATCAGCACCTCGCTATCCCGTCTGGGCACGGCCTCCTCGCCTTAGCAAACTCGAGGGCACCTACGCGAAGTCCCTCCGAGGTGTCCTCCGCTCACCCGCTGCATCAGAAACCAGCAGCTCCTGGAAGGAAACAGGCCTCCCCTCGCTCAGTCGGCCCGCCTCAGCCTATGCCCTCAACCTCCGCCGCCTTCGGTGGCGGGTCACTAACCAACCGTCCATCAGCTGCCTCACACAATATGCCCCAACCCCTCGGACATCATCCGTAGGCCCTGCTCCCTCATTCCACGCCTAACCCCGTCCGTTCCTCCCGCGCATCGCACATGCGCCATGAGTCCCCCTGTATCCATGAGCTGGCCTCCCCATCCTTCTGGTTTTAGAACCTCCGGGTTGGCAACGCGGGGAGGTTTTAGTCGGTAAAAATCCGACACTACCCATTTGGGTGTCTTTTGAAGATTTCCCCTCCCCGGAAGCGTCCGAAAAAAAAAAAAAAACAAAAAAAAAACAGTCAATTCAAGCCTCTACCTGCTCGGACTCGCCGGACTGCTCGACTGCTTCTCTACGCTCGACTTTCCTGCTACGCTCGACTTTCTCGCCGCCCTCGTCCCTCCCGACGCCCGCCGCTTCTCCTCTACTTGATCTCCGCCACTTCCTCTACAATCAGGTACGTCGTTTCGTTTCCTTCCGTTAACATCGCCCTCAGCGCTCCGCTGTCGCCGATCTAACAGCTCTGCCCGATTTTCGTGCTCACGAAATTCCTCCCTCGTCTGAACAGTAGAAGAAACCTGGCTTACTGCTACGCCGTAAGCCTCGGTGAACAATAACTAGAACCGAGCTCCCCGTGTGCGATTCGTCGCCATGGAGGACTCTCCACGCCCCTCCACCTCATCCGCCCCTTGTGGCCCCACCACCCAGCTCGCTGTCACCAGACAACGACAGGCACCCTCCACCACATCTCCTCCACCTCCCTCAATGACTAACCCACCGCTCGGACATTCCAGTGGCCCTCCAGCAAGCCCTGCGCCATGTAGCGAGTGTTGCAACATCGTAAGCAGTCTTGCAGCCCAAATAGCCTGCCTGGAGGTCAAAATCGCCGAACTCACGGTAGCTCTTTCCCTCGTTCAAGACGAGCCTCCAACCGTTGTCCCAAGCGTAATGGACACAGCCCCTGCCCCCTCGGACAGCGCACCTCTCCCTAACAGGAAACGTGCCCCCGTCCCGCTCCACCACCCCAGTGCCCTCTGCACCAGAGGAATCCACAGATTACTACAGCCCCTACAAAGACCGAGAAACGGTCTCGCCCAAACGCATCCTCCCCGAGTCTGACTCCGACTCGGACTCTGACTCGAGGAGGAAGATACAACCAACTCCTCCACTCACCCCCGCCAATCGTAATAAAACAAACAGAGCGTTGGCGGCTATTCATGCCTACCTCGGAGCAGAAGGCATCACCACCGCCGCTGCATTAACTCAAATGCAGGGTTGAGGCTGTGCCTCAACACTGTCGACGATTTCCGTCGCCTCACAGCACAATTAGAAGCGGAAAAAAATTGAATATACGACCCACCAAGTCCGCCAAGATCGAGACTTGGAAGTGGTTATCCGACATATTCCCACAACATACTCCCTCAAAGACCTTCAACGCGGCCTAGAGAACCGCCAAATATCCAATTAAATCCGTTTGCCGGATGAAAACGAGCAGCTCTGGCCCCTCGTCCTCGTCCGCCTTGACGCCGTCCCCAGTGCCAGGGCGATCTTTAACCTCACCAGCTTCGATGGCTTGGTAGTTAAAGTGGAACCTAAGAAGAAGTCCAAAGTGGTTCCCCAATGCCTCCGCTGCCTCAGCTTCAGGCATACTGCCAGTGTGCCACGCCAAAGTGGGTCTGCGCTTTCTGCGCGGGTCCTCATGCCACCCCAACCTGCCCAATCAAAGACTCTCGCGGGATGCGGTCTCGCCCACTGCAAGAGGTCCCACCGTGCCACCTATAGGGGGCTGCCCAAAGCCCCTAAGAAGAAGCCCTCCCAACAGAGAGGCGGCCCCGCTCCCCCTGCCAACCACCAGCAGCCCCCCCGACCAGTCCCAACACCAGCTCCACTGGTCACCCCTGCCCTCTCATACGCCAGAGCTGCTGCTGGCAACTCCCAGCACAGTCCCGCCCAACCCGCCCGCAACAGCCATCACCGCCCACCCCAGCCCCAATCGCTGCCAGTACTCACCCAAGCCGCTGCAGCCACCCCATCAACTATCCCCTCGGCGGATCGTGAGCGTGCCTTGCGGACATCGCCTCCTGCCTCTCCCAGGCCGTCCTCCTCCTCCAGACCCTGTTATTCACCACCAGCACCTAAGGCAACATCCATCCTAAATTGGAACGCCAATGGCATCTTGGCCCAAACACCGCAACAAAGTTGCCGAGCTCCCCTGACCTACTACAGGAGTTATCGGTCGGCGTAGCCTGCATCACTGGAAACCCACACACGGTCTACCGACAAGCTCTTCATCGAACTACTCGGTATACAGATGCGACTGCCCAGGATCCCAAACTGGGGAGGAGTTGCCATCTTAGTCCCGCAACTCCCTCAGACATCAAACCTTCAGCACCCCCACACTATCCCTGGAAGCCTGCGGAGTAACAGTCCAGCTGAAGTCTGGCCCACTGCGGATTGTCTCTTGCTACTCCCGCCCAATACCCACAACTTGGACAGAAATTGCCCCCTGCTGAACTCACCCCCACCCAGCAGTGCTTGCTGGCGACTTCAATGCCAAGCATCAGTCTTGGGGTTGCCGGACCAAGAACAGGAAAGGATCCTCCCTCCTCCGCTTGCTGCATCGACACAACTTCTCCATAGATGCGCCGGCAGACCACACCTTCCACTCAGCCCGACCGAACAAACAATCGGACATCGCCGGCCTCTTCATCTCGAAAGAACACCACAATCGAGAAAGAGCCTCGGACCCTACCTGCTCTCGACTCCGACCACTACCCTGTGATTCTGGAGTCCCGGCACACCAGACGCCACTCAGATCACCCACCAGCGAATCGACTGGCTCTCCTTCGTTACTACCTGGAGACCTCCACCTTTAAATATCGCACTCCCGGTCAAGGAAGACATCGACTCCGCTGTGTCCAACCTCACTCTGGACATCAGGACAAAGATGCGACTTACCACAACCTCCTCCCCAGCTACCCCAGGCCGCCAACGCCTCTTGCGGGACATCAGAGCCTGATCCGGAAGAAGAACCACTTACGCGAGCTGCTCCAAGCGGATCCACGCCTCCAGTCCCTCGACCCAGGCTCAATGCCGCCAAAGGGAGCTCAGCGCTGCCCTTCAAGCTACCAGAGACGCCAGCTTTGAAAATACATAGCTGAAGCTGAACTCAACCCCAAGCGCTGTTGGAAGATCGTCAAATCCCCTACGGAACGAGGCAGCCCCACTCTCCACCTCTCTACCACAACAACACCTCACACTCCGCTGAAATCGACAAAGCAACCATCTTCGCCGAATCTCTCGAGAACAGTGCTCCCCTTTTCCCTCGCACGACCGACACACCACCTTCCCCGCCGAGGTCAACTCCTAGTCACGCAGCTTCCCTCAAGGGCACCCTGCAACCTTCAGTCCAACCTCCCGAAGGAAATCAGCGAAACCATCAAAGGCCTCACCAAAAACAAGGCTCCAGGCAGCGATGGCATCTCAAGCGGAGTCCTGAAGACAGATCTGTTTCTTTATTTCATGACTGTACCTAAACCCTCGACGAGGGTTATATCGATCATAGAAGTTGCGGTTTCGCTAATATGCAAGAAGGCGGCCCTGCGGCATCCACGAACTCAGACCTGTGGAGTACGGCAGGTATGTGGTCGTTAGCCAGTCTCACCGTGAGAGCTGTTGCCCGTGTGTTACCGTGCGGAGGTGACCACCTGAGAATCCCGTGCCATCTGGGAGTAGTTCTTAATCTGGTTCCCTACCTGATCTTACTGTTTACTTGGGTGGCAAGTTTCAAAGGACTGATCAACTATAACCACGTTTCTTAGCCATTACCTTCTTTGCGAACTTTGCAAAATGGTTATAGGCTTCCTTTGCTTAACAGTCAAAGCTGCTAAGTTCGTTTGCCCTCTCAACAACCGTCGCTCACTGTTGTAGAAACTACAGTGGAGCAGCACATGGTTTCTTGTTTCCTCCGCACTGGAGGCACAAGACGTGCATAATGGAGAGTCTTTCAGAGAAAAGAAGTGGAGCCGCGCATTGAAGTCACCATGTCCCGTGAGAACTGGCAAATCAGTGGTCTGGCTCAACCCATTTTCTAGAAAGACGTTCACGGATGTTGAGGAAGAACTCATACGTATCACGTCCCTTTGACGAGGATTCCCATCTCGCTTGCCATTTCTCTAGAGCCCATTCATCGATGGCGGCAAGTTTCTGTTCTGTGGTGAGATCCGCCACGGAGTTCAGCCCAAAGCGGCGAAGCTCGTTTCACTCTCACTTGTCAATCATGCACTCAACAGCCAAATCAACTGGTAACTGACCAGTGATCACCTGGAGTGCTTCCGTTGATACAGTCTTGTAGGCCTTGGTGATCCACAGGGCGCGGCTCTCTGGGATTGGGCCAATACTCTCTTTTTGATTGACTGTTAGTTTGCTACCCCAGACAACAGGGCGGTAGCCAATCACACCTAAATAGATGGCCTTATACATGAGGATGGTGTCGTGGTAACACACACCCCAAGTGGCCTTAGTAATGGCACGCAGTGAGGCAAACCTTGCAATGGTAGTGCCTTTAAGGGACTGGAGGTGTTGGTTGAAACCCCACCTCTCACCTATATTCACTCCTAAATACTTGACGTGGTTTTCAAGAAGGAGCCTGTGGCCGCCAAAGCGTATTGTGGGTGGATTATTCACTTTCCCCTTCAGGAGAGGATTAGCTGGGTTTTTCCTCAGCCACCTGCATCTTGACGTGCTCGCACCATTGGTTGACAGTGCGGGCGTGGTGGGATTTTCTTCAATTTGGCGGACTGACTCTGCAAAGATCAGCACAGTCAGTCATCCACATAGGCGTACGGCTCGCGGTCAGTCTCCATGAGTTTCCTGAGAAGACCTTCGAAGAAGGCATTCAAGTGCTGGTCCTGGACCGAGCCTGTGGGCACCCCTTCTCAATCTTTCTCCGGACGGAGAACATGCCTACTTTTCGATCGTAGCAGTTCTGTCTGTCAGGTAACTTCTGACGAGCGAGTACAGGTTGCAGGGATTCCCCTACCTTTGAGTTCATTAAGGAGCGCTGTGCCGCAAGGTTGTCAAACGCTCCTCTGATGTCAATCAGAACTGCTACGACGTACTTAGCCGGTGCCAGCAGGGAAACACGCCGAATCTCGACAATGACATCCTGCGTGGACCTTCCTTTGGTACACCCGTATTGCCCCAAGGCTGGAAAGCCTCTGAACAAAGCTACTAGCTACAGGCCTATTAGCCTTCTCTGCACCCTGAGCAAGATAGCCGAGGCCATCATTTTAACCCGCCTCATCGAGTTCATGGCCTGTCAACAAGGTTCTCCCTGACTTCCAACATGGCTTCAGACACCATCACGGAACCTGCCACCAGCTCCTCAGGGTGACTGAATACATAGCTGAGAGCCGAAACAAGCATCGGCACACATCCATGCTTCTACTGGACGCCCGCCAAGCCTTTGACAGGGTCTGGCATGAAGGCCTGATATTCAAGCTCATTCTGCTCCGCTGTCCATCCTCTCTCATCGGTCTGATTCGCTCCTTCCTCACCGACAGGACCTTCAGGGTGAGAGTTGGCAACACTCTACCCACCGCATCACGGCTGGCGTACCCCAAGGCTCAAAAGTCTCCCCCCGCCCTCTTCAACATCTTCTGCCACGACATACCTGTCCACGAGAAAATCATCACTGCACAATATGCGGACGACGTAGCTCTCCTCTACAGCTCCAAAACCAAGCTGCACTGTGCCACAGTCATGAATAAGTTCCTGCCGTTCCTGCTCAGCTGGTACCACAAATGGGGACTACGCCTCCAACGAATCCGTCAGAAGCCGTCTTCTTCTCCCGCGTAACATCCCCCAAACATCAAAGTGGGAAACCATCCAATCCCTGGAAACACCAGGCCAAAGTACCTCGGTGTCATCTTCGACAGGAAACTCAACTGGTACAGGCAGACCCTGCGCAGTTCGCGCCAAAATCAGCGGAGCCTTCATTGCTCTCCGGCCATTCTTCAACAACAGAAAGGTCTCACATCCAACGAAAATCCGTATCTTCAACGCCATCATCAGGAGCATCAGCACCTACGCTATCCCGTCTGGGGCACGGCCTCCTCCCTTCGCAAACTCGAGGGGCACCTACATGAAGTCCCTCCGAGGTGTCCTCCGCTCACCCGCTGCATCAGAAACCAGCAGCTCCTGAAGGAAACAGGCCTCCCCTCGCTCAGTGCGGCCGCCTCAGCCTATGCCCTCAACCTCCGCCTTCGGTGGCGGGTCACTAACCGTCCATCAGCTGCCTCACACAATATGCCCCAACCCCTCGGACATCATCCGTAGGCCCTGCTCCCTCATTCCACGCTAACCCGTCCGTTCCTCCCGCGCATCGCACATGCGCATGAGTCCCCCTGCATCCGCAGAGCTGGCCTCCATCCTTCTGGTTTAGAACCTCCGGGTTGGCAACCCGGGGAGGTTTTAGTCGGTAAAAATCCGACACTACCCATTTGGGTGTCTTTTGAAGATTTCCCCTCCCCGGAAGCGTCCGAAAAAAAAAAAAAAAAAAAAAACAGTCAATTCAATTCATTCCATCTTCCACCCTTACACCGTTCACATCCTCTGACGACAACCGACCACCTTCAGCGGCTCCAGCGGGGACAATGAGGCCCTCTCGCGTTAGAAGAAGAAGGAGCGACGATTCAACCGAATCCCTCACCGAGGAGGAGCTACGCTCAACCAGGCCCTTCAAACGACGCTTCGACGCCTGGGAACTCGTCCCTCGCCCGTGGCTCGACCGAACCTCCTGACTCAACCCTCATCTCGCGTCTCCGACTGAAGGGCGACGATCCAACCGGATCCCTCACCGGGGAGGAGCTACCGCTCAGCCAGGCCCTTCGACTAACGACGCCCGAGAAATCCGTTCTTCACCTCACGCACGCTCAACCGACAGACACAACCAACACACACACACAACAACAACATTTCGTCGGCCCTTTTCAGGACTTCACAAGCAATCACACAGCGCAACTTTCTTGAAAAGGGAGGCCCCGACAGTACTGTTGTTCGGGTTCGCTGGGTTGGACGAGGTGAAGGCGTGATGCGCAAATAGAAATTATCGCCTTACCTGGCACCGAAGTAGTAGAGTTATAGGTACCGGGAAGTAAGATTGACTCGATTTAAGTTGAATTGTCGGCTCAGTTTGAAGTTCTCGCTGTCGTAGGACGCGAAGTTCCAACGAGCATATATACGTGACCAACTTTATGGAAACGAGGAATCTGGGATCCTCGAGACAAAACGTGGTGCACAAAAAGAGAAAATAGTAGAGTAGAAAAACGGCTATGAAGCGGCGAACGATGAAACAGGAATGAATAAAATAAAGCTGCGTCTTCAAAGTAGAGTGGAGGACTCTGCTCTTGTCTTCTCTCAGGTGAGACACTGCACTTCAATCTCAGATAATGAACAGAATGACTCGACTTGAGATAAAGTTGCAACGATTGGGAGTTGAATGAAAGAAAGTAAATAAAAGATCTGATGAAAAGAAATAGTTCACTGCTCTGTGTGAACAGTCCTCATATGGCAATGGAGAGGGTTACACCATTCTGGGTTCCATTCAATTTCCTAAATTAAAATGTGCTGCGTCACTCCAAATGCACTGTTGTGGGGAATAACGGCAGAGGAAGTTGGATAGTGCTGTGGCGCTGAAGGTATGCCGTCGCTTACAGTTTCGGCTCAGAAAATGACATAATGGCACTGTCAACCACATATCACTGGCACAAAAGAAACAAATGCATACTCTCTTTTGCTTCTTATTTTTATTTGTGTGTTTATCTTTGGACCAATTATGCTCTAAGCCTCCAAGAACTCTACCCAATTCGCAATAATTTCGGTGAGAGCACTGTCAGTCGAAGTGTTTCCTGTACTGAACTCTACCTCTCTCATACTCTACTTCCCTTGTGCGTTGCTCTGTTTTGTAATACTGTTCATTTCGATCTAATATAGTTTAATCGTTTTCTTGTCCCAAACCATCATCAACTGAACCAGTAAAGTTCTCTAGTACTGAACAGTTGAACGTTGTCTCTGACCACACGTTGATATTTGGTATTCAGACACAGAAGATGTAAAACAGTAAGAATCTGGTTTAGATGTGACTTGTTGGCTGATTAATCGGAGGATCTGTTCCTAGTGACCCCATGAATGTTCTCCTGCATATTCAGTACAAGCCTGGAACCATTTAGCACATTGTCGTTGGCCCTCCAGCCTCTCTTTGATGGCAGCTCTTCTTTCTTGTCCTCTCCACCTTGTCTTGGCTGAACACTGCCCAAGCAAATTGAGCAATCCACCTTTAATTTTCCTCAGAATTCAACACGGAGCGGACGAATGGCTCTGGTGTCAGCTGGTGGACTGTGTTCTCCAGCCTGCTCACCTTTGACATGGAAAGCATAATACACCATTGCGCTGCAGACTGCGCAGTTTGGGCTTGCAGCCTTAACAATGCGGTAAAGGTACGCCCTAAAGACTTTATGTCCTGTTAAGAACTGGGTGAGGTAGAAATCCATCTCACTGTAGTACTGCCTCAGCCATGGACCAAGCGCGGGAATCAGCTTTCTGGTCCACTGCCCTTTTTTGCGCTGCCACATCCCTTCTTCTCTTCTGGTGGGTAATCTGGTAAGGTGGATTGCAATAACATTCCCTACCACCATTACTGGCAGTGCTCAGTATTTGAGACCACACCTCCACTCTATATAAGAGGATGACGTGTACAATGCTCATAAACACCTGCCTCGTGCTCTGGTGTTGGCCATCAAACGAGGGGGAAAGCCGATATTAGTGTAGCAGCTCTATCTGCTGCTTGCCAGATATGTAAATCAAACAAAAACTTCCCGTGTTTGGAGCTCTGTAATCTCCACACAAATGGGAAGGAGATTCTCCGTTCTTCCCATCATCACCAGGATTAGGTCTGTCTTCTGCAGAAGAGAGCCCATGAGCTCCCATCCACACCCTCACTCGTCCCATTACTCTCTCCATCTTTAACTGGACTGAGTCAGTGTGTGGCCAATAATTACTACCACCACATATCCCACCAGGATCACATTGTCAAGCATCATGAAATGAAGCCTGCCATCACGCGCCAAATTCCACAGGGTTGGTCCAAGGATGAACCCCTTGGCAGCCTCTACAGTGACATCCCTGGGCTGTCTCATAGATAATTGTACGATCCTGCATGCAGATAGCTTCTCATTACCTGGAGTTAGTATTCAGGTACTCATTGGTGCCTTCCAGGGCCTCTAGTACGTCTTTCCACTGTACAGAGTTGAACTCATTTTTCACAGGTACTCTGGGAGAAGTGGTTACCCCGTTGCGTTGTCAAGAGCCTCCACCACTTATTGGACTGCTTCATTGGTTGAGTACCCTGTTTTGAAACCATCTTGACAGGTCACTCCCACACTTGATGGCATTTGGAAGGTGTGGCAGCAGCACCTTCTCCAGCCACTGTATCCAGCATGCACAAGGTCTTGGATCCCTGTTTCCTTTTGGATGAGGACCAGCCCTCTTCCCACGCCTAGGAAAGTACCTGCTAGAAGACACGTATAATAGGTCCTTAGGAGGATACTCACCCCTCCTAGAGCGAGTTTGTTTAGCTCGACTGATTACTATAATTTCCGTACTCTTTGGGTTGAAGGAAATACAAATGATGAAGCAGCGCAACGTAACTATATTTTGTACAAGTTCAAAACGCATTGAGCGGCGCCATAAAACTCTTCATTGCTGACAAAGAAGAAGATCGTAAATCTAAGAGAGAGCCAGAGCAAACCAATGACCCAAATCAACAATTTAAGCGAAGATCTTTTCTTCCCTCCTTTTCTTGGCAACGATGACTGTGCCAGGCTTGTGCTGGGCGTCAGGATGATTGAGAAGCTCAGGCGGGCAACTCGAGACGGGAGACGTGAGAATTGTCTGTTTGAGGTCGTAGAAGAGAGTGGAGTCGTCTTTGGTGAGGAAAGTGACGGCGACGCCAGTCTTTCCAGCACGACCAGTACGACCAATACGATGTGTGTAATCTGAAAATAAGAAGCCCTCGCTGACGTTAAATTGAGTGCAAACCCCCGGTAAATTTGAGTGAAATTAGACAGAATTGCTTAATAAATGGAGCAAAAGCGGAAATTCAAATTGGTCGAGTGCAAAGTGGACAGTTGAAGAATTTTGAAAGGCTATGATGATAATAACTGTGTACGTTGTAACATGCGACTTTTGTATTTCGCATAGTCCTGTAGTTACTAAAATTAAGAATATAACAGTTGAATTCATTACCTTCAATAGTTTTGGCCATATCGTAATTGATGACCATAGAGACGTCTTTGATATCGATACCACGACCGGCCACATCAGTTGCCACCAATATATCTTTCCCTCCGGACTTGAGGCTGGCAAGAGCGTACTCTCTTTGTTCTTGCCCTTTGCCACCGTGCAAGGTACAAGCGTTGTACTGAAACAAAAACAGAAATGTATTGAGATTGCGAAGAACCACAAATACTTAGTTGAAACATCTGGTGAATGCACGAGTGGTGTGTTTCATCAGCCCAACCAGTGATTTTCATGGAGTTACCTACTAACCAAAACTATTTTTTCACTCCATTCGTACGAACTTGGTAAAAGTTCACACATACTTTACATTGTAAGTAAAAACTGGTAGCGCTTAAAGTTTTAGAATCTAGAGGTTGGTTTCTGCTTATTCCACTATCTTTATTGAGCAATAAACGTAAGTTGATTAAATTCTGTTATGCAAGGACAGGGAATTTCGAAAACGTTGGAAAGACGTTTTTTGACGTTTTATGTTGATCGGCAGATTGGAAAAGAAGTTTGAGCCGATTGGTTCAGCCATTCTCTATCATGTTCATAGACCCGATCATGCAGGAATCCAGTAACCCACTCAGCATCCACCGATCCACAGTTGCCTGTGCGACACCTGGAAGAGGTATGGAGCTCTGGGGAATCCTGTACCCCCTGGGGGAGTTCTTGATCAGATTTTCCACCTGATCTGATTATTTCCTTGGGTGGCAAGTTTGAATGAGACAGATCAACCACGTTTCTTTGCCAATGGCCTTCTTCGCAAACTGGGTGAAACCGGCAGTCAAAGCCAGTAGGTTTGGCTGATCTACCAACAATCGTCGCTCGCTGTTGTAGGAACCACAGTGGAGCACCACGTGATTTCTTGTTTCCTCCGTGCTGAAGGCGCAAGAGGTGCAGGATGAGAGAAAAGAAGTCCACACTGAAGTCGCCATGTTCCATAAGGAACTGTCTCACTCAGAAGTCTGGCTTCACCTACTTTCTCATAAGACGTTTACAGACTCATTCTCATGTCACATCCGTTTGGCGAGGATTTCCATCTCACTTGCCATTTATCTCAAAATCTTTTTTTTCAGCCGATTACTCAACTTTAATTTGAACTCCACAGGGCTAAAGAAAGTAAAACACCAATGGCAAGAAATGTGATGTTTGTCAGCCTCTGTTGGCACACCTTACAATTATTTTATTTTTCATATAATTTTGAATTTACTGGAGGGTCACGTGCCATTCCCGCTCTTGTTCTCTCCCCTGTTACATAAACCACATCTGCATCCCTTACAATACCTGGCATAAGGTTTGTTGGTTGATATCTAATTTGGTGCAGACCTTGACGACGCAATACAACCCAGAATCCGTAAGACTATATTCGGCCTTACAATCCTATACATGCCGCTCCATCAACATACACCTAAATCGAATTCGTTGCAGTTTCTACCTCATTGTTTCAGCATCGTCGTCCACCCTACGAAGCCACCAGGCCATAGTTTCATTGAACATTGGACTTTTTACTTAAATTCGCCTGGGTAATCTACCCCAAAATTCGATTATCTTCAATATATCGCTTAAGGCCAAAATTTCCTTTATTGCCACTTAAACAGCACCTAAATGGCCGTAACAGACTCTTTGCATTACCTTTCACTGTCTCACCCTGACCACGTTAAAAGTTATTGTTGCTAAGAGCATTAAATGGACCTGTATAAATTAACAACCCCGAGGCCCACACTACACAATTTACGTACTAAATTATATTAGTAAAATTCAAACTATCCAAATGTTAATCTGCATTGAAGCATTTGGCTCTCGGTTGTTACCAACCCCAAGTTTTTCGAGGCCCTTGGCCAGAACGTCAGCTCCTTTCTTCTGGTTGACGAATATGATGATCGGAGGCTCGACGCCCCGACTGAGGAGCTCCATGAGCTTCTTCCTTTTGTCTTGCTCCGACATCATGTAGACGATCTGTTCGGTTCTCTCCGTCGGTTTACCTATAGAACCAATGTACACTACGGCCGGACGTCTCAAATAAGTGCGAGCTAGCCGTTCAACTGCCGGAGGCATCGTAGCGGTGAACATCACAGTCTGCAAATAAATTGCAACGGTTAATTATTCAAACAAAAGCGTCTCAACATTAGCTATTCGCCTCAATGAATAATTCAAATTAAATGCTGTCCCAATTAATTAAATTAAGCTTATAGTGTCATGCATTAAAAAAATAACGTTAATATTTCTCCAATTAAAAATAACGCTCAATTAATAACAATGAAATGTACTAGGCCCACTCCAGTGCGTCCCTTGCACAGTGATCTAGAAATTTATATGAATACAATAGCAGCGACACAGAAATCAACATGGAGTCAATCACCAAACGGAATTGGTCCTAATTTCTTTCATTTCTGAGCATTCTAAAAATGTACTCTGTAACATCCGTTCTTTAGCACGAAAAATTCCATTTGGAATCTAGTTGTGCCACCTGTTTGGCAATCTGATTTGTGACGAGCAAAAAATGGTTTAATCAATAAACAAAAACGAAATTTTGGTAGTGTTTGGAAACGTTTTGTAGGTATTTTTCGGTGACGGTCGAATGAAACGAATCTCAGAGCTGTACGACTGCGTCTAGATCGAAAACAGTGAAATCACGGTAAATATAGTGGGCCCAAGTCCACTAATTGAAAGAACTCGTGAGACAATACAGCGAAAGCTATCAAGTCATGCCAGCCTGCTCTCATTTCCCACGCTAACTCCATCTCACTCCAACCACCCATCAGCTCGACTCGTCGTATACAGGAAAAGTCAATTCTCGTTGTTCCATTGCAGTCAGATCACGTTTCGTACCGTTCACTAGTGTTTTTCGATGCTGAATCGAATGGAATTGGTCTCAATGGCGTGAGATTGTGTCTGTTCAATCGTGTTGTGCAAGTTAATAATGAACCATTGTACAACGACTTGCAGTGAGCTTCAAATTAAATTCTGCTAATTTGAGCGAACTCGTATTTGTTTGTTGTGCTGTGTTACTAATGTTAATTACATTTGGTGTTGATTGGATATTTACTTATAATGTATTGAATGCCCAGAGAGGAACAACTGTTCCATGCACAATAAAGTGCATTATAATCGTGTTCCCTCACCTGAGGTACAAAGGACCTAGCTGCTATTTTAGTGAATTCTTCAAAGTTAATCTTTAATAAATTTTTTTCGTATTATAAGTTCTGTCAACTCATCAAAGTGAAAAGTAGTGAGATCCTACGTGTTGATCCTTAAAATTAACTTACGATAAACTTAAAGCTCCTTCATATCTTTATAGGTCACTCACCTGACGATATTTTTTCTTAGAGTAATAGTTGGCCAATAACTTTGCCTCATCTTCCGCATCTTCATTGTCTGGTTTCAAGTTAGTCACCGGCATGTAGTCCAATATTTTTTGAACGTCTGAAATATACGAGAATCGTTGAATTTCCAAAACATGTTGTTAGTTTAATAACACTTTGTAAAAAAGAGGGAACAATTTTCTGCCGGAAATTGAGGAAAATAGTCGTGATGACATGTTTTGGGTTGAATTCTACGCAGTAGGAGAGCTGCCAGTTCAAAACTCAAAATCTGTAAAGAATACTGTAATGTAGAGAACTATGATTGAACTCTGTAAGTCCAAGAGTCCAGCGGTGAACTGCTTCCCTGTCTGAGTTTGGTATAATTCGACACAGAAACACTATGCTAATAATGTGCCAGGAATTTGGTACACGGAGTTTGGCCCATGAAGCACGTTTTGAGAGTGAAGAAAAAAGGTAGTTGCAGATTCTGACGACTGAATGCGAAAAGTACTCGTTCGACTCAAAACCAAACAAAAGACCTGCAGTAAATGGTAAACTGTAATGACTGAGACAGTATCTGGCGGATTTAACTTCAAAGTAGAAAAAAGACGAACAAAATGGCTGAGCACAGCGAAAGCAGAAGCTTGAAGAAGTTTTGAGTCTTAACCTAAGACTGTTAGGCCTTCTGGATCCATCCAATTGCTTCACTATGAGGAGGGGGGGGCGTGGACTATAATAATGCACGAAATAACTATCAAAGGGCAATACTGAAAGATGCGGAGGGTACCAGAAGATTTCGGACCCCATTCTTGGAGCCAAAGCTAGAACCCCCACGGCTAAGGCCTTATTCATTGTTCCTTCTGCTTTTACTGATGCCTTGCAGTCTTGTTCTTCTGGGCCATATTTATTTGGCAGCGCCATGCTCTAATTCAACGCGAACGCTTTCATGAGAATGTCATTTAAAACGAACATGATAAACAGAACACGTTATGGCATCGGAACTTGAAGATCTGAAGACAATTCAACTTTTTCCCTTACTCTTTGGGTAGTGGACAATAATAAAGGCAACCACGTACCTGGTTCGAAACCCATGTCTATCATTCGATCAGCTTCATCCAGAACAATGTATGTGCACTGATTGAGAACCAAGTAACGGTTTTCAAGAACATCAATGAGACGACCTGGGGTAGCGATGACAATCTGAAACACAACTGTTCATTAATTCGATATTCAAGGAAACCTAATTTACAATAAGAATATCAAACAGAATGCCAAAGAGGTACAACGTTAGGTTCAATGCACAGTTTTCCTTGCTGCATGTAAATTCAAGATTTTTCAAGGATTTTTTTTTAGATCGAATCAGAAGCTAGCTAACCTCATTGTATGCAAGTCCCTGTGGGGCACTGTGTTCCGTTGGGGGAAGAAGATGAGCATTATAGAAGCTACTGCAACTACTCCCCTTCATGCAGAGATTGAGGAGGTCGTAACTCCACAAGCATGGAGTACACTACAACTTATGGCACATTGACTGGTGAGCAATGTTGCTGGTAACAATGATGGGCTTCCTACTCCCTCACAAAGTTCTAAATTATCAATAATCCAAATAGCAACTAATCTACCAATTTTTCGCTCAGTTTATATCAACCTTTTGAGTTCTATATAAGAACTGTTCTCCCTAAACATTACAGATTTCAACTATTCCACAACCTTCATAATGTGATTAGCCTATAGTTGTTTTATGAGACTGTCAACATAATTTTTTTATTTTTAGAAGGAAGGAATTATTAGGTAAAAATGCAGCAAATTATTACACTGTTGACGCCAACAAATTTTGGCCGAGTCATCAGGATTATTAGACCGCCTGGTGGCTACAACAAAACCCCCAAATGTCTCCAACCCCAACAACTCGCCACTGGCACAAACCTTTTCCAGCCTCGTTGCCGTTTTGATTGCGTCAATGTGATTGCTCCATCTCTATTGCATTTCTTTTCTATTTCAACAGTCCCTGCACCCAAAGACTTCTTTGGATAGTATTTCCGTCAGGACATTTCTGGACAAGGCTAATTGTCATTCAGCCCTACCATCTCGTATATGTCGCTCCTCAAGTGAGGATCGATTCCTATCAACTCATTCGTACAGGAACGCCTGAAAAGATAAAGTATTTTCCGCCGCTTCAAAAGTCTTCTAACCGAAATCTGCATGTTCTGGTCGATCATTCCTGCTTTACTTTCTTTTTATTCTCAGAGTTATTTAATTTATATCGCATGTAGCAATTTTAAACCAGAGTATTAATAATTTATTAAGTTTTTCTTGTGCCCGGGAGATCTTAATTAACTTTTCTTTTCTGTCTGTTTTACCGCCCATGATACACTGTGCATGCGTAAATACTTCAACTTTAATTTTGTTGTTAACTTTTCGTCTTTCTTTTTTCCAACATTCCTTTGTTTTATTTTTCATTCTGAATAATACACCTATGTTTTCGGCCACGGAACTTTGTTTACGCCCCCTCTCTCCCTACAAATTTGATACTTTACGTTTCAAGATATCGGGATTCCAAATCTGTAATGTTCATCCGCGGTCATCAGCTGTCCGGGCCATTTTGTGCCTTTAACATGGTCTAAAAAATCCGATCCTTCGCACACAAATCCCAGTTGGTATCTAGTTGTGCCCGCTTGCTCAGCAATTCGATCAGACGAAGCTCATAGTTATTATGGTTAAACTGACAAACTGTTAAATTATCAAAAACGCAATTTTGGCAAATACAGCGTGCTCAGTATCGTTTACTAAGTATTTTTAGATACTGGATTGAATGGAACAATCCTCAGAGGAGTATAATGCGTCTAGACCAAAAATAGTGAAATCACAGTAATTATAGTGAGCTGAATTCTACTAATTGAAAGGACTTGTAGGACAATAACCAGAGCGAAAGTAATCGTTTCGTTGTTTGTACTCCCTCCCTCTCGTCACATTAAAACCACCAGCCAGTTTTGACTGTTCCGTTGTAGTCAGGTCATGTCTCGTGTGGTTTAGTGGTATTTTTTGATACTGAATCACATGGGATGGGTCTCAGAGGTGTGATACTACGTCAAGCTAAGCAAGAGAATAATAAACCATTGTGTAATAATTTGCAGCGTTTTTTCCTTTCTATTATCAGCCTGAGTTAAATCACAGTCCAAATACCAGCTTCACAATTCACGCCAGGTACACAATGGTTTACTATTCTCTTGCACAACATGATTTGGACTTATCCTATTCGGTCTAATTTCGACAAATATTAAAAACATATAGAATCGCTGATTTTATGTAATTACTTTGGATTCAAATGGACTACGTAAACTATCGATTAGTGACTACATTTATTAAAAATAGTTGAGAGAAAAAAACTGAACAAATGTGGTAAAAAGAGAAACGAAGATGAGCGTCGGAAAAAACAGCCTGTGATCAGTGAATGCGACGTGGAGTTGACACTTATGTTCTCCTATGAAGCGGCAGCTGGATGATGGGACTGGCACGCTGCGTGGTAATCCGTGATGGAAACTTGTATAGGTGCGTTTCTTTCGTGTATCGATGACGCCACAAATACAACATGGCTGTATCAACAATCCAGGAGACGAAAACTCACATGTGTAAACTGATGTTTCACTCAATATTTCCGATAATTTCCAATTATCCAATAACTTCTTCTCAAACCTTTGACACCAACCCATCCAATTCGGCATCGAAAAATACCAGTAAACGACACAAAACGTGATCTTACTACAACGGAACAACGAAAATTGACATTTTCTAGACTACACTGGCAATTAGCACGATGCAACTGACAATTGGTTGCAGTAAAATAGGGGGAGTGTGGGAAATGAGCCCAGGCGAGGGGGAAACAATAACTGTAGCTACTTTGTCCCACAAGTTCCTACCAGTAGTAGAATTTTCCTCACGTATTTACTGTTATTACAGTATCTATACGCAATCTTACTCCTCTGAGACTCGTCCTATTCGATTCAGATTTGAACAAGCAGGACGTAATTGAGATAAAACTGCCAAAATTTCAGTTCGGCTAATTTTTCAAACAATTTGTTGCCAATAAAAGTACAGGTTTCTAGATGCCAAACGGAATTTTTGTGTGGAACGAACGGATTTTCTATACCACATTATAGGCAAAATATGGCCTGGACAGCAGACAGACATTGGAGATTTAGAATTTACATGCCTTGAAACATAATGTGACCGGTGGAGGGGGTGTCCGTAAAAAGAATGTTCCAATTGAAAAGTAAGTGAATTATGCAGAATGAATAATAAACCGAAGCTGTGAGCAACGTTAGTAAGTGAAATAGGGTGTTCTTCGAAATGTTTGATAATTTATTGCGCAGCTCTCAACTTCTTCTGATGGATAAAACTTTTATAGTACAGACGTACCATTTGTAACCGTAGAAAAAATTCAATCAAAATCGTTAGAGCCACTTTTGCAAGAAAAAAGAATATTTGAGTGAGTTGACCACGGTGATAACTACAGTTAGTTTAAGACCTATTTTGCACACATTCTTATTTTGGCGCCACATTGTGATCTTCTGACGGCTGCACATGCAATTTGTGTCAATTTGATCAAGCTGTTCTCTCTCAATCACGCCAATACTCAAATGATGTGTTTTGTGCTCAGACGCTTTTAGAAAGTTAAGAAGAAAACTGAATTGTTTTTGTACTTCACGCGGTTAAGAAATTTAAAAACAAAGAAAAGCTCTTCATGTTATAAATATGCCTCGAAGACAAAAATTAATTACCTCGCAGCCCAGCCTGAGGCGGAAACCTTGTTCTTCCCTCGACAAACCACCGACCACGACGACCGTCCTGATTCCCAAAGGCTGCCCGAATTTGTTGGTTTCTTCTTCAATTTGCTGAGCCAACTCTCGAGTCGGGGCCAGAATAATGGCGTAAGGGCCCTGAAACGCGTCGTTGACAATTACAATGGAGCATGAAACGTTCAACTAAAACGTTAATAGTTAATTTAAGGGGAATAACTGACTTGATCGGCGTCTTCCATCCTTTCGATTTTCGGCAAGGACTGGATCCACATGAGAAGTGGGATGAGGAAAGCGAGCGTTTTGCCTGAACCTGTTTCAGCCACGCCGATGATGTCTCGGTTCTGCGCATGAAACACAAAACAAAAATTGGGTCCAATTCGTTGGTTCTTATAAATATCAAGAGTGTAGCATAACACAACTTATCACAACCCCTGCAAACTCAACGAAACGCTACGTACATGAGGGTTGTATCTTCATTCAACGCTAGGTACTAACTAACTTGAATCTCCAACCGTCAAAACGTTTTGGCAGCCACAGGCTCCTGCTTTAGAAGCAAGAGTCAATGTAAGTGAGAGGTGGCGCATCAGCCAACACCTTCAGTCTCTCCCAGCTACTACCCTCATATGGTTTGCCTCATTACGAGCAATTATCAAGGTCACTTGGGGCGTGTGTTCCTGTGACACAACCCTCACGTACAAGGCCATTTACTTGGCTATTGAGTGCATGGTGGACTAGTGGATAGTGAAAAGGGAGCTTCCCCCACTCCGAATGGAACATCATATAGACCTCCCTACTGAACCAAAACTTGCCAAACTAGACAATGCATTAGATAAATGGCAAGTGAGGTGGGAATCCTCGTCAAATGTACGTGACACATATGAGCTTTTCCCAACATCCGTGAATGCTGCTCCATAGTAGTTTCTGCGACAATGAGTGACGGTTTTTGGGAGAGCAGCCAAACCTTCCAGCTTGTGAAGAAGATTATGCCAAAGTTGGTCTCTCCCTTTGAAACTTGCTACCCATTACTTTAAACTTAAATCAGGTGAGAAACCATATTAAGGCCTCCTCCCAGAGTGTGTAGATTCCATAGGGAAATACCTCTATGTGGTAACACGTAGGCAACCCCTATCTACTGGGTAACAGATTGTCATTAACCTACCATACCTCCACAGGTTTGGGTTCGGTGGATGGTGAGTGAGTGCATGGGCTCAACATCCAACTGCAACCTCTGTAAATTTCAACTGATATAACTCTCTTATGAATGTTAAGGAACAGTCATTTTGATGAGGAATCAGACCTGCCCCCAAGAGACGGCTGCTATTCATCTAACTTTTCTGGGAAACGTTAGCTCGACCACCCACTTCCCTCTACTAGAGTGACCTTCGTTCTGTAAACACATACACTTCTAGTTTAGGCCATCAGCTTGCAGTGCTAGGCCCCTTTTACACAGACTTCTCTCCTGAAGAACACTAAGGCTTATCTGTACATAAGATGTGTTTGCTGATTTCCAAGGGCTGCATAACGATAGTAAGCATGAAACTACTGGATTTTAAAACCTGAAGCCCGATGGGAATGGCCTGTCGCTGAATAGGAGTCGCGTCTTTGTATCCCACTTTGTCAATGATGTCCATAATTTCAGGGGGAAAGTTAGCTTCTTTCCAACTCCTGATTGGGTCTGGAATCCTCCCACCTGCCAAGTACAAAAAAAAGCGTTGTTACTCATCAACACATCAATAGCACAATGTGGTGAAAATGTACAACGATAAAGATATGAGAGGTCATTGTGATGGGACAACATCTGTGCAGTCTTCATTGATACGAGTTTTGCTAGTAAAGTTGACCGAGGCAGAGTTTGAAGAAGTTCAAGCTCTACATGTAATTCCCTAAACATACCAGCGTGTGAGAAACTTCTTAATGATTTGAAGCTATCGCTAACTAGTTCTAACAATCGTTTTTAATACTTTAAATTTTTTTGTAGAAATTGTATTGCTATTAGGGGCAATTTTCTCTGGGGGTTTTTCCTTTTGAGTTGTATGCGACTAACAGTTTCCTCATTGATGTGCATCGCAGCTGATGGTGGATTGCTTACTTCTAGTAGACTTGCTCAATAACAGTCAACACAACATCTCAATACACTGTTTTGAAATCGCTTACATGTCGAGGTTGTTTTGAGCAGTGCGTTCTAACAGCTGCGCTGCACACTACCAAACTTGCGAGGGGAGAGTTTCAGTTGATTAGTTAGTACAGTTTTCATAATTGAACTACAATCCACCGCTATTCATTGATGATCTGACGCAATTAATGTACTCTAAATCTAACGTGAATCTTAAATATGGCTGATTCAGTGTTGTTCTGCGAGACCTTCCTTGATGATGACATCTAGCCCTTAAACATCAATGTCAATGATCATTTGTAACCATTGCATGCAATCGAGAGAGAGGGAATGGTAAAGTAAATTACGGATGAAGCTTCCTTTTCACACTCGACTAGTCCACCATGCACTCAATGGCCAAGTCAACCAGTAACTGGCCAGTGATCACTAGGAGTGCTTCACTGGACGCTGTCTTGTAGGTTAGGTGGTCCACAGGAGCACAACTCTCGGAGATTAGGCCAATACTCTCTTTAGCATTGGCCCAGTACTCTCCTTTGAATGACGAGGCAGCCCTCTCAAGAAGATGCCTATAGCCACCAAAACGTATGGTTGGCTATTTAATTTTCCCTAACAGCTTGGAGCGCATGATGGGTTTTCGCATCAATTTGTTTGATCAACCAGGGTGGGTAGTGTCGAATGGGTCCGTTTACAGTGGAGCAGTTGCAAGTCGCAAATTGCTGTATGTGGAACTCCCATCAATGGGAACCGCAATATTTGGCCGTACCAGTTGCAGAACTCATTGACGTAAGTCGCCCAATAATTAAAATGTTTCGAACTGATTACCTATCCACTTTTTTAGGTTGTGTGTGCACAAGGGGAGGGGGACACCCTCTTCTACCACGTCTATTAGGAATGCTCCTAATGAGAGCAGTAGGAAAGAAGGGAAGGGTGAAGTTTGGTCCCCCAGGAATGTTTTTGGAGGCTCGCACTTCGTGGATGAATATTGAAGTGGACACTTCTCTAAAGCTTCACGGGGTCAGAACTCCACAAACTCAGGAGTGGGCTTGGTATTTCAACTATGCAGACGTCCCTCATATTATAAACACAACGTTCTATTCCAAACTTGTAAAGTTTGTGCTCACCTTTGATGGTTATGTTGTAATCTTCTCGGAAAATTCGCCAATCTCGTTCAGTCATCTCCTGGAGATCTTTTTCAGACCAATGACGATCATCCCATTTTTGTTTGTCTTCTTTCTTTTTGACTTTCTTCAATCTCACTCTGAAAATTCGAAAATGCTTCATGACTCTCCGAATCGAAGGCAAAATTTAACAGAAATGATGGTTAGACAAAGTGAATTGCATAACAACCCTAATGTATGCTTTAAGTCCCTTCCTAAGATTCTTGTGGAGTAATCCATAGAGCGAGAACGTGGCTACTGACTGTCCAACTTCGCTACGTGTCGAGGAGTGAGAATGTAGAAGTGGTTGCTTGGGGTTCCTCGTTCTTCTTCGCCTTGCTCCACCTGGCTTAGCACATAAGTCATGTTTCAAGTTCAAATGAATTGAGCGAAAAATATCTGGTGCGTTCCAACAGACAACTTTCATTAGCTCTACGTCAATTCACTTGTGTACATGGCTACTTACTCAATTCATTTATATCACTCAGTTCATTCGAACTAGGTCAAACAACACTTCATGGCAGCAGAAAGCGGTAGCGCTTACAGTTCCTCAATTTATTGTGCTGCTTGTACTCATTACAGACCATTATTGAGCAATTGGTACACAGAGAATCAATGAGGCTGTAAACACGATTTTTTAAAGAGGGTAGTAATCACTTTTGCAGAGTTATGGGGTAAAAACTATTAGAACTGGTAGTAAGCGAAACAGCGGCAGTTGAAATTCCGGAATTTGTGGAGTGACCTCCATATATCTCACCCTATACGTATTGGATTGGACTACTACACCAATTTTTTTGAACATCCTAATAACATTTCAGCGGAGTTTATGAGGAAAAAATCGCGCTAAAATCGATTTTCATCGAATATTTATTGTGTTGCTCTCGTCATTTTCCCACATTTATCGTACAGTTGCCTTATTGAGAGCTATCAATATAAAAAATGTAATCAAAATCGTTAAAGCCGTTGTTGAGAACAAATTTGGTGTTTTGATCACTAAGATAAATATAGTTAAATTTTGTGGATTTCGCTCATACCCTTATTTTGGAGTCCCGTGGTAACCTGCGGGCTAGATATCAAGTTTGACCTGATTTGGTTCGGTAGTTTTCTCTAAAAATCGTACACAGACCATTTTCCCAAATAGTGTTTTTCAGACTCAGTAGGGTCTCGTTTTTTCAGTCTATTACATAACTTTCTTTTCTACTTTGTAGAGCCAAGGCCAAGCCCTTGTTTCGAGCCTTCCCCAAACATCGAGTCTCCTGACCTCAAGCCCTTTGTTTGTAGCTGCCGGGGAAGTCCAGCCTGCCTCTTTTTCAGTTCAGTTCAGTTATTTCCCACGGTCGTTTTTCTCCTTTCTGAAATTTCCAAAGTATTCTCTTCCCACCCCTCAATTTACTTCCCAACACAACACACAGCTCTTTCCAACACTCAGTTGTCTTCCAGTTCACACGATCGACACTCATCTATCAACTCTCGGGCTACTCACAGCTCTACTGACTTTTACCACCAGTTCACGTATTCAGAGAACCAAGCCGCCATGTAATCAAAGCTCTATACCATTAAGCAAGTGTATTAGCACAGTTTCCTGTATTCGAAGAACTATCGTTTAACCAAGTGACTAATCAAAGCTCTATCGTGCTAAGCGCGTGTCTCAACACAGTCCTATATCTAGTTCAATAAGTTTGTCTATCACTCTTTCTTTTTTGTGCACCCCACAATATCAGTTACATCAAGTGCGTGAAGTAGAGTTGATTCTTTCATTCAGTCTTTTCAGTATCGAGTTGACGTATTTTCTTACTTTTCTTGTTCCTTTTCAGCCTCTGTCCTCCTCTTTTCGAGAAGATCTCCATAAAATTTGGACTGGTCTCTTTTTTGGGCTTTGATGTCAATTCCAGCGACATTTCCTCTTCCAAAAAATTGAACCTGAAACGTACCAGAGGCATCAAATATTTTCACTAATCGATAAAGTTATTTGAGGGTTAACACTGCAGGGGTCGATTGTATACAATTTACATTTTATACAATGGCTGAACTCTCATGCGTGAGTTTGGTGAAGACCCCACTGGAACTCACCCAATACCTCTTAGACTAGGTATTGGGTTCTATGCAGCTCAGTATTCAATTGAAAAGTCGAAGTCGAATTTTGAAATTAATTAAAATTTTCTGTGGATCTTAGGAAAGCAATAATAAACGTGTACTTGAAAACGTAACACAACGAGGCGCACCAATGCAGTAATGCAGTGGCCACAAGTGTGCAGTAGCTCACATTAATGCCCTGCACTGGTCGTCATCGCATGTGTCCAATTCACTGGAAGCTGCCACAAAATCTGAACTGCTCTACTCGCCAATGTGCACCCAGCAAATGGGAGTCTATGTTTCATCAAGATAATCGTCTACTGTGATTCAATCCCATACACAAACATTGAAGATTAAATGCAAAATATTTGTGTACCTGATGCCTTTCTTTGTAAAGAGGATTGTAATCAACGGATGTGTCTTCTGCTGCGTCCCAGTCAAAAACGAATTTCCTATCATTTAGCCTCCTTACACGCCTTTTCTTTTTGATCAGGCCGAGGTATCTTTCTTTAATGGCTTCGCCTTCTTTTTCTTTGTCTTTAACTATCTCTTTGTCTTCAGGGGCTGGACGTGGGTCGGCTACGTTCCTCGAAGAGCGCTCCCTCCTGCGGAGAAATAAAAATACATTACGAATTAGTGACAAATTGAAAAGATGTCACCCACAGAACTTGGCCGTCATAAGATGGTAAACAACGATATCCATCCAACCACTAATTTTCAGGTGGTTGAAGACACCAAGAGACCACCACAGTGGGGATTACAAGAGAGTAAGCAGTGTAGGCATCAGCATTGAATTACAAGCACCCTATCGTCGTTGAAGTTCCACGATCAACTCAGTCAAAAAACACACCTGGCACCTAAACCTAAACTACAGCCTTCTGAGATTTTTTACAGATTTTTATGTAGCCTTATTTGTTAGGTCGAAAACACCATTTGAGAAAATTGTATCTAAGAACATACAATGGGAGAATGGCGACAAATCAGCTTAAATTTAATATTTCCCCTGCAGATCAGTATGGGTCGCCAAAACAAATTTACAGGCTTCTACATCTGTTCCTCAGATTATCAGAGGAACATTAACGAAAAAAAAAGCATAGGATAACGGCGTGAAATAAATGCACTATATATAATTCGTTGAAACCATTTTTGCAAAATATATTACAAAATCTCTTTTTGGTTCTTGAAGAATACATCCTGTCCTTGCCGCTTTCCTGCCAGTTTAAAATGAGACATCACAATTGCACAATATTCTGCCTACCCTCTCAGTCACTTGGAGGACTAAAGCAGTGTTTTATGAATATTAGCTTTTCGTAGTACCCAAATTAGTTCGTTGCCCATGGCCCTAATGGGAAACAACGGGTTCCTAAATGTTCACACACCACCCCTCCTTTACCACTTCTCCTACTTGCAGCCCCCCAGACCTAACTCTAAACCAAGACAGTCCACAATCAGTGCTCATAGTATTCAGCACCTCTCCACTCGTTCTAACTCGACATTAAAGCTTCGACATAGCTACACCTTCTTCGAATCTTCAATAGGACTTTCTGAGGATTCAGTCAAACTTTCAAAGGTCTGTTGATTGTAGTTGTCCACTCTAGGAGTAGCAGCTGATGGGTGTGGAAGATGTAGGCACCCCAGTGGTCTAGTGGTCAGAGCTAGGACTGCTATAATTTTTGCATAAGTCAACAAATCCCAACATTTCCAATTCCCTTGAAACATTTGCTCAGATCCTCGGGGGAATGGAACCCAGGACCTGCAGAGACAACATCAAACCACTACAACTCCAGTGAGGTTCAAGACATAGCCTTAGTCAATTTCACTCGTGAACTAGACATAACATCAATGTCAATAACATAAGCACAAGTGAAGTACCTTTCATGGAAATCTCGCCGAGGCTCTTCAGGCGGTTTAAATGCCTCGAATTTTTTCCTTTGCTCGTCTAACGCTTTCCTTTGTGCATCAACTTGCTCTTGCCGCTTTCTCAATGCTTCAGCGACTCTCTCTTCTTTTGTAAGAAATTTCGGCTACAACAAAATAAACTATTGGTATTTTGCTACAAAAATTGCATAAAAAGTACGTTCCTTAAAAATGTATCCCTCTCCTTGTCTCCATCCTATCGAAATTCATTCACCCAATGATAGATATACATGTCGATAGGTAAATGTAGAGGTTTTGTGCAAACAGTTTTCAAAAATTCGCTTGTCTAGTTCAACATGAACAAACCAATGGACAAAAGTTAGCAACTAAGCAACGGTTAGGTCAATTGAAAAAGCAGGCAAGAAATAAAGGGAGCAAACCTTGGCTTTCTCTGCTTCGTCTGCCTTTTTCTTTGCAATCAACTCTTCAAGCGACAAAGGCTCTTTTTTAGGGGCTTGAGACTTCTTGTCCTCCTCTTCTTCCTCGTTTGTGATGTCGATTTTCTTGACATTTTTCAAGTCAGTAGAAACTGGAGGTCTGAAACAGCAAGTTGTAGACGAGCTAATTGCTTTGTGACGAGAAAGAAAACAACATAAATTAACACGGTATTGGGTTAAGAATAGGGATGAGCCAAAAAAGCGAACATCTTAACCACAGGATGACTAACAAATAACTGATTATGAGACAGTCGAATTTATGCAACGAATCCTCTCCTCAAACTACCCTAATTCCAAATACCAATCCCCAACACGGCCGCACAAGAACGTCTTACGAGCTGCTACACAGTGATTTGGGTTGGCGCACCTTTCTAGTTAAATCTGGGAGAGAGTCATTCAGATTTACTTTCTGCAGCGGCTACCTAATCGGATATCGGGAGCAAGACGAGCCCGACGCTTGCACCCAATAAAGTAATCTTACGAATGCGCATTCTAGGTACTCAGGAAAACTGAGGTCAGGAGTTTGCATAAATGAAGCTTGGTATTAAGTTCACACTACGTACCCTTTAGAACTGAGGCTGATCTGCAGTTGTAGTTTGATTGATTTTTCCTTGTGCTCGATTCAAGTTGCTTAACTGCACCAGCTTGTACGATGTTTGAAACAAATTAGCACCTAAGTCGATTTTTATAACCCCTAGCTGCTGATTACCAGTCAAGGTGGTTTAATATCCTAAGGCGAAGTTTATGGTGACTACCCACCAAATGATTCAAGACAAATAAGGAACCATCTACATTAATAACAAGGTAAGTTACTTACGGTGATTTTTCTTTGGTCTTTTTCTTGTCGCGATCTCTGTCACGACTTTTGCTACGCGACCTGTCCCGTTTATCACGCTTCCTATCACGCGATCGGCTCCTAGATCGCCTTTTTTCGCGACGATCGCCCCTCTCACGGCTCCTGCTTCTCCTTTTTCGCTCACTGCCCATCACGGAGATTAACTACTAGGCACAGTTCTAAATAAATGACTGATTTCTTTAGTTAATACAGTTGATTTGCTATCAAGTCATAATATAATGATGAAACCGCTCTAGGGTTTGTTTGGTTGTTGATGTCGTTTCTTTAGAGTTCGTTTACCTTCCGTAAATTAACAGCTTGAGTTAAACAACAACAACGTGCTCTCCTATTCTCTGAAAATAATTAAAATTTAAGTTAAACAATATCATTGGGAGCGTTAAATATTGGAGGACGTATGGAAATAAACCCTCCACGATTCAGCATTCATTAACCTTGTCAAAAAAGCATAGCATGAGTTTCTCACAAACAGCTTTGCAGCAAAATCTTCTTCACTATATTCTAGTTTTTAACTTGTAGAGACTTGGTTGATGCATTCATTTAATCCTGTGTATGAATATGCAAGTCATAAGGCATGATAACAAACAATTGAAGTGACCTACGAAGGTTAACATTAGCACAAGAAAAGTTAAAGCGATCTCTTTGTCTGAGCTCTACAATCAACAAAATGAGATATTACAAAGTTGATTTAACAATTCTTAAAATGAGTTGCTAAACTAAAGCTTGCCCAAACCAAAAAAGAGGGGTTCTGGTTGAGCACCTTTTTCTATTGAAAAATCAAATGAATAATTCCCCAACAATAGTTCAACCCCTTTTATTCACACAATAATTTTCACTCTTTTTTTGTGCATCAAAAAAGTGTTTGTATGCCAAATGAAAAAATGTTCTCACTCATAATTTGATAGTTCTGCTGAGCTCGCTAAACTTAAGTTACGTAGACTATGGGATTTTTAGACAAGTACAGTGCATTAAAATGGTGTCTTCATATTCAGGGACTTGATGTGGGGTGGCTGCATTTCTTGGGAAAACCACCTGTGGACAAAGAATATTTAGAGCACAACCCTATTACCATCAGAGTGCTGATACAAGGAGGACACAATTAACTCCAGTGTAACTCATAACTGGCACCTCGCCAATAATTTATTTTTAGTTGCTTTTATCTATACACCAGGCACAAAAATTTTACAGCTTGGGAAAAGAGACAAAGCAGTTCTCTTCAAATTTTGGGGTTTTGAACTTCCTCCAGTCTTAAAAAGACCATCGTGCATTATGGTTTTGTACCCACTGGCCCAGGTAAATGTATGTGTGAGTATGATCCAAATCGGAAGAATACATCCCAAAAAATTTGGCGTTGAGCTTGGGCACTGGTACGAGATGCCACAATAGAATAAGTTCAAGTAAAATCAAGTGAAAACTAACAATAACGAACAAACCTACAATATTGTGTTTTCGTAAAAGACAGTTGTAAAAAAATTTTCACTGTGAACAGTTTTGAATAAAATTTCTGTACAAAACCTTCTTAACAATTTTGGTGTGTGCAATCGGATTCTCATCAGATAACAAGAGGTCAATATTAACCAAACATTTCAGTGAAAACCTATTTTTCACAATTTTTCATTGTAAACATCATTAGATTGACCTAAGCATTCTCATTGACATAATTTCGATTGACTATTACGTATACAGCTTGTAAAAAGTTCTGGTTAATTGAGCTGAAGAACTGTTTGCCGCATAAAACGCAACTTACTGAGAATCATTGCATTTATTTTCCTAACCAGCCTAGCCTATTTTTTGGGTTACTAGGATATTAAATCATTCACACGAGCTGCATGTTGAACAGTGGATTAGCTAGCAGAACGATAAAGTGAAGATAGTGGTGGGACCATTTTGATAGGTCCTATTATGCACAGAGTTATAACCTAGAGTGATTCTTTTACCTTATTTGTTAATACTAATACGGGCAAGTTGTATAAACACATATATAAGTATCACTGTATTAGCTGTTGCTTATTAATTGATGAAAAACGTAGAGAAGTGGGGATTGACACAGACTACAGTATTGCATGGAGAAAAGATGGATTGTATAAATTCGTGTCGCTTACCTTTTCTCAGCGTTGACTCGAAAAATGTAGAAATAATATCGTTAAAAATAAATTTACTTGGTGGTATGGAAGAAAAGCTTGTTAGATAGTTTGTAAATAGAACGGTTGTGCGCTTCATTGTCAATCTACTTCCACAGGTCCCGCAGTCAGTAGAGGTCCACGATTCAGAAGGCAGTGCGGGAAAGACAACCAGCGTGGTTGCAACCTGAAAGCATTTCCTCTACTCAAAATGTCTCCAGTAAGTGCACTAAATTCCGTTTCAATCTGTAAATTGACTTACTAGATCGAAATGTTTGTGTTCAAACGCTTGACTGAACGGTACTTTTATGTTTCGAGTACATTGCTCACACTGCAAAATTTCGATCGTCGATGTTCTCTATGTAGTTCAAGCTATTTTAGGTTGTCACCTCCGTCGTAGTTTACTCGGGTTTTTGAAAGCCCATGTCACGCATTCAAGATTTTAAATTCAACTATTTACTTCCATATAGCGATATTTTGCAGTGTTTAAGGACGAAGTTTAATTGATTTGGTCGGATTTAGTTGAGGATGTGTAGGATAAAAGCGGATGAATCGCGTGCATATTGAGATGGATGTTGTACAGGTTATGGTAACGATGTGTTGTGATTCAGGCGAAGAAACCTCCAACGCCTGGTGCGAAGAAAACCCCGACGACTACCGTCAAATCCGGGACCGCAGCCAAACCCGCGGGTGTTGCCAAAGCCTCAGCGGCCGCTCCAAAGGTTGCCGCAGCGGCGAAAGCTGCCGCTCCACAGGCCAAAGCCGCTCCCAAGGCTCAGCCTGCGGCTAAACAACCGGCGGCAGCCGCCAAACCAGCAGCAGCTGGAAAACAACCCCCAGCGGCTAAGGTATTTATAATGACATTCTCTCTTTTTTAATTTAATTTTAAAAAACAGCCGCGTCAGTTCGTGACGAATCATATCGAAAGGTGTTTGTGTTGTGTGGTGATTTTACACCCAGATGCCAAAAGCTACTAAGGGTTGGACATCAGTGATACTTTCAAGGCAGGGCATATCGAGTAGTACATCGGAATATGGTGTATTTTTATTGATATCTAACGTGGGTATGTAACACCTAATAGTAAATGGGTCGCACCAGACGATAGGCACTGAAACGTTGGGTAGTCCCTGCTCATGTCTCGACCTTAATAGCGTTGTCAGCGTGTTGATAATTAATTGGGCTGAAACGCTGGGTGCTTACATGAGGCATGTTGAGCGATATTTGCTTAGAATGTAGTCCATCCTGACCATATTGTCTGTGGTCAATTCCCGTTCCGCCTTATTAAATCCTCGTCTACTCGGTCGGGTTGTTTTCGCCCAGAATTAAAATAAATGAATATTACATTGCCTGTTCGCATTTCACGTCTCTGTGTGGAGTTAGCATTTTACCCTCGACTAGCATGTCTTAGCTCTGATGTAAGTAAAGACAACTACGAATAGTGAAACTGTCTGAAGTTAGGAGTTACGGGAAATTTCCGTGTGTTCTTATGGGTTTTTGCGCGATGTGATTCACCGACGTTGGCTTCCCAGTTGTGCAACGCGCGTGTCCTTCAATCCTTCGATGTAGGCCCATTCTCTCTACACTTGCTGTCGAAGGGGTCCAAGATAGGTTTCTTCCTCTTTTGTCCTTCGGGCCAAGGAGGCTTGGTCTGAATTTGATTCCACTGGTGTACTGAAATTACAAGTTATTCCTCCCGTAACCTCATCAGTTTCTGTTCATTTGCCCTATCTTTGGCATTATTTTACTTTCCACTACCCCAACAGTAAGGGAAGTTTGCAATCGTGCTTATTAAAGTTGTGTTCTTCTGATCTATGTTGTGGGCCACACTGAACCGGAAAAGTCATTTCTCCGTGTCTCATGTACGTAGTTCGATTTGTGAAAGATTGGCTGATTCTTTTTTTGTTCGTGATTTTTTGGCCTGGAGAGCAGAGCTAAAAAGTGGAGGAAAACGCTGTAAATTAGTAACGGTTTGTTATTCTCTTGGACAGCTAGTCGTAGTCACACTCTTCCAAGCCCCTTCTCATTCGATTCAGCATCGAAAAATACTAGATAACGAAAATCGACCTATTCTAGTGGCCTGTAGACAATTGGCGCGGCATGACGAGTCGATCTGGAGGGTGGGTAAAGTGAGACGCACTGCAGCGTGGCAATTTAGCTTTCTAAAGTTAACGTACCTGTTAGGTGAGTCCGTCTCCTCTGGCTTGTGAGTTACTGTGGGCAAGCGCTTTCGATGTAAAGACATCATCGTCTGGCCGTTAAGTCAGTACTGGAGTCAGTCAGTTGGTCGTGGTCTTTATATACAAAGAGAAAGGTGAAAGGGGTGATGGAGCGTTGGGGAAGGGGCGGGGAGAGGAGGTCATGTAGCTCAGGGGGAAACCCCCTAGAGATAAATGGAACGTGTTGGATGGTCTGTCAATTGTGGAATTTAAGTCTTTTTTGTGTAGGGTGGTCTGTAAATCCGTCAGTTGGTTGTTTTCGTTTGTGTAGTGTTTTGAGTGGTGTGAATATGGTGTCGCATTTTGTGTTGATTTGTTCATTTATGATCTGTCCATTGAAGTTATTTTGTTTATAAATTTCCATGTTTTCTAATATGTTCAGTTTTCGTCCTTTGTATTGTTTGTGTAGTAAGGTGGTACAGTCCTGTATTTTGGTGGGTTCATGTCCAGTTGTTTTGAGGTGGTTGGCAAAGTTTGAATCGTCTTTGTTCCTACTAAGAGATTTAATGTGTTCTGAGTATCTGGTCCGTATTTTTCGTCCTGTCTGTCCTATGTATGCGTTTTTACAAGTACAAGTTATTTTATACACCCCACTTTGGTCGAGTGGGTCTGTCAACACAAAATGCGACACCATATTCACACCACTCAAAACACTACACAAACGAAAACAACCAACTGACGGATTTACAGACCACCCTACACAAAAAAGACTTAAATTCCACAATTGACAGACCATCCAACACGTTCCATTTATCTCTAGGGGGTTTCCCCCTGAGCTACATGACCTCCTCTCCCCGCCCCTTCCCCGGCGCTCCATCACCCCTTTCACCTTTCTCTTTGTATATAAAGACCACGACCAACTGACTGACTCCAGTACTGACTTAACGGCCAGACGATGATGTCTTTACATCGAAAGCGCTTGCCCACAGTAACTCACAAGCCAGAGGAGACGGACTCACCTAACAGGTACGTTAACTTTAGTAATTTGCCTACTGGCGGATATAACCCAATTTCTTTAATTTAGCTTTCCCTCGAGTTCTAGCAATGACTACTTTTATTTCACTGTTTTCGATCTGGACGCAGTCGGACACCTTAGAGATCCGTATTTCTACACGCTGAAGGCGATGCTTCCCTCTAAAATGACGTAGACAGTCTCTTGAATCACGTGTGAGCTAGTTGCTCAATTCGTGGCACAAGTAGGAGCAGTGCAATAAATTTCAGAACTATGAGCGCCTCCCTCTGTCACGTAGAATGTTGTAAACAGAATGAAGAACAGATTTGATTAATTGCTGGTCAAGATAATTGCCAAATTCACGTTAGGCCAATGAAAGTTGTGATATTTCATTTATTTATGCTTTATATCGTAAAATGAACTAGATTTACCAAAATGCTTGCTTTACTAAATCTCTCACTTATTTTACGTTGAACAAAAACCATTTTAGATCTATTTTAATTTAAATTCCCATAAATTTTCCGATACTTTTTACTCGGATTTCGTGTAAACTTCACTCATTTTTGGTTGATTTCTCCACGATCTTCACAATGAATTTTTACTCGTTGAAAAAAGGGTGGTTGGACTGCTTGCTTGACAATTTAATTAAATAAGAGACTTGAAATGAGCATGCTGAATACGTGAAATTATTTATGGTCGATGTATACCAAATGTTAGTTCCTTACCAATTGTTTGGTTGACACGGAGAATTCCTGCTGTGGCTTTCTCCGCAAGCAGACCAGACACCGTGTAAAATTAAGTCTCTTCTTCAAGAGTTCAGTACCTCATTTGATGGCCACTGGATTACAAAGACGAGAACAGCGTTTGTGTTGACATACGATCGTTTGTTTGATTTGCGTAATTTTTATCATTTGTACAGTGATACACGCTTCTATGTTTGCTTGGTTTCACCAGTAGAATGTTGTCTGGTGTGAAATTACATTCCATACCACAAAATCCAGTTTTCTTTTAAAGGCAGGTTGAAACCTAAGGGGTGATAGTTGTGACGTGACATTCCTGTCCCGCAACTGCGGTCAGTGTGGTATTAGTGAGCTCAATATAATGTAAAACAGGTTAATACTCGTGATGAAGTTTGAAGCAAAGCCCTTGTTGACTTGTCTCATTCAACTCTTCGGTTCAATATTGATCAGAATGTCGTATTGAATCGTTACTCTAACTGTGCCAGCCTCCCCAGGTTTACATTTGACCTGGAAAGACTCACTGTTCTCTGAGTCGACTAAGAACTGACAAGTGTAACGATCCTGGACTCACAAAATACATTGATGGAGCTTTACTATAATTGGCCGTACGAAGTACGAAGGAAAGTTATATAGTCTGCATGGAAAATAGTTTTTCTCCAAATCTTGACGTCTCAAAGGCTCCCAAAAATACTGCCATTGAGAAAACCCGGTAGTGACTGAGACTAGAATGCTAATTTTGAGCATTAAGCTTGCTAATTAATTATTGCGTCAAAAAATAGTATTCATCACGGTGATCAAAACTCCTTTTTTAAATTTTGTTGTTGTCAATAACATTAACGATTTTGAATGCATTTGTCCTATGGATTGGTCCAAATGACGTATTGATACAAAATGTTCATTCGAGAGAAAATTACAATAGGAGCATCATAAATGATCAACAACTTGGCACTTTTAGCGGGTTCTCTTCATAAATCCCCCTCACACGACTTCACAGAAAAATGAAGTTGGTGGTTCAATGATCTTTTACACTGGCTTTACTACTGTAACAAGCCAGTTGGAAGCAACTCACTGAATTCTGATATCCTATCTACAGTCGTTGATTTGGCAAATTTTCTTCACAGTTCCAGAACTGTAAGTATGAACGTCCATTTTAAAAAAGCGTGTTGACGGGGTCCTAAATGACATCTGAGCAGGTTATTCAGCGAAAATGTGACATAAGTAGGGGCAGCCCAACGTTAATTCATTCAGTCAAGTTTACACAAACCGTACTATTTCCTGTGAAACTTGAAACCATTTTCGTTTTTAATCAATTTTCCAAAGGTGTTATTAGTTCAACGGACATTCTTGCTATACATTTCATACCGACTTTATGTTGAACTATGGTCAGTTTTGAATTATTTTCACTGAAACTCCCAAAAATTTTCATTCAAACAATTACTTGATGTCGTGAGTGGTAATTTGAACTAATTTTTCTTCTCGTTTTGCTTGATTGGTGAAAGATTATCTCACGATCCCCCGCATTGAAAAACGGGTGTTAAAATTAGTTACCAGAGGGATAAAAACTGCTGAATGTACATGGGGGGCTAGGGAAGCGGGTGTTGAAATTGTGAATGGTTAGGTAATGTTGAAAATATCTTGAGAGCAGCACAAGTAAGAACTGGTGGTTTTTACTTTCCTTGACTGCGCAAGGAACCCCAGGATGCCAAAATAAGGGTATGAGCTAAAACTGCCCTAAACTAACCATCGCTATCAAAACTAAACGACCCTAAGGATTTCGATTGAATTATTTGTTTGATCAGTTCTAAATAACACATCACTATAAAATTCCTGTCCATGGGGAAATGAGAGCTGCACATGCTCGATACGTTTCTTGGAAAATCGATTTTGGCGCTGTTTTTTCCTTCCCTATAAACTCCGTCCAAATTTTACTAGAATCTTCACTAAAATCAGGTAGACATTCATTCTTTTAAATCACCTGTCACTGATTGCTAAATAATGGTCGTAGAACAAGCTGGAGCAGGACAATAAATTCTGGAAATTTGAACGACACTATTATTGATGTAGAACGTTGTTACCAACGGAAAGAAAACGCGATTTGATTAGTGGCTACAAATCAACAAAGTCGCTAATTAGTTCTTGGGACGTGTTATGTGATGCGTCGCACCTGATGTTTTATTCGTTGGGGACTGCGTTCTCCATAAATTTATGATGTACTTTGAATAGAGCTGTTGGGATTATTTAAGGTGATGTAGAATGTTACACAGTCGAATTATTTGCAGATGTTTTCGCAACATATGATTTTAGAAAGTTTGTTTTGAACGAATTGATCAGCTTAATAATAATAATTTGAATAGTTAAGTAAAAATGCGATGGTGCTTTCACAGCATGGAAATTGACTGGTGGAAGCGAAAAATAGATGATAATAATTGTTATAGTGAGATTTCAAATCTGTATTAGACCCTGTACATTTGAAAGTCATTAATCGCATTTTCCCCTTTCCTACAGCAACAGAAAGCTGCTCCTAAAGCAGCAGCGCCAGCCAAACAGGCTCAAGCGCCCAAAGCAGCCGCAGCCCCTGCCAAAGCTCCTGCTGCCCCAGCTGCCGCCGCTCCAGCAGCCAAAAAACCAACTGCTCAACCTGCTGCTACATCTGGCGCTTTGAAAAAGGCCATCGTTCCCAAGAAGCCCCAACTTGCTGCGCGCAAACCACAACATGGAGTGAGGAAAGTGACCCTCAAGAGCAAAGGCCAAAAAAAGAAGAAGATATCCCTGAAGTACATCATCGATTGCACGCACCCCTATGAAGATAAAATCATGGATGTAGCTAATTTCGTAAGTTTGTGAACGTTTGTACATTTTTCATTATTATAGCGTGGTTTGTGGGTGTACAAAACTCGGCTATTTATTTGTGGAATTTGCTGAAGGAGGTCTGTGGTTGTTGGTTCTGGGGAGAATTTTATATGTAGCCATTACATTCTCATCCATGGGGAAATGGGGAGGGCAGCCACAATAAATTATCAAACATTTCGATTAATAGGGTTTCTTTATGAGTTTTGCTCAAACGATACTAACATTCTCAGACAAATTGGGGCAGCAGTCCCATAAACTGCCTTTACGACGAGAGTGTTCTAGCACTCATAAGATAATTTGTAGCAACCCCAGAAGTTCCTGAATTCAAACCCCTCAATATTTCGAAAGCAGAAAACTATTCTTCACCAAAGAAAAAAAGGCATCTCATTAATGTGTGCATCGATTCCTCAGTAATACTTGTGGCATGAGTAGGAGCAATCTAATGAATTCCGGGACGCGCTATGTAAAACGTGGTTATTTTTTACAAATTTCAAATGAACTGAGTGATAAAAAAGAAGGATCCGTGAAGATTGCTGATATCTGAATGGAATTGGAGCTGAGGAAAGTTGTGAGATGCGTCCCAACGTATATTTTCTGTGACAGTTGTTTGTTGATTTTCTTTCCTCTTCTTTCTAATATCGTGGTACCCTCCTAGGTAACAATTCCACCTTTGAATGTTGCTGCATTTATGCATCAGTGTCGATTAGGATTATGGGGGGTGGAGTGGCTCCATCTTACTAGGTATCTTCCAACCTCCCAAAAACAGGAATCTCCGTATATAGCAATTCCACCGTTAACTGTTGCTTATGTTGTATTTGTGCTCACTAGTGTGTATTGGGTGGGCGCGACTCACGCTAATACAATGGAGTGGATGAGGAATATGTTATAGTTATAAGGGAGGGGTTAAGTCAGTCGTTACTGTTCCTGTGTCACAATGAATGCATTTAGCAATACAGCATGGATGCATTCCGTATCGACAAATGTAAACAGTTTTTAGGGAATAGTTTTGCTACCATTTAGTTAGTTCATAATTCATTTTGTAATTGGCTACGTACAGAAGTGAAGGTGGGAGGACTGGAGTTGAGCACTAACTTACTCTAAATCATTAGGTTAAAGGATCCCAAGCTCCTGAACTTCGCTCTTTCTGTCGTGTTGTGTCTGAATGTACCTCGAAAGCTCAATATTTTTGTGAGTGATCGTTATTCGTTTTATTTTACAGGAAAAATACCTTCAAGAAAGGATAAAAGTAAATGGGAAAACAAATAATTTCGGCAATAACGTTACGTTGGAAAGGAATAAGATGAAAATTATTCTCACATCTGACATCCACTTTTCCAAAAGGTAAGGCTTTGGTACAGACAATTTTAGTAACTGAAGCGGGGGGAGTACTTCGAATGAAAACACGCTTCTAATCACTTACAATGTACCTTGTACTGATGTCACCTGCTCTATACACATTAACTTGCTGCGAGGATCTCTGTATCAATGTTCCTCAGGTCAACATGGAGGCGAAAGTCTTTTTTTGAACGCTTTTGATATGTCCCCTGAAGCTGCGGAATATCTTGAATTAACCTAAACCCCCGGTTTATTCTGCAGTATTCATTCTTTAGCCGTGGAATAATATCGCATGGAGGTATTTGCTTTGCCAATTCACCAAGTGCGCTTCTTCAGACATGTAGTTTTTCTTACAGTTTCCCTATGTAATCCAATGAAGAATTTGTATTTATCTGCAGACCTTAACGTTTCAAGGGTGTGGTGTGTGAACGCGATTAAAAGAAAACGGCTGAGCCAAATCAGCTCAATTTCATATGTAGCCTTGTAGGTTACTGATATAATTTTATGCGCAAAATCCACCCAAAACTAACTATAGTCATCATTGTTGGGAGTATGAAAGGGAAGGTTTGAGGAATAAATGCATGCAGACGTGGCACAATGTGGTCTCTTGGTAGGTGGTGATATGGTGTAGCGTGAGAGCTGAATGGCAAACCTGGACTGTTTTGGGTCGAGTCTGGGAAGTTGAGAATAGGAATGTAAGGAGAGAGGTAATAAAGTGAGTTAGAAAGAGCTGATCTTGAAGGCCTGGGGGTTCCTGTTAAGAGTCAAGAGTAACGAACTAATTTGAATTTGGCCTGAGCTGTGAGGAACAATCGTAGTGATTAAAAAAATAAATTTTTCTCTCATAAACGGCTGTAACGATTTTGATTAAATTTTTTATGCAGTCAGCTGCTAATAACAACAGTCTGTGCTGATGCAAACGCCAGATCACCATTGTGGGGATCCCCAACCCTGGATGGGGCGGGTGAGGCGTATATAGAGCTGCTCACCAGGTACAACTTGGTTGTTGCCAACGACCCCATGACTGAGGCGACCTATGATGGTCCGGGAGGAAGGTCGTGTATAGACGTCACAGCTGTGTCGCACACCCTGCTACTCAAATTGCAGGGTTGGCGAGTCATACCCGGTGCAACGCAGAGCGATCACATGGTTATTGACTTTGCCATCACGGATGACAACATCCTCTGTAAAGACACGCGTGAAAAGCGATTCTGCACACGCATCATAGAATTCATTGGGGACACTATATTTGTTGTCGTACTTTTACCAAAATAGTTATACTCTGACATGCTGCCAGCTAAAAAATGAGCAACCCGTGGGTTACAGGTATTTGAAATATTTGACGAAAAAATACCTGAAGAAGAACAACCTGAGGGACTGGTTGCGAGTAGTCGCCAGTGCAAAGGACACGTACGAACTTAGGTACTTCCAGGTGAGTGCAGTGACGTTCAGCGTGTACGTGTCAATTCAGTGCAGGTTGAGTCAGTCGTACTGATTTTATGTTTCTGTTTACAGTTCAACAGCCAGGATGACGATGATGAAGAAGACAATGATTAAATACGCAATGAAGTGCTCTTTTATCATCTTTAATAAAAATTTGTAAAAACCAGCTGTACAGTACTTTTTTCAGTCTCTTGGCCTCTTCCCAGTAGTGGTGGTTGTCTTAGGCCGTGAAACAGTTACACGTCAAAGGAGTTTGATGTTATCCACTTGGTCGTGGCTCATTTCCAAGGAGGTTTCCGCAAGTTGGTTGAAATGCAGTGGTCGTTCGCTCCACTCACGAGCTGAAATATTAAATATCGGTTAATCGTTTCCTCGGTTCTAAGAAGTAGAAAAGAAGTTTTTTAAATAGTAGTTCTCAGATCTGTAAGTTTTACGGCCTACTGAGAAACACTATTTTAGAAAATGATCTGTGTGTCTTCGGTTCTAACAATTTTGGTTACATTTTTTGTAATGACAGCCCCAAATACCGCAATAGCTCTATAAAATTCATAATGGTAAGGAAATGATGAGAGCAGCACCAACATTTCGACGAAAGCTGATTTTAGCGTTTTTCCAGGATAAACTCCGCTCAAAGTTACTAAAATCTTCAGAAAAAGTTTGGTGGTAGTCCAATCAAGTACCTATAGTAGATAATGCTCATAGAAATACAGGGTGAGCCATAACAAATGGTGCAGTTTCAAAGGGCGATTTAAAAAAAACGGTGCAACTTAGAAGATTACGGTTTGTTTTATTGAACGCCATACATCACCCCATTTCGGTAGATTAAGTCCTGAAAATTACATCAGGAAGGTGGGCGCCCTCAGCAGCGACGCACTGATGTAGGCGATTCCTGAAATTTTCAGCCGCCCTCTGGCACATTTCGATGGGAATCGCGGCGATTTCTTCCCTGATTCGAATCTTGAGGTCTTCCAGAGTGTGAGGTCAATGTTTGAACACCTTTTCCTTCAAGTAGCCCCACAGGAAAAAATCACACGCACTCAAATCCCACGATCTTGCCGGCCACCCCAAGTCACCCCTGAGAGAGACGAGGCGTGCGGGGAACATCTGCCGCAGTTTCACCATTGAGATTTGCGCTGTGTGGGCCGTAGCCCCATCTTGCTGAAACCAAATATCCCCCAGATCCTCTTCTTCAGAAACTGGTTCAATTCGGGTTCAAAAAATCTATCTAGCATGAAAAGATAACGCTAAGCATTGACGGTAACAGTCCTTCCATCCTCCCCGAAAAAATAAGGCCCAATCACCCCAAATTTTGAAACGGCACACCAGACAGCGACTTTCGGGGAGTGGAGAGGTCTCTCGTGAATTTGTCTTGGGTTGCGGTCACACCAATAGCGGAAATTTTGTTTATTAACCGCTCCAGAGAGATGGAAGTGGGCTTCGTCCGAACTGAAAAAAGTGGACGTTGGTGGGATGCGGTTTATCATCTCTTGGCATCGATTCAAGCGGTTTTGGTAGTCTGGGGGTGACAATTCCTGAACAATCATAATCTTGTACGGATGGATGCCAAGTCCATGTGCAAAATCCTCCTTGGTGAGGTGTTACAGATGTTCAGTGCTACTGCGTGCCTCCGAGCAGAGTGCCGAGGCGACTTCCACTGCTGCTCTCACTCTAGCCAAATTTTCAGGTGTTCTTGCGTTTCTTGGTCTTCCCGCACCTCTACGCCTTACTGTGGAACCAGTTTCTTCCAATGCTTGAACCCAACGTGCGATAACATTGCGGTGAGGGACGGGATCACGACGTGGGATGTTGTAACGCAGTCGGAAGGCCCACTGGGTGGCGATGAATGAACGGCCACTTTCAAAAAACGTGCGATTGACGAAACCTCGTTGCTCTCTGCTCCAAACCATTGTAACGACTGAAAACTGGACCACTGCCCGGGCACAATGAGACCCCTCCCAGGTCGTTAACCCCACTACAAGGCATGCAGCACCCCTTCGAAACTGCACCATTTGTTATGGCTCACCCTGTATATAGGAGCTACTTCAGAAATGTTCACAAAATTTCAACCTCACCATTTCTCACAATTTTTACTCTTATCATTCTGGAACAGTGAGCCTTATAATTCGTGAAAAAATTGTTTCCAGTGCCACTAATTCTTTGGGTACTGATTGCTCAATAATGGTCGAGGCATAAGTAGGACCACTGTGAAGTCACGTATGATCATGTCCAAATGAACTGAGCGAAACAAATTGAATTAGCAAAAGCCATGAAAACCAGCGATTTTACGTGGAGCTATAGAAAGTTGATGCTTCACTCAACTTCCAACCAGATACTTTTGAGGTTGTATTAGGAATTCAAATTTACCATATACTTATACTACCCTACTTACTACTAGGGAGGAGTAAGTCGTTCGTTTATAAGGGTGTATGTGGTAAAGGATCTTGAGAACCAAGATCTCATCTGTTTAGTGGACAAGTCGACTGTGCCGTGAGATTCCCTGGTTACATCCCTATGTTCACTACATTGAAACCTGGATACCCAACGATCAGCAGCCATTGAGGAGTAGATAGGTCTATTGGCGTCTGCATTAACCCTTGGAGACGCGCGGTCCAGATGTACCCTCGATACGCGCGGTGTATCTGAGAGATACCGTCGCCATTGTGAGGCGTAATCAATGAAAATGGGTAGAAAATATAGCATAGGACCAAACTGTTATGGTTTAGAAGCACAGTACACCTTCTCTTTCCATTAATAAATTGGCTAAAAGTCGAAGGAGTACAACTATAAAAAATTAGAATGTTGGAAAATCAAAAATTTTAATTAAACACATTGCAATGAAGGCTAAGGTATCGATTCAAAATATAGTAATAATGCAGCGTGAAATTTTTTCATTTTCAACAAAAGTACCACATGGAAATAGGATGAAATGACACGTATAATACCTTCAAAATCAGCTCCGATTCGGTGGAATCAAGTATTGAACTAGAAACGAATTCAACTAGGAACGAACATTTCAATCAAGTAGGAACGAACATTTTCAACTAGTAACGAACTTTATCAACTAAAACTAGGAAACATAGTGTAAATGAGTACAATATAAAATTCCCAAGAAAAAATATTGGTAAGATGCTTTGGGAGAAAATAACTGAGATCTTTTGACAAGAAAAAAATAGTGGGTTTTTCCAGTAGGAACTATCAACTTTCAAATCACAGATACATTTGCTTGGTGGCATTCATCACAGATCGATATGCTGTGCTGCAAACAAAGAAATTTATGGCACATTTTACAGGAGAATTGGGTAAATCTAGATTTCTTTGAAGCTTTGCAAGGCTCACATCTTTTACGTTTGGATGCTGAAGTAGTGGACCGTACCACTTGAGTCATCTCCCTTTGCCTCAGCTGCACTGATGCTTGAACCTGAGAAGCCGGCGATTCTTCTCCATTGTGAGATATCGTCTGATTGAAAGAGCTGGATGGCACTGAAAGATTTGGCTCATCTTTCACGCTTTCTTCCACCGTATTCACATCAACAAGCGATTCACTGCGAATGTCTTCTGATGGGGCGCTATTGGGATTGGTGACCTGTGGAATATTGTCTACTAAAACCTGAAGTCTGGTGTCCAATTTTTGTAGAGCATTCCTCACTTTGATCTGTAAAGGCAGATGAATTCTGACACATTAGTGGATCGACGTTGGAGGTGGGGTCTGATCAATTCTTTGGCCAAACGTTTCAGGAAAATTCGTCGTCTCACAGCTCTATTCGTATTCTTCATGAAAATGACATTCGAATTGATCCCAGCCATGTTCAACATTGAGTAAAAAATGACCATTGGCCATCGCTTGGTCCTGCGCTTCACGCTGTACGTTTCGCACATCTGGTCATTCGTGTCCACGCCACCTTTAGATTTATTATAGTACGTTACTATTTCCGGTTTTTCTTTTTTAGTACCGGTCGCTTCATCGATGGCGTTGTCTAAGTGAAGACTTGAAATGAGAATTACGTTTTTCGGTGTTTGGAACATATGAAACGAGAGTAGCGTTAGGTCGAAATCCAAACATATACTGACGATACTTCACGACTGCGAAGTTCTTTGAAAGCATTTGGAATTTCAATTTAGTTTTTTTTTAGAGTCCCCACAGTGCTCAATCCCTTTCGGGCCAATTCCTCCACCAACTTCACATCGGTAAACCAATTGTCCATTGTGACATTGCGGCCAGAGCCTTCAATGAGGCCTACACAATCTTCCAACGACATCCACCGGTTTGTTGCTCACACGAAAAGGAGATGCTTCTGGCTGAGCCCCCTGCATAAATCTCAAGATTGTACGCATAAAAAAACTTCAGAGTCAGCCATCACAAATATTTTTATTCCATGCTTCCGTGGTTTTGAAGGGATGAACTGTCTGAAATTACACCTACCTCTAAAACCTTCCAACTTTTCATCGATAGTTACCCTTTCGCCGGAGCAGTAGTTCTTCTGACAATTGGATACGAAAGCGTCAAATAAGTCTCTAATCGGGGCCAGACGGTCTTCTTTCAAACGCTCACTCCGCGTGGTCCTGTCGTCAAATCTCATACAGTGTAACAACAATAAAAAGCGTTTTTTTGTCATCACAAACGAGAAGTCTATCCCGAACCCTTCATCATCGAAGAAATCTCTGTTGTTCAAATGGCTCATACGATAGGTGCCAATGAGATACAAAAGTCCTATGAGTGCTTTGATTTCTGTAGCATCAGTGGGTCGGCAGTCTCTACATCTGGCATACTTAGACCTCTCTTCCAACTCCATAAACTGATTGGTATGTGTCACAATTGTTCCTATGAGCGCTTCATCAAAAAAACATTCCCAGGCTTGCAGAGGTTTGAGTAGATGTGGCTTGCCCTTGGACAGTCCCCACGTCATTAGCTAATATATTTTGTCGCCTTCGCCGATTGGGGTATGGACGTTTATTCCATCGCCACAATTCGACCTCTTGTCCTTTATTTCGACGAACAGCTGTATGAAATTGGTCGGACTTGTCCCTGAATTGTCATCACCATCAGATGTGTCACTTGCTCCAGTCGACGAGTCATCTTCCCTTTCTTCAAGCGATCCGTCGTCAGCCTCCTCACCTCCTCCATCGTCATCATCTGAGTCAGGGTCGTCTTCACTTTCCTCTAAAAGAGCAGCTCTGAGGTCTTCAGCATCGTTCTCATTCGCCAAATCATAAATCCGGCGATGGGAGGCCATTCTACTGTAAGAATAAAATAGAAACAAACTTCGAAAAAATAAAAGGTACCATGGATACGCGCAGTATCTGACAGATACATCTTGGTTTTTAGTGCAAAAAAAGTCACTTTTCACAGTGTTTCATCTGGAACTAATTTTTAGGATACTGTAAAATATATTATTGTATAAAAAATCGCATAAATAGAAGTATATAGAAAATTACCTGGAAACGCGCGGTGAATCTGTCAGATTATTTTAGCTGCTACTGCTGAAAGAACGCCTTGAGACTGCTGCGCAATTACTGACCGTTACAGACCGTTGGAAGTGAGGCCAAGATGGAGCCCCACCCCTCCACTCGCGAATGTTCCAGAAAAAGAGCGGGAAAACGGTGAACTTTGTATCTCTCAGATACCGCGCGTATCCAAGGGTTAAAATGGTCCATTTTTACTTTACTTTTGGGCTACTAAACAGATATGAGTTATTTCATTGACCTAGGCTTTTTTCCACTGAGAAAACGGTCTTAGTGTGTGCGCGAACAACTGAATTAAATCTGTTCAAATGTGACATAGTCTTCTAAACACGGAACGACAAAATAATGTTACGAGTATAATCAAACAAAAACTACTTATCTGATTTAAAAAAAAAACGAGAATCGTGAATACACAGACCTTGTTTCGTTGTAAGTTTGATCTGGAGTAGGAGGTGAGAGGAAGACAGGTGGGATTCAGGAACGGACTGGAGCCCAAATAGGAAGGTGTACAGTAATACACACGTGTGCCCTCTTTATAAAAACATACCTTTGTAGGTTGTTGATTCCACAGCACTTGATTGCTTGTTGCTTCTACACTCAGCGAAGTGTCCAATGCACTTGTTGAACTCTCCCCAGCCTTCCCTGGGGGTTTATCGAGTAACTGAAATCCGTAAAACATTCTTGGTTCATGTTCATAAGCACCTGGGTCTTATGGTAACTCCATCCCATTCACTTCACTTCAATGATGGCTAAATATTTATTAAATTTTAATGTGCTAGATGATAAACTAGGTATTTAAGTTGCAGAATCGCTACACTTCTTAAGTTTATTTGATATTGCGAACCTACAACACATATGTTTGTGGCGAGCCTTCAACTGTGAAGGCAAGCAACCCTAAACGCTAGTGGGACGCATCCGTTCGTGAAGATAGGTAGCCCACCAAGATCGCTCAAGCAGGCTCCTGCTTGTTTTCAATCTCCCGTTCAACCAGCCAACCGCACATTTTACCAAATGAAAAACAAAAAGCCAAGGTGACGAGCGTTGAGAGTTGCCTACCTTCAAGATCGAAGGCTCTCCATGGTAATGTGTTGTAGTTTTGCATAACCTCATAAACTTAAGTCGCCGCTATCAAGGATTTACCGAAATGGTGTTTTTCGGACTCAGAAGCTTTTAAAAAGCAAAAATCTGAAGAAAACTTTTTAAAATGTCTGCGGATTGCATTTCTTGCTCTGCAGGGCTAAAGGTACTAAAGAAAAAATTCTCAACTCGTATCACAAAACTTTCTCGTCCTCATGTACATTCGAGCTACTCAATTTATATGAACTTTCAGAACATAACGTTCTACTTAGAAACTGATAGCTTACGCTCTCATCCGGAATTATTTGGGCTATTGCTACTTATGCCTTGACCTTAATTGAGGAGAATCCAACGTATAGGCAATTGCTGGGACTAACAACAAGATTTGTTTTGGAGTGTTTGGCGTTTACGTTTTGGACAACTTGGAATTTAGGCGGACAATATTAACATAGCTCATCAAATTGGGACTTACAATTGATTTGATTCTCACATGAGCATTTTTCGAATCCAGTCATTGAACGCAATCTTGGTACGTGTTTTCTTGTGAATCCACCTGCGAATTATTTCCGTTGCCGTAGAGAAATTTTTTTGACAAATCGGCAAGTAGCTTACCTTACATTCCTACGCTCAATATATTTGCTATTAACGCTTAATGCATCGCGTACCTGCCCACCAAACTGGCTGATGTTTATGAGCGTATTTTACACAAGTTTACTCAACCTCAGTAACTGAAGACTCACTACTACATGTATAGGAATTATATCTTTATTCAAAACATTTCTAAGGAAACGCGTATGTAGAATAAAAGATACTGGTTAGCTGCAAGTACTCTGTGAGTTTCATCACAATCTTCAAGGCCGTTTGTGAGAAAATCGGGGAAAAAATCATTTTTCGATGTATGTTGGCTTATGCAACGTATTGTTACAGGGATTGTAGGGATCAAATGTGGGTGTAGATTACTGGAAGACACTCCATCAGGTTTATCAAATTCAATGATAAGTCTAATGGAGAAATTTTGAAACTTTTGAAAAAACACGGGGTTTGGCTCTTTTTGGTTGCTACCTCTGTTCAACGTGCTGACACCGGGACGTGTACGGAGAAAAGTTCCGGCGTTGACTGGTTGAAAACACCCCGCGAGTTTGATAAAAATCGTTTAAGCCGTTTTCCCGAAAGATAAAAAAAAACTTTGCTCGATTGGTCTATGTTGGTTCATCAAATTTTCACAGAGGTATTTGTAGACAGCAAAAGTAAGGTACTTATTTGTAGAAGATAATAGAAAATTTTAGTCGGGATCGACTGTATCTTCGTGTGGCGATGGGAATTGCTCACAACTATACCTTCACGCCATTAAAAAATCGCGAACAATACAAATTCTTCTCCCAAATCTAACTACAGAGCACTCACCGAAATTAGGGTTTTTGTCGTCGATTCAGTGGCTCTCAGAATGTAGCGATTTGCAGAAAACGCACTTCGTATTCCTTATGTTGCACAATCACAATACTTTCCTTGGCAAAATAAAACACAGAAATTAGACTAATGTGAGCCGAGTTGAGCATGACCTGCCTAAGGTAGGCCTGGAGCAGAGGGTACTGTGCATCACGAATACCTGCCTCGGGGTAATAGCTGATCACTTTGTAGTATGCAGACTTGTTACACAAGGGGCTCTGGGCAGATTGAGCTATTTATTCCCCGTTATTCGTGGGAACAAAAGGCGATGCTCTGGCCAGGAAGGTTTCTCTGAGAGGGTCTAAACGGTGTGTGCAGGGCGTGTCAAAGGATTTCCTAAGTAAAAATTACGCCTTTAACTCCCACTGACCATTTGAATATACTTAAAGAGCTGCTCCTGTTTGCCCGAGGGCAACTTTCTGCTCGGATTGGACCGGCAAGTAACGAGATCATCTTTGTTGAATGCTGGTTCTTCGCTGGAATCTGAGTCACCAGAAGGTTTAGGAGGATTGAACTTGTCGGAACGCCCGTCATGTTTGCTCATCCGATGCCCATCATGGTTGCCCTGGTGAAAACGTGTAAGAGAAATCAATTAGGGAGGCGAGTCACCTAGTCATCACACGTTCAATCAACTATAAAATATTACTTGTCTCATTGACAATTCGCTGGTTAATATCCCCAGGGCTTGTTGCCATTGATTTTCCATGACTCCATGTAGTTTCTGCGCAATTTCTTTATGATTATTTTCCAATTTCATTCTTCTTTTTTCGCTTTCGGCCAATTTGGCTTCCAACGATCTCAATTCTTCCTTGTGAATGGATTCCAGTCTTCTGATCTCGCAAACGTGGCTGAAAAACGAAGTATTATCTTGATTAATGTGGTTAGTGGACTAGTGAGCGTCAACCTAGCAGAGACACACTTGCAAGAAATATATGGTGCATCGAATCACAACTTTCCTCAGCCCCTCATGGATTCATCAATTTGCATCACTATAGCTACTAGCAAGATTTGAATTCAGTTTGTATGAACTTGAAACTAGTAGTGCTTAAGGTTCGGGAATTAATTGAGTTGCTCCTAGTTATGCCACGATCTTCATTGAGTGATCAGTACATAGGTGCTTCATGTGACTGTCAACTTGATCTTTACTCTTACTGTTTTGGAAATATTGGGTTGAAACTGTGAATGGTTTGAATTTCGGATTTCAATCATATCATGAACCAATCATATTATGAACACTATTGAACTTCCACCGCGAAGGTAGTTGATTGAACTACCACTCTGACTATTTGAAAACGGAAAATTGGATTCCCACGGTGATCTGCAGGCTAAATATCAATTTTGAGTCGAGTTCAGCCGTTTTCTCTCAATCGCGTTCACAGACAAACCTTTTATCAAAACGGTGTTTTCGGACTTCATTCTATATTTACTGATATGGTTTGAAAGCCAAACACAGTCTAAATATAAAAATAATAAAAGATAACTCCAAAATAGGCACTTCTCCCAAAGTTTTGACTTTTTTGGAATGTCCATCAGTAAATTTGGAGTATTTTCCTTCATCTGATTTTTTTTGTTAAGAAACTGTTTTGTGCACTGCTCTTGTATACATACAAACACTTTAAAACGCAGGGTCTGTTGAAGAAAGCAGACAAACAAATTTTGGGGCAAAATATTTTCGAAAATTAGCACTAATTTTTCTCCAAATATTGCAATAGTTTAATTTTCGAGAACATTCATTAAACATTAGGGGCGTTTTTGGAAATGAAAGCTGGTTCTGGGTTCGTTGAATTATTTCTAATAATGTTTGCTTGACTGTCTCGCTACTTACGCACTCGGAATGCACTCAGTCCCTGGTTGGCTGTTGTTTAGCATGGTAGTACCCAGTGACCTTTGAAGCCAGAAAGCTGGCAAGGTCTATTTGGCAAGGTGTGTTCCCAAAGTCCGCTGCTTCTATTCTAGATCGACTTCAATGAATGGATCATTCAGAGTTTGAGCCAATCCCCGGAAAATCCGTTCAAATAGTCAGAGAACCCTATATCCATCCTTTAGTACCGAGTGAAAGGTAAGGTGACAAGGAATGGGCACCTGCTTTTTCACCAATGTAGTTCATTCTGCTCTATCCTACAAATGCAAGTCCACTTTGGCCCGCAATGCGACCTATTTTTCTTGTCTTGAACAGCTGAATGTTCGTCGTAATGAAGAAAACTTCTTATTATAACTCAACAAGAGCTCGAACCACAGACCTGTTAACTAATGCTGTGTGTTGCTCTTCTACCCGTTTTTGCGCCATCTCCTTTGTAGAATCGATTTCCGCTTGCATAGACGATTGAGCAGAATCGAGTTGAGCTTGAAATTCCGTCAACTTGGATCGAACAACCATCTCTAGTTGGTTTTGGTACAGATTCCTCAAATCCGCTTTAGATGATTCCAACCCGGCGACTGCTGATTTCGCTTCTTCCTCGGCTTTTTTCTGGAATAGAACCAAATATTAAATTGCTTTTTTTGAGTGAATCGTAGACTAGTCAATATAAATGCCGCAACATAATGCAACGAAATAGTCATTTCCAAAAATAGAGCTCTAGAGAAACAAAATGTTTGAGGAGAATTAAGGTAAGATAATTCAACAGAGTAGCAACAGTTGAGGATAATTAGCTCATAGGCAGTGTGTGCCACCTGACAACCAATGACAGCTGGACGACAGGGGCTTTTCTCGAGCAGAAGTCCTTTCAAGACCCCTAGAAACCCCTCCACGTTCCTCCACAAATAATGTTCATGATGTACTCGCGCCACTGAGTGATAGTTCAAAGTAATTGATGGGTTTTCGCCTCAATTTGAGGGATCGACTGTGCACAGATCAGCATAGTGTATGGCTCACAATCGCTTTCTCTCGATGAGGCTACTAAGACCTTTGAATAAGGCGTTCCTGAGTCATGGACTGAGACATGTCTACATTTGACCGTAGCAGTTTTCCTTGTCAAGTAACTTCTGACGTGCAAGTGTTGTAGATTATGAGGAAGTCCCCTGCACTTGAAGCTCATTGAGGAGCAACATAAGTTGTTAAACGCTCTTCTGATGGCAATGAGGACTGCCACGACGTACTTAGCTGGTGCCTCCAGGTAAACATTGCAGATTTCAAAAATGACGTTGTGCGTGGAATTTCCTTCAGTATCCATATTGTCTGTGTGTGTAAGGTTGTGGCCAAAAACTCCTTTGAGGGAACAGCAACATTAAGATCGCTTACCATTTTGCCTAATATGGAAGGCTGAGCAGTCTCCATGACCGCGGGTCCGACTAATTGGAGTCGCCTCTCTTTTGAAAAATGATGACCAATGCACATATGGGGAACTGTCTGAAATGTAGACAGTCATTAAATAAATTAAGGAGGCCGTCGGAGATGGTCCACTCTACCTTCCTTAGTATATTGCCTATCTTATTTGGCCCTTAAGGTTGCAAGGGATCTCCTTATCATTTTTCTCAAACCATACGCCATGCCATCAATGTTGCAATCCCGATGTTAGCTGCGTGTCTATGAGCTTCTGATGCCGACATGTATGCAGATCCATAAGAAAGGCTAATCACCCAGCCAGTTTATAAGTATAAACTTCCTCCCCTAAGGAAAACTTTGCTACATCATTAGATCACCTACCGACGATCGTTCAATAGCCTATTACATAAGTGTTACTTTATTAAAAATCAACTTTCTCATACCTGTTAATATATAAGCCTCCCCGGTTCACTAATGTTCTGTTAGTACAAAGGGGAGTTGTACTTTAATGCTGTTCCACAACACATGTTTTCCGTGTGCTAACCCCAACTACGCCTTTTCATTCAAGTCAATTTGATGGTCATAAGTTAACACTTGGGATACGACGCAGCTTTTGAAACTAAAAGATCTGAAGGAAACTCGAGAATTCGTTTCCAGCTGATTACACAACTTTCCTTGTTACCTCGTAGGGCTAGGAAAGTAAGTGCCCATGAATTAAATGAATAGTATGTGTACTTTCAAATGGAATAGCTTGAATTTGGAACCATAGCCAAAGAATTTGACATGAAAAACCTCGAACTTTGCTCGTATATCGTACCATACCCATGAAAGCAATATTTATAAGAACTGGTACAGTGGTGAGAACTTCGTTTATTGTCTTCTCACCATATGATCCTGAATTCTGATCGATCTTTTTTGTCCAGTTCAACACCTTCGGTCATTTCTTGGTTCCTTTTATGGCCCTTTTAAATTTCCCTGCACCAATTGAAGCCTCCTCCAGCAGTTAGCACCTTCTCCTTCAAGTTCGCTGTTGTTACCCAGCTCTCTACTTCAAAACTATAGGACTTGTCGTTCAACCAAAAATGCATAACTGACTTACTTGCAGTGTTTTGGACTCATCGAGTTGACGTTCCAAACTGTTTTTCTGCTGCTCCAAAATGGTCACTCTCCCTTTTTCTTCCATCAGTCGCATGTCAGCCAGTTCCTTTTGCTCTTTGACGACAGCTAATTCGGCTTCAACTCGACTCAACTTTACTCGGAGGAGTTCCGCTTCTTTCTGAACAGTATCTTCCCGCTGTTGTCCCTATTAAACATGAGTGAATAGTATTTAGTAAATATACTACTGCCCGGAGTTATGGGAAAATCCAAGATGTGAAGATGCTAATAACTGGAAACATCACATTCATAAAATAGGTAACTCGGGGCAATTAACAATATGATTATACAGTGAATCGGTCAATAAACTGGTCATAGGTAACGCAAGCATATCTACAACGTAGAACAGGAGCAACAGAGACGAAAAGTTTTTATTTTTCATCACACTCTACATCACTTACTTCCGTTATCTCTAATTGGGCAGCGTCAAGTTTTGTCGTCAACTGCTCTTTCTCACCCTGGAGGATGGTCAAAGCTTCATTTTTACACGCGAGACGAGCTTCCAAATCTTTAGCTTTCCCTTCCAGAACTTCTTTGGCAACCTCGAATTCAGCTTCCAAAAATTCGCACTTACTTTTGAAGCCGGCTGCTAGGTCCAGAGCTTGTGAAACTTCCTTTTCCCAACGTTCCACTTTCTGACACCAAAAAATAACAGACAAATGAATGGCTAGCGAAAATATCAATACCACATGAATCAAGTGTTTTAAGTATTTAAATCGATTCTCGTTTAGCATCTCCGGATTTCCATCATTGCAGGATATTCGCGCCATTTTATGAACACAATTGGAAAGTCCCACAGACTACAGCACTGGAGGCGAAACGAGCTTTCAAATATTTGGCTTTACCTTCTAGAACTCCTTAGGCACCCTCGACTTCGACTTCTAAATATAACATCATTTATAAAGAAAATATATAGTGCGTTGCAACACACAACTTTCAATCACTTTTAATCAATTCATTTACCACTCAGTTCATTTGAACTTGGTCAAACAACACTTTACAGAAGCATGAAGGGGCAGCGCTTACAGTTCCAGAATTTATTGTGCTGCTCGAACTCATTCCAGGACCATTATTGAGCAACTGGTACACAGATAATTAATGAGGCTGTGAACACAAATTTTTTGAAGAAGGATAGTTATTACTTTTGCAGAGTTATTGGGTAAAAACGTTTAAAACTGGTAGTAAGCGAAACGGCGGTAGTTGAAATTCAGGAATTTCTGGTGTGACCCCCATGTATCTCATGAGCGTTTTTAAGCATTCACCCTTTAGGTATTGGATTGGACTACAATAACAATTTTTATTAACATTCTACTAACATTCCAACGGAGTTTATAAGGAAAAAACTGCGCTAAAAACGCTTTTCGTCGAAAATTTTGATGATTTATTGTGCTGCTCTCGTCATTTTCCCAAGAATGGGAATTTTATAGTATAATTGCCTTATTTAGCGCTATCAGCATAAAAAATGTAATCAAAATCGTTAGAGCCGTTTTTGAGAAACAAAATTTGGTGCTTTGATCACTATGATAGCTATAGTTAACTTTCGGTGGATTTTGCCCATACCCTTATTTTGGCGTCCCATGGTAACCTGTAGGCAAGACATCAAGTCTGCCAAGTTTGGTACGGTAGTTTTCTCTATAAACCGCGCTAAAATCGAATTCGTCAAAAGTTTTGGTAATTTATTGTGCTGCTCTCGTCATTTTCCCACGAATGAGAATTTTATGGTATAGTTGGCATATTGGGTGCTACGAATATAAAAAATTTAATCAAAATCGTTAGCGCCGTTTTTGAGAAAAAGAATATTGGGTGTTTTGATCACTATGATAACTATAGTTAACTTTCGGTGGATTTTGTTCATACCCTTATTTTGGCGTCCCATGGTAACCTGCGGGCGAGATATCAAGTTTAATCTGATTTGGTACGGTCGTTTTCTCTAAAAACCGTTCACAGACACACATGCACGCACACACACAGACCATTTTCCCAAATAGTGTTTTTCGGACTCAGGAGGGTCTGAAATGTAAAGATCTGAAGAAAACTCAAAAACAAATTTTCAGCCGATTACTTAACTTTCCTTTGTACTTTGTATTGCCAAGGAAAGTAAAAACTGTACATACTGCAGAAATACAATTCTCTTAACCTTATTTGCTGTACCCAGCCTAATAGTTACCCCCTCCCTTCTATAAGCAGCCATAACCATCACTCCCATTTTAATTTCCTCGGCTCTACAAAGTAGGAAGGAAAGTTATGTAATCGGCTGAAAAACTGCTTGAGAAAATAGTGTGCATATATCTGTGAATGCTATTTTCCCTGCCAGGTAACTCAGCTGGTGAGTCGGATTTTTTGTTAGTTTGTTTGACCCATGTGCACACAGGACCAAGTCCATCTGTCATTGCAGCCAAACATTCAGCCTATTATCACGATACCCCTTACCTAATAAAAACATCATACGTATAAACCCTTTCATTGCAGGGCTTCCTGTGCTTTGGGATTTAATAAACTCCTGAGAAAAATGTTTGATGCACCTGGCTGCTAGGACAGGACACTCACATAGGATATGCTCTGCCATTTTGTCCTCCTGACCACATAACCTGTGTTCAATTGCCTCTGATTTGCCCATCTTGTTGAAGTGATGTGAATTTCTGGAACCTGATCGATGAACCCAGAGCTCTCGTTCCAGCTGTGTGTACCACAATGTATGGGGTCCAGATATGTGAAGTAAGCTCCCCATACCCCCGAAGGGTCCCTAAGTAATTCATCATCCTTCCCGACAAGAGCACACAAATAACAAATGCAACTATTCACCCACCTCAGCCCCACAATAAATGCATTTTGCCCGCGAGGTGGAAATAGTATGTGGACGAGATGGAAGTTCATTTCACCGTGCCAACACTAAACACATGATTGTGACCACGATGAGCCTCCTGGCATATCAACATGGACTCTTAAAGCGCCCTGTAGTCCTTCGTCGTTTTTCAAATGCCTCCAATGCCTCTTCGAAAATGCGCATTTAGAAGTTCTAATACCCAGTTATGTACCACAATGACCCCCGACTAATAAGACTTTTTGGGGCAGTATCATACACAGTCCACCTGTGCAGCACTTCAGCCTTGATGTGGCAAGACCCTTCCTGTACTTGTCAAATTTCCGTGTATTTTTTACTTTTCCTCCAGTGCATACTTCAAATGAATTACAATAGACAACAGGCACTCACCTTCTCAACATCTTCTCGTGCTTTTTTCAAGACAGTTTTTTCAGCAATTAATCGCTGGGACATCGTATGGCGATCAGCTTCAATACTCCTCCAATGTTCGACCATTTGCTTCCAGGCTTCAGTAATTTGAACAATAGCTTTATCTTTCCCTTCGTCGACTGCCATCGCTACAGCTAATTTTTCTTGCTCCTCTAAAACTCGTTTGTTCAAAGATTGTATCGTCTCTTCAAGGTGCTGAAAATGCCCAAGGAACACCTTTAAAATGAAACCCGACCCATAATAAATTGACAAGTTTAGGACAAGGGGCAAGCTATAAAACGCACCATTCGTCTTAGTTTCTCTTCCTCGAGCCTCGACCTCAGTTTGGTGGGATCATCATCAGAAGTTGACTTATTCTCAGTATCCCACAAATCAGCGAGACTCAAGAGATTTTTCCTAAAATGAACGTTTAATTAGAATTCAGTAGCGTTAAATACAAACACCAATAATAGAGTTGTGGTTACAAATTATAAAAACGTATCTATTAGAGTATCGTATCCCACACTCCTGTGTGCAATTCATTTTCACTGTAACATTGATGCATCATGGTTACAACCAACGTAATCCTCTTCTTGAGAATTAACGTCAAGCTTCGTTTGAACACTTCATTATTTATAAACTTACAGTTCGTGGTTTCATGACCAACTCTTACAAATGGTTGGACCTTACTCTTGATGAATGCCACACCTTTTGTGAGCATTAGTCATGGAATCAAAAGGGTAAAGAAGAAACTGGCCACCTAAGGGCTCTGCTGAAGTCTCTACTCGTCACTGGCTGACAGGGGGCTCCAACAATGTTGATCACACTTACGGGGTATTTTTCCCCCCCTGAAGGCCATTTTAAATAGAATGGTGGCACCCAAATGGAGAAACAAAATAAATAGTAATTACGGATGCAGCCACATGAAGATCCGTCCTGTCATACTAACAACTCTTGGCTAGCCAAGTTAGGGCAACATCCTGGCTGTCAGATACTACCATCACTGCAGACTGGTTGGGACCAATGGCAACGATGTCTGGACTCAGTCCTCTTCCAGAGACAACCCAGTAATGCCGCTCCATCTCCACTTCCCAACCCTCAGATGACAATGCACCATCAAACTACTTGCAGACTACATCATGACGCTAAATGCGGCTCCCACGAGTAAGCGGGCACACCTGCACCACAAGATTCAGCGACTCAAACTGATTACCACAGGCATAATAGTGGGCATCCACAATGTTACAATCTCTGCTCATAAACACCTCATCACTGTAACACAGTGACACCTCACGAACGGTGTGTGTGTCTGTAAATCCTTCCCCTGAATGCCCTTTGAAGCCCACTCCACCCACCTAGAAGAGCAAGGGGAGTCAGAACACTGACTGTCAACCGAACCAACGCCACGAACTCCAAAGGCCTACTGGGATTAGGGGCAGGTAGAGTCACCATGACACACCACCTCAGCTAATCCTGAACACAGGCGAGATGCCTGCCAAGCAAGCAGGCGCTTAGGGCTTATGGTATAGTAACGGAATAGTGGTAGAGAGAGAGATGGAACATCAAATTCCCCAGATCGAACTGGAGCGTGAATGTACACACATAGGGCTCCATATAGGAGGCCTAGCAAAGCACGCACAACAGAGCGCACCATTCTATCAAGACTTTATAGCCTGTAGACAGTCAACTTCCCAAAAACCAGGTAGGTCAGCCTCATCTGTGAAGACTAACGTGCTCACCCACACAGCTGGGGAGAGATCAAACCCCACTTCCTGAGGCAGCTTACCCAGCGAAGAATTAATCATAAAATTGAAGAGTATAGGAGACAGCGGGACCCCCAGTGGAATGCCACACCCTATTGCCACAACCCCATACATTCCACCTCCAACCTGCAAGGCTGTCACACTCCTCCAGTACAGAGAGCTCACATAATTGATAGGTCGATCAGGAGCCCCCCACACCACAGGCAATTGGCCAAGGCCTGGCAGCTTAAAGTGTCAGAAGCCTTAGCAATGTCCAGGACAATCATATGTAGTTACTTATTTTTCTTCCAGGCACGGTTTGCATAATCGAGAGGTTCTCAGCGGTCCCATCCATGGGCCAGAATGCACTCTCAACGTCACCAATGACACCAGTCACCTGGAGTCGAGGCGCCAACACTTTTTGGGCCATGGACAACACTGAAATAGGTCTGTAGCGCCCCCCAGCCCATCACCACTTTTCTTGGAGGCAAAGACAGTTCGGGTACACAATAATCCAGCAGAAGGTTTTTCCATGTAGAGAAGTAGGTTGAGAACCAGAAGTCTTCAGGACTTTATTCCATCTGCGGAGTGAAATACCTTCAGGCCCAGCTGAAGTGGAGTAGCTGACACTGCAACTATGTGCCTTGTCTTCAAGGACCGAGAACACATAACACTGGCTAAGGATACCCTAGAAGGCGCAGGGAACGCCACAAACCCCTTCTTCTGCCCAGATATTTCCTCCACATCTTCTGGGCCTGCTGCTACTCTACTTGCTTCATCCTTTTAGCTGCCCTATGACCACTTGCACGGCAGATTCGAGATATCGCCGTTCTGCACCCTAACACTGGTTAGACTCTCAACTACTGGGAAAATGCAGCGCAGACTGCAACCTCGTTGACAGAAACACCAGGGCCAGAAACAGTCCTCCATGACAGACACTGCAAGTGATGATGCTCCATTTGATGATGATCCATTTTACTCAGATAGACTACCTATACTCGGGCCTGCCTGAGGTTTGTTGACAAGGGAAACACTTGTTGTGAAGAAATATATATATTTGAAACCTGCTTTCTAAGTTCATCAAGTTTGGAGATGACCACTGCATGAAAAGATAGAAAAACCACTACTCTGCATAACTAGTACATCCTCCTTTTTATTGATACTGAAATTTATAGAGATTGCGTCTGAAATTTATTGTTCACTGACCTGAATTGTGCTGGCAGGGCTTTCGATTGATAAGGGAAACGATCTACCCTCATAGGATCTGATGAAGGAATTTCATTGCTATCTCCTTTCCCTCCTAATATCGGCCTGCGGTCAAAATTGGCATTAGTCGACATTGGAAGCTGGGAAATTGTGACGCTGGATGATCTCGATAGCACAGAATCGTCAGAAAAAGGTAATTTGCGCCGTGGAGACAGCATTTTTGGTCGTCTTGAATCTATAGCTCTGGATGATCTTTGGGGTGAAACAGTTGGAGATCTGATTAGACTCCCAGATCCAGAATTTTTCCTGACTTCTTCGTCGTTATTGCACGAACCAACTAAATAAGCGTCTCTCTTTATGAAAGGTTCTTCTATAACAGGTCTTCGCTCATCAAATTTTCTAGGCGACGAAGATTTGTTATACAGTTCTCTAACCCCCAGCCCTAAATCTGGAACAGACCCAATGTTGTCACCAAGGAGAAAAGCCCTTCTACTTGCAACGTAACTTTGGGAACTGCCAGGTTCATTAAAATCTTTTTTAGTCCCTTCCCGATGAGTCTCAGACCCAACGCCTCTAAACTCATTCTTTGGAGCTTCCCGGACTCCTGTTCCAGTGCTAGTTAAACTTTGATCGTTCAATTTATAGTCGTGTTCTCGGGCTCTAAGCTTTCTTTCGATTTCATTTTGAGTTTCCTCCATTTCCTTCAGAAGTTTTTTCACATCTGGCAGAGTCATATGTTTATTAGCATCAAAATCCTGGGATTTGTCAACTCCCACTTTATTTCGTCTATCGGACACTGTGTCGAAACTGTTGTCCATGTTAGCCAACTCTATGGATTCTAAATACCGGTCTACTTGACTCAATTGATTCACACAATCATGTCCAGCAGCGTCCTTTTGATTGCCAAACTCCGTCGAGAAGCGATACACAGTTTGGAGCGAGGGCTCACTCGATGACTCATCATTTTTGAGCTGACGATCTTCATAATTACTGCTGGTCATATGACCACAGTCGTCAGGAAAGGTTCCTAAAAGCGATGCCCTTTTTTCGATGTAATTAACTCTAGTTTCCAACCCTTCGACGTGGTTAATTAATTCTTCAACTACAGATGTTTCTTCGTCTTCGTCTGCTTCCGAAGGAACCGAAAATAAATTAGGAGGAATGAAGATAAGAGCGTCTGTGTCATCAGAGTCACTCATGATGTTTCATAGTCAGCCCAAGAGATTTATCTGAAAAGAAGAATACATTCATTATACAATTTTAGTGGACACAGTTGCTGTTCGCTGTTCACCAGCAGTAGATGGAAAATTCAACAAGGGGAATATGCAGGATATCACAATCAAGCCTATCAATGACGTGGGGGACAGTACAGGTAAAGGAAAATTTTTGGAAAAAAAGAGTCGGGGGGTTATTATGACTCTACCCCCCTTCATGATTATATGCACCCTACTCCATGCCCAACTCAGGTAGAATATCTTAATCACTGGCAAAACCATCAACGACAACGGACCAGACACAACACTAATAAAACAACACAGCAAAGCAGCTTCGTAGATATACCCAACGCTGACAATTATTTCACGACATATACAACAAATATCTTATCGCATAACAACTTAACTTCGACATAAATTCCACTGCTTTTACCACTCAAGCAGCAAATGCAATAGTGTTATCACTCCGTTTATGGGAGTCTGTTAGAATATAACTCAACGTTATATGGCGAGAAACTGGTAGTGCTTCAACGTTTAGAATTCATTGAGCTGGTGCAACTTATGACGCTCAATAAAATTCATTTCCTTTAGTCACTGTCCACATTAGCAACAAACACCTACTTCCTCCAAACAGTCCAGATATAATAATTAAACTTGGCCTAGTGTACAGTAGGTGTCAGGACGGGTTGGGTTCCAGTTTTCACCGATTAATCAGGAATACCTCAATACATAAATCAGGCATGAAACTATTTCCAGTTGGAAGCGTAACTATGTCAAATAATGGCTTTCCATCTACCTCTTGGAAGACTGTGAGTTGAATCTAACCCAAGCGAAGTTGGCTGGTGCATATTTCAGTTTAACAACTTAAATTCTTAGATGTCAACAAAATTTTCGAAAAAGTACAACTTCATTTGGCTGGATTGATTAGTTGATTGAAATTGAAGACTAAATAAGTAACGAGGGACAACAAATAACTAATTAATTAGATAACGTTAACGTCACGCAATGCCTCAACGGTTGCTATGTCAACAGCAAAAATAACAAGCACGATCGGTGGAAGCCGACTTAATTATATATCCTTATTCACATTAAAGCTGTTAGAACACTGGCAGAAAAATAAAGTATTGTATTTTCGCATTCAGAAAACGTGTGCTGCTGCTACTTTCACCACAACCTGAAGCTGATGGAAATTGCCAACACGATTTATCTAAGAGTGGTTTGTATTCTGGAATTACAGAGGACACCTACACAAAACGCTTGTAAAAAATTGAGTTATTCAAATTCTGATTGTGGTTTTCTTTACTATTTTGTGGTCATTCTACTGTAAAGGTACCTTATTTTATTTACTATACTGATTGTCCTGAGAACGCTTTTTGGACTTTATATACTGTTCAAATTTATTTTTCATTCAATTTACTTGAACTTGGCAGAACATGACATTGAAGCTGAGAGCACTTTAAAGACTTCATTGGGCTGATCGTATTTATTCCACAACCTTTATTGAGTCTATAGGTGTGTACATATCCAAGTGTGTAGTATACTTCCTTTTCTGGAGGGCTAAAGAAAATAAACGTGAATAAGATGTGACAGAAGCATGCGTACGTTTGTCGCCTTCCGGAACGTTAATTTAAATTATAGTAGTAGTTACCGTATTTTAAATAAACGTAAATCAAGATATATGTTATTTTCCGTGATTTAAAAATAAGGTATCGCTTAATTAGTCTATATAACTAGAAGAGTTGTATGAATTGTTGTTTTACTGGTCCACCGCTAGGTGTCGTTTTGGTTTATTCCCCCCAGATGTCATTTCTTGCTTTTCCTAACCTTCCATCTTTACAACCTTCACTCATCCGACAATATTTGTTGGTTGTTGTTATCTTCCAGTTTTGGGTAGGCGTTATTTATTTGCGCTGTTAGAAATATAATCGGATTTAAACAGATGGAAGAACCTGGTTCGGGGACTCAAGATAAAAGACTTGTTGAACTCTTCGACGAAGGGTACGATGTATTTGAGAGTGTGTCACGAAGCGATGAGCCGACAAATAGCGTTTGCATTCAAGTAAGGAACAGTTTTGCTTTCCTTCAGAATTGTTCATGATCTTATTCTAATTACCACTGATCTAACAGTTTAGTTCAGTAGTTCAAGGAATGGTACTTATCTGGCCTTATCTATATTGTACTTTAGAGTTTGTGATAAGATCTGTAACAATCATCGTTACCCTAACGTGAATCACTTCCAGACAGTACTACCTGTTCTGGAAGGCCCCTGCATCACAGTCGTAAACCCTTCTGCTGGATAAGTGAATGTCAGGTAGAGAACAAGGATTAGTCTTAAATAAGAAATGAGAACAATGATGGATGTCAGATGAGGCCCATCTCCGTCTCTTCTGCTCTATACTCAGTCCCTCAGATTACCTTCAAGGTTCTCGATTTTTAGGAAAATTAGTGTGACCTGGTTATGGCATCACCTGCTCCGATAAGATGAGGCGTTCCACAATAGCTGCGATTACAGTTGACGCGAAGGTCAACGTAGCTAGTGAATGTAAACAAAAAGTGCACTAAAGTGACAGAATGTAGCGGGACACATTATAACTGACGGCGCTTGAAATATAGGAAGCATATTGGAGTGTGAATGTTAACAGACCCCTTGCGATAGTGATCAGATGCAACAAGACGTGGCCAAAATTAACCCCCTACGATCATTGATGTGCAGTTGGAGATTGAGGGGCGGTTTATCAATGCCATTGACAGGCCCGAGTAAGTGAAATCATCGAATAACTCCCAATGACGCATTCATCAATTCACTTTGACGGCCAGCTAGCGCTAGGTTTCAGTAATCCGCGTTTGATATTCCGGCAATTTCCTCTCACCAAGTTGTTGACCGATGGCTGCCAATTAGGCGTTTTAACTGGAGTATTGGACACACAATAGTACACACCAGGTTGGAGGAAAAGAGTTGAAGATTGTGGAGCAGTGTGTTGTGGTATGTGGAACAAGCACAGACAGACAAGGTCACTGAGGAGCTACCTTGAAACATAAAGATTCAAAGAAAACTCAAATGTTTGTTTTCGGCCTTCTTCATTACTCATCTATTGGGTTGAGTGTTTTTTGGATGTAGGAGAGAGGACCCACAACATGTGTTAAGGGGCCAACCTAGTACTGTCTTCGTACTCTTCGGCTAGTGCTCCAGGCTTAGTGAGCTCCATCCTCTACCTTCCTACCACTGCCTTAGCGAAGTGGGCGACACACTGCCAGTTTTCTCCCTTAATCAGCATAGAGGGCACATGCGTCTCCAGTATAAGCCATCCAGTCTCATCCTCCAAGGTGCATCTTTGCTATTCTGTACAGCTCAGGAAAGTACGTGTAGTAAATATTGTGGATGAACACAACGCTAAAATTACGGGGTCAGCAAACACATCACTTCCTCCACAGTTGTAACTGATTATTCCTTCGACATTATGACCTATAGACGGATTCAGTCAAAATTAGTTACATTCAAGTGTAAAAATTAACGCGCGCATTATATTTTTTTCCAGAATCAAGTCAAGCAGGCAATGAAGCTGTTGGAAGATGCAACGAGGCTTACGTCTTTGGCTGGAATATTCAGTTCAAACGAACTTGTCGACGAGGTGAGCACAGAAAGCCTCCGACTCTTCCTCCTTCCTGCTCTCTTGGGAACTTTAACCTTGAAGCTGTCTGGTCCTGTTAGTCGAACAGATGTCGTCAAAGCTGCTGACACTTACTTCAGGTATAATAGTTGACCGTGGAGAATTTATCGGTACAATTTATGAAAAAGTGTTCGTGTGGCGTGCAAAAGGGGGGAAATGTAGTAAAGGAGATACTGCTATGAAATAAACGAAGGGTCGTAGATAACCTTGATCTTACAGCAAGAAATGATGAACCTCTTCACGTCCCCAAATTTTCTTTCTCCATTATTATTTGTCTGGCTGTTTAAAAGAGTGGTTTGAAACTTCCTGAAATATTTAAATGCGGCTTTAATAGTTGAAAATACTGTCATTGACGAATATTTTAGGGATCACAAGCTTGGAAGGGGTACCAATTTGTATTAATTAAATAGGTATGGTACCCTCTTTGCTGACAAGTCACTGCTCCTGGGCTTCATGACCCTCGAGGGGAGACTCCTCCTCTAGCTCGCCGAGACGATGACGCTAAGGACAAGCAGAAGTCCAAAAAGGGTGATGGGCCTACGGCGAAAGGGAAAAGGGCTTATGACTCGAAGAGGGAGGAAGCCTCCCCGGCTGCCGTAGGTTCCGATGAACCGAAGGAGGATGAGGCAGGAATTGCCTCAAATGACTCCCCAGGCGATGACAAGTCTGAGCACACAGTCTCCGTCACTTTGTGATGGGACCATTGCGCATATGGCAGGCTAATGTAGATGGGGCTCAGACCGCGCCATATGAACTCTTAGCTTCCAAGGAGTTCAGCGGTGTCGGCATAATGGCTCTACAAGAGCCCTATTCTACGCCTTCAGGTGAAATTCCGGGGTTTGCCGGGGCTAGGGTCATAACCGGCAACAAGGCTGGGGAACGACCTAAAGCGGCTATTGTCATTTTTGACGCACGAGGTGGTAGCTCCGTGGCTTGGGTTAGAGGCGCACTGGTGGAGGAGATGATACTGAGATATGACCTCAGTATCATTAATCGTCCAGGCCAGCCTGTGACCTTCTGCTCCCTCGCACGTGGTGGCAAAGGCAAAGGAGAGTCAAATATCGATTTGACCCTCGCTACCGAGGCCGCACCCCGGGGCGTCTCCCACTGGGAAGTGAAATTGGATTACGTGACCAGTCAGCATCGGGTTCTCGTTATGAGTTACCGAACTGAGAGGTCTAACCCAGGAAACGGAGGCCCCTCAATGAATTGGCAAGCACCAGCTAGTGGGCGGCTGGATATGGGCAAAGCAGATTGGGACAAGTTCAGGAGGGAGTTGGGAACTCGCTTGCGGGAACCCAGCCCCCACACTGACTTTACCCTAGGCGGCTGTGAAGCAGAAGCAGCCTGGCTCACACGGTCTCTCATGGGGGCCGCCCAACTGGCAATACCTCGGTCACGGCCTAACGCCTTCAAAACCTGGTGGTGGAACTCCGATCTCGCGAGAGAGAAGAGGACCGTCCGAAGGGCGAGAAGGCAAATGGCACGAGCCGAGGGACTGTCCAGGATATACCGTCTCAGAAGGCGAGCCTATACTCAAAAAGTTAAGGCAGTGAAGAAGGCAGCCTGGCGGAAGTTAGTATCGGAACGCGGTAGGGGCGACCCCTGGGGCCTCCCCTATCGTTTGATTTCGAGAAAGCGGAAGCCGGTTGGCGTCCTACGGTCTAATGAAGGCACTGTCACCTGGACTGAAACGGCGAGTCTCCTGCTTGAAGTCTTGGTCCCTGACGACGGCCTTCGGCCTGAATCAGACGACCATAGGCGGATCAGGGACTACGTGGGAGCTGGGCCCACCTCCTCAAGTGTTGAGGAGCCAACTTCTCCGTTTGTTCTGGCGAAACTGCTGGAGAGGAACATCCGACGCGACCTTTTCCAAATGATCACCTCCTACCTCCTACCAGGGTTCGGTGCTGGGACCGCTGCTATGGAACCTTGTGTTAGACGGCCTCCTGGAGCAACTCGCTGCTGGCGGATTCAGTGTACTTGCGTACGCTGATGATGCGGTAGTGGTTCTTCAGGGGTCGAGCAGAGCTGCCCTCGAGGTAGGTGGAGCCCGAGTGGCAAGCATCCTGGAAGCCTGGAGTGGAACCAGCAAGCTGGAGTTTGCCCCCACAAAATGTGAAATAATGATGTTGCGGGGCAAAACCGTCAAGGGATGCCTAGTGCGGAACTTGGGCACGGCGCGGCCACCGGTAATCAGGCTAGGTGGCGTGGCTTTGACCGCCGTATGTGAGGTTCGGTACTTGGGGGTTCACCTCGGGTCCGGACTGACTCTGTCGGCTCATATTGAAAAAACCTCGAAGAGGGCCCTAAATGCGTTTGCTGGGGTATCAAGACTGGCGGGCTCGGGGTGGGGACTCGGTTTCCGAGACCTCATCACGGCCTATAAGGGATTGTTCCTCGGCATTCTGCTTTATGCTGTACAAGGATGGTGGGCCCTCGCCAATGCGAATGACAAGAGAAGGCTGCTTTCGCCACAGCGGGCTGCACTTATTAAAGTTGCAAAGGCTTACCGAACTGTGGCTGCCTCAAGCATTGTGGTCGTGTGCAGAGTATTCCCGGTTGATCTGGAGGCTGCCAGACGATATGCGAATTGGAAGGTGAGGAAAAAACTTGGCGTTTCCTGTTCCGAAATTTCGTTACCCCTCAATGAAGGGGACACGAACTCGTCCAGACAAAGGGCGATTATGACCAACCTGAAAAGAGTATGGCAAGACAGGTGGTCTGAGGCTGAAACTGGCCGTTGGACGTTTGCCCTATTCCCGTCTGTGGAGGGCAGATGTAAAATGAGGTGGGTTAGCCCCGGCTTCTCCGTGTCTCAGCTTCTGCTGGGCCATGGGGACTTCAGGGCGAAGCTCTACCAACTCGGTCTCTGTGACGATGAGATATGCAACTGTGGAATTGCCCCTGAAACAGTGCAACACATACTCAATGAATGTTCCAGATGGACAAGCCAGCGCGCACGTCTGAGGGAGACGGTGTTTGGGGATGAGCTCCCAATTGACCTGACCCGTTACGTGTCTGCGTCTGGTTTCCCGGCGCTGGAGGACTTTGTGAGGAGCGTCCTCGCATAGTCTATATCCGATTGGGTACCATCTCCCCCTCAGCATTGCACCCGCCTTCGACACCTCTTAGCCTCATTGATTCCAGATACTAAATACACTGCAACGGCTTGCGTGGCAGAACACACTCACTTGAAACACTCATAATGAGCGAAAGACAGTCCTGGAAGTAGCTCACTAACACCTTTGAGCGATCCCCTATATAGGTGCGGCCTTCGGAATGAGGAGGGGGAAAAACCAGGTTTGAGCGTTCCTGGGGCGCTGATAGCGCAGTGTCCCGCCACCACATCACTAGTGGCCGAGGGCTGACTGAGCAGCAGCCAAAAATCCCTCATGCGTCTTAGTCCCGTGGTGGCCGGACTGGCAGCTGGCGGCGCATGTGGGGCCTCCCTTTGACCCTCAACGGACCAGCGAAAGGGGCTAGAATCAATATGCCTGAGGAGCTTCCAGACACTGCCTTTCGAGCACCTCTCGCCATACCACGAACACACAACAAATGAACTCACAAGGATACACTACACCAGTCCGCTCTTTAATCACCCCCAATAAGTAAAAAACATGACAAAGTCAACTAAAACTTCAGCAGGTTATAAAAACGCCACTCCTGCGCCTCTTTCCTCGGCTCGCCAAGCTCGACTCCTCTCTTCGGACGATGAGCAACCTACTGTCGTCCAAACAAACAAGGGCGGAAAGAACCGGGCAAACCGCGTTCATCTCCCCTCTCTTCCCCTAGTAGCCCGGCAACCCGGCCTACAAGCACACTGACACAGCGTGGACCCTAAACTGTCGGACATGGAGCAAATTTGCGCATACGTCCAAATCATCCACGGCCAGCTGGCACGGATGAGGGCCAACGCGACAAGGACCTGCGCGGACCTCGTGAATTCAGTTGCCTCTTCGAAATTTCAAGCTGGCTATAAAAGCTAATGCCCCCAACGACATCGCCCCCTGCCACTCCCTGCGCGGAAACTGTATGCTGTCGTGAGGAAGAGCCGCGAGGGCAATTGCCCAGCAGCCAGTGCCACCAGCCCCCAAACTCGAGGAGCAACAACGAGCCAGGGTAGTACCCAGGTTTCATACGCGGCAGTAGCCGCTACTGCGCCTTCCTCCCCCTCATGGAGCTGAGGCGGAATGGCAGCCTGCCAGGCCAGGAAGCGCAGAGGGAAGCAGAAACAGGCCCCAACTACAGGAAGTGCAGGCCGAGGGCAGCCCCGCCTATGCCTCCGCCCAAAACAAGGGCAAAATAAAAATAAAAACCAAAATAAAAAGCCTCCACCGCTACAAACTCCCCTAAAAACCCACGACAAACGTGGTAGTGGTTAGCGGACATGTAAGGAAGGAGAGGCTGGTCCCTCCAACCCTGACGCAATGGAAGCGCTTATGCGGGGTGCCCCTGCTACGGACCTCCAAGCTCTGAGTGTCCGAGTGCTAGACATCCGCATCGCAGTAGGAGGTGGCGCCGCCACAGACGGAAACGCCAGAAATGGCCAAAGGCGCCACGAGCCACATTTCCACAAAAAGGAGTTGAAGCCCAAGCGTCAAGTTTCTGGGTCGTTTCCCACGCCTGCTGCTGTGCGACGCGACCGACCTTCAAAAAGAGGACTTAGCCCAACAAGTTGTTGAGCACAACCTACATGCTTGCAGCCGCAGGATGTCAGGCTCTCTTCACCAAAAAGCGTGGCAGACAGAAGGATTGGGTGATTGAGGTATCACCCAGCCTGTACAAAAAACTAGAGGGGGCAAGGCACCTCCAAATAGCCTGGCAGCGTGCGCCATACGAAAGTACCAAGCCCCCACTCAGTGCTACAAATGCCAGCGCTTATGGCCTACCTGGCAGTGGCCTGTACAAGACCTGTTGTGTGCGCCTGGTGCGCCTGCACACATCTGAGTAAGGAATGCAAGCGTGATGCTCCCCTCAAGTGTGCCACCGTGCGAACGCAAAATCCAACAGGTCGCGCACACTCTACACGAGACGACGCTGTACCATTCGTCAGCGAGACGTTCTCCAGGAGTCACGAGTGGATTATGAATAGGTCAAAACAGTTCAGAATCCTTCAGCACAACACAAATAAGAGTTGCCCAGTTATGGCTGAGTTGCTGCAAAATGCACTCAAGAAACGCTGCAGTGTCCTCGCCATACAGGAACCGCATAGGATCCAAAACTCTTGGTCTCGGATCGCAGGCACGCAGTGGTGGCTGGAGCAAGAACGAGAGCCAAGGCAGCAGTAGCCTGCATCGACCCGCCCATTGACATGCTCGCACTCACTCACCTGAACAGCCAGCACTTCTGGCACGCTGTGCTCATCCGAGCCGGTGGCTTTGAGCTGGTTGTAATATCATTTACAGGCAATTTTGGCGCACCAGTTGCCAACAGCCTTGAACCACTGAAGCCGGCTCTAGCAGGCCCATCAGGACGACCGCGAGTCTGTGCTGATGCAAACGCCAGATCACCATTGTGGGGATCCCCAACCCTGGATGGGGCGGGCGAGGCGTATATAGAGCTGCTCACCAGGTACAACTTGGTTGTTGCCAACGACCCATGACTGAGGCGACCTATGATGGCCCGGAGGAAGGTCGTAGACGTCACAGCCGTGGTCCACACCCTGCTACTCAAATTGAAGGGTTGGCGAGTCGCACCAGGTGCAACGCAGAGCGATCACATGGTTATTGACTTTGCCACGGATGATAACATCCTCTGCAAAGACACAGCGTGAAAAGCGATTCCGCACAAAAAATGCTGACTGGCCGCAATTCTTTAGGGTACTGGAAGGCACATGTGCGCGAGACACCGACCTAATAGTGCAAGCATCCACACCTGAAGAGGTGGACAGCAAAGTGGACACATTTACCACAGCACTGCACTCTGCTGGGCTCTCTGTACTTGGCCAACAGAAGCACAGAGGCCATCAAAGTCCCATGGTGGACTGAGGAACTTAATCCCCTCAAGCAAAGTGCAAATAGAGCCAGAAGGATGTACCAAACACTCAGACCCTGATGCCAGAGCAACATTCAACTGCCTTCATCCAAGAGAAGAAGGCCTTCCACCGCGCCATCAAACGAGCCAAACGGCAAGGCTGGCGAAATTTCAGGAAGCGGAGAGCTCTGAGAACCCCTGGGGCAGACACTACAAGTCCTCCATAGGAAAAGCAAATGTAGAGCAGGTCTTAGCTGCGTGCAAAATGAGTCAGAGCTGGGCCTGCAGTATCGAACGTTCACTGGAACCCTCCTTGAGAAGGCGTTCCCAGATGACCAACTAGCTCGAGACACTGAAGCCCAGAGGGCAGCAAGGGAGCTGATCATGGACCCTCCGAACGAGCCCGACATCCCATTGTGGACAACAGGCGACCTCGGCAGGGCTCTTGCACCTTAAAGCCCAACAAATCCCGGCCAGATAAAATAGAAAGCACATATGCTAAGGAAGGCTGAGTGGACAATCTCCAGCGGTCTCCTTAATTTATTTAATGACTGTCTGCAGGTCGGACAGTTCCCCACTCAGTGGAAGTCTGCGCAGCGTTGTCACTCTTCAAAGGAGGCGACCGCAATCAGTCGGACCCGCGATCATGTGAGACCACTCAGCCTTCTTTCCATATTAGGCAAAACACTAGAAATCTTGATGTTGCAGTCCCTCGAAGGAGTCTTTGGTCGCAACCTCACAGGCAGGCAATGGTGTACCAAAGGAAGGTCCACGAGGATGTCATTGTCGAGATTCGTGTTTCTGCTGGCACCGGCTAAGTACGTCGTAGCAGTTCTGATTGACATCAGAGGAGCGTTTGACAACCTTTGCGGCCAGCGCTCCTTAATGAACTCAAAGGTAGGGGAATCCCCGCACCTGTACTCGCTCGTCAAGTTACCTGACAGACAGAACTGCTACGATCGAAAGTAGGCATGTCTCCGTCCGGAGAAAGATTGAGAAGGGTGCCCACAGGGCTCGGGTCCTAGGACCAGCACTCTGGAATGCCTTCTTGAAGGTCTTCTCAGGAAACTCATGGAGACTGACTGCCAGCCATACGCCTATGTGGATGACTTGACTGTGCTGATCTTTGCAGAGTCAGTCCGCCAAATTGAAGAAAAACTCACCACGTGCTCCGCTGTCAACCAATGGTGCGAGCACGCGTCAAGATGCAGGTGGCTGAGGAAAAAACCCAGCTAATCTCTCTTGAAGGGGAAAGTGAATAATCCACCCACAATACGCTTTGGCGGCCACAGGCTCCTTCTTGAAAAAGCACGTCAAGTATTTAGGAGTGAATATAGGTGAGAGGTGGGGTTTCAACCAACACCTCCAGTCCCTTAAAGGCACTACCATTGCAAGGTTTGCCTCACTGCGTGCCATTACTAAGGCCACTTGGGGTGTGTGTTACCCGCGACACCATCCTCGTGTATAAGGCCATCTATTTAGGTGTGATTGGCTACTGCCCTGTTGTCTGGGGTAGCAAACTAACAGTCAATCAAAAGAGAGTATTGGCCCAATCCCAGAGAGAGCCGCTCCTGTGGATCACCAAGGCCTACAAGACTGTATCAACGGAAGCACTCCAGGTGATCACTGGTCAGTTACCAGTTGATTTGGCTGTTGAGTGCATGATTGACAAGTGGAGAGTGAAACGGAGCTTCCCCTCGCTTTGGGCTGAACTCCGTATGATCTCACCACAGAACAGAAACTTGCCGCCATCGGCGAATGGGCACTAGAGAAATGGCAAGTAGATGGGAATCCTCGTCAAAGGGACGCGGATACGTATGAGTTCTTCCCCCAACATCCGTGAACGTCTTTCTAGAAAATGGGTTGAGCCAGTCCACTGGGCGAGCCAGTTCCTCACGGGACGTGGTGACTTCAATGCACTGCTCCACTTCTTTTCTCTGAAAGACTCTCCATTATGCACGCCTTGCGCCTCCAGTGCGGAGGAAACAAGAAACCATGCTGCTCCACTGTAGTTTCTACAACAGTGAGCTACGGTTGTTGAGAGGGCAAACGAACTTAGCAGCTTTGACTGTTACAAAGGGAAGCCTATAACCATTTTGCAAAGTTCGCAAAGAAGGTAATGGCTAAGAAACGTGGTTATAGTTGATCAGTCCTTTGAAACTTGCCACCCAAGTAAACAGTAAGATCAGGTAGGGAACCAGATTAAGAACTACTCCCAGATGGTACATGGATTCCTCAGGTGGTCACCTCACCGCTGGTAACACACGGGCAACAGCTCTCTACGGTGAGACTGGCTAACGACCACATACCTGCCGTACCTCCACAGGTCTGAGTTCGGTGGATGCTGCAGGGGCCGGCCTCTTGCATATTAGCGAAACCGCAACTTCTATGACTGATATAACCCTCGTCGAGGGTTTAGGTACAGTCATGAAATAAAGAAACAGATCTCTTAGCCTCATTGCACTCACTCCTAAGGTGAAAAGAGGCGGAGGCTAGTCGGCACCGCTGAGGAAAGTGGTAGGCGGCCTAACAGCCTGGGAGGTCCTCCCCTCAGGCAATGTTAGAACGCCGAGGCAAACCAGAAGGCCGCCCACGTGGGAGACCACTTAGCAACTGGTAGCACGGGCTGTTAGAGCCCCGCTGATCTCCCGAAAAGGGGGGCCCACTAGCAGAATGAGGAAGGACTCGTGCTGGTCTGGTTCACTAAGTGCTGGAAGGTGGGCTCCAACAGCCGTTTACGGCCTAGGGGTTGCTTTCCCTCGTCTACGACGTGGGGATGGGTTAAGAGCCCCCTGGCTGGCAGAACTCGGACCGAAAGGTCGGCAGTAGAATCTCTCGAACATGCTCCTGGGCTTCCAAGAAACGGGTTAGTTGACCAGAGAGGAAATATATTATCTTCTTTCTAAACGTAGGCTTCAGCACGACTCAGTGAAAGACCAAACGAGAGGAAATGATGAAGAAAGGTGGGGGATTTGTTTCTCAACTTGTACGATCCTCTTCCACTTGCACCAAATGAGGGTGCACTGACTAACAACCCGAAGAAATTAAGGCCTTCACTGTCTTCATTTATTTATTTTGGTCTGTCCTCAAACAAGCGTTTGTTTCACATTGCTCTTTGCCCGATATAATTTTGTTATGTGAGCTCAATTTTCGAGAAGCCACCAACATCAGCAAACCTTGCAGCGACCACAAGTTGTGAAGCTGCATTTGTTGGAATTAATGGAGAGGGGATTTTCATGCTCAATCGTTGGGTGCCACTTGTGTGAGTAAGCTGAGAGTTCACTTTTTTCTCATTTGAGTGGTTTGCCGAGTTATGATTACGTCCAACGAATTTTTCATTATCTGACTGCCAACAGAAGTTTCAAATTGGAAGCAACCTACTTGGAGATCATATCAGGAAATTTTATGGCTGTTTTTCTTGTTTTATTCATTTAAAAAAAATACATTCTACGTTTTATTTTTCTCTCACAAATGCTGTTATGCATTTTCCCCAGTTCATTTCTCGTGCTACCTCTAGACTCACTCCAACCACCCATTGGCTGGACTCATCACGGGTGTGATGGAGACCATCTCGTTGTCTTCAGTGTTCCTTGTCTCAGTCAAATGAGCAAACTTGCGTCGATACAAACTTCAGTGACTAGTCCTGTCTCTGGTTTCGGTTGTAGCATGAACCGCTTTTAGGGAATATCAAAACCGTAGGCAATCTATTTTTGTTTTCCTAAGGAAATCTTGGCGAAAAAAACTGATGTTCAATGTTCAATTATCATTGTTCTCTTTTCAGGGATTTCATAGAGCGATGCAACCAGTATGAAATCTGTTCTGTGGTTCTTCCACCTCAATTGGATCTTGAGTGCAAGGAACCTTTAGATTTAGACGCTCCTTGCAGACCTTTCGATTTGGCCAGCGCTGCCAGAAATCGAGCTCAAAAAATAGCCAGGTGAAATTGTCTAGCCAAAACATTAAAAACCTACAAATTAACTTTGTCACACTAGCTAACAATTTTGAGTTGTAGGTATCGCGAAGAAAAAGCTCTGGAAGAAGAAGTTCACCAACTTTCTAAAGCAGTGAAAGAGCCAACGGTTGATGAAGAAGTCAAACGTGATTTTTATACAAAGCTGATCAAAACGTTTGTGAACAAAGCCGAGGAAGAATTGGACGCTTTACAGTCTGAAGCCCGAATTCTAGCTCATATGAAAGCTGTTCAGAAAGTGAGCGATTATAAGGAAAATAGCTAATTTTTACTTTCCGCTACCCGAAGAGAAAGGAAAGTATAGTAATCGTGTCAAAACAAAATTTGGGTTTTTTCCTGATCTTTACGTTTTGAGGCCTACTGAGTCCAAAACCTCTATTTTCGACGCATGGTCCAATATGTGTGTCTGTAGTTCGATTTATGGGAGAACGGCTGAACCTATTGAGGGGGTTCTTTTTTCGTTTTGTTCGTTATTTTTTGTAGACGCCAAAATAAGGTTATGGTCTATTGGGAAGGGGGACGAAAATGTACCAAAAACTCGGGGTTTTCGCATTTTTCTCAAAAACGGCTTCAACGATTTTGATTAAACTTTAAAATTATCTTCTACTAGTCAGTACCTTTCTTCTTTATACATATCTCCATGAAAATACGCTGAACGGAGATATACTTGTAGGCCTATGAAGCAAAAATAGGTTTTTTACGCTTTTTGGCAAAACGACTAACGATTTTCACCAAACTCACAGGATGTTTTCGAATAGTTAATAGCTACATATTGTTCTCAATAAAAGTTCCTCTGATGGTCCATTGCACAGAGATAAAAATGAAATTTGTCGAAAGTAATGGTTTTTCGAACGTTTCCGTAAATTCCAGGGTAACTGCTTCACCAGATCTTATCAATCTTACAGAGTGTCTCTTAGTCACCCATACTCAAATTTCATTCTCCATAATTATTTCTGTATATATATGTTGAACGGAGATATAAGCCAATTTAACTTAGAAAAGAAGATTTGTCGAATATTAATTTATCGGTATGCCAGTTTTCTCAAAAACAGCTCTAACGATTTCGGTTAAACTTTCGGAGTACTCTCAGCTAACTAGTCCCTACATTTTGTTCTCAATAAATGTTTCTGTAGAAATGCGTTGAATGAAGATAGAGCACCCGCATATGGAGCTTGTGTTCGAACTTACAGTGGTGGCGGAAAGTTGTGTGTTGCTACGCACCACTCGTTACTTTTATCGACCTAAAGTATTAGAAAGAACTGATTGAAAAATAGTTGAACTTTCGTCGGATCTTTACGTTTTGAGGCCTCTCCAAAAAAAAAGGCTTTGGTGTGAGGTCTGTAGTCAAATTCCCATCAGACCAAGGAATTATTAAGTATTCCACAATAAATCCTAACTCAATTCGACCAACTTGATAGTGTGTCTTCTAGCAACCTTTGCCCACATTTTGTCATCTACAACTAGTACTGGTTAATCTGTTGAATTTACATTGGAAAATGAGATTTGCCGAACCTGTCATGATCGTTTTCCATTTTTTTCAAGAACGGTAAACGATTTTGAGGAAATTTAGAGGGTGCCTATCTTAGTTCTACATAAACGTTTAAAATATATGGCGTATCGTCAAATGTAAGTGTACATTTTGGCCAGTACTCAGTTGTGGAGCTGCCCTGGAAGCCAGGCGTTAAGTGGTGGCCCAGGTAGGCACAACCCTGTCTCATGTCATTGCATGTAAGGGCTGGCAGATGTTATTCGAGCAGAAATAGAGAAGAAGGTACATTTGACTGATCGTGGGATGCTCATCAGTACGATTGCCTACTGTGTGAAGGATTCACAAGAAGTTTCATGTGTGGCCCTGTATACCTTCAATTACTGAGCTGATCATAACATTCTTAGCCCCCGTGTGCCCACGATTTCTCACTGTAATTCCATTCATTGATCGGACGAATTAAAGATCGAACCTTAGGCAGCAAGTGCTAATTTTGATGTCACATTTTTCTTTTTTTTCATTCCCAGAACGACACAATGGCAACCTGCGACGATGCAAAGCGAAAGGGTAAACTTTCTACACCTAAACCTCTCAAAGCTGTAATCATTACGAAAGACGCTGTACAAAAGGCAGTTTTTGGCGCTGGTTATCCTGCTTTGCCCACGATGACTGTCGAGGAGTTTTACGAAAAAAGGGTGAAAGACGGAATGTAAGTGAATTATAATGAGTTAAATGGAAATGAGGAAGAGCAGAGTTTTTTTTTACGATCTGATGGTCTTACTTGAACATGGTTCCAACATTTTTTCGTTTTTTAAATCATGACGGTTAAATCCAGGCTCAAGGTGAGCTTACTGTGATTCGAATGAGGGGCATCCCCACCTGTTTGTCTCATCGATGAGCTTCACGATTTTGTTGGGTATTTGTTAGATGATCCTTCATTGCTCTCATCTACCAGTTGCTATTTACTCAGTCAAACACTTGACTGAAGTTGATGAAGACGGTTGCTTCATAATATGAGGACTGTCCTGCGGCACAAGGCCATTTATGGTGGTTACTGCCCTGTTATCTGGGATAGCAAACTAACAGTAAATGGAAGTGGAGTACTGGCACAATCCCAGAGAGCTGCATTCCTGGGGCTCTCAAAGGCCTATAAGATATCATCCATTAAAGCAGTGCAAGTTATCATTGGTCAGTTATTAGTTGACTTGGCCATTGAGTGCATTGTGGACAAGTGGAGAGTGAAAAGGAAGCTTCCCCTGCTCTCATCTTAACTCCATATAGACCTCTCTATTCAACGAAAACTTGCCGCGCTAGATTAATGGGCATTAGGTAAATGGGAATCCTTGTTAAAGGAGCGTTACACCTTTGAATGTCCGTGAAGGTCTTATGAAAAAGTGGATTGAGCCAGACCACTGGTCGAGCCAGTTCCTCACTGGTCAATGTGTGGCTTTCTTTTCTGTCAAGCTGCGCCTCTGTAGTTCTTACAAGTGAGTGACAGTTGTTGGATGAACCACCTTAGACTGCTACTAAGCAAGCTTATAACCATTTCGCCCAGTTTGCAATGAAGGTTATGACAAAGAAACGTAGCCACAATTTATCTCTGCCTTTGAAACTTGCCACCCAAGTAAATAGTTAGATCAGGTTCAGCGTAACAGCGATCGATGGGAGACTGACTTCTGTACCTTCACAGGTCTGGGTTCAGTGGATGCTGAGTGAGTAGCTGGGATCTTGCATGATAGCGAAACTCCAACCTCCATGACATGCAACTCTCTCAGGAGGTTTCAGGAACAGTCATTTTGGTAAGGAAACAGACCTGCCCTGCGATATCCTACATTCATGGATGAATCTGCTGTTGAGACGTTCACCCAAGTATTCAAAAATAGCTTGCCAATAACTGCTAAGAGTGAAATTCTTCAATTATTTTCACGTTGGAGATTGGCTTGTCACTTTTCTTGAATTGAATTAATGGAGTTAGAGGACCATTCATGCAGCATCTGCTCGGCAACCCAAGTTGTGAGGCATTGAGTTCACTGTGAAGGCTTACCCTTCAAACTCTAGTCCATTGTCAGTTTTTTCCTGAAACCTTTTCAGTCGTCCTATAGACCCAGACTTTAACCAAAGGATTGATTCGTGGTTGTTGGCAGCAGAAGATTCCATTGAGGAGTCGTGCTTAGTCTTCTTCCACTCTGATGCTAATGTACACCATTTTCTATTAATTTATTATTTAATGTGGCAATAGTTTCATTAATTTCGACGGAAATTTTTCTTTCTTACTCTTGACAGATTCCCAGATCCGGACAAAGCCGGCCAGTCGCTTCAAGATTTTGCCAACCAGGGAATGAGGAAAGCGGAAGAAGAAGACAAAGAAGCGGCTGAAAGAGAAAGGAAGGTCGAGAAGGATGACGAAGAAGAACTACGAAGGCAACGAGCGATGGATGAATACAAAGACGAACATAAACGAGGGGAAGGCAATCGGTACAACCGCAGCTAAAATCCTGTTGTGGCTTCAAGCCCCCCTTTATTTATTCCTTTTTTTTCGGTATCCATGTTTTTCAGACTGAAACGTTGTAGCTTTTTTTATTGAAGTCGGGGGTTTCCTTTTCCAATCGAGTACTTCAATAAGTATTTATACATCAAGCTAATAAAAATTCAATGTATTATATAAATTTACCTAATGTGCTACTTCACAATCCTTTTCTATACCTGTACTAGATACGATTTTCCATTTGAAGTTGCTAGTTACTATGACATCCTGAGATAGATGTAGAGTTTTGTCTTACTCTTGAGGCCATATAATCCCCCCCCCACCATGTGTTATGACCACAAATGAGGGGAAATGCATGCAGTACTAGGCTCACATCCAGCAGTTGTATGGAGAAAAGGCATGGTAGACTCTGGGCAAAGCAGCAGTGAAACAAAATTACGACCATCCAAAGAAAAGGAGCATTAACCATTTCAATGCAAGCAAACCGACCTGTCGCCTCTCATAGGAACATTCAATGTCTAAAATTCAAACTTGGCGCTTTAGTTTTCGGCATTTCAAGATTAGACGAGTCGACAGTGCAATCTGTCGAGCATTTCTTGAGGCAATTAGAACTGCGAGTATCATTGAATGATTCTTTGTAGGAATCCGTGATTTGATGGCTTGAAAACCCCGTGATGTATAATGACATCATCCACATTGAAAGGATTAAGTGTCCCTCGTTATTGCACTACGCTCAAACCATCGGTGATGGTTGTTTTGAACATCACTTGAAGAAGGTTAATGGGATAAATGCCAGAGTGAAAAAGAGAAACCCCTTTCTGGTTTGTGATGTTTACCGCATTTATCGATCAAAAATTTGCAAAGACGACCTGCATTTGAATTGAAACACTAAGCCAAAACGATGAACGAAGCATCTGATTAAATGGAATCTGATGAAAATAATTAACTAGGTGAACCGAATAGTAGAACCTGTTGTAGGCTGCAGAACCAAATAAAAAACCAGTCACAAATCAGTGACAAGACCAGCGTGATAGATATGACCAAGCTAATTTAACGGTCCTAGCTACGGGTTACAAAGTAGGACAGGGAATCGCTACACTGCCCACTACTGACTAATAACGTCGTATTTAGCGCTAACCATTATAAGAAACGAGTAAAGAGTCCAAGGAAACTCCAGGGCAGACACCAAACATAACGTTGAGCACTTGTTCTTTGTATGACACTGATGAGCCCAGTAGTTTCTGTGAAAGCTCATGGAAGTATAAGACGAGTACCACTAGTGGAGTAAAAGCGGGAGGATGGGGAGAAATACAAGCCTGAATGTAAAACGTTGCAAATTATTGCATTACAGTTTATTAATCTCTTTCGCGTTAACATGACATACTCTCACACCTCAGAGACCACCCCCATGCGAGTCAGCATCTAAAAATACTAGTAGGCGATATCACACATGACTGTACTACAACAGAACAATCGGGACCTGACTAGACAAACTGACGGGTGGTTGGAGTGAAACTGGAGGCAGAGCTGGAAATGAGTACAGGCCTGGGAGAAACTTCCTGTGAATTCTTTCAAGTATTAGAATTTGCCTCACTATATTTACTGCAATTTCGCAGTCTTACACTTCCGAAACACGTCCAGTTCGACTCAGCATCTAAAAATACTAAGGGAAAACACGACGTAATTGCGATAATACTACTAAAATTTGTTACATAATTTTTCAAACCATTTTTTTGCCCATAACAACTATGGGTTTCGTCCAATTGGATTGCCAAGCAGGCTGGCTCAACTAGTTCTCGAATGGAATTTTTATGCAAAAGGAGTGTCTAATTTTGAGGGGTGGTTGTAAAACAGTTTTCCTGACCGAAAACGTAGGTGCATTATTTATTCACAGTGAATAATAAACCAAAACGACTTCATCATTAATTAGAACTAACAAGCTGTTCCAGTATAGAAATTTATCTATAGGTTGTTGAACATACAATTGCTTAGTGCCTCCCTCTTACTGAGTACTTCACAATCAGACAAGATCGGTATATCAGTTTTTTGGAAATTGAAAACATTTTTGGTTCTTAAGAAGTATCTGCTGCTCATACTCATTGCAGGACCATTATTGAGTAATTGGTACACAGAAAATTAATGAGGCTGTAACACGAATTTTTTGAAGGATAGTAATAACTTTTGCAGAGTTATTGGGTAAGAACTGCTAGTAAGCGCAACGGCGCTAGTTGAAATTCAGGAATTTCTGGAGTGAGCCCATGTATCTCATGAGCGTTTTTAAACACTCACCCTTTAGGTATTGGATTGGACTACAATGCCAATTTACTTTAACTTTCTACTAACATTCCAGCGGAGTTTATAAGGAAAATATCTGGTGCGTTGCAACACACAACTTTCCTTAGCTCTACGTCAATTCGCTTTGTAAATAGGTAATCCTATTTAATCGATTCATTTATAACTCAGTTCCTTTGAACTTGGTCAAACAACACTTCACAGCAGCAGGAAGAGGTTGCGCTTACAGTTCCAGAATTTATTGTGCTGCTCGTACTCATTCCAGAACCATTACTGAGCAATTGGTATACAGATAATTAATGAGGCTGTAAATACAAATTTTTTGAAGGAGGATAGTAATCACTTTTTCAGAGTTATTGGGAACTGTTAGAACTGGTATTAAGCGAAACGGCGGTAGTTGAAATTCAGGAATTTCTGGAGGGAGCCCCATGTATCTCATGAGCGTTTTTAAACACTCACCCTATAGGTATTCGATTGGATTACAACACTACTTTTTTTTAACATTCTAGTAACATTCCAGCGGGGTTCAAAAGGAAAAAAAACGCGGCTCTAAAAACCACTCTAAAATCGATTACGTGTCGAAAATTTTGATAATTTATTGTGCTGCTCTCGTCATTTTCCCACAAATGGGAATTTTATGGTATAGTTATCTTATTAAGAGCTATCTATATAAAAAATTTATTCAAAATTGTTAGAGCCGTTTTTGAGAAAAAAAATTTGGTGTTTTGATCACTATGATGACTATATTTCGGTGGATGACTAACTTTCGGTGGATTTTGTTCATACCCTTATTTTGGTAACCCTCATACCCATGGTAACCTGTGGGCGAGATATCAAGTTTGAGCTGTTTTGGTACGGTGGTTTTCTCTAAAAATCGTTCACAGACACACAGACCATTTTCCCAAATAGTGTATTTCGGACTCAGGGGGGTCTGAAACGTAAAGATCTGAAGAGAACTCAAATTTTTTTTTTCAGCCGATTACATAACTTTCCTTTCTACTTTGTAGAGCGAAGGAAAGTAAAAACCGCGCTAAAAACGCTTTTCGTCGAAAATTTTGATAATTTATTGTGCTACTCTCGTCATTTTTCCACGAATGGGAATTTTATGGTAAAATTGCCTTATTGAGAGCTATCAACATAGAAAATGTAATCAAAATCGTTAGAGCCATTTTCGAGAAAAAAAATATTTGGTGTTTTGATCACTATGATAACTATAGTTAACTTTCGGTGGATTTTGTTCATACCCTTATTTTGGCGTGACATGGTAACCTGCAGGCGAGATATCAAGTTTGAGTGGATTTGGTACGGTGGTTCTCTCTAAAAATCGTTCAGAGACACAGAGAGTGACACACTCACAGACCATTTTCCCAAATAGTGTTTTTCGGACTTAGGAGGGTCTGAAACGTTAAGATCTGAAGAGAACTCAAAAACTTTTTTTCAGCCGATTACATAACTTTCCTTTTAACTTTGTATTGCCAAGGAAAGTAATAAATTAATTACCCGAGTTCTCCGACATTCATCACAAATCGAAGCGAGTTAAATCGTTTCCTAATGATCCTTCATTTTCACTAGCTCGATTCCTTAGTGATTGTCAAATCAAATTTAATTATTACTTAATTTTGCAACAAATTATGCCACTTTCGCAAAATATGTGATCAGTTGTCACGAGAGTTCTCTGTCGTTCAACGGTTTGAAATAAGTTTAATGACTTACCTAACAATCCTCCAATTTTCATAAAATTTCCTTGCAGCTTCTGAATGTTTTCACCCCAATTTTGTTTACAACTTATTACTTTCCTACGACGAAGAAAGAATGCTGAGTAACCAGCCCTACAGTTCAAGGGGGTAGCGAGGGTTTATGGGCCCTTCACTTCACCCTTGACTTCAGGGAAGGAAAGTGCCCACATCATTCCTCGAGCGTATTACCCCTGTATACTGTTCATTTATTATTAAACTGACTATAATATGTGCGAGGAGGCCACCACAGTTTTAAGGACACACTATTTAGAGAAATGGTCTGTTGAACAAAAAAATAAAGGTGTGAGCAAAATGACGAGGGCAGCAGAATGAATTACCTAACATTTCGACGAAAATAGATTTTAGCGCAGTTTTTCCCTCATATATTCCGCTCTAAACTTCAAAAACATTTAGGTAGTAATTCAATTAAGTACGTATTCGACACACGTTTAATAATGCTACTCCAGAAATTCTTGAATTTCAACCACTGCCATGTCTCTCACTTTTTACTTGATACTTCTAGAACAGTTAATAGTATCCTTTTTAAGAAAAATCGTGTTTACACTCATTAATTCTATGTGTATCAATTACTCAATAACGGCTGTGGCATGAGTCGGAGCACCACAATAAAAGTTGGAACTTTAAGCGATACCACTTTCAATCTACGTGGTCACAACGTTCATCACATTGTTTTACCAAGTGAAAAATAAAGTTAACTAGTAGCAAGTCATGAGGAAAACCATGAATGTACCTAAAGCTAAGGGAATTGGGTGACGTGCCATACTATTCTTATTCTATATTTCATTCAGTCAACCCTCCACGAATATGCTGAGTTCAAATCGTGTTTGCAAATGACGATAAGAGGTGAATGGCTCTTTTGGTTACTACTCAGGAAGAAGAATCGTGTGAACCCGCACAAAAGGCTGCTCACAAGCGCGAAATAAATAGGCAAATAAAAAATGCACACACCCACAATAAATCCACGCGCTAACGAGCAGCGCACCTTCAAGCGTCTGCAGACAGCAGTGCTGCATCCAGTGTCATTCAGAGGGGATAAAAGAAATAAAACCACACCATAGATAAATCCAACACTTGTAATTGTAGTTTTCATATTTACATGATAAAATAGGGTCTTTGCATTCTATGTCAAGATTGAGCCGAATCTTGTAAACATCATAATTAAAATAAAGTAAATTAAAGAAAACAATATTAGTACCTATTATAGCTTCCTCCGCCTCCTCGAGGCTTGAAATTACCAGAGAAATCTCTTTTGAAACCGCCTCCTCCCCGACCACCATAACCGCCCCCTCCTCCACCACCACGTCCTCCAAACCCGCCTCCACGGCCCCCGCCACCGAAGCCGCCTCCCCGACCCCCACGTCCACCGCCACCTCGGCCTCCTCCACGCCCGCCACCGCCACCTCTTCCTCGACCTCGTCCACCTCCTCCGCCTCTAGGTTTAGGAGCTCCTGGCAGGAATCTCTCAATTGGTAACATCTTAGCAGGATCCACATACACCTGTAAACAAAACGTTCATAAAACAGGATGGTAAAACAAAGGAGAACGAACTAACTATTGAACTAAATTTTATGTCGCAAAAGTTAAAGAGACAATTTTATTTTGCTTTAATACAATCTTTGATCATTTATGGAATTGTGGGTTGGGGTAGTGCACATAAAAATACAATTCAACAGATTATAATCACTCAAAAAATTAAAATCTCCTTAAAAACCTAGAAAAATATTTGAAATAATGAAAGTGGAAAACTTGATTGAAAAGACCACGATAATTTACACGCATAAAATGTTTATCCATGGGAAGATAAAAAGAGTTCTCTCTCAAACGAGAAGTGGTGAAAAAATTACATTAATAGCGCCGCGTGTAAATACTGCTTCCGCTCAGAGGTTTTATTTATCCAGTGGGGTCTGCTTATATAATAAACTACCTGAAGAATTTATATCAACAAAGGTGACAGTAGATAAGTTACAAAATAAACTAAAGGACTATTACTTTCAGTGTTGATAATTTATGCCATATGCTATTTATACTATAAAGTACAATTAATTTATAAGCTATTTACACTATAATTTGTATTTAATTTTGTTAATACAATAAGGATATTGACCCGAAGGTACTCCGCAGCCCAGCGCGGGTATTAGCCAAAGGGCTGCGTAGCATAATGATCATTTAATGTTATACATTTGTAAATAAGGATTATTCAATAAATGTATTTAAAAAAAACAACAAAAAAACTCATCCTCATTTTCATCATCTCTTTTCACAAAATCCTGAAACAAAATTTGATTTTGTTTCGGTTCTGTTTACATGATACTTTCTAATGAGAACATTGAAAAATGTTTTCTTAAGAAAGTAGCAAGGCACTGCAGTCAGCTAAATTTTGTTGCTGATCTTCACGTTTCAAAAACCTTCTTATACATGGTTTAAGAGTATGTATCATTTCCACAATCACGATTGAAAGACAATGACTAAACGAAATCAACACTAAAACGATATTTAGCCTGCAGATCAACACAGGACAAGCAAAATCAGCCTACAACTAGCTATAGTTATTTCATTACACAATAGTACAACATCACAATTGTTTCGCAGATGGATTCAGCACTCTATGATTTTCTGGACAGCGAAAACAGCAATGAGAAAATTTCTTCAGTCTGCTAATACACCTGGGGCGCATTGTGGCTGACTTAGGCCATTTTACTTAAACGAATGACATCTCTGTTACCCATTAAAGGGGCAACTGGAGTAATACCACCACAAGAGAAGGAGGTGACCTAAGGAGGTGGCAAGGCGAGTGAGACACAGCACAAAAGGGGGCCGTGGAGCAGGCATCTGATTCCAGCACATGGTTCGGGCAGCACCACAGTGAGGTTTTCACAGGTCATTTAGTGGGTACATGCACCGAATTGGTAAGGCTGTAATCTCAAACTTCAGGGTGGATGATACTTCCCATGCCACCTCCACCTTCTTGCGCCATATGAGGGCAGGCTGGCAGTCCACTATCTCCCAAACACACCTCTAATGGCAGTCATCAAGGCATTACGTTGTCCAGGAATTGCAATAGCTGTATTTTATCTTATAGTACCGTTATTGTCATTTTGCAGTAACTTCCTGAGTGTTGGTAGTCGATTTTGTGACTATCATGCCGCTTAATTAATGTTTAACAACGAAAAGGTTGTTGAGTTATTCCCGCAAAAAAGCTGGCAGGTATCTCTAGGCTGATGTAAATGTGCTCAACAGTGCTGAGTTTCTGCTTAAACTGGGGCCTCTACATCACTGGCATGTAGCATCGATAGCTGAAGCCCTTTAAAACGTCTACACACTGAGAGGTGCTCACAGTCATCATTGCATTTCACAGCCGTAAACCAACATGAGATCTAGTCTTAGTACCAATACCTGTGCAACTTGTGGTCCTGTGTAATGCTGAGTGTTCTGATGCACACATATCAGAACATAATTTAAAGATCTGTCAACGCACTATCCTTCATCACATACGCCTCTGGAACTATGTTGACTGGTGTAGAATTTAGTTGAGGATTTTTTCGAAGGTTATCCCAAATGTAGAATATTTCTGCTCCTCAGTTAGCCTAATGGGCTCCATATTTACAACAGTAAACGTTGAACCTCAAACATAAATTGTAATGACCACTTACCTGATCGTTAATTCTAAAACTGGACGCTTTTATATCTTCAGTCGGCCTAATGGAAACAAAATAATCCTTCACTGGACCGAATATCTCATCGATTTTTCCAATTTTGTTGATCTCTTTTGTGTAAACGGCGGCGTTGAAGTAGGGCACTTTGTCATTAAGGTCTACTTTGACGACCATATCGTCCTCGCATGAATGCATGAAGTGCCCTAGTGGAATAACCTGCAGAACAATCAAGCAACATCATGAAAATGCCAAGAAGTGGTGATAGCTTCCACAAATTCACAATACCAGGTAGCCAAGATATACTAAACTTCGCAAGTAACTCTTAGAATGATTAAGGAAAATACAAACATCATCTCTGTACACACTCAAAAGACATTGGCACTAGTCAAATTCGTGTGTGTGTGTACTGTTACACAAAGTTTTAACTAATTCTGCAGCACACAACTCATCCTTCAATGTTCATCCCTAAGAAAAGTTCCTGATGGTTGTACAACTAAAAATGAAATGCAGCGTACCCTTTCTGGAGGACCTTCATCGAAACCTCTGCCGCCTCCTCGACCTCGTCCACCTCCGCCACGCCCTCTGAAACCACCTCCGCCTGAAATAAGTGGTCGCTTTGAAACATTGCATGGATAAGCGTTTGTTCATCATGGAACCATATTACCTATACAATATTAAGATAAAATGACATTGTTGACAATTTGCCAAACGTTTGCGAGAAAGAAGAAAGAGGCTGTCGTGAAAACACGAATGGACAGCACACAAAAATTCATTGAGATTCGACGGTAATTATTACTTCAAGATACAGAATTCAACGTACCTCCTCTACCACGAAATGACATTGGATGTACACGAACGGCCGGCGACTTTTTTCAAGAAATATCTATTTCGTCCTGCAAAACATCAGTGAAATAGCCGATAAATGGAGAAATCTGGGCACTAGAGAGCATATTAAGAAGTAAACAAATATAACCATGCTTAAAGCTGACCACGCAGAATGAACCCGGTGTTTGAAAATAGAAACGTAACCAGATCTACTCTAAACGCAAGATACGGTTATTACGAAAAAACTGCAATACTTACTGCTTATTAGGCAGATAGCAAAACTAGAAGATTTAATAAAATAACTAAAACAATCGAAAATCTAACTACAGTAAACAAATGGACACACGTGTAGCGTTTGTAGCGGAGCGGACCTTTCAAGTGAACCTGAGCAAAAGGAACGGATGGGAAAAGAACCGACGTTCTTTAAGAACGGGCGTTTGCAACCTCCAGCCGTTCTCAGAATAAGTTCTCACTTTCTATTCTTTCCGACTCTTGCTAATCTTCGCGTTCAAATCATTCCCCATTCCTTTCACAAGAGCTTATTTACTGAATATTTTATAAGGAATACCTTCGATTTCAATTATGTGGACTAAACATTACATACAGGTTCACGACTCATTTATTACCATGAAAATTGTTCCTAAAGAATTGGTGGCTATGATAAACAAGAGGAAATGAACTCATGAAACGAGCAGTGAGCGGGTTGAAAAGAAAAGAATCAAAGCACTAAACTAGCGAGAAAAGACTGAACTGAACCGATTTCGTTTGAGCAGCTTTGAGTTTTCCATCTCCGCGGATTTTTGAGATTCCCGCTGAAAGGTTCGCCCTTCTAAATTTTGAACGCTACAACCGAGCTCAACGATTGTTACATTGACAAACTGGATTATTTATTTTTAATGTATTCTTCTGTGTATTCTTCTTATTCAGTATCAATAAGAGAGAATGAGAAAATGATCCCTTCTCTTTACATATCGTTTATACGCAAATGGTGAGGTATACAAATTGTATACCTCACGACACGAGAAATCCGAAAAATGTTCATGGGTACTACCCAGAGTCATGTTAATAATAATTGGATGAAGAAATCACGTTTGTACAACCTTTTCATTTTCTTTATAACTGATTATTCTTTAAAATAAGCTAAGTGTATGTTGTGGTCCTAATAGCAGCTTCCTTCCTTAAATTTAGGGGAAAGCTGCAGTACAAGAAAATGAGAGACATGAATTTTCTCATAATTTAGCATAAATAAAATAGTTAAGGTTACCTTGCCGTGTGTACAATTTACCGTGAACTTACAAGTTCAACAGGAAGAAGCAACATTTCAAAGATGATAGTGTTGTTGATTTCATTTAATCTTTTGTTATCAGTTTGATTGCAATTTGCTGTCAGTTTTCAAGTGCGGTTTATTACGGGATTTTGAGTAGAATGAAGATCTTGGGGACATAATGAAAGTATGGAACTGTTAGTGTTCAACGAGAAAGCAATAAGTTCAACACTTGTCGTAAGACGTCTATTAGAATTGCAGTTGGGGTTTTACGTTTTATTATGGCAAGAAGTGAGAAGTTGTTTCGTCGTAGCACATAAAATATTACTATGGGTTTGTTAAGAATGGCTTGCCAGTACTACGGTTTGTTCTTCAGTTTCGCTTTGGGTTTACTGGCCAACTTTTGCTTTCAGCAGTGGTCGCCTCAATGCTCTCTCACCGATTTCGTTCCAGAGCCCACTGCTATTTCGCCGAACGAAGGGCTGCAGCCCAAATTAAATCTCGCTGGTAAACCCCAGAAGCCCAAAAAGGTGCCCAAGACTTTGGTTCGGCCCAGGTATTACTCGACGGAGCTTGGGATTCGCGAAAAATTGTTCATGGGCGTGATGACCACTGAACGCTCCGTGAGGAGTTTAGCGGTTGCCGTCAACAAAACTTCGTTTAATTACGTCGACAAGTTAATGTTTTTCATGGACGCCGCAGGAGCTGAAAAGGCTCAAGTCATCAACCTCAAATTACCGGGAATCGTTGGTTTCGTTGATTCCCGCGAGTTGCTCAAGCCTTTTCACACGCTCAAGTATTTGACTGATAACTTTTTGGAAGAGTACGATTTTTTCTTCCTGACGAAAGATACGACTTACGTCAACCCGCATTTACTGAGAGACGTCGCGAAGGCGGCCAGCGTTTCTGAAGACGTTCACGCAGGTTTTTTGCCTGGCCACGACTCATCACTTTACTGTTCGCTCGGTAAATGAATTTTCTCCTGAAGAACTAATTTATACCTTAATTTTTAGAGTTGGAAGTTGAGGACTATGGTTTCACTGTGGTGCTGCTCATCGATTCCAATATCTCTCCCTGGACTTGTGGTATTCTTAATAAAAACAGGGGAGTGGTCTATTGGAATTACTGTAGTAGTGACCAAGAAGACATATTCCACAGGCTTTCTCATAGTATCCCCGTTGTTACAATCGCTGTTAGCCAATGTTCAACACACTGCGCACAGAGATAACCACTGGATGGAGCGTTGCAGGACCAATCATAGTGGGTCCAGTGCACACTTGAGAACCCATGGTCTATCTAGCGCTCATCCCTTAGCCCACCAGCCTATAGAGCAAAACTCTCTACTCTCAAACCTCCATTCTTGAATAAACCCAATCAACCTGAAGCTTATAAGTTAGCACACCCCTACCTCAATATTCCTGAGTGGCTGTTCTCTGCTTTCCTTAGCCCTACGAAGTAGGAGGGGAAGTTATTCGAACACTTGAAAACAATTTTTTGAGTTTCCTTCTGTCAACTATTTGATACATTTGTCTGTGTGTGAACAGAATTTATAGAAAACAGCTGAACCAATTCAGCTCAAATCTGGTATTCAGTCTGAAGATCAACATGGAACGTCAAAATAAGTTTATCAACAAAATCAATCCATAACTAGCTAAAGTTATCACTGTGATCAAAACACGAAATATTTATTTCTCAAATAAGACTATAACGATTTCGCATGTATTTTTCGAGTGTCAATAGTTTCAACCTAGGAAACGGCGAGGTGAAGTTTTCGTTAGTGGGAAAATGATGAGAGCTCTGCAATAAATGATTTAATGTTCCGAGAATAATTGATTTTAGTGCGTTGTTCCCTAATAAATCCCGCTCTAGTGGTGGTGGTGTCTTCACTTATCGTGTTGGTAGTCCAATAATTCATTCTCACTTTGGAATTTTAATAAGTTATAAAATAAATAACAACAACCCAAGAAATTCTGGATTTCAACTGTCGTTTCTTTGACCAACTTTTTCTAAGTTGCTTTCCTTACGAGTCCAGAATGGTGAGCAGGAGCTTTCCTCAAAAAAATATGTTGACAGCGTACCATAAATTCCAGAGTTGACAGAACCAGAGTAAATGTGGCAGAGGTTGGTATAACCAAATCAACCTAAAATTCCAAAAAGTTACGCACTTTCTAGAATATCGAATTTTAAGTAAAGTTCTACTAACTTCGTACAAACTGAGTGAAAAGCAGATTATTTGTTAAGCATTAAAATTGTTGAATGTAACCCTAGCTGAGAGAAGTTGTATGATGCGTCACGCTAGATATTTTTCATGTTTTTGCCAAGCTAAGAGAGAAGCATCTCCTTTCAGGGCCAGTTTATCAATTCTCCAGTTAAAACGTCGAATTGTCAACCGTTGGTTATGCGAGAATTATTGGAAGATTTACCTTATTCGACCTTTATTCGGCCCTGCAAGTTACATTGATAAACCGGCCGCTAGTGTCATAGACAGATTGGCTGGAGTGCTGTTACTGAACACAATTGAGGAGATTAGGTGCTGCGATCACAATGAAACCGTAGTCTTTGTATTATATTTCAACAAGAAGTACACTGAACTTGGTTGCTTATTTTTTATTGATAATTTGAAAGGTTGAGCTCGTTAGAGCTACTTTAGAAAAAAATGTGGAAAGCCCTAGTGCTTCACACGCCTCCCCTGAACGACGGAAGTTGCTTGTAACCCTAATAAAATTAAGAAACAATCAAAATACGCTGCAAATTATTACACAATGGTTTATTATTCTTTTGTTAAGCGTAATTGCGCAGCTTGACACGGTATCAAATCTCTGAGTTCCATCCTATTCGATTCAGCGTCAAAAAATCCTAGTGAACGACACCACAATCATGACTGCTACAAGGAACAGCGAAAATTGACATTTTCTGAGTGAAGGCTGGTTGGAGGGTCAGGAGGCAGGGCGGGAAATAAGTGGTTGGGGGTTGTAAAAACATTTTCCTGACTAAAAATGCTAAAAACAGGAGTGTTATTCAGAATGACAAATAAACTAAAAGAACTCAGGGATATTTGGAATGAGCGTAGGTTGGGTAGAAACGTCATTGTCTTAGGCCCAACCTGACATGAACGTGCCCCCTGGTTATTGCTGTGTTGAGATGAGCCTACTTTGATATTGGAGTGTGTTGGCCTCGTCTGGTTACAGTATTGGCTCAAAAGTCCTATAAAGAACCCCTGTTACTGTCAATTTTCTGCTGCAATGTGTTCCATTAGTTACTTTGATGTGTTGTCTGAGCTCTTCCAAGTTTTTTGTAAAAGCATCTCACGTAGTCCCCGTTTGCTTCAATTAGTTTTAAGTCCTTGAAAATTGTACATCTGGCCTTCTTGAAATAGTGAACTATACGAAGGCTAAAATTAGTCTGTAGTACAAGTGATAAACCTAACAGTCACGAGTGTGCAATGTTTTTGTGTTGCCAGATTCTGGAATCCTCCTCAGTAACTCAGTAGTTAAAAAAATGAAGACCTTGCTGGATTGGTGTGTCAAAAATGCTTTTTCTGACTCTGACGACGATAACCTAGGAAGGTGTATACTTCACTCTTCACAACTCCCTTGCAAAAATATGACTCTGCAGGTGAGCGTTAGTCTAGTAGTATACAGTTGTCTTATCAGTTGTACGATCATTTGAAACTATTCGCTATTTTAACGTTTTTAGGGCGTCGCTCTTGAAACTGTCAGGGTTGATGGTTCGAAGGAGTACGATTGGAGCGTTCAGAAGAAGAACACAGTGTTTTCTTACTTTCCTCTCAATGACAAAAAAACAATGTACAAACTTCACATGCTGCAATCAAAGGTTTGACTATGAAGGAAAGAATTGTTTGCCCTTATTTATTTCAGCACAGTTAGGAAGAGCATACTGAGGACCAGTAGCGACGAATCTTGTTACATTTCAAATAACAACACCCCCACTGCAAGTGGCACTGAGCGTCAGAGGCTCTACCTGGGAATATAAGTAACTCCTGTAACTGTCACTGCCAGCGTAGGAGAGAAAGTAATCGTTTCCTCATGGCCTGCTCTCACTTCCTGCACTTCCACTCATCAGTTGGACTCGTAGCCTCATGTCAATTGCCTAGCATCGCCTGGAAAATGTCAATTTTCGTCGTTCTGTTGTAATTAGGTCATGTTTCGTGTGTTTACTAGTAGTTTTCGACGTTGATTGAATATTCTAGGTCCGAGTCATGCTGTGGTAGAGAATAATAAACAATTATGCTATAATCTGCAGCGTTTTGACATAAATTTTGTTACAGAAAATGCTTCAATCTCTTAGTAAAGAACTAATCCATTTGGAAAGCGAAATTGACACTCAAGAATTATCTTGGCCTCCTGGATCTTACCCTTCGAAAATACCAGCGACCCGTTTCGACATTATACCTTGGCAGTATTTTGACATGGAAAACATTTATATGCAGACAGAGTATCTTGTCGTTCAACCGTTGTCTGGTGCTGATAAAGAAGACACTTTGGTGACTACAATTTAAACTTACTTTATTGTTACCAGTTCTTCGCATTTGTACAAACAGCTAATATTTTCTGCGGTTTTAGGATATAATACAGAGGACTGTCAAGTGGGCAAGCCTACATTATCCGGAGCTTGTTTACCAAAAACTCATCAATGGATATAGAAAATTTGACCCATCGAGAGGGATGGACTACATTTTGGATCTGGCGTTTTTAGATCAATCTGGGGAAAGCATTAAGAAAAGGTTAGTTTTAATATACTTCCACGAAGAAATGTTTCCTTTTCTTTGAAATCATGGCATTGGCCTAAATAATATGCACATTTTAACTTGGTTTTAACATGGTAGTTTTTTAATAAGTTTATTACAATAAATCAAGAACTTTACAGTGAATTGAACAGCGAAGTGCGATGCTAGTTGTTGTACTTTAACTGTTAGTGTCCTTCAGCATCTGTTTCACAACTTGTGAGGAATGTCAGTATTCGTCTAATGCAAGGTCTTATCTGAGAAAAGGCCTCTGAGCGTGTGTAGCATGAGGGTACTAGTTAAGGTGAAGGAAAATTTTGCTTAAAATCGTTTAGACCAGACAAAGTGAACACTAAGGTAAAATATGAAATGACTTCCATTGGTCTCATTAAAGTGAGATTTAGAAGACCTCAATCACCCAAAATGATGAGAGTCAGGAAAGAAAATGACTGTAATTTAAAAAGTTTAGCTGTAGCGAGCCCGTCACTTTCGCGAGGCAAAATCCACGATATCCTACTTCGGTAAGAACTTAGTTTTATTCCGACTTATTTGCCTACGTGGCAGGTGGGTGCACGGAAACTGTCGACTCTATCGTGGTGAGATACTGCTGAGTCTACCACAATACACCAAACATCAGGCAAACATTAGTAGAACAGTGGAAAATTGTCGGAATGTGGCTGGTTCAGAAGACAGTGTAATAACTCGAGGAGCAAGACTGAGCCGCTGGTCTTATCTGATTTAGACCATTGAAGCCAATCTCACTCGGGCGAGAGAAAGAAAACAAAAACACCTGCTCGTTGTATCATCTGTTGTGAACAGTTCATATTACTTTCTTCTTCCCAAATGGCAAAGAAAGTGTTGTAATCGACCAAAGATAGTAGTCGGTGTGTGCATTGTCAACTATGTGGGAGAATGGATGGTTAAATCGAGCTAGCCTCTTTTTTGTGTAGTTTAAGGGACGAAAAATAGGTTATCTGTACTTTCCATTAATTTTGAAGGGTGTGGGGTGGTTTACTAAATGTCGGCCTTCTTCGACGTCAGCGGCGCTTTTGATTCGGTGTGGTGGCCAGCGGTCTTGTGCTCGACAGACGCATCGATCGGACATGGTGTCCAACGAGCGACTATTAATGTCACCTCGGGCTGTCCCCAAGGTGCAGTTCTGTCCACCATCCTATGGGCAGTATTATTGGACCCCCTGCTTCGCCTCCTCCAAACCAATGGTTACACACCCGTGGCCTTCGTGGATGACATCACGGTCGTGGTAGAGGCGGAGCACCCAAGCCTCATCAGGCTCCACCTGCAGCAGGTGACACGGCTCATTCTAAGCTGGTGCCACCACCGTACGCGCCTCCAAAACACAGCTGGTGGTCTTGCGCTCACCCCCCCCCCCTGAACCTTGTATTGGACCAAGCAGTACTCGAGTCCTACATCAAAAGGGGCAGTATGGACAATTACCACGGGCCACTTGAGTCACTGCTCCCTACCCTTAGGGTGGAAGGGTCGAGCGACCTGCGACTCAAAATTGCACAGGAGGCAACAATGGAAAGGTGGCAGGCGTGGTGGAACATGGGTCCTACAGCACGGCATACTCTCCTCCATCAAAGGGAGACTTCGGATGAAATGGTGGCGACCGACCTTTGCGGAAGTGTAGCTGCTGTCGAGCCACGGAGCTTTCAACGAGCGGCTGCACTTCTTCAGGCGCCGCACCTTCGATGGCTGCCCCTGTGGGGAGGCCGTGGAGGGCGCCTCTCATGTCCTCTTTGCCTGTCGGCTCTATGAGGACGCCCGAACTCGCGCCTGTCTTGCTCCAGTTGAGGATGCGCCCGAGCTCCTCTCCGGGAGAGCCGCCATCCGCCAATTCGCTCAGGCGTGGGCTAACCGGCGGAGGGGTCTGGAGACGTGGAGTCCTGATGTGGTGGAGACTGCAAGAGGTGCCTCATAACTAACACAAAGCTGCTGCTGCGTCTCCATCGTGGGGGATTGGGGAACCCTCCCCCCCTGATATTGAGCCATGAGCCCCATGCCCGCTCTCCCCCTACGATACACAACGAGCCGGCGGGTCTGACTATAAGGCCTGGCTTGTTTCCCCATCTGGTTTACTAAATGTAGGTTTTTTTCATTTTCTTGAAAACGGCTGCAACGATTGATTGTTGAACTCTCACAGGCTATCTTTAACTGGCCAATACTTGACCTATTCTTCTCCATAAATGCACCTTAGACGCAAGTAAAACCCAACATTTACTAAAAAGTTATGTAACGCGTTGCACCTCGTATTTGGAGTGAAACAATTTTAAATGTATTTTATACTCGAATTTCTGTCTACAGTTTTCAAGTCTGTAAAGAGCTTGGTCAAGTCGAAATGCTCCCGATGCCATATGTAACCGAAACTGGAAGAGTTCACATTTTAGTGCCAGTATTTTCCACCGATTTCGAAGCCGTGAATAGTTTTATGACTAGTTATTCCCAATCGTGCTCCCAAGTGGATCTTACTTTTCTAATTCTGGTGAGTTAACGATTCAATACCCTTCGCTTATGTTCGTAGTTTTGTGTCTTCACTTACTTCTGGACAAAACTTTGCTTTTAGATTCTGCTCTACGAGCCTGACGCTCCTGGAAAGGGACACTCTGGTGATGTTTTCAAAAATGTAAAGGATCGAGCTCTCGAGCTAAGCGCTAAGAAAATGAGGGATTGCAAGATCACGTGGATTTCAATTCGTGTAAGTTCATTTATTTATTTGATTTTATTACACGAAGGGGCAAACCCAATAAAATATAAAGGTAACTAAGAGAAGAGTTTCGCATGTTTTAGACGTGATTAGGTCCAAGTCTGGGATGGCTGATTTAAAAGCATTAAAAAAACGGGCAAAGAATTTTTTGGTTAGCAGTGGCCGGTTGTAGAGATAATTAGTAGGCAAAAAGCATGGAGAGCACAGGAGTTTGGAATGTGTTTGCAACGGAGATCAGGCAATGTTGATTGACAGCAAATACGTTCAGTGATAGGAGGACACCAGGGTGACCAGCGATTCATTTTAGTAGAGTGTGCCTGTTTGGATCTTTGGAGCCCCCTGAATATATCTTTAGGAGTTTTATCTGAAGAGACTGAAAACACTGTGGACGGAGAGGGGGGAGCAGACTGATTTGCAACGACAGCCAAGTTAAACATGACAGAGGTCCATCATCACGACGAGTGCTAAAGTGAAGAGTACGTGTGTAACAGCAATATCAGGTTCGGTGGCCACAACTTTACCAGCGTCCTGAGGCTCAGGATGGTCAAAGACAAATATTACTGACCTGTTGACTCTCTAACTCAGCGAAGCTGATCTCTTGGTCATCATTGTTGTGGTACAGGGTACGTTTTAAGCTGACTGACGCCCGCCTGTAATTGCTCGACCGTAGCTGACAAGACATCATATTTAGCTACGCAAGAATCTACCATCCATACCTTGAGTGGTAGGGTTCAAGGGGAGTTGTTCAAAGGGAACTTCTATATTTGATGAGTCGCTTGACACACAGGGTTGGCCCACTCTGGTTCATCACAGAAGATAGAACTGGATCCGAGAGAGTTCTTTTGTTGTGCTCTTACATTCCAAGCACCTCCAGTCCCCTCGTACAACTCTGTTCATTTTCTTGAACTTTGATTCTGACTGGCCAATGATGGGAACGTTTGCATGACGAGCAAGACAACGAATCTTCAATCAATAAAGGAGAGGTACAAAGGAAGCAGTTCAAAGAAAGAAAATAAAAAAATGATAGCTGGTGCAAACGATTAGGAGCAGGCGCGGGTTGGTCTGTCGACAAAACAAATCAAGCATGGTAGATGCTGCAGGGCGAGCTATGAAATTGAGGATTGAGGCAACTGACTCATTCTGAAGGTGATCGAAGATAAACGAAATCAGCGGGCAGAGTCGGCTCTGATGAGAAGGGGAGAGAAGCACTAAGATTCCAAAAACAAATGGATGACAGGATAAGAGCACACCCGGAGCCAGAACTGAATGGAACTTGAGTTCATTCTGATAGTATTTTACAAACACAACGATGCAATTTCAATTTTGTGCAAGACGTTCTATATTGGTTGCTTTTCAATCTCAATCGCATGTTTTTTCAGGTCCCACGCATTAGAGGTCAAGAAGCTCCTATGGAGGATCACTTGATCTACTTCGCAATGTTGGACTTAGTTTCTAAGAAACTCTCAAGCGACTCTTTAATTTTATTTACTGAGCCCAACGCGGAGCTAAAACCTGACTTCTTGAACAGAGTAAGTCCATTGGTTTGAACTTGAACATGCGACAGTGGACCTTAATCTGAGGAAACTTTGGTTTAGGAAAAAGAGTTCAAAAAGAAGAGTTCAGAAAAAAAATTCACAAATAACATTCGCTAATGCTAAGGCTCACATTGAAGACGTTCGAGTAAAGTGGTTGTATCTAAAGTGTGGTCAATCAAATAAGGCGAGCACCTTTGAACATCTTAGTTGAGTGATCTGGGAGAAAGGTAATAATGTACAAACCTAATATTACGAACGTGAAACCCCCTCAGTTTTGGTCTCCTACTTCCTGTTCCCGTGAATGGAAATAGTTCGTAACCTTATTTTTGCGTCGTGAAGCTTACAAGACTCCCATGAGAACGGGGGCACACCTGCACCGCTTGATTCAGCGACTCAAACTGGTTAAGAATAGGCGTGATAGCGAGTTGCAATCCTAGCTGCTTGTACATCCCATTGCTGTAGGTTAAACATTGTGCCGTCAAGTTAAGTGTCCATCACCCTCGCGGGGAGGAACCCATGAGCCTTCGTGAATGCCAACAAATAAAATTATACGGGTTAATAAAATAAATAAAATAAATGAAGCTAATTTAATTAAACAAAAAAAGAATATAACTCTGTTTGACAAGTAAAAGAAATGGCACTAATAATAAAAATATAAAGGAAAGTGAGCTACTGATAATGAAATGAAAACAAACAAACGGCTTAGAAAGTAAATGTCTTTTTGGGCCTACTTATTTGGCATGCCAATAAAATAAACACCTCACCGAAGTCGTAGTGTCGGTACGAAACGAAATGTTATAAATTCGGGATGCAGGGAACTGGAGGATTTGTTCCGACGGAATTGTTATAACGCACGAAAGCAGAATGATCGAAGACAAGCGAAAGAAGATATGCTATCGCCCGGTTTCGCGGCAAATAGCTTGATGGGATTGAAGGGCTACCATGGACGACTGAGAGCTCCAAGACGCTCTGTGACGCTAGCGATTTGCTGCCCACCGAACCGCGCATTCGTCCCGAGCCTTTAATTTCACGTTACACACCCCTCCCCAGCGGTAAGGGTGGTGTTATACGGTTTCAGCTGCGAAGGGTGCCACAGTCCTACATCCAAACCCTGGTCGTTTTGGAGGCGGCATGTTCCAGCAGGGCTAACGTACACAACCCTGTGGGGACCTACGTATTTATGGCTTAGCTTGGCAGTGCTTGGTCGATGGCAGATGATAGTTGATAAGACCTTCGCAGACCAGATCGCCAACCTTGAAACCAGATCTTCTTCGGAGGTTGTGTAGCGATGACTTTGTCTGGTGCCTGCCTTCAGCAGATTCTTCTCACCAGATGGCAAAATTTCCCTGAGTTTGACCATTCTGGCAGCCCATCCATTTATATCTGTTGAGGAAGGGGAAGGGACATCAACCTGATCGATTGGGCACACGGAATTGCGATATATGGTTGAAGAGCTTGGGCTCTCGGCCCAAATTCAAAAACGCTGGGGAAAATTCTGTTGAACTGTGAACTGCAGTCGGATTGACAACCGGAAGGGAACGTGAAGCGTAAGCTGAAGAAGACCGCTCTCTTGTAAGTGGTTGGGAAATCGTGATAGTGAATAAATTTGATTGTATATGCAGAGAGAAGAAACGGAAGGTCGAGGAGGTACGGGAAATGAACTATCAACAGTTGGTAGGCAAGGCACGGTAGGGAGAGAAGACATAACTGGTACCAAGGAATCGGTGGGAAGAGAGGATCCAGAGCGTAAATCTGATACATCAGGTATAGACGGGACGGCAGGCATATATGGTACGGAAGCAGAAGGGGACTCGACAGTCAAATGTGAAGTGACAAGGCCTTTTAAGGGAGCGGGAGCAAGTCTGGCCTGTATGGCTGGCTCCCCTTCGCGTTTAACGTATTGCATTTCGGGCAGGATGAAATCACCACTCCGGCGTGACCGCACCTGAAGCAAAATCGCTTACGAGGTAGGTGACTATTGGTATATACGTGGTCAGAGTTTCCACAATTCCAACAATTGATAGGTTTACTGCTTCCCTGTTTGTTTGAAGGATCGATTTGAACTCTTCTGCTATCTGAACTTTTCGAAGGGAGAAGAACAGTTTGTTCTATCTGGCCTTCGCAAGACCCGCTAGAAACATGGAAAACCGGAAAATCTGTTTTATTCGGTATTTGTTTTGAGGCCTTTGCGATATGCTGGCGTTGGGCCTGGGATTCCTTCGCTGAGTTGATGCCAGAACCTTTCAAATTTCCACTGAGCAATTCTTCTCGGCGACTGAGTTCAGTCACAAAGGCTAGTAAGTCATGGTACGTAGGGATGGTGTGAGAAAGTGTTTTCCTTCGAAAGCTCTCCGTGTTGCTGGGTCCAGATGACTGAGGGCTATATGTAGCCTAACTACGTCGAAAGGATCAGACAGATCCAAGGCCATAAGAGCATTCAATTGTTCTCGTGGGTGCATATAAAGTTTGCAGTTCCGATAAAGAAGAGTCCCGAAGAGGGCGAAAATCTATTATTTTACTGAGATAGTGGTTGGCTAACCTACGTTTGTTTTAGTACCGTTTTTGAGAGCCTCCAAGGCCAGATGATAACTGCTGGATTCAATGGAAATCCAGCAATAACTGCAACAGCATCTCCTTTCAGACAAGACCTGAGGTACTGGAATTTTTTATATCCGATAAAGAGTTATCGGAATTTATAAGAAGAATCGAATAAGGAGGAAAACTCTACCCAATCCTCAATCTTTCCGGAAAAGCTAGGCAAAGAAATCCGTGGCAAGACACTAGACGAAGAAACGGCTGACTCAGTGTGTGGAATTCCAGTCTTCACATCCCGCCTCCTTCCCAGTCTTCATGAGATTCATATATGTAGTGGTCACGTTGTCTATTAATTCAATAAACGACAAATGGGTTTTAGTGACCTCGAGAATTAAAGATTTGTTCGGAACGCGAGAATTGAAGTCATGAATGCGGGCGTTCAATAGGTCCAATTTTGATTCGATTGAACCAACACGCTGGTAGCTGGCTTGTAAAGAGCAAACATTTTCTGCAGTAAACTGCTTAGATCGCTCATAAACAGTTTGGAGAACGGCATATAAATTTTCTCGTTCTGCTACTAGTGAAGAACGCGTGGCTTCAAAATTCTCATCGTCGCTTTTTTGTCTACTCATGTTGAAGTTGATCAGTCAGCGCCAAATATATGTACACACTAATTTTATAGAAATTTAATTAAATACGATATACTGTTTAACGTTGGGCGCCAATTTATTTTTATTATTTGTGCCGTCAAGTTAAGTGTCCATCACCCTCGCGGGGAGGAACCCATGAGCCTTCGTGAATGCCAACAAATAAAATTATACGGGTTAATAAAATAAATAAAATAAATGAAGCTAATTTAATTAAACAAAAAAAGAATATAACTCTGTTTGACAAGTAAAAGAAATGGCACTAATAATAAAAATATAAAGGAAAGTGAGCTACTGATAATGAAATGAAAACAAACAAACGGCTTAGAAAGTAAATGTCTTTTTGGGCCTACTTATTTGGCATGCCAATAAAATAAACACCTCACCGAAGTCGTAGTGTCGGTACGAAACGAAATGTTATAAATTCGGGATGCAGGGAACTGGAGGATTTGTTCCGACGGAATTGTTATAACGCACGAAAGCAGAATGATCGAAGACAAGCGAAAGAAGATATGCTATCGCCCGGTTTCGCGGCAAATAGCTTGATGGGATTGAAGGGCTACCATGGACGACTGAGAGCTCCAAGACGCTCTGTGACGCTAGCGATTTGCTGCCCACCGAACCGCGCATTCGTCCCGAGCCTTTAATTTCACGTTACAACATACATACACAAAAACGACACACACAGACCACACACCAAAATTAGGTTTTTTGGATTCAGCAGGCCTTAAAACGTAATTAGCTGAAGAGAACTCAAAAATCTTTATGTGCAGTGTGCAAGCTTAGAGTTCAGGCTTGGATCTCCCATCTTTGCATCCCATCTCTTTTTACGTTTCTTACCCTTTGGGTAGCGGAAAGTAGTTTTCTGCAGTCTTTACGTTTTGAGGCCTACTGAATCCAAAAAACCTAATTTCCGTGCATGTCCCTTGTGCGTCTGGCAAAACAGCTCGTACGGTTTTCACCAAATTCACAAGATGTTTTCAAATAGTTAATATCTATATATTGTTATCAATAAATGTTCCTCTGACACAGATAAAAACTAAAATGTGTCGAAAATGTTTTTTTGAACATTTTCATAATTTCCAGAGTAACTGCTTAACTGTATTTGATCAATCTTAGTGTGTCTTCTAGCAACCTTTACCCACATTTCGTTCTCCGAATCTATTTCTGTATCTACCTGTTGAACGGAGATATAAGCCGTGATAGCTCGGGCAACCAGATTTGTTGAATATTAATTTATCGTTTTTCCACTTTTCTCAAAAATGGTTCTAACATTTTAGATCAAATTTACGAGGTACTCTCAACTAACTAATGCCTACATATTGTTTTCCATAAACGTCTAAATTGCTGCTAGGTACCAGATTACTCATCATATACCGAGTCTCGTCTATCGTTCTTTGGGTCGTATTCACTCAATTATTTGAGCGGCACTTTTGGCATGATGTTCTCAAGTTGTGTGCCTTAACATGGTGGAATCAACCTTCACTTATGAGGCTGATGAGTTGGAGGGGTTGATTAAAGATTTTGTATTTATATTTAATGTTATTTTGTGGAGAAGTTGCACTATTGCGGAGGTTTTTGTTTTTCACACACTTAACTCAGGTTGTTGGATTTCTATACTGTACGTTTATTTACTTTCAACGTAACATTGGAGTTTATTGCATTTGTTTCTTCTAACAGTTTCTCCTTCGTTTTCAAGTCATACATTTTTTAATTTGTATTTTACGTTCTTAATTAAATTTGGAGTATTGACTGTTTGGCAGGTGAGAATGGGCACAATTACCAACAAGCAGATCTACAGCCCTATACCGTTTTCGGAATATGATCCGAGGGTTGCTTATTGGAACGCAACAGCCCCCAAAGGGCCTTTGGAAATACACAAAAATTCTGGGAGGTTCGATTCAAAAAATATTCGGCACATATCGTTCTACTTGGAAGACTATTCTGCTGGTTAGTTACAGTCGAGTGACGCAATATTTTTAAAGGTTATTGTCGTAATTTAGCTGTTGAGCAAAGTAAGCAGCCATTATAAACATACGTGCTAGCGATTTTGACGTCACTCGTCGTCATTTGGTCATCCTTTGATGGGATTGGTTATGTAGTTGGCAGAGGAAACACTGCAGATAAGCTGAGAATAGAATGTACTTATCTGGTTACTTAAATTTTCAATTGTCTCCGGCTTTCGATAGCTCTTGATCACTCCAACTCGTTCGAAAGGTGGTGAGATATCTTGGGCGTTGGGCTGGAAACCGTGAAATGAAGTCTTGTGAGCTTCAAACAGGCGTTTATCAATTTCGACGAGAATCTCAACAGCCTAAATAACTCAATATCTACTGGATATGGTTCTTGTGATGATGTTGACGCAAGAGAGTGCCATCGAGAGAGAGTTGGATGTACATGATGTTCAGGTTCCTTAAGATGATGTAACGTTTTTCAGCCTGAAGGCTATGCATGTGAACTCAAAAAGACCAAGAGGACCCCTATGGCAGTCTTTGAAGAGTCTTTTACCTTTACATGTTGGTATGCTTGGTAGGCATCTACCTATGCGAAATGCGTTGACCTTGTCAAGAAGAAAGATAAGCTTTGCTACCTCTCTAACGAGGCAACAACACGCTTGTACTTGGTGAGCTCAGTGGTTACTGGCGAATCAGCAAACTGAACATTCACTTGAAATCTCCGCATTTTCGAGAAGGACTGTACTGTAGGTGATGTTTAGTTGGACAAAAAATGGAACTTGAAACGCGTGAACCGTCGCGGGTTACTAAACATTGGTTTATTATTCTTGTGTACATCTTGATGCAGTAATGATCATATGGTTAATATCTAGGGGTATAACAATATCCAAAGAAACAGGTTCACTATAAATTCTAATTCGTTGTATCTTTTACTTTCAGCTCGACTCAACTTGACCTACCTACCTCCCATCAAAGGGGACAAAGACATAATCAAGATGTTTTCATCGTATGACAGTAGCAGTGTATCAAACAAAGTGACGTCGCTGCTAGACATGTTTTCTCGCTTGGACTTCAGCATTCTTCGGGCTGTCGAACCAGCTTTAAGACTTCGTAGGGCTTTCTGCACAAAATCGTATTCGTTTCCGAGAGTAACGAGCTACAGCAGATGTAGCGCCCCAATGGGAACTCGAAGCCAACTCGGGCAAGTTGCGCTTGACATGGAGGGCAAAGCGGCTAGTTGACCCTCCTCTGCTAATAATATTACGGTGCTCCATGAATCAGTGAGAAGACTGAGTAGATTTTAAGTGGCGGTTTTTTAGGTTGTGTAGAGTATTTCGCCGGGATTGCAACTTCAAGTTTTAGGGCTTCACTGACAAGTGCCTTAGATTTTATTTAAAAAAAAGAATCCTAAAAGAATACTTATCTTGTACGTTTCTTAGCCATATGTAACTAGGTATGAAAGTAATGTGATCAACCATGATCTGTGAACGCTGCTAAGGACGTAATTACCTCAGTTGGAAATTAATGGCGCAATAACAAGAAGTTAACTGTAGTAAACAAAAATAAATTTTCCCCCAAAATGATTAAAAACAAACCTGAGGTGAGACAGAAGCCCTCGCATCCTAGTGCCTCCTTGAGAGACTATTCCGCACTGCCTAAGTAGAGGCTACTATACTTGAGACTTTCGGGGCAAACAAGGAAGTGGTACGTTCCCAGTGGCCCCTTGTCTTTATGTCTGCCTATTGACCCTGAACTGTTTATCACACTGCATCAGGTTGCCAATCGTGCCTACTTCTATTGGTAAGTCTTCTTACATGTCTCCGTCACCCTACCTAGAATCATGCAGCATACATCCATCCCCGTACACCATCACATGCTGTACAGCAGTGTGGAAGCAATCTCGACTGTGTGCATTTAATCTTCATCTCTGTGTGTCGCTGGTCTTGGATCAGTTAGCTCCATCTTTGTCTGTCTTAGCAATGCTGGAGTCAATTGTAATATGTACCTTCAATTTTTTCAGAATTTAACTTGGTTAGAAGGTGTGTGTCTGGCTAGGGTTGGCAAACTATACCTCACTAATCTGGCCACTTTTAGAGTGAGAAGATGGCATGATAAATATCACCAAATTTTATGTAGCTTTGCCCTAAATGCTCCATGTCCTGTGAAGAAGTGGGTGAGGTTGAAAACGATCCTTAGCCTTTAGAGCCTTAGGCCTAGAGCTGGAAATAGCTTCCTGGTCCACTGCTTCTTCTGGGATTGTGTTTCACTCCTCTTGCTACCTCCCTAGGGTGGATGTTCGCCTCCTGTTCATCCGAGTGCTACACTCAGGTTGCTGAGGAGTTTGATGAGACAGGATTTATCCCAATCTCCTTGGGCTTGCAGCTGCCTCCCCTCCTTTACTTATTGGATTGTAGTCTGTGTCACCTAGGTAGAGCCTACTTAACCTAAGGCCCTTGGTGGGCTGACAGTTCCTGTAGTCAACGCTGTAGGGGATGAATAGTCCCTGCATCCAATGTGGCCTATAGAGAAGCTACCAAATTGAGATGAGACAAGAGCCCTGCATTTATCTCCATAGGTTGGGTGGAGAGGTTAGCTGGCTAACCCTGCAATATTTTTAAGGGATGCTTTGCTATTGTGGCTCTTGGGGTCTCAAAGGAAGCCTTTGCATGCTAACTCGGGGGGGACTTGGCTCATCCTGTTGGAAATTCTATTGTGATGCTGATGTGAAATCATTGACAAAATTAGAGAGGTCACTTAGCTTTTTTGGTGTGTGTCTATACTCATCTAATAAGGAAACGGACCTGTGCACAACTGTGGAAATAGGATACCATATAACCAAATTGAGGGGTGAAATTGGTTTGTGGTCGTCCAGTTATCATGTACGTTCTGTCACAACTCCTGCTCTCGTGATGACTACTAAAGCTGTTATCACTGCCATCTTTCACCACCACCAACTGGACTCCTTTTTGTAATGTTTTACTGAACTCCTTCTCCTTGCCATAAACCTAGACTGAAGCAACTATAACGCTAAAAATATTTCTAAATCACAAACACAATGACTCAATCTTTGTACCATGACAAAAGGATCAGTGATATCCGTTTCCACACGAATCTCATTACTTGTAGAAAGATCGTTGATGCACTTCTTAAATGCTGAGCCTCATTCAAAGTACTGAATAAACCTTCCATATTACGGTATGTGGAGGTTATTTGAACTCACATTTCCTCTTAACATGCCACATACTAGAATCATCTCTGTCAATTAATTTTTCGCGGACTAAGGACTTCAAGCGGTGCTGTTGTATGGTTTTCTACAGTCTGCGCAACAGCTCTAAAGTCGAAGAAGTGATTAAGGTTGATTTTGGAGGAACCCTGACAACCCATTGCTCCTCAATTTTACACTGGAGAAGAAGAAGAGAAAACAAAGGACAAATGAAAAAGCTGAGGGGAAAAACAAGACAATTGTGTGCGGTGTGTGAGTGTACAATATAAACGAAATCGTTGTAAACGCTACGGTCTAGTTTTTTTTTACAAAACTTATATTTTTGATGTTAGTCGTTGCTCTGTGTAGAGGCGACGCCTTCGTATTTTTCGAATAAACGATGTTTTTAACCATTTCCTTCGTTGTACATTTAATTTGGCCTCTTTAGGAGATGTGAATACACATTTTCACTCTTATAATGATCTTCCTGAATTGCCTGTTCAGTCAACAGAACCACGAGTGATTAAAATCGAACTGTGGACCAATTGTTAATCGATATAGCTGCAACCGAAACCAACCAATATTAAAGCAATTGGGTTAAGTCCGCCAGTAGGTAAATTACTAAAGTTAACGTACTTGTTAGGTGAGTCCGTCTCCTCTGGCTGGTGAGTTACTGTGGGCAAGCACTTTTGATGTAAAGACATCATCGTCTGGTCGTTAAGTCAGTACTGGAGTCAGTCAGTTGGTTGTGGTCTTTATATATGAAGAAAAAGGTAAACGGGATGGTGGCGAAAGCGCTTGCCCACAGTAACTCGCCAGCCAGAGGAGACATACTCACCTAATAGGTACGTTAACTTTAGTAACAACCAATATATCTGGTGCGTAGCAACGCACAACTTTCCACACCCCCCTAAATTCGACGACCTGCTACATACATGGGCGCTATATCTTCGTTCAACGCGTTTCTACAGGAACTGGAGAATTAAATGCAGGTACCAGTTAGTTGAGAGTACTACGCAAGTTTGGTTGAAATCGTTAGGGCCGTTTTTGAGAAAATTGAAAAAATGTTGGTATAGGTTGCTAGAAGATATTCCGTAAGATTGATCAAATCCAGTAACGCAGTTACTATGGGAATTCAACAGTTTTCAAAAAAACATTATTTTCGACACATTTTCATTTTTATCTCTGTTCAATGGACTGTAAGACGAACATTTATTGATAACAATATATAAGTATTAACAACAATTATTAACATCCTGTGAGTTTGGTGAAAATCGTTGAAGCCGTTTTTGCTTCGTAGGCCTTTATCTCCGTTCAACGTATTTTCATGTAGACATGTATGGAGAAGAAAAGTTAAGTATTCACTAGTACAAGGTAATTTGAATTTTCGAGAAAAATGCGAAAAACCTTCGTTTTTGGTACATTTTCACAGTACAAATTAGTATTCCCCCCATAAAGTGTTCGCTAGTTTTCATTCTGTTTATGTGGTAATAGTTAATTTTTTTTGTTCATTTCTTTTTTCAGTTTAGATGCCAAGTTTTACGGTTGCTAATGTCTTTCGTAGTACGTACTACCACTTACTAATAAAATACTTATCAAACAAATTTATATTTTTTACTAAGTATTTTAGCAATACAGTCCAGACTTGGACAGTGCTTTACGAGGTGGCGCTAACAACCTTCCTAGTTTCAGATTGTTGCACTTTTTGGAAATTGTACCTTTTTTTCATTTATTCTTTTTATGGGTCGTTGGAAGGAGGATCTGCTTCTAGTGGCACTATGGTGTATGTTGAGGCATCAACTCAGAACCGTTTATCACACTGCAGCAGGGAGCCTGTCTCTCGTGAGCAGTTTTCCTTCCTAGTTCTCTTCACACTCTCAAGTATCGTGCTATGTGCTGCCGCTCACATGCTGCCCACTCCCTCATTCATACCTGAGAGTCAGCTGCGGGCCATACGACTCCGCCAGTGCTGCAGGACCAATGGCATTTCGCCAATAAATGTTGGACAAATCTCGTTTTCCGAACTAACGTGGTTTATATTTCTGTTCAAAGGGTAGTTACAGAAATAATTTTTGTTGAGTATTCCAGGTGTGTGTCTACAGTTGATTGAGCTGGTTCTTTTTTGTTGTGTTCGTGATTTTTATAGGCGCGAAAATAAGGTTCTGGGCGATTTCCATCGATGGGAAGGAGGGGGGGGGGTCCAAAATGTACTGACCAACTAACTAAATCAACCAAGTGGGAACCTCCATATTGTTCTGCTTAGATGTTTCCGTAGACATGCGTTGAACGAAGATACAGCGCCAATATATACGGCATGCGTTAAGTTATACCACTGCCACCGTGTTGATTTTATCTTCTAGCCTTTAGCCAAGCGACCTCGCCTCTTCCTTGGCGTCGCAGCCGCTACTTACTGACTTATGACATCAGAACCTACAAAGACGCGGAGAGGCTACGTAAGTTTCATAAGGATGGTCGTTGCGTTGGAAGCCTCTCCTGCAACTGACCTAGAAGGAATTTCCGATGCGTCAGGAATTGTCCCGCTCATTAACCTTATCATTAGTACTACCTTGGAAACGCAATACATTTATTACAGTTGAATAATGCGTTTGACAACGAGAAAAAAATCAATAAATAAATAAAACGCTATCAGGTTAATAAATAATTGCAACTACAAAACATTCATAAACATTTATTATATACAATTATTTATACACCAGTGAAGAAATTCACATAAATTTAGCGCCAAAGAAAAGGACGCTTTTAAAAATTTCGATCATTTGAGCCGTTTCTTCCCTTCGAAGAAAAAATATTACAAAATCAACAACAGAGTACGAATGCGTCACTGGAACGTTCAATAACTGTTTCCGACATCTTCACAATGATCAGCTGATGGATGGATCTCATGTGCTATAAGAAAGTTCTTTTGCCAGAAGACAAGAAACGAACGAGGCGAGGAACTTACATTTCGATTTTTACGCAATGAAAACATATTAGCACATTTAAAACTTGACTGACACTCCTCAGGGAAATGAAGTATTTTCCATGCACGCGATTTATCAACCGAACACAATCACAACCAGATCGTTCCTTTCTTTTTCCAAGTTCAAAATCTTTTGAAACTTTTGGTCAATTTTCTTACATATCAAGGCAATCAATTTTTATTTCAAAAATCCTATAGTCAGGTATGTAGTTCAATAGGGTAATGAACGTATTATGAATATTTCTGCATTATTTACAACTATGGTGAAGGTTGGGTTGAGAAAATGATTCTGGCCTGTAACCTGCCATCTAACCACTGCCGCATAAGTGACCTTGGGCCTGACCATGGCTGTGAGCAAGTAACAGACAAAAAGGGGTCGAACCCAACGTTCCACTTAGCGTGTGCCAGCAATGCTACTTCCAAACTCACTCATTTCCAAACGAGACTCGTGTATAGATGAACCTCCTGGCGTTTTACTTGACACTAGAAGCTTCAAAGGCGGCTGACTTCAGAGTTTTGGGTTATGTCCGCCATTTGGAGTGTGACCAAAGTCAATGTATCTCTTAGTTGACTGTGAATCTCCAGCGAGGAAAGATGAACTCACCCAATAGGTAGGTTGACTTAAGGAACTGATATTTCATGAGCCAGAAAACACAGAAGAAACAGTATGTTCAATGATAGTGCAGCGGAAAGGGCGTTCTTAGCTAAGACTTTTTAGAGAAATTTTCAGGGTGCCATCCAAAATAGTTATCCTTTTTATGAATGGAATCTCTCTAGGGGTTTCGGGTGGATTGGGAGATCAACCCTCATTATTGCATCATCTCAGAATGATGTACAGCTCGTAGAATATCAACAAGTCCTTTTAACTGGGTCGACAACCCAAAGGACAGTTTACTGCCGAAGTACTGGCACTCAACCTGGTAGGAAATGCTGCCCTTCCTTCCGCTCAGTTACGCTCTTCCTGTCTGATGTTGCTCTAGTAATAGACCTTATTGAAACATTTGCTGCCGACTTAAAATACCGTCACGGTTTATGAAAATAAATTAGAAATAAAAGTAAAGGTAGCATTTCTTTGCGCTTACAAACATTTTGTTGTTTATTTAAATTACTTTGGCTCACTTGCCGCCATGGCCCAGGCCCGTATGGTCTTCACTTAAGTTCGATGCTGATACTGGTCACTTCAGCCTTTGAGGGTATTTCGAATCATGCGTGAGCTTCACTAAAGTATGAGAAACTCTCACTGCGTGTAGAGTAAAATTCAATTAAATCCTATTAAATCCCCACCGTACAAAACAGAATGTTCAGTCACAAAGACAATCCATTGGAACCAGACGAAGTGAAGTGTAGAGTCATTGGAGCAATTGAAGAAATCGTCCTGCGTCTTTGAGGGCTTTCCGAACAATTTCACGCTGGAAGAATTACCGGGGTAAAATAGCGAGCAGGAGAGGAATCAGAATCGCCCTGGATGGATGCCTGAGGAAACCCGCAGCGTTGAAACTATTCAAAAAATGCGTCAGGGGAAATTCTGGCGTGGCGCAATGGAGGAGCGGGGGTTGGAAATGAGTGGGCCGCTCTTTCTTTTCCCCTTTCCGCTCTTCGCTCTGGCCCAAGAAGAGGATGGCGTTGCCGGAGGCATCCGATTCAACCCGGACGAGCTCATACTCGGTCGTTGGAAGGATAATTCCCAGCGCAGGGCAACCACCAGACGTAGTTAAGTCTCGAGCCACTCCGACCTGAATCAAACAAAGTCTCATCGTTAATTGCACTCGTCAATTTAATACAATCTATCGAGAAGAATACTCTAATGTGCGACGGATTACATAACTCTTCTCCGCTTACGTCGATTCAACGATTTTTATCGCTTTACCAACTACTCAAATCAGGTTTGTGCTCAGCTAGTACAACTGACGTTCTATAGCGAGAAACTTCTAGTGCTTAACGTTCTGAAATCTATTGGGTTGCTCCTACTAATGAAACGACTTTCATCGAGTAACCAGCGTCATAAGACCGTCAAGGAATGGTCATATTGACCATTTTGGAATTACAGAGAAAGCTTTAAATAACCTACCTTCGCTCAACGATGTCCTACGGCGATGTTGATGGGAATTTCCAATTTTCTCAAATTGTGTTTTTTTTGAGCTCAACAGGCCTTAAAACGTAAAGATCTGAAGAGAACTCGAAAATCTATTACGCTACTAGATCTACTTGCCTCTACGAGGTAGAAAGGGAAGTTAAAAATTATAGTTGTATAAAAACCGCTGAATGTTGAATAGAAACAGTTAAACAATTTTTTTTTGTTAAAATTTTTCTTCTTCTTTTTTAGTTAGAAACAAAATTGACATGGTAGGAGAATCTTGCTAAATATCGAGGGAAATTGCTCAAGGTATAGTTGAGTTTATGAAAAACTGAGTCAAATTAGTGAAGAAATAGACTAATAGTTGAGTAAAAGTAGTAGAAACTTTAGTAAAATTAAATATATCTTTCGGATTGATTTCGTCCATTTTCAACCTTCGACGTTTTTACGGCTCATTTGTGTGATGATGTGCATGTTTTTTTTTGAGCGGACATCTTTAAAAAATATCTGAAAATGTTCACAGAGATTGATCAGCAGCGACTAGAAATTAATTTAACGAAATCAACTTTCCCGTGATAACGCTAGAAGTCGGTGGGTAGGGGAACTTGTACAATACGTCGGTAAATCTAAATACCGACTGGAATTGATGTCTGCGCTACGGAAATTGAAATACCGAGTTGAAGGATGTTTGGCTACTATCAAAGAGAAATGTTCAATTTCAACTTCCTCCGCGGATCTGTTAATTTTGAGAGGTCCGGCCGCAATGAAACCGCCCCGGCGCACACAAGTTGCGTAAATATGGAGAAATTTGGGCAGGTTGTTGGTAGGAAAAGTGCGGCGCTCATTCGAAGGAGTTTCTGAGGTTGGAAGGTGTAGTTTACATTCGAGAGAGCTGGAAAAGTTACTTTTGATGTCCGTAATCTGAGAGCGTATCCTTCCTCTGCCCTCCTCTTCATGACGACTGTTTCGAGAGGAAAACTCCAATGAACCCGAAATTGTGCTTAATGTCGGTGCCGCTGACGAAGGAAAAGTTACGCAAGTCTTTTGAACGACTGGGGAAACTGTCGTTGAAGAAGATGGAGAGCAACAATCGAGGAGGGAGTCAAATTACCTTCTTGGGCGAGATTTCTGGTCTTGGAGGAGTTCCAACTGTTATTCAAGACTTACGGGAGTTGGTAGAAATGACGCGATATAAGTGTAATTTTAAGTGAAACTCAAAGCCAACGCTGATTTCACACTTCTCTTGTACTGGTTAACATTTTTACTTTCTTTAGCTTTGCGAAGAATAGTTGTGTAAGTCAACCCAGACAAAACTAGTTTGCACCATTTGTTTAAAAAGTTCCAGAACTGAAAGCACACAGACCATAAAACATAGGAAACGTGAATATATTTAATATTATGCTTCTGCATTCCTCCAATTCGAAACAACGTTAGAAACGAGTGTTATCTCTAACGCTTTCACTTCAATCAAGTTCGCTTGCCACCTGCTGACGGTGACCTGTTGGCCTTTGCTGATTTGTGCCGCTGCCCCTTCATCTTCAATTTCAGTTCCACGAAAAGAAAAATCGTCTGAGGGAGATAAGACTTGGCTAAAAACTGCTGCACGGCAATGTACTTGTGAGAGGGTGCCACCAGTTACCACTGTCCAGCAAATCAGGTCGCACTTGTCGCAGGAACCTTGACGGAGAAATTCTTTAGGAATGGTGAAAGCTCAAACTTCCTTTGCTTTCTAATCTAAGGCCAATAGATCTGAAGCCACAGGAAACTCCAAACTACCCCTGTCAATCTTCTTCGATATTCTGAGCGTTACTGGACAAAAGGATATGTGTTTCCATAGCCAACAACGTACTTTCCATTTGCGGAGTTTCCTCTATCCCCCTTTCACTTATTTCACCACTTTTTTTGTTCCGAGGGCAAACGGGACCGAGTCCCTTTGTCACTGCGGCCACACATGGGCCTATAGTGACGATATCCCTTAATAGAAGACGTCGTACATACCAGCCCCCCCCTCAGGAAGCCGAGTATGCCCTTCGCGGCAATGGTTTGGGGTTCGATGAACTCCTGAGAGAAGTACTCAAAGCGTCTGGCTGCCAAGGAACGGACGTCGCATAGGATGTGGTCTCCCGTTTCGTCCTCCATCGCCTCTAAGATGCCCATCTTATTGTGGTGATATATAAGTGCACGGTGTCCAGGGAGGAAGCTAGTTAAGACTCTTAGATCCTGTCTGGACCAATACACGTCATATTTTGAAGGGTTTCGGTTATCACCAACACTGAAATACGTTTTTCACGTTCATTCTGGACAATGCGAGTACTCACTCACATTTTAATATGATAATTGGGAGATTAATTTTAATTCAGTGGATCCCAGAGATTAAAGGCTTAAACGGAGTTGGAGTCCCCGCGCTCGGTTCAGTTGTCACCAGTTTTCTCACCAGCGCTGTTTCTATTTCATTTTTAATTCCTGTTTCGTCTTCTCCTAATTTTTCTCTTCATAAATGTATGCCCCAGTAATTTCTGTTTTAAAAACGTCCTTTCTCAAGTTAGGCTATCAGCTACTTTTTACTTTCCTCTGCTAAGGGCGAGGAAAGTGTTGTAATTGGCAGTGTTGTAAAAGTCGAGTTTTCGTTAGATTACTACGTTTTATGCCCTTATCGACAAGAAAAATATAATGTCGAAGAATCTTGGCTTGCCTGTAGTTAAATTTGAGTTTTTCTTCGGTTAATTATTGTTTCGAGATGCAAAAGCAGATTAAGGGTAATTTCCTTGGGCGGGAAAGCGGTATGAGGTCGTTTGCGTGGGGATTGAATGATTAATACACGCAAACCTTTTCAGATATATCATTTTCAGAGTCTCACGAATCAACTGCGCGTTGATTGCTCAATAATGATATTGGCGTAACCAACTTAAACCAACGTTACATAATAAATTAGCTCCCGCCAAGTTTGAAGTTTGAAGTTTGCGTTACCACTGTTTTATGTGATACCAAGTTTGAATGGACTGAGTGAAAAATAGATTTGATTAGTTGCTAGCGTTTTACAAATCGCTGAATGCCCTTTGGTTCTGAGGAAAATATCACGATGCGTCCCGCGATAATTCCTTATTCTAGAAACATTTGGGTTCAGTAACCAACCACGCGTTGTTCTCTTTAAACGTTCCAGTGTAAATAAGGTGAGCAGCGCATTTGTACATGCCGGTTAGGAAAGTTGTGGACGAGCAGGGTTACACCTTATACTTGAGTTGCCTGTCCTGTACATAACTTTACTCTTAATCATGCGTAAGAAGTGTCTTTGACTGCCAATTACTTCGTACCTGCCATTCGCCAGCCGGTCCGCATTTTCCGTCTTCTTGAAGACTGTCGGCCAACCCTTTTTCGAAGACTGTGAGAAAAGCTCTTTCAACGTGGAAATCAAAGTCTGAAGCTCCTTGAACCTGCAATGCACCAAGTAGAATTACTACCACGAGTAAAGCGAAGGTTGAACTAAATATTTCTAAATAAAAACCGTCTTGACTTATTAGGAGTCGCACCTTGGCCACGATGCGAGGTCCGGCCGATGCGTAATTGCCTTCTGCAGCCGCTAAAATGGTCGGTAGTGTGCATTTAGGATCGGAATAAAACCAATACTCCGCGAGCCAAGAATTTCCTGCAAACAGTGAAGAGTGCGAAGTAAGATCACTTCAAAAAAAAATTACGGGGACGAACCTCACCACACATCTAGCAAATGGTGAAAAACATTAAAGTTAACGTACCTGTTAGGTGAGTCCGTCTCCTCTGGCTTGTGAGTTACTGTGGGCAAGCGCTTTCGATGTAAAGACATCATCGTCTGGCCGTTTAGTCAGTACTGGAGTCAGTCAGTTGGTCGTGGTCTTTATATACAAAGAGAAAAGTGAAAGGAGTGATGGAGCGTTGGGGAAGGGGCGGGGAGAGGTCTTGTTGGTCAGTCTTGTTAGTAGTACCTTAGCCGGACTGGCTGTGTTAGGTATTAAAGAAATTGGGTTGTGTCCGCCAGTAGGCAAATACTAAAGTTAACGTACCTGTTAGGTGAGTCCGTCTCCTCTGGCTTATGAGTTACTGTGGGCAAGCGCTTTGGATGTAAAGACATCATCGTCTGGCCGTTTAGTCAGTACTGGAGTCAGTCAGTTGGTCGTGGTCTTTATATACAAAGAGAAAAGTGAAAGGAGTGATGGAGCGTTGGGGAAGGGGCGGGGAGAGGTCTTGTTGGTCAGTCTTGTTAGTAGTACCTTAGCCGGACTGGCTGTGTTAGGTATTAAAGAAATTGGGTTGTGTCCGCCAGTAGGCAAATACTAAAGTTAACGTACCTGTTAGGTGAGTCCGTCTCCTCTGGCTTGTGAGTTACTGTGGGCAAGCGCTTTCGATGTAAAGACATCATCGTCTGGCCGTTTAGTCAGTACTGGAGTCAGTCAGTTGGTCGTGGTCTTTATATACAAAGAGAAAAGTGAAAGGAGTGATGGAGCGTTGGGGAAGGGGCGAAACATGAAAAACATTCCTGGCACGCAACCCACCTGGTGAGCTAGCTTTCACGGGCCATCAGCCTCAGCACATTAGTGTACACAAATAATGCCATGATAACTCTCATCAATGCATTTAGAAATTACGAAAAATGTAAATAATCTAAACCTAACATTTCCGGTATCCAGAACAGTTTAAGCTATCGATATTGAAGTAGTCTCATTCCGTTTGTCCAAAGAAAGGAAGAGACAACATCCACATGCGGGACGTACGTGCTAGCACTTACATCACTTTCACGTGCCCCTTGCCTTGAAGATTTGTTAGGAGAGCGTTGAAACAGTTCCAAGACTGCCGTTGATGACCCATCACTTGTAGCTGTTCGAGGCCGACCTGAATGACCTTTATGCACATCACACACTGTTCCATGAATTTCGAATTTGTCTCGTATGCGTTAATCTTGAAGGTGGTTCTGTATCATACTCTCTTCTCCACTGTCTTTGAACTTCATTTACATTCTCAAACTTCCAGTACCACTTAATAACCTGCTTACGTTCTTCAAAACTCAAACGTACGTCCCCCATGTTGATATTACAAATTCCAACTGTTTGGGCCTCGTTGCGAGACGGCAAGCTCGGCATCCAGCGACAAGTTTCCTCTTGCCCATCCTCTTCCGACGAGCCGCGCGAGGCGGAAACCAGTGCTTTTCGCGTCGTCTTCCGCCCTGGACCTTCGCTATTTTCTCTCAAAGTGTGTATACATTTTTTTGAAGCACCCAGTATTCAGGTCGGCGGTATTTGTACAAGAGTAGAAGAAACAACTTGGAAAAGGCTTACTTGTACGTTTTGCGTCAGATGCGTTTTCAACACTTAACATACATATGAGGACAAATTAGCTAGAAACATGTACATGAGAACGTTATCGATCAGATTTGTTCTTTGAATGTTGAGTCCTGGCGATTTGTAGGTTGCTTTAAGCTTTTTCAGATTAGCGCAATTTAATTTTGGAATCGTTTGGATCCATCTTGGGAACTTTTACTCCGAAACAACCATTATTTTGGGACATTGCAAAACGACTGACTGGTAAATCATCATCATCATCATCATCACAGAGTCATCTGTACATCTGCGGTTTTTAATGTGCAAGTTCATTCCTGTTTCCGTCTTCCAAACATAAAACGCAAGACAATGTTTGCGAACCAGCTTACATTGGAGGCCGGCTCTCTCCTGAGCCCTTGCATTCGTACGTGTTGTTGGCTATTGTTAGGTGACTTGCAAAACTCATCCTCTATTCCTCTATCACCAGACCAGAGAGTAAGTATGGGTGCAAATCTCAGAACTCAACCAGCGTCTGTAGAATAAAATACCGCCAGTAAATGTTGTCTGCCCTCAAGCCAATGAGGGTGCTTGAGGAAAACCCTCTTTGATCTTTGTATTGGTTTAGAGCAGGGGCTATATATATGTAAGATTCATTGTACTTACAATCCCACCTTAATGATTAATTGTTAATTGTATCAATTAAAGTAACATAAATCTCATTATTTATCTCACGGCTACGATAAGTAATTGAGAGCTTATTATTTATCAATGTATATTTGATATGATAAGAAATGTGAATATTATTTAAACGTATAGGTTAAGTTAAGTTGTATGTGGTACAGGGAAGCTTTAACATTGACGTTTGAAGTTTTATTTACTTTTCACGAGTATAATCCTTTGAAGTGACTTTCGTTATAGATCCAGGTCAGTTTCGTTTTTATAATTTTGTTGTCATTTTGTACTTAAGCTATTATCTGCACCTAAAACATTTGTTGAGGAGACCGATTCTCTTAGTGTAGGTACCTTCACATCTTTCATAATGTTATTGTAATGAACTCGGACAAGGAAAAATGCATTTTTAAAATCAGACAAGACGTCTTACGGAACAATCCAACTCGAAACTCCTCTCTCCATAGTTACCACACAACAACAATGCATCATAGGACTAATGTAGTAACCACACAACACTATTCATTTTTTAAATTCCAAAATAGAAGGTCGTAAACAAATGTATTGTTTCGCTTGTTGAACTTGGTGTCGACTGGTTCTAATTGAGGGGAATCACTTTCTGGGGGGTACTTCCTATTGCGAAATATTTCAAACAATTTCGCTATGTACAGTGCCTTAGCTGAATTGATTGATTTGTGTGAACGTGACGTGGATGGCAACTATCAAGGATATACAACTGGTCCACTTAGTGAGAAATGGCGTAACTCTGCCATCATTCGAGCTATGTCGACATGAAGGAAAGTGGTTATTGATTTCAGTATCTTCAAGTGAATTGAACTGTGAAGAACTCTGCAGTCCGTACCGGTTGTATACGGACCTTCTCCCTTCGTCTTCTATCGGTTGTCAGTTTGTTCTTGGTTTTTAACGTTGGGGAACCTCAATTTTTGAATTAACGTAAATTACGTTTTGGTGAGTTACCATAATTTCTCTTCAGTAAACAAAGCCAAAGAAAATAACGAAGAAAGAACCTTCAAATCTTATAGAGTTTAGTTCCACGGAAGCTCACTAACTGCTTCCAAGTTCCAAATTATCTCTCTCCATTGCGAAAAACGAGCGGAAGAGCGGATTTCAATGAAAAAGATAGCGGGAAATGCATTTAGCGAGTTGAACGGTAAGTTAGCGGATCGCACCCAGTTCCTTTTATTGATGAATTTAAAATTAAATCTGTCGAACTTCGCTCGAGTCAGCAAATCGCCTTCGTTTCCCCTATTTCCTCGTTAAAAGCTTCTTTTTGGACTTTGAATTGGTTCAGTTTAAGTGGAACAGGAGGAAATAAGAGGATTCGGAAAAGGAAAAAAAGAATTAGAAGTGAAGAAGTTGATCTCGACTATTTCGTGTTCAGGAAAACAAGTTTTCCCAACTGCTGTCCCCACGTTGTTTGCCAGTTTTCTTCAGTCTAACGGCGGCAAAAGACAGAAAACGCCACGCGAAATTTAGCTCGTCCAATGTCACTTCACTTCAATTCTTCTCAAACATTAAAGTCGTTTTATTCGTATTTTCGTTGGGTGGCGACGAACTGCAATAATATTTGTGTACGGCATCTCGAAAAGACTACCATCAGCACACAATGTCGAGCCAAGTGTCGTCGTGTTATGTGCGTGCGTGTGTACATAAGCCAGGAGGTCCCACCAGGCAGCGTCTGTGTCACACGCAGTGCAACAGGCTCTAAGTTAGCTTGTATACATATAGAGAGCGTGTGCAGAGACCAACGGAATAGAGGGGGTCGGTCAGGAGAGCCCAAAACCCAGGATCACCCACCCAGTTGAGAATGCAGTGAAGGTAGGGATATAAACAGCATGTCGAGGTGGGAGTGGTAGACAGTAGGTTGGCACTACGAGGCAGACAGCTCAATGGGCAGTGGGCCATATAATTTGTGGAAGAAAAGGGAACAGTAAACAACTCGGTTTGGAGGGATTTTAGGTGTGGAACATGCAGGCTTGCCTGAAATGAGACTACAGAAAGGGTAAGGCACTCAGTAGGCTTCGGGAGACCTAGCACTCCGAAAGGCGAAGAGTAGTCAAAGTCACAACGCGGGCTTCCCATCTTGAAGCGAAGACGTGAACTCCCGACATTGCCACGCTCTTCACATCACAAGTGTGGAAACTATACTGGCTTGCTTCCATTTAACGAAAAGTAGTCTATTCGTACAGGAGTGTAGTAAACCACCCATAAAGCACCCGGGCAGCGACTTACAGTTTAGCCTTTGTTGAAACGCGCCTTCCTTAAAGTAATTGCCAAACTGAGGGGTTTCTGGGACATTCAATGAGTCTCCCGCTACAATCGGAACAGAAGGTCTTAATGTTCTGTCGCATGCAGAAACTATGAGTTGCGTCGCTATTTCCGCCGTGTGGTTCCTTCTGGGCTCATTTTCCTGTTCCACTTGTCTCTGCTCTTGACGGTTTGAGAAGTCTTTGTAAGATTCAACGAGGACACCTGAGCCAGCCCCTCTCGACGCCTCGCCAGTTTGTTGATGCTTTTGTTCACTTGCTCGGATGCTGTGATACTGCCAGTTGCTTCGTTCTCTAACGGCTCTCGTGTGTGATCTTCCGTTGCTACACTCTGTAAGTCTACCTATATGCTGAGCGTTCTCCAAACTTAAAGATTTCCAAACACCTATTATATTAAGTAAAGCAGTACACCATTTTATTATGATTGTGTTATTTGCTTTATTCTAGTAGGTATCCTAGCCATGAAGAATAGTTAGGCACACAATTCCATTCTGTTGTTATTCATTTCTAGTTATCAACACTTAGTGTTATGAGATCAGTGTTGTTCGAGAAGCAGAACTACACTTATATATTTTACAGAATTACAAATATGTGCAAATTTCATTTTTTAAATCCCTTGCAAACTAAAGTACGACTATGTATGAAGATTTAATTAGTTCATTTATGCAGAAAAATGGTATGCTATGATCTTCTTGTCTCTGTTTAAATAAAGACCAACAATCAATCAATATCCCTCCCAGAGATACGAAACCGGCTCAATATAGCTTCAGGCTGGCACAACTGACAACTCACCTGACACTCGAAGGCGTCTCCGGAGGAACAAGCCGTGGTGTTTAATTTCGCAGCGCATCGATACCCATTCGCCTGTCAAGTGCAGAGGGAGCGGAGGCCTCAGATCGAGAATCGGCGGATAAAGAAGAGTCGATTTGTGAACTTGTTGGCAGGGAACGCAGTTTTCCGTCTGAAATTTAAAAGCATTTTCTTTGTGGCTCGAAAATTAAATTTCAACGCTACAGGGTGGAATTTTGACGTTTCTTTAAGGTGAGGGGGCATTCCGTTGTGTTGGATGTAAAACGTGAATAAACATAGTGAACAGTGAAACGCATAGGCACCCACGCAGTGCCCTCTTGTGAAGACATTCCCATCAGTACAGTATAAGGCAATCATACAGCACCTTCGGGAACTCGTTATTGTCCTTGATTAGCTGACATTTTGTTGGTTTTCCTTAGCTCTTTACGTTTCAAGGGCTTTTCAGTCCGAAAAATATCATTTGAAAAAATGGACTGTGTGTGTAACGGAATAAATTCTCAAAAATGTCGAACTAAATCGATTTTTATGGTGTGGTACACGACCGTCATTAGTGACAGGTTGTAATTCCGGTTATATTTAAAATAATTAGTCAGAGGAATTGAGTTTTTCCTCTCTAATCAGCTCAACGTCTGTCTATGTTTTCCGTATTCATCTGTTAAATTTCCAAGTCCGAGCTGGTAGTTCAGGAGCCGAGAGCCTCAAACGTTGACCCGTTAGTTGAAGTTTGCTAACTATTTTTTCTGGAGTAACTCGGTGGCACAACAAAAACGTCAAAAAATGGTTTGTTAGTTGATGGTTGCAACATGTTGTTTCGCTCGCTAGTTGTATTCCAAGATGTTGGTCTGATTGGGAAACTGGTAGGTTTATTGCAGACCGAATTGCGGCAGAGGGCATTCAAGGTAAATGAAGATTTATTTTTTAAATTTAAAATTTACTATCTTATGGCTACGTAGATAATGTAGGTAGGTACCTACTTGTAAATTGGTGGAGCTACACTACCAGCTACTTGCTGAGCTATTCCATAACTGAGCCTTTAAAAACTGTTTGACTCTTTGAAGTCATCCAGCATTGTCTTAAAGACGCAGCATTATATTACTTCTCATGTAAGGAATGGATATGAAATATAATTTGTCCGTCTGATTTTTATTAGTTGTTAGAGTAATAAAAATCGCCACACGAAAGTGGGGCTAAGGAAATTAGCGTGGTATTAAAGTAATTGGGTTCGTTCCGCCAGTAGGTAAATTACTAAAGTTAACGTACCTATTTAGTGAAGTTTGATCATAAATGAACTAGTCAACTTGAAATGGGACACCATATTTACACCACTCAAGACACTAAACAAACGAAAATAACCAACTAACGAATTTACAGACCACCCTATACAAAAAAGACTTAGAACCGACTACTTACGACATACATTAGTCCATTACATTCTTTCCCTTCACCTCCAACGGATTTCCCGGAGGTGCCTGCCTCCTTCCTCCCCCCCTCCCACCTCACGACGATACACCATCACGTTAAGCTTTCTTTTCCTATATAAGGACTACAGCCAACTTACTGACTTTAGTAGTTAATGGCCAGACGATGATGTCTTTTGATGTCTTATCTCACCAGCCAGAGAAGACGGACTCACCAAACAGATACGTTAACTTTAGAAATTAGTGTGGTTCGTAGCACCAGATATTTATTTTTGATCTAATCCAAAGTATGACGCCGTAGTCCGAGTCCGAGTATGACTTAATAGTATCTGAATCAGAAATGTGCATGAGATTTTTCTTGCGTAATTGTGCTATTGCGATGAATAAGAAGTTGAATAAAATGGAAACAGCAAAAGAAGGGGAGTTCTATTTATAAATGTTGAAAAAGAACTTGTCAGATTGTTCGCACATTCGTATGTTTCTAAAACTGAGGATAGGTCAGATGAGGAGATGTGGGTTACGTACTTTTCCAGTTTCCAAAAATATCAACCTTCATGTGTGACCGAGACCGTCCTGAAGTGCCGCAAAGCTGAAAGTGCATTCCGCGTGCTATTAGGGCAATCCTGTCATTTGGTCATTAGGGGACGATTTCTCAAGTTCCCGTTCGACAATTAAGTCTTAGCGGTTACTTCAAAGCTGTTGGAAGTTTATTGTAAGTTTGGAGAAGTTGGTGTTTGAAGAGGAGGCTGGGGAATATTATGAGTGTATTCACGTTAACTTATTCCCAGTGGGGAGCGTTTTATTTGATTTCAGGAGAACCCTCTGATCTCCCCATCGGTCTGGCCATTCTCGTTCAAGTGTTTTCAGAACACCCCCTTCACTTTCGGTCCCCACGCGGATTTCTCTCAATCGAAAAGCCGTTTCTTTACTGCGGTCGCTGCGCCAGAATCTACATCCGCTTCCGCTCCCTTATCTCTCGCTCAATGGGGCGTCCGTTGGGTTTCCCTCGCAAATCACCGTCGAATATCGCGCTCCGCCAAAATTACCTTATTGTTCTGTGTGAACAGGGTTTTGCTGGGGAGCTGGTGCTTTTCGTGTTAACGGGGGACCGAATTCGCATTGAGAGACGATGACTTTGACTATCCGCCCTCGCAGGGATTCCACGGTCATATCTTCCTGTACCTTTACCGGCACGGTGATTCAACACAATCAACTCTGGTAACTCCTCTTGTGTGCCCGTGTACCTAATAGCCTGGTGTTGACATAAAACTAAAATTCAATTAAACAACATTAAACGATAACGTAGTTTGAATGAAATGAATTGTCTCTATCTTAACTCAAAGTGATAATGAAGAAGGTTGGGTTGGTTAGGAGAGTAGAAGAAAATGTTATTACATTTCTGATGTAAGATGTAGATGATGATGAAGAGTTTTCTAAGGAAGTTCTGGTTAACAGTTTTGGAGTTATCAGGTACAAAGTGAGAAACGGCAGTGGTTTAAATCCCGGAATTTCTAGAGTTGCTTCTAATTATCTTACAAATTGGTTAAACTTTCAGCTTATTGGACTACCCCCCTGAATTTTCTAAGAATATTTATTGTGCTCATCTCGTCTTTTTCCCGCCAATTAGAACTTTATGGTACTATCGCGGTATTTATAACTGTTCAGACAAGAAATTTAATAAAAAAAAGTTTCAGCGCTTTTGAGAAAAAAATTTGTAAGTATAGGTAGTTTTAAACCAGTTTTGCTCATACTCGTATTTTGGCATCCCATGATCCCAATAATCCCCCAGGATAAATATCCAATGGTTCAGCTGTGTTCATCACTGATACGCAGACTATTTTTGCGTATGCTATTTTTTGGAAGCTTTTGATACGTTAAAATGTGAAGAGAGCAGATTTTTTAAAGCAGATTACGTACTTTTCCTTATCTAAAGGTTAAGGAAAGTGAAAAACTTGGGTCTTACAAAGTCTTAAGTTTCATTTTCGTTTTCCGATCTAACAAATTTCATGTTATACCTCTACTTCTTCTGTTTTTACTTTTAATGTTTAGGTTGGGGAGTGTAGAAAGAGGGGTCTGTCGTGGGGCACTCGTGGTAATCCAGGGGTTGCAGTAAAGGGAGCAGACGCAACACGCTGCATCCCTAACCTCAGGCAGAAGTGGTTCTCGAAGAGTAGTAACATCTTCACTGGGTATCAGAGATTGAGAACTTAGATAAACGAAACTGATTTCAAACAAATGCCACTCGATTCACGAAAGGTGGCCATAATTAAATGAATTCGTTGATAGAGCACGAGCTGCTACGATCGCTCCCCTAATTCTCGTTTGAAACTCCAATTAACTCTCGAAATTCTCCGGAAAACAGCCGAGTCACGCGGAAACTATTTCGGTTTTACCAGTCGGACGAATTGACGTTGGCGTGATTTCGTTCTGTAGAGGCAGAGCTCAGCTCTGGAAGGCGCTAATTTACCGTTGACGCCCTGGGGACGCCCTGGCGACAATGTGAAGTCGTAATTAGCGCGCGGCAGCTCTGGAATAATAAACGCGAAGCGAGACTGCAGGACGTAGCAGTTGCGAGTGGAAATTGAAATACGGATTTAGTTGACTGTTGAAATAACTAACATCATTCGTAGCGATGGAGAATGTTGGTCGTTGCGACATATGAAACTCCTTCCCGGAGTAATTGTAGCAACAGTCTCAACTTCCCAACTGTTCTAACAAATAAATCGTCAACTGGCGAATGTTTGACTAACAGCGAAATGGCAGATGGCCACATTATCATAATTTGGTATATCTATGTTGAGAAACGCCACGTAATTGGATTCGAAAATATCTAAATAGGCCCGTAGATTATCATAATCATCGCCTTTTAGTAGACAGTCACACATTTTAATTACATAAAAAACGGAGAGGAATCTAAAGGAGGAGGTCCTTAAAAGAGTCTAAAGGTCGTTATATCAACGATGTGCACCTACAAATTATGAGCAAACTTCAGTACACAAACACATAACTCGGTATTTCGTTTTTATCGCTGTTTTGTACGTACAAATTCCACTCAAATGATATTAGCACTTCTGGAAAAATCAGGGAAGAACCCCAATAAACTACCTACACGGCGAAAGTATAATAACGCCTAAAAGATAATTAGGAGCAACCCCTCAAAATTCAGAACTGAAAACACCTCCGTTTCGCTTTCCTCATTGCGCATTGAGAACCTCTTTTGTCCAAGCTGTTGTGTTGGCACCCCAGGGGCTCCACTTCCTTGTATTAAATAAGAACTTGAAAATGAAACTTGTGGAAGTGAAAATCATTATGGAACGCCAAGTATGAACCAAATCAGTTTGAACTACTTATAGTTATCTCAGTGATCAAAGCAGCAAATTTTGTTTTCACAGAAGCGCCCCAACGATGTAGATTGAATTTTCTCAGTGAAAAGCCCCAAATAACACAATGATACAATTAAACTCGTTTTGCGACAAAATTATCAAATATTTCGACGAATACACAGTTTTTTCCTTATAAATTTTGCTCAAATGATACCAGCATTCTCAGACAAATGAGGGTGGCAGTCTAATAAATTGAACGAGGAATGATGAGATAATTAGGAGCAACCCCAGAAGTTCCAGAATTCAAAACACCCTAAATAGTACTATTAGTAGCAACTCAACACTTCAAAAACAGTAAACACGATCCTTCTCTAAATATCATGATGATACTCTCATGAATCACCTGTCCATTGACTAATCAATAACGGTTGTGGCGTAAGTAGGAGTCCTTTAATAAATTCCGTAACTTTAAAGGCCTCCAGTGTCTACGTAAAATGTGAAGTTCAAATGGATCGGATTAGCCGTGAAAATCGCTGATAAGCGTGGCGGCGGAAATTTGCGTGATGCGCCGCTCTAGATATTTCCGCTTGTTTTATGATTAAAGGCTATTTTCACCAACTGTGTAAGTCCTGTTTAGATTCAGTTAACACCCCCCTAACCGCTTCACTCCGCAAAAACGTTTCACCAGCTTTGGTTAAGCTTAACCCCTTAACCGTAAACCACAAATAATTGGGCTGTTAGCGCCGGTTAGTCCGTTATCTTTCCTTATCATATCCCCATATCTGTTCTCCATTACCGTTCTCCGTCCATTATTAGCTCCATTGCTAATGTGAATCATCTACATAATAATAATAATAAAATTGACAAAGACACTGTATATACGTGCGGAGTTATTGCAATTGATTTTCGACTATGATGATAACCTAATACGCAAGGTTATCGTCATCTCACCCGGCGCCCCAGAAGGATACGAGAGCGTTCCGACGACTTAAGAAGTATGAAGTTAAATTCTGCTGCGAACTGAAGTATTAAGTTCGTCGAAAACAAATTTTTGTTCGCGTAAAATTCATTAGTTGAGCAGTTGACCACACGCAAATGGCTCAACTGGGTGGATTGAATAGCAGATAGGTAGGAAATGGTAAATAAAAACACATTTTATTGTACCAAACAATATTTATTAAATATAATCATTCTCCCTACCTTTGAGCTTGATCATGAAAAGCTGTAACCTCACAATTTCCGTTTTTATTTTTCCTTGCTCCGCTCTCATTTTCTTGTACCACATTCGATTTTCTTGTTCAACCAAAACATTCTCGTGGGCTAATTTGGCTTTTTCCTTCAGCTCTTGCAGTTTGAGAACGCGTATTTGCACTTTATTCTCTTCACCAATTACAGCTTCGGCCGAGGTTAATGCAGCTACTTCGGCTTCTGATAATTGTTAGAAATTATAATTTGGTCAAATCTGGACTGTACGGCAATCTGTGGTACAGGGCCGCTTACGTTTACCCGACACTTGTTTACGTGACGTACAATTATATCTTACTTTACTCTAATCTTATTACTATACTGCCTTCTTGATGTGTCGTCAAGTCATAGATATCTGGGTTAGCGAGGTGGGAACGAAAAGGTTAACCTTTATTTACTTATCTAGCCTTGACCAGATATATCACGATTAGTGCTGTTTTAGTGAATACGGCCCTAAATCTTCGGGTTTTCCACTATTTATCGTGCACACACAATAAGTACGCTTTTGCCACACCCTTCTTTGCACAATTAGTTTTTACATCACTTTCATTTTTTTTTCTTTCTACAACGTAAAGTGTAAGGAAAGTATTTTAATCGCTGAATAAAACTGAGGTATTGACATACGTACTGAATGGATACTAATTTCTGCGTGAACTGTGTGTGTTTAGCTACCCAACACCTAAACCTTTTCACGTTTTTGAATATTCCACAGTACGAGATGCCGACCTGACTTTGACGAGCCTGAAGGAGTATACGTTCATTGCCTATTCTAGTATACGTTTTCCACCCCTTCGAGCCAAAATACCGGGTACATCAGAGAATGAAATGTGTTTCACATTTTTCCAAAACCGGCCGTACCGATTGTGATCAAAGTAACAGCGTACTTTCAGCTAACGAGTGACTACATTTTGTTACGAATAAGTGTTTCTGTAGAAATGCATTGAACGAAGATCCGCCTCTTGTACTTTCGCATCTGATCCTAATTTCTTCAATCAGTAAGCGGAAATGTGGGCAAATTGACGATAAGTCATTCCTACACAGAACAATTCGGTTCGAACAAATTTCACATTCAAATGAGTTCAAAGAAGTTTCCTCAACGTTGATAGGTCGATTCAAACGATAAAAGTCATTTCCTTTCATGAAGTCTTCAGTTCATTGCCGCATTAAACTTTTCCAGCACGTTAGCCATAAAATCTTTCGCCCTGCGACCTTATTCACTCGCGCAACGTGCTCGTTAAGCCTTGGGCTCCGTGATGTAATCAACTGGCAAAACGGCGTTCTCGTCTGGTAACGGCCAATTTTCGGTCTTTAGAAGACACGGAATCTTCACTTTCTGACGTATCGTCAAACGAGAGCTCGTTAAAGGGGGAGGTGAAAAGTGAACGGCGTGTTGAAAGATTGAAGGGTTGAGGGTAGAAATGAAGTCGGCTACACAAACAAAAAAAAGCGCTCTTCGCAAATACGCGTTTTAGAAAGAAAATTGGATGTGATTCGAAAGTAGCGACGTTAACTAGATGATTTCCTAAGCAACGCTGAGAGCAGTTAACTTGAAGGGGGGCCGGTGTCAGCTCTACGACAGAGGGATAGAGTTCAGGGCGATGATGAGGGTCGGTAGTTAGATAGTCCTCTACAGTTTTCAGCCCCTTCCCCTGTGCACGTTCTGGCGATAAATAATATGCGGGTTACTATCTCTTGATATCCGATTGAGCTCAAATGTCGACGAATCGTTATATTTTGCCCTTGTTTCCTTACACCCTTGTCCTTTTGTCCTCACACCCCGCGACAAGGTTGCTATTGTGAAACGAAAATCGCACATCTCCGCTTTATTCGTCCCACGTCCTACATACGTTAATTTTGTTCTCAAATTACGTTGCTGTTCAGTTTTTTAAAATTCTTTCAGTTTCATTTTTCCATTAAAATGATTACTTTAGTAGGAAGGAAAGTTCGGCTTCTGAATCCGAAAAACACCATTGGGAAAATGGTCTTTGAATCTGTGAACGCGATTGAGAGATAAGTTCACACTTGGCCTGAAGATCAACATGAGACGCCAAAGAAGGGTACAAACACCGAATTATTTTTTTAATTAAATTTTGTGTGGGAAGATCCAGATAACATAATAATAACACGAAATTCTCATTTCCTGGGAAGTAGGGACGATAGTAGCGCAGTAAAGCGTCAACAGTTTCGCAATAAAGTGGTTTTGCTTCGTTTTTCCATCATAAAACCTATATAGTTGTCCAATAACCTGCCGATAAACGTCAATTTAATAATGGGCACATGATAATCAGGAGCAACCTCAGAATTTTCGTAATTCCCAAAAACCACCCCAAAAACATCGCGTTAGCAGTCCCGTCAATTACCTATGCGTTGGGTTTTCAATAAATGTCGTAGCTAACGTTGCGACTGCTACTGTGACGTCATGTTTCACCATGACAAACACCGAGAAAAATGTATCGGTGTTAGTATCTAAAGCCGTTGAATGTACGTTGGGCTGAGGAAAGTTCCGTGATTTGTCGCTTTTTCCCGTCCAAGTAGGTTTTCATTGAATTTACATTTCATTTTGTCAAAATTCGTCTATTTGGATATAATTTCTTTAACGTGTTTTTCCTTTTGATTTTGGTATGAAAAGTTGCAGTTGTACAAGACTGGACGGAGCACTGGAAGATCGACCAGCTGACTACAGTTTCCTGTATTCTTTGGTTTTACGAAATAGAAAGGGAAGAGTTGTGTAGTCGGCCGAAAAAAAGTTTAAGTTCTCTTCACATCGTATTGAGTTCGAAAAACACTATTTTGGGAAATTGCCTGAATGCAGAGTATTTTTATCTGTGAACGCAGTTGAGAGAACTAAATTAGCTCAAACTTGATATTTAACCTGCAGGTCGCCATGGGACGCCACAATAAGGGTATGAGCCAAATGCGCCTAAAAGTAACTATAGTTATCATAGCGATCCACCGAAACGGCTCTAAAAATTTTGATTAAATTTCTTGTATAGACAGCTCAAAATAACACAACAATGCCATAAAATTCTCATTTGTGGGAAAATGACGAGAGCAGCAGAATAAATGACCAAACATTTCTACTAAAATCGCGGTTAACCCAGTTTTCCCGCATAAACTCCGCTCAAGTGTTACTAGTACCTTCAGAAAAATGCAGGTGGTAGTGCAATAAAGTACCTATACATGAGTCTTTAATAAGGTTCATTAGATATATAGAGTCTACTCCAGAAATTTCAGGTTGTCACTGATTTCTCAAAGATTTTATCCGATTAATCTGGGAAAGTGATTATTATTCTTCAAAAAAAATTATGTGTACGAATCGCTCAATAATGGCCTGGGGATAATCACGATCAACACAATAAATTCCAGAACTGTAAGTTGGGACGCGTTCTGCTACCGTGTTCAAATGAACTGAGTGAGAAATACATTGAACTATTAGCAAAAGCCACTAAAACCAGCGAATTTACGTAGAGCTCAGGAAAGTTGGGAGATGCGTCGCACCAGATATTTATAATTGTGATGGATAGTGCAGCTCGTAATGGAAGGTATGATATGATTGGTATGTTCCATGTGTCCGTTTTTATATTTTATCAACTTTTCTCAAAAACGGCTCTAACGATTTTGACCAAGCTCAAGGGGTACTTCCGGCAAATTAGTACGTCGAATTTACGACAAGTTAAGGACAGTTGTGTGATTCTTTGCAGGAGATATTTCCATGGCGGGAATGGTTTATCAATAAGTTTCATCGAGGTAGATAAATAAACATGTTAACCATTAAATTTTTCGGACATCTCAAAAGCTTTACTTTAAAAACGTTCTTATTTTAAACGGGTAAATCAACTTGGTTTTTAACATTCCTTTTTTTTAATACTGATGCGTTTCAGTAAGCTACCAGTCAGATAATTCGTGGTGTTGGCGTTTGAATTGTCTGTAAACTTCAATTGTTGTGAACCGAAGCGCACTGTACGCCCGGAGGAGGTTACAGGTTGAAAGCCTTAATTGATTTGACTGGGCTCCACTTCACCTTTCTGTCGCTCACCATTCGACGCGAATTCTAAATAGATTTACGGTTTCTAAAATAGATGTACGGTTTTCATTTCCTCACGAAATGGTGTTCAGGAAAAATATTGTATCAGGACAAGTAGTGGCCAGCTGTAGTTATTAGGATTGTTTCATTTAAATCGCTATACCCGTTTTGGCAATGAGCAATAAAAACCTCTTCGCATTTTCGATCCCTTTCCTATACATAAATTCAATCAAAATCGGTAAAACCGTTTTTGTAAAAGAAAAAATACATTTTGAGAAAATGGTCTGAGTGTGATCGCAGTTGAGTGAGAACGCATGGAACAAATCCTCTGAAATTTCAAATTTTGCCTGCAGATCGTTATTGGACACCAAAATAGATTCAAAACTAACCAGTCATCACAGCGATCGAACCCGAAAATATTTTTCCTTAATAACGAACGGCTTTAATAATTTCGATTAGATTTTTTAAACTGCAGTTTCAAACGACGCGAGAGTACAATAAAGGTTTCATTAGTGGGAAAATGGCAAGAGCAGCGCAAGAAATTATCAATAAATTAGCACTGCTTTTCCTGTATCAGTTCTACTTGTATGATACCTGAACTTGAACTTGAAAGTATTACAAAAGTCAACGTTTATGAATTCCAATCGTACCAAAAAATGATCTTAAATTTTTAAGCATCACATCTCATCGACACTAAAGACAAACAGATGATCATATAGGAGTTATTGAAGGTTTACCACAATACAGTCCCAGAAAGATCAGAGTCGTAGTCCTATATACTAATTCATGAAAGATCCAGATAGCAAGGGGGTGGTCCCACGCTTGAGGCTGGGTAGACAGATCAGAAAGAGGTGGCCTAACAAGTGCAAGAGTTTGACGGTAATGTATCCAGGCAGCAATGCCCCTAGGTGCGCTGACAACAGTTTTTCAGAGGGAGCTCTTCACAGTTGGGAGCTGAAACGTGCATAGACATTATGGCCAACAATTAGACTTAGCCCTGGCGTCTTATACTATTTTGTCAGGGCTGGTTTGGGAATGCCTGACTGGTCTGAAGGATAGGGTGTCAGGTCATAGAGAAATAGAAGGGGAGAAACCGACAAACTGGTAGGAGACCGATCTGCATTTCTCCCGGGGAAACCTGACCCTTGCAGGGCCCACCAAGAGCCGCTTCAATAAGGAGGTTGGCAAGTGGGATGAGAAGTTTAGAGCTGCCTGTTGGCGGGATTTACGTGGACAAGAACAGTCAAGCTTATTTATTCAACTCTCCAGGGAGCGAAAAAAGAGGCCCTCAGTCTGGCGAGAGAAAGTACACAGATGTCATATGGCCAGCTCATAGGACCACTAAGATACCACTAGGACAAGTTTGGTAAGTAGTGGTGGAGCATGTACCATGTACTTGTGGAGGGCTGGATGCGGTGCACCTCCTAATGCTTTGGGTTCAGCTGCGGCCAGATGAAGTTTCAAGGGTATAGGGATAGACCTTACGGATGTCTCTCATTTTGTGCGAGAATGGAAGGGACTCATTGGGGGCGTCGCATCAGGTAACATCAGTATAGGACTTAGGGGTGGAACTGGGGGGAAATGAGGCATCGTAACAGCCGCCTTCTCTTGGTGTACCTCGGGTGAGTAAAATTATTATGGAGAATTGACTCACGTCCGTCGTCGGGTAGACAGCAAGTTCTCTGGTCTGTTTCATTACCCCTGCCTACCCATAAAGCGAGAACGGTCCATGAACGCGAACCAAAATGTTCCTACAGGGACATAATGAACGAATGAAAAAACTTGGTCTTCTTGATGAAATTCTACAAAGAAAGATGCGAAGATTATAAAGGAAATTCAAGTTGACTTTAATGAGAATAAAGTAAAAATGATTAAAATCTACAATTTTCCGAACGGCAAAACCTGGTATTTACATCAAAAGTGGTGTTTCTGGAAAAGAGAAACATAACGACGCATAATTCGAACGAAAGGAGTTATTAAAAACGAAAGGAGAAACTAATAAAATCTGATTTTCATACAGTTCATGAGAACTTGGAACAACGTAGCTCAACTTCCGACCTGGTTTTTCTGAGCACAGTATGAATTAAGTGCGAAGGGATTTACGATGTAAGGAACGAACAGTGCCAAAATATATTTTCTTCCACGTGTTGGATAGTATATTGTGCTGCTCTCTCTATGAAGTAGGGAGAAAAGTAAATATTGATAGTATTCAATATACTAGAAGAAGGGTTAGAAAACCTGTCTTCCGTATTTCCGTAGCCATTTGAGGGACCGGTGAACTCAAATCGGAACCTAAACGACGACGATTCCTCAATACACACCTCCTTTGGTTTCCATCTCGCTGTGGGACTCCCGAATATTTTCCACACTTCGCTCGATTGTTTAGTATGAATGCGATTTGAATAAAAAGCAGATGTGATTCGCTGCCGTGATCCCGAAATTGGATGAAAAAAAAGATTCGGCTATCGCCCCAAATCGACGATCGCTACGGATCGTTTCATTACAAAGGTAGAAGAGATCCAGTTGATCTACCTGCGGCTTTCAAAGCTGTCAGGCTTCGGCGACCGCACCCAAATGTTTTCCCTGGATAAGGCGTGTGAGCTTTTCCGTAGCAATTGCGTTCTTTTCATTCTGCGTGGGGCGGAGCCGTCATTGAAATGAATTTTCCCTTTAATTGGGGCCCATTTTGTCACACGATTCATCCCGTAAGCCGTTTACCTTTTTTTCCCCCGTTGCGAACTACGATTCTCGTCCGGCTCACTTGAAAAAAAGAAAAAAAAATTAATCGCGTTTTCCGATCTTTCCCGGTTCTTCTTTTCATTCTGAACCGCTGACTTGGCCCATTTTCTCGTATCAGAGACGCTAATTGGCTTTTCTTTTTTGCTCACTTCACAGCTTTCATAGTTCGGACCTCAATATACGGGAGAGCTTATAAAATCGATGGTTCAGCTAAAACTTACGATTTTTGTCAGCAAACCGCGGATGAAAGGAGGAGAAATTATTTTCATCAAGCCAGTGGGGAGGGAGATGACAAGTAGCTTAAGAAAAAAATGTCTTCGGTGAGGAAATTCATCGTGTGCCGTTAGTTCGTTAGGGAAGTGGAATCAAACCCAGGGGCCCCCAATCAGTTTTTGTTGAATCTACAGTACCTCCAACACGAGGCACCAGGTCTAGACCATACGGCCACAATGAATGAGGTGGCATAAAAAGGTGCAAACCAATAAATCCCGCTGCCTTAAGTACTGCCAGTCTTATTATAAAACGTTGAGGTAAGTTTTACCAGGATATTATCAACTGTATGAAAACGGTGAGAATGATAAAAACAGCTGTAAGTGTTTGACGAGTAGCACCAGATTCTTTTTCTTTGACGCGATTTCGTCATCAATCGCCAAAATTGCACGAAATTCGGTTGTGATGATCTGTAATGGAGCAACCAAGATGAAGGGCGTGTATTAAAGAGAATGGCTCGATGATAGTTCAAGGGCGATCGTTTAGGTGTCGTCGAGAAAGAGATCCAGGTCGAGCGGAGTTTTGTTTGCTACCAGCGTGCTGCCCATTAAATATTCAGTCAAACCTGAGCCTAGATTATCGACGCATATTTTTCCTCGCTGTAAACGTCACCGCTCCATTTTGCTGGAAGTTATGAATTTCTAAACGAAGGCGCTCGAGCACAACAACTTCGCTTCGTCCTTTCAAGCCTTTCCTGATAAAAGTTGACGTCTTCATTCAATTCAGTTTATAAGAAGAGTTGAAATTTATCGAACCGTTTGGAAGGAGTTTGATTCTATCAGCGGCAAACTACATTTCCCCTTCCTCCTAAAGAAAATAACAAGATGGAACCTAAGGAAAGGAAACAGGTCAGTGGCACCTACATCTCTCCACAGAAAAAAAAATCAGGGGTTTTGGAGATGTGCGCTTTCACTTTTCCATTGAGAAGATATCTTTCATGTTCCACTCGGCGATAAAAGGGACGTTCGGCGAACCTCGTGTGATTAGATTTCGCGTCACGTTCAATGGCGGAGAAAAGGGGACACGCGAAGAGCTTCAACTTCTCTCGAGCAGCTCCTCTGCAACCAAAGAGTGCTGCAAGAATCTCAGATAAGAACTTGTCTTCGTGCATTAAAAATTCTCGGCAGGGAAATGACCCGTTTACTCCATGTTCAAAGACTAGTTTTTAATGGATAAAAGCCTTTCATTACGCCGTTCGAGCAGAGGGGTGCACGATTTTCTTTTTCGTCCCGTTTACCCTTGTGTTCTTTGATTTCGATTAACGTAAATAGGGGTTATTTCCATCAAAATGAATAAAACGAATAGCTGAATAAAAACAAACTTTACTCGCCCTCAGTATACTATAGCCAATGCTTTAGCTGCTAGTTCAATAGATTTTTCACTCAGTTCACATGAACTTGGTAAAACATTTCACGTTTTACGTGGAAATTGGTGGCGTTCCAAGTTTCAGAATTTATTGGGCTGCTGCCACTTATGCCGCGACCTTCCTTGAAAAACTAACATGTAGGTAATTTATGGGGCTGCTAACACAATTGTTTTGAAGTAATTCGTGTTTACAGTTCTGGAATTGCACACTTGGACACTTTGCCATTTTGCCTATTAGTTACCCGTATATTTACCTATTACATACATCCTGGCTTCCCGGAATTCGCAAATTACTACGATCTGCGTTTCGCGCGGTGAAATCCGAATGAGAGCACTTCCTGTGATTTACCTCCGCAACTTGTATCGAGAGCAGTAATTCGGAAAATGTGCAGAGACCCATATAAACCATTGAATGAAACTGCAGTAGCCACTCGCAATTTAAAACTAAAATGTCTCCTTTTGAATCTCGCACCGAGTATGTATCAGAAATCCTGAGAATAGCGAGGATGGTCGTCGGTTCCATTTTTTTTCCTCTCAGGTGAATAGCGGGATTTGTTGAAAGACATAATCCCGTTCGGGTTTGGAATATTTGGTTGAAAGGAAAGAAGATAAAAAACAAAGTCCGCCCCCGCCAATTCAAATCAATAAGTCAGGACTCGATCCCTCTGAAATGAAATCACGATGATTTCAATCTGTGCCCCAGTTCACTTGTAGTCGAAACAAAAAAATACACCAAACAAAAAATATCTCCGAAAAAACATTTCTGTGTCCCGCGTACGTTTATCGGTGTACTTTGAAAATATCAGGTGCGTTGCAACACTCCACCATGCTTTCCTTAGCTCTACGCCAATTCACTTGTGGCTTTTTTTACTTACTCAATTCATTTATCACTCAGTTCATTTGAACTTGGTCAAACAACACTTCACGGCAGCAAAAATTGGTAGCGCTTGCAGTTCCAGAATTTATTATGCTGCTCGTACTCATTCCCGGATCACTATTGAGCAATTGGTACACGGACCAATGAATGGCATGAATTAATGAGGCTGTAAACACGATTTTTTTGAAGAGGTCACCAATCACTCTTGCAGAGTAATTGGGTAAAAACATTTAGAACTGACAATTTTGATTAAATTTTCAAATTATCTTGCCATTAGTACCTAATTTTTTTTACGTATCTCTGAAAATTTGGTGATGGTTTTTAGAGGATTTTTTGCACCTTCTTGAATAATAATAGCGGTGACTTTTAGACGCTAATCCCACCTTTCCAAAAGTTGGACGAATTTGCAAACTTAATTGTTTGGCTATTCTCTCATGTATAATGCTGATGTCACTTCCTGAATCGATCATACCACAGATCTTGTGTCCATCTATCAGGACACTGGTTTTGACTTTGGATTTTTTATGAAAATCACTGAGTTTCTTCAACTAGTCAATGCTGAGATATTGTTCTCCACAAGTATCCCTCTGATAACCCTTTGAATAGAGATGAACAACCAAAATATGATGAACGATATGGTGATTTGAACAACCTGACGGAGTGTTTTTTTTTAGCAACTCTCACTCACATTTCTTCTTCACAAATATCTGTGTGATTATCCGTTTAACGGATATATTAGGCAACACAGATTGGAAAATGACATTTGCTGGTCGTTAAAGTCTAATTTTCTTAAAAAAACGGCTGTGATGATGTTTACAACTGCCAAATTGTGTGGTGTTTTTACCTAAGGGCTGTCTACATTTTGTTTTCCACACAACTCACCGCAGAAATAGCACATCGTCGAATTCACGGGGGTTGCAGACAGTTGCGTATTGCTACACACACCAACTCCTTTTGACATTTCATGTCTTTACTTCGCTACATAAACTCGAAAATGTAACGCGGGAGATGTTACGCGGGATATGTAACGGAGAAGCGTCACGAAATTTGTGTTGTGTTAGGTGCATGGTAACGTCTGTTAGAAAATCTAACGCTTGGTAACATCACACTTTTAATAACCTCAGTGACCAAGTGATGATGTCAATTGCAATTGACGCGGCCATTATATCGAAACCATCAACGAGCACAATCAAACGTAGTTATCATTGCATAAAAAATAAATAAATAAAAGACAAAGAATGTTCCTAGTGGTTGTGTACTTGTACAAAAGCTATACCCACCGTTTGTTTTTATGTCTTTACTTTGCTACATAAACTCGAAAATGTAATTTTGTTTTTTTCAGTCGTTCATTATGTCCCTGATGGAACATTTTGGCTCGCGTTCATGGACCGTTCTCGCTTTATGGGTAGGCAGGGGTAATGAAAATGACCAGAGAACTTGCTGTCTACTCGACTACGGACGTGAGTCAATTCTCCATAATAATTTGACTCACCCGAGCAACACCAAGAGAAAACGGCTGTTATGATGCCTCATGTCCTCCCAGTTCCACCCCTAACTCCTATAGCTTATGTTACCTGATGCGACGCCCCCAACGAGTCCCCACCCATTCTCTCACAAACAACGAGACGACATCCTTGCGACTTCATCTGGCCGCAGCTGAGGAACCCCAAGCATGAAGAGGTGTCCAACTGGCAGCTCAAACTTCTCATCCCACTAGCCAATTTTGAATTTTTTGTTGCTTGATAGACGTGGGGAAGACGTTGAAAATCTAAGCTTGATTTGAAAAACGGTGGTACCGACGCGTCAAACTGTGCTCACAAGATTGGTGCTTTAAGAAAGATTTACAGAACTTTCATGCGTCTAGGGACCGCAAGATTTGCAAAACTTCTCCGATCACGCTTTCAACTTCGCGACTTTTTAAACCCTCATTTCCGCTTTAGTCGAGCTTTCATAAATCTGAACGGTGTCACCGGTGACGTGCCACTGTCCCCGGGTCGGGCAGTGACGTTTTCCGTTTTCTCAGGGTGTTGCCCTGAACTTTACTTAAAACGTTCGTTTCAAGACGAACTTTCCGTCAACAACTTCCCGGTTGTTCGGCCGAAATCAACTTTATTCTCGTCATGACTCTTTTCCCGAAATAGACTCCTCCCCGACGACTTAAACTTTCGTGCAATTTTCGGTTTGAGTTGAACGCTCTTTCACAATTACGACTTTTTCAAATTAATAAATGGCTTTCTTTAGACTTTTGTTTTGGGCCGTCATTACCGCCGAACTGTAGGCAAGAGTAATTTTTGCCACTGGAACTAATTACGGTTGGACTTGTAATCAAGCGAAGGAAGCCAAGGCATCTTCGAGTTCACGCCGATTAATGAAAACCATAAACGTTGCAAACCTTTGAAACTTCTCCCGCAAGTAAACGTCCTTCTCAACAGTGAAGAGAATCTGAACCCCCAGCGTTTTCAGGCATCGTAGTTTTGAGGTTGTGCGAGACACTTGCCAGTTGACAACAATACTAATTAAATGCGCAAAGCGTTTTCTCTGTTTTGCCCTGCGGTATCAAGCCTCCACTATCTCGTATTAAAGATTTCTCTTGGGCTCTCCAGTTTAGTTTCGGACTATAAAGAATCCCCTCTCAAAGCCAGTGGCACTAACAGGTTTATGAATATTTTAATTATGTGCCCTACAAAAACTAATGAGTCTAATCCACCCCGGAAAATGCCGATTTATTTCCAGAACGTTAAAGGTTTCAACACTTAATTACTAGCTCTTCGTCACCAGGCTTACAGTATTACAACATCTTGTTATTCACTAAATCTCGTACGAATCAATGTATGTAACCCCAAATTCAGTCAATGATGCGTCAATTTGTACTGCAGAGCGCTATGCCATTCTGTAAGCACTGGTGGGGTGTCTTTTTGCCCTACACACCCACATTTTGTTTCTCACAATTGCCAAGAAAACATTTTCGTACACGGAATGGAAGATGGAATGAGCCTCGACGGTTTGCTGGTGATAGTTTAAACAGTTGTCCGATTTAACCGTCCAACCCTAGAGAGGAGTAGGAGCTGGCAACAATTATCTTTGGCATTTCCAACGCTCCTTGTATCTTTCCCGATAGGGTCCAAAACAACTTGTTATGAACGACGGAGCACGTTTTCATCAGGCTGGACGAGCCCTTTAGGGTATCTACGTCGACGAAATCCATCCTCAACCTGTCAGGGATGTGCCAGCTTGACAAGAGGGCTTGCTCTCACCCAAAAATCCTGGAAGTCCCAATTGCGAAAAAAGTTGGATACGTGTGAGGACCCCTCGTTGAATATTCTGAGGCCATAGTAAGACCCAGGGAATCATGTCTTGCGATTTAAAATTAGTTTGGCAGACGAGCCTTTCATCAAAAGAAGTATCGCGACTCAGATACCACTTTCTTGGTGAAATACTTGATACAATTTAGTAGAGTCGGAAAAGGTGGGGTGGGATCATCCATTGTCTGGCGGTATTGTGGACATATGGAGTCAATGCTCCTGGATTGCTTCCCCTTGAGAATCTCTTCATTTTCCATTAACCGAGGGGTGTACGCTGGAGGTGCCCTGTTTAAAACTTCAGTTGATCGGATTTTCAGATGTGAGCACTTGGAATGAGTAGGAATGGCGACCCTTCTTCATTTGAAAGTTGAGACAGTGTAGTGTCTTTCTAATCGGAGAAAAGTGATTCCAGCGTCGCACTTGGACGATCCCTTGATGAGAGCGTGCATTTGCTTTCGGAATTTGCGAGGTTCACACTCCCCATCTCCTGACGGGCCACTTGACCGTGACCATTCGTTGAACGGAGATACAAGCCAAGATACGTAATAGCCAAGAAAAATGATGCTTTTCCAAAAAGCCTCAAATGATTTCAAATAAACGCACCGGGCACATTATGTTTTTTCATAGGCGTTTTTGTAGAAAAGTGTTGAACGAAGGTCTGTATGCACGGCGCAGCCTCAAATTTACGGGACTGAGGAAAATTGAGGGACACGTTTATTTCATTCACTTAACAATATCGCACAATTTCAATCAGGTACACCGGAATAATTCCAGAACGTGCGAAATTTATCACTCAGAGTGTGCTCAAGGCAAACTGTTAGTTGCAGCTGCACTAAATTTCGTAATACAATCATCAATTAGCTCTCGTCAACCATCTGCGTTTTCCGTGACGGCTTCATCGGCCATTCCTTCGTTAGCGTGTCGTTTGAGGGCTCGAAAAAGTCTGTACCGCCTCTTTGAAATGCGTCCCAGGAAATTCGCCTAGCTATTCACTTAACGAATCGTACCTCCCTTCGAAAAGCGTTTCGGCCCTCTCAATTACCAACGTTACAGCTTTGGGATTCCACGATATTTCAATGACGAAAAAAAAGGCGGCTGGCGGATGAAAACTGTTAGCTGCCGTACCTCTCTTCCCCAGTAAAATGTTTGATCATTGTACCACCGCTTTTCAAGGGCCTTTCTCGTCAATCTCACTTTCTTCATCTGCGTCATTATCACGTTAATTAAGATTTCGTGGAATTTTAACTAGCGGAATATTCAGAGTTCTTTATTCATTCCCCTTCTCTTTTTACCGCCTCATTTCAACTTCGCGCTCGCCCGCCCCTTTTTGCAATTCTTCATCTTTCTTTACCTAGATTTTTGGAAAGGCAGATTTGAAAACAAAAGTTGGGTTTAAATTCAACGCTGCAGTTTTTAACCCTTCATTCGGCATTAGCAACAGCCGTGAAGCGTTATTTCAGAAAGAATGTCCGGCTGTTTGTGAAATATCTTTTTTAAAATTTTTTTTTGCGCAAGACTTGGTGACTAGGCCAGAAGGAAACTATACTAATATCTGTGACACTTCTGTCAGCGTAGAGGACACAAACCATCGACTGCGGGGGAAGTGGGAATAACGCGAGCGCAGTGACGCTGGATGGTGTCTATTTCACCATTGAAAAGTACTGGCACCCAAAATATTTCGCTACGCCCCTTTTCTCATCCCACAATTACATTAATATGTGCATATAGACGATGTAACATCATTCAATGTATTTTTGTACGTTACTGGTTAAATGGACGGACACGGCAAATTGGATTAAAGTTATCCATCCAATTTTGCAATCCCCAAAAAGAACAACCTTTTTTGTTTCTCAGACATCTAGACCTTGGTTAGTAGAAGATAAGCCGTAAGTTTATCGGAAAAATGCTAAAAAATATCCTTCTTTACTTAGCCCGACGACATAGGAACAAGAGTTATGTTTTCAGCTTAATTTTGGTTTATTATTCATTCTGAATGATAACCCTATGTTTTCGGTCACGAAAAATTTTTTACAACCCCCCCCCCTCTCAAAATTTGATACTTTACGTTTCAAGACTTGGAGATTCCAAATTTGCAATGTTCGTCCCCCGTCCCCCGTCCCCCGTCTGGGCCGTTTTGTGCCTTTAACATGGTCTAAAAAATTCGTTCTTTCGCACGAAATCCGATTTGGTATCTAGTTGTGCCCGCCATCTCGGCAATCCGATCGGACGAAGCCCGTGGTTGTAATGGGCAAAAAACGGTTAAAAAAATTAACGAAACGCAGTACAACACGGGAACTACAGCGGAAGTCAAAGTTTTGTCGTTTGAACTCCCTCCCTCCCGCCGGTCTCAATAAAAAACAACCCGCCTCGTCCTCGCCTCCCAACGCTGCCGAGCGGGCAGCTCAACTCCCCTTTCACCGCGCAACGGTTTTTTTTTGCTTCCTCTAGGAAGCCCTCGTGTTTCGCATTTAACCTTTGGAATTACCATTTGTCTCTTTATTGTCCGATTGCCTTGTTCTCGTCTTCATCTCCACGAATGACTATTTCCCTCCGTCTCAACTATTTCCGTTAGCAAAATATCTGTTATCTTCGATTGGACTTTTCATTATTCGTTTATTTTTGGTTTATTTGTTTAAAGTTCGTTCGTTTCATTTTTTTTGGTTTTAATACGATTCAATTTTTTTTAGATTCTTTCGTTTCATTCTCATTTTAGTTTTTTCCATAGGTTTTTGGTTTGATATTAATATTTAGCATGCATGTTTTCATATTAAAATTCAGTTTTTTCTAGATACTTTCGTTTTTTTTGTTTATTTTAATATCATATTATATTGCAGGGGTTTTTCTTGAGTTTTCTCAAGACCTCTATGTTTGAGAAAATAGCATAAGCCTGTGAATGGAATAGTATAAGCCTGTGAATGGTATTGCAACAGTATGGCTAGGTCAAATCAGCTCAAATGTGATATGTAGCCTGCAGGTCAAAATAGGACGTAACAGAAAAGGTATGAAAATTAGTGATAAAAACAGCAAATATTTAGTTTTGTCGAAACCGGTTGATTAACCGTATAAGCGATTGATTTGATTAATTTTCGTGTATGACGACAGTACCATATGATATAACAGTATCAAGCAGTTATCAACCTCGAGAAAATGGCGAGAACAGATCAAAGTATCAAACGTTTCTTCAAAAATTGATTTTAGTGCAGTGTTTTCAACATTAATCTCTTTCATGTAATACTAGCATTCCCAATAATATCTGAGTGGTGATAAAATTCCCCACCTACACGATGTAGTTAAATAATCTTCTTTAGATAATTAGAAGTAACCTCAGGAAGTTCGAAATTCAACCCGTCACCATTTCACCCGATAACTTTAACCTTTTCAGAGACATCACGCTGGCAGTCTCACGAATCATCTATGCACTGTTTTATCAAAATGGTCGTGGCATTAGTAGGAAAAACTCAATAAATTCCGCAACCTTAAGCCTCCTCCAACGCGTAGAACGTTGTTATGAATGAAAAACAGATTTGATTAATAGCTATCAGGGAAAAAATCGCAGCATGCCCGTGGGGCCGAGGAAAGTTGTGTAATTTGTTGCTCCTGGTATTTCCGGCCGATTACTTAGGTGAAAAAAGCGAAGAAGTACGGGTCTTGATTCTAATCCAAGTTCTTGTCAACTAACAACTATGGTGGTAATTCACGTAATGATCGTTTCCGTTCCCGAGGCAGTCCTAAATTTTGATTCATATCATGTGAATGTTAGACCAAAGCAAAGTCAATTGAAGATTCTTTATCACTAGATGCGAAAAAGCCGAAGATTGGTTGAAAACATGGAGGAAATTCGTCTGGAAAATGATAACTCCTAAGAAAGACTTTAATTAACGATAAACGGTAAGAGAAAATTATCCAAAGGTTGGTTGGTACGTGCTTTAACTGAGCTAAATAACAATTCCATGGCTGTGTTCTGCCAATCCTGCTTCTTCATAGCCTCCCGACGCCTAAATTCTCTTGGGAGTGGAAGCTTCGTCTGAGAATTCGAAGTGGCAAGCTCTAATTCAAGTTTCTGAAGCCTCCGTCTGCCCCACTTCTCATCGTTTCGACATTGACGAGGTCCGTTCCGCTCGCCAGCTTTTATCTCCTAAGTAGGGGAAGGCATGATTTTCCTTTCGATTCCGTTCCAATCTTGAACCCAGACGTTATTTCTGAACGCGCCTTAGTATCTTCTTGCCAAACATGCGTTGGTGGCAATTTCTACTTTCCTTACCATTATGGAGTTGAAAGGAAAGTTAATTAATCGGCTGAAACCAAATTTTGAGTTTTTCTCAGGTCTTCACGTTTCGCGGGCTGCGTGAAGACTAAAAACATCACTTGAGAAAATGGTATGTGTGTGTCTGTGAACACGATTGAGAGAGAACGGCTGCACCTCGTTATGAAACTCCAAAGTATGAACCAAATTGGTTCAATACTAGCTGTAGATATCATAGTGATCAAAACATCAAGTTTTTTGCATAATAACTCTACAGTACCATTACAATGTTCATCCGTGGAACAACGAGAGTAGCACAATGAATAATTAAACGTTTCATTGCGGTTTCAGCGCAGATTAACTCATAAATCCTGCTCTTATGATATTCGCATTCCTAGAAAAATTGGGGTAGTTCAATATGCTACCTATTTAAATGAAAGTTTAATAAACTCATTAGATAATTAGGAGTAACCCCATTCTCAGTGCTGTTACGCGATAATTCCAAAACAGTAAACAAAATGCTTTAAAAAAAACCTCTTGAAAACAGTCTCATAAACCACCTTCGCACTAAAGCTCAATAATGGTGGGATAAGTGGGAGCATCTCAATAAACATTACTTGCTGCGTAAAACGTGAAGCTAGATATGATGGATAGGATTAGTAGCTAATGCCACCAGAATCGCTGAATGTACGTCGGACTAACATGCAGCGAGCCGATGAGTTTCGGAGAAAATGGTTAACGGTACCAAGCTCCACTGGAAAGAGAATTTGCCTGAGGCAAAAATCGCTTCTTTGAGCGAACGAGGGGAAGGCACAATGAAACTGCTGAGAATCCAACTGTTAACACAAGTTCGTTTCAGTCAGCCGCCGACGCGCGTTGAATGGATTTAAGCAATTTACCTCGCAAAGCGTCCTAACGGTCTTTGAAAGCGTCCTATGGGCTTGTTAAAGGTATGATTCGAGAGTTCGCCGCTTGAAATGACGTCTTCAGATAGTCTCGTGACGTGATGCAGAAGCGGCTTTGACAAGCGTAAGGTTGGGGGCAATGCCCTCCGATTGTTGAGCTGGGACAAAGAAACTGAAGAATTTATAAGAAATTAAGCGACGAAACGAGGATTCACCAACTCAACATTTTCAGGTAATTTTTAGAACGAGATTAGGAGCTCTGCTCTATCGCTCGACTTCAAAGCACAAGAAGTATCTTTGATGGCTCATTCCAGACTGATAGACATCTTCCAGAATAGGGTGTTTCATCACGCGACTCCTTTTCTGAACTTAATTTGTGTGGTTCGTTCGAAATTTTTACAGAAAAATTGTTTTTACAGTTGTTGCACGGGTATTACGATAACACACCGTCACATGGTCTTTTCTGTTTATTTTGTCAAATTGATCCATAGCGAAGCTTAAAATTGTATTAACTTCTTTTGCTACACGAGTTTCACGCGAACCTCAGTTCTAATAGGCAGCACTAAACTGTCAAGATGCTTTTTTTGTACTGTCATTTGAATGAGGTAAATGCCTCTTTGAGTTATGTTAAGTGTGCACAGGGATTGCATTGTTTAGAACGCTGTTAATTTAAAAGGCCTGAAGTTTAGGTATTAAAGAAATTAGGTTACATATTAGAAAACATGGAAATTTATTAACAAAAAACTTCAATGGACAGATCATAAATGAACAAATCAACACAAAATGCGACACCATATTCACACCACTCAAAACACTACACAAACGAAAACAACCAACTGACGGATTTACAGACCACCCTACACAAAAAAGACGTAAATTCCACAATTGAAAGACCATCCAACACGTTCCATTTATCTCTAGGGGGTTTCCCCCTGAGGTACATGACCTCCTCTCCCCACCCCTTCCCCGCCGCTCTATCACCCCTTTCACCTTTCTCTTTGTATATAAAGACCACGATCAACTGACTGACTCCTGTACTGACTTAACGGCCAGACGATGATGTCTTTACATCGAAAGCGCTTGCCCACAGTAACTCACAAGCCAGAGGAGACGGACTCACCTAACAGGTACGTTAACCTGAATTTTAGTTTTACCTTCTTATGAACTCAGTGAAAAATAAATTAGTTGCTAAAACGTACGTCCGCTGGGGAAAGCTGAGCGATGCGTCGCACCACACATTTCTTGTTATTTGTTGTAGGCCATGAACATAAAAGAGAAATAAACTTTCGCACAATGCCAAGATTTGTTAAGTACTAGAAAAGTCACGGAATGGATTTTGAGGCAAACCTATTTTGGAAAATTCGTCGTCTTTCCAACACGATTGCAATAGCTTCATTTTCTGTGAAGATTTGACCTCATTGACGGCGAAGGGTTAAGGAAAGGGGCAAAGTGGTGGCCCACGGTTCAACTCTGAGGGTTATCTTGGTAGGATTACTTAGGCGCAATGACACAGATAACAAGGTGACATCACCTTGGAATATCACTTTTAATCTGAAGCATTCGAGCGAAGGCCAATTACTCAATGGAAATCAATTAGCGCTCTGAACCCGCAGCCCTTAGCTCAATCTTCAATTCCTAACTAACATACAGTCCACCTCTCCAGGTTCTCTCCTATGAATCAATAGCTGGAATCTACCGTATAGAACATCTTATCTGCGGAAAACCTCTAATCATGAAGCAAAAGCATTAGCGCATCCTCTGAGTGGCGAGACATGGCTAGGCTAAACACGCATACTCAGAGGTGTGCGATTTCAACCTAACGTAACTTATGACCCGCTTTCCAAAATATTTTTCTCAAACATCGAAAAAAGGATCTGTGAATCGTTTTATACTTTTCTTAACCCAACCGAATGGGTCGGAAGTTTCGTAATCGGGTAAAAAAACAACGTATTTTTGCAGATATTTACCTTCGTCTCCGAAAAACGAGATTCGAGTCTGTGTGTGTCAACGCAATTGAGAGAGAGTTACTAACAAAATCAGCATTTGATATTTAGCCCGGCAGTTGAAATTGGACATCACAGTATGGGACTGAGCAAAAATTAGCCCAAAATTGATTACAGTTATCGTAACGCAGGCCTGCGTTTCAACAACAGCAAATGTTCAGCCACGGCCTTCTCAAGGTCGGCGCTGCCTCTGGTCAATGTCTACTCTCTCGGATTTGACTGTTCCCTCATTCGGGTTCCATCATTCACGGACCTCGGTGTGTTTCTTGACCGCCGTCTTTCAATGAATGAGCATATTGACTCCATCTGTAGCATTAGGGGTCCTCAAGCGGCATACAAGACTTCAAAAACGTTCACGCTATCACCCTCCTGTACAAATCCGGCGTCACTTGGAGTATGCTTCAGTGATCAGGTCTTCCCTTTACACGTAATCGATTTCCCAAATTGGACCAAACCAGCGTAGTTACCCCCGGTTCAGACATTAACTGCTAGTTATTGATGGACCGCTGTAGCCTCACCACTCTACAACAGGATTTCTCCTTTCTGCACAAACTGGTTCTTTGCGGTTTCCTTGCGGACGCATTCCAAGCTCTTGCTCTCGCCATCGCCTGTTGCTAACTTCCTCCTTCAGGGTTCTTTTCATCCTTTCATATCAGCCATTTCTGATGCGTTTTAGCTTTCTTTTCGGTTTTCTTTCTTCTCATTTCCCTTCCTGTTTGCTGCACTTTTGCTTACTTATCTTTTGTCCAAAATATGTGAAACTATTCTCATTACTTACTTTTGTTTCAATTGGGTTCGCCCGTGTTTATAATAAATAAATAAAACGATCATAACACCCACTATTTTTTCTCAATACACAACAGTACATTGTAAACGTTTCGTCAGTAAGAAAATGACGAGAGTAGCTCAATAAATTATCGAAAATTTCAGTTTCAGTAGTTTTTTTCCATGTACAGCTAGTTCTCACAATGGCGCTAAGCCTCCTATGCCTGTCTGCACAAGAACAGGGTAATTAGGAGCAACTCGACCAATTCGTCAATTGAAACTACTGATCTTTCACTAACTTGTTTCAGTATAATGTTTTCTTCAGCTATTTATCATTGAAAGGGAGCTGTATTGAATAAACACCATTTGAGAAAACGTTCTGTATGTACAGCTGTGAATAGGATTCAAAGAAAACCGGCTGAAATGTGATATTATTCCTTCTAATAAACGTGGGGCGCCGAAGTAAAGCGTATCAAACTAAGTGTAGCTATCATAGTGAGCTACTCAAATTGTTGCCACAAAAAACGGCTCTTACGCCGTTGACTTCACTTTTCGAGTGGATGATTTCGGATAACTACTTTTCTTACTAATCTCGCCTATATGATGCAGGTTTTTTTACAAAAATCATGTTGGACCAAACACACTCCTAACGATGAGTTTGTCAACGGCCATAAAATAATTGGGAACAACTCATGAAATTCCGGATTTCTGTTTCTTCTTCTAAATTTGCTCGCAGTGTTTACTCTGTAAATTGAGAACAGCGAACACGAACATTGACGAAAAATTTAAAAAGGTTGATTGATAAATTACCAACGCTGTGGTTAATTAATAAAGGTCATGGATTAAGTAGATGCAACCCAAAACATTCAGGACCATTACGTGCTACCAGTTTCTATATCGAACGTTAAGTTCATATGAAATGAGTAAAAAGCAGTTTAGTTGATAAATGTTGCTGAACGTATTTGCTGCCAAGGAAGGTTGTGTGGGTGGCAGATATTTCCTCCATACCAGCACTTGATCCAGAATAGCAATTTCGAGTTTCTGCATCCCCTCAAACTTCAAAGGTTTACGCTGAACTAGAGTTAAAATGAGCAAACAAACGCGGAAAGTGTTTTCCATCGTTAAACAAGCGTTTGAACGAGCTTATCGCGCCGTCTCCATAAAGTCCGCACCTGACTACTTATTTTCTTTCGGTTCTGTCGCTTTTTCAAACATTCCCTTTGACCACACAATCCAAAATTAACTGTCCGCGATGCATCGATTCGCCTGGTCATTTGATTATACGTCGGAGTTCGCAACCTCCAACTTTTCTCCTCATCAAAAACGGTCTTTATTGAAACGATTGAGGAGCTAGGCTGTGTTTGTCAAGGCGCCTACTGCAAGTTTGTATCAACTTCTAAAAGCTGAAATATCTGTTCCGACATATCACACAACCTTTCTCAGTCCTCATTTCCATTCCATTATTTTTGACTCTCAAACTACTAATCTAATGTGTTTTTCCTCGGTTTATATGAGATTCATAGAATTTATCTCGACGTTCTACGGCTAGAAACTGGTAGTGCTTTACTAGTGCGTTTCGGAATTTATTCGGGCTGCTATTAATTGTGCCAAAACCTTTGAAACTAGCGCATACAGAAATAATGGGACGATCAACGTGATTTTTGTGTGATGAACACTTCTTGGATTATTGTGGAAATGTCGCGAAAAAAGTTCAAAGAAAGTAACGATGAGGATTTTCAAGTATAAGCAGCTTATTATATTGCTTTTGTGAATTTTGAGTCAGATTTATCCGTCGAAACTTTTGATACCTTATTGTGCTGCTCTCGTCATTTCCCCGTGGATAAAAATGTTTATAGTGCTGCTCTATCATTTCTAACTGCTTATGAACGAAATTCAATCAAATTTGTAATAACCGAGTTTAGATCACTGTGATAACTGTAGCCCATATTGAGCCGTGTTTTACTCATTCCCTTACTTTGGTGCCTCGAACTGACGTGCGAGCTAAATGTCAGATTTGAGCGGAGTCGGTTCAGCCATTCTCTCTCAATCGCGCACAAACACAGACCGTTTTGTCAAATAATGTTACTTGGGCTCATTAGCCATTTAAACGTGAAGACCTGGCGCTCAAAAATGGTTCTTTCCGATTCTCACAACCTGAGAAAGTATTCCACAAATTATTAGCAACTAGCTAACCTTCGAAAAATACAATTTAAAGATAGTTGAACCTAAATACAAAGTCACTGGCGACTCAACCGTCTAGCACCCCCCCCCCCCCCCATCACACAGCAACTGCTCAGGTCAGTATAGACCAGTTTGAATTGATTCTGCCAGGGGCGCTCTCTTTGCCTTGGAATTCCTGAGGGTGAGGGCATCAAAACGGCTACGTATTATCAAACCCCTTAGTAGTGGACATGGAGACATGTTCGCTATATGGCAAGGCCTATATAACGATTCAAACTTGTCAACTGAAACCGAAACACTGGAGGGGAGTTCAGATTCAATAACATTTGGGGCCAAAGGTCTCTTGTAAATTATCGAATGATTCGTGTACCCGAGATGAAGTTTATAGCACACAATCGACTAGTTTCGTCTAGTCAGGAAATCGAGTTCAGCTCCCACTAAGTCGTTTGGACACTTTCCAAAACTATTTTCCCCTTAACGTGCATCCAACTTCAGAAACTACGTTTAGTTCTCGATAAATATTGCCAGAGAAATGCGTTGATCAAAAATACAGACATATGGAGGTACATACAAGTTACGTATGACTACTTACATATTTCTGCTTACTCATCAGCAACTTACTGTACATCCGCTGACACAGCAGCAATAGAATATAAAAGCCTCTCTCCCACTCGACTAGTCAGTCAGTCTTGTCTCAACAGTCGCCGTGTACGTTAGTGCCGTTCCCTCATCATTTCTGTGTAACTCTGTGTAACCCTGTGTAAAGCTAATAAAACCCTTTTTAAAAACGCCTTTCACGTGGACTATTCTATTTCTGGCGCAGTCGGTAGGACGATTATTGTTGCGATTGCGCTTGTTCAACTAATATTTCTTGACTTGAAGTTCAAGAGGTTCAAGGATTCTGTTGATTCGGAAAGAAGATGCTCGGAGATAGCTCGTAGAAAGAAAAATGTGTGCCGTTTTTGTTACTTACAGATGGGTCAGCATGCTGTAAGGAGTCAGCCTTATGGTTGTGAAGCTTCTTGATAATCCTTTTCACTGGACACTGTTACGTAGGTACCGTGGTTTTCGCGTATCCGTCGCCAAAAACAACACGTTTCGAGGATGTAAAAACAATCAAACGGTTCTCCTTTTACGAAATTGCCAAGCCTAGTTTGTGGTCAGGACTCTTGTATATCCTATTGTTAACCTTCATATTGTACCTGTACGTGCAATACCGTCGTCAGCGTCGCCCCCCCCCCCGTATCTAACCCTACGTGAACCGATGTTCTCCTTCATGTAATCTCCAAATTGAATCCAACATTATAATCTCAGAATTTGTTTTTGTAATATCGTATTTTCGTAACCATGATTTCGGAATTTGTTCTTTGTAACGCTGTATTTTTTGTAAACATGATCTTTTTGTATTGTATTTTTGTGACCATTTTTTGTGACCGTTGTTTGTGTACTACCACTTCTTTTGAAAATTTTGTATCCCCAAAATTTTGACTAAGGGAGGAGGAGTTACGTATGACTACTTACATATTTCTGCTTACTCATCAGCAACTTACTGTACATCCGCTAACACAGCAGCAATAGAATATAAAAGCCTCTCTCCCACTCGACTAGTCAGTCAGTCTTGTCTCAACAGTCGCCGTTTACGTTAGTGCCGTTCCCTCATCATTTCTGTGTAACTCTGTGTAACCCTGTGTAAAGCTAATAAAACCCTTTTTAAAAACGCCTTTCACGTGGAATATTCTATTTCTTACATACATAACCGAAGGTGTGTAAGTCAAACCGTATATTTTAAATTACAATCGAATAACACCACCTGCCTATCAGCAGCATGGACCTGGAGACATGAAGAGTTTTTTTGCCCTCTTAGGGGTTACCTTTTAGAACACAACAAATGGCCGATTTTCATCTTCGTACTACACGGCGACAGCTGCAGGAAATGTAGTGGTCTACAGAGAAGTTAGTTGGGCGGGATATTGTCTTGGCATCATTCCTATAGGTTTAAACGTACTTACTGAGCGAATTTATTTTTCTACTGATCATACGAGAAACGATATGGCTGAGGCTGATTGTGGCTGATCATGAAAGTTCTCTCATCAGGATGTGTTAGCACCTGGAAATCGCTTAATGCGTCGGCGAAAGTTAATTCAGCAACGCGCTTTCTACTTTCCACTACCTAAAGTGGTTCGTACACGACTTTTGGTACGTTTTGGTTGTAATCTTCGTTCGACGGACTGTTTGTAGTTAGGCGGAATAACCGATTCAGCTATTTCTTCTCTCGCTTTGTTTGTTTTGTGATTTTTAGAAAGCCTCATAATAAGGTTATGAGCACTTTTCATCGGCGGGACGAGTGGGGGGTGGGGGTGAGGCCAAAATAATAATAATACTGGGGGTCAAAATAATAATAATACTTGGTACATTCCGCAATATTCATGTCTTTAGCTACTGATACAATCTGTTCGGCAGGCTGAATTAGCTGGGTCTTTGACCTCCAAAATGTCTGCACTAGCCTTAACAGAAATTCTTTGTTTCCTCGAACACCTTCGCCCTCAAGCCCTTTTGTTACATATGGAAAGTCCATCTCTTCCGTTATTTCCGATTGACAACGGATTTCCCACATTTCCTTTTTGCTCCCCTCAATTTACTTTCCTCTCCACAACAGAGCTCATAACCCAAACTTATTTACCTACGAGTTATCGAACAGTCGTTTCTCAGTTCCCCCAACGGATTCGTTTCACAGCTGGCGCTAATTACAGCTCAATTCTATCTCTCTCCGTCCCTTTCCCTTCACTTAGTGTTTCAGATCCAGTTCACATGTGTTGAGAGTCCCTTGTTTGCATTTATATCCTTCGAACTAGGTAAAACAACGTCACGTTCCAATTAGAAGCTGTTCTTAATATGTTCTTTGTGCATATTTTATAGAAATGCGTAGAACGAACATACAGCGGTAGTTTATACAACAGGTTGTCGAATTTAAGGCAGTTGCGGAAATCCTTTTGAAGGGAAAACTGTCAATATGGTTTGGCGACAAACCTAGCATCATTGACTGTTACGAAGCAAGCGTGTAACCATTTCGCCGATTTCGCAAAGAAGGTGACGGCAAAGAAACTTGGTCACAGTGGATCTGTCCCTTTGAAACATGCCATCCAAGACCTGCGTGTTGCTGCACGCCAGATATTTAAAACTTGGATTCTGTGGAGCCACTCAACTCAGTGAACATTGTAGACAGCAAATTAATTGCGATCAAAGTGAGGTTACCGTAACCGATAAGTCGACGTGCATGTACATATATGTCCCTTCTTGAAATCGTGCTTAATTCCTCCGACATCTGCATTCAACAAAAATCTTTTGGTTTATCAGATTATATTGCGCTCTCGTTAACAATTATAGAATAGTTTGTGAGATAGCGGAAGACAAAAGCTCACAGTCGATATATCTCCGGTAGCGAAACGTGTCCCGGAATTTCCTGTGACCATACAACATCTAGGATTGGAGAAGATCCGGAGTATTGTTCCTGTCCCTTCCCGTTCCTCTCTGCCTCCCACGAGAAGTAACTGTTCGACCACGCTTTAAAGGTGGTAGGACAAAGGTTACGAGGGGCTTCGTCTTATTGATCAAGGTCGAGCTCCGTTCAGAGGCTAGACACAGACATAACATGGTGTGCGTGTGTCTGAACGCGATCGAGAGAAAACGGCTTGGATTAATCATTTAGCCCGTAGTTCTCCACGGGTAGGAGCGAAATTGGCTCTAAACTAACCATAGTGATAAAAAGTTGTGCTGATTCTTACGTTACTCATGCCTACGTACTAGGAAGAAACGTTACTTATGGTTGAAAGAAACTTTTTACCTCATCATACTTACCAGGTTCATATAAACTGTACATCGCCCCAGATATTTAAGATACGTTCTCACCCTTCTCCCTCCCCCACGCTTATGCAACGACCTTTTTCGTCCACGCATTGAGCTCCTTCATTACTGCACTGCACAATTGCAGATCCAGACCTGGCTTCACAAGCTTTTAAATGGACTTATCAACGGTCTAGGGGTTAGTTGGAGAAATCGACGTTCACGGAATTCCAACCTGTTCGCGGTTCCAATTCTGAGCTGCAAATTACTTTGTGCTCTCTCTCTCGACCCCCTGTACCGTCTTCGCTAAAGTGGCGAAGGACGTCCTGAAGTTATTTCCAGTTATTGCCTTCTCTCATGACCCCTAGCGAGCAATTAGGAATTAATGTCTCTTTGTTCCGTTCGTCAGCTCCATTTGTAGTCATGGTATATTATTCAGCGACAGTTAAAACAACTATATTACGCTTCAGAGGTCATTATTCTTTAGCAGATACTCAATTTATTATCAGAGTACACATCTGCTTGAAGCTCTGACAAAATACGACATTTCAAGGTACGTCCGGCTCCAGCGAGACGTTACATCGAGAAAGAAACACAGCTGGATCACAAGAACTGCTTCTTGAAAAAATTGCTAGTGGTACCCTGCCCTGCTTCGCTGTGACATATCATGGTTGCACTGATGAGTTAAAAGGAGCATCTCTTACATCTACAGTACGGTGTATCAGGCTTTCTGACATTCATGCAGCCTTCGTGCCAATGTCCAAACAAAGGGGAAATCCGTTGACAGTTGGAAATAATTTCCATAGGTAACAAAAAGAGGTTGAGGACGAAGGTCTTTGGAGAAACAATGACTTTGCTCATAAGGGCCAGGGAGTCCCGTTAGGGCAAGTGCGGGAACTCCGAGGTCAAAAACTGAAGCGTCTTGCACCGAACAAAGATAACGGCAACCCCCGGAGGGTATTTAGGTGAATTATGAATCATTCGTGTCAGCACATACGTGAGTGCCGTAACAGCAATTTTGAACTCAAGAATCTCTTGCACTTGGAAATACATGTACAACATTGCAGTATTACAGTGGTGTACTGAGCAAAACCAAGCGTACACCAATCTGGGAACATCGTCAAGCTGATGACAATGGACATCTCATAACGTTATGCAGTTGTGACTGCGGCTGTAACCTTCTGTTGGGTGTCGGTCCACAAAGTAATAGAAGGGAATGAGGGGGCCAACAAGCTGATGGTGGATGGGTTTGTACTGATCCCGGTGGAAGCTGAATCACTGATTAATACATGTTCTCAGTCTGAAGAGAGAATGTAATGTTGCCTGGTTACGGGGCACTGTCTACCAAGATTGGCCAGTATTGGAGGCGTCGCACCAGATACACCTGCTCCATGGGACCTGGGTTTAGAACCGAGAGAATGGAGGCTGCTCATGAATACGACCAGACCATAGTGGAGGTTTTCCATCCATTGTTTTCCGGTTTGAGATGCCAAGGGACAGCCAGATACAGAGCTTCAGGCTTTATACATTCGATGCAGACTAGTCGAGATCAACGGCAACACTGGCAGGACTCAACGGAAGTGACACCAATTCTATCACTCCAAGCGGAAGTACAACGACTTTTTAAAATTACCATATTCATATTAATTCATGAATTTTATTTCCAATGAAATTAAGCAAATCGCAACGCCGTAGAATCTCTTCAGTTCAGTTAAGCAGTTGCCGAGAAAATTTACGATGAAAAAGACGAACTGCCTCTCGGGTTGAAATGATGAACCCAGCTGAGATAGTTGTTCTCTCAACGGAGAGAATTATTATTCTTATTACTACGAATTTGAGAGAGGAGAACGGCTGGGAAGTTGGATTGCACCCTACACCTGCGTTTAAACTCTGTGATTCATCGTTCAACTTTCAAGCACCTCTCCGCTGAAAAACTCTTTCATTCCGCAGTTGAAAAAATAAACACTTGATTTTGCAAAAAAAGGGAAGTAAGAGGGACTTGTGAAAGGAAGTGAAATACTACTTAAACAACTTGAGTAAGGCACCATGATCACAATTTAAATCAATTAAGTTTCTCAAGGTTTTTAATTCGTTCATTTCTAGATAGAAACAGAAGCGTCCAAGATACAACTTATGTCTTTCTCGTAGAACCTTTTTTTAGTAATTACATGGGACTACTTTGCGCACAATAAGAGAGAGAGAGAGAGAGAGAGAGAGAGAGAGAGAGAGAGAGAGAGAGAGAGAGAGAGAGAGAGAGAGAGAGAGAGAGAGAGAGAGAGAGAGAGAGAGAGAGAGAGAGAGAGAGAAAGGATTTATTCACTGAAAACCAAAATAAGTACATCAAACAGAGTAGGAAATAATATTGTTACCAGAAGACTGTTATAAGTAAAGTTAGTCTAATCGCCTATTAAAAAACTAATGAATTCGCCGAAATAGGCTAGGCCTGTGCTTCGGCGTGAGTTGCTTATTACACTACTGTTGATAAAATTTCTATATTACGTCAGTGTGGTAATCTACTGATTCTCTCCTTACAAACTTTATATTACAATAATAATGTAGGAACCTATAATGTCACTTCATCTAGAACAATGATGAAATAAACATGTAACTGACACATTCCGATTAAACATAAATGCTACGTCGGAGCCTATCAAGTTCAGCAGGTTGCAATGTCAAAAGCCATTGCCCAATAACATTTTAAAATTTACTCCTTGTCCAGTGTTGGGAGCGCTTAAGGTTCTGAGGGGATCGGTTATAGATCATCAACAAAGAATACCAAGGAGAACGAGACGTGAGACTCAAGCGAATTTTGGGTGGGACGATCATACCTGATAGGCTAAATCGGGTGAAGTGATCATGAGCGTACATATCTGACTGCACCAGTGCGTGGGGGTGTTTATGGAGGTACATGAGAACTGACTTAATATACAATTGTGCTAGCGAAAACGATCGGGCAGCTCCTTAGATCTCACTGGTGGGAAAGCGACGGGATTTACCCGTCATTACTTTAAGTATACTTCTTTGCATGATCTCGACCGAAGACAGCACGCTAGGGACCGTGGAGCCCCACACGATAATACCAAAGGTAAGCAAGGACTGCACGAGAGTGACGTACAGCAATCTAAGCTCCTCTAATTTAAGTATTCTCCGGAGATTGTAGAAAACGTAAATGAATTTTTTTAACTTGGCGCACAGTGCTGAGATGTGATATTTCCATGTCAAGTCCTGATCAAGCTGCACCCCAAGGTACTTATGGTTAGTGACCCGGTCGATAACCTCGCAGGAGCAACCAGATTCGTCTGTGCACGAGTGGAGCCCCAGCGAGCAGCCCGTAAGACCCTCACCACCATTCCGATGACCGAACACAATGAACTTCGTTTTCTTAGCATTCAAGGACAAGATACTTCGCATTAACCAATCGCTAACTTCATTTAGCACCACTTGGGCATTTTTATAGGCAGCTTCCCAGGTTTCGGCCACTATCAAAATGGCGGCATCATCGGCAAACAGAAAACACTTTCCCAGGCGTACAACATACGCTAGTTGGTTTATGTGGACCAAAAAGAGAAGTGGCCCCAAATTGCTTCCCTGTATTACGCCATACTCGTTTAACTGAACCTGACTCACTGAATTCCCAATCGAAACAACCTGAGTACGGTTAGAGAGATAACTGGCGAACCAGCTAAGCTCCCCGCCCATCACGCCAATACTTTCTAGTCGTTCCAGCAGAAGAGGTCGCTCGATGGAATCAAAGGCTTTCGCCATATCCAAGCAGATCAGGATTCCTTTTTTGTTATTTTCCTGCACGGCGTGGAGTTCGTTTGTGAGGCTAAAAAGAGCCTCATCGACGCCTCTGCCCTCCCGAAAACCGAACTGCAAGGGATCTATGATACCGTGCGCTTCCAAGTACGAATAGAGGCGTTTCCTTACGAATAACATCACATAACGAAAAATGATTGGCTTCGTATGGCAGTGAATTGGCAATTTACCGCGACACAGGTGCTAACGAATGCCTCACAAACCGAAACTTTCCGGAAGTGTCCTTTCTGTCGCCTCGGATCTGTGTTCCAACCCTCCCTGATATTACCCTGCCATCACATCGATCACACCAAACTCGATAGAGCCAGTCTTTAAAAAAACACAACTTTGGTGTTTTGAAGATCATAATGCTAACAGTTTAGTACGGGCGAAGAAAAGTTGACGAATGAGGTGTGTGTGTGTGAGAGAGAGAGAGAGAGAGAGAGAGAGAGAGAGAGAGAGAGAGAGAGAGAGAGAGAGAGAGAGAGACCACTTCTGGTGTATTGTCTTTTTCTATGACTTCTGAGTGCTATCGTTTTCCTACTACACATCATCACGTTCCTCTAAAAGCGTTTTTGCATGAGTTTTTGAACAAAGCTGAGCTCACGGAGTCAAATAAACCCGGGTTCTCGTTAGAAATGCTCGTCCAACTTCAACCCTCTGCTCAGCATTGAGGTCACAAAACGCCGCTAACCCATAGCTGAGGTTATGGGCGACGAGTGTGTGTACCACCTTGAGACTCAAGAGGTACGGATAATTTGTAGCGAGTCGTCGAAGCTGGTAAAATGATTTAAAAATTTTCGCTGTTCTCCTCGATACCTGCGGCCACCAAGACAGTGTGTGGGTCATCGTGATTCCTATATTCCTAAGTTCGGTATTGTACGATAGGGAGGAGAGCTGAGAGCGTGTGAAAGTAACTGTGCGAGAATTGAGTGTCACTGTGTAAGTATGGGAGATGGGAATGCCTAAGGAGAGGTGGCAAGTTAGAGCTAGGGAAGTTGGATGAGGGCAGGGGGTGAGGAACATCTCACTAGGGAATCCGGATGAGGGAAAATACGTTATCGGATCGGATTGTAAATTGTGGCTGCAGGGCTTGAAATGTTACAGAGAGAAGTTAATTTACAGAGGACTCTGTGGTTGGCGTTCAGAAAAAGCTGGGGAACACCCGAAGGCCTGAGGCCACTGAGCTGGAGCTCCATCTTGACTTGAGCAGAGCCAAACGATAAATATGATTACTTTTCAATTTGGCATCGCATATTGGTACCTTCAGACTAAATATACAATTTGGTTCAACAATACTTCTATTCACAGACCAATTTCCCAAATGGTGTAATTCGGACCCAGCCCTTGAAACATAAAGATCTGAAGAATAGTCCGGCGTTCGGTGAATTTACAACTGTTCAAGATTATTACTGGCCTTACAACATCCATCGTTTATCGGAGTCGAACAATAACATCATTCTTCACCAAGATGATGATGAAGGAGTAGAAGGTCAGTCTCACGATCGTGTGCTCGTGTGAAGAAGTGAGTTATCTTTCTTGTAACATTTGAAACGCAGTAACACGTGTTTATTGAGCCAGAAAATAAGGCACTCCTGGTTGACGCCCAAAGAGCAATGTTAGGGAAGGATCTGGCCAGGCAGCTGTAGAACTGAAACTTGTTGCTGCAATTAGGTCTCGCTTGTTTCTCGCAATCCGCGTCAATGCGATTGCCATTCGTCTCCGAGCTTTCTGCAGTCCCGCAGCCACGACGTTTCACGTACTTGTGCTATTGAGCAACTATTATTTCTAGATCAGTAAGTAGCCCTCAGCTAAAGTAATTCTCATAATCTACCTACCGAATATACCTTCAACTCTCGTTAATTATTCACAGAATTCAACTCAGCTTACAGAGCTCCGACTCTTTCTTTACCGACGGAGTTATTTCAAATTCTAAGTCTACGGTCCAATCTTCACTGCATACGGTCAGCTCCTTCCTTTACTTTCTACTACTAGTGCGCAGCAGCTTTATTTAGTTTATTATAATATATGCATAAGAGCCCCTTTAATTTATTTATTTGCATAAGCGCGTTAATTTCATATTGTTTATATTTTGTTTACTACGTAATACATTCCATTGATTTTATTTGTTGCTATTTCTATCTAACAATCCGAACAGCAACCAAAACGAGAACTGAACTTTTTAATTTTTGACAATCATCGAGTCGAACTATGGGAAACTATTTACATAACAACTGGGGAGTGCTTAACACCGAAAATAACGTAGCACTGAAGTCTATTGTGGAGGTTCCACAACAATATGTTCGTGGATGTTTTCTTCACAGTGGTAATTTATGTGAGATGAATTCACTAGAAGACCGGACCATGAAGGAGGGCGTCCAAACGAACCAGTCACTAATTACGAGGCGTCTTAAATGGGTGAACACGACGCGAGGAACTGGTTCCAAGCAGAATAGACATTTGTTAATGAAACTTCAGCTAGAAGAGATATCAGCAAGATCTTGTTAGAGGTAGTTTAATGTAGACACAGTTGACACCAGTAGTTTCTATTTCGTGACTACAAGCGATTCACGTGTTACAGATGAGAAGCCTTGCTTCTACAGAAGCTCCCTAACTCAAGAGACGTTATTTGCTCGCAGTGCGACATGTAAGACATCTGCTGGGTCTTCGACGCCATGTTCAAACTTCTGTCACGTCAAGTGATAGTCGAGTGACGGAGGCTCAAATGAATGTTTTAGGGTTTGAGACAGAAACTAGGTTTCTAGAGAGCGAATCCTCAACTTCCCGTTTAATACGTCTGTTAGTGAGTTGGTCGTAGCGCCAACTTTTGTTAGCGTTATCAGTTATTTAGCTAATTGATTCTCCGTCGGACCTCAATTACACTCTCAACAACCATGTTAAGCATTACTTTCAGACAGATACTCGAGGTATTTCTCTCTCGTTTCGTAATTTTCACTTGACTATCGAATCGTTCAGTTTGGTTTACCAACATTGTTATTCTAAGTATACGATGAGGTGGTGCCACAACCAAGGTGGTGCTGCTCTCGTCATTTAACCACAAAAGAAACTTTTATGATACTGTCTTGTTATGTGGAACGATTCATACGAGAAACTTGATCAAAACGAGGAAACAATATTTCTGTGTTAAATAATATTCGTAGCAGGCTCGGAAATTATTATGCGGCCCAACACTCTTCGAATGGGCGAGCGAAGGTGACGTCGTTGTTTGAGCCATCACTTAAGTCTACCCAACCATCAACACACGAAAGTGTTGCGGGTGAGAAAGAACGCCCTTATCCATATCCTCCGGTTATGGGAACCGATGATTTTCTGTCCAATAAACCGAGAAAACGCTCCCCCCCATTTTCTTTCGTATTAATCGCGACGATGAACGACCTCTGGGAGAAACCCAATGTACTCTTTCTCATAAATCCCACCTTCCTATACCTATTGAAGAGATAGAGATAAGAGCGGACCAGAAGAGGTTCCGGCAGAGGTGACGGCGGCGAAGGGAGAAAATGGAGATACTTCCCCTGTGCCCTTTCAGAACCACATCTTTTAGAACCTCGTTCCCCGACCTTAACGCCCTTTGAGTCTTTTTCGTTGGCTAATTCTATTGATCACCATCGCTCTAACAATCGGATTTAAACCTACTGTTCCCGTATTACTGTGATTCGTGACATAGACGATGTTTTTTCCAGCTCCTAATTGCCACCCACAACTAGATTCCTTCATGAGGTGTCTCACTATTAATTGAAATTATATTTCGAGTTTTCTTGTTGATTCATTTTTCCACAGTAAATCCTTTAATTATTTTAATTTGTCAAAACACACTATCTATAGATATTTTTGTACGTGACGAAGACACATTTCAACGAGATCGTGCTCGCCATTTCTTCCAATGATTGAATAAAATATGATTCCATCTTCCTAAATCTTATGTTTTGTTGTGTTTGTACTCAAATTGAGAATTTGGCGAAGAAATGAGTTCAGTGCGCCACCTACCGGGAACAGTTATTTCTCCTCCGAGTGATAATACAGCTTTTCGGTTTGCCTAACAATTCAGGAACTCAAACCTCCGACGTTTCACTTACTACCGCATCTTACACGTTTTACACGACAATTTTAAACAACCAGACTCGATTCTCGTCAGGAAATCTAATTGACAGCACCGAAATCACATGTCCACTGATTGCTCAATAATGGTAGAGCTATAAATAGTTCACCTAATGGTGAAGATGACGCCATCAGTAAAAACTAATTCTGTAAGTCATGCTGGATCTTGAAGTACCCAGAGCAGCTTCTTTCATTCATGGGCTTTTTCGTCATTCGGCCCATAAGGACAATAAAATGGGGCGGGCCAAGATTCGCTGCACAGGAGTTGAAAATCCGAATTCTTCATTCCGTGTGTTGGTTCGGTTCAGAATTTGGGCACTCTGGATGTAAAAATTTCACGTTGATTGGTCGTGGCCTAATGAACTGAGTCTTCTGGCTCACGATCAATCATGGTGGTTTGGTTGCGCCACGTATTTTATGAATTCTCAGGAATGTTCTCTGCCTAACTTCCAGTGAAGGACACTGCGGTTTATTTCGCAGTAAAATATTCTCAATATTCCAGAGAGAAGGCTACGTGGATCATTCCCTCATTAAATTAGTTAGCTCATCACTTCATTAAAAGGGCCACATTATCGGAATAACATTCTTCTCCAACGGCCCTCCCCCAATTAACATTATGATTCAATTACGGATATGCTGCTCTCTCTATTCTACACGCGATTAGCTACTGAATAAGGGGTTTAAACCTCAACGTTCGGCGAAAAGGCTGCGTTTAAGATTCGCTCAACCTGAGCTAATAGTCCATTATTTTTGCTTAAGCGGAATTTCCCTCGGGGGGTGGTAGATGTCACGGAATAATGAAGGAGCCGCCAGAGAAATGCCTACTTTTATTGCCCGATGGAGAAGACCCGTCCGGCTTCTTTCCAGTCTCTTTTCCGGAGTTGCGTGAGAAAGGCAGTTTTTGATGGGGGGGGGGGGTTCTACACATTTTTCCTGACCAAAAAGGTAAGTGTATTATTCATAATGAATAATAAACCAAAGTCATGGCGACAGTCTCATAAATTACCTATGAGTTGGTTTTTAAGTGGAGGTCGTGGCATACGTAGCTGCAACTTATTGCATTCTGAAACTTGAAACGCTTCCAGTTTCAACGAAGAACGTTTTACCAAATTCATAGAAACTGAGTGACAAAACGAACGCATATGGGGCGGAGGAAAGTTGCGTGGTGAGTCGCCAACCAATGAACCAATTAGTGCTACAAAAGTGGTTTGTTTTTTTAAGGTAGAAGGGAGAAATTAAACGCCGAAAGGGCTGCGGTGGTATTGGCGCCGCTAACATCGTTTCTTGGCAACGTTGACCACCGCAGTTTGTCAACTCGAACGAAGGTGACAGTGGCATCCAATCAGTCTTCGTCAACGTCATTTGCTGTGTTCGTTTACTTAGCGTGTCCCACTTTTAATTACATCGAATTGTAAAGAGTACAATACCTGGAGATTTACTCTTAGTTAGGAAGGCACATTTCAATTCTCCTAACCGTTGATTTGAGGAACGAGCGAAACGAAAGGACTTAACATCTAATTAATAACTTTAGTGATCAATTTTAAGTCTAAAAAAGGCGCAGAGAAGAATTAAACTACAGAAAGCGAAAACAAACATTCCTTGTAAAATATCATGACGGAACGTTTTTACACCCAGTGAGGATTTAGTAGGAGAGAAGAAGAAAGTAGGTTGTTTTAGAACCCCAAAAGGTCGTCTCACAGCTGGTCAGGATTGTGACTATTGAAATAAGGGTAAGTGGAGGGGAGGGGGGGGGCTCAGCTAAAGTGTTTCGATTCTAAACCTCACGGACCTTCTCATAATATGTCGACCACTACTTCATTGAAAGTCATTGGTTCAATATGTCACGTAGAACATGAAACGCAACTATTACGTTACTTTCCTATCTACTACATAAATGCAAGAAGAGTGAATATCTGGCACATTACGTAACGTTTTAGGTAAAAAGTGGTAGTGCCCAAAGTTTTGGAATTTATTGTACACCTCCTTATATCACCTTATAAGCGTCCCTTATCCTTATATACACCTCATTAGAGCCGTTTTTGGGGGAAAAATATTTGGTGTTTTGCTCATACCGTTATTTTGGCGTTCCATGGTGACCGCAGAGTAACTCTTCAGTGAAGTTCGTTTTGTCGCTGTTTTTCAAAAGACGAACAACTCTAAAACATTTGGTTGCCTACTGCGATCAAAGCGACGACTTCTGAAAAGGGGAAAGAGGTAAAGGAGATTGCCCTCGCTCTCCAGGAATCGTCAGAGAACAAAAATGAAGAATAAATATATAACGGGGAAAATGAAAGGAGAGAAGGGACGCTCTTTTACAAAAGAACAGAGGCGGAGTGCTGTAAGTAGATAAATGAACAAGAGAAAAAGACACAAGGCCTACGCGGCAAGCAGGAGGAAAGGGGTCGGTTGGCTTAAGGCTTGCGAGAGAGATTTTCAGTGTCACACAGGCGATATTGTTTCTCTTACATCGAGGTCTTTTGAATTTCCTCCAGACTACTTGTGTAATCGCCCTCTTTTCTCTGATTCCCTTTCCTCACGGAAATAAAAGTACTGAGTTCCACGGAAAACGCTACACAATTCCGAAAACATTCCCTCGGAGAATGGACTCAATACCGAGTATTTTCATCGTTCAAAGCCTCCTAAAGGATCAGAACCCCGTTGAAACTACCATCAAGTGGGCCAATAAATGGTAAAAAATGTCAATATTTATCTGGAAACAGCTTTCAGCCGAAACGTAAACCAGGACTTACAAAACGACGTAGATTGGTAGCGTTAAACGCGTATCTATTACTTAAAAGGATTTTGAAAGAAGTAATTAGGCGGAACAAAAATAAAAGTTAATGTATAGTAAGTAGTTTAGAAATTAAAGTGGCGTACAAAAATAACTGAACGTGTTTAAATGAATCGGTGTTCCAATAGTACAAGGAACAATGACAACGAAACAAATTAGAAACACGAAAGGAGAACTTGGTGTACTAAATTCTGCTAGTCGTTTGCAACGAGTTTTATTTAACTGTCCAAAGTATGCTTAATGGAATCTATCACAATCAAATGAACGTTTACTGCGGACGGCAGCTTTCAACTCATTTTTCAAAATATTCAGCTTCTACTTCGGAATCCGGTGAAAACGTAATTGAACTTTTAGAGACCGAAAAACAGTTGATTTGTTTTGTATATTTTATTTCGTTTGGTTAGAAGTGAATGTGCTGTCCTGAAGGAGGAACAGCTACCCTACATTGTTTATTTAGTGACTCAACGTTTCTCCAGCGGTAATTTTCATGTTTATTTGTGCAAAATTTGTTGTGTATAGTATTTACTTATTGTTTTCGTAAAGTCTGAAAAACAGGCACACGCTCAGCTCATTTATTATATGGTGCTTTCGCAGACGCGGAAACTCTTCAAACGCTGAGATCAGAAGAACGACCATATTTTCCTTTCCGGCCGACAGCATAACTTTGTTTGTTTGTTGAACGTATGAAAACCTACACGGGAAATGGTTTCCCAAAGGGTAAGCAAAATGTTGCAATCGGGTAAACAAAAAATAAAATAAAATAAATTTGTAGTATTGCAGTAGCTAATGGACTGGTGAAGTGGAAACCACTCGTCATCCTGTAACATTGATAATTTCACCTTCAGCCAATATCATTTTCCGATGTATCTTGACTTAAATAAACCATTTGACGGATGGTTAGAGAAATAATTGCGTCGAATAGAACATAGCCGTACGGTAGAAGGCTTAACGATAAAAAGTATCAACTACTTGAGACACACACTTTTGTTTGATGTAAAACGTAAGTACTGTTCCTCTAAAAAGCAATGATTCTTTTTGCCCCATAGGCAAACCACCTATACCTCCGCTGACCGAATTTACATGGAGTACAATAGTTAAATACTGATCAGTAGTAGTTAGTATGTGAGTTGAATCGAAACCATTTGAGGAGCCGTTAGAGTGGTGTTTGATCACTACCATCAAGTTATAGTCATAACCTTATTTTAGATCAATCCTGTAGCAGAATGTCAAATTTGAAGTCATTAAGTACAGTCGTTCTCTTTCAGACACACTCTCATAGACACACGTAATTAGGGGCTCATAGGAAATGTTCTAATCACGATAGATATTAGAAAGTTAATTTAACACGTTGCGAATGGTTTAATTTATATTTTAACCCATGTTTTATTCCAAGCCTGAGCCTTTCATCAACTTAATTTCGGTTCCTCAATCCTGCTCGATCATGCGTGGGATAACTGTTCTCGACTCCTTTCTGGATTAGAAGTGAGACATATAATATCATAAACAAACCTTACGAGTGAATGGCTGGACGTACGAGTAAGTTTGACGTGTACTGCCAATTAACTAGAACCCAACGAGAATGAAACTCAGCCGTCGCACTTGTTACGTGCAGCGCCAGCCCAGGGAAAACCTGACGGGAGCCTCGATGGTCTTCAAACTCTCCCCTTTCAAAACTCGAGCTTTCATGTGAAATGGTACTTTGACAGTAATCTCCGGAAGGGGGCTTTTCCCATATTAAAAGTCATTTAACGAAGCGGAAACCGGAGAGAGCAAGTCATCTCTGGGCTCTCAATCAATAAATTCTTCCCTGAAAGCCGAACTCATTTTATTTACCGGCGAAAGGGGCTGGAACTGATTTTCGTGCAGCCGGCAGCGCACAGGAATTCAGAGATGAGTGATAAACGCGGACGAGCCTCGAAGTATTAAAAGTGAAATGCTCGCATAAAAAAAAAAAAAAATCCTTTGACGAGAAACTGATCACTCGTTGTGTTCTCCTTCGACCCAGTTTCAACAAAGATATCAATTTCCCTGCGGTAATAAGCATTTCTGCTGAAGGCAAGCAAAGTATAGCCATTGATTATGAATAGTGGAATCTGAGGTTAAAATTTCACGGTACTCAGTTTCAATAACCCAAACTCCTAGCACATCACGTTATTTGCCGTCGAAAGCACTGCATCGCGCTGCGTTTCGTATTTCAAAGATTTTGTGAATTATGTAAGTAGCCCAAGGAACAAGTTGAGGAGAGAACAAACAACTTATCGATAACAAATTTAGTCGAAAGACGCAAATCTGTGGCACATCGGACAGCTTTATGGGGAACAAAATGTACATATCGGTTAGGTGAACAAATATTGTGAAAGTAGAAAACGAAGCTACTTCAGTCGTCCCAAAAAAGTTAAGAGGGCGATTTTTGAAATATCAAATTTTTGAAAAGACTGCGATTCTATTCTTCAAGTTTACAGTTATTTAGTCTTCTGTAACGAGCGTAAAATTAGTAATATAGTGTAATATAGTAATTGATATTGATAACCGTACGAGTGCGCGATGGTATAATGCGTCATCAAGAAAGGGAAAGAAATCTCCTAGCTTCTACAGCCATGGCGAGGGGCCTGGAATGAAGTCAAGATGAATGCTGCATCAATCCTCCCTGAGAGGGCGTCAAGGAGGAACGAGAGATCGGCCACCTCTTGTTTATCAGAGGGTCTATAAATTAACCATTGATGGGACAGCTTATCATTTCTCACGCTCGGTCTTATGCTTGTATGTTAGACAGCGAAGGAAGAACCGATGCAGTCAGTCCAGCTGGTTCTCATGGCAGTGATAGAAGGGAATCCATACCGTACAACAATACTTCGATACAGGGGAAACAGTGATATGGTCACCTCAATCTAATCAAACTTTCAGATTTCCACGGTGCATTCAGAAGAATTTAAGGGAACTCTATTCACAGGACATCTGAACAGAAACGAGTTGACGAATCAGGAAGATTACTACGCCTTCTTCATTGACCAGGATATGGCTATTGCAGAAGCAACGCCGGGTCAATGAGACAGCCCAGAATCCTACTAAGACGACCACACTAATAGGCACCTTTTTGTTCCTTTGGCAGTCCATAGAACAGAAGCGTAACCCTAAAAACATAAAACATAAGGTTCATTGAACATCAAAGGTTCTTCATTGCTGATTACGGAATTTCCCTTTCCCTTTGGGTGGCGATTGAAAATGTAGGATTTATTTTCTTCTCGTGAACCACGATTTCCTTTCGGTTTTCAGTTTTAATGTAAACATTCTACAGACGAAAATGTTTTGCTTACAGCAGCACGCGCTTTTCGTCTGACCGAGTGACCAACTCCCCAGTGCCTGCCTCTAGGCCTCGAGGCCTCTCCTACTTTTTCTGGGCAGCCGAAAATTTATCGCTCGAATTTACGGCTCACTCCGTTCGCGATACATAAAACGCGTCGGAGAGTTCGGCTCTCATCGAGATTTATTCGGGAAAAGGAAGAGTCTGAAGTAGCGAAGGGGAAACAAGAGGCGGCCCAACCTCCTATCTTTCTTTCTACTGCGGTTTGTGGTTCGGCCAACAAATTGCTTCCCATCTCACGACCACAGCGCGATCAACGGTTTTAGATTAACTTGTTATCCGGTAGAAAAAAAAGGAGAAAAAATTAGAAAATATTTCCGATTCCGAAGGACGAACATTTTTCTTTCTCTGAGGGAATAAAGTGTAACTCTTTTGTTTCAATCCAACGAACACCCCCTCGACTTACTATCGGCGATCGCAAATAACAGGATACGCTGACGTTCCGAACTTTACTAGATAAACGTCTCTTTTATCTTGCGGACGAAAAAAAAAAAAAAAAGCTAAAGAGGAAGAAGACTCGAGGGTTGGCCCGAAGCCTGGCAATGGCTAGAAATGGCTATGGACGACCGACGAAGGGACGTCCACTTCCGTTTCATACCTCATCAATCTCACCACGAAACGGGTCGTTAACAAAGTGAAATCTTCTCTTCCTTCCATTATCGCGTCGTCCAACCCGGACCCGTCACCGCTTCCCAATTTATAAAGCTCGTCAGACCAACCTCAACCGCTGTCACGTCAGAGGACAAGTTTCGCGGACCCCATTACCTAATGAACGCAGTGACTACTATTCAATTCCTTGGGCAAGGATGATTGTTGACGCGTGCAAGGGTTGTCATCGTCACAAATGCACTCGCTTGCATCTTTCAGGACATGAGGCGAAGAGCACTTTGGCAAGTTCCTCTACTCGTGAAGTTCAAACGTTTCAGAAGAACTTACAGCTCAAGGGTTTGTCAGAGTAATATTTTGGCACTTCGCCATCTTCATACAAAATATCAATACACGGACACAGTTTATACAGGCCAACAGGGGAGTCTTGTAACTGGTATGGTTGATATACACATTGCTGTAGCCCGTTGTGTGAGGGCAAAACACAGGGGGGGGGGGAGGAAGAGATTGAAATTAAATTGTGGCGAAAAACATTATTGATGGATGGGATGAGCGAGAGAGGACCACAATGTACGGACAGACACTGATTGGTTAATCACAAGCGGATCAGATAAAAGTAACACATGAGAGGGAATAGAGGGAATGAGATTCAATAGAAATCGACGAACTTCAAAGCCTTTCTATCCATTAGGGTGAACAGAACTGACTTTGTGAAGAAACTGGGAGGACCTATGAGGTGTCAAGGGGAACAGTTAGAGAGTTGTGATAAAATCGTGGTGGGGGGGGGGAATCTAGTGAACTGTAGAAGCTTGTTATCTTGGGGAGCTATATTAGTGGCCTGCCTTGCAGGATCAATTATTTGAAAGAAAGAAAGAGATAGTTGGGGAAAACGGCTTGGAATGAAAGAGGTTGATTGACGAATGTGTAAAAAGGGGCCGAACCGGTTTGTGCTCGAGACCTTCTTTCGGTTCAGAGTAATGGCCTTGAGGAATACAAAATAACTTGCTACAGATTTCGTGTTCATGTTAGACTTGTACCAAATGAGGGCGAAAGAAAGTCTTGAGAGTTAGATGATTGTGATAGTCTGATTGCTCGCTGGGCGTTGTTGTCGTGGGAAATTATAGAGACATTTACGCTTGTCAAACCAACCGTAAACGGTCACTCTTGATTCAATCTCCTCAGTTTCTAATCAACGATTAGTCCTCCAACAATGACCATTCAAACCCGCTATGTCTCTCAACGGTTATGTTAATTATGCCATTATAAATGATTGATTTCAGCCGCTGGAAATGATTCGGTTTCTCAAATTCACCCTTTCTCTCTCTCTCTCTCTCTCTCTCTCTCTCTCTCTCTCTCTCTCTCTCTCTCTCTCTCTCTCTCTCTCTCTCTCTCTCTCTCTCACACACACACACACAAACCTCGTTTCGATATTTTCCATTCTTTTTCAATCATCCAACTAGTTAATTTGTAACCCCGTGGAACAACTGTCCAATTGGCGCAACTTTCGGAGGCAATGCCCCCAGTCAAACTTTTACTCTCGTTCATACCTTACTTTAGCTGTGAGATGTGTCTCTCTCCGCCTTTCTCAGGTTCTGAACATTATCCTTTTCACTGAAATTGAAAACGAAATCTCTCTGAATCCCTCCCCCAATTCAAGAATTTGTTGTGCAGGGTATTTGTCACCCCCACCCACCACCCTCCCCGGGCAGGTTAACTTCTAATTAATAGAACAAAATGGAAGGATGCTCTCGTCTAGTCGAAATTGAGCTTAGAAGCAAAAATTGTTGACTCCCATTCTCGCCGCTCACTCTGTTTACTTTAGACCGGAATGGCTGCATAAAATCAACTTCTCGATTGAATCGTGTGCCCTACCTCGCACCAAATTCATTATGAGTTCCATCCTGCTATCTTGAGATTCGCCATTAATTAAACTTCGAAGGTTTTACTTTGATGTTTCGAAATAAAATGAATGCTGAACACCTATCAGATTGTGTTAACCGCTCATTTCAATAAAGCGATAGATTCCTGGCAGCATTAATGAAAACCGGCAGATCGAGGACGTAGCCGAAGCTCGGGTTTATTGAGAACGCTACCCGAATTCCTGAAATATCCAACAAAATCCGCTCGAGCAAGGTTTTCACTACATTACGGAGCAGAGGTTCAACCATAGAGGAGTGATAAACCACAAGGATTTCTCGACTGTATTCATAATTTTATAATCGGAATAGTTTTATCGGAGACGGTACTGAAACGGGCAACAGCTTGAATCCTCCTCAGTCAAAGTTTATCCATTTGCAATTAGTTCGAGCAAAACATTCCCGGGGATTATTCCAGGTGACCTAGAATTAACCGCATGTCCCTCTTCATTCCTGCTAATAATAATCCAATCTGAGTATTCAAAAGACCAGATTTCAATACTCTACAACACTCATATTAATCATCTTTATTTCTTCATTTATGGAAATACATTTATATTACGTAATTTGTTTGATAGGTTTAGAAACATTTTCAATACAAAATCAAATAAAGACATCACAATATTAATTAAGACGTTTACGCTTCCCATTTGGAACATCATGGACGGAAAATAATTTTTCATTCAAGCGAATTCGAGGCATCGCCAAACAAAGGTGAGAGAGAAAGTCTAACGCAAATCAGTTCAAATGAAATATTCAGCTACCAGATCAACTCGGGACGAAAAAATGTGCTTATGAGCGCAATCAGCAGAAAACTAACTATAGAGGGCGAACACCAAAATATTTTTTCTCTAAAACGATTTTAACTAATTTGATTAATCATCGTAAATGTAGAGTTTCACTAAAAGTATCGGTAACATAAAACATAGATTCATGGAAACGACGAGAGCTGCAAAATGAGTCGAGCAATAATTCCCCGTTATGAACCTGGCTCATATGACACTGGCGTTTTAAAAGAAACCCCGATGGTAGTCCAATAAGCTAAGCTACCCACAGAATGAAAATTTAGTGACGGTAACAAAATTATCGGTATTCCGCGAAATCCCGTTATTCGAAATACCGCCGCTTATTTGGCATACTTTTTTATTTTCTCGACTACCCCACGTAGTTCGAAGGAAAACCAAAACGATGCACTTGTCGTGGTCTATAACTTGCAGCTCATTGCATAGCACAAGTTGCACTACACGGATTTATGATTTCACTACGCGAGGGACAGCATAGAACGCGATTAAACCGCACGATGGGAAAATGAAGTATTGCAGCTCCAGTTCATACAAAAAGTGTGTCAATATGCTATGTTATTTGTACGATAACACGCTTTGCGGAAAGAATAGTCAGTAGCTGTAATGTGTGAGCAATGTAACACTGAATATTAAAGTTTACGTATCTGTTAGGTGAGTCCGTCTCCTCTGGCTGGTGTGTTGCTGGTGGCAAGCGCTTTCGATGTAAAGACATCATCGTCTGGCCGTTAAGTCAGTACTGGAGTCAGTCAGTTGGTCGTGGTCTTTATATATGAAAGGCAGGTAAAACGGGATGATGGAGGGTCGGGGAAGGGTCGGGGAGAAGAGGTCATGTACCTCAGGGGAAAACCCCTAAGGTGAATGGAACGTCTTGAATGGTCTGTCAATTGTGGAATTTCCGTCTTTTTTCTGTAGGGTGGTCTGTAAATCCGTCAGTTGGTTGTTTTCGTTTGTGTAATGTTTTGAGTGGTGTGAATATGGTGTCGCATTTTGTGTTGATTTGTTCATTTATGATCTGTCCATTGAAGTTTTTTGTTTGTAAATTTCCATGTTTTCTAATATGTTCAGTTTTCGTCCTTTGTATTGTTTGTGTAGTAAGGTGGTACAGTCCTGTATTTTGGTAGGTTCATGTCCAGTTGTTTTGAGATGGTTAGCAAAGTTTGAATCGTCTTTGTTCCTATTAAGAGATTTAATGTGTTCTGAGTATCTGGTCCGTATTTTTCGTCCTGTCTGTCCTATGTATGCGTTTGTACAAGTACAAGTTATTTTATATACCCCACTTTGGTCGAGTGGGTTTGTCTTTTCAGTCTTTGTAGTTAGTTTGGTTCTAAGTGTGTTGTCCGTACGTAATGCGATTTGTATACCTTCCTTTCGGAGGATGTTAGTTATTCCGTATGTTTTTGGTCCTGTGTACGTGAATGTGCAGCGTCTTGTTAAGGTCTGTGTATTCTGTGTTTTTGAGTCGTGTGTTTTGGATTCGTATTGTCTTAATAATTTGTTTATTGTTTTTTGGAGTAACCGTTATTTTCTGCGATGGTATTGATAGTATCAAGTTCTTTTTTGTAATTTTGTGCGGGTAGTGGGATAGTTTTTAGTCTCCGTATCATGTGTCTAAATGCACTTAGTTTATGTTGTTGTGGGTGGTTTGATGTAAAGTGTATGGTTGTGTCGGTGGCAGTGGGTTTTCTGAAAATGTCGTATTGTAGTTCGTTGTCCAACCGTGTGATTTTCAGGTCCAAGTAGTTAAGGGTTTTATTTTGTTCTTTGTCCATGTCATATTGGATGTTATGGTGGATATTGTTTCAGTCCTTTAGTATGTCGTCAGTGTTATCGCGGCCTAATACGCAGATGATATCATCTACATATCTGGCGTAGTGTTTAATATCGTGTTTTGTCATTAAGGTCTGGATGTGAGTTTCTTCGTAATGTTGTAGAAATATTTCAGTTAATATGGACGAAGTAGGGTTTCCCATACCTAATCCATCTTTTGGCTTGTATATGCTGTTGTTGAATTGGAAGTAGTTTTGTCCGAGTGTCAGTTTGGTGAGGTTGGTAACGTTTTTAGTGGTGGTCGTGTCTATTTGTTTTAGTTTGGTTTGTAGTATATCAATGGTTTCTTTTATTGGTATGGAGGGATATAAGTTTTTTATATCAAATGATACCAATCTAGTGTTTGGAGTTATAGTTACGTCTTTTAATCTAGTGGTGAGTTCTTCTGTGTTACGTATCGTATATCTGTTTGGTAATGTAATGGTACTTTTTAACATTGTGGTCAAGTATTTTGAGAGTTTATATGCTGGTGCAGATGTGAAGTTTATGACTGGTCTGATGGGTGTATCCTTTTTATGAATTTTTGGTTGTCCTTTGAGTAGTGGTGGTTTTGGGTTCATGTTTATGTATTTATAATGCTGTTCTTTTGGTATGTTAGTATGGTTTCTAAGTGCATTAAGTATTTGTGTTTGATACGAGTCCGTAGGGTCTTTTTTCAGTTTTGTGCATTGTGTTTGGTTGATGAAGTCAGTCGTCTTGTTTATGTAGTTCTGTTTATCTAGTATGACAATGACGTTTCCTTTGTCTGCTTTTGTCAAAATTAAATTATTTTTGTTGAGTTTGGTCCTAATGTGTTTAGCTGTTTGTACGTCTTTGTGGTCCGTCCTGTTCTTTGTGTATTCTTTGATAGTTTGTTCGATTTTGTCCGCTATTTTGTGGCGTATGCGTTCCTGGTTTTCAATTGGTAGGTATTGTATGGCTGTCTCAGCGTCCAAGATGTTCGTTTCAATTTCTTTTTGTAAGTCAGTTGAAGGTAAGTTATGTTTGAGTCCTCTTTCTAATAGTTGCGATTCGTTGTCAGTGAATTTTACGTCCGTCAAGTTAACTGTTCTACTATGAAATGTTGTTGTGGGTTTCGAGATAGGGTCTAGTTTCTTCTTGAGTTTGTCGAGTTTTCTGTCCATATTCTTGTATTTGTTAGTCATGATTGTATTCGTCTTTGTACGTAGGTAGTCTAGGAAGTCTATGAATATGTCGTGTAAGTTATTTTTCGTCATTATGTTGGCTGATTCTAAGTGTATTTTGTATATTTCCCTATTAAGTTTGTCTTTTTTAATGTATAACGTCCGTATTTCTGTCCTAATCCAAAGTTTTTGAGCTAAGTGTTTTGTTTTTTGTGCAGAGTATGACTGCCTGTTGATCTGTATGAGTGCGTATTTTGGTGTTATGTTGTGAGTGAGGCATTGTTTGTTGTAGCGTATGTTAGCGATTGTTTTGTGTAGTTGTAGCGTCTTGTTGGTCAGTCTTGTTAGTAGTACCTTAGCCGGACTGGCTGTGTCAGGTAAAATTAACCCTATTGCTTTAATACCTAACACTGAATAGTTATAGCTATTAAGTAATCCACTACCTAAATATTTTAGAAACTAGTCCAGTTGTTCTAAATGAAGGGAAGCAGTAATGAAAAGACTGCAGTCCAGTTGTACGCTTAGCACATGGAATTTTGTGGGAAGACCGCTCAATTTTGTAATTTTGTTTACTTTAAAAAATGTGATGCGTTGAAAGGCTTAGTCATTAATCTCAATGCTGCCGCGCAATGGATTTAATGATGGCCACATGGCAACTTCAGAAACGTCGTCATCGATGAATGCAAAATTGAGTACAAGTGTAAAGTACGATTTTCTTAACGTGCGTGTCCTCATCATTGGGAAATCGTGTATTTAAATTTAGAAACAAAGCTTTGTTATGGAAGAAATGGATTTCGCTGTATAAATTGTAATTAACTAATAACTTTTCTGAGATGATCGCAATAGTTTCGTTTACTACGAAAAGTCGCTGAAAAGAAGCTTCTAGTTGTTGTGGTTGATGGGCGATGGAAGCGAAAGGAAAGAACCACTTCCAAGTCGAGCAGCTTCGAGTCCAGCCTCACCTCACCACTTCCTGACACATCGCTTTTGACGTTGGTGTGTGTGGGGGGGGGGGGTTTAGAAACAGTGAAGAAATGAATGAAGACCAGTTGTACGCTTAGGACAAAGAATCTTGTGCGAAGACCGCTCAATTTTGTAATTTAGTCGATTTTTAAATCAAAAGATTGAGACATTTTACAAGTTCGCCATTTTTACTATGAGAATGATTCAAATTAACCTTAATACCTTCAAATACGGTGCATTAGGCATTCAGAGGCACTTCGATGGGGGAAAGAGGCGATAGTCAGGGATTGAACATTCTCTTTCCTCGTGAGTTCATCCCCTAACATCTCGTTACTTCGGTTTCCCGAGTTGCATTCTCAGCTGAGTAGCTCAGATTCTTGACAATTTAATCGTTTCTTAGTTTCTACGATTTTGTGTTTTCAAATATCTCAATTGTGTTCCCTGCATCCTTGATTTTGTTTTCAAAGGTTTCATCATCAGCGAGGTGTAGACGGGCTTAACTAAACAGAAAAAAGAAGCGAATGGCCCCCTTTTTCAACGCTTCGTTATTTTGTTGGCGAGCACTTTCGACAAAACCGTCATCTTCAGGCTGAGTTAGTTAATTTCCGCGTCACATCTGTCGGTCTTTTATACACCGTTTCCCTTCCACAGCCACCTAAGCCGTCTCGTACAGCAGCCATGGGACCTTTTCAGGGTGTATTTTTTTGACAGCCACCACCACTTTTAACCAGATAACGAAGTAATTTGTTCAACAAACTTTGATCGATAATTTGTAATAGAACCCTCGCACCGAACACAATTTAATCTGTGTTTTGCTAGGTATTGGAAGTTTTTTGTAATGATTCGAGTGCCAGCAGCTCTTTGTCGATAGCTCAAACTGTTTTGGAGTTCTGTTGATTATATAGTTTTTTTGTTGGTATTTTGCTTTACAGTTTAAATGCCATGAGGATTATTTGCCTATTTAGGGGTAGGGTTTCTTGTAGCTTCAAACGTTAATGAAAAGATTACGTTTAATCAAGAGGCAGGTTTCGCATTTAAACTAGCTCCATAAGCTGCATAATGACAAGAGAAAAGCAAGTTGTTTCCATGTTGTGAACGTTCTAACGCTGATTCTCACATATTCCATAAAAATTCTGTCGTGAGAAGGGTCACTCGCCTGCAACTTCTTACGACTCATGAGGCTTCAAAACGTGAAGATGCGATGACAACTTTTCTTATTTGGAACAGCCCGTCGAAAAAGGAAGAAGAGGTACGCTGGAATTTTTGTTGTTGAGTTTATTCAGTCCCAGAAACACCATTTGAGGAAATGATGAGTGTGTCTGGGGACGCGATAGGGAGACTGGCAAACAGTGCAGAACCAAATCATTGGAAATTCAGCCTGCACATCATAGGACGCCAGAATGAACTTGCGAGAGAAATCAGTTCAAAATAAGGGATTGAAATACCGAATATTATTATTTTTCAAAAAGGAGTGTAAAGATTTTGATCAAATTATGTAGATGGTATATCCTCAACAACTGAAAATTAATATGTTACTTTCGTGGGTGGAAACATTGCTACATCAGTACAATATATTATCAGAAAACTTTGACGAAATCGAGAAAATCGATTTGAGTGCAATTTTTCCAACATAAACTCTGCTCATGTACCACTTGCCTCCATAAACGTGTTGTTCGTCCAATAAGCTACCAAAGATTACTGACGAAGAATATTTAAGGACATCCCAAAAAATTACAGAGCTTGCAATACTGTAGTTTGTTTGACCAACCACATTTGTGACACTTTTTTTCCAGAATGATAAACCGATCTTCTCAGAAACAATGACGTCGACTGTCTCATGAATGTTCTATGTGAAGGTTCCTCCTAAAGGTAGTGAGGGCAACTCAATAAAGTGCAGAACGTTAAGCATTATCGCTTTCAGAACATTGTCGTAAGTTGATGTCAACTGAGTGAAAAACACATTGGATTTTAGCCAGGGAGATAAATATCGCTGCGTGCTGGCGGAACGAAGGAAGTTTTGTTATGTGCCCTACGACATATTTTTAGATGCATTTACTTCCTCCAACGTTGCCTTTCGATCTCAATCGATTTTAATTTCATTCGCAAATACGATGTTACAGAAGCAACTGTACAAACCTAGTTAGTGTGTCGGGAGGTTCAGATTTCACTGACAAACACAAGAAGCTGGGGAGAACCGAGGAAGAGAATAGCAGTTGGCGTCTCCACTGCACACAATAAATGGCGCTTCGTTATTGTGAGGCAGAAACAGGGCACTCTTGACTGTAGAGCGGACGGGAAAGGGGAAACCGCAGACACATCAAACCGGTCGAGGAATTTAGGTTCATCACTGGGCAACGAGCTGTAACGCTCTCAAATAGAAAGAGGGCAGGGGATAGCTATATCCCGTTTATAGTTTCGACTGGTTAACATGTTAGACATTCAACATAAATTACTTTCATAGTTGGAAATTATTCATCGCCTTGATTGAACAGTGCACGCGTAGCTGGATCAAGATGGGAAGTAGGTTCACTAAATAAATTTACTATACTAGAACTCACCTGATTAGCTCTTATGAGGGGGTCGCCAAACACAGTAACTTTAGCCTTTGTTTCGCCCAAAAGCAACTCTTCCCTTTCGCCCCAAGAATCGTACACGAGGGGAGGGCGTCTTTGTATTCGAAGGAGCCCAACATCTTCGTACGACAGTTTGAGAAGCGCCATGCACGACCGCTCCTTTTCTAACTCCTCTGAAAACGACACAGAGCAACGAACATATAAATGCAGCTCTTCATCAAATGATAAATATTGAGTCATTAAGACAATACCTCTCGTGGGTTGAGTGCTGTCATTTCGTTCTTGGTGTTTGTACACGATATATTCAACTTCTGGCATCCATTGACCGACAACGACTCCCGGGCACGAGGTGTTGGCTCGGGAAGACAAATCCTGGGCCATCTGCAACAACCGATGGCTCCGAGTTATTCGCAGTTGAAAATTCAAGTTAAAGCAAATATTTGATGTATCGCCAACCGCAGAGACATTTTGCGAATACTGCAAAGACCTACGTTTATTATTAATTGACTTCAGCCAGGCTTTTGATAGCACTGACTGCTCGACCCCCTCTGAATTTGTCAGGAAGTTGTAGATCACCAGGATACCCAACTGGTGGCGACAACTGCGGGGCTGAATGAGCACCATTAAATTTGAAAAGCGATTTTCCAGTTCTTCTCATCCAGTTAGTCAGCCTTACGAATCTCTTTCATATCGTACTAGCGTTCCCAGGAAAATCAAGGGGATAGTCCTGTAAATCCAATCCAATCCTTCCGTTCTATACAATGACGGTTTAATACTTTTCATATGATAATTCCAAGGAACCACAGAAATTCCGGAATTCAAATTAATTAATTAATTGTTTAATTTTAATTTAATTTCGGATTTAATTCATTGTTATTATGATAAATGCTGAGAACTGACTTCATAACTCAAAATCGAATTTATAACACTGTTAAATTACTGGAGAATCTTAATACAAAAGCGGTTGGTATTATAAATTAACCCAAAGATACTAGTTTGTGATTATTTTTTACGTACTCGTAATCTATTGCTTTTATGGTCAACTACCGATATTTTCAGATTTCTTCGTTGCCAACTGCCGAAGTAAAAACTTGATATTGTTGTAAAAATGTTCAAGTGCTTATGGTTAATTATATCGAAATACTTATGACCAGTACTCTGGAGATTCTAATGAGTTAATTCCTAGTTACTATATGGAACTACTTTGTTTTGACCAGGGCAGACTTAATAAATCTCGGAGACGGGTTTTAGCTTAGCACGAACTTGTAATTTGAAGAGTTGGGGTATCACAAGATGTACAAAGAAGAGGTGACTAGAACAGGATATAATTTGAGTATATAAGTACGAACTGGCGTCTGAAGACGTGAAGATGGTTGCATGGGGAAGAAAGGAAAAATCCGAATTAGATGTCGATGAGAGGTGAAACAAATATCTGTTGGGAGAATCCTGAGACGACGGGATCGCGAGAGCTGTTAAATGACAGAGAACTGGAGACGACTAACTTTTGCGAGAATTCGTAGGTGAATGAGTTTGGGAGGAGCTGTTTGTTGTGGAGAGGAATGTAAAATTGAGGGGCAGGAAAAGATAGATGGGAAAGTTCATGACAGGGAAAATTTGTTGTCATTTGGATTAACTGAGGTGGACTTTCCATAGGTAACAAAAGGGCTTAAGGACGATGTTTGGGGAAACCATGACTTTCCGTACAGCCAGGAAGTACTGTTAAGTGTGGACATTCTGAGGTCAAAACCCTATCTAATTCGTCTTGTGCTTGTGCTTGTGCTTGTTCAGCTGAATGACCGATATAAAGTGATCAACCTACGAATCCTACCTGGTTCCGTAACGTTTTTGTAACAGTCTTCTGAATGGAGATCACAAACAAAATGTGCGAACACGTCCATTTTTTAAAAATCGTTTTCGAATGAGAAGAAAAGAGCTTTCTCACCGTGCCACTGTGAACGATAACCATGACTTCTTGGAGCGTGAAATCCGCTTGGCTCGCGCCCGCCATTAGCCACGATTTTCCCCGAAGCCCATAACGCCCCTTGACGCATCTGCTCCAAACTGGCTTCGAACAACCGTCATCCTTGTAAACGAAGGTGTTGTGGGAGAAAGTTCCATTCTCCGAGTAGTAGTGCCACCTGAGGAGATATTCGGGCCCAGGGCGTACTTCGCATCTGTACAACATCAAGAAATAACGTAGTGATTAGGTACGACAGTTAATTAAGGTGAAATGCTAAGCGATATACGTTGTAATGGCTTTAATTAGACTCAGCGTTGAGTGATCATACAACAATGCAGAACTAGCGTTAACATAACATTACGTTTGATACGACATGGTACCGATCCGATATTGATATCCGTGCAAATTCCATCACATGTGCTTAATTCTCCGTTGGAAGCAGCGATTCGTAATACTGGATACTGTTACCACATAACTGGACTCATAATAATTGTACTTATGCCACATCGTTCATTGAGACCCCAAAGTGTAAGTAATGGATGCGACTGTGGACTTGCTTTGTTTTGGGAGGTTCATGTTTACAATTTTGGAATCATCCAGGGGAAAACTGCGAAAAAAGTTAGTAAGAAATAAAAAACGACGTTATTTTGCACTCCCGATTTCCTGATTATCTTATAAAAATAATTAAACTCTCTTCGTAAGGGAAAATTATTGGACCACCACTCTGATTTTTTTGAAAATGCTATTGCGATATAAGCGAGATTTATAATGAAAAAACTGCACTAAGATAGCTTTTCTTCGACATTTTTGACCAATTTGGCGTTCCTTTCGTATTCTTTTCACGGATAAACATTTTATAGTACCGTATCATGTACGGTCATGTATCCCTTACGTACACCTTGGAGGAAGGTCGTAGAAAAACCCATTTAGCGGACAGTTCACACGGGTATTTGCGTCGCCAAATCGAAACGATATTAAGGGGCACAGTTAGGTCCGGAGGGTTCCTGTGAATCCGAAGAAGGTGGAATAAACTAACCACGAGGCCCGAAAGATTTGGTTGCTGGATTGGAAGAAGTCTGGAATGGTAATAGGACTGAGCCTCACTATTTTCTCGTTTTTCCACTCTACAACCTCAATCTTACTGTGAAGAGAAGGGCGTGTAAAATCGATTTCGTTTACTGCTTTGATATCGCCCTATCGATAAAAATCTCATTTCAGTAAACCAGAATACTTAATTCCTGGTAATGGACATGTTACCAGTTGGCAATCGTATGATTAAAATGTGCAAATTTTTCCATGTAAAGCTACGGAATTCAGTTGTCAGTTTTGAACAACCTATATCTACTGAGACGCTGCACAGCTTGCCTAAGTCTCACGCATATTTAATGATTTTGTTACACATTTCGTGCTTCCCCATTGTGGGGGATCTTCGTTGCTTGTCAAGGGGGCTGTGAGAGATTATACTAGGAGAACGCATCAGACTGTCTGGAACGCTGCGGAACTGAAGCATTTTTCAAGGCCAACACACCAGATAAGACGTAACAGGAGATAGTGGGGATCATCATGGGACACTGCAAAATGAATGTAGACCTATTCGACACCCCACGGTGCAGGTGGCGTGGTACAGATGGGGAAACTCCCTATCATGTCCTGGCTCAGTGCCAGAGACTTGATTGGTGGCAATTTCTGGAGTTTGGTACAACTTCTCCAAGGATGGACGTCAAAGAAGACTCTTGCAGGAAATATCTGGCATCCCTTAGGAAGCTAAGAATGGACCTGCGAGACAATAGGACTGGCACAATAGGTCTTAATAAGTTATTAAAAAAATATATACAAAATATTTCTAGAACGCAACTAAGCGTTCTACTACCGTGTAGGGCTAAAGATTCTGAAGTTTATAGTGTTGCTCTTACCTAACATTATTAACAAACCTGTGTGTAGGTAGTTTGTAGAAAGACCATCTTGATGGTTTGGGAAGGCTCGAGCTATTGAACGAAATTTATTGAGTTGCTCTTAATTATCGCACTACTGTTACTCTGATAACCAATAACAAAAATTTTAGTCACTCGTTGGCATGAGATTCATAAAATATATTAGACTCATAAGATTGATTTTGGTCGGTATTATTGATACCGTTACAAACAGTGTAATCGAAATTATAGCTGTTTTTGAGAAATAAACTGTAAATGCCGTAATACATTTAATGCTGAACCGATTTCGCTCATAACTTACTTGGGCATTATGTGTGTGTCTGCAAGCTAATAATAAAATTCGAGCTTTTCTTGGCTCTTCAAAGTAGGAACGAAAGTTATGTAGTCGGCTGATTCGATTTGGTTTAGGTTTCCTTTCAAATAGTATTCCAAAAAGCACGAACAGAGAATTTTCTCAAGTGGTGTTTGGACTGGAATTCACGACTTAACACACCCCAAGAAAAGCGAAGTAAATATTTTTTATTTTTTTAAGAAAAATGACGTTGTTCGACGCAAGCGCCAAATCCCTCCAGGTTTTTGACCTCGGAATTTCCGCTCCTGGTCCCACGGGCACCTGTGCAAAGGTCATTGTTCCTCCAAAGGTCTTTGCACCCATGGAAATCCCAAATCGGCGAATATTTCCAACGGTGGTTTTTCCATCCTTCCCCTTTCCTCCCTTCTCAGATTCCTCTCCACAACAGATGCCTTCTCCCTAAAAATCATTCTGCTACGAAGTGTCGCCGAAGTGAGTCGTCTCCAGCTCTCCCAACACTTGTTTTGTAACACCTTTCGCGATATGGTCGTCTTCAATTCTCCCAACGGATACCTCTTCCACCTCTCATCGACTTGTAGCTCGGCTTTTTCCCTCCTTCCCAGTACAACCAGTTTTCACGTCTTCAGAGCCCTATTTGTTCGCGATTTCAAACTCATCTCCCGTGTAAGTCATCACTTCTTTGTACATCCAAGTCTTCCAATCTTGTGATATACCAGCTCACCAATTACAAGTTTGTGCTCAGTAAATACCCGTCTCCGAGATTCATTCACGTCTATCCTGCTCCAAACAGACGTACCTTTAAAAACAATGCCTGTGCCTGCGCACACTATTGCGAGATTCTCAAACCTTTCATTATTAGAATATCAAATATTTTCTTCTAAAAATCGGCAGTAACGATTTGGATTACGTTTTTTGAGGGGGCAGTTCCAAATAACATAACGGGAATGTACAATTTTTATCTTTAGGAAAATGATTCCATCGACCAAATTTTAAATTTACTGATTTGTGACTACAATTTTACATTAGTTTCATGGTCGTTGGAGTGATGACAATCGCCGAATGCGAGTCCCAGGACTGAGGAAAATTGTGTGATGAGTAGCTCCACATGCTTTGAGTACTATGAAGATGGCACTTTATGGAAAGGATCCAGAGTCAGCAGAAAAATAGCTCTAGATGAAATGATGGCGATCTAGTATTCTCAGTCCTCTTTCGTCTCCGATGTCTGTTCCCTGTCCGACACGGACTGAACTCACTTGCTGCCCCACAACTCCCATAAAACAATAAAGGGGATGAAAGGTTTCACATAGTTGACTGTGCCTTGAAATGGCGAAAGTATCTCAATGTATTTCAGCGAGCAAATATTTCCTGCTCCGCGATTAAACCGAGGAAGTACTTCTAAAGGTCTTCAATCTCTCTCCATCGATTTGGCAAATGAAAAAGCTACTGCAGGACAAACGAACTAGACTGCACCGCTTCACAAGTAAAACTGCTCCCGGCTGCCTCAAATGTGGAACTCTAACTCGGGATCAAACGGATGGCTTTGATGAGACACCGGGGGAATTACCTAAACCCTTGTGTAAGCAAACGTTAGTGCAGTGGCGCTCTTTCCGTTGTATTATGGAAACCAAATGTTGTTTTACGCCAACGGTTTTCAACCTTTTTAACTCTTGTTTAGAAACGCAGTTAATTAAGAGCGACGGGACATCAAAGTCAAACCAGCCACCTCCAGTTTTATTCATTGGGTGATACCTCTGTCATAGCTTCGTCTTATCCAAGACTGTATAGATGTCTGAAGTATGGCCTTCGCAAAATGACTTAAACCTTTCACAAAGAGTTATAAATTTTTCGCCCATTGAGCGAACATTTCCGCAAAATAAATTATCTTCCGCATACTGAATTAATCCGTTTAAAATTAGAATTAAAAATATTGTGATTGATTTATCAAGGTAACTGTCATGAATTTATTAATTTCCTTAGCCCAACAAAGTTGGAACGAAAGTTAGATAATCGGCTGAAAATAACAGATTAAAGACTTCTTAAGTTAAGATTTTTTTTGAACGTTGTATTCACAGAGTTCACTGAAATATTTATAAGCAGAAATATTTATTGAAGATAAGAATAACGTTGGAAAGTAGTGAAAAAGTAGCTGCCGAGCCACCCCACCGAATTTTTTTTACTAGTTAGCCAAGCTTTTTGTAAATATCAGTTTCATAGAAATTACAATGACATTCGCGGATTGCCTATTTCTAGTGGCTCTGTGAATACCCCTAAGGCCTGTGTAGTAGGAAGAAAAGCTTCTTTTGTTGAGTTTTCTTCAAATTTTTACTTTTTGAAGGCTACCGTGTACCAAAAATACCAATTATGAAAATGGTAGTGTGAGTGTACGTATCCGCTCAAACGTTATAGGCGACATTGGTTTAAAACTACTTTGGTTATCATAGTGATCAAAACACCAAATGTGTACTTTCTCAAAAACGCCACCAACCATGTAGATTAATTCAAGCACATGGGCAGTGACGTAATTTTATTATAAAATTTCCATAGGAAAGAAAATATCGAATGCAGCGCAATAAATTATCTAACATTTCGACGAAAATCGAGTTGGTGCAGTTTGTTCTTGTTACTCTCACTATGGTAGCTACCCTATAGAAGTTAATCAGGATCAATCACAGAAATTCTGAAACTTAAACTAACTTATAATTCCAGAAGTGCGTGACACGAACTTTTCCAAATACAAAGAACACGTTGATGGTCAAATACCTATACGTTGATGTTTCAATATAGGTCGTGGGATTAGTAAGAGCAACTCAATAAATTCGCGGACTTGAAGTGCTACCAGTTATTACGGAGTTCCGTAGTGTTTTTCCTATAATCCCAGATCTGTCATGCATCACTATACGTCGTTTTTCCATCTGAGGAATTAGTAGCAGCATCCCAGGGAATTTTGGAACTTAAAGGGCTACAACGTTCAACGTAAAACGTGAACTGAGTAATCGAGTGGATTTTAGCTTATGCCGTGAAAACCTCGGAATGTACGTGGGGCTGAGGGAAGTTGTGTGCTGCATCGCACCCGATATTTCCAACCCCTCTGGGATAATTCTATAAGAAGGCCTTATTGATAAAGGCTTGTCCATTTGCTTTATCTCCAGAGGGACATAAAAAAAAGTGGGACTTCGTTAATTAATAAAAGTGCAACTAAATTATTGTACTTATTACATTAAATAGGGTCATCATAAAATTTATAACGATGAAGCCATTGGGCGGTATTGTCCATCAAAATGAATATTGAAATGAGCGTTAACTAGAAACAATACCCTTCACAAGGTGACAACCTAAAGGTAATGGACTTACTTTTCTCCTTCTCGACAGGTAAATAGAGCCATTGGGTTCAACGCAACTTTTTCTTTTCAAATATGATTTATTAACTTTCAACTTCTTCTCGAGAAACTGCCCCCAATTGATAATGTCGTAGTTCCTCGAAAATGGGTAAGGAGACAGAGGAAGTGACCTGTTTTGAGATCATTACCTCTCCCTTGAAAGGGCAAACTTGGTTGGTAGCTGCAGGAAAATAGTCGTTCCCTCTTCACTCATACTGAATTCGAACCAACTACGTAGCGACCCCTGTGTAAACAATCGTTCCACAAAGTACCTATTACTTACGTTGATTGAATCTGTTTCCCTCGTTCAACCTTCGTAAACATACCTCGAGCTTAGAGGCGATTTAATTGCCGCTACCCACAGTCTTTGGGTTTCGCTTTTAACGAACAATGTTCGTTGTAAGTAGATATTTATTCAGGCAATTGCTAATGTCGACGTATTTTAAGTCGTGGGCTAACCTTCAAAACTGCTAAACAGCAGAGCTGGAGGTTAACGCAACGCGCAGCTCATACGCCACCGTAGTTAACCAACCGATCGAAGTTGCAATATTCCGCTCCAATTCATCTGAACAAAATCACGTGTTCAATTTGTTCCTCTTTCTATCATATTGTGAAGAACCTGGCAACGAAGGCGGTAGCGTGACAACTAGAAATGTTTCCCTCAACAACGAAATTTCCAGTCTTATTTCTGACGTGCATTAATTTGGTTGAGTTATTGTTGAGAGTTTGTTGTTAAATATAATACCATTCGGACCAACCGGTTTATAGTGCAATTTAACTATATTATTTACTTGCAAAAAGGTAACATACTACTCTCATCCGTAATTGTTCGTTTCACTCATAATCCCTCTCTACACGAAGGGAAATGAACTTCTTAACCAAACTATTAGTTCGATCTTCTTCACATGTCTGTTGACATATTTCCTGAGGTCTTCCTGAAACCATAGTACGAGAGCTGAAAAGAACGTAGCCTTCAACAAAGCAATAATCAGAATGCGAACCGTTCATAGCGTTACCGGAGCATACTTGTACCGAACCGGGAAAAGCAACGCCGAGTCGCGTGAAATTTACTAGGGAACATGGAACTTTTCTTGAATGCACAATGACGTTTTATCCAGAGGAACGAGTCATACTTGACAGCCTACCAAAAACTATCCTTCGACCGTTCAACCTCCTACGTTATTGCACAAGTAGAGATGTGACCGGCGTCGAGGTGGAGGGATGCAGAGACCAGGGTAGTTGAGATTGTCAGTCAGGAGAAAGCAGAAGGCCGAGCAGGGACGTAGACAGCATGTCGAGATGGAGATTAGAAGAAAGTTACAGGTAGACAGTTCGAGGCAGGCAGCTCAATGGGCCATTCAAGGGTCATACCAGCTGGAAAAGCGAACTACCAAAAGTTCGGTGCGGCAGGAGCATCAGGCTAGCCAGAGAAGAGACTGTGCATCAAGACCATATGTGCAAGGGCCCCAGGAGACTAACCGTCCTGAAGAGTGATGGGTAGTCAATTTCTGTACATGAGATTCCCATCTTGTAGGCAATGAAGCAGAAGAACTCTCGCGATACACTCGACGCGAAAGCCACAGAACAGGCTCCAGACCATTTTAGAGAACAGGGAACAAAAGCATGGTGAAGTGGGGTCAGGTCAGGGAGATAAGTGAAATCCCTAGAATTGCAATTCAGAAAGCCAAGGAAATGCATACCACCTGGGCAATGTGGTCATTGAAGGAAAGCTGGGTGCTCACAAACGTTATAAGGTGCTGTATTACAGAGTGACGGAAGAGATGTTAGTTGTATATGACCAAGTTATGGAGTGTGGGTGCTGGGGAGCGATGGAAGGCTTTATTGCACATTTTGTGAGGGATAGGGAGCTCTGGCAGACCTGAAATGAAGCAAAATGGAGAAATCAAGCCGTAAGAACGCCATTGATAATAAAAGTGGAAAGAAGTGGGCAAAAGTAGGAGCCCTGTGGGACACATACCGCGCCGGAGGGTGCAGACGTGCAGAAAGACTCACTACTAGCCAGAGGCGACAACTGTCACGGGCTGAGTGTACTCTAGAAAGGAGATCTTCGAAAATTGTCAATGCTACTCCTCCAAAACGATTTCTTATTAGTTTCTTCATTCGATTCATTTTTAACAACTTATGCGTTGAATTTTCCTGAGGGGTACACACTCTCAACGTTTCTTTCTACATCGTAGGGCTGTGGAAAGTAAAAATGGGTTGAGTGGTAAATACTCCGGAGGAAAGAGTTACAGTCAATTAGCTTGAGGCTAAGAAGTAATTAGCAATATTATGGTTCATCGCCCTAGTCGAAGGTTCTTCCTTGGTTTTCGCGGGGAATCCACTTCCACGAGATTCTGAGCTCGGCACGTAAATTTATCACAAGGTTTATCAAGAGCCCTCGAGTAATAACCGGAGCCTGTTCTCTTCCCCGCAGCGCTCTCGCCTGGAGGGTAATTCCTCTCAACCAACCGACTATCTCCTGCCCCTCTCCGTTTTACACTTGGCCCAATAAGATTTCTCACTTATTCAAATCCTCGGCTGGTGAGGATCACGTCCTCGATATAAGCGAGACCCTGGCAACCGACGAGGTCTGACTCTTCCTACTAAGCAGATGAGGACTTAGAAGCTATTCTCTGCACCTCAGTCGATATTCCTTTCACGGGGTGTCAACATCCTAATGTGAGCTGGAAAGCCACTCAGCCCTCCCCTGAGAAGTAGGTTGAGGTAGAGCCGTGAGCCTTTAATTAAAGCACTTAACGTTGTCTATGAAAAAACTATCGCCTGAGCTCTCAGAAACCAGTGGTTCAGGAAAATTCCAACAACCACAATAATTTTTGCTTCCCTCAGCATTACGGAGTAGGTTGAAAAATGAGAGTGGTCGTGGAAAATGTTTTTTCTCAGGTTTTGTGGTATCCTACAGTTTCAAACACAATTTTCCCACGTGTACTCGGCGATTTAAATCACTTTAGCAACAAATTCTCTCAGTAGATATAAACATTGCAGAACTAAACGTTTTATATAACTAGTAGATCTGAACGTTCTATGTAAACAGAAGTGCTGAATTTCTTAAAGCTACTCAGCTCTACTGAGTTCAGCTATCAATACCAATTTCTAATAGTAATTGCTAATGGAGGACCACGGAACTATGTATTATGTGTATATAACGGCCACAGGCTCTACTGAAGGGGAGGTCCTATCCAGAAGGGTTCGCAGTAGCGTTCTCCCTTCCCTCATTGGCCCTGAAACCAATCTCGTCTCTCAATCCATTTGCAACCACACATTCTTAACATTTACAGCCCACCAATTAATTAATAATAAATAAACCACAATGGAAGTGTCTGCTTGTGATTCTGAACTCTTGCTTTTCCCTTCCTATTTTATTTGCACTTATCACATCAATAAGTATTCAGGTAAAATAGTAGGTAGGTACTTTTGGGGAAGGAGCAACTCAGGTGGTTGCTGTGGAACCTAAAGGATGTAAACCCAGTACTAGCTATTGAATCGTGGCAGTAGTTATTAGATTGTGCAGTTTCGTGTCCCTCTAGTAAATGGAATGAAAAGTGGGATCAGACATGTTTATGGTGTCGTGACTACTACAGCATAAAAAGCAAAGTACACTTTGTTCTCATATACGTGACTACTAGTTATCACCCGCAATTCAATTCTTTATAACTATAATGGTGCAAGTAGGTTCATCTCAAACTCAATACTTCGACTCACCACTCTGCTCCCTCAACTGAACTGCTAACCTGCTCATCTCCAGCAACATCTGTTCTACTTCTCGTCCTCCATATGATTTTAATTCTTTCTTCGGTTGATTTATGTCGTAAACTTATCCAGCTGTGCTCACTAGCCATTATCGAAGCGGATAGACTTACTTTGTGATTCATTTTATTTGAGTGAAGTGTAATAGTCTCGTGCCAACGCAGGAATAATAGTACCTAGCCTGTACACGATTTGAAGCACCGACCTATTTCCTGGCCGCAGGCAGCTATTTCCGCTGACGCCCCATCCTCTGCTTCATGTTACGACTTTAATTTTGCGGTTCCTGACGTACCAGAGTGGGTGGGCCCGCTGTCTCGTTCCGTTCCACAGGTTTCAATCTTGACCGTAACATCAGCTTATTCACAATATCGTACTTCACTGGGACCACAAGTAACCCCCCCCCCCACCGTTCTTCCGGATTTTCTCTTCTAAACTCGTGGTATTCCACTAAGTATTCCATTGATGGAATTTGGTTGTATTCATAAAAGTAGATCGTAGAGGAGAGTTCTGAGAGGAATTCCTGTAAAGGGACTATTTCGATGGATCAGAATTCCCTATTATTGAGAGGTCCGATATTTCATTTGAAGGAACCCACTGTAGTGCCTAGTGACTGAGGAAAGTAATACTAGGGCAAGTAGTTTTCAGCTCCGAAGGGCAATCCGGAAGGGAACTATTCAACGAGAAAGCAATTCGTTTCCCAGCGATTCCCTCTACAGTCTAATAAACGCCCGTGGCGGAAATGAATAAAACTATTTCAGGAAGCTAGCGTCTTGCAGGAAGTCAACTGGCAGCTCGCGATCGTATCAAACGGGTCATTTGAGGTTTCTGCCGGACGTGGCAATTGCGTACGTACAACGGAGGAACTTCGTCGTGCGGAAAGTTAGTGAATCGGTTAGCTTTGAAGCCACAGACCGAAAAGCATTTGTTGTCGCAAATGCTGGTGTTGTTGGTGCGGGGGCGACGAGGGAGGTTTATGGAACCCGTTCGCCCCGTAGGATTTATAAAGCCGTTAGAACCGCGAAGGCCTGAAAGGGGCGAGACGCGGTTGGAACCCGTCGAGAAATAATTTCTCGAGCGCTCATTATGTTCTATGTTTTCTGTTTGAAGGGGAGATGCGGAGGGAGTATTCGCTAGGAAGTCATTTTGCTTCGTGTTCTATTATCGTTCGAGAATCGTAAATAGGAGCCGAAGTCGAGAGCCCCACAAAGGCCTTCCTTTAAATAATGTTCGAGAGGAAAAGGAGCGCCGTGTGCGTGCGGTGGCGGCAGGAGAACATTTCGAGGGGAACTACATCGAGAGTGTTCGAACAGGCCTTTTTTTCCCTCCTCTTCCATATAATGGGGTTCATAAAAATAACTACGTTCTCCCGGCGTCTTCCTCTCGAACAATACGAACTACACGAGAATGATATCGAACAACGTAGCAATGATCCCGAACGGAGCATCGTTTTGCAGATCCAGAGCTCTACACTGTCGAGTTCGGTATCTCTCGTCCATCTTGAAAGGCGCCAGAGGTACTAACTCCCGTGTGTGTTCTCCATCGAGGTCAAAACCTTGAAAAAAAATTCGAAATCATCTTTTCTCAATTCATGCAAATTCGATAATCTAAACAGCCACTGCACCTCAGTTCTACTTCCACACCTACTGAATTCAAAATGTTGTTACTTGGTTACTGAAAGTATCAAGTTAACCTCAAAACCACTAAGCTGGAAAAGGTTGAAGTGTCTAGGGTGATGCGTGACAAAACTATCCTCAGCCAGCAATTTTTCCACCCTAGAAGTTCTTCACTCAGCTTATGTGAGATAGAACGCAACATTCTAGCAAAGAACAAAGGACTTTATATAGTTGCTTCTACTCATAGAAAATGCTCGCACTCATCGTCCTGGAGTTTAAGGGTGAACTCCGTGAAACAAGACGACAGAAGTTTGAGGTCCAGAATTTATCGGATTATTCCTAATTATCTTACGACCATTGATAAACATTCATTGCACGTATAAACATAGTTTAATTGGCGAACTACGGCGGTCACGTGTAACAGTCAGCTGTTAGAGACCCACCCCCTTGTTGGTCTCTTTTACACCTCGTCCCTTCATGATCACGTTCCAAGTATTAAGGAAATAACTGGACAGTGAGTTGTTGAGATTGGAACTCTCTAAATGATAAATTACCCACTTGCATCCCGAAGCTCAACCATCCTTATTACATCTTGTGAAGTATGGGGGGGATGAAGGCGGGAATGAATGCCTTTTACAGCTGACTGCTCTACGTCTCCGAGGAGATTCGCCAACTACACTATTGCAGTATACGTAGCAAATTGGACAACGAGGACGGTTTTTGTGAGCTTTATATGACTATAGTTTGTTTTAAGCCGGTTCTGTTTGTGTTTGAGAAGTTTGGGGACTCGGACCGTTTTCTCAAACGGTGTTTTTTGGACTTCGAAACGTGAAGATTTGGAAAACCAACTTTTTTTTCGGCCGATTTAATAACTTTTCTTCAAATCGCAGTGAATCCGTAATGCTATGAAAAGTAAGGGTATTTACTGTAGTGTAGGAGATCAATTTCGAAATTTTACGATGAGACCACAGGCAGACAGCTTAGGAGATCCCCGATACGTCAAGTGAGCATCAACGTCTTCAATCTGGTTAGCCTCGTAAGTGACAACACCTAAATATTGTCATATGACTGAATACTGACTGGTTGAGCGCAGTTATATTTTTAGACATTTTCCTGTATTTTGGTGGCAAACGCGGCGGCTGCGAAGTCTGAGAATTCGAAGAACCCAGTAGAGAGAATTCGGGGGCAACCACGTTGACGTGAACAAGTTTTGATCCCCAACTTGTGATGGCTTCGCTCAACTATTCAGCGGCATGTGGAAGCGACGATGGTAGCGAAGGGAGCGGCGAGATTCACCGAGTGCCAGGTTACAAGTCGGTTGTATCACTTGAAAATTATTCAACCTATTTCGCTAAACAATGGGGAAACCACATGAATAACCCCTCTCTCGAAGTAAACACGTCACCGCCGTTAGAATAGAAAGCGAATTTATTAAGCGAGAAATATATGTATACACGTACAAAAAGGCCGGAGCCAAGGCGTGTAATATATTCAGCGCATTTTCAAGCTATTGTAATCTGGTACTGGTTGTAAAATATCTGGTGCGAGAAATCACGCACCTTTTCTTAGCTACTGAATGTTTATCCAACATTCAGTGATTTTCATGGCTTTAACTACCAATTCAATATATTTTTCACTCAGATGATTTGCGCTTGATAAAATGTAACATCATGTTTTACGTAGAAAGTGCTTAAAGTTCCGGAATTCATTGAGGTGCGATTACTATTGCCACTGCCAACATGATTTTTAGGGAGAATGAGCGTACTACTTGGAATTACCGGGTAAAACCCGCGAGAGGGGAAATGCCCTTCAAAAAAACGAGATTGAGTACTTAAAGGCAGTCCAGTTCAAAAGATTATTGCACTGTTTCAAGCAATGGAAGATTTCAATGAAGCGTAGTGGGCCTGAGAATTGGTACGTATTGAAGGTTTTTAAAAAATATTTATTAAAACCATCCTTCTCTCAAGGAAGCTACAGGCTACATTCTACAGATTAAGATTTTCTGTTATGCATTTACAGGGTTTAGTGAACTTCGCATACCACACTATCGTTCATACCGCATGGATCATATTGTACAGTTGATTTTACAGTACAGTCATATCTTTAGACTCAAGAAACGAAGTTAGTACTCCGAAAGATGGGTCGTCATTTGCCACTCAGGACTTTGTAGAATACACTTTCCCTCCAGGCGCATTTGGTGTTGCTCTAAATGCCCACAGCCGAAAAGAAGGTGGTCTTGTAAGCGATGAGCCGATGAAGGTACTCACGCACCCTTCTATGAACCCTCAACAACAGGGCCAGAGCCAACAAAGCCTTCGTTCTTGGGGAGTCATGTGTGTAATGTGTATGTACTGTCTATAAATGTCCTATTTATCCTTGTTTTATACGTCATGTTCAGTTTTACCTTCGGCATCTCTCTGACCGACCACATTGCAGATAGCTCTCTCTTAGGAGTTTCATTCCGAAATGAATTAATTCACACTTCCTACATCCAAATTGGCGGGTAGCCCCCAGTCAAAGCTTGGAAATCTTCTTCACTTCAAAATAGGTCTTTTCACCGCCACATAAATAAATGGTAAAATATTCGAGAGAAGAATAATCTTAATACGCCGGAGCCCGTTCTACCTTTCGCAATGAGGTCAACGGGCCTACCTACTGAGCAAACAAACTGGTTGAGATAAAGAAGATATACTTTCTTTTCGAGGTGGCCTCTAAGGCCCTACAACCTCGATTGCAACGACAATTTAACGCTTTACTTCCAACATTTTTCCTTTTATAAAATAAAAACGTGGAAGATAAAAATTTGTCGCTGAAAATATGCGGTAATTTACTGCACGCGCGATACCGAAGGAAGTGCAAAATATTGCCCGGCTTTTTGGCCTTAATGGTCACTAGGTGGAGGTTTACGATTTTAGGGATGTGGGAATATATAATGAACCCGTCTACATTTGTCTTCAATGTGTTGCCACCTTGCTAACCCAAACAATGAAAGTAACATTAAGTAAGTATTAGATTGGATGTTCAACTTGGGGAAACTGAACAAAGTAGGAACTACGAGTGCTTCTGTGAAAGCGGAACTCACTTGATGACATCAATGAAGACCTGGATGATACATATGAGCCTCATTTCTTATACCCTACCACTTAAACCCCGTGCCCAAGGATATTTGATACTACTCACTATGCGATACACAAGAGCAAAAAACGCTAATTAGAAATGATGTGAGAATACTTTCATTTTTACAATCAATACTCCTTATACGTCCTCCATCCAAGGAATAAACTTTTTTTAAAAATATTTAGCGCGGAATCAGTTTCAGTTTTGTTAGATTACGCATATCGGTATCACGAAGAGCATCGGTAAATTAACGTGCTCCCATCTGCACGAGTGTACATTGAAGAGTTCTTCTGCCATGGGATGATCTCTCCAGTGAACGTAAACTAACGGCGCAAGACCCGTGCAAGGTGGATAGACGGCAAGTGAAATCGCAAGGCGTTTCTAAGGAATGTGGCCTGCACGAGTTTTTGCCAACACCCAAGAACGTGGTGTTAACAGAAAATGGGTCGAGTGAGGTCATTGGACGAGCCCATTCTCAACCCTACACAGCAACTCCAAGCTCAGCTTCAGTTCTTTTATCTTGAAGATTGCCCAACCTAATTCTCTTTTACTTTAAGATTAGAAGAAACAAGAAATCACTTTCACGTAGTTTCTACACTAGGCCGCAATAGTCCATCAACCGTTTGTCCCAATTTAAAAAAAAAAACGTTGAATACGGGTTAACAATCTCCTCGTCAAAACACGACGTACGTTGATTTGTTGCTCTAAGCGCTGCCTCCTTCGTAATGCTAAACTTATTCTTCTCCCTTCAGCCGACCCTCTGGATTGAAATCATGCTTGTTCGAGGTTCTTCTTATTTAAAGTATTCTGCTGCAGTGATGTAAATGAATAAACATCCAAATTTTATGTAATTGGCTCGTGGAATGAGGCGGGCTGTGGCTTTGATCTGTACGTAGGTTTTGGTGAGGAAACTTACTGTGACCTCGGTTGTACTTCGACTCACAAAATTACTCAATGTTCTGAAGTAAATACGTCTCAATCGTTTTTGCTTCATTCGACGCATTTTAAAACAACTCTCATGGACTCAGCTGTAGGCCTCGATAAATCCAGTAACTGAGGATTTAGTGGCGCCAAGAAGAGGAAAAGTCGTATAGCTGCGGAGTGAAGCCATATCCTCAGTCGAAACACGCAACCCGAACCTCAGTTACCTCATGAATCTTCCTTTTGCTTCCTCAGAACGATCCTCACGCACTTCATTCTGCAGATCCGAGGCACACACGCGTTGTGACAAGGCTCAATAATCGTTTGTTACAACGTAAGGTAACGGTGTTTCCGTTATGAAAACTAAGTGTAATCGATACTCGAGCACAGTATACAAATTTGCAGATGATGCGAACTCTGCTAATTATAAATACAGTTCATAATGTAACCTTCACATACCGAGTAGCTTTTGTTTAATTTTAAACGAATTCCTCGGTTTTTCTCACCTCAAAAAGGCAGTGACGACTAGATAGATAGATAGATAGATAATTCTTTATTGCTACACAGATAATTACATCCATAGCAATCACATAAACGGCTAATACAGTATGCCGGCATAAAATAATAATAATAATATATAAAAATAAAATAAATGTTCTTTGACGCATTTCTTTTCTCATTTTTTCCTTCTTTCCTCCTTTTTTCGTTCCTTTTTTCTTTCTTCTTTCTTTTTCTTCTTTCCACGTTAGACGCTCATGACCATTGAGCGTAGTTCGCTCGCCTTCCTCATCTGTCACCAATATGCGTTTATACTGCTCACTGAATGACAGAGGCAGTGCAAGCACAGGGAGAAGAAACTTCAGCCGGGGGGTCGACAGCATAAGACACTGTAGAACAACGTGAAGTGCAGAGTCTTCCATATTCCAGTTGCGTATGGGGCAAGAGGACGACGAAAACTGCACCTTGAGGCCTGAAAGCAGGATCCTCGAATTGTGTTTTCCAAGCAAGCGCAATAAACAATGGCCAGTCGCAAGTGAGGCAGCGTTGAGGTTGAAGCGAGGACTCCTGGTAGGAAGACGTTCCATAGGCCGGGCATGCCTGAGAGACCATCTGCAGATCGATGTTCCGGGAGATGAAAGGCAGGGAGTTCAGGAGACCAACAAGTTTGTAATGGTCAACCGGCAATAGACTTATGTCAGCGGGCAGGCTCGCTCCAAAAGCCCCCACAGCATCCTCGAGCTGTTTGAGCCAGTTATATCTGGGATTACATGATGGCAGCTTAGATAGGGAAATAAGAGATCCATGCACAATCTTGGCAAGCGGTCAGGTGACATGCTTATGACTTTGAGCAACCAGTGCAAGGCATCTCTCACAATGAGGGTACTGAGGGAAAGCACACCCACTTTCGTGCGCACCACTGCATTAGGGAGCTGTGAGGCAGTAGCAGAATCCGCTTATAGAAGCCAACCAGCACCCGCTCCAGCACCCACTCCAGCTCAGCGCCATACCGAAGCACCCATACTGAGGAACCATACATCAATACAGATCTCACTAAGTCTTCAAAAATCTTTGTCCGGGTACACCATGAGCTGACCCCAGCTCTGTCTAGAATATAGACAGCTGCCGCCGAAGCGGAGTTAGCCCGGTTTACAAAGTGACGACTAGGAAATGAAGTCATCGATATAGAACAACCTACTTGTATTCTAAAACTTTCTTCACCTACATTCGCGACTAGAAATAGGAAGCCGATTTAACTTCACTCTTCACGTTACTTCATGTTGCTTCGTCGTGCTTTTGGTTGTTTCTTTTTTATGTTTAGTTCTTACCAAAGCGCCCAATTACGTTGATACATAAATAATAAAAAAACTGACAAAAGACGATTCCTGTGACGTCATCAGAAATGTTCACGCAAACTGATTTTTGCTTTTCGTCAAATTGCAAACGGGACAAACGCACCGTTATTCTTGAATACTTTCGTACGTTAATCCACTTTATAACACTCACTGCATCTAGTAGGTTTATTGACCAAAAAAGTCAGAAAAGGGTGGGGGTGAGTTCCGAATTTAGTTTTTGAATCGCAAGTAAAATTCAGAGGTATTACGATCGAACTAAAAAAAAATTAGTTTTTCTTCACCTCATCACGTTTTGAGGTCTGGGCGACCTACCCATTTCCTTCATTTCGTGTCTCTAACGATTTTGATCAAATTGTTGTATAGACAGCTCAACATGACACAACAGCACCATGAAATTTTCATTTGTGGGAAAATTACGAAAGCAGCACAATAAATTACCAAACATTGCGAAGAAAATTGATTTCAGCACATTTTTTCCCCGTATAAACTCCTCTCAAATGCTGCCAGAATCATCACAAAAACTAAGGTGGTAGTTCAATCAAGTACCATTATGTTGAGCGTCTGATACTGCTTATTACGGAAATGAGCTCATAGATACTGCTCATTGCGTCTGATACTGAAATTACGGAATTTCAACCATCGTTTCACTTAATACGATTTCTCAGGGTTTTACACGATATAACCCTGGACTAGCGATTTTAATAATTCTCAAAAAATCGCGTTTACAACCTGATTTATTCTTCTGTACTGATTGCTCAGTAAATGTCGTGGCACATGTAGGAGCACCACAATAAATGTCATAACTACAAGCGTTATCGCTTTCTACCACTGTGAAGTAGATCTTGATAGATAAATTTAATCAGTAGCAAATGTAATGAAAACCAGTGAATTTATGTAGAGCTAGAGGTTGTTTTACGCGTCTCATTAATGTTTCTCTGACAGTCCGTTGAACAGAGACCACCAAAATGTGCGGCGTCGTGAGATCCTCTACTGAATCTAAACTACAAAATTAGATCCTCGCCCGGCATCTAGTTGAACTCGCCACACCTTTCAAGTAGAAACAATGGAACTCTGTTTCTTGCAAATAATTCTGAATAGAGAACTCCTAGTGAATAGTTGATGATAGTGGTTATTTTCAAGTCCTGTTTAAGTAAAAACGAGCGAGGGATCATTGCCCAACAAGTCGATTTGTAGCGCACTTCGTCGTACGAGAATATGAAGGTATCAAGTTGTGTTGTATTCACAACTCACAGGTTTTCAACTCGTCGTGGAGCATCGTCAAATCCCAGTATCTCTTTGAGTCAGCACCACGGGCGTTTTTAGCGTCGGGCATGCTCACTCAGTCAACGGTAACGTTTTTCCGTAGCCTCCTGAAAAAACCGTTCTCTAGGAAGAAGACAGCTAGAAGCGGCGGAGCGGGAAGAAACAGTATGTCAATGGCCAGAGAGCTTTGTTCCATCCGTAGGGTGATAACCACCTCTAGGACAGAGTATGTGTCAATAGACTCGGCGTGAGAAGAAAAAATCGGTTTTTTTTTCGGCGCGGAAAATTAATACGGATTGAGAAATTAGCTCATAATATTAGGAGTTAGAAAAGTGAACTGCAATGAATAGAAAAACACTGGTAGGGTCACAAAAGAGTCGCGAGAGTAGGAGAAAAATGAGAGTGGGAGAGAAAGGGAGGAAGAGAGAGAGAGAGAGAGAGAGAGAGAGAGAGAGAGAGAGAGAGAGAGAGAGAGAGAGCCATACTATGTTATCATATCCCCAGCATATGGGTTTCGTCTCTGGGAGCGATTTGAACTGTAAGATAGTCAAAGCACGGATATGAACAGATATCACCGTAAATAGACTGATAAAAGTCTAATGAGAAACATGTGTTCAACGTGTGAATTGTACTTTGAACGAATTGGTTACGATCGAACGAGTCCAGCAATTAACTCACAATATTTCTAGATTCTTTTCATAAAATGAGGTCACGTTATAATATTCCCAATTTCCTTCCGCCTTCCCTTCGCCATTCAGTTACTTTAGGTCAACAATCTTTTAAAGTTTACGTATCTGTTAGGTGAGTCCGTCTCCTCTGGCTGGTGTGTTGCTGGTGGCAAGCGCTTTCGATGTAAAGACATCATCGTCTGGCCGTTAAGTCAGTACTGGAGTCAGTCAGTTGGTCGTGGTCTTTATATATGAAAGGAAGGTAAAACGGGATGATGGAGGGTCGGGGAAGGGTCGGGGAAGGGGTCGGGGAAGGGTCGGGGAGAGGAGGTCATGTACCTCAGGGGAAAAACCCCTAAGGTGAATGGAACGTCTTGAATGGTCTGTCAATTGTGGAATTTCCGTCTTTTTTCTGTAGGGTGGTCTGTAAATCCGTCAGTTGGTTGTTTTCGTTTGTGTAATGTTTTGAGTGGTGTGAATATGGTGTCGCATTTTGTGTTGATTTGTTCATTTATGATCTGTCCATTGAAGTTTTTTGTTTGTAAATTTCCATGTTTTCTAATATGTTCAGTTTTCGTCCTTTGTATTGTTTGTGTAGTAAGGTGGTACAGTCCTGTATTTTGGTAGGTTCATGTCCAGTTGTTTTGAGATGGTTAGCAAAGTTTGGATCGTCTTTGTTCCTATTAAGAGATTTAATGTGTTCTGAGTATCTGGTCCGTATTTTTCGTCCTGTCTGTCCTATGTATGCGTTTGTACAAGTACAAGTTATTTTATATACCCCACTTTAAACCCACTTAAAAAATAACTTGTACTTGTACAAACGCATACATTGGACAGACAGGACGAAAAATACGGACCAGATACTCACAATTTTCAAGATTTTTCACGTTAACTTTAGAGTCTCCGTAATCTTTTAGAGGACGCGAAATGCGGAAAAGAGATGGTGTACGAAGAAGCCCTTTCAGTGAACTCTGAATGTTCGTTTTATCAAAGTATGCACCCCCGTCGTTCAAAAAGTATTTATGTGCCACTTTTCCCAGTAAAAAAGAAACGTAGTAAGTAGCAAGATTAGATAAACAAGAGAGAAAGGAGGAGCCCCCTTTCATTGTTAGTTCAGAACCAACTGTTAGTTGTCAGTGGTTTTGAAGTAACTATTACGAGAGTTTTCTCGTTTTTCTTGCAGACGACTGTTACAGTTTTGATTAAACTTTCAATGCGTTTTGTACTAAAAAAAGAACAACTCTTGTTATCATTTATCTGTGAAAATACGGCGAACGAAGATGTGCCCCCTCCTCTGTAATTCTTATGTTAAACATAAATATACTAAATAACTACTGTTGTATAATATGGTGATGTGTTTTGCTGGGCGTTCAGTGGCTACGTTTGAAAGTTCTGCTGCTCCCAAATGGCGTAGTTGGTCCCTACTCTCTGGCACTGATGTTCTCTGTTACTAACTATCAACCTTATCACTTCAAGAATAGCACAAGATGTTAAATGTACACGACACGAGTAGAGAAACCAATAGTTAAGGAATAACCTTTGTGTATGAACGTGAAAAACGTACCTTAACCTCGTAGCACCTAAAGTTTTGGATTTTATTTGGCTGCTACTTATGAAAACCCAATCTATAAGTAGTTGATAGAACTGTAAACACGATTTTGTTAAAGGTAGTTCGTTTTACAGTTCTGGAATTATTGGGGACACACTTGGGAAAAAGTTGCTAAAAACGAAGATATTAATATTAGAATTCCGGAATTTATGAAGTTGTTCGATATTATTTTATGATCGTTATCAAAATTTTACCGTTTTAGTAGTTTTTGGATTTATTACCCTGATTTTTTGGAGAACACTGTGATGTGAGCAATATTTATGAGAAAAATACTGCGCTCAAATAGTTTGGCATCGAAGCTTAGATAATTTATTGTGCTGCTCTTAGCCATTTTTGTATAAATGTTGGATTGTCGTTGCGTTATTTGAATTTCTCAACTCTAAAAATTTAATTAAAACAGCCAATGCTACTTTGATCACTATAACTGTAGTTGATCTGCACGCTAAATATCAAAATTGAGTCGATTAAGGAATATTAAGTAATATCAGTTTCTACATCGAAAGTGAAGTTCTACCATCTTCGCATGAACACAGAATTGAATTAAGTTGAAAAAGCCATACAAATCACTGAATGTGCGAGGAGCTGAAAAAAGTTGTGTGCTGCGTCGCTCCAGAAATGTCGGAAAGCGCTTTGTTTCGGCGCTCTAGGCGCAACTCTTGGTAACAAACAAAAACTCGCGGAAACCCTCGTTTCGAACAGTTGTATTATGCAACGTTTCATACGAAACGTGTTCAGGAATGTTCTGCGTTTCCTTACACCCGACATTTTATCCCTGTCTTTGCATTTGTATTAGCTATTTCTTTTTATTCAAACCAACCCCAAAAGGGTCCTTGAAAGCCCATAAAGTGCGCGATAAGCCCCTTTCAAAACCTGCGCATGTGGAATACGACCCTCTCAATTTTTAAGGCTTCGCAACCAAATGTTTTAAAAGGGCGAAGGAAATCCCGGCATTTATCTTCATGATAACTGAACTTGCGACTTTCAGATTATACGCACCGTCCCTCGACAAAAGAGACTCAGGTTCTCGCTTCGTTGACCAGTTTTAACATACATTTTAAACCTCATTCATGCCCGACTAGCGTACGAATAAGAGATAATTGGACACCCGAAAGCTGTTATACAAATACTTGGATGTTCACAAACCCCCACGATGTACGAAAGGACGCGTGATAATTTGTTCTGAGGTAGGACCCATTGTTCAAATCCATGACCAAACCGACGCATATACCGGTACTGGTAATAAGCGGTCGAAATTTAACGAATGTTATTAGTTCGCAATGCCGGCACTCAGAATTCTTCGAGATTGACAACTGGAATATTCTTTTAATGAGATGGGGATTGTAGATCCCTCGCCTTCAATTTCTCTTTCCTTCCGCTGTGACCTACCCTCTCGCCTGTCATTATGTTCGAACGTTGTCCGTTCTTGGCCAACAGTTGAACATAGCTTCGACGACGGTTGCTGCGGAGAAAGTAGGACAGATGTGGAGAAGCTTCTTGTCTGCCAGGATCTCGCTCACACGCACGTAGAAGAGGTCAATGTTTTGGATAGCAGCATTGTATTGGGAACCCTCATAAGTGCAACTCCAGCAACGTTGTCTCAATTTAAAAACCCTCTTCACGTGCTCGGGGAAATCACGCGCTTTCGGAAAGATCTTTTAGGAACTTCAAGGTGTCAATTCAGCGAGATGTTGAACAAAGTGCTCCTAACCAGTCCAGAAAGTGGAGTTCAGGCTGGTAATTAGGTGGACTCAGTATACCAGTTTTTATGGCAATCTCTCTCCTGCAGTGTTATTGTGTTATTGTTATTGGGGGGGCTGGTACATTTGGACAGATGGACTGCAACTCTGCACGCTGAATATTTCAGGAAAAAAGAGCCCTGGGTGGGGTTCCAATAATTCAGCATAAAAATGTACTAGCAGCCTAATCGAGACAAACAGATATTCAGTTGAGTTGATATTCAGTTAAGGATGTTTATGGGCGCACGCGCATTGTACAGGGCAAGCTGGAAATGGACACAAGTCATGTTTTACAATAGAATATCTCATCCTGATAGCAATGGGTTCTTGAGGGGTTTGTGATCCTTCTGCCGAGCAGCGGAAATCCTTCCTCCTCAATTAGAGGTTACTCTCGCCACACAGTTTGAATCGGTGCGTGGGGTTTTCTCTTTTCCAGATCTTAGAGGCACTCGTTGCCAACGTTCGTTCAAACGCTCCCATTGCTCTTCTTCTGTAGCTTCTCTTCAAGCTCTTCTTCTTGCTCTTCTTTTACTCGTGATGACCTTGTAGTTTGATCTCTTTCGTTCTTACACTTAGTACCAACCACATGCGGTGATCATTGACGCTCGTCCGTTGACGCCCCATTGAATTTTTAATGTATCCCTTGCACCAGGCACGCTTTATAGAAGTAACTTTTTCTAGCCCAACAATAAGAAATGCAGCTTATGTCAATAGAATAAGTTGATTGATAAATTTGTTCAAAGAAGTAAAAACGCAATTGATCAGTATCTTTTATCTGAATATTTCCGACACTTGTAGCGTTAAATCTGGTTCAAAACACGCTTGCGGTTTACATCATATGATTTCTATAAATATCCTTCTTCAAGCTTTTGGTAATAAATTTGTTGTCCTCCAAATATGGTACACTCACAATTATTTCAAAGTAACATCCTGTAATCAAAATGGACTTATGAAATACCTAACATAAATAATGCAACAATCTCTTCATTTTCAATCCTTTTTAACTTTTCAACGTAAGTTGTATGTTCGAATTATGAGGAATAAGTCAAGTTGTAACGTCAGTTGCAGAAAGTCCGGATTTTACTGAAACGAAGAAATAGCTCTAAAGTTTCTGTGATACTCCCCACAGCCACAAGGTTAAGAGTTTTGATTTGTTTCCTACTCGCAGTCATTTAATGATGGAAAATCCTCATTGAGAACCGGGTTCGAAAAGGAACGCCAATTGTCACTTAAAGCCGTTCACCTGGGGCTGAGGATGTCACAAATTTTCCGAATCGTTCCCCCCACTTCATCTTTTATTGCCATTTCAATAAATGTTCGAAGGGGGTAGTCGCCGAGGACCTTTGATTTGAACGGCTTTTTCATCGAGCAATCGAACTTTCAAACGAAAAGCCACCTTTTCTTCCGCCCCACTCCAACTCCGTTTCCGCGATAATAGTTGACTTTCTGAGTTCCTCATTTGACAGTTGAAAGGTGAATGGAACCCACCTCGACCGAATCAGAGGTTGAATTAAATCAAACGTCGCTGCGAGGAAGAAATAATGGCGGTGTATTTGAAAAAAGTTTGGAAGCTAACGAACGAAGCAGCGCAAACTTTCTCAGTCGTGATTTAGAAAGGGTGTTTCAGATTTTTTCACTTCAGAAGAGTGACAACCAGATTTTTTTACAGAACTGCGGGCAGTATTGAACGACATTTTGATTGATATTACGCTGATGTGGTTAAAGTGGTTTGAACAAGTCAGAACTTTTCTTTTTAAAAAATGACAAGCCGTGTTTGTGACGAGAACTGACCAACTGTGACCGAGTGTTTGGTGAAACCAATGAAAAATGGTGGGTTTGATTCGCATTAAAATTAACGACCGCTGTAATAAACCTGTTTATAATTTATTCATTCGCCACATTAGTTAATACATAGATCGCAACATAATGTACTGCCAATAATATACTCTGGATCACTAAGCTTAGGAACAAGAAAAGTCAGTCGGTACGTCGGAACGTCAGAGTATCTGTAGAAATTTACTACACTGAACTTTCCTAATTTCACTCAGTTCTGTACTCATTTCAGTAGCACCCATTTTTATCTAATTCTGACACTATTAAGTATATACATTACCATATTTCCTGGGGAAAAAAATCTGGAGCGACCCACCACACAATTTATTAATTACATTTCACTCGGTTTATATGGATTGAGTAAAACATAATTTGACTTCCTTCATGTGCTTAAGGTTCCGGAATTTGTGGGTTCTGGCTGCTCCTATCCTGACCGCGACCGTTATCAACCAGTGTCTAGGTTATTTATGAGACTGTTTTCATGACTTTTTTGAGAAGGTTTATGTTTATTGTCCTGCTGTAATAGGGAAAACACTGTCGAGGAATTAACTTGTTAAACGACAGTAGTTTGGGTTCCGAATTTCCTGAGTTGCTCCTAATAACTTTAAGATCGTCGTTATTCTTTTTTCGTAACCCTGGTTCCTTGAACTGTCATCCCGATGTTTTAATCAATGCTGGCAATGATTAAAGGGGGGATGGGAGGGGAGGGGGGGTTAAGAAGGAAATGGCTGCATCACAGTCGATTTTTGTCAAGATTGATAATTTATTGTGCTGCTCTTGTGATTTTCCTAAGAATGAAAATATTATATATCGTTCTGCTCTGGCATTCAAATATTTGGCGTTCGATGTTGATCCGCAGACTGAAAATCAAATTCGAGCTGATATTTATCGTCTGGGGCATTTGTCGCAGGCACCTCAACGTGTCCAAATCCTACGACTACTTGCACACCCGATCACTTTATGTCATGTAACCATCTGCGCAGAGGCTGCACGAGTCCTCTCATCCTCCTATCTTCAAAGGGGATAAGAGGGGCTCCCTCATGAAGACGCACTCCCACCCCGATGAGTCGAGATTATGATGAGATGATCTTTCTACAAGGGGAGTGATGTTACGAGTATGATTGGGACCTTTAGTGACAAAGGGACGGAACGAGGTTTAGTTCTTGGGTACTTCGGCTGTCAAGAACTATAAGAGTGAAGACGGAGTCAGTCGACCAAGCAGGTTACGCGACTGGGATCCGCGAATCGGTTTGGAGCTTGGATTGATTCTTATTCAGACTTCCACTGAATCACTGCCTGACGACGGGGTTAGAGAGGATAATTGACCATACTGGAAACAGACCTAGAGACCGACAAAGGCATTGTGGAATGCGTCTGTTAAAAAAGGAAGCTACACACCCGGAACCTCACTTATTACACCTCCTTCTCTCACGATCGCGTTCAAAGACGCACACTGATCATTTACTCAAATGGTGTTTCGGACGCGAATATCGGAAAAAACTGAACACTAATTTTTTTGCCGAGTAAATCACTTTTGTTTCAATTTCGTAGGAGATAAGGCATTATAAATAATCATGCGTTCTTTACACGAACATTGTGTGTAACCATCCCAACAGAAAACGTCGCTGTGCAGAAGGTTCCTCGGGCACAATCACTTTAAGGCACACATTGCTTACCAGCGTGGTTACATTACATACCAGTTGTATTGCACATAGCTAGTGCTGAACTGACTATTCATTCTGTATAATACACCTATAGTTTCGGCCAGAAAAACCTTTTTACGACCCCTCCAAAATATTAACTTGGCAATTATTTATCGGCAATTAATCCCATCGTCTACCTAGTTGTTGCTCTTCCCCTTTCAAATTCGAGAATGTTTCTGTTTAGGTCTCTTCCGAACTTGTCCGGGAAAAACAGGGTAAAAAGAGTAATCGTGAAAAAAAGAACGCCGTATAACAGACGTAGGGTTTCTAAAGATGTTTGGAAAGCGAAGCGGAGAAGGCGTTTGTGATAAATGGATTCATGAATTATTTATTCGAAACCAGATAGCTATATCCAGGAGTGTCACGATGTCATAACTTGGGTATTGAGACCAGTTACCACTAAAGGCATTTTTTCCTGAAGTTCATTTGAACACATTTAACGGATTGAATGGTCGTGAATGAAAAAATGTCGTAGTTAGTAGAATAAACATTTTCCATTGACTGTTTCGCGGTTCTTTAATATTCCAGAAGCTCGCTGCGTGTTTTTATTCCACTACGAATGAAGTCACACAAGGATCTACGAAACCATCATACAACTATGAAAATATATTTCAAAGAAGTTACTCCTTCTGTTCTTTCATTCCACGTATAGCTTCAGAAGTGTATGAAGTTTGACGCTTATCTATTTCGTTTCATAGACGAAACTGGGCCAACACGACTTTAAGAGGGACATCCGAAAAATTCTTTTTGTCAAGAACAACTTTAAGGAGCGCAGGTAAAGGAATAAACTGGTTGTGATATTTATATACATACCACATATATCGGATATGTCCTTCTGTTGGATGTGGTGGGTGTTTGGCGAATCATCTTATTAATTACGCGTTTGTTTGTTATAGGCGTGTGCACCACTGCCACTTTCTAATTGTACAAACATATCGGCGATGAAGCAGAAACTTAAGTCGCTTCACACCTCCGATAATTGTATGGAAGAAGGCGACAAACGTAATAGGAGAAGTACAAATCCCTGAATGGATTCCTGCGGTTCTCAATTATCCGCCCTCCCTCGAACATTAACACTGTTACCAACTTATTTGTTCGTCATTCCGTCTCCACTGTTCACTCGTGTTCGCTGACCGCTCCCAAAGAAGTTCAGTATGCATGTTTTGGTAGCTCATCTCATCTATTAAAGTTTATGGTTACAAACCGTAAATTCCTCTGGGTATCCTTCTGTTATGAGGCTTTCTTCCATACATCAATTATTTTTATTGATTTGTGGGGCTGCGCTGCATCAACGAGTCTTCACAATTAACGAAGTCTTCTTGGAGGTTAACTTCAAGGGGTCTTGTTCCTTTCACCATATTACGTTTTCAGCTTTACGAGCGTTACCGCAATTAATACCTTCTATTCTTCAATTCATTCAATTTGATGACAATGCCCCCTGTCAAGAGTGCGTGGTTTTGAAAGCTTTCTCGTTCCTACTCTCACGTTTCTTGTATACATCATTTTCCCCTACACTCTGGTTTCGATACAGTCCCTTTTTTCTTACATACTCACGTGTTGCCTTGGTATTCTATCTCTTAACTCTTCCTGTAATGCTGGAATTTATTCCGTAATTTGTATCTCATTATTTCTGTTGGGCGCACGAGAGGGCGAGAGCTGAAAATCGAAATAAAAGAAACTCGATGAGCGTGAAGAGGACTGTATTGCATGTGCAATGAATTGAGTAGAGTTTGTGTACAAAAGGGCAAAACAAGAGGACGACTCGTAATATGCGTTAACTGGCGCGGGAAACTGGGAAGGAGAACTGTATGGGCCGAGAGTAGATGGATGAAAAAGTGTCTGAGTGAGCACAGGGAGACGAGAGTAACTTTCGCGAGAGCTCGTGGGTGAATGAATTTGTGAGGAGCTGTCTGTTGTGGAGAGGAATGTGAAGAGGAGGGGAGGAAATGATGTTTCGGAATAACCAGCCTAAGCAACCTTGGAGGTGGAATTCCCGCAGGTTTGAAAGTCTTTGGGGAACTCCAAGGTAAAACAACTGATACTTAGTGGTTCGGCGTTTTGCCACGTCGAGGCTCTCGTTCTGGCCCAGACCACATTCACCCATCTCTCCGCTCTAACACCAGTTCGATTATCTTGAGGGATGACCCTGTAAATGCGGCATGGGCTCTCTTTCCCCCTGTAACTCGTTATTCTGATCTCTCTCTCTCTTAAAGGTTTTGCGTTTATTTAACCAACTAGTGTTTTTTTCGTATTATACAATCCTCTCACTCTATGATCTCATTCATCCTGAATGCTTCCGTCAGTATTTAATTTCGAATCTCGCTCTCTCTCCCCTCTGTGTATGTACGACGTACATATAACTGCCAATTTCACCACTCGACAGGACCCACTCAGAAGTTTCTCAAGCTTTTAGCAGCTGGCGTCAGGATGATTGTTAATGTAAGATGATGGTCGTAGCCACTCGCACATTCAACTGGGTGTGTCACAACTGTTAGCTCAACTGTTGGGACTGTCGGGATTTCGCACGAACCCTTTCACAACTCCGCTCGAAACGACGAAGAAAACCTCCTCAATTTCCGACGAACTTCGACTCCTCAGCGCTTCTCGAGGACGTGTCTCTTCAGTCGCCAACTTGAAAAGCCTCGCGTCTCTCGAAGCTCCCCGCTCGGCTTCTTGTCATCTTCTCAGCATCTGACGTCAAGCGATGTCGGGTTGTTGTGTTGTCGCAGCGCCCAAGTTGGCCGCAATTAGTGGGAACCCCTTCAAATGTCTGGAAACAATTGATGGCCTCGGCCGTTGTATTCAAGCGAGAGAGTAGCCCTCACTACTCCATCACATAGCCCCCACAAGAGCTTATGGCGGCCTTTAGATAATAATAGAAGGACCTCAGCTGAGCCGCCAAAGATAATGTACTGAGGGATTGCTTGTGACAATCTCAGCTCTTGCAGTTCTCAATTTTTCCGCCTATTTTCGGGTCAACAGCCCTCTACCTTCCGTTGATCGAAAATCTGAAATTGCCTCTTAAGCGGAACAACTGCACACTTCAGTCTTCATGGGCTTTTAATCACAGGGAACAATAAAAGTAATCGTAATTGGATTTTTAGATTTTATTTGTTGAGATCATCAAAGAAGTTGCTAAAAAAGTGCCAAACGCGATTGTTTGTTAAACGGAAAGTAAAGGGAGTTCAAGAGTTGTGAGGAAACCCCAAGACATAGAACACAACTTTTTCGAAAACTAAAAAAGCCGATGGGAAATTTTGAATTAGAGCTGTTTGGGAATAAAAGCAATTGAGTCGTACTGACTTAACGGCCAGACGATGATGTCTTTACATCGAAAGCGCTTGCCAACAGTAACTCACCAACCAGAGAAGACGGACTCACCTAACAGGTACGTTAACTTAAGTGTTTGGAAATTGTTATGAAATTATGTTAACATTTTTGTAGAAGGTAAACCACTAAAGTGGTTTGGTAAATTACTAATGTTAACGTACCTGTTTGGTGAGTCCGTCGGGAAATTCAAAAGAGATTGTGGAGAAACCAAAAAAAAAAAATTGCAGATGGGCCATGAAAAAATGCTTTAGCACAAAAACTATCGTATTTGGTTTTGTTCACCTACTTTTACCAGCTGAACGATTTCGGATCATCTCCTTTCTGCACTGTTGTTAGAGTTATTCGCACTGTCATTTAGAAGAGTTATTTTTTGTTTGTTTAACTATCGCCTTAATTTACTTTTTGGGTGGGCCCTCACGATATTATTTGTTTTTTTACGAATACAGTCCTACATATTACCTGTTGGGGATTTTTCCTTGGGCGTATCACTCGTTTAAAACCTCGATCGACATGATTGGTAAACGCACTCAAGATTCTAGATGCTCAATTCCAAGAAATGTGCTGAGTACGTCCTACCCTCCTTCTCACTTAAATCCTAACCTATCCTGTCACAATAATTTTGGAATGTTGTACACAGGACTACAAATGTGGATACTCTCGCGCGTGTTTACCTCAAAGTGTGTGTTTAGTGAAGGAAACAAATGGAAAATTAAATACGGGCGAAGACATTAGGCGTGAATGTCAGATGAGAGAGAAGTGGACAGAATTGTATCGAAAGCAGTGGTCTGGTGGATAATCACATTGACGAACGAGACAGTGAGAGTTCAGTCACACGCGACACTCGGGGGGTTTTATCTCTTACTGTCATAGCTGACTATGAAGTGCTGTGAGCTAAGAAGAAAAGAGGCATCTTGGAAGGTGTGTATTTCCAAAAAAGACAACTGTTATGGAAGCTTGCCAGCTGTTGAAATGATTGGGAAGGGCCTTATTCGTAAATGCTTTTTGCTGTACCAAACAGAGAACAGGTGCAATGCGAGGGAAACGTTAGCGTATGATGTTGAGGACCCATGTATTTTTCACTTCGCTGTATATTTATCGACGTTATTAATATTCTATTTATGCCCTAAGTATGAAAATACATATATTAGAGTCGTCGATTTTAGACTGCTGGTTGGGCCACAGGTATCTCAAATCTAAAGCCAAGGGATCCCCTTCTTTCAGCTAACTGAGCTGCAAGGGAAACAAGCAGAACGAGATAGGCTTAGTCCGCTTTCACGTTAAGTGGCCCACTTTATCAGGTCCTCGTGGAGGGAAGTTGACAGGGCCTGAACTTTCCAGTTTGTTCTCTTTTAGGGTTTCTAAACTTTTAACAAGCGCTCAGCTTTCTGTCCTCACTCGGCACAATCAAGGCGTGTTGAGATCTCAGTCTTTCCCACTACTTTTTCTCCGCTCGGGTTGACATTTCTAGGATGGTATTTTGACTCCTCGCCGATGTATCGGGTGTGAAGCACCACACAACTTTAACACATTCAATTTGGCGAAATGGCGTACAAGAGCTAACTTAACATTCCGCTACATAAAGGGTAGTTGTGTCAAATAAAACTTCAGATCTTTAGGTGTTGAGGCCTACTGAATCTAAAAAACATAATTTCCGATTCGGTAATAATAAACGAGTCGGTACGACAAATTGAAAAAAAAACCCACAACGTGCTCCGCAACGTCACTCAATGGTGCGAGCTTGTCAAGATGCAGGTGGCTGAGAAAAAAAACCCAGCTAATCTGCTTGAAAGGAAAAGTAAATAGCCAACTCACAATACGCTTTGGTGGCCACACGTTCTGTTCACCAATGTTGACTTCAAATCTTTCGTTCAGTCCTTCGCGTTTTCGTCAAAGTTCATTTCCGTCAGTCGAGCAAGCGCTGCATGATTCACCACCCAAGCCCGATCCATCATGACACTGTTTTGTAGTGTCATCATTACGTCACCCCATTGCTGAATCTCATCTTTTCTTCAATTTACTCTCGTTATTCGCTTCCTCCGGCTCGTATCGTTCTCGTCTTGCCTTGTCCACCTCGCTCTTCCCCGCGTTTATACCTCCAGGAGGCCACGCTCGTGAAGACTGGTAAAGTACTTTTGGCACATTGCCTGGTACCAGCGGATCAAGGTATTGTGCTGAATATATCATCTATCCTCGTCACGCCCGCAAGTCACCACCTAGCTCATCTTTTCGTCCGTGACGTGAGGACACACCATCAACATCCATCTTTACTTTCCGATTGCGTTGCTGCGTTTACTTTTAGAAGAATTGATTTTATTTATTTTGGTATTACCTTAAGTGATTCTATTGGTGGGCCCACACGATATCATTTGCTTTGCTTGTACAAATACAGTGCACATATCACATGTTGGGGAGAGTTACTTGGGCGTATCGCTCGTCCAATCCTTGACCAACACATTCCTTTTTGAAAAGCGCGTCAAGTATTTAGGATTGAATTTGGTTTGACTTCAGCCAACACCTCCAGTCCCGTAAAGGTTTACCTCACTGACCCTAAGGTCACCTGGGGTGTGTGTACCCCATGTACAAGGCCATATATCTAGGCATTGAGTGGACAAGTGGAGAATGAAACGGGCCACCCAAGTAAATTAATAGATCAGGGAGGAAACCAGATTAAGAACTCCTCCCATATGGCCCGGGATTCCCCAGGGACATATCTCTGCGCAGTTACGCACAGCCAACAGACTGGCAAAATGACAGCCTGCCGTACCACACACAGATCAGGGCCAAGCTCAGCATGATAGCGAAACAGCAACCTCCATGATAGTCGATTCTTACATGAGAGTTCTGGAACAATCATATTGATTGAGGTTGTTCTTTATCTCACTTTTAGCAAATACGCTTCAACGATTTCTCCCAAACTCACAGGACTTCTTTGAATAATTAATATTTACATATTGTTCTAAGTAAATGTTCTTCTGACAGTCCATTGAACAGGGATAAAGACCAAAAATACTGTTTTTTGAACACTTTCATCATTCCCATAGAAACTACTTTACCAGATTTAATCAATCTTACTGAGTGTCTTTAGGCAACCTAAACTCATATTTTGTTTCTAACTATTATTTTTGTGTCTATCTGCTGAACGGAGATATAAGCCATGACATCTCGGAAAAGTAGATTTGTCGAATATTCTTTTATCATTTTTCCAATTTCCACAAAAACGGCTTTAATGATTTCGATGCAACCCTCCCCCCGCAGCCCTTACCCCATTCGATGGTACTCTTAACTGACTAGTACCTATATTTTGTTTTCTCTATATGTTTCCGTAGAAATGGATGAAGATACGAGTACAACGTGTATACGACTCCAGGTCGTCGAGTTTAGGGGGGTTGCGGAAAGTTGTGTGTGGTCACGCACCAGATATTTTGTTTGGAGGTCAAAATGCAAGTACCCTGTGAATCTCATTTACTTCGTTATAACCTATCTCAGGACAATATGAAAAACAACGTTCACGTTTTAGAAGAATTTGATTCGTGATGCGCTGTGGTTTATGCCCCCATTCAACGAATGGTCAGAGGAGCAGCTTTAAAAAGCTTAAATTAAATTTTATATTCTCTCTGTTATACACTCTGTATTATAACTCAGTATAAAATAATCGGAGAAATATTTCTGTACAAAACCTTATACCTATTGACTGTTTGCTTTTTTCATCGAAATCGTTTTTATACAAATTGATAGAACCCTTTAAATCTTCTTCCACCTTGGTCTTCTTGTTCCATAGTTCCATTTCTCCGTGTACAGTAATTCAGTAATTTAGTTGAGACGCTGTTTCAGAACTGTTCGTAGATGTTAATCAGTAGGTGATATTTATTATGCTTAATCGAAATTTGTGAAGCACGGAGCATACCGAAGTTTCTTAATTTTCGATTCGATGGCATTGGCTGACCTTTCCTCAGTTGATGCTGTTAATAGCCCCTCCCCCCGATACCATTAGTTTATTATACTCTGGGTCCACGAATGGTCTTCTCATTCAACGAATAGACCTGTAGTCTCAATTTATATTGGCATTCGAGACGAAGAAACAACGAGGTAAAAAAAAAAAAAATACGCAAAGGCGAGTGACCTAGTCCAGTCAATATCGCAACTCTTGCGGTATCCGTTATCAGGTTCCGAGCTTGCACTGCAATTAAATTATCACACGCGCGTAAAACGTGCTGAAGTGAGGATTTTTCGACTCATTTGCAAAAATTTGATAGTAATTCTACAGTGAATAACTCAAAAAGCAGCATTTTTGAGCATGTCAGTCATTTATTTTGAAATTGGTTCAGTTCTCAGTATTTATGAGGTAGATTATGGCATAGCGATTGGTGCATCCACTCTGAAACGAGCAAAACGTGATAGTAGAATTTGGTACGTTAAAAAAACAAAGCTGTGGCACTCATTTTGTGATGGTTACAGTAATCCTATGGGAGGCAATCAAATGCCCGATTGAGCGCGTAAATCACTTCAAGTGTGAGTAGACTGTCCTCATAACAAAGGGTCTTAGGGTTTCGATCAGGACAGCTCGGGGCTGTGTGGTCGCCAGGTGGTAGAGAGGGCGTGCTATTGACGCTGACTCATTTAACATTTAGTACGGCTGAAGCGGAAAGTGCCTCAGGGCACAGATGAGGAACCTTCTGAGCGTTCTGTGCGTGTTGCACGGTTCCACTGATGGAAGCTTCGCCTATTATTCACGGAAGGTTGTATTTAGAACAAAGTTTGATAATCTGATTTTGATGTCACTAGATACGCGTTCAAGAGGTTTTTTTTTTACCACAGCGAAGATTTTATAAATTTTTTCCGTACTGTACCAGAAAATTCAAAATTCCAAAGCCGATTGGAGTGTTTCTATTTTTGGAGACTGAATTGTTTCTGCGCTGTGAACATCAATGTACTTTTACTTTTTACGGAGTAGGTGAGAAAGTTAAATTAGTAAAGTAAGTTAAAAAATGAGTTAAGTAATCAGCTAAAAGGAAATGATAATTATTTCAGATCTTCATGTTTCAAAAAGAAAAGTCATGTTGACAGCCGCATAAATTGCATATGCACTGATTACTCAATGATTGTCTTGGCATAAATATGAGTAACTCATTAATGGTCATGGCATAAATATGGGTAACTCAGTAATTCAGGAATTATAAGTGCTAACAGTTTTGTAAGTAGAAGGTTGTTGTTATGAACTAAATGAAAAACATATTTCGTTAGTAGCTAGAGTGATAGATACGGCCGAAGAAAGTTGTGTGATGCGTCACACCAGCTTTTTGCTAATCGTTTCTCTGATGATGTGTGAACTACGTACACGAATTGGTCCAAAAAAGTCATGTTGACATTCCCATAAATTACCATGGTGGATTTCCAATGAAGCGTGGGGTGTGAGTAGCAGCAGCGCAATAAACTCCAGAAGTTTAGTGCAACTAGTTTTAACTCCTTAGAACGTTGTAATGTTTCACAAGTTCACATTACGTTTCCATCGATCCCCCTAAACATTGTACAGCGTAATGATGACAGTGATTCATGACGATCTTGCAAGTAATTAAAGTGTTATACGAGGGAACGCAAAAAAGTAATTTCTATCTGAATCTTTCGGGTTTGGCACAGGGGCGCGTGACCACATGTTGCCACATTTTATAAATAAGATTTTACTCAATTCAATATCCAGTTCTTGTTCGAGTTTATCTTTGGGAAGCAGGGAATGTTTCTGAAGAGCCAACACGAACTTAACGAGCGTTCTGCAAGGAAAATAAATAGCGAACCAGCGTGCGCTCTGGTGCAGAAAAAATGCAATAAAAAATGGTCGCGGCGTAGCTGCAGAAAACGAAAATTGTTGCCGAAACAAGGAATGCCGAGAGGTTGTTTTCATTTTGTTGAACGCGAAAAATTTACGGCTCCTTGAAGCCTCGAAAAGCCACTGCATCGCTGCCTAGGCCACATGGGCCCTCAGCTTTGAGATCTACCCCCTCCCCTCCGAGGCCTCTCGAGTTAATATATTCTCGAGCGTGATTTATAATACTCGCAACGGGCTCCGAGTAAATGCGATACGGGTTGTGAGAAAAAGGGGCCGAAGTGAAGTTCTGACAGGATAACGAACTCTGTCCTGGGAGCCTGATCAATAATTAACAGACAAGTTTTTGTACTCCAACCAACCGATACTTTCCACTCAGTTACTTGAGCAAAGTGCCGGAAACTGCCAATTTTTCGAAGGCTTTTCTTTGAAGTTCAAAAGAGTATATTGCTTTTCGTCGGAGTGTCCCAATAGTTTCCACTGGGTACGAATATAACGGCTGCCTCGCCGACCGTGTTATGCATGATTTCACGCTAAATGAGTTTCCCATCCCTCTAAGTCTCAAAGAAAATGAGAAATAATTTTCAAGGAGAGGATATACGGAATATGAGCCTCCTAATGATAGCGATGCTCCAGCGGAGAACTAACTGAACTTGGGGCCCAATGCACCTCTTTCCTAGGATAAGATAAGGTGTCTCAATGATTGGCAGGAATATTGTAATTATGTGACATTCCAAATTGCACTTGAAACGACTTTTACATTGTTTCGTTCACGGAACCTGGGATAACGCTGCGGTCACTTGTCTTCGCCATTTGCTGATGTTCGCATTCATAATTCAAAGGTTATCTATTTATATTACCATTTCCACAAATTTAATTTGGTGTAATTTAATTGAGTAATGTTTCATTAAAACAGCTGAACGAATTTGACTCAAGTTTGACATTCATCAGCGGGTCAGTGTGGAACGCCAAATTAAGAGTATGCGCGAGATCGGCCAAAGTAATAGTTATGATAGCTATGAAAACTCCAAGTATTTTTTACCCAGAAACAGCTCAAACAATTTTGATTAAATATTTTGTATACTCAGTTTCAAACAACACATTACCATGAAATTCTCATAGAACAAAATGTGAGCTGCACAATAGGTTTCAAAAATTTCGAAGGGAATCGTCTTTATGATTTTATCATTCTCAAAATCATCAAGGTGGTAGTTCAATAAACCATCTACACGATGAAGGTTTAACAAGCATTACACGTGAGCAACCCCAGAACTTACGAATTCCAAGAAGGAATTAAAATCTGGAGAACATTTTCCATCTCTGACGGGCTGTGGCTCTGCTCGGAGTAGTTCCCCAAATTCGACGACAACGGTATGAGTAATCGGACAGTTTCAAGTCCTAGTCAGCACGAAAGCCCCGGACAGACATTCGCCAATCAGGTTTGGTTCGTCGAGTTTTCGTTCAATGGAGAGGTTTATATGGAGTTCATCTCAGAGCGAGGGAAGCGTGTTTTTGGTTTTCCACTTGTTCCCTGCGCACTCAATGCCCAACTCAACTGGTAACTGACGTGTGATCACTCGGAGTGCTTCTGTGGATACTGCTTTATTGGCCTCCACAGGAGCGCAATCTGTCCGGTATTGGGCCGATACTGTGAGAATATGATTGACTGTGAATTTGCTACTCCAGACAACGGGGCAGTAGCCAATCATTCTTAGGTAGGTGACCTTGTACAGGAGCGTTGTACCATGGTATCACACTTCCAGTAGCCTTACAAATTGTTGGCAGTGAGACAAACCTTGCGATTCCCTTTGAGGGGCTGGAGGTGATGGTTAAAATACTATCTCTCACCTATATTGACTCCTAAGCACTTGGTTTGCCCATCAAGAAAGAGACAGTAGCAGCCAAAGCGTCTTTTCGGTTGGTTATTTACATTTCCCTTTAAGAGGATTAACTGGTTTTTTCCTCAGCCACCTGCAGTTTCACGTGGATTGGGTGACAGTTCGGAACACTTGATGTGGGCTTCGCCTCAATTTGGTGGATCGGCTGTACACTGATCAACAAAGGCAGATCATCCATATAGGCGTATGGCTCGACCTGTGAAGAGCAGAGGAATTCTGGATCCCCAACTCTAGAGTGAGCACAGTGTGGCGAACATACGCTTGTTACTCAGTACGACAGGTAAACTTCGTTAGTTATTACAAGGTGAGGCTGTCTTAACTATTCGTGGCTAAGCCGGGAAGGGGGAGAGCCCGGGTGGTCAGATACCTATTTATATATCTCAACCTTGGGTTGTTCTTCACCCCCTGGATCAGATTCACTGCATTTCCAAGTCGAATGGAGAACTTTCCCAACTGGGAATCTTCTGATCAAAAAGGCGGTATCCAAACCAAAATAACAACTTTTTCAAGCAGTCAAATTCTAATTAGAAATAAAAATGTACGAAGCATCAGTAAACGAAAGAAATTCGTTTTTTTTTCATACAAATTGTTTTCAGCACGACTAGGCAATATTCAGGCTGAAACAGATGCGACAGGTGCCGATAGTTGATTCTGCATGAATCTCCCTTCGTTGTACTCCACTGCACTGAAACTCCATACAATTAAGCAGCAAAAGACGGTACCTGCTCCCTATGCTGAAAAATATGAAAGAGTTGTTGGATCGTGTCCAGTTTGGTACGGATTTCCTCTTAGTTTCTCAATTTGACTTGAAAATGCTTATACATGAGGGCTTTAGATGGATGCCCTAGAAACTGATAGTATTGTTGAGCACAGCAGAATTGCTTCGAGTTTCTCAGAGCTGTCAAGTTCCTGAAATTAAACGTCGTTCGGATTTCGGAACGCTTACCCTTGTGATCAATAATCCCCTCGCATTTTAAGCTCCACCTTCGACCCATTACGAACGGGAAGCTATTTGTATACAGTTTTCGATAGCTCGAAACACCGCAAGCGGGTTATCAACGGATTATCTAGTAATAGGGCAAGTTGTCGGTGAAACTCGAACCGGCTTCTCGAATATGCCGATCGCATCGCTTTAGCTCCGTCGGGATGGTTACAAACAACCCGGATATCTTTAGCTAATAGTTGAAGCGATGCAAAGGCGAAGGCTGCCTCCGTTCGGTAGTTTCTCACAGGGATTTATTGCTTCGCATAAGGCGGAGGGCGTAGGAAATATTGTTTCCAAACGGGAAACAGAAGATGCTTCGTAAATCCTTCACTTCTCCGACCCAAAGTTACCTGTGAGAAACAACCCCGGAAGCTGAGCACTTAATATGACTCCACAGTTCATCTTTTTACGCGAGTGCCGCATTTCAAATTTCCGCACTGGAACGTTAAACCAAAACTTGAAAGCAACAACAAAGTTGAATAAGCTAACATTTGCTAGGTAGCTCAAGTTTACTGAACAGACGTTATTAAGCACTTTCGAAATTAGAACTAATAGTCAACAATTAGGTTCATACGAACTGACTGAAAAACACATTGGATTAGTTGATTGAGCGAAAAATCGCTAAATGTACCATGTTTTCAGGAAAGTTGACTTTAATACAGTTTTCCTCTCATACGACACTAGCGTCTCCAGAAAACGCACGTCGGTAGTTCAATCGTTAACCTACATGATGGAAGACTAATGATGTACATTAAATAATTACGAACAAACTACAATATTCAGTAGTTCAAACTTTAGCCATTTGTATCACTAACTTTTTAGTGTTCCCTACTCGTTGAATTAATTGGAACGATAAACTCTAGCTAACCCAGATAAATTACCCGTACGCTGGTTAATCAATATAGATCCTAACTCAAGTAGGGCTTAACTATGTAATGGAAAATGATAGGGTCCACCATCGACTGTGGCTAATTCTTAGTTGTCTTACGTTTCTGCGAGGAAAATGTTTTGAACCCCTCCCCATTTAACACTTTACGTTTCAAGGCATGGGGAATACAAATCTGCATCGTCCGTCCGCCGTCGTCTAGGCCACATTCCACCTTTAACGTGGTCGGATGAAACGCATGGTTGTATAAAAAAATTAGCTGAAAACAAAATGTTGGTAGTTTTATGGCATTTACATCGTTTTTGCTATCGTTGAGAAGGATAATAATCATCATGAGAAATGGTCGGAAGTCAAAAGATGGTGGTTGAAATTCCAGAATTTCTGAAGTAGCTACTATATATTTTATGAGCGTTATTAAACGTTCATCGTATAGGAACTCTACTGGACTACCATCTCAACTTTTCGGAAGACTCTAGTAACTTTTGAGCGGAGTTTAAAAGGAAACGACCAGCCACCCCTGTAAGTTCGAACCCCACCCACATATGCGGGCGCTATATCTTCGTTCAACGCATTTCTACATAAACATTTATAGGGAACAAAATGTAAGGACTAATTAGCTGAGAGTACTCCGTAAGTTTGATCGAAATCGTTAGAGCCGTTTCTGAGAAAATTGAAATACCGATAAATTAATATTCGACAAATCTCCTTTTCTGTGTTAACTTGGCTTATATCTCCGTTCAACATACATATAAAGAAATAATTATTGAGAACGAAATGTTGGTACGGGTGACTAAAAGACACTCCATCAGGATTTATCACATCTGGTGAAGAAGTTACCCTGGAATTGACGGAAATGTTCGAAAAACGTCATTTCGACACATTTTGATTTTTATCTCTGTTCAATGGACTGTCAGATGAACATTTATTGAGAACAATATGTAGGTATTAACTATTTAAAAACATCATGAGAATTTGGTGAAAATCATTGCAGCCATTTTGCCAAAAAGCGTAAAAAACCTATTTTTGCTTCATAGGCCTATATCTCCACTCACCGTATTTTCATGGGGATATGTGTGGAGAAGAAAAGTGTTTTACCAACTAGTAAAAGATAATTCGAAAGTTTAATCAAAATCTTTAGAGCCGTTTTCGAGAAAAATGCGAAAAACCCTAGTTTTTGGTACATTTTCGTCCCCCACCCCCCCTTCCCATCAGCCGAAAACGTCCATAACCTTATTTTGGTGTCTACAAAAAATAACGAACAAAACAAAAAAAGAACCAGCTCAATCGGATGAGCCGTTCTCCCGCAAATCGAACTACAGACACACGCACGGACCACGCGCCGAAATTAGGTTTTGGTTATTATTCATTCTGTTTTCGGTCACGAAAAATTTTTTACAACCTCCCCCTCAAAATTTGATACTTTACGTTTCAAGACATGGAGATTCTAAATTTGCAATGTCCGTCCGCCGTCTGGGCCGTTTTGTGCCTTTAACGTGGTCTAAAAAATTCGTTCTTTCGCCCAAAAATCCGATTTGGTATCTAGTTGTGCCCGCCATCTCGGCAATCCGATCGGACGAAGCCCGTGGTTGTAATGGGCAAAAAACGGTTAAAAAAATTAACGAAACGCAGTACAACGCGGGAGCTACAAGCGTTTCGTCGTTTGAATTCCCTCCGCCCCGCCCGTCTCTTTAAAAAAACCAACCGCTCTCGAGGCGGCTCGCTTCCCTCCCAACGACTCCGCCTCCCGCTCGCCGCTCAACTCCCCTTTCGCCTTTCGCTTCGAGCGCCCCCGTTCCAATTTCCCCGACGTTTTGGTTTTAATACGATTCAATTTTTTTAGATTCTTTCGTTTCATTCTCATTTTGTTTTTTTTTCATAGATTTTTGGTTAAACTTTGATATTAGTATTTAGCGTGCATGTTTTCATATTAAAATTCAGTTTTTTTTTTTGTTTATTTTAATATTACAATTCAGTTCTTTTCGACCTTTTTTTGGGTTTCATTATGATATTTTTCGATGCTGAATCGAACAGGATGGGTCTCGGAGCATTAATGCTAGGTCAAGCTGATTATCCGAATAATAAACCGTTGTGTAATAATTTGCAGGGTTTTTAGACTCAGTAGGCCTCAAAACGTAAAGATATGAAGAAAACCCAAATTTTTTTTGACCCGATTACTATGCTTTCCTTCCCTTCAGGTAGCGGAAAGTAAAAATTAAGCTAAACTCAATTTTCGTTGAAATGTTTGGTAATTTATTGCTGTGCTCTCATCATTTTGCAACAAACGGAAGTTTTATGGTATTGTCTTGACATTAGAGTTGTCCATTCCGAGAATTCAAGTAAAAAAGCATTGTTCGGACCGTAGAGTTCACGAGTATTGTTCAGGGCGGAAAGGCTCAAGATAGCTGTTCAGGTTTGACTAATGTAAACAAAGGCGCAAAATGCGCGCGAAATTACATTATTACATTGAAAATAGCGCTTTCGTTTCTAGGCGTCCGAAATTTGAGGGGGTAGGCAGTTTTGATGGCTTTCAAAACGGAAGTCATAATATTTGGCCTCCGCCAAATAGACTCAAATAGGGATCCTTCGAATACTTCCTTGCCCCCACACGCCCTTGATGGAATTCTTCGCATTCAAGACATAAGTACTTGTCAGGGATTTAACAGTCATCCATCTCTCATCGGTCTCAGAGACGTAGGATTGTGTATAGACGGTAAAGAGTGAAATCACAGTTAATATGGTGAATACATTTTGGCGCGTTCTACTAATTGAAGGAATTCGCGGGACAATGTAGCGAAAGTTATCTTTTCTCCGTAGGTTGCACTCATTTCCATTGCCTACTGTACCACTCCAACCTACCATAAGTTCGACTCGTCGCGTCGTGCCAACTCCCTAGCGTCGCCTACAAAATGTCATGTTTCGTCTCGTTAACTAATGTTTTTCGATGCTGGATCGAATGGGATGGGTCTCGGAGGACGAAACTGCTTCAAACTGTGAAATCATGCTGTGCTAGAATAATAAACCGTTGTGTAATAATTCCTTGGCAGTACGTAGTAGAAAGGAAAGTTATGTAATGACCTGAACGGTTTTTTTAGTTTTTTTTAGATCTTTATGTTTCAAAGGTTCACCCCATTTGGGGTTCTGTCTGCGTGTGTTTGTCCCTGCTTAAAGCATCTGGTGCGACGAATCAGTGAATTTATGTGAGGCTAAAAGAAGTTGCGTGATTCGTCGCACCAGATATTTTGTTTAATACGTTTACTTGTTTAAGCACAATGCAAGTATTATTCCTTAATATGAACAGTGTACACGTTGTGTTTGTTCAGACATTTGAGGTAACTAATAGCAAATAATCACCAATCAGGAGTGGATGGAGCAAAGCGTGGTCGTTTCAAGCGGGTCCATTTAACGGGTTGAATCTTCTTCTTGTGTTGTGATGATTGGAGTTGACGATGAACTGCAGGGCTGGCGGATTTCAGACGGAATTCCAAATGGAAAGCATGATAAATAGCAGAATTTCTCCTCAAACGTAGGCTGGGGATTGAGTTGCGCTGAAGTAAATAGTTTAGTGACGTTCCAAGTGACAAAGCAGCTCGATAAGGCAGAATACATGTCCACAAAGGTTTGATCAATATTTCATAAACGAGAATTCCGTTTGTGAATGATTTCGTTTCAGTTGTTCAACAGCTGCTTCAATAGACAGGTCCGCGTTCTGGCCCTGGTAATGAGATAAGACAAATGGTCACGAAAAGGGAGGCGCCTGTCCAAAGTTCCTTTTGTTAGGAAAATGTTAACGATTTATTCGGATTAACTTTGAGCCTCCAGTAGATGCACCACTGGCTCAGTTTCTGGATTTGGGTTTTTACGATCTGATATGTTTCCTGATGGTTGGGTTTAGGAATAGAGTAGACCTGGTCGCCAGCTTGTAGTGCTGAGAAATCTGTTGCTTCAGGTTCAAGGGTACCGTAACAAAATATGATGGGGTCCAATAAGTCGATAGTGTTCATTTGAGTTTTACTTCCCTTCCCTCGTCGTTCTACTTTTAAAGGGTGAGTTTTTATCTGAGTTCTCAGATGTTAACTGTCTCTTTACCCGCTGTCGAACTGCTAAATAACTGACTTCGGGGTTTGCTTTCAATTTTCTACAGAATCCGTTTAATTTTTTGTTTTCATTTAATATAAAAGTGGGCTAAACATGGGTCTTAATTACAATCAAGTAGTGTTGCCGATTGTGAGGAACGCTGCTATTATGTGGTTGGATTGCAGGTGAGATAGATATTATGTTCTTGAATTCTATTTCAGTTATTCATTTATTGTATGTTTCCTGCCTTTATTGTGAATTACATGCATAATAAATTGCAATTCCCATGCACGTCACGCCCAGTAAATTTGAGATCGTTGGGCTCTGCCTGTTTCCGCATGGAATGTCATTTAGGTTCTACAATATTCACATAAACGGAGCGAACACACGTATTGCATTGGTTGCTAGAGTGATCAAAATAGCGGAATCAACGAGGTACATCTACCGAAATGTAGGAGTAAGTTGACCTGCTGCAGTCAAGAGTATTTAGTCTTTGCTCTGTTGGAAAGTGGCAACCAGTTGACGAGGCACATATTATCATTCAACGTTTCGCCAAATTCGTCATAAAATAATACGGTTTAACGATTGTAGTCTTTGAAGACTAATTGCTTGTAAAACAGTTTTGACTGCCGAGCAGCAGAATTTAACTGTTCGACAAGTCGAAGCTGTTGAATGGAATTTTCAGTTGTCTTTCACTTCAACTCAAACAACAATGCGGCTGGCGGGTCTTGCGGTTGAAAGGGTAGAAGCTCTCGTATTTGCAAAGGACCTAGTAATTTATGCCACCTTCTATCAAGAGCTTCAAAATCCAGGCTCCTCATCAATTCGTTCATCGTCCCATCTCAAGGGATCAAAGATAACCCAAACTAATTTATTACGGGAACTTAACTCCGAAGGCGCAACAAAACTTGAAGATTTCGTTAGCCCCACGTGGCAGTTGCTTAGGCGATGAGTCCGCTATATTCTCCAGCCTAACGAGAAAACATAAATTACGCGAGAAGCTGAACTTCTACCAGCTCGTGTTGGCACTGAAAATGTGACGTCCACAATCTTACTTTGTTGCTTCATTGCAGAAGAGTAGACACATAAATGTTCCTCTGGTTGAACTTTTTAACGCGAGCGTGAATTTTGTGAGACTTGCATTCCTCAACGAAGAACGTGCTGAAACGTATACGAAAATACAAATGAAATAAACGAACACGAATTCGCTGAGAGGAAAAATAAATGCATTTTGGAGAGCTGAATGATTGAAAATTATCTCAAAATATCTGGTTAGGTTCATCACGTGATGCTCCTCAGCCTTCATTAAATTCTAGCTCATAGTATACTTTGTCAGTTGTAATGAACTTCGTACAACAGAACTTAGCGTTCCACGTAGAAACGTTATCATGGTAGCGCTTAAAATTCTGGAATTTATTGAGCTGCTGATAAGTATGGCACGACCTTCAATAAAAAATCAACGTGTTGATAATCGATGGGACTGCCAACATAATTTTTCTGAGAAGGTTCGTGTTGAGAGTTTTGGAATTATGGAGGAAAGATTGCATGAAAAGCAAGTCAACAAAAGAAGTTTCAATTCTGAAATGACTGTGGTTGCTTGTGATTATCCGATGGCCATTATTGAACTTCCACCTGCTAGGTCATTTATTGGTTTTATTGGGAGCGCTGGTATCATACGAGCAAGATATATGCAGCAAACTGCATTAAAATGCGCTTTTCTTTGAAAGTTTTGAGTGAGGTTTCGTAGTACGAGTTTGAATTGAGAACTACGATGCCAGATACTTTGCAAATTTAAATCGCTTTTCATTCCAATGCCCTTTACAAATGCTTTTCATTCCGAAGCCCTTTGATTCCCCAATCACAGAAGAGGTATAACGTGCATTCTCATGTATTTGAATCTCTTACCTAAATATCTTCCTCCGGTACAAACCGCATGAGATATACGCGGGTGGAGCAATTTGATTATAATTCAATGTATCCAATTCAAGATTCAATCTCAGCGAAGGAGTCTTCCAAGGCTAGCCAGAGATTCCAGAATAATAACATACGGAAGATATACGTATGGGACAGACTTGGTTTGGATTAGAATGGCGATGAGGGAGGAGAGGGAGCGAGAGAGAAACACCTGAGGCTGTTCCTAAATCACAAAACCGAGAGAGAAACAGATTGCGTAGTTATAAAGGGTACATTCAATTTTCCGCCAGTGCTCATCTCTTTCAAACTCATCAAACAATTTCTTGTACTACAAGGAAGTAAGAATGAATCTTCGAAACAATCTTATCGAGGACAAAGTAAACTTCTGGAACCACGTCAAGATCGATTGGCGCAAAACTTATTCTCTAACTGTTAGCAAATCACGTCAAATATAACTAGAGCACCTTCACAACCACGAAAAAAGGAATTACAATTACACATCGTGACGTTAAGCACTGCGACGGCAGATAAACCAAAATCTGGTGGGACATCACGCAAGCTTCCTTAGTCTCACGTGCATTCAACGATCGCAAATAATACACTCTGTTTCCAGGGACTTGCCAGAGCTTGAGTAAACGTTTTAAATAGAAATAGGCTGAAGGCTCGGGGTTTTTTGGGTTCCCTCTAGTTATGTTATGGACAACCACAATCCATAGGTCATCTTGAAGACTGCTAATGTCATTTTTTCTCTTCTTTAGCCCGCAAAGTTATGTGATCGCCTGAAATTTTTTAAAATGGTTTTTTCAGATCTTTGCATTTTAAGAGCTTTTGAATCCGACAAAAATCCATTTAGGAAAATGGTTTATCAACACGATTAAGAGGGAGACGGCTTATCATTTAACATTTAATAAGTAATTGGGTTAGATCTGCCAGTAGGTAAATTACTAAACTCAACATACCTGTTAGGTGAGTCCGTCTGCTAGGCTGGTGAGATACAATGGGCGACCCCTAACAGGTACGTTAACTTTAGTAAAATTTAATATTTAGCAGCTCACCACGGGACGCGAATAAGAGTATCAGCGAAATCAGAAGAGAACTAGCTATAGTTATCGTAGCAATCAAATTTCTCGAAAATGACTCTTTCTACTTCGATTAAAAGTTTGTATCCGCAGTCCCAAATATCCCAACAATAAACTGTCCAATTTCTATGAAAATCGATTTTAGCGCAATTTGTTTCTTATAAATGATACAAGTTTGTCCCGCTACTATGATACAAGCAGTCTGGAAAATTAGGTTATATTTTGATAACTGTTATATAATAATTATAAGTAACAAGTAAGCAGTTACTTACTGCTTTATTGTAATTTATCACAGCTTTTACCCGGATATTCTACAACAGAAAACTCAATCCTCTCAGAACTAGAGTTGGCAGCCTCATAAGTGTCTCAATGCCTGTCAGTAATGGTCGTAGCGTAAGTACAAGTAGTTCAATAAATTCCTGAACCTTAAGCGCCCCCAACGCCCAAGCTGTTTTAAACTGAATGAAAAACTTATTTTAAACGGGAAAAACGCAGATAAATATTTTGTGTAATATACACACAACCATTTTCATCACTGCGGCTGCTGGTAGTCTGAATTCATACTAATCCACTCTTAATTGTATACTGATAAGTTAGTATGCTATTGGTGGTGAGTTAACGTAACATTCCATACAAGATGTGGTACAGCGTAAGGTTCTATAATTTATTTGGATGCCCCAGTTATGTCACGACTTCCATAAAAAATGTTGGTGTTGAGATCTTTATAACTATAGCAAGTTTGAGCGGATGTTGCTCATTCCCTTATTTTGAAGTCCCGGTGGTGATCTGCTGTCTAAATATCAAATTTGAGCCGATTTTGTTTGGTCACTTTTCTCAATCGCGATCATAGACACACACACACACTTATCTTTTAAAAATATCTTGGCTACGTGAGATCTGTGAATGCGAAGTTTAAAAAAATCTTAATTTAAGACATTTGCATACAAGATTCCGACGTGTGATTTTTGTCTACTTAAGGAAAGTTTTTGAATGTAAACTTCGAATGAGTGTACACTTTTCTTAAGGTGCTCGGCATGAACCCAAGTTCTTCATTATCCAGTCTTCCTCTAATCATGGAAGTTCGAAGTTCGCCGTAAAATGACTTTTCTATCTCCTTCCAACTCGCAGCGTTTCATCCCTAACTAGTTGTGAAACCGCTATCTGAAACTTTTTCCTGCTAATTTTTCCTCAGATCTGTCGTATCCATTGGAATTCGCTCTATTATAAATTAGCAGTTGTTCGTTCTCTGAAAATACATTGAAACAGTCAAAGCCCGGTTCATCATCGAGTAAAAATATGCCTACAGAACTTTGATAGTTAGAGGTTACTATTATAGGTTACCGCGTCAGTGTAGAATATTCGTAATTAATTATTACGTTATCTTTAAATCTCGGTGCCCCAACTTCTTTAGCGAATTGTGCATGCTTGCTTACGGGATTCCTTTTGCCCATACGTAACCACGGCTTCCTTCGTGCACGTAACAGTTACTTCGTACAGTGGGCTCCTTGGTCGTAGTGTTGCTTTCTTAGAAAAAGCTTCATGGTTTTACTGAAGTAACACCACCAATAGTGAAATACTGAGTCGAGAAGAAAGAGGCAATGAATGAAGGGGAGAGGCTGACTGACTAAAACGGATGAATTCAGGCGGGTTTTCTTCGTTTCACCATCTGCACGGTTTATTTTACAAGGCGAAGGAGTGAAAAATGTTGAAGAAGAAAATGAGCGTAGGAAATACGTTGGGTTGGTTGTCGGGGTTCTCCAAACAGAGCGCTCTCGCATTTAACCCGTCACGGAATGTCGATTTTGTCTGAGGGATCCGAATTGCCCCGATGGTAATGAATCAGTTAATTAAGTTCCACGTCAAACATCTACATTCCCCTTAATCATGGACTAATCAGTTTACCTTCTAATATCTGTAACCTTTGTAGGTAATTCGACGCTTCAGGCTGAATCAGTTTGGTACGCTAATAATTACTATGAACCAAACAATTGGAGTTCAAGACATCCCCTTGCAACGAGGAGGTACAGCGCTAAACCCTCTCGATTAACGAGCTATAAATTAATCCAGTGGCTCGTCATCGATGCTCTTGCAAAATGCCTCGGCAACTAATTACTGCCGCTGTTATCGCGGGAAGCGCTGCAGAGCCTTCTCAAGAGGAGACGTGGGTTGGTGGGTGAAGAGACCAAAACGCGACTATAATCCCCAGACATAAGAAAATCTAACATTATTAGGCAAATGAATAAATTGTTAGGCAGCCAAAAGTATCCACAGCATAATATTTATCGACGTTATTTTGAAATAATTGCCTACAATTAGAGTAGTTGGCTGTCACCCATCCATTTTATGCAGAGGTTATTTCAGGACGATCTCCTAAATAATACCTGAACCAGCTGATGGACTCCAAACTAAGAGTTTGAGCAAAAACGTTCACACACCGCAAATTTTTGTCTTAGCAGCGCTTCAAACGGTTATGATCGAATTTTGTGTAGGCAGGACTAAACAATATTTCGATGTTATAGAATGTTCCTTGTGTTACGCAGTATTGGCCTTATTCCAGAGAGCTTCGCTCCTGTGGATCACCAAGACCAATAAGACTGAATCAACAGAAGCACTCCAAGTGAACCACACGTCAGTTTGGAACACCACTGGTTGGTTTGGCCATTGAGTGTTTGACAAGAGGAGAGGGAAACGGGAGAAATGGCAAGCGAGATGGGAATCTTCGGCAAAGAGACGTGACACATGTGAGTTTTTCCCCGACATCCGCGAACGTCTTTCAAGAAAATGGGTTGAGCCTGACCCCTGGACGAATCAGTTCCTCACGGAACATGGTGACTTCAATGCGCGGCTCCACTTCTTTGCTCTCAAAGATACCTCATCATGCACGTGTTGCGCCTCCAGGACGGAGGAAACAAGAAACCACGTTCAGCTCCACTGCAGTTTCTACAATAGTGAGCTACGGTTGTTGGGAGGGCAGACGAACTTAGCAGCATTGACTGCAACACAGCAAGCCTATAACCATTTTGCAAAGTTCGCGAAGAAGGTGATGGCTAAGAAACGTGGTCACAGTAGATCTGTCCTTTTGAAACTTGCCACCCAAGTAAATAGTTAGATCATGCGGGAAACCAGATTAAGAACTCCTCAAAGATGGTACGGGATTCCCCAGGTGGTCACCTCCACGCGGTCACACACGGGCAACAGCTCTCTACCGGGAGACTGGCTAGCGACCAAATATTTGCCGTACCTCCGCAGGTCTGAGATCGATGGATGCTGCAGGGGCCGGCCTCACCGAAACCGCAACTTCCATGACTGATGTAACCCACGTCGAAGGTTTAGGAGCAGTTATCAAATATGGAAACGGGTCTATTGTACGAACGAGATTTATAAGAAAATAACTCCACTAAAACATATTCGAGTCGAAACTTTTTTCAATTTATTCTGCAACCCTCGTCACGATCTCACCTAATGAAAACCCCGCATTCCCTTCCCGTGTTGATCTGTAGGTCTCTGAAGCACTTGAAACGTTAAGATATGTAGAAAACTCAACCATTTCGTTTTCAGCCGATTACGTAACTTTTCGTCCTGCTCTGTAGGACTGAGGAACATAGAAAACCACACGGCACTTGATAGTAGCTTCATCGTTTGAGTGGACATACAGTTGCACTGGAAACCTGGCCTTGGGCAATTTCTAGCTTGCAAGCGAATGTTAGCTCAGCTTGACCGTTTGAAGCGGGTTTCCCTTCAAAGGGTCAGCGTGACGGTTGTGGGCGGTGGCATCATCATTAGTGAGTCCCTGAGCCGAGGCCTTAAGGCGACCTCCTCAGACAACTCTTCATGTCGATGAAATCTGAAGGAGCAACGTTTGAGAATTTTTATTTGAGGTAACGTGTTTACCTGAGGTCGTTAGGAAGAATAGTGTTGCAGTTTATTTACCAAATTTATAGTAGGCGCACCTTTCAAGGTCACCATAAACTCTGTAACGTGGAGATATCCAGTAAAAATCAGGGCAACGTGGTGAGCGAATACGAACATTAGGGAAGCGACGAGAAGCGACGCATGAAAGTCAGTGAAGCAGTCTGTAGTAGCTAGTAATTTCAAATGAAACCAAAGGACGCATGTCGAAGTTTATCCTAGTGAAATGCATCTTGGGCCATGGGCTGGTTTGGGGTTGTTCCAATGTTACGGGGAAAAGTAATGGTGGACTTGCGGATGAACTGGGGATTCCGAAAACATTCGAGGATTGGTGTTAGGAACGTAACTCGGTGGATTACTGCGGAAGTGGCACCAAACTTGTCACGTGTCTGCCAAATACCTTTGACCGGTGCTCCGAACTGGATACCAGCACAGTCGACACACTAAGCAGAATCAGAAACAACGCATGGTGCATGATCATGAGAAAGATCGCTGCCAAGGCGAAGGTCGATTCTGCGCGTTTATCCCATTTCACAGAGGGGGGGGGGGGTGAATTAGGCATAGCACTTAACGTTGCGAAGTTTTGTGGTATGCCCCTAATTTTTTTGTTGTAGCCGTCATTGAACCTAACACTTAACATAACGCTTGTGTTTTATGAACAGATCTTATAACGAAAAAATGCCCCAATATCGAAACATTTGATCATTTAGTGTGCTGCTTTCCACAATTCCAAAAGTTAAAAGACCGAAGAATTTAAAAAGACGTGAGCAGCCTGGGTCAGGTATCGAGGTGATTTCAAACGCTAGAAAACTGAAGGCACTGTCATTGTTTGTTGACTCAGAGGCGGGGTTTTCTCTAATACAAACCAATTACCCTAGTGACAAACAAAAGTCGTGTATTATCTACAGATTAGAAGAAAAACGGAAATTAGGAGCTCCTTTGAAATAAAGGTAAATAACGAAAAATTGAACAATTCAAAGGGAAAACTTTAGAACTAGTGTCCTCGAGAAATTAGAACGAGAAACATCTGACCGTTTAGTTAAGCCTGCGATTGATGTAGCGAGAAGTCGGCGATTCTTGTAGCGAAGACTGGGCAAATGATGCTCGTGTGAAAGCTGGACGTCACGTAGGATGCTGATGACCCGGTAGTGTCGCTGAGGGATTCTGATGACCCAGGGAAAAACGGATGAAGTGGCAGCTTGACATAAAACAATTGAGCGGCTGAACGCGTTGTGTCAAAAAAGAGCGCCGCCGAGGAGGGCAGAAATAAAATTCGACTTGTTTTTTAAATAATTGGGTTAGTTCCGCCAGTAGGTAAATTACTAAAGTTAAAACGTACCGATTCAGTGAGTCCGTCTCCTCTGGCTGGTGAGATACTGCGGGCGAGCGCTTTCGATGTAAAGACATCATCGTCAGGCCGTTAAGTCAGTACGACGACCACGACCAACTAACTGACTACTGACGATGGTGTCTTTACATCAAAAGCGCTCGCCCGCAGTATCTCACCAGCCAGAGGAGACGGACTCTCCAAACAGGCACGTTAGCTTTAATAAAATTCGTCTTCCTTTTTCGCGTTAGCTGTGATTGTTTATTTTATTTGCTTAGATGTTTGTAATTGACCCATTATCAGATTCACTGGATAGCATTTTTGCTTGGGGAGTAGCATTCGAGCAGGAGAGATTCTCAATCGTACCGCTTCACGAGTCTCTACAAGAGCTCAATTCGACTATGGTCCCAAGACCGTTCAAGTTCATTTCAATACTCTGAAATCTCGTCGAGCGGAAGCCGTTGAGAATTCATAAAAAGTTTCAAATGGCGGAAGGGCGGGTTTTAATTTCCACTGACAGTTGGCGAATGCATAATGAGGTTTTCCCTTCGTCGTCTCTCAATGAAGATGAAAAGTGATGAAAGGTTTTAAATCCGATGAGTAGTCACTAAGTGCAGAGGGAGCGTCGGGAACGGTGATTATCGAGACCTGCGCTTAAAAACGGGTAGCAAATTTTTAACAGTTAGCCGAACAATGCGCGAAAAGCCTCTCGATGGGTCTGGAGTCGGAGGATTACATATTTGTATTGTTGTAGCCGATTCAGGAACTACGAGAGTATTCCGAATTATCGGGCCACAAACGCTATCCAGGATGGCCTAAAAAATCCATCTATGGGCCTTTCATTTAAACTACGTTCCACATAATCTGTTATGCTAACCAACGCGAGTCACGTAGGTTTTGTAACGCCACAAAATACTCTTGGGAACGTCGCAAATGTGACAGTAGTCAACCTTCTCGTTATCATCGTCTCAGAATAAACACCACCGCCGTGCTATCCGAAAATAGGAAACCCTCTTCTTGAATTTTTGACCACCTTCGATTCGTGCTTCAAGTAGCTGCTTCTCCCAGTTCGTGCTATTGTGGCAATCCTTCGTACGTGATATTAATACCGGAATTCCGCTACACATTAAGAGTAAACGAATTTCACGTTCGTTTTCACTTCATGCAACTTCTACTTAATCGAAAAAGCCTTATTTGGGCGCATGGTGGTGTGTTCGTGTCGTTAGTCCTGTGAAAGGCTGAACCAATGGAGCCGACGTTATTTTTACTTCACTCTCGTCATTAGATAATCAGATATAACCACAGAAATTCTGGAATTTGAAGTAATATCGTTTAGTCGACCGAATCTTTCTTAGAAAAATGTTCATTTATCACCGAGTTCGTATGAGTTGAGTGCAAAATAAATTGTATTAGTAGCTATAACGTAATTGAGACGGAGGAAAGTTGTTTGATGGGTGGTACCAGATATTTGTTGTTTGGCTCGTAATTTTTTCGAGGCGCAAAAATAAGGTTATGAGCAAGAAGCTCTGAAAAAGGGAATTGGGAGCAGATGAATAAAAAATAAGGGCTTTTCGCATTTTCCATGACGACAGTTCTAACGATTGTGATTATATTCGAAATATATTTTATTAATTGACACGTCTCTCTTGTTCTATACAAGAATAACTGAAAATCCGTTGAACGTAGAAGTAGGCCTATGAAGCAAAGAGGAATGTATGGAAAAATTTTAACAATTTACTTCAAACTCTCAGGGTGTCTTTGAAAAGTAAAAACCCTGCAAATTATTACACAACGGTTTATTATTCGGATAAACAGCTTGACCTAGCAGTAATGCCACGAGACCCATCCCGTTCGATTCAGCATCGAAAAATATCAAAATGAAACCCAAAAAAAGGTCGAAAAGAACTGAATCGTAATATTAAAATAAACAAAAAAACGAAAGTATCTAGAAATATCTGGTGCATTGCAACACACAACTTTCCTTAGCTCTACAACAATTCACTTTGTACATGGCTGATTCTATTTAATCAATTCATTTATCACTCAGTCCCTTTGAACTTGGTCAAACAACGCTTTACGGCAGCATGAAGCGGCAGCGATTACAGTTAAAGAATTTATTGTGCTGCTCGTACTCATTCCAGGACCATTATTGAGCAAATGGTACCCAGAAAATTAATGAGGCTGTAAACACGGATTTTTTAAAGGAGGATAGTAATCACTTTTGCAGAGTTATTGGGTAATAATTGTTAGAACTGGTATTAAGCAAAACGGCGGTAGTTGAAATACAGGAATTTCTGGAGTGAGCCCCATGTATCTCATGAGCGTTTTTAAATACTCACCCTATAGGTATTGGATTGGCCTACAGTACTAATTTTCTTTAACATTCTACTAACATTCCAGCGGAGTTTAAAAGGAAAAAACCACGACAAAAACGCTTTTCGTCGAAAATGTTGATAATTTATTGTGCTGCTCTCGTCATTTTCCCACAAATGGGAATTTTATGGTATGATTATCATGTTAAGAGCTACCAATATTAAAAACGTAATCAAAATCGTTAGAGCGGGTTTTGAGAAAAAAAAATTTGTTGTTTTGATCACTATGATAAATATAGTTAACTTTCGGTGAATTTTGTTCATACCCTTATTTTGGCGTCCCATGGTGACCTGCGGGCGAGATATCAAGTTTGAGCTGATTTGGTACGGTGGTTTTCTCTAAAAATCGTTCACAGACACACACAGACCATTTTCCCAAATAGTGTTTTTCGGACTCAGGAGGGTCTGAAACGTAGAGATCTGAAGAAAACTCAAAATTTTTTTTCAGCCGATTACATAACTTCCCTTTCTATTTCGTAGAGCCAAGGAAAGTAAAAAACTGAATTTTAATATGAAAACATGCACCCGAAATACTATTATCAAAATGTAACCAAAAATCTAAGAAAAAAACCAAAATGAGAATGAAACGAAAGAATCTAAAAAAATTGAATCGTATTAAAACCAAAAAAAATGAAACGAACAAACTATTAAATAAATAAACGAAAAATAAACGAGTAATGAAAAGTTCAATCGAACATAACAGATATTTTGCTAACGGAAATAGAGAAACAGTCATTCGTGGAGGTGAAGACGAGAACAAGGCAATCGGACGATAAAGGGACAAATCGTAATGCCAAAGGTTATATACGAAACACGAGCACTTCCAAGAGGAAGCAAAAAAAAAAAAAAAGAGTCGGGGGGGGGGGGCTTCCAACGAGTAGAGCGGGCGGGCGAGCGTTGCGTTGCGAGGCGAGGACGAGGCGGGTATTTTTTTATTGAGACGGGTGGGAGGGAGGGAGTTCAAACGACGAAACGTTGACTTCCGCTGTAGATCCCGCGTTGTACTGCGTTTCGTTAATTTTTTTTATCCATTTTTTGCCCATTACAACCACGGGCTTCGTCTGATCGGATTGCCAAGATGGCGGGCACAACTAGATACCAAATCGGATTTTTGTGCGAAAGAACGAATTTTTTAGACCACGTTGAAGGCACAAAATGGCCCAGACGGCGGACGGCGGTCGGCGAACGGACATTGCAAATTTGGAATCTCCAAGTCTTGAAACGTAAAGTATCAAATTTTGAGGGGGGGTTGTAAAAAATTTTTCGTGACCAAAAACATAGGGTTATTATTCAGAATGAATAATAAACCAAAACCAGTATGTTCTAGAAAGAAGTCTCCATGGGGCTTATATTAGGTCGTCAAATAAAATATACAAGCACAATGCGCCCGATACAGTGAGTGGATGACAACTCTTCCAACACCATCAAATATCAGTAAGAATTATTTTGACGAACGCATTTTCTCGTCATGAGTCAAATTGGGTTGCGGGGGCTTCGCTGGTTAGTTGAACGAAGGGTCTTTAATTAAATCTCTCAAAAATGGAGTCAACTGTAAATGAGGGACGTTGGAAATGTTAATTAATCGTCGGGTTGGGGGAAATCAAGATTGTATTCAGGCGATTCTCGGTCGAATGGGCCTTTGATACTTCATTGGGTGACCCATTTTTCAACAGCTTCGAGAGCTCATTGTGTTATTTGAGAGTGTGTTCAATAGCAGTCTTGGTGCTCGTACTGCAAGTTACTTTTATTCTTAAATCTATAGAGTGCGCGTAAACGAGCCCGATGAGTTTTCTCAGTTTCTGATCACCAGCAAGCAGTGCATGCGTGCACTGCTTGCAAACGTTAAAACCTTGTTACGTACCACAACATTCTTCTCTTTTGTTAATACTTCTACTGTCTCTTCGTATCTACTCCTTCAACCAGCATGCAAACACAAACACGTATTCAAAATACACCATAACAAGCAACTGATAGAATCAATTTCGACTAATAGTGGTTCAAGAAAGGATCGAGTGGAGGAGGATGAGGGGATATTGGAGGATTGGAAACCAGATGGTGAGCTGGTAGATGTCAGGTCCAGGTGCTGCCAAGCTAACGGGAAAGCGAAACTCAGAACATTGCCCCTCCTGTGTGTCATCCTATACGTCTTCCATCCGTTTAATTACAAAGCAATAAAAGTGGGGGCTCACGTCTTCAGGCTGGTGGGACGGCAGCTCTGCATGCACCCTAGCATCGATTTAATTGGTTGGAGCCTTGTTGACCTTTTCATTATTTCAAAACAACAAAACACAAAGTGCTAATTAGTGCAAAAGAAAATTTCGGTTGAATGGTTAATTTTTGGTGGTTTCCTTGACACTAGCACGCCCGTTTTGAGAGTGAGACAAAAACTGTCTAAACGTTCAATTTTAGACCCAATCGTAGTTAATCCTCGTAAATAAAAATTGTGGCAGAATTTTGAGAACACCAATATTTCATCGTTGTGACACTAGGACTCGCTATACATTCAGTATTCTCGGAAGTGTTAGTGTAAATGTGTGAGGGAGAGATGGAGGGCGAGTTATCAAGTGTCCCTTGCCAAATGTGGTGTATCCTCCTGACGTAAAAAAAATATCCAGCGGCTCCAACGAGGCGTCACGACCTCGCCATAGAATGAATTACGGAAATGCGAGCTCGGGAGTTGTGTCTGCTATTTGTCACAGGACACCGCCAAAGTGTTGAGTCTACAAGGGCAGTATCTGATTATCGGAAGGGCGAATGCAAAATATCTCCAGAAGGGTCGTACATCACGTAAGGGGGGGTCTCCGCTACCGCTTCCCTGGAGCAATAATTTCAAATTCAAAGCGTCAGTTAGCGGCTCTGGATGACGATTTATGTGGCTCAGCACAAAAGGGATTTGATGAATTCGGTCGCGGTTGAGTAAAAGGTTCAGTAAAATGACCGTTTGCTTCGAAGTGGACGAATGTCGCAGGTTATTCGAAAATACCTCCGAATATTGCTGGCAGTTGATGGCCAGACCGTCGTCTCTTTTTGATTTGTGGTGTGCTGTACCGGGACAAGTCGAACGCCCTGATTTAGCGAACGGTCCTTTGGGGCTTTATGCTGCGTGTGTAGTACGGTTGTGTTCCGAATAGCACCGGTGTCGTAAGTTTGATTTTGATTCAACCGTTACCCAGTTCCCTGTTCTCCGTATTCTAATTGCGAATAAAACCTTTTTGATACCAAAATTTATCATTATTCTATCTCGAAATTGTACATGCTCGAAAACGGTCTGTTGGCAGCCAAAAATGGACAGCCAATGGTCACTCAACTCAGAATTATCCGTGATAGACAGGTGAGAAGAAAATACTATTAAAACGATGAACGTTTCGGCTGCTCATATTCAATTTCTGCATTCCTCCTATTGAACTCCCTTCATCCCCATCCCCACGTTGTGATCCCTAACTGAAAACTTGGAGATCGCTTAAATTCACTGAACGACCGTAATTTTGAGAAATACGACTCTTCCTCCTCCTGCTTTTCTCGACCAAAGGTCCAAGAGTCACTACCACACCACGCTAGACTTCACTCAGGAAGGAAACGACCAAGAAACCCTCTTAAAATACTGAACCCCCATCCCAGTACAATCTGATGCAGAACGATTTGCTCCAAACAAGTTAGTGACGTTTCTCACAGCGCTAAAAAGTTCCTAAGACAGTTCTCGTTCGACGGAAGCTGTGAGAAGCGCTGTGGAGGAAGAAACGTGCCCTAGTGCTCAAACCCATCCACGATGCTCGGAAGATATAAAAAAAAATAAAAAATTCACACATCGTTTGGCATCACTCAGCTTTGTGAAAACAGGCATCGGAAGCTTCTTCATGAAGCTCCCAGCAGTTTTCGAGGGAGCGACGAATCGGGGCGCAGTTGTCAGAGCAACTCCACATTCATCTACCACAATACCTTAATCACCTGAGGGCAGGTGGCATCGGAGAATGAGGAAAACCTCGACACCAGCCGTTGAGAATATCACCTGTCCACCCCACGCAGGGAGCCACCGCTTGGCTGGACAGGTATCTTCGATCCACCGAAGATGAGCAAAAAGAACAAAGTTGAGAATAATGTCTTGGTCAATTTTATGCATTATGTATTTTAGTCAATTCTATGTTTTATTTACCATACCAAACCGCCATACCAACCGGCGGTATTCTTGAACCCTCAATCAAAGTTTGCCAAATCATCCAACTTTAAACTGAGTAGGTGCTTTTGTGTTGTGTTCATCTCTGCAAAATGCAAGAAACTGCAGTTTATTGGATCGCTCTTGATTTTCTCACGAGCGTTATTACCTTGCATCAAGTTGTAGCGCTTATTGGAATACACATCCGCTTTTTTCTGATACTGAAGATTTTCAAGGGGAAAACGGCACTAGAACTGCTTTTCAACGAAATATTTGATGGTTTATTGTTCTTTTATAGTCATTTTTTTCACAGACACACATTTTATGATGCAATCCTGTCAGGTTGAACTGTTCACTCATTTAGACGTCTCACGTGGATCTGAAGGCCAAACTTATAACTGGTTTGTTATCATTTGTCACAGTTTTGAGAGAACGTATCTAAATCTACGGATAGATGAATTGGTGTTAGGAAATGAATGAGAGATGAACGACTGTCTTCCAGGGCAGACTGGGCTGTAACTCAGTGACAAAAAAGGAATGAGAAGAAGGATAGTGAGGAGGGTTATAGGAAAACGCACTTAACTATTGAGGAGGCTTGTTTGTGGAGTAGTTCGTCGTCGGCTCTAGAAATATTGGACCTTGTGTTCAACTGCCTGGGATTATCAGGAAAACGAAGTTGATTGTCTCGGTATTTTGATAGTCATCTGTGGCTATGAGATCAAAAAACCGGTGAATATCCTGAGGTCAAAGTAGCTTGACCTCGGGAATTTGGTTTGGGTTGAGCACTGCGACTTGTCTAAGCTAGCCCAAATAAACAATGAGCTGTTAAATGCACACAAGAGCATCAATCGAATAAAAGCTTGAAAGAAATCACTAGCATGTACAATAATGAATTAGAGAAACTGGAAAGATTCAGGTAGTGTGATGAGCATTCAATTAATTTTTCGAAGCGAACAAGTACGAAGACTCTGAATATTCTGCACTGGATATTTTTCATGAGGCTTTTTCCGTACGAACCTTCGCGGCAAAGCTGAACATGCAAATGCTTTCGGCAGATTTGAATATTCCCCCAGAAACATATTGTGGAACATTATGTGCGTCGCTAGAGATGGCCGCGATAGATACAGTACGATGCATATTCCTCTTCAACTTATGAATTTCAAATCTGTCAAAAAGCCTCGCAGCCGATTCAAAACAAATGCAAAGAAGTTAATTTTTGCTTGCCTCGACCCCAATGAAGAGTTGCGCTGGCAAATACCAACCACCTTTCCGGTGAAGTGAGCTGTGGGTAGCTCTCTGGGGTGCTATGACTGCAGCTGGGTGCTGCTCCAGGCAGAGTTGCAAAGGCACCTATCGAGTAAAGAATTATTGCGAGACTCGTATTTTAGGACTGACCTTTTCTTTGGACAACTGACGATACCACTAGAGAGAATTCAGAATCATTTAGAACTTTGTAAATAGGTCCATGGACGTAGCAATAAGAGTAATGATAATTCGAATAGAAGTTTCATCAGTTGTCTACGAAGTTGTCCAAAAGCAGTGGGTGGTTCAGTATATTAGGGGTGGGGACAACCTTTGAGGTGTGAGAAGGCTGAGATGATCTTGATTACTGAAAGTAATGGTACTGTGTGATCAAAGAGCAGATCGGCGTGAGCTTCCAATTCAAGTCACCGTGAATATTGTTACTTCCCTCAGCTCTACGCAGTGGGAAGTAAAGTTCTATAATTGGGTGAAAAAACTTTTCTGAAGCTGCAAGACTTTTCTTTAGATCTTAACTTTCAAAGGCTGATGAGTCCGAAAACTGGCTTTGCTTCGAGTAAAAGCAGCTCAATAAATTGGGGAATATTGAACGCCACAACATTCATCGTAAAATGTGAAGTAATGCTTTACCTAGCTCAACTGAACTGAGTGGAAAACAGATTGGATTGGCAGCTAAATGAACGATACTGCCCCGAGTATGGAGTATTAGTGTTGCTCCATTCGACGGAATTCCGAGGTGGAAGATTTTGAGGTCAGGAGTACGGCACATCCTGACTGCGTTGCAGCGACAAGGGTATGTTGAGTCTACGCTTGTCAAGAGAACACGGGTACACTAGTTGAAGACACTCTGCGAGCTTGTTGTCAATCGCTTTAGCCGTTGTTGCAAAAAGGTAAATAAAAACCCTGTTTGGAAAACGCCCATTACCTCATTTTCGTGTCAAAAAACAATAACGAACAAAACGGAAAAGCGATGAGCTCATCGTTCAGTTTTTCTCCCACGAAGCACACGAGCGACACGCTTCGAACTCGGCGTTTTTTCGATTCATTGGAGCTCTAACTCCTTTGTAAATGTTATCCGCTTTGTGTGTTTATTCGCACTCCATTTACTAACGGAATATAACACAATTTTATACGGCGCTAAAATCCGTGGGAGTGAATGTCTCTTTGTCTCTTTCCAAACGCGTAAAAAGCAGGATATCTAACGCCTTCACACACTCATTCAGCGAACCACATACCTGGGAGCGTTGAGGCTTAAACAGAGAAGGAGTATCCCGAACATGGTAAAGGAAAGCCTCCAGGGAACTGTAGGACAGTTCGAAATAGAGGAATCAGCAATCATCACGTAATGCCAGAGCAGAAGAACTTACAACTAGGGTGCACTGTGTGTATCCATTCCTTCCAACTGAAAGGCCGATGTGGTATACTAATGGTTTTGTGATCAGTCTCAAGGTTGGTCTGGGTATTACAGGACCCGAGGCCTTGCCAATCTGCTGGAATGTATCAAGCAGAAATTTATTGCTAGAATTACTGCTTGATGCATTCCAACGACTTGGCAGAAGTTCTAGCAATAAATTTCAACTCACAAGGTCGCCTGGCATAAGGGCTCAAGATCAAGCGCATGTATATGTTCTCAGATAGCCTAGCTGCTCTGCAGGCCATTCAAGCCTACACCTTCAAATCCGAGTTAACATGGGAATGTCTTCAGGTGCTCAAACTGCTCGCTACCCGCTATCCCCCCTTATTTGGATCCCGGCTAATAGAGGCCTGAGAGTAACGAAGAGGGTGACAGCTTTAAGAAAAGAAGCATCGGGCCCGAGCTTCACGTGGGAACGACAAAGAGTCATCTTAACTGGTAGGTAGCCCGGTGGTTAAATCGGAACTAGTTCAGTGCTGCATATCCTAAGCAGTTAGACGATATAGTCACTTCATTGAACCCCAAATTATAGCGGAGTCTGCAACGAAAGTTAAAAGTAGCTTTCTAAAAGGGTAAGCGACATCGTCACAGCAGGCACATTCCGTGACAAAGGGACTGCTCCGTGTGACTCTTGTCGGATCGGATTGCTTCACAAATCTTATCAAGTTACGGATTTCATCGTTTGATTAGATTATTAAAAGAAGTCCTCTGGAAAGTATCGATTACTTCTAACGCAGATTTCGTAGGGTTTTGACAATTACGCCATCGTCGGCAAATTGAAAGGCGAAGTGAATCGAAATATACCTAGCTCCGATTCTGGGGGAAACTCGATCAAAAGTTTTGGATTTCCCCTCGGTCATGTTGTTGAGTGAAAACTCCATTTTTTTGTGGAAAATATACATTTCATCAGAGCTATCCATCAGAAAAGTGTCAAGGTGGCAGGAACTGTGGAGGGAAGGTTTGTTGGTTTTCATTCAACAGAGATTGGAAAAAAGAGTGGCTTGGGGGAGTTAAACAGGGAAGGGATGTTGAGGTAGTCATTTGACGGTTACGGATTTCTGCAGCAGCTCAACTTCCAATCCTCAACACAAATATGATCAAGGGACTGTACATTTCCACTCTTCCTTCAAAGCAGTCTTTTATTTCCTTTTTTCTTTTCCCTCTTCGACACGTCTCCATTTCCTCGCTTCGAAGTTTACTGTCTCTTTCTTAGATTCCTTTGAGAAAACTGTCGAAGCTAGAAAACTCAAAGCAGCTCCCCCTTTCCCATGATTTCCGACTCATTTCATCTGTCGGCGATATGTCACGGGCCTGCTTTTCCTCGAGCGGGTACGTTCCAGAAATAAGCGAAATCGTTCGTTGTAGTTTCCCGCTTGGCAGCTTCAAATTAACTCTCGACCCTCCGGTCCTTGTCCTTGGCGCCTGCACTACTTCTCTAATCTCATTTCAGTGCTTGACATTCAAGTTTATCTTTTGAGCAAACAGCGGGTTTCAATTACTGATGCCTAAGGCCACAACACCCTCATTGTACTACTTGCGTTTAGAAATACGAGCCTTGAGGCAGCTCGCAACTCGTAGAACAAACTAGTTGGCTGAAAGGGAGAGAGGGGTTCGGATTAAGGAGCTTAAACTATAGAAATGTGAGTCTCGGCGCCAGAGAGAATTTTCGTTGTACGGATACTGCGAACTAATCAACTATTCTGTAAGCCACGATTTCCGTAGGGCCTCATTTTGATCTGAGCCTTTATATACAAGTATCTGGAGCCAAGCGCCACAAAACTTTCGACAGCCCCACTCATGTTCAGCAGTACTTGAAACTCTGTAACTCGTAACATGATCAGGCCCAGGACAGGATCAGTCCAGTAAGATACTCGTACGGTTAGAGAGGGAAGGAGCAGTGTTTCCCCTGGATCTCTGTAAATATAACCGCAAACCACTCATCAAGTTGATAGTCCCATCAGTAATCGTCGTTGCATGTGTAGTAGCAGCCTAAAAATCTGAAACTTAAAGCACAACCAGTTCCTCGCTATAGTGTTGAGTTAAGCTTTAAGTTAAACTGAATGAAAAAAAATTTGGCGGTTAATTGGTCAAAATCGAGGATTGTGTATAGTGCTGCAGGAAGTTGTGTGATGCGTCACACCAGCTATTTTTTTACAGGGGGATTTGTAAGAAATATTTGTACTGGAAATCTGTATCTCTGGCCATTTTGTAATCCATTCTCAGGTATGAAGACTTAACGCTAAAGTTCAATTGTTTGGCGCTAACAACTCAAAAATTAGTGAGTAGAGGCGATTAGCTGGAACACATATGGAAATTGTACGAGTCAATGAGCGCCCCCAATCGTTCATGTCTGGCAACTCCACATTTACCTCTATTTCCGGTTAGGTGCATCATCTTCGCCCAATTCGTTTATATTTGGTCCCTAGGCCCGAGGAAAGATAGAGCGAGCGAGAAATGAGAAGAGTTTTATGAAAGAGTGGGGCTTGTCCTCACGCTATCGGCCAGAAAAACATTTTCTACAGCTTTCAAATTAAAGTGTTTCATCATCCACAAGGTTTGCTTGGAGCATCAACTTAATCTCGAAGTGGTCTTTCAGCAAACAACAAAGAACCCACCGAGGGGCAAACGAATATTGTAAACACTCGGTTGGTTCAAATATTAATCAACTCGCCGTCTTTTCAAAACCCTCTCATCCAAATATCGTACATCCTTTTCGCGTAATTGTTGTACTCTTAATGTTTTTACTTTATTAGCCTTACGCAGTAATATATGCACTGGGTTGAAAAAGAAAATATCCAGTGCCTCGCATCACACAAATTGCCTTGGCCCCAAGTTCGTTTGTCTCCTAATCCGATCTATTTCTAACTCAGTAGATACCAACCGAGTGAAACACGTTGCCCGTTACGTTTCACGTAGAATGTGGTAGTACTCAAATTTCCGAAATTCATTAAGCTCCTCCTACTCAATCAGTGCAAAGAACATTCATGACACAGCCAACCCGAATTTTCTGAGTAGGTTCGTACTGACTGTTTTTAGTGTTGGGAATCCCGTGATTTCTGAGGTTGCTCATAATTATCTTACCTGCGTTATCAAAGTCTTATCATGTGGGTATGTTATTGATGCCACTACCTTAATTTTCAGCTGAATTTGTGAGGAAGAAACTACGCGGAAATTTGATACTTCACGTTTCAAGACATCAGGATTCCAAATCTGCAAAATCCGTTCGTTTGCAGAAAAATCCCATTTGGTAATTAGTTGTAGGCGGGCACAACCGGCCGGCCATCCGATCAGGCAAAACCCGTGGTTGTTGTAGGCAAAAAATGGTTAAAAAATTAACAAAAACGCAATTTCGGTAGTTTTATCGCAAATACGCCGTGTTTGGTATCGTTTTATAGGTATTCATTGATGCTGGGTCGAATAAAACAATTCATAGAGGTGTACAAATGTATATAGACCGAAAATAGTGAAATATTAGTAACTATAGTGGACCAAAGTCTACTAATTGAAAGAACTACAAAAACAGTAGAAAGAACAACTACAGCGAAGTTAATTTTTTCATCATTTGTACTCTCTCCCTCCCATCTCATTGAAACCAACCACCAGCTCGACTCACGTCGTGCCAATTGCCTACAGGCGCTTACGGGTCATGTTTCGTATGGTTTACTGGTATTTTTCAATGCTGAATCGGATGGGATGAGTCTCGGAGGTGTGAGACTACGTGAAGCTGTGCAAGAGAATATTAAACCATAGTGTAATAATTTGCTACGTTTTTACTTCCCTTGGTTCTACGAAGTACTAATGGCTCGACTGAAAAAAAAAAATTTCTCCCCTCAGATCTTCACGTTTCAGACCCTACTGAGTCCAAAAAATACTGTACGCGAAACTGGTTTATGTGGGTGTGTGCCTGTGAACACGATTACGATTGAGAGAAAACGGCTGAACCAAATCAGCTCAAACTTGATACATAGTTTGCAAGCCACGATGGGACGCCAATTCAAGGGTATGAGCAAAATCTGCCTAAAAATAACTATAGTTGTCATAGTGATCAAAACCCACCTTTTTTTCTCAAAAAGGGTTACAACAGTTTTGATAGGATTTTTGGCTCTTAATGAGACAACTATACCACAAAATGTCCATCCATCGGACAATGACGAGAGCAGCACAATAAAGTACCAAAATTTCGACGAAATTCGATTTTAGAACAATTTTTTTCTTGTAAATTCCGCTAAATGTCCGAAAAATCTGTGAGGTAGTTCAATCAAATACCTGTACAATGAGCTCATAAGAAATATAGGGGCCACGCCAGAAATTCCGGAATTTCAACTACCGCCGTTTCGCGTACTAACATTTCTAAACGTTTTTACCCAATAATTCGGAATAAATGATTATTATTCTCTTCAGAAAAATCGTGTTTACAGCCTCAAAAATTTTCTGTATACTAAATTCTCAATAATGGTCCAGGAATGGGTATGAAATTCCGGAACTGTAAGCGCTACCGCTTTCTGCCAAGTTGAAGTAATATTTGACTAATTTCAAATGAAGCGAGTGATAAATAAATTGAGTAACTTGAAAGCGCCATGAACACTAGTGAATTGATTTCGAGCTATGGAAAGTTGTGTGATACGGCTCATTTGATAATCATCGTGTTATTTGGAGCCAATAATGTTTTACTTTCTTTAGCCCTGCAAAGTCGTGGAATGGTCATAATTAATCGAGGGAAACTTCAGAAGTTTTGGAATTCCAACGTACGTAATTCTTTTCGAAACTATGACACAAAACATGTAAAAAGTACTACTTATTAACCATACGTTGGTTTTTGTATGAAGGTCTTACCATAAGTAGCAGCAGCCGGATACATTTCTGAAGTGATTCCAGATTGTAGGTGAAAAGGCGAAGTTACATTTTACCAAGTTCATATTAACTGTGTCAAAAATACACTGGATTAGTATATTAGCTAAAATGATAAACATCGCTGGATGCACTTGGGGCTGAGGAAAGTGAGTGTGTGATGCTAAATGATGATAAATGATTAAAAACAAAAACCGGAGCTTAATGTCGAAATGGTTTTTCAGCGAACAACAAAGAACACAGTATTTGATTCCGCGAGTTCCAATGATGTATCAGTTGTTATGGGTCCCTACGATTGATGCATTTACCACCCCTCCCTGATAAATCCCAATCGAACCAGTCTAGGTTTCCTCGTGAGTAAGAACTTTGACAACTATCTCTTGTCTGAGAACTATCGCGTCAATGTAGTAGAATAAAGTGCGGAACTGTCGCGGGTAATTGGTATTTTAATGCTTCCCTCCCATTTTTCGGTTTCGACTTCGTACACAATTTGCAAATCGTTAACAATAAAACGGGAATTAACCGGAAGTGCAACAATAACTTACAGACCGCGTGACAACTTTAGTATCACCAGCGAGAACGGATAATTGTGCGGAGCTTCTCAGGAGACCGCAATTTTTGCCAACCGTAGATGCACGATGCTACTTCTCATCACTCAGTTGGAACCAATTCGATGGAACCCCTCCCCATTCACCCTTCCAATAATATTCCTTTCGCCCTCACCCCCAACTCGAACCCAATATTCGCTCGTGTTTTTTTTCTCTTTCAAACTACGAGGGGGATAAAATAATCCTCGGAATATTTTAATGGCTTCCTAATCCCTGTCAGCAGCTTGAGAAAAATTGCGATTTTCCACGATCAGCTTTCAGCCAAATCCGGTGCACTTTTTGTTTATATATGCAGCAAGAGTTAAGGGATAAAACCCTTCGTAGAAATTTGCTTTTTTAAGAACAAACCAACTCCAGGGTACGTAAATATTTCTGGAGAATCGGAAAACGACAAAAGAGTTAGTGTTGGTGTACCAAAACCACACCATAAAAACACTTTATTGCAGTGCCTTAGGAGTAAGTGCACCGATGCTACTAGAAGACGCTGATTATATTTTCAACGAATGGAAGAGGAATTGATGTTTATTGAACACGAAAATCGGGAAAAACGTTACATTGTTCCGTTCATCTGGAGGAAGGTAAAATGACGAACCGCTTACAAAATAATTATCTTTGTTTGTTATTTCTTCTTCAAGTTTCGAATAGTTCAAAATGATTTGTTGTTGCACTTATGATTTCAGTCTCGCGCGAGCACTTGTTGAGTCAACATCGGAGAGTTCTCTCGCGTAAAGGAAAAAACAGTGCCCGCCCGGTCGGCGGTAATGTTTACATTGCGTAATGGATGACCCGGACAACGTTGAAGGCCGGCCTACTATTGAGGACATTATCACCGAAACAAGGAAGCAATTATTGCAACACCGTGAGGCCACAAATGCGATTCGATCTGTGGATCCCCACGTAAGTGACGCATTCAATAATTTGTATGGTGTCGTAACATCACTTTGCGATTACCTAAATCAAGCTAGCGATCAAATTGTCAATCTCAACGAGAAAATAAAAATACTTGAGGAAAATCAAGGGGTACCCAAACCGACTCAACCCCAGGTCAAGTCTTATGAGACTGATGATGAGGAACTCTCAAGAGAAACAGATTGGATCCTGAAAAGTCACGTAAAAAGCGCAAAGCTAATTCATCCCCGAGGTAGATAGTTCCCTAAAACCAAGGATGATGTCAAACTGATAGAAAAAGCCTAAAGGACCCACCTCCTCCACCTATAAATGTCGTAGGTACGAAGAGCTATTCGGTAATCAAAGACATAATTAAAGATATCCCTAAAGAGAAAGTCAAAGTCACTGCTCTGAACAATGACATCTGGAAAATTAACGTGGATTCTCGTGAAAATTGGAAATTGATCACAGAGAATCTACGATCAGAAAAAAAACAATGGTACACTTACCAGGATAAAGCCGAGATGCCAATTAAAGTCATGGCTAGAGGTCTACACGCTTCGTGTGACAAAAGCGAAATCATTGAAGACCTGAGAAATCAAGGTTTTAATATCTTGGACGTCACCAACATTCTCAAGAAAGGTAGTAAGAAAAACGAGAGAGGTGTAATTGAAACCTTCCAAGTACCTCTTCCTCTATTTATGTTAACATTTGACAAAAATGATAATATTACCAAAATACATGGCATAAGGGCTATCCTCAACATAGTTGTGAAAATTGAACCATTAAGGAACACCACTAAACTTATTCCTCAATGCAAAAAATGCCAAAGCTATCTTCATACTCAATCCTACTGTGGAAAAGAACCAGCATGTGTGAAATGTGCTGGACCACACATAACAGCCGAATGTCCTCTTGACGAGGCTGACGCTCCGAAATGCGTTAATTGTAAAGGGAATCACCCAGCAAATTATCGCGGCTGCGAAGTAGCCAAAGAGCAACAAAGAATGAGGAACAATGCCACCAAACCCCAAGTGAAAAAACTCGGTAGGGAAAATATTTCTACAGAAAAAAGTGGTAGCAGGCGAAAATCGCTTACTTCAGCAATAGCAGGTGATACCACCTGCAAAGCCTCATTTGCTAACGTAGTTGCAAAAAAAGAGGCGACCGTGTCGAACACTGAAAAAATGTTCGGCCAAATACTTGTGAGATTAAATGAACAAAATCAAACTAATAAGCTGCTATACGAGAGAATAGCGAAACTAGAAAAAAGTCTAACCAGCTACGGAATAATATGATGGAATATACATTAAGGATAGCTACATGGAACGCTAATGGATTACTGAATCACATAAAAGAAGTGGAAGCATTTCTCCACTTTAACAAGATAGACATTCTACTCGTTTCTGAAACTCATTTCACTAATTCTTCCTACATTAAAATAAAAGGGTACATTTGCCACCATACAATTCACCCCAGCAATCAAGCTAGAGGAGGCTCAGGAATTATAATTAAAGAAAACGTGGTGCATCACGAAGAACTGAAAATCGAGGAGGAAAAAATGCAAGTCACCTCGGTCAAATTGCAACTCAAAAACAAATATTACAGAATAGCAGCAATTTACTGCCCCCCGAGACATAACCTGAAGCAAGAGGACTATAGAAGTCTTTTTGAAAGGCTAGGAACCAACTTCATTATCGGAGGTGACTTTAATGCCAAAAATACATACTGGGGATCTCGGTTAACGACAACAAAAGGTAAAGAACTGTATGCAGCAGCAACCACACTCAAGTGTGATTTCTACTCTTCTGGCAGGCCCACATATTGGCCCACGGATCCTAAAAAAGTCCCCGATCTAATCGACTTCTTTGTTAGCAGAGGTATCTCAAGTGGATACATAAACGTAGAGGATAGTGACGACCTACCATCTGATCACTCACCCATTATCGTAACAATCAGTGAAAAAGTTATCCTGAGAGAAAAAACTCCAAGTTTGTTCAATAGGAAAACTTGTTGGACCTGTTTTCGTCAACAACTGGAAACAACAATAAATCTGAAAGTACCAATGAAAACTCCAGAACAGATAGAAGATGAACTAGACCTCTTTATTAATAACATACAACAAGCAGCCTGGCAAAATACGCCAGTAATTCAAAACGATAATAGTGAAAATCAAAAATTGTATCCAATGGAATTGAGAAATTTACTGAATGCGAAACGAAAAGCAAGGAGAAAGTGGAAAAATAATAGAACTCCCGAAAACAAAACATTATTTAATAATTACGCTAACAAACTTAAGCACCTAATTAGAACTATGGAGAATGAAACAGTAGATCACTTTTTAAGTAAACTGACTGCGGAGAAAGATACGGAGTACTCTCTACAAGGTTACCAAAAACATGAACGACCCAAAGTCCCATTACCTCCAATCAAAAAGGAGGATGGAACTTGGGCCAGAAGCAATAAAGAGAAAGCTGATCTTTTTGCAGAACATCTCTTCGAAACTTTTCAACCATTACCAAATCAAATACCAGACGAAAATATAACTCGGACGGAAAAAACTGACGAACTCAAAATAGTCCCAGTGACACTGAAAGAACTTAAGGATGAAATAAAAAGCAACATTAATGCTAAAAAAACGCCCGGCTACGACCTGATATCAGGTCGTGTTGTGAAAGAGCTTCCCGATAAAGCAGTGATAAAATTGCTTCACATTATTAATGCTGCATTTAGACTGAAATACGTACCTTCCCAATGGAAAGTTGCGGAAGTCATCATGATCTCCAAACCAGGGAAGTCACCAAACGAGAAGACGGGATATCGACCAATATCCCTCCTCCCCGTTATGTCAAAACTGTTCGAAAAATTGCTTCTTAAACGACTCAAACCCATAATTGAAGATAGAAACTTGATCCCAATCCATCAATTCGGATTCAGGCAAAAACACTCAACTATAGATCAAGTCCATCGAATAACTAATATAATTGAAAAGGCCCTTGAAGGTAAGAAAATCTGTGCCAGCATATTTTTAGATGTGGCTCAGGCCTTTGACAAGGTTTGGCATGAGGGACTGGAGTACAAACTGCACCGAGATCTCCCAAAACAGTACTACTTACTGCTAAAATCTTACCTTGAAAATAGACATTTCAGGGTGAAGCAAGATGACCAATACTCTGGCTTGAAGCCAATTAAAGCAGGGGTCCCGCAAGGGAGTGTCCTAGGGCCAGTCCTTTATCTTCTGTATACCCGGGACTTACCTCAACTAGAAGGTACAACTGTTGCCACTTTTGCTGATGATACGGCTATCCTCTCAGTAGATGATGAAGCCGAAGCCGCAACTAGTAATCTACAGACGTCAACTACTGAGATTTCTAAGTGGACAAAGATGTGGAGAATAAAGTTAAATGAATCAAAATCAGTTCACATCAACTTTACTAACCGAAAAATTCCTGTCATGGATGTTGAGATCAATTCAAATAAAATACCCCATACCGATGCAGTCAAATACTTAGGTATGACCCTCGACTCCAAATTAAACTGGGAAAAGAAAAAAGAGGAAATTAGAATTAAATTCAGAAAGATGTATTGGTTGATGGGAAGGAATTCTCGTCTCTCTCTCCACAATAAACTGCTTATTTATAAGCAGATCCTTCGCCCTATATGGACCTATGGAATTCAGTTATGGGGCTGTGCCAAAAAAACAAATATTAACAAAATCCAAACCTCCCAAAATAAAATACTGAGAAGCATAGTGCATGCGCCCTGGTACATGAGAAACGATGATATTCATCGAGATTTGGGGATGGAAACAGTCCACGAAATTATCGCAAGGTACTCAAGGAGGCATGAACAACGTCTCCACAACCATGAAAACCCGGAAATGCTCTACGTTTTGGACAACGAGGATGAACTCCGACGACTCAAGCGGAAAAAACCTCTGGACTTAGTTAGTGCTGTTGAAGTACAAGTATAGCTCAGTGTTGTCGATAAACTGTTATGCGAAGGGGCTTGGTTTTACTGTAAACGGGTCCTCAAGGAGTGCTTGAAAAGATATGTAATATTGCTAGATGGATTGTATTTTAATATTCAGTTGCAATAATAAATCACGAAAAAAAAACAAAAAAAACTTATGATTTCAGCATAAAATGTCACAACTGGGGTTATAAAATACAATGTTGGCAGTGTTTTATTTCCGCCTGCAAGTTTCGCTCCCTGAAATTCAGCACATCATCTAGAACCAAAACTGACGGTGGCATGAAAGGAAAGAATTGATGAGGCAGCCAAGATTCATGTCAAATTAGTTACCAGTTACTATCTGTCAATTTATAAACATTCAAACGATTCAAGTAAGTGACGACGAAGCATTTCAAGTTCTTCTAAACAACAGAAATTAGATTAGCCTACTAATAAAAATAACGTTACTGGTTAAGCCTATGAGCTTTTCTTTCTTTGAAATTGAAAAGCAAAAAGAATACATACATATTTTTTAAAATTAAAAACAAAAAAGGCTGTTATATTTGATTTATTGTGGAAATGGTATTTCACTGAAGAAGAATATGGTTTTATAATTAATTAATGCTAAACGCATTATTGCAGTGCCTTGGGAGTAACAACTGACATAACTCTCTTATGAGTATTAAGGAACTGAATACGTGAACCAATGCTACTAAATGCTACTGATTACGTATTTTTCTTATTCCAGATGTCGTTATGAGTGATAGATCTATCATTCTCTGACCTACTCCCATCTGTCTGTTTCCCTCATAATTTATAGAGAGACTAATGAATGATGATTACTTTAATTCTCTTACAATTCGGTAAGAATTACTTTTGTACTTGAAAATATCTAGTGTGGCGCTCCACACAACTTTTCTCAGCTCCACATGCATGCAGCAGTTTTTAACACTCTAAAAACCGATCCAATCTGTTTTCAATGCAGTTTATATGAACTTAGTACAACTTAGGGCAACATTCTATGAAGAAACTTTAAGCGCATAAGGTTTAAGTTAATGTGGTTGTGTTCTTCGGAACTGACATCAATTAAAATCGTTTGAGCCGTTTTTGAGAAGAAATGACCTGTTTTGATTACTTTAATATATTTAGTTTTTGACCGACATTGTTACCATGTTCTGGATAAGTTCATACATTTTCAAAATCTGAAGATGCAGATATTTGTCGTACGCTCTGTCGACAAACCGAATCCAGATCGCAAGCAACCACAGCACTGTACGTAAAGTAAGGCAGGATCAAGGTCTACCGATTTGCAGAAAACTAAGTTCCTGAAAGCGTTAAACAGTGAGTGAACCATTCCCCAAGTAGCATCTGTTCGTTTGACATATTCAATCTGGACATTTTTAATTGCTTATTTCGGGATTTCACGGAGGGAGGAACCGGCAAGCAATCTGGCATGCGCCATAATCATGGCACTACATTCGTTTGGATTCAGCACTAGCCCATGTCCACTGATCAACCTAGTAAGATTGTCCAGGTCCTGATTGACAGTGCTGACAGCCTAACAAAGCTCCTGCCGTTTGCATGATAGGCTGATGATCTAGCATACACACCTCTGTCACAAACAGATAGTGAATGCGCGCAACCGATGTATGAACAGAGCAAACAGCACTGCGGAAAAAGTCGTTCCCTGAGGGGGAGTACTTTACCAACTCCATCCACGAACCCACACAGAAACCTCAACAGTGCTCCTCTTTACGCATTACCCAACCAGGTACGACTGGAACCATAAGAGTGATGAGTCAAGGGAGAGAGCGAGAGAGAGAGAGAGAGAGAGAGAGAGAGAGAGAGAGAGAGAGAGAGAGAGAGAGAGAAGAGCGAGAGAGGTGCTTCAAGATGTGGGCAAACAGTTGAATACAGTTGAAACAGTGATATTGTTGAAACTCAGTTCTCTAAATGGATTGGCAGCAGGTCTGTTTCCTCATCAAAATAACAGTCCCTTGACACTCATAAGAGGGTTACATCAGACAAGAAAGTCAGTAGCCAATGGACAAACATGCAATAGGCAATCGCCCTTAGGAAAGTGGCCTTGTACACGAGGGTTGTGTCACAGTAACCCATGTGGTCTTGATAATCGCTCGTAATGAAGAAAATATTGCAAAGATGGTGCCTAGGAAGAACTGGATGAGTTGGCTGAATTGCCATTTCTCTCCTAAGTGCTTGACGTGCCTTCAAAGAAGGACCTTGTGGTCGCAAAAACCTATTTACGGCTGGCTACTTAATTATCCTACTGGCGGACATAACCCAATTTCTTTAATACTTAATTATCCCTTCAAGGGAATGAGCTGGGTTTTTTCCTCGGCCACCAGCAGCTTGACACGCTCGCACCATTGGGTGACGCTCTGGAGCGCTTTATGGATTTTTGCCTCGAATCGGTGCACCGATTATCACAGTCGGGTTGTCCACATATGGCGTATGGCTCATAGTTGGTATCTATGAGGCTCCTGAGAAGAAGGCGTTCCAGAGACCTGTTCCGAGGACTGAGCAACCCCTTCTCTATCGTTCTTCGGACTTAGACACGTCTGCATACGATCGTAGAAGTTTTATTTTGAGGTAACTTCTTGAGGTAACTGTACTTCTTCTGTACGGGCAAGTACATGCTTGGTAGACACTATGTGTGCGTTTGGAGTTATTGGAAGGATACAACTGACAAATTTTGACCAAGAAAATTGCGGGAACTGACGAGATGTTTATGAGGACGTTCCAACACCGTTGTGATGGTCGTTCAAAAAGATGGACTACGAGTCAATATCTGCGTCAAACAAGAGATGAGCTGCTGTGGCTGAACTCGATCTTCCGCGGAAATCACCTGGAAACGATCAAACCCACTTTTTATACTGATCTATTTTCCGTCACATTAGATCGTATTGCCCAGAGCGTAAATCTTATTTTTATTCGAGCTCCGCGGCCTTTCATCCTCCTCTCGTATGATTGTGATAGTCTGAAATGAGAGCGGCAGGGTCGTAGAAATCGAATAGAGGGATATTGGCGCTCGCCAGAACGTTCGCTGTAATGACCCACCGGACGTGCAAACGGCCTCCTAAAATGTGTCGGGTCAATAAATAATCGGTCGGTTGTAACGAATGATATTGGTGTCGGTGTGATCGAACTGTTCACTCCAGACAAGATCAAATCGCCGTCTGACAAGCTGGTGGTGGTGAAGCAGCACTCATTGTAGAGCGCAACGCAGTGGTATGAAACCCATTCCATCGTCATAACAGTCGTCCAACACACTCAATTTACGGCTTATTGAATCCTGCTTTTGCATTTCATCGTCGTAGATGTCTACAGAATTCGAAATGTAGAACGAGGGAATCACTCGTCTAATTTGCAGTTATGGAACTGAATGATGCAGATGCTACTGGAACGAGGTTGTGTTAAAATTGAAACCCAATCCATCTAAACTACCTTACCAATGCGATATGCATGATTCTCAAAACAAACGAATTGATATAGCAACTTTAAAATTTATATTGAATTCGTGATTCATAATTCACCGACATGAGCACGCTACATCTAGCAAATTGACTGCTCAGTATTACGTATTATGGTCTCAACGATGGTGTTCACCTCAAGATCAAGGTGAAGCCTCCCATTACGAATGTACTAAGGAGTATTGACGGTCTGCTCCTTGGCACTCTGTGTTGACAGCGCAGTATGATCTCCCGATTGATATGAGCTGCGCGCCACAAGTCAATACCAACATTGGAATTTAGTTGTGGAGGGTTAATTTGTTTTGCTCAAACAGATTTGATCACTTATAGTTTTAGTATGAGAGTTATATTTTCTTCTTTTTGATGTCGATTTCGTATCCAAGATCATGGTGAGCTATTTAGCTGTATTTGTGAATGGAATAATTATGCCGATGATATAAGTAGACACTTTTAGATCAGTAAACTCCACAAGCAACGACTTTGTTTCAATAAATTCCAATCCCTACTTGGTCGTCGATTGTTAGATTTGGAGTTAAGATTGATTAAGGTTACTAACAGAATTAATTACATCATATCCATCGGCCAGTACATGAGTGAAATCACGATTTGGATACGAGGAAGCTCATAGCCCATGAAACTCAACGACGATTTTTTGTTAACTATTTAATGAAGCGAGACTGAACTTTCAGACGCGTACACGAGGATTTACTTTCCGGAAAATCATGAATAACCTGCCAATTTCCGGATTACCAACGCCAATGAACAATTCATCCGCCGGTAGAACAAAATTAACTAAAAGGGCGGAGTGTAGGGTTCAAGGGTGAATCAACCAAATGCATTTGGAAAGGTTCGTTCCCAACGTATCATTCTTAGAATAAATGATTCCCGATAAGAATTTATAATCAGAGGTGTGAGGAGGAATAAGTGTTCCTCGCTATCGGGCCCGTTGATTATCCCCCTTTCTTCCTCCTTTTTCGGTGAGCTGAGCATAAGGAAACAACGATCCGCATGAATTATTCACCTTAAACGACTTTCAAATTCCGGAACAAGGCTGTGAATGCGTAATGAGCCGGAGAAGGAGGGTTTTCATTAGTGACAAAAATACAACTTAAACTTGCTACTTGGAAAAAAGGCGTTTAAAAGTTTTCCGATGTTTTCGCTGACCCTTTTCCCTTCCCAAGGGTTTGCATTTTTTATCTAACACTATTAGTTTTCTCTGAAAAAAAGGATAGTCTTTTCCAACCCCGCGGTTTTTACTGTAAACGATCTTTCGCTGATGATTCAAATTTTAATTGTGACGCGGCGTTTCTTTCTCGGTTGCTGACGTGGGGAACGGGATTTTAACAGGGAGGGGAATTGGGGGACTACGAGGAAAAATATTTTCGGTAAACAGTGGTAACATTACAGTGTTTAATGTAATTTCGTGATTGTTGGGGAAGAACGTCGGAGTAGGAGCACTGAAAATTACTTGTGTGTGTGGTTCATTATTTCTTCTCTTCCTGCAGTTTGAGTCCACGTTTCCGTTTGCTACTTAAATGTCGGTTTGCACACGAAAATTATCCGGTGTAAGTTGTTCATTGAAAAAACATATTTCGTTGTGTTTCAAGCGCATCGAGCCACCTTTCGTTAACCCATTAGGAACCGATCTCTCAGTTCGTCGACCGACGGATTCAATTTTATCGTCCTTGATATTATTTCCATTGGCTCAAATTACTTCGTCTGCTGTGGGACGAAGTCCATTTTGATTGTCAAACGTAAGAAGCATATTGCAGAATATGATCGACAGTCTCGCGGCGTTTTAGGAGGAATGGAATATTTCAATAAAACAAAAATATGAAGAAGCGTGGTATGTCGTTCAGGAGGAGACAATGAAGTGGCGCTACAAAGGAGAGCTCAGGGAAGTAGTAAACGGGCACATCCTTAGGAATAACACTTACTTCTTCCATGATATCGAGTGCGCATATGAATTACCGATTGCTAAGTGCTAAGCTTACTACAGTGTGTGTATGGTCTTCATCAACAGTGATTACCAACAGCGCTATGAGCGATAGTATGTTATGGGGCATGAAGTTTGACCAATTAGAGAAACTGGTAGTTTGTGAATAAAGCAACGATGTTGTCCATGAACATGCTGGGTTACTTTGTTTACGGGGAGCATATCCTGAACAAAATGTTTTTGTATTGAGCCTCCATCTCTAGTGCAAAAGTGCAAGGCATGATTTCGGAGTGCCCACTTTTTCTGGCATGATGGATGCCCTTCTCTGTGGATGACATGGCCTTGACATCATACTGCCACTCAATTCTTTCTTGAGCTGAGCGCACCTTCTTATAAGTAAAACCACAATTTGGTGCAACATTGTTGGAGATACTGTAGAACCCTGACAACTAAGTTATGCCCGCTTGACGAGTTCAAAGTTGAAAATGCTTTTAGCAACGGACCAATATAATCTGAGTGTAATCCATACAGATTACAAATGTGTGTAACTGGTTTACGGCCACGATATATTCACACGACGGAAACCTCAAGGTTTGAGGGGGAAGTTGAGTGGAGAAGGAACCAAGTGATGTGAACAATGGCATTGAACCACTGGTGACAAGAAGTTTCTTGAGGAGCGTCTTCATGCACCTGTGCGTGAATTGGGACTGTCTGCAACTTGCAATCATGTGATGGAGCTTGGTTGGCTCCATCTAACTATCGTCCAATCTAGATATCGTCCTTGGTTGGCTCCATCTAACTAGATATCGTCCAACCTTCAAAAATAGAAACCCTAGCGTGTGGCAATCCCACCTTTGAATGTTGCTACAACTTAGGTATTAAAGAAATTGGGTTGTGTCCGCCAGTAGGCAAATACTAAAGTTAACGTACCTAACTCATCTGACTGACCTAACAGGTACATTAACTTTGCTACAACTTGTTGTTCAATGGTGCTACACCTTCTCTACATAGGTAAATGAAGAATTGCTTATATGGTGTATTCTTAAAAGTCTCGTTTCCACTTGTAAACTGTTGTAAGCAGATGAGGTACAGCTGTATCCTTTACACTCTGATTGGTTCAGGGACACGTTTAACTATCTCTGTCAGGTGTAAGCTCCCACGTACCTAATACGTGACACAGAATAATGGCAAACGCCTTATTTCTATGTTTCGTGGCGCTGTAAAATAAATGAATAAATTATTTCGTCAAAATTTTATCTTCGAAAAACGTTTTTTGGAGCAAAGTAAATTTTTCGTCACTAATTAGATTTTCCTCGCTCACCCTGCATTTTCCTGGTTTCGTTCTTATTTTCCACTGGCTTGATTGCTTCTTTCAGCGGTATTCACTTACCGTCTCGCTCCTTCCCGCGCTGCTTTGATTTTCCTACACGCTTTCTCCAGGCTTCCTCTCTAATTATTTTTAGCCCTTTTTCTAACATAAAAAGGGTACAGTACTGCCCCGGCTTGCGAGCTAAGGGATAGGCTGGTTGAATTCTTTATGATGAACGAGGAGGAGTGGGGTAGTGGTACGAACAACCCAAATTGGCAGACAAATTGAGCTCTTCCTTCCCGACTTTCTTCAGTGCCCATGAAAAGGTTTTCGAGCAAAATGATTATTAAAGGCTTGGTCATAAACGAAAATGTGCAGTTTCAATGAGATAACATCGCATTATGACGCCTGATGAACATTTGAGTTGAATGTAGTTAAGAAATTGAAGGTTTTCGAGCGAATGTTACTTTGAACTGATCTTCAGAACTCGATATGCTTCAAAAATTGAGATTTAGGAACTTATTGTCAAGCCTTTTGCATAACATCATTCACTTTAACTCCGATGTCTACTTGGTTTTCCCCAGCTTGTTCGTTAAGTGGAGCAGTGGCAAACTTAGAAGCACTGGTGCAGTGTAACTTGGAGTATGCCGTAGGTAATCGGTCCCACAATTGAAATTTCAGGCGTAATTATTTCATTGGCTCTCAAGATTTTGTGTAATTGTGCCAAAGTAGTTGTCCATCGTGATCAGTCGAGTGAGCTCTCGGGCTAATTCATTCATTTATAACCTTTCAAGCTCCAATTAGAAAGAAGTGTAAGCGCAGCATGCTAGAAACCCAGTTGGAAGCTTACAAGCGACATAACTCTTCGAACTCCTGATGGGTTCGCTGGTATATATGCAAATGTTTTGGTCTATACAAACCACAATCTTCAAGATTTTCTCAATGTGTTACATAAATGGCGCATTAAGTGGCGAATCAGAGTCCACAGTAGTAACTCTTGTGTTGTACGAGGATACCAATCCACAAGTCTTCTATCTGGGAGAACCTGTCTTTCATAAAACATTCCATGCATAACTCGGGCTCTTCCTGAACTTGTTTGGGGTTCACATCGGAGTTCAGCAGTAGAGACCTTTTCTAGATTACCCACTCATGTCAGCCCAGAACAAAATCATCTTTTATAAAGCTCTTATAGGTCCAATTTGGACATATCCATTGAAAATCTGAATTCAAATGACTCGGGCAGACATATTTTATTCCGTTTAGTCTCATTAAGAAATCTTTAATTTTATTTCGTTTTAATGTGTGTGACGTCAGCCCAACGCCATTCCCAGCTCCATGCGCTGGTTTGTTGCTCCACTCAAACCATCGTCTCATAACTGGCCGTTCATCCACATATTTTTTCATTGTGACTTTTTCCCATTTGTTTCTGAGCAAAATCTATCTGGAACCCGAAGTCAGCATCCCAGTCCAGTCACAGTATCCCGAAAGTCGCTCGGAAAGATGCATACTCCGACAACATATATGTTCGGCAGGCCGAATTAGCTGGGTTATTTTTGAAGCTTCGAAGGTCTGTGCTTGACCCTAAGTCATGGTTTCCCCGAGCACCGACCCCCTTAAGTTATTTCCAAGTGACAACGGATTACCCCGTTTCCTGGACTTTTCAATAACTATCCTTTTTCCTACCCCTTTCCTTCCTCAAAAGACAGCTCCTTCCTGGTCAGTCATCCATCAGCCCTCACAAACGACAGTCACCTCCCAGTTCTCCTAACGATTCGTCTTTCAGCTCGTGCTACTCACAACTCTCTCGCTTTATCACTCCCTCTCTCCCTCCACCCAGTGTCTCACAACCTGTTCACGTGTATAACGTCCCTTGTTCGCATTTATATGCTCACACTCGCGATAATGCTAGTGTGTCATGACATGATGTGTATGTCATGACTGTATTATACATTGTATAATACAGTCCCCACTCACGCTCACCCCGTCCATTTTTATCTTAGTCCCTCCTTCGTGCGCCCAACAGTTTCATCAGTATACGAGTCACCATACCTGGACAACTATACAGCTGAGGCCTGTTGTAAAGTAAGTTGGGGCACAAACTTTAAGAAGTGCTGATTTATTTATATTTTTTTCCGAATTTTATCAGTCACTGCTTTTTATTTTCTACTTACATTTTGTCAAATGGACTCAACAAAACGTTTTTTTAATTCTTTGTTTACTCATTAAAATAAAGTGTGCGAAATTTGTTTAAAAAAAATTATGTCACCATTTTGCGACAGTAGCAGCTAAACAACATTTTACATCATAACAATACCAATAAACCAAGAACTACCTGCAACCACGCTCGCAGCAGATACTACTGTGTATAGTAAAAACCGTGCACAATGAAGATCTGTGTTGCTAGTTGACTTCACGAATGGCATTTACGGACTCCGTAGAGCTGAGCTATGCACGTGGTGATCATATTACAAAGTCTACGGAGCTCTACATGAACCTCCCAATTGTTTATTCCGATAAAAAGGTTAAATATCTGATGAGACGAACCACACAACTGTCCTCAGCCAAACGAGCTTTTAACTATTCTTATCACCCTGGCTACTAATAAAAATGATTTACCGTTCAATTTACTAGAACTTTGTGGAACGTGAAATGGATAGGAAAATAGTTTTTTTTGAACCGAGAGAACACCCCTCACTTTGTCACTGCTGCCACGAGTGGGGCCTATCGTGACACCATCCCTTACCTAAGAAAAGGTGTCGTATATACCAGCCTCTTGTAAGAAGCTAAGTAGCTAAGTATGTTTATCGCCGCCGACTCCGTTATGGTTTGAGGTTCAATGGACCTCTGTTGCTCCTATTTATGTGGCATAAACGCCTCGTGGCGACCGTTACTGAGTACATAATACATAGGAGACTCATGAGAGAGCCAACATAGTTTTTCTTAGTAGGTTCTTGCACACTTTTTTTGAAATTAAAAGGTATAAACTGTGAGAAATGCTAAACAGCAGTAGTTGAAATCCCACAATTGTAGGGCGGCTCTTTATTTATTTATGGACATTATTGAGGTCTGGCTGTATAGGTAGTTTATTTTTTCTAGGAATGTTAACTTCATATGAGCAGGATTTATACAGTAAAAACTGGACTAAAATCGATTTAGTTCGAAATAATTAATTTAATTACATTATTAATTAGGCTCCGCTCGCCTTTTTCCGAGAATTTTATTTAGCACTAAAAAAATCCAAGAAATTTGTTCAAAATCGTTACAACCGTTTTTTATAACGAAAATATTTAGTGTACTCATTACTATGATGATTAGTACTACTAGTACTTTTGAACCGATTTCCCTCGTACCCTTATTTTCACGTCATATGATGATCTGCAGGCTTAATGGTACATTTGGGTCGATTTGGTTCAGCCTTTTTTTCTCAATCGCGTTTACACAACACACACGATCAGACTATTTTCCCGAATGGTAAACAATTCGGGAAAACACAACACTTTTTTCGGTCGATTACATAATTTTCCTTCCTACTCAGCAGGACTAAGGAAAGTGAAAAGGAGACGCAAGATGCAGTTAAGTAAGCGAAAGTTCCTATTTCCAGCTGAAATTCTATATCCGGTATTTCTGACAGGGATGCTACTCGATACTGAACTAGATCACTTCATACATTCGCTAGGAGGCACCATGCTGTTGAAGCACCCTTCGAGAAAACGAGAGGTAGTTACGGTTGGAACGTGATAGAACGAACGGATCCCAGTAGGGTTGTTCCCTCGGAGCGATGATTTCCATCGTTATTGGAGTAGATCCTTCATTCCAACCAACTCCTGCCTTTTTCACAGACGGACGCTATAGTGCAAAAGGTCGTGTAATTGACGAATGACGGAACATGATGGTGACTATTTGTACTGCGACCTCACGTCTCTCACAAGACCCGAAAGAAGCAAGAAAATATTACAAGGGGGTAATTTCAGTAAAAATTAACGGAAGAAAAGCTTCAACATTGTTTTTGTTTTTCCTTAATTAAACTGCAGTACAATCCTATTTCATTCTTATATTATCCCCTAATTACTTTCCTTATTCATTCCCTCCTTTTCGCTCTCCTTTCCTCCTCGCCGTCTTTCTAATTGCCGTTGGAAATAATTACTTTCTCTTCTCGCGGATTTTCAACACTCGCAGCTTTTCCCCGCACCTGTAGACTAATAATTATCTCGGTGTTTTCTTTTTTTTAGGCATCAGATAACCTCACAGGCTTCATCTCCGGGTCCAAAGGATCGCCGTGAAGATCTCAACGTTTAAGCCTATGGAAGAGGGTTTTAGTCACAATGACCGTCTTTTATACTGAACCGTCTTTTATACGTGCTCTGTTTTCAAACACGACTTTTGACACAAAATGAGTTCGATGAGGCTTTATAACAAGCTGATTTCAACGACACTAACACCTAGGGTTCATTGTGAATGAAATATCAAAAAAAAAAAGGCCAAACAAATCTGGTACAACGCAGCGCACAGATTGCCCGCCGCTGTTTATAAACGTGATGTTGTTTGGTCCTCTCGCGTCTTCGCCAGAAGCTTTGAGTAGTCCAGAGTGTGATAGTCTGCAGGTCTGGAGGATCTGTAGGGTCTTACAATAAGTGGATACACTTACACGTATGAACTATAATGTCTATCCAGTTTCGTAACGAGAAGAATAAATTGATGCGTTATGTCTTGGTTTGGGCGTTCAAGTTTTTAAACAACTTTCATTAATTCAAAGAGAACAGTTGAAGTGTGTACGGGGTAACAAGAAAACTCCCAGATACGGTCTGAATAGGATGCACACACGCAATGTTCGTCAGCCATCTGCCGTCTAGGCCATATTTTGCCTTTAACGTGAAAATGGCATTTGGGATCTAGTTGTGCCCGCCTTCTCAACAATCTAATCAGAAGAAACCCATGGTTGTTATGGATTGGGTTAAAAAATTAACGAAAACGAGATTTTGGCTGTTGCCTGCAATTGCATCGCGTTTGGTATCGTTCCCTAGGTATTTTGATACAGAATCGAGAGAGCGAACTTGATCGTTTCTCCCTGGCCCGCTACCTTCCGTCTCACTCCAACTGCCCGTTCGTTCGAATAGTTCACGTCTTCCAATTGCCTACGTCGCCTAGAAAATGTCAATTTTCGTTTTTGGTGGTGAGTTCATGTTTCGTATCGTTCAGTATTGATCGATACTGAATGTAGTGGGATGGGGTTCTTCCTTTTTTTATCTTCTTTCGTTACATTGTCTCCAACTGGATCATGTCCCCGCTTTTGTTAAGTCCAGACTTCTCGTTTCGAAACCTCAGCTTTTTCGTTGAGCAGAAGTTACAACGAAGAAAAAAGAAGTCGTTCAGCAGGTTCGGCTAATATCCGCTTCCTCTTGTTTTGTCACCCCACAGGTAGAAGAAAAGAGACATTTTACTTTATTTAAGAGCCTTAAATTACTATTTGTTATTTTGTATTCCCTGAAAAAATGCATGTTTTCATTTCACTATGTATATCTGCAATTATTACTTTTTATTTATTATTTCCTCTTTCACACTTTTTTCTTTCCTTTTTCGCGGGGGCCGCGAGAAAAAATACCAGTCTTCTGAAAAATTCCTCACACCACTCAGTAACAACAAGATATTGATGTTCGATAGCGTCTCATTCGGAGATAGTTTTGTTGAGCTATCGCCACACACCAACAGAAGGAATGTGCGGGATTTGAAGTGTTTCTCAGCTAGGAGGGGATGAAATTGAATCGTAGGGACTCCACGTATGGTATAAGAGATGCCTGAAATCATAATTCTATTACTGACATAAATTAGCTTTTATATGCTTCTTTCTTTTTACTTTCCTTGGCTCTACGAAGTAGAAAGGAAAGTTATGTAATCGGCTGAAAAAAAAAAATTTGAGTTGTCTTCAGATCTTCACGTTTCAGACCCTCCTGAGTCCGAAAAACACTATTTGGGGAAATGGTGTGTGTGTGTGTCACTAATGTGTGTCTGTGAACGATTTTTAGAGAAACCCACCGTATCAAATCAGCTCAAACTTCATATCTAGCCCGCTGGTTACAATGGGACGCAAAAATAAGGGTATGAGCAAAATCCACTGAAAGTTAACTATAGTTATCATGGTGATCAAAACACCAAATATTTTTTTTCTCAAAAACAGCTCTAACGATTTTGATTAAATTGTTTATATTGATAGCTCCCAATAAGGCAACTATACTATAAAATTCCCATCTATGGGAAAATGACGAGAGCAGCACAATAAATTACCAAAATTTTCGACGAAAAGCGTTTTTAGAGCTAAGAAAAGTTTTGTGTTGCAACGCACCAGATATTTTCTTATACGGGGGCTCCTTTTGCTTCAGTATTCAGGTGCAATTACTTGAGTTTTCGGAGGATATTTCTAATGATACAAGTGAAGTTTGAGGCTTTAACGTTCTCCACTTCAAGAAGTTGACGTTTTTCATCGTCTTCCTTAAAAGCTCTTGAGGCCTCTTTCGAGCTCATTTCCATTTAACTTTCAAGCGCTTCGTTGTTGCAAAGAATACAAATATCTAAGCCTGAGAAAACACCTATCTCTACTTCCGCTTTCAACGATTTCGAAAACTTGTGGACAATTGCTCTTTGCGACAGAGTATGGATTATTTGTCCTTCCAGTCAAGTTGGTGAGAAGTGAGAGGTCTTATTGGAATCATTATAAATATTGCTTAACAATTTTGTTGGACAATTGGAGTGCTGTTGGCGGAGAAGCGATAAAAATCGCTCAATGTCCGTTGGGCAGTGTAACGTTTTGTGTTGTGCCACACCTGGCATTTCGACACGCTTTTAACATACTGAGTGGTCGGTAGATGCGGACTGAACGGGCTGCAAATCCCTAGTAGAAGCTCACGTCCCGTATACGGTGCCATCGCTCTCCTCCAACTTTTGCATTGTCTTTCGCTCCGTCATTCTAAAAGCAAGGATTGCTGCCCTACGTGCCGAATTAGCTGGCCCTATATCGACCTGAGTCTTTCAGAGATTGCTCAAAACTGTCGTCGGAGCGATTGGTCTCCTTAAGCCGCCCCTTTATTGGTAATCTTCCAACTTCTTCCGGTGTCTTTGATGTCAGAGGATATTTTTTCAATGAACCACGATGAAATTTCTAGCGTACGGTTCATTTAATTTAATCATCATGTACTTGTCCATTTGCTCGTTTCTTCGAAATAAATGAAGAGCACTACTTGAAGAGCGAGATTTAACGCACGCAGCGACCGCGGAGAAGCTTTCAATTCTACAAGGTCGTGTTTTCGTTCAGTTGTTCAATCAATACTTCATTGTTATGTTGATGAGACGCCGGTACGAGGACCACCAGCTCCTGATTTTCATCAATTGATTGCATTTCCCAGATCCAGCTCCACGGTTAGCCGCCGTAGAAATAGACTGACCTGCATCAAATTGCTTTAACGTTTGGAGCTCTTCCTATTTAATTGAATTAATATGGTCACTCCCTTGCAGGCCTCTACGAGGGACCCTGCCACGCTCTTCCTAATAACTAGTCTTGACGTTCAATAGTGCACACCAAATGTAGTACTGTGGTGGAAATATTTAGTGCAATGGTTCATGCAGTTATTCATTGCAATTACATTCATCGCTATCATAAAGCATACACGCCACTTTGATTGTCACATTGTATGTATCGGATGGACGCCTAAGGCACGCATTACGCATATAGGAATACCGCTATACACGAACATATGAGAGAACATGAAAAACATGACAATCTAGTTTTGGTATTTCGGCAATAGCCTTTTTCAAAACAGTAGCTAAACGAATCAGAACGCAGTAGATGCCTGCGAGAAACAGACAAAGTGAATACAACCAAGAAGGGCTATTAATAATGCCACTTGGGATCTTCATCATCTCTCTTCATTATGGAACATTAAGTCCTAGTGAACTAGGCCTGAGCGTATTTACCTTCCACCATTCTTCAATGATTTCATCGGACGAGCGTAAACCATCAGCGAGAGATGTGAGGTCAAGGGCAGAATATCAGAGCGTCGTGACACGGAGAATAATATGTCGCCTTTGCTATTGTTGCACCCAAAACCGAGCCCTGTATTGTGGCCCTTGTAATAGCCGATAACATTGATGATGGCCCTTTGAAGCGAACGGTTTGGCTCCAACTTCTCAGAAAACTCTCAAAAATATGAGAGGCATCAAACAACACTACTCAGCCCCACGTTTATTCAGGGTGGAGAAAAGAGGAGCTTTCATTCAGCGTAGCGATACAGGAGCGTTCAGCAAATCAGAAACTGACCTGTAAAACAGATAAGAGCTTAGCAAAGGGCCTCCTCGCTCCACTACGATGCCGTCAGCTGTTGCAATACTCTCTAGATAGCGCCTCCCCCAATGACGATCGACTGCGTTATCACGATCCTGTAATATTGAGACGCCAAAACAATCAGACAATCAGCTGATCAAGATAACCTAGAGGTTCAGGTGTTTTCTCCTAATCGCGCACACATGCTTCCATATTCTGTCAATTCCTGCGAAACTATAAGGGAAACTCCTCACCTCCCCGTCACTTTCCCAGGGTTCACATCTCGTTTAGTAACCTCTCACTACCTACATGGCATGCTAAATGTTGCAAGCAGCCACCAGTAACTCTCAATCCACGCTCATGACTGTTTCTCCGTAAACATGAGGGTGCGGGTTTCCTGCTGTGCGTGATGTTCGGCACGATATAGAATTGGCCGGATATTTCAAGTCACATATTTGGGAGCAATCCTTCTCTAAGATTAGAGAAAGAGTGATAGGAAAAGGAGTGGAGGGTGGCCCAACCCGTTTTCCCAACTACTGAGACGTGGTTCCATTCCCTCTGTCACTGATAAGCTCGTAACAAAAACAAGCAAGCGAGAGGCGAAGGGCTTTCGAGAACTGAACATCTGTGACCGTCATTGCTGCACAAAATAAATTAAGTTTATCTGTAATATGCGGCGACTAACAGAGGTTTTGTTGTTTGACGCGGAATGTAAAGCTAAGAAACCGATTTAATCAAGCTCACTCGAAAATCATTTCCAACTTCCAACCGGTAGATCGAAAAGATATAGGAGAATAGCCGGTGTTAACATGGACAGCTAAAAGAGGGAACAACTGCTGCAAATCTTTGTTGATAGAGAAGAACTCGACATTGAGCTACTCAGAGAGCTAAGGAACATTTTTTATGACTATTGAAGTGCCTGACTGGGTTGAATAGTAACGTTCTTCGAGATTTTAAAACTAACGGAATCTCAGCGACCCCGTGGACCAATGGCAATGATGTTTTGTCGGCTGTTTAAATAATCGCCCCTCATTTTATGCCTAGGACCTTTTTTGTAATTTTAACTTTTAATACCACATGGCCAATCGATACTGAAGCAGTGTGTGTCCATGAATGTGATTGAGAGAAAACGATTGCACCATTGAATGATGGTTGTGGCATAAATAGGAGAAAGTCAGTAAGTACCTTTAGCTAGTATACCGAAGTTACCTTTAGTACTATATAAAACGCTGAGTTACCAATTTTATATAATTTGAACGATTGAGTTGCTAGAGCTGGCAAAATCTGTATCTGTAATCTGGATGAAGGACGTTATTTGACGCGTCGCACCGTATATTTTCTCCGTGCTCCAAGGCACCTGGCATGTTGTCAAATATCTCTGCGAATGTGTCAAATCAGCGTTTCTACGTCGATTCAAAAGAGATAACCTCATAATCAGGAGAAAAGCCATATTTTTCATGGAATTCCGTGATGTGCTGGTGGTCAGTCAACAACACCATTTCCCTCCCATTTTTCTAATAACACTCTGTGTTCCCGCCCACAAATGTCTAGACCAAGGTTTTTTGGTAGTAGTTCGAACTTTTTAGATGCCCGGGCGTGGAGCACGCACGGCGGCAAACGCTTCATGGTCGGAAGACTTAATTCTTCTCTACTTCCGTTTTATTAGTTTTTCCTTGAATATTCAATTATCGACACATCAATATTTATTTTTTAGGTGATTCGTATTCATCTGCAATAGCGATATTTTGTTCATAAATTGGAGTACAACGAAGTGCCCGCGCTGAATAACGTCGCAGTTTACGGGGGCCCTCGCCACCTTCAACCGTTCGGACCTTGAAAAATTTGGATTCAATGCTCGAGCTTCAAACTGCTTCTCTAGCTCGAGCCTCAACTCCGTGACATTATTTAATACTGTCAACTTATGCGACCTGCCACAAACTAGTATCGATATTAAAGACAACTTATATTTGGACATGTACCTGGCGCCTCATGGTAACATTTTATATACCCAAATACAGAATAGGACTCTTATTCAATATTTCAGCCCATACCAGTCAGCAGTGAGTTTGGCGCAAGCACTCATTACTATAGTTTAATAAGATCCTCTACGCCAAAGATACCGACCAAAGAAGCGGAAAGATCGAAAAAGCGCTGCAAATGGGCAAAGATTACTAGAGGCGAGATGTCGATCGCTCCGGCCAGCTCTCGCCCTTAGAAACTTAACACTTTTCAAAGTCATCAACTTGATTTCTGTCACAACTACTGTAAATTACTATTGTTTCATTTAAAACAAGATCGAGATTTGGCCGACGATGGGTTGTCGCTTTTGACGGAAAACGTCGGCGCATCGCGCCCGGTTGTGAGTTTAAAGTACTTTGAATTCTATTCGTCGAACTTGAGTCGACTTGTGAGCGAATGACTTCTAGAAACATCGTTATGCTTTGAAGATTTTTTTTATTTTTATTTTTATTGATGTCTGTTATATTATGGAAGATTGTTTTAATTTATTATTATGTAGTATTTTAATAAAATATGTATTTGTTGTGGAACATCCAACAGATGTGTACAGATATGGTCACCAGTGGGTGATCAAGTATGGCTGTGCCAATGATACTGCCAGAAGTATCAAATAAAGTCAGTTCTGAGCTAGCCATCTTGTAATAGTCTCGTCCCTAGTCGATCTTAAGTATAACAGAATAGCAGTTCACACGTGGGTATCCATGAATGGCCATACTGCATTATTATCACTAAGTACTGTAATCTCACCCAAAGCACTTTGTTCAGTTTTTATGCACTAGACACTCCCAAATTCATTGAACTACAAAAAAACTGCAAATTATTACGCAATCGTTTATTATTCTCTTAAACAGCTTGACGTCGTCTCACACCTCCGAGACCAATCCCATTCGATTCAGCATCGAAAAATACGAGTACAACGGAACGACAAAAATTACTCATTCCAGGCGCCTGTAGGTAATCGGACGGACGTGACGAGTCGAGCTGAGTGGGGGGAGGGAGAGACCTAAGGGAGTGCAATCGATGAAACGATTACTTTCACTGTATTGTCCCGTGTTCTTCTATGTACCATGATTTCACTGTTTTCGTCTAGATGCAGTCGTACACCTCTGAGTACACACTCGTTCCATTCTTCCCAGCATTGAAAAATACCTACAATATCAAACACGACTTAATTGCGATAAAACCGTCAAAATTTCGTTTTTATTATTTTTTTAAATCGTTTTTTGCCCACAAAAACCATCAGCCTCGTCGAATCGGATTGTCGAGCAAACGGCCGACAATACCAAAAGGATTTTTGTGGGAAAGACCGGATTTTTAGACGACGTTAAAGGGCGATGAATTTTCCAGACCGAAAACCAATAATAACCGAATAATAAACCAAAAGAGGGCAATTTACTATGAGTGGTTGAATTCGTTGCGGACGACAGATGACACTATGATTATAAACCATTCTATAGCAAGATTGCCGAAGAAGAGGAATTTCACTATCTTAACGTGAGTGAATTCAAAGTAAGTTTTGCTACTACTTACCTCTCAGAGACCCATGTGCCAGCCAGGGGTGGAGGGAACAGAAGTTCAGTTCTGATATCCGCTTCAGCTACCGCTTGGACAACCTCGTCGCATGAAGGGCCGATTCCTGAAAAAATGAAACACAATCAGGGAAAATTCGAATAATTTCGATCAAAGTTTTAATTTTTGACCTTGTTGTTCCCATATGGCGAAACAATTGCATTGGAACTATTGTGTTGCGTCAAACGTTTGGTCTCGTCACTGAATATGTGAGGCGCAACAAGTTTCGTTAGTAGGTGACGTGGTCATTGAGTGGGAGAACTTGATTCCCCTTCACCGGCCATTCATAGTGTTAACATTTTTTCCGTCACACTCCGTTTACACGATGTAGTTAGAACTTGACTTTCCACACAAAAACTGCGTTTAACGTCCGGGATTTTATCCAGTTGTCCTCACTTATGTCACGACCTTAATCAAGTGCATAGGTAGTTTATGAGAGAGCAATATGATCGTGTGTGTGTGGATGGTACGTGTTTACTGTTCTACAATTATAACAACAGAGCAGGGGAAATACGTGGTAAAACGCATCGCACATTTTTCCTCAGGTCCATGTACATTCAGCTATTTCATTCATATGCATTCATGGCTTTAGTTTTTAATTCAATCTTCACTCAGTTCATTTGAACTCGGTAAAACAACTTCACATTTTAGGCAGAAAGTGGTAGCGCTAAAGGTTCCGGAACTTATTGTGTTGCTTCTTCTTAAGCCACGACCATAATTGAGTAATGACATATGGGTGAATTAAGACACTATCGATACGATTATTTTGAGATGGATCGAGTTAACCATTCTGGAATTATCAGGTAAAAATTGTGAACTGTTGTAACCTGGCGGTAGTTTGAATTCTATAATTTCTGGGGTTACTTCTAGGTCTCTAAAGAGCGTTATTAAAATATCGTGTAAGTGATTTATTGGACTACATCTTTGATTACTCCGAGAATCAGAGAATTTGGCATGGCGATTCCGAATCCGCGATGTCTCTTAACTAGGTTTGAAAAAACCTCCTACTCAGCAATTCTATCGAACTAAACTCATTGTTAAGGGCAAAGAATGGTTTACAAAATGTACAAAAACGAAATTTTGGCAGTTTTATCTCAATTGCATTGTGTTTGGCATCGTTTTCGATGCAGTTTTTAATGCTGGGCCGAATGAAACGGGAATGAGTGGTGTTCGACTGCATCTCGATCAAAAATATGAAATCACGGTGAATATAGTGAGCCAAATTCGACTACTGGAAAGACCGCTCTGGACAATAGCGAAAGTTATCGTTACTTTCCAGCCGGCCCGCATTTCCCTCGTTACCTCCCATCTCATTCCGTCCCAGACACACAGACCATTTTTTCAAGTCGTGTTTTTCGGCTCAGTGACCCTCAAAACGTTAAGATCCGAAGAAAGCTCGACAATTTTTTTTCTGTCGATTACATAACTTTTCTTCCTACCACGTTGGTTTGTCACTGATTGTTCTATTCTATTCCAGCTCTTCGGACTACCAGCTCGATGTTGGGACGAACGCAGGAGTTCATATGGAGACCCCTGTGATTAAGTAAGTCTCACTCGTGGGAAAACGACGAGCGAAGCTTAGTAAATTATCATGTGCACCTTATCTCATTGTGCTTGTATATAAAATGAACAATGCGTACTGTTATAGTATGAGTGCACAATACTCAACTAATAAGTTCGAAGGAAGGATGCGTTTACGTCTTATTGAAAGAGAAACGCTCGCATTCGGAAAAAGCGAGAGTAAATTCCATCTCGACAATTTTGATGAGCCTATCGCATGTGAATCTTGTTGAAAACCACAGCTCCGTGACAAAGGGAAAAACTGTACTGGACGGGTAAAAAAATTGAATCTCAGCGGAATTTCAATCTCGTGGCAAAAGTGAGTTGATGGGGTTCGTGACTGCGTGAAGTGGAAGAAGAGTCGCCCTCTTTAACATTTCCACGCAGATGATTTTCCTCTCTAATTTCCCGTCAATGCTGCAGTACAGAATGAAGATGAGTCCCTTTGTTGAGATCTGAGGTTCATATTTTCTTCTTTTTTTCTATCATCTGGAGCTTTGCATTTTCGTCATTCCAATTTCCATTATTTCTCCTTCCACCGAACGGTAATTACTTCTTAGGGAGACGCAGAAGGATTGATTTTTCTTTATCCAACCTTGTCACCCTAATTCGGTTTAAAGAACTTTTCAAGCCTCTCACGCCATAACTTAGAACCTTAAGATTTAAAATTTAGTCAAAGGCTGAGGAACTAGTTGTATATTATTATTTGAGATTTCTACTTGAAACCCGAGGAATTATTACACGTTTTTAAGTCGATCCGGTCATAATTTATTGGAAATTTATAGGGCTGCTGCTACTTATGCCACGACCTTCTCTTAAAAACCCATGTGTAGGTAATACTTGAATGGTTTGTGATTATAGGGGAAAATGGGACAAAAAGTTAGTCTTAAAACAATGTTTGAATCTCGGAATTTCTGAGGGTGCCTTTAATTATCTTATGCCCATCGTATAAGAACGCTACTGCACAACCTCCACTCTAAATCTCTTTTGCACTCACGAGTGTCTTCCAATTATATTGCGTTTGATCACAAAGACCTAGGCACCTACCGGTTGAACTACTATATTCCAATGACACCGTTCTCGACTGACTTGGTAGAAATTCTAGAATCGCTAACTAATTAACTAATAACATTCGAGGTTCTGTTGAAATCTATGAAGATTTTGTGGATTAAGGTGGTGAGTTTATATTATTGTGCTAAGAGAATTCACGTGGCTCGGAGGTATGGGATTATTCAGTAAGGAGAATAATGATGCCTTCCGGGTAGAAAGACGGTGAGCGGCTTCGAGGTAGGCTTAACGAGGGAGGATAAACAAACTTATGGAGTGAAAGCGGTTTGTTATCTAGTCTTGTGAACGGAACCCTTCGGCAAACCGAATTCGTTCCTTTTGTCTCCACGAGGAAACTTCTAGCCAAATTAACGTCGAGAGATTTTCCCGTCTCGTATCATTTGAAAAGAGCGAATCACCGCCCGCCAGCTTTGGTTAGCTCAAGCTTGGAAATAAAGATCAGGCCCCCGAATGAAAAGAAAATGTTTTGATCGGAACAAAAATTCAAGTTTGTGAACAGCTCGCATTGGGTACCGTTTCTTTGACAGGAGCGAGTATTTGCACATTCCTCCTCCTCTCAACAGTTGACCAAGTAACCTAACTCATACTTTACGTTACTTAAGTTATTAACACGTTGTACGCTGGGGATCGAGAAAAAGTGAGTGAGTGAGAGAGAGAGAGAGAGAGAGAGAGAGAGAGAGAGAGAGAGAGAGATGACTGAAAGTATTGATACTGAAACATTGGTTCACGAGATACGCATAAAAATGATAAGAACAATACAGCGAAAGTTCAGTATTGGACGTAACACTTTGAGGATTACCTCCAGAATTATCGAAGGGGGTTGAGAACGGACACGCAAGCGGCAGTTGTACACCTCAGAGGACCTCCAAGGGTCAACATAGAAATCAGTGTAAAGAACAGATTAACGAAATGCTTGGTAAAGAAAAACTGTCGTCCTAATGGTAAAACAGCGGAGCTTGTTTCACTAGAGAAGACAATTGGCAAATTACCTCAAATCGTTAACCGCACAAAAACTGTACAAAACCTCTCCAACCGGTGAAAACACATCGCACGTTCAACATCGCAATCATTATGATTAAATTTTGAAGAATCAGCTTTCGTTTTGTGACTTGAGTCGCGATGAATGCCATGGGCATTGCCATACGCACCATTGTGCGTCCAATATTAAAGTACTTATAAGTCCAATATTAAGTACTTAGCACTGTTGTTGCTGTTAACAACATGACTCTCCGATTATGTTAACACAAATTCACCAAAATCATCCGAGTAGTTTTTGAGATCACAAGTATTTGTTGTTCATTATGTAATTATTGACCGGTGGCTATGAATTGACTTATTTTAACACGGCACGTATTAGCTCGTAGCTTGTAGCTTCAGTTAGACAGAAATTCGAAACTCCAATTTCCGTAGGAATCTATTGGTTTTACTGCGGCCTCTAATGATATCATCGGCGTCGAGCGAAAGCCGAGGTGGGAACCTCATTTGTAGGCCCGTTTTCTCTCCAGCAGACAGAGCCACCGCGCATTGACAAATAGGCCTATTGTGTCCGTATTTCATTGGAATCATTACAATATTGCCAGCTCCCGTTTTCATTCTTCGCCGTCGCCCGGGCAGTTTCAGCATTTTCCGGCGTATAAATCATTGACCGCTGTAAATGTCAACCGCAGAGGGTCTTGTGGCCGCGTAATAATAGCAACAAGCGACCTCCTTCCGCATCGTAATGTTAGATCTCCATTGACCAACTTGGGGAAGAATCGTTTCAACAAGTTGGACAGAAGTGTTGCCTAGCTTTGTAGTATGATCAATTTCGTGGTTTCATTTCGCGCTTGTTCGTTTGACTTTCATGAGTCTAGCCTAGGTTATATATTAAAGGAATGTTATGTGCTAAAACGGTATGAGAATAATTGGTCCAAAACTAACAACAGTTATCAATGTGATCAAAACACCAAATTTTTTTCTCAATAACTGCCGTAACGGCTTTGGTTTAATTTTTTGTGTGGGCAGTGCCAAGAAGTTCTGATCCGTAAAAAAATGTCAAGAGTAGCACAATAAATCCAATATGCCGAAGAATGATTTTATCGCAGTTTTTTTCCATTAATTCCGTTCATTGTTACGAATAGAATTAGAGGGGAATTAGTTACAACTGATGGCAGCAAAGTTTCGAGTCAGCACAAATGCCCCGCACGAGCCTCGGCTGAATGAAAAAGTTAGGTTCGTCCCGGAACAACACTTCGCCCTTGATGAGGTACTCATGAGCACTGCAGTTTCTTGATGTGTACCGACATCCGCGCACTGCTATCCACCCAACGTGATGCCTGTGTTGACAGCATTCACACGTGTACGTGGAGTGGCAGCTCTTGAGTGTGCGTGAAGTTGTCAGACAATTTGTACACAGATTGCGCAGATCCACGTAGGTTTTTCGAGCATCCTGGCTGGAGTTGAGGAAACGCGGACACTTTTTTACCCCATGATGTTTGCCGCAGATAGGGCAGGGGTGTAGCTCTGGCGGTGGAGTTTTTTCATCAGACTTTTACGAAAGCGCATGATTTCCTCGTACTCGTTGTTTGTCGTTGGGGGACAGACATGCGGGAAGATGTCAATGTTTATGAAGTTTGGGGGATTGAGTCGTGAGCGAGATCCTGGTAGATCAGAAGCTTCTCGAGATCTGTCCTGCTCTCCTTGAAGCAGCCGTAGTCGATCGAATACTAAGCTGTGTTCAACTGTTCGTCAAGAACGGGCAAAGTTCGAACATAATGACGACGAAGAGAGTAGATCACAGCAGAAGAGCGGAAAATTTGAAGGCGGGGGATCAAAAATTCCCATTGCACTAGAAGAACTGAATAAAAGAGTTTGGTTCGTCCGGGTACATGATACTGACATTCTCAGTAAAATTGGTAATCCAATAATCTGCTCAAGACGTTTTCTGGCCTGCAACAGCCGTCTAGAGACGTATAGCTCCCTGTCAATCAATTTATCCTGCAGGCACAAGGATTAAGGATTATTTCTGAAGCCGACAACGTATTTTCTGTACTGAAGTTTCCAAAAGTCGAAGTTTTCTCAACACTTCCTTTGCCACCTCTCATCACGTCGAGGGGTTTAGTAGCTCGTTTGTCAAGTTGTGCTGCTTGACTTTTAATCAGTCTGATTAGTGCACCTCAAAATTTGAAACTTCTCATTCGTGGCATGAGAATTCAACATGAATGAAGTAACTCGTGGAACATTAAAGCAATATTTACAGTTCCTCCTCCTCCTGAGCTCATTTCTCGCATTGCCTCCCATCTCACTCTATCTACCTGCCACTTCAACTCGTAACGTCGTGCCAATTACCTAGCAGCGCCTCGAAAATGTCAATTTTCATTGTTCCCTTGTTCTCAGATCATGTTTACAAGCTTTTTCGATGCTGAATTAAATGGGATGAGTCTCGGAGATGTGAGACTGCGTCTTGCTGTGCAAGAGATAAATAAACCGATTCGTACCTTCTTCGCTCAGTGACCTCTAACCATAACTTTCAGTGTTGTTTTTTTGGCAGTGTTTAATTGAAATTTAAGATACGATAGTTAAAACTAAGCTTGGAAATGAGCTAAGTTTGTCAAACGAGAGAAAAGTGAAACCAGTGTTGATGACAAGTTTGATTGGGAGTGGTTAGGCTACTTATCAAAATGAGGAACAGGAGAGCGTGAGTTCAACTAAGAACAACACATATACATCTGCCTTATAATACCGCAAACTGAGAGCTGGACAAACCGAGCGAAACTGTAGAGAATTGAAGAAGGCGAGAGGACTGATGGACTGGTGGACAGAATCAGACATTGAGACCAAGAAACAGAGAAGTGTTTGTCGCGTTGGGCTACAGGGTATCCTAACGGACGATTAAAAGATCTTTTGATAACTCTATAGTAATAAAAAGTGTTCCTTGTTTGGCACGAATACATAGAAAAAGGACGGGCAATATTCGGAGGAAGAAGTGATTCAGATGGCTGTCAAGTTGCTTTGAGTCTGGGAACCTATCATACTTCTAGGTGACGATCCTTCATCTGAATCTGGGCTTGATAGAAACAATTTGAATGCACGAATTTATTAATAAGTTTTAAGGAAGCGTCTCCATTGCATATCAGTGCAAATGAAGAGTTGAATTTACATTGATTAATACTGTTGAGTTTTGTTTGAATTGCGTATATGGAGTTCACTATTAATCGTAAATGAGTATCAATTAGTAACTAGTTCTGATTAGTTAAATGGCGACTTGAGCGATTATCACATTGAAGTTGTAATAGCAGCATATTCTAACGCAATAGGTTTCGAGAATAAAATAGAGAGCGAAAGCGCGATAAAAATAAATTATGAACTCAGAATATCGCGACGACGTTGCATAACTAAGTTGGAAAGTTCACGAACAACCTCAGTGAAACTCAATTAGCTAAGCTTGATATTTAGCGCTGAATTCAACACGTAGATTTACCACAATTCATTCCCTTTGGATTATTTATTTGCACTTCCGTGATTCTGTGGGAAGTCACTGATTATAGCAAACTGAGGAATGATCGCATGCATTTGAAATCACGCTACGTAATATGGCTCTCAATAGCGAAGCGTCAATTATGTGCATCGAATTGGTAGTAGCGAGAATGGAGTAGAGCGAAGTGCATAGTGAGAGATTATGAATATTGATTCCGCAATTACCGCGTGGCATTGGGTTACACGGTGTCTGCCCACATCTTCATCGGAATATATTCACGATAAAGGGACAGAAATCAGGTAGTGGCGAGCCATGGGGTTCCATGTCAGCGGTTTTAATCTTTTGACTTAATGCGTTAGAAGGTAGGTAGGGAAGTAGAGCACATAGCTCCTGTTTTCTGTTTGTAAAATGCGCTCGGGATAGGGCAGTAATAGAGAAGCAGGAATGCAGCTGGATCAGTGGTGACAATGCCTTCACCCCTAACATCATTCAACAGGTAGCTCTTGAAATGTTCTGATTTGGAGGGCGTCAGTGTCAGAGAGTAGGAATCGACTACGCCAACTGGCGCGATTATGAGGGATTGTGACCTTGAAACGTCGCCACAAAATATGAGTCATTATTGATTGCCCCCAAAAAACATATCTACTTATTATACGACAACCTAGAACAACCGAAGTACAGGAGAGGGTAGTTCTCCTGTAGACAAGGAAATTTAGGCATTTCAGGCCAATGTGCAGCGCTAACAGCGGAAATGAAATTTATAATAATGATGCCACTATAATTGAACAAAAATATCTGGTGCAACGTGTCACCTAACATTCCTTTGCCTCACGTGCTGTTGACTGTTCTCCTAACTCTAGGAACTACGCAAATCTGTTTTTTGTTCTGTTTAAGACAAGGCTCTACGTAACAGCGAGAGGCGCTTATGGTTCTGGAATTTATTGTGTGGTTCCAAGTTGTGCCAAGACCATTGACGAGCACTCAGTTCACAGGCGATTAAAGAGATTGTACACGTGGTTCACCGTTTTGGAATAATCAGGTAAACACTGTGAGAAATTGCTGTAGGTGCAACGGTAGGGGTTGGAATTCAGGAGTAGCTCCTATATATCTATTGAGGGTTATCAAACGCTCATTATATAGCTACCACACCTATTTTTGTGAAGATTCCAGTAATATTCGAGCGGAGTTTTTTCGTCGAATTGTTTGATAATTTATTGTGCCGCTTCCGTCATTTTCTCACAGATTAAAATGCCATTCAGAGCTGTCTACAGAAAAAATTAATCAAAATCGTTGGAGTCGTTTTTGAAGCCGTTTTGATCATAATAGTTAGTTTTGGGCAACAATGTATGTCGTCGTAGACTCTTAGTCAAACTGTTTTGCTGTTTGTGGTTCATCAGATCTGCCATGTCACTAACGCATAGTAGTATTCCTGTAATAATTCACCTACAAGGACAAACACGTGTCGTCTAGTATGATCAAAAACCCACAAGCGCCCAGCAGGCGTTGTTCCCATTGTCTATGAGACTGACTTGGTTAACAGCGCTAAGGGGTTCCTTCCACGGTGAATTCGAGCTCTTGACCGTATAGCCCGTATCCATGAACATTGTTATATGCGACTTCAGTGAATTTTTCAACACCCTACTACCTCATAATTGAAGAGTACGACTTCGAAGTTAGTCGGATTGTTGACTTGCCGGAACAAACCGGGGATACCACTTCGTAAATATGTAAAAGACGCGATATACGATTATATTGCGATCAATCGGGCATAGGCAATTAACTGAAGGACTGCGACGATATTATGGAAAAGTGCTACCTCTCCATGGGGAGTGAATGAAGACAACTTGTTAAAAGAGATGGACGGGATGTTGGAGGTAATCGGGTGTAGACACCGTTAACCTTCACCCCATCGGACGACGGATATGTACGAGGAGGGCTTTCCTCGAGTTATCTTATTCCTTTCACTGACATCTAGACTAATTTACAGTAATTACGTTGGTTCATTCTACTTATATGCTTTCAGAATGCTGCCCCTCTCAGCAATGTGTCAATTGACCCCATCTTCACCACTGGGAAATTCAACACTCGCAGGATTCCAAACAGCGTCTCACGGGTCGCGCCAAATATCGTCTTTTTCGTAGATCCCCTTTTCAGCGATGTCGAGTTTCCTCATTTCTATGCATACGAATCGCTGCTTGTGAGCAGTTGGTGGTCGGAATAGGTTTTGGGCGGGGGGAGGTGAGATGTGATAAGGCGGTTTGAAAGGAGAAAAGAGAAGAATGGAATATCAGTGACTCTCAAATTGCTCCGCCAGCCTATTACCTGTATATGTTGCTCGAGTCAGCTCGGCTCTTGGTTTTGTCGAGAAGCAACCCAACACCCTCCTGTCAATATGTTTACAATGAAAAAACGGGGCGTACTTATTACTAGCTGTTTTACGCCAATTTTAAAATGCTTAGTGACAATGGGCTCCTATTGACAAGTATTCAAAATCGTGAATTTCCCAGAGACACATAAATGCAATCACTAAGATCTGTACTTTTGGTTGATTGCTGAAAGTTCGGTTTTCTGGACGTGCAAAAGGTGAAAATATGGGGATTTTTATTTTCCTTAAGAAGTAGGAAGACATGTAACGTTTTCGGCCTTTAAAAAAAGCGTTGTCTTCAGATCTTTACATAGCAAGGGCTACTGAATCCCAAAAACATTATTTGGGAGAATGATCTGTGTGTCTGGGAACGCAGATGAGAGAAAACTGGTGAATCAAATCGAACCACATTACGTAGTTGGACTACTTTCGAATATGATTAAAATCGGTGTTCAAAGCTAACAAGTAATCATCAAGACCGAAATACCTTTATTTCTTCTCAGAAACGGTCTTTCGATTTTGATCAAATTTGTTGGTTAGTTTCGAAAAAATATTTTTTTACGGAATTTTTTTTTGTGGTTAAAGAACCAAACGAGCCCCATTATCAAAGTTAAATTACCTCAACACAATCGGAATTTTAACATGTCGCTGGAGAGGGGTTGGGTGGAGGGCACAGTGACCAGGAGAGTTAAGGTTGAGTCGTTCTGAAGAGAGCAAAAGGAAGCTTGACAGTTCAAAATGAAGGCAGAAACGTAGACAGCAGACGGCTCTGCAAGCTATGGATTCCATAGTTTGTTGGTGAAAGAGAACTGTACTGAATTTAGGCTTGGAACAAGCAGCCCAACCTGCGCAAAGAGGCAAGGAGCATCAAGCCGTTCTGAGCAGAGGATTCTCTTCCTGAGTGCGATGAAGTGGAGGAAGGTTCAATGAACTCGCTCGAAGTTTTGTTATTTCGGAGTTATTCAAGTAGGTAATGATTTTATGTTAATACTAAAATAAAACACGCAAGTCTCACAACCCGGCCATTTTGTGGTAACATTCTGTTCTTCCAATCGGCGCAACGAATTATTTTCTACGAGGACGAGAGCAGAACATAATAATTGACTACAACTATTGCGTGCGTTCGGGCTGTTGCGGTTGTCCTATACTGCAAACCTTCAGATATGAAAGAATCGAGAAAAGGAAAGCGCTGTGTTTAGTATGCTGCATCGCATTACAGGTTGCTTTGAACTCGTATTCCGCTCGAAACTTGCTCAAATACCCACAGCGCTTTTTACTTGTTTCAACTCAAAGGGGAACGGAAGTGTGGTAATCGCCCGGGGGAAAAAAGTGTTCGGATTTGCACGTTGTGAACCTTCTGAGCCGGAAAATTCGAATTTCGTATCGTTACAGTACTGCGACCCAACCGCTCTGCGTGCGATTGTGCTGGTGTCTGAATCAACGCCAAATGCTGCTCCTATTATTTATTTATTTTGCGCATTCTTCGAGAATCACGTACATAATGTTATAGAATATTGATATGTATTCATAGTGGTGGAGTGGCGGTGGCGGTGGCCACAGAATATTGAAGCTTTCCTTAAAACGTCCTTTGTTATAGCTCCGGCAATACCCCAATATTTGGTGAAATGCACTACCAAATATTTCGGGAAAATAAACACAAAATACACCACAGTGGTTGGTGTAGAATTTTGCCAAATCAAACTGTCAATAGTTTTAGTTTCTAATATTGTTGAATGACGAGTAAAATATCTGGTGCGACGCATCACACAAAATACCTCAGCTTTTGATTCTCTAGTGACCAGTATTAAACATTCATTACACAGGCGGCACACAGGACTAGCACCCTGATTTTGCTTTTTTTTACATCCCCCCCCCCCTCTCACTAAATTGGACACATTGAACATTCCAAATCTGCAATGTCCGTTCGCCGTCCGGGCTTTCCGTTCTTTCGCTCAAAAACCTCATCCGATATCTAATTGTGCCTGCCTCCTCGACAGTCCGATCTGACGAAGCCCATGGTTGTTATGGGCAAAAAATGGTGTAAAAAATGATCCACATCGCAGTTTCGGCAGTTTTATCGCAATTACGCCGTGTTTCGAGTCATTTTCTAGGCACTTTTAGATGCAGGGTCGAGTGGAACGAGTCTCGGGGGTGTCTACACGGAAAACACGGTGTACGTGATGCACTCCCTCTCGTCTCATTCCAACCACCCGTCACTGGAAGTGAGTCATTTTTCCACGAATGAAAATTTAATTGCAGAAACAACCCATACACAACTGTTCGACGCAAAGCGTCGAAGTGGTCAGACTCTTTGACCTCGGACTTCCCCGCGTCATTGTCTCCGACCACCTAATTGTCTCCAACTATTTCAATACCTGCCCCTCACCTGCGGGAATTCCTCAGCTGCGGGCTCCCCAGCCCCCTTTTCTAGGTTTTCCCCTTTCTCCCAATTTCATTTTCCTATCGATGACAGAGCTCTTCCAAAATCATTCTGCATCCAACTACCACCCCAGTGACTTCTTACTCTCTCTCACGGTTGCCCGCGCCAGTTCATGCGTTCCGAGTACTGCCCTTGTGTCGCCCAGTTGTACTCCATCTCACCTCAATTTCAATTCTACTCAATTCTGTACGCACGTATAATACAGTCCTCCCCACGCTCACCGAGTTTCAGTTTCATTGCGATCCTCAGCTCCCCCATTCTTGCACCCAACAACAACTTTCAGTCAAAATCGTTAACGGTGTTTCGGAGGAAAAACGATGTTTGGTGTTTTTATCACTATGGTAGTAATAGCGATCAACTATAGTTAGTCTTGAACGGAATTTGCTCATACCCTCATGTTTTATGACGATCTCCTTGGTTAGTTTACGTTTTGAGCCGTTCTCTCTCAATCGCTTCCCCAAACACACCAACGTGGCTCATGAATGGGGAGAGAACCACGAATTAAAAAAGATATGTTTTTTTACTAGGTTCTGAATTATTAGCGACCCCTTGTCATTTTTCTGTTTGAAGGGATGTGCTTTGTGAAGTTGTTGACTTCACTTTGGTTGTAGGCGAAAATTACCAAATTGCACTCTCAAAGAGGAACTGAGGTTGATTTGAGATGGATTGGACGAATGATGAGTCTGCTGTGGGCGTGTTTGTATAGTTGGATGTGAGGTTATTTTAAAGTCATTTGGTTTCAAATGTTTGACTAATCAAAATCTGAAGAAGTTCCAAATGTATCTCATGAGTACTTCCGTAATGAAGTAGGATTTTTACTACAGTTGTCATGCAGGCTGGTTCACCGTGTGGTTCGTCGTAAAGCGTATTTCCAGTGTGAGTCACAACTTTAGCCCCAAGTCACGAACATTCGTAATAACAATCCAATTATCTACCAAAGTTCAACGGAACAGCGCGAAAATTAAAGGGAACACAAGTTGACTTCCTCTCAAACATCCGTATGATTCGCTCTAAATAAGGTGGAGTTAGCCCGATGAATAATATTATCCCGACAACTGTAGGAAGTCTGAAACTCATTTGCCAAGGAACCCGTGGACGCCCGTTCATTGCCTGTCAATATTAACCTCACTTGAGAGTTAATCATCGCCCCTCACGGGACTTGAAACCAAACTCAAATTGATCCTGAGCTCTGGAGATAATGGCGGGTATGTGTAATCAATACGGTCCCGACGCAACCCTCTCAAACCTTCGTGTGAGAGCTCGAATTAAAGCTGCCTCCTAAGCAAATAAGGTACTACTTCCCACTTCGGTACATCAAGAGCATTTAAAGCATGGTACGCGCTAAAAGTTGTCATACCAGCTGAATAGAACACGACGTATCAGCCAAGTCAGCGAGATGCGATTATATCTAGAGCAAAACCTGCGCTTCACAGTGTTGCGCATCTGATGAGGGTTCGCCAGTATCAGCCGGAAGTTTTGCGATTGTTATGGGGGCACTATATTGTTACGGTGGAGTTCCGCATGCGCGGAGTATTCCGTCTTCATAAAAGTAAAAGCGAAAAATTAGGGCAATTGGCAAAATCTATCACAGTGCACGAGGGCAAATGTAGGGTCAAATAATAAGTATGCAGGGACATGCAGGGGGTATTCTATGCAGACACATTGTCTGGCCAGTTTCCTCTGCAATTTCGCCCACAGCAAGGCGACTCTTAGATGTACATCAAAAAGTAAGCTAGCTCCTGTTAAATAGTAGTAATCATTTGTACGAACATTTACTGCGACTGTCAGTCTTTTCCATACTCTTTCTTTATGTACGAATCATCTAAAAAGGACTTGGTAGAAACGAGACTCTGACCTACTGGAGCTGCAGGGAGATAGTCCTCGAAACGAATTTGTTAACGAAAAATCGCACGAACTTATAATTTGTGTAGTAAACAAAAGGGTAAAGTGTGGATGGTAGGGTCCAAATGGCAAACTGCAAGGGTTGAGGAAACAGAGCAGGGTGCGGAAGGACGGATACGTCTACAAAAGTAGGAATATAGAAGACCAAGGCAAGGGGAAGATGAGGTTGGAGAGCGAGAACGAGGACGAAAAACGTGTACATCACCCAAAAAGAAAAACCCTTGCAAATTATTACACAAAGGTTTATTATTCTCATGAACAGCTTAACCTAGTATTACTGCTCCGAGACCCATCCCATTCGATTCAGCATCGAAAAATACTAGTGAACCATATGAAACATGACCTGACTACAACGGAACTACGGAAACTATATATTCACCTGGCGGCAGGCGCCCGTAAGCGCCTGTAGGCAATTAGCACTACGTTGCAAGTCATGTGGGCGGGTGGTTTTGATGAGATGGGAGGGAGGGAGTAATAACGAAACGTTTACTTCTGCTGTAGTTCCCGCGAATTCTTTCAATTAGTTGACTTCGGCTCACTATAATTACTGTAATTTCACTATACGCAGCTGTACACGTCTGATACTCATTCTATTCGACTCAGTATGTAAAAATACCTTGAAAACGATACGAAACACGGGCTGATGTTTGCGATTATACTGCGTTTTGTTAATTTGTTTAACCTTTTTTGTCCATAACAACCACGGGCTTCGTGCAATCGGATTGCTGGGATGGCGGGCACAACTAGATACCAAGTGGGGTTTTTATGCGAAAGAACGGATTTTTTAGACCTCGTTAATGGCACAAAACAGCCCGGACGGCGGATGGCGGACGGACATAGCAGATTTAGAATCCCGATGTTTTGAAACGTAAATTATCAAATTTTGAGGGGGGGGGGGGGGTGTAAAAAATTTTCCTGACCGAAAATATAGGGTTATTATTCAGAATGAATAATACACCAAAAGAGTCCTGCGCATATCGCAATTTGTTGCAATCAGAAGAGTTGTTCGACTCCTATATATACCCATGAATATTCTCGCTTCCGTACCAGTTTCCTCGGTTTTATACGACTTCTGCTTCAGATCACTTTACGTAACCAAGTAAGTAACACCACTCCTCTAAACGACAAGCGGAGGCTCCTGATGACCGAGGCAGACTCATGGATAGGCTGGATAAGAGCTTTACAAAGATTTGTGATAACAGGGACAAGCGTAACTCTCCAGTAGTGACACTTGAAACAGCCAAGCACAGATTATGCAGCACTATACAGGCCAAATACCCTGAGAGAACACCATATTTGGCGTATGAGCGGATCAGAGATGTGTCATTGTAGCTAACATAGGAGATCGTGTAATAGATTCACATTTTGAAGGATGAAGAGTGAGGCCCTTAATACCGCCCTACTAGCAAAAGGCAACAAGTAGGGAGAGACAGATGAGCGTTGAATGCAGATAAACATAGATCAAAAAGTAGTCGCCGGAAGAACATAACTCCTTCTATCACGAAATTGGCGAGAAGCGAGTAGAGATGCGATCCCTGAGGATTGCCGCTGGGTCTTGGAAAAGGAAGAGAGATAGCGGCCGTTAGCTCCCATTATTAACCGCCTAGTGTCGAGAAAGCTTACGAACCGTGCATGAAGGCGATGTGGGTACATTGATACTACGGTGAGGTAAATCATTCATGACAAGGTCCACCTGGTGACTTTCCCTGGTAGCGCCAAGCGTTATCCAACAGAGGTCTGCTAAACTTCTTCGGAAACGCAGTAATTTTTGTCTGAATCAGTGATCTTTCTCTTCGATTAGTTACCCGTTCTTCCTAGGATTTCCCGGGGAGTGTCCCTCCAACTCTTAAAGATCCGTTCATTGATGTCGTTTGCTCAAGGACAGGCTAACCTTGAGGGGAGTGATGTGCCAGTCAAAGACGAAGATTCATATTCCGAGGAAACTCGACGTATAGGTTCAGAGCTCGGGATATACTGTACCAGAGGCTCCTCAACATTTCCAAACCCCTCGTAACAGCAGAATGTTGCCCCAAGCATTTCTCTTTTGAACAATAATATACTCAGTGCAAGGGGGTTGGTTAGGTTCATGGTTCAGTAAATGGAGCAACTTTGAGAAATCGAGATCTTCGTGTTTAGTTATTCTGCGATCCATTAATATACTGGAGTTTGGCGCATCGACAATGAGAAACTTACTTAGGAAAAAGATACAGAATCATCTTCCCACATGAAATCACAGGAAACAAGAAACTTCTAACTATAGAAACCCCCCATAGCACGCAATGTTCCTGGTTGGCGCTCCTCCCTGCTCCACCCCATTTGGCCAACTTGACGATGTTTGAGAAACAGCGACTATGCCCCCCCCACCGTCTTGTCTTTGTCTTCTTGCCTGTCAATTATTAATTTTTTCCTTCCATATCTTCATTTGGCTCTCCAACTGCTCTCGCTCTTGGTTTATCAAGTGTGTTGATAAACCCACTGTTGGTAGTTCTGTGTCTCAACGCGCTGCACACTAAAAAGAACCAAACGCATTTTATTTGTATTACTCATGTTTTTGGCGAATACGTGTGAGAACACGAGTATGAACGAGAGGTGTTATCTTGGTTGACCTTACTAAAGTCTAGGAAATCTTGGAACGAATTAGGCACATCGCGAGTCAGACGCTTCTCAAATTGAGGGTGACTTTAACCCCTCGCCAAGTTATCGCATTACGATTTTCTTTCAACAGCGAAAATAGCAGAGCGAATTGATGGGCGAGTAGAATATTGGAGTGACGAGAATATTTTATCCGTTTGTGTTTCATACTCGCAAGCCAGTTAATATGCACACATCCTCAGAGGAAGACTGCACAGAAACCTATTCCCTCGGTAGTTCTAATGGCTCTTCTCGGGCAGCTGAACCCAAGAGCTCTGCAGCACAGAATGCAGTATGAGGCGTTGCTGGGGAAAATGTTTTAGAAAGAAGGTCATAGGGCAAGAATGGACAGAATTTTGATGAACTGTTTGCAATAGGGAAGGAATACTGAGCGAAGTAGCCAATTTATGACCAACTGAACGTTTTCGACAAAATCGCTAACGTAGTGCTACACATAAGTCAGTACTAAAGTCACGTAACATTTCTCTTCCTATATAAAGACCACGACCAAATAACTGACTTTAGTACTCACTTAACAGCCAGACGATGATGTCTTTACATCGAAAACGCTCGCTCACAGCATCTCACCAGCCAGAGTAGACAGAGCCACCATACAGGTACGTTAACTTTAGTAATTTACCTACTGGCGGAACTAACCCAATTACTTCAATAACTGTGGAAGTAATGAAACAATCCGACGCAGACTAGCTCAGAGATGCTCCAGGGAATGGTGGTGGAGGGCGGCCAAACCATTGTCTCCATTACAGTGATCGCGCTTGTGGATAATTTCTTCTAGCATAATTATTTATTTTCCTCCAATTACGCTTAAGCGGTGAGCTAGATATTGTAACTGCCCTGATTTGTCTCCTGTTCCTTCGACCGTCTGATATTGTCGATCCCTCGTCGGATTCGTAACATTGCCTTCCCTCCAACCGCATCATGACTGCTGGTATTACCTAGAACGTTGTAGAGCGTGTTCTGGAGCCAGCTTTCAAACCTCCTTTATAATTTAGTTTAGGGATCATACCTCGAACTTAGCAGAACGGGTTCCAGGGCGTTCATCCTTTCGCCCTTCCCAAAGAGGCAGTGTTCAATCTGTTTTATGTCAGAACAAGGTAGAGAAACAAATTACGTCTTTGTCACTTTCCGATGCCCATGAAAAGGAATGAATTTCTTACTCCCGTTCGAAATCGAAGCATAATGACGCCATAAAGCGTCCTGGTCTATTCAGCCCCCAGTATCTGGTACACTCAATGAGCATCTAAAAAAAAGTTGAATATTCATCTTTTATTCCCGTTTCAACTGGAAACGGGCTCAGAAATTCCCCTTGAGGGCAATTATTTTCGGGAAAAGCGGGAACTTATTCTTCCCTGCCGACCTATCCATTTGTCTCGCAGGCTCCTTCAAAGCGAATAGCGGCATTAATCAGAACCGAAGAGGCCTTGCAGACTAATGAGGCGATTAAGTTTAACGCGAAGAGTTGCTAATTAAGGCTTTGTTCGTCTTGGAATCGAGAGTTTCTTCTAACGCCTTCTCGAAGTGGAAGAGGTTGTGGCAAGTTGATTTGGAGAGTGAATTCGGCGAACCTAATTAATCAGCCGTGTACCGTTGTCCTTAAATTACTCGTAGCGCCTCTCAATGCGTTTATAGTCACTAACCAAAACGATATTCCCGAGTTATTGGAGTTCTGCATTAATGAATCATGCTGTAGCATCGCACCAAAGTTAGGAGTTTCAATAATAGAAAAACCTCAATCCTTATTCATGATAATGCTGTAACTACATCTGTAGCCACTTACGTGCTGCCGTTTCAAGAAATTTAAAGGTGAAGTTAACGACACTATCGCAATCACAGAAACCAAATTTGTGCCAGTAGTCTGCGCACGTGTTTTTGGTGTATAAATTAATAAGAAATTACTATCTTACTTGTACAAATTTAATTTGTATCTTTCTTAATCATACAAATCCTCTGACAGTCCATTGAACATAGATAAAAATCAAAACGGGTCGAAAACATTCGAAAAATCAGTGTGAGTCTCTGAACGATTGAGGCAAAATGTCACGTTGAGGGTGGCGGGCGCGAAAGAAACCTTTACACAAACGGCGGGTACAGCTTTCGAACAAGTACGCAACCACTAGGGACATTTTATGTCTTTTATGTTTGTTTTTATGCAATGATAACTACGTTTGATTGTGCTCGTTGATGGTTTCGATATAATGGCCGCGTCAATTGCAATTGACATCATCACTTAGTCACTGAGGTTATTAAAACGTGTGATATTACCAAGCGTTAGATTTTGTTACAGACGTTACCATGCACCTAACCCAACACAATATATTTCGAGACGCTTCTCCGTTACATATCCCACGTAACATTTCCGTACATTTTGGAGTTTATGTAGCAAAGTAAAGACATAAAATGTCAAAAACTGTTGTTTGTTAGAGTCCAGGACCTCGTGAGAAGTTTACCAGTTCGAGAAAGTGTACTGGCGTTGGAATGATATTTCCAGTTCATTGTCTACAATGAACTGCTATTCTCTGAGTAGGTGTTTAAACCAGTGGGGAAAGGCGCAGAACATAATATTTAGGAGCGCTTATACTCAGCGGTAAGTCCCTGACGTGACTTCGAAGTTGAAAGTTGAATAACGTCTCCAGAAGATGAGCTGTCGATGTTAGGCACACACGAACGTGTTCGTGTTTACTGTTGTTGTGCGTTACTGTTTAACGGGCTGTTGTAGGAACATTTATGTAGCACAGATGTTAATTAGTTTAGGGCTTGTCAGTTTCAATAAACCGTCAGAGCGGTTCTTCAGAAAAGTGAAAACCCCGGATTTTGCTTCAAAGGCCTACATATCCGTTCACCGAAATTTCACAGAGATATTTGAAGCAACAGTCAAGTATTGATAAGTATAACACCTTTTGTAGGTTACGTTTGTAACTTTCGCTCTCCAACGATAGTAACGTATGACATTACGAGAAATTTTCGCGGATTCACGAGCGGTATCTTCCACTCGCAAATGTCACTCTCCGACAGTCTTTTAATCTCCGTTCGTAAATATTCCTAACTGCGCGTCCTCCGGATAAAACGGGAATAAGACGGGAGGGTTCGCAAAAACCTCGCTGCCAACGTCCCCAGGGACAGTTGAAAAGTGGAAGGAAGGGCCACTAAAATAAGCCAAGTTCTGCGCCCTTGAGACCGCTTCCGTTGTTCCAAGAGTTCCCTTTTATTTAAAAAAAAAAACTCACCTCATTCTGGATTCCATTCCTTGAAAGCTCCGACTCATTTTGATGGGTTTCGGAATTCTGCTCCTCTCTTTTTAAAATCATTATCACGAAAAACGAGTTTCTTCCCAAAATTTTCCGTAACGTCGACGCTTTACTTTCATTTCACGAAAGTTAGCTGTCATTCGACGAAACTTTCCAGCTTTTACAATAGTTTCACGACGCTCACAAATCACGAGCGGAATATTTTTAGTGTATTAGAGCTAAAAGGAGCACTCAGTGTCTAAAAGATGGTTGAACAATACAGTTCCTTTTAAAGAATTGGATATTAGCCGTTACTTTCAAGTTTAAGTTATTTTTGTAACCACTTAAATTTATTCCACCGTGATATGTATAAAATCACCTGGTTAAACCTGATCAAATTAACTGAGCCACAAAAAGTCCCCTGAGTGGTCTTTTGTTGGTAAAATTTGTCGCTCTTTGTGATCGTGAATGGTTACTTTGTTGCCCCTGTTGATGACGCTCCTGACACCAAGCAAATTCAACCAGTCAGAACCGTCGAAGAAGTGAGGTTTAAATTCGGATGATTGTACTATTAGCCCTCTCGGTTTTAATTAGCTTCAACGGTGAACGAATGACACAAAACATCGCACTTTATGACTTCAATTGCATCCGAAGCTCCCTTTCAACTTATTCAACATCCTTTGAACTTAGTCCTCCCTTTGTCAGTTTTCGGATTCGTGGCTCGATGAAAATCCTTCCTTTGATCCTCGCGTCACTTAATTGAGCAAATTTTTGTCTCAAGTGGATAAAGCCTTTTTCATCTTGGCCCAGTTCTTTGACACGCCTCTTCATCAGCTCCATTTTGATGAGATGGCGGAGAAGATCAAAAGTGAAAAATGAAACACCAATTCAATCCGCTGAAAGCGGCTCCGATAAACATCAGATAGCAGTTCAGCTCGACTTCTCTGACGTCAATTCTGGTGTCAAAATCCCTTGGAAGAGGTCATTGCTTATTGTTGTATGTGTACTACGGTTACTTCATTGGAAACACGTGTAGGAGAGCCGGAGACTCTTATTTTACCCTGATAAAATCCTTCCTGTTGGACAAGAGAATGCCAATGTGGATCGTCCACGGTTTACCAGAAGCTAGGTGTTCATATAGCTGTATTAAAGTGTCCCCGGACTTTTCCTTAATAGTTATGGTTGTCCTGGGCCAGAAAGTATGCTATTTCGCAGCAATGATAGTGGCTGTCAGTAGACCGCACTTAAAAACGGGCAGAGCATAGTATTGTAATGAATATCAGGTGACCCGCAAAGTTGTTGCCTAGTTAGATTGTTGATGTTTACATTTTAAAATATAATTCAGTTCTTGTTTGGTCTTCATAACGGAATATTGTTATTTTAATTAATTGTTATCTGTCTGAATTTATTAAAGTATTCTGCTTTTTCTGCAACAGAAATTATCGGTGAAAACGAATTCGGGAACGCAAATATTTAGCGGACCTTGTTGTCTCACCAGAAGCTCCAGGGTTAACTTAATCGTTCTAACTTGAGCTTTAAAGTTATTTGATACTTTTCTTGTCAGACATGAGATTTGCAGTTCATTGCTGAAGACTCCCTGCCCTCTGCATGAACCTCATTGAATGATCCAACTAATCCCATGAGCCGCCAGTACCCATATTCCGCCACAGCCTCCTCAGACTTCACCTATTGTGGTAGACGTCCCAGTGAGTGGAGTCTGCGATCCTCTTCCATTCCGTTGCCACTGCAGATTCCACTCACGAACATCTATTATATTATACATACGACGGGACATGCCCAATTTCAGGAAGGAAAGGTGGTTATGCAAGTAGTGCACCAATGCGGTATCATCGGTCGAAGCTCACGCCGAGTGGGCTGTTCATGAGGTTGTTCGTCGGTGAGGAGTGCAGATGGAATAGAAGCTGTAAGGGGGTTGAGAGGCGAGGGACAAGAAGATTAATTCTAGACAGCAGATCTGAATAACTGTTGAGAAGTTTGAAGAGAAGGCAAAGATCGGTCATCGAGTGCCTCCTGTATAAGGAGAACAAGCGACATTCCAAGGTAAGGACTCGTAATCCAGATCCCTGTTTATATGTCATGTTGCACCTTCACCAGTATGAACTTGAGAATAGAGAGCACAAGGGCTCTGTATAGGCAAACAATGGTAAAACAGCCGGGTAGTTTGCTCGAGAAACGCCATGGCACGCTCGGTGAACGACAGCCGACAGGAAATGGAGCGCATGGACTGCCTGGACGAAATAACAAAGCAAATTACCAAGCTGTAGCCTGGCTAAAGAGCTTTTCAAACCGAGAGCTTTAGTTAAGCCTAAAGGATGAAAAACGGCACCAGGTTGCTCGTCTAGTAAATTATTTATTAAAACACAGCACGTAATTTTATTGTAAACGTATCTGCGGACAGCGTGCATTCAACTTGGGCCTTCAAAACCGTGTGGTTGCATTATTGTTTCGTGACCGAAATGTTATCAGCAGCTTGTGAAGACTCATTTATCCAAATTTGACATCCGCGATCGACGCGGTTCTCGGTTTAATCGAGTTTCGCCCCTTTTCATTTCAACCACGTAGCTCTCTAATTTCAACAACTCGAGAAACGTGCTCAACGAGGTTGAGAGAAGAGCTGGATAATATGTCGCCGAGCACATGTTTGACGCTTCCACGTCTTTTTAGGACTTGGGCTGTTATTCGGGGATCTCGTTAAGTCATTCTTTCGGTCGTCTCGAGGCCCGATGAGTCGCGGTCGACGAAGATTGGCATCGTCACAACGAACGGATTCTTTCCCCTGCTCGCCATTATTACAGAAAAGTCGTTATTGACTTATTATTTTCGGCAGTGCCGGGACTGAAAATTGAATATTTTACTGTAGCGGCCGCTATTTCCGCGCACATGACGACAGGCGGGGTGCTCGTAGAGAGTAAAACCACTGCACTAAAATACTCATATTCCTTATTTCATCTAGTTCGCAGAAAAAAGTAACTTTCTATACAAACATATTCACCTATATGCCGATTCAACGAATATTGACGGAGAACCAAAGTTAAATATAGGTAGCAAAAAAACAATAACGCGAAAAACTCAAAAAAAGTTTGTGTTGAATTTCGCTCCCTCATTCCATTTCGCTTCTTCTAAAATCATGCACATTGTTACATAACGGTTTATTATTCTCTTGCACGGCATGATCGGGACTTATCCTATTCACTCCAACGTCGAAAAATACTAGTAAACGAAACGAAGCATGACCCGACTACACTGGAAAGAAAAAAATTCGACGTTTTCTAGGCGGCGTGACGATTCGAACTGACGGGTGTTGCCGAGTATGCGAACACAACTAAATCGCAATTGGAATTTGCAGCGAAATTTTGGCCACGTTACAGGCCTGGACGGCGGGCGTACCTTGTAGATTTGGAATCGCAAAGTTTGCGGGGAAGTTGTAAAATAAAATTTCCCGACCGAAAACGTGGGCGCATAGGTGTATTATTCAGAATCAATAATGAACCAAAACGCAGCAAATTATTATACAACGGTTTATTATTTTCTTGCACAGCTCGAAGTAGTCCCGTATCCCATTCGATTCAACATAAAAAAAGACCAGTAAACCAGACGAAACATGTCCTGACCTCACGGAATGGCAAAAACGATACATGCCAGGTGCCAATTGGGGTGACGTGTCGAGCCGAGCTGCCGAGAGACAGAGAAAATGATGAAACGATTACTTTTACTGTATTTTCCAGCGAGTTCTTTCAAGGAGTAGACTTTGGCTCACTTTGATTACTAAGATTTCACAGTTTTCGGTTTAAACGCAACTCTCGCACATTCATTACATTTGACCCAGAATAAAAAAATAATACCTACAAAAGATACCAAACACGACGTAATTGCGATGAAACGGCGAAAATTTCGTGTTCGTTAATTTGTCCCCCCGAAAATTTCGTGATCATTTTTTGCCCGATCAGATTAACGAGCAGACGGGCACAAGTAGGTACTGAATGGCACGAAAGAACGTATTTTTCAGGCCACGTCAAAACCTTGAAACATTAAGTGTCAAATTTTGATTGGAGCTGTAAATAATTTTTTCCGATCGAAAACGTAGCTGTATCATTCAGAATGAATAAATTAACCAAAAAGAACCAGCTCATTCCGTTCAGCCCCTCCCTCACAAATTAAATTACGGACATACACACACGGTCGACGAGCTGTGTTTTCTTAAGTAGGCCTGAAAACGTGATTCAACTTTCTACACGATTGTAAAACTTTCCTTACTCATTCAGAGAGGAAAGGAGGAAAGTTCGAAGAGATAACTGATAGGGGGGTGGAGGGTGTATGTAATACTCACATGGTTATTATCCTCTACTATTCACACGTGCTCGATAGAAACCAAACTCTTCTATATTCTCAGATTAGCAGATGAGTTTTACATCTACATTTTCGAAACACATGTTTTTCCCTCCTACACACCGTCTATTATCACTTTCCCAATTCGATTCTCTCTTTGAAATTTCTTCAACCCCACTTATTTCCCCCCAAAACCCTTCTAGGGACAACCTTGTTGCATACCAAATGAAAGTTCGAGAAAAATCAGTTAAAAAGTGAAACACTTATCGAAGTGAGCAAGACGTCACTGTTTCTTCTAGAAAACAGCTTTAACGATGTGAGCTGTTCCAAATGACATAACAACATAAACTTTTCATCCGTAGGTGACGAAAGCAGCACAATAAATCATCAAAAGCTTCAATTCAGCAATCAATAAGCTGGTTATTCGATAAAGATCGGCAAGCTAATTAATTCTTTTACTTACGTAGGGCTGACCAGATTTTTTCAACTTCTCGAATGTTATTCATTTAGCTCAAGTTTCATCACCAACAATAAACTTTTGATACAGGATTCCAAATTCAGTTTTCTATTGCCTGAGGGAAGGCGTCGATCATGGAACGAATTTGTACGGAGAGTTGAATCGCGCTGTATTTTCCGTTGAATAACATCGCTCAACGGTAACACTAAAATGAAGAGCAAACTCAAGCGGTTGCAGCAATTTTCCCGTTAACTCGTTGTGTACGGTAACCTATAATCGCTCGGACGCTCTCTCATTCACTTATCTCGAGCTGGGCTGCGTTGAATAGCCCGGTCGACATAACATGCTCAGTGCGTTAGGAAACTGCCGTCTTTTGTCCGTCCACAGGGTTGGAGTTGATTGCTCCTACGCGTCGGCAGTTCGGCTCAACGGCCCCCTTTCGAACGCGTAAATTGCGTAAATTCTCACCTCGCGATATTGCCCAATATTTTGCTTCGGCAGTGAAGAGCGTGTAGCAGATGTTTACAGACCTCGTGCTATCGCGGCCGTTTGCGGAGAATGGCCGTACCACCCTTCAGTTCCTCATGGGTTATTCGGTTGACCGAAGATTGCTGAATTCAGCGGTGTTACTCAGCTCAAGCCTCCGGCGAACCTCGTACCCATCGTACACTTGAAACGCTGCAAATATGAGCCTGCGACAACTCCACCCACACTATCGTTATCAACCAGCATTTCATAAAAGATGCACACAAAACTGAAGAGCTGAAGAACACACCCCATCACGTAACCTCTTCAAGTAAACCATAGTATACTACTACGTTGTTCGTCAATTTAAAACATCTCCACACCACATTTGAAAATAGCGTGTAGTATCTCTACCGTAAATATCTCATCACACTACAACTTTCCTCAGCCCCACGTGCATTCAGCTGTTCTCATCACTCTGGCAACTAATAACATACGTTCATACGAATTTGGTAAAACGTGGCTCAACGTTCTACTTAGAAACATGTAGCGCTTAATTCCGGAGTTAATGAGCTGTTTCTGCCCATGACACGACCACTGTAATCAGTGTATAGGAGATTCATGACACTGCCAATAAGATGTTTATGAGTAGGATAAGAAATAGTAGGGTAAGAAATGTGGGAAAGGGCACGCCGGTGGTTTAAACCCTGCAATTTTTGGGATTGTTCCTAATACCTTCATAGTATAGGTGCTTTAACGTGCTGCTCTCGTTATTTTCCCTCGAATGCGAATTTTATGGTACTGTCGAGTTATTACGAGCTGTGTATTCTAAAAATTTCATCATAACCGTCATAGCTGCTTTAGAGAAAAAAATATTTGGTGCGTTGCAACACACAACTTTCCTTAGCTCTACTTCAATTCACTCGGGTACATGGCTTTTTTTCTACTTACTCAATTCATATGAACTTGGTCAAGCGCTTTACGGCAGCAGGAAGCGGTAGCGGAACTTAATGGTATAATTGCCTTGTTGAGAGCTATCAATATACAAAATGTAATCAAAATTGTTAGAGCTCGTTGAGAAAAAAAATTGGTGTTTTGATCATTATGATAACTATAATTAACTTTTGATGGATTTTGCTCATACACTTATTTTGGCGTTCCATGGTAACCTACGGGCGAGATATAAAGTTTGAGCGGATTTGATGCGGTCGTTTTCTCTAAAAATCGTTCACAGACACACAGACCATTTTCCCAAATAATGTTTTTCGGACTCAGGAGGGTCTGAAACGTGAAGATCTGAGAAAAACTCAAAAGTTTTTTTTCAGCCGATTACATAACTTTCCTTTCTACTTTGTAGAGCCAAGTAAAGTAAAAATGTTGTTTTGACCACGAAGATATTTTTAGTCAAGTCTTGTACCGATCTCATAACCTTATTTTGGCATTCCATAGTCACCGATGGAATGATTATAGAATTTGAGCCAATTTGGTTTTAATGTTTCTGGAGCACATGTATTAAAACAGGCTCCAGATCGCTAGTTTCCATCTGTCACCCTACGTGGAAGGTGGTGTTGTGATGCTGCACACAAAAATTTAAATTTCTCTGGATAGTTTTAGATCTACTGAATGGAAACACATCAGATGCGACGCATTACACAACTTTCCGTAGCTTTACGTAAATTCAATGATCTTCATGACTTCGTTTCTAATTCGACGTATCTTTCACTCAGTTCGTTTGAATTAGGTAAAACATAACTTCACGGAGTAGAGCATATAGTTCCAGAATTAATTGTTGTGCTCCCACTTGTGACACGACCATTTTTGAGAAATCACTACACAAAGTATTAATCAGATCGTAAACATAATTTTTGAAAAATATGAAATTATGGGTAATAAGTGAAACGGAGGGGGTTGAAATTCTGGGATTTCGGGAGTAACTTCAATAAATTTTACGAGCATATTAAAAACTCATCGTATAGGTATAACATTTAATCACCGCGTAATTTTTCTGAAGATCCTAGTAACATTTGAGCGGAGTTTATAATGAACTTACTTTTCGTCGAAATGTTCGGTAATTTATTTTATAGTATTGTCGCGTCATTTGAAGCTATCTATGCAAAACATTTAATCGTATATTCGTTGTTGCCGTTTTTGAAAACAAACATATCAAGTATTTCGATCACTTTGATAACTATAGTTAGTTTCTGGTGGATTTTAGTCCGGTGGTAGTATTTGGGCCAGGTATCAAGTTTGAGCTGATTTCGTCCAGGCGTTTTAGCTCAATCGCGTTCACAGACACACATACACGCACACCATTTTCTTAAGTAGTATCTTTCGGACTTAGTGGGCCTGAAAAGTACTGAAGAGAATTCTTTTTTTTTTTTAAGCCGATTACATTACTTCTGGTTAAGTTACAGAGAGCGCTATCTCTATCGTGTATCTCAAGTGAAAATGAACTAACCAGAGTATTTCGTATCCACACGGTCCCCTCAAGCTCGTTTCATTCATCAACTTACTCTTCGCCTTTCTTCAAGTTATTCTCACCTCTTCTTGTACCTAACGACTTGCGAGTCGGCTGCTCTTCAGATTGATCATCGGTCAGAGGGGCTGACGGAAAATGAGAATTGAACGGTTTGAGATGCAAAAAACACGAAAATTAGTTTAGAATAGCAACCTCGCCAGTCTAATTGGTTATTTATGAGTATGCTGATAAAGCGAAGATCAGCCTTTAACAAAGCGACATTCCGCCAACAATGACTCGTAATTCACATGGGGAAGGGGAGCACGTACCCGAAGAATATGCAAATGGTTATTTACATGATCGGCCAACCACCCAAATATTCCTAAGGACTCTAACAGCGTTGGCAGGTGACGGTAGTAGCCCGTTCATAATCAAGTCTGAAATCCTGAAATGACAATGAACTGGTCTCCGATAAACATCCACTCTTGATGTCATGTTGTAATATGAGAAGTAAGTAGAGACAATTGTGAAACAACGACTTTATGGTAGACAAGAAGTGAAGTCACTGGTACTGCTTGTGAATCGGCTTAACGAAAAACACATCCCATGCCAAGGATTGGACAGATTCCATCGGGGTCATGCTTTATTTGGATGCAGACCAGCCAACTCGCAAAGAACAGGACGTCTTCCTCATACACACGCAAAGAACTGAAGAGTTACAGTCAGTAAAACCAAAGTTTCCGTGCTTTTCACCAACAACCAAAAGAGATAGGGCAGTTTCAGAAGAAGATCCGATAACTCCAACGTCGACATGAACCGACACTTCAAATGACTATGCGCGTGAATTTACTGCCGACTCTTCGACGCCCGAACTTTTCAAAAACGAGGTAAAGTTTAACTGGGCTTTCCATAGGCTGTACCTTTATTCCAAAAGGTCGACGATCCTGTGTCGCCTTGGATGCTCCGTTGAGGAGACACTCGAGGGTTGACTACGGTATAATGATAAAATCCGACCATGCAACTAAGGGACTCGAGGGGATCGAATTACTCCTTTTGGAGGGCGAGAAAACGCCAGGTTATCCCGTTGCCGGGCGTTTAACTCAACGTTCAAGAAAATGGGTGGAGAAAGGAAGTGCGGCATCTAGTGGAACAATAGCTCCAAGGTTCGCGTTTATAAGGTATATGAGATGAATTCTGACGAGAATTTAATGGAATTGAGGGCAACCGAATTGGAAAACCATGGAGTGAAGGTACGGAAGAATTAGTTATTCCACTCAATTGATTAGCTCGTCTCGCCGTCGGAAAATTTAATGAAATACGTTGTTGGACGAAAGTTTGCCATTTTGCCAATTCAAATGCAATTTCCGAAATAGTGCTGCTCCAATAACTCAACCGATTCAATTACTCGCTACCAAGAAAGTTGTTAGTTCAAGTTTTACAAGCTTCGCTTTAAACACAGAAATTATTAATTAGTTTATCGAAAGAGCACATGGAAAAGTGAATGCTGTATATCTCTCTTCCATGATTTCTTCGGGCATCATCTATTTCTCTGGAACTGCACACCTCTCTGTCTCCTCTCTATAACTCTCTCTGAATTGTTTTTCGTTTATTGTTAATATATGTTTATTGTTGTAAATTCTGTTCGAGTTCAGTGTTTAGGTTAGGTATTGTGACGCGGCAATGAAGGTCATTCTCTGCGACATTGCTGCGCCCCAACTGAATTAAGCCTCTGATGATCTCGTCACGTCTCTTCTTACTCTGCTTTCAACTTCGTAGAGCTAACCAAGCCGGTTAAAAATAAATTTAGAGTTTTCTTCAGAACTTGAAAAAGTTTCAACGGAAACTGAGTCCGAAAAACACCGTTTGAGAAAATGGTTTGTGTGTCCCCATGTACGCGATAGAAAGAAAATGGCTGAGCCCAATTGGATTAAAATTTACTTTACTAACAATATTGCGTTTAACCATGGTTGATCCCATCGTAACATCGTCTTTGTGGCCAACTTTCCAAGCCTCGAGAGCTTTTTTCGCTTTCTGGGGGAGCCTGAAGATGCTACTCATCCTACACTTTTTTTGTTTTTCTAACGGAGCTCTGTCTGGACACACTCATTCACGTCAATCTAGCACTACTTGCTCCTTAGCATCGGTCCTATGCATCACTGTCCACAATATCCTGTCGAAGTAGTTGCACTATATAGAAGTGGCTCTGGAAGTCGTCATACCACGTTGGAAACAGAGGAGATGAAAATAGTTAACTCTTATTGTAATTCCTGCAAACTACTCAGATGGCATTCTCATCGTTGTTCATCAGTTCTGTAACGAATCCGGACAATGTCCTCCTATGATTTCCAACGTTATTTTTCTGTTCACTTTAGACAACCAAACGTTGAATTTCGTTCACTCGTTACTCAGTTGTTTGTTACGTGGCATATCATGTACCTTCCTTAGAATTGAAATCATGAAGTGGAGGAATAATCTGGGGAGCATAAATTCAACCCCCTTGAGAAGTTTCACGGTTTCCATAATTTATTGCGAGATGCGAGGGAAAAGTTGGAACCACACTGAACACAAGATTCGTAAACAGTTTCGGGTTTGAAAGCGAAGGAGCGGCATGAGAGCTGATTTAATTTTCCGCATCAGAGCCACCAAGAGGAATAAACGTGATGACACTCGGAGCTGACACGTTCCTTTGTTGTACCTGATTCATTCTTAACAAATCAAAAGTAGACGTTATTTCTGCGGAGTGAAGACATATCACGGTTTGGAATCTGGGGGCGTGATGGGTTTTACGTTGGCTTCCCCTTCTAACTGAAATTAGGTTAATCTGCAAGAGATGTCTAAGCAGCTTCGTTTATCAGGACTCTCAGACGATATTGATCTTGGATGGAGGGGGACGACTCGACATGTATTGAGGAAAAATTCAGGTAATAGTTAATTGTTCATTCAGTTTATTTGAACTGTAACTAGTTCTATGTGAAAAGTGTTAGCTCTTAGTGTTCCGGAATTGATCGTACTGCTTCCCATGACATTAATTGTGCTATCAGTCTGATAAAACTACTGTGTTCACCATTTGGGAGAACTGCTAGTGAATGAAACGGCAGTGGGAATTACAGAATTTCCATGGTTGTTGCTATTTATTTTTTGAATGTTTGGCAAAGCACGAAGAACATTGTTTCCAACTACAAATTGGACGACAACGAACAACTTAAAGAACTGACTGAGTTTTTTTATTTTGTACAAGTTTTACTAAGAAGCTGAAAACATCTCGAAAAAATATATATCGAATACTATGATAAATGTTGTATAAAATATGTTGATAAAAACAAACAAACTGACCAAAAATTGCTTTTAACCGACATTTTTTGATAATTCATTATGCTGCTCTCGTTTTCACGAATCAATCTTTTAAAATAAGGAGAGGCTATGTGGAACTGATCACAGACTTAAATCATGGTTAAGCCGTTTTGAAGAAAAAATTGGCATTTTGATCAGTAGACAACTATAGTTAGTTATGACATCATTTCGATCATACCCTCGTGTTGGCGTTTCCTGTTCAGCTGCAGTGCAGACTTGGTCCGGCCGTTTTCTTTTAATCACGTTCACGTATGTACAGATGATTAGCCCAAATGGTATTTTGGGACTCAGGCGTCTATGAAATTGAACTTTGAACTTAGATTTTTTTCTGGTATTGACGGATCGCGTAACCCCTCGCGTAGCCCACTAAGTAAAGTAAACATGAATAGTTCTTGAAGATGGTAGGAGAGATCAGTGTAATAAATTCAGGAGGAACGTGCATGCCGACTCATGCGTTCATATTTGCTGAACTATGTGATTGTTTCAGATCAGGAGGTAGATATATTACGTTGCGCAAATCGATACATCAGCTACCATCTCTCGCGCAAATCGATACATCAGCTACCATCTCTCAGCGCCTGTAAATCTCTCCTCGAACTATAGCGGCAATGTCTGCACAGAAATAACTGAGGCATTTGTGCAGCCCTTCAATTTCGCGTTTCGAATGTCTTGAATTACTGGTCGATATTGAGAGCCGGTCGAGAGGAAAGGGCTCTGGGAGTCAGATGTTCCTGACACGCCACATCAAAGAACGCTCTTATATGTGAGCACCAAAGAGGATTTGCTGCGGAAGGAAATTGAAATTTCTTAGCGATTACCTTAAAAGGATGCCTCCGGGCGCTCAAGGATGAAGGTTTTCTTTCCTTCAGTAGACCACTCATGGATCCTTTCTTAGGGGGATATGCCACTGAGTATTTGCATGATCCACGATATTAAGGTTTCCACCTTTACGCGACGCTAATTGTGTTTGTACGTCAAACCAAATGTCAAGAGAATGCCACTACTCATTTGCACTTTCAAAATAATGAAGCCAATTACAAACCACAGAAGAAAATGTCTGCGAGCGGTTTGACTCACAGGTAACATCAAAGAAATTGATAATCAAAATATACCGCAAATTTACTTTACGGTAAATTTACTTGCCATGCAAAGCATAGTTTTGACACTATTCTCAACCCAAACCAGGTTTCAGCAGTCTCACGATTTGAAATCACATGAATCAGAAACCTGAATTTAGGCTATTGGTGCGCTTCACTGAATCTTCGAGGAAATCGAATCAAAATATCTCGCGTCACCCAAACGTTCTCAGCCCTGCGTACAATCGTTCGAGTAAATAATCCTAGTAGTTTTGTTTTGTGTTCGTCTCAGATCAGGTCTATAGACAGGGAAGAACATTGTCATCAACTCCATTGGATTTCCCGAGATCAGGGTTTCTGACCTAACTCCAGGGGTCTTATTTCTGCCTTCTCTAACCTCACTTCTCATCCCTCACTTTTGGTACCCCCTTACAGTCAGTCAGCCTTAGAACTCATCTTTCGTTCGTGCTCACACCAAAGCGAGAAATCGGTCTCATGGTTACAGTACTCTGAATAATATCTCTATCCTGTATATCAAGTGAACGTTTCACTGATCGCTCTCGCCTCTTTTGTCAACTAATTCTAAAGTCTTATTCAAGTTCATCTCTCCATATCCCCAATCACCTGGTAGCGCTTAATGTTCCAGAATTTATTGAGTTGCTCCTGCACTTACTTCAACTTTTATTGAGTAACAATAATATGACAGATTCAGTCATGGGTGGAAAAACTAGAAACAATAAATTAGCAAAGACGGAAATTTAATGTAGTGCAGCCAAATAACCAAATACTATTCATTCTGAATGATAACCTTATGTTTTCCATCAGGAACAGTTTTTTACAACCCTTCTCTCCTCCTGAAAATATAATACTTACTTTACGTTTCAAAGCATTGGGATTCCAAATCTCCAAAGTCCGTCTACAGTCCACTGTCCACCATCCTGTCCACAACTTGCTTTTAACGTGGTCCAAAAAATCTTTTCTTTCGCAGAAAAATCCATCAAACAAAGCCCATGGTTGTTATGGGAAAAAATTGGTTTACAAAAGACAAAAACCAAATTTTTTCAGATTTATCGCAATTGTATTTTCATCGTTTTCTAGGTATTTTTTGATGCTGGATTGAGTAGAATGAGTTTTGGAGGTATACGACTGCGTCTAGACCGACAACGGTGACATAACAGTAATTATAGTGACCCAAAGGCTAATAACTGAAAGAACTCGCGGGACAATACAATGAAAGTAATCGCTTTGTCGTTTGCACTCCCTCAGATCTCACTCCAACCACCCGTTAGCTCGACTCCTCACGTCGTACCAATTGCCTAAAGGCGCCTGGAATATGTAATTATAGTCATTCTGTTGTAGTGAGGTCATGTTTCGTATCGTTTACCGACATTTATCGATGCTGGATCGAATGGGACGGGTCTCCAAGAGAATTATATACGTTTGAGGCCCTTGGACAAGGCAACATTTTAACCCGTGTTGCAACTGCAGTCCCTGTGGCGTAATGCATAAGGCATCGGTCTCCTAAACCAAATGTTGTGGGTTCGAGTCCCACCAGGGTTACGATTATTTTTTTGACATTTTATGTCTTTACTTTGCTACATAATTCGAAAATGTAACGCGGGATATGTAACGGAGAAGCGTCACTAAATTTGTGTAGGGTTCAGTCCATGTTAACGTCTGTTACAAAAATGAAAAATATTTTTTGTGTTGTAATTTTATATTTCTTTATTTAAAATAAACAAAATTATATTAAAAGAAAAAGACATAAAATGTCCCTCGTGGTTGCGTACTTGTACGAAAGCTGTACCCACCGTTTGTGTTTGTATTAATCGTGATAAATGCAAATCACTACTTCAACAATCGAAATGAGCCAAATTCTTTCAAATGTTATGAAACGACAAAAAAGACGAAAGACAGTTTTACAAACTTTTTCCCCATACAAAACTGTTAACACGAACTACTCCAAAAAATTAATGTTGACAATCCCGTAAATTACGTACATCTTGGCCTTTTAATGAAGGCCGTGGCATAAGTAGGACCAGTCTTATATATCCTGGAGCTCTGAGAACATCCAAATTCGTTCGTGGCAAAAGATATTTTGCCTTCAAACGCAGTGAGTTTTTGATATAAGGACTATGTAAGCGATGATACTAATTTGTGTTCATTTTCAAGTGAATAATGCCTATTCAGTATTATAATTATTATCATTCGAATACGAATTAAGATTTTACCATTTGTCTGATTATATTTTGATATGTGTCTTGTCGTAGCTTACTTTATGTGATGAGTAAATAGTTAAAGATTTACAGCTTGAATGAAATAACATTTAACTCCCTTTGGTGCGCTAATTAAATAAGGTGAACGGATGTGCCCCCACCCAATTAACAACCAAACGTTTTGTGAGAGGGAGAGGGTAACGACTTTCTCCAACTGCGCATTGCGTTGGTGACAGCTTCCTTTCTTTACTCGCCGAGGTTCTTCGAATTGCGCTTGAACGTTCTCCAATCTGATTTCCACCTCACATCTTTAATCTCTGAACCGTGAATTCGAATCACTTCAACGGAACTAACCTTTGAAAGGGAGGTGCCGGAGCGCACGGCAGAGCTCGTTGAGGTTTCAGAAAACCATTAAACCGGGAAACGCACAGCTAAAGTTGAAGGTATTTCCCTAACGTGCTACCTGTTGGCTAATTACTGTGACGATATCAACCTCGGGATCGGCGCCGAACAGTAGTTTGCCAAACGGGGACATATTGGCTTTTCCAATCTCGTCGCTTTTTATCACCTCTGAGCGAATCATCGGGGAGGCCCCTGAACGAGTCGCAACGTCACTTGGTTCTGAACGAAAAAACGAATGCTCGCTCAAATTCTAGTAGCAACAATTAACTTTGGTTCAAAAGTGGCCTGTTTACGTCAACTCCCTTCCATTAAGCACGACTACCTTAAAAAGAAAATGATAACAGTAGAACGAGAAGTGTGGGAAAGTACTTTGAATAATTGACAAATAAAATTAATCAGGTTATGGTCGGGGCTTCGGGGAACCCAAATTATTTTTGGGAGTTCAAAATCTTGTGTCGCAGGCGTGATTATAAAATTTCGGCCGTATCTTTCATTAGTCCTCTCGATCTTGCCACCATTCAACTTTTTAGTCGCAAAATGACCACACGACGACTCCTTTCATTAGACTAAAGTCGATCGTTAGATGACGGCAGGGTCCTCTGGTATCGAACGTGCATCTTTAGTGGGAAGAAACTTGATTTAACGGCAGCTCCCTTCTCGCGAGAGTTGCACCGAGAAGTTGTTCATTAGTCCCAGGAGTTTCCGCAGAGGAAAATTGAAGGAGAGACAAAAGCCCAATGGAATATTCGACGGAAACTTGCTCTCAAATGGTTTCCCTCGATCCCACCAGGGCTCTTGTAATAGTTGCACTTGCTCTAATCGATAATTCGCATCTTGAAAGTGTATATATTGAGGTCGTCGTTTCCATTGTATTAATTGCATTTTCAATAAATTCCGATCAATTGACTGACAAGTTTAACTAACCAGGAGAGGATTTGGATAACTTTTTTCTCTCATCTCAATTATTTTCTCTGACGATCAGGATAAATATTATTTAAGATACAGTCTGCAGACGAAAGGAAGTAAAATACAGATAACTTCTTAAACTATCGACAAATACAAACATTAGGTGCGAAGCTAACTTTCTTAGGATCCAATTATTTTGATCATGACTTTAGTTGCTAAGTCAATCCATGTCGCACTCAATACATTTGAACTTGGTATAACAAACTTCACGTTTTACGCAGAATGTAATAGCCCTAACGTTACAGAATTTACTGTGCTGCTTCTACACTCACCGCGACCAATATAGAGTAACCAGAGCTTACGAAATTTATGAAACTGTCAACAGAATTTGTTTTATGGAAATCGTGTTTACTGTTTTGGAGTTGTCACGTAAAACCGGCGAGAGATGGTTCAAGTGGAAAGTAAAGCGTCGCAGCAGAAATTGTTTGTGTGGACAATTTCAAATTACACGATAGTTCCGCGAAATTATTATTTGAGGGAAAATAAACAGAGAAGGATAATAATTTAACAAACGATACGACACAAACATTTTCAAAATAATCGAGTTGACACTGTCTTGGATGACCTACGCACTGGTTACTCAATACCCCCATATTCGATCGAGGTGTACGCTTCACTTTTAGGGGAACTAAAGCTGTACCCTTTACTGAGCGTTTCCTGGAGCGATTTGTTTTCGCCCTAGAGCGCTTTTTGAAGCTTTGTTATATTTCCATCGAGGTGGCCACCCGCGGAACAACATGAAAATGTCTCGCTGTGTTGCAGACTTGTTCGTAAGCTGATGGAAACTGTGATTCACTCGATTAAATATGAACTTTGCTGAGCTAACCCAAGACGTTGAACGTAGATTCGTGGAGTCACATTCTGGGAGCTCAACAAACACTTGGAGTTCGCATAATAAGACTGAGCCGTTGAAGAATTTCTCAAAAATGGCTCCATCAACTTCAAATTTGAGGTCAAATTCCAATTCTTTACATTTTTACTTTTCAAAGGTTGCTTAGCCTTAACACCAAATTATTATAATAACATTGTACGTCCAATTTCAATCAGATCGTGTATCGGCGAGAACGATTTTCACATACAAACACTTTCCTGCGGATCGTTTGCAACTTATTGTGCTGCTTTTGTGATTTCCCTCTGGGCAAAGCTCTTCATCACACTATCAGGAACTGTGCACACCGCATTGGTTTTTCAGAGCAAAAATTGGTATGATGCTTGTAGTAGCTTACGGCCTTGTAGCATCCCGCGTTGATTTGCAGGATATATGTTCCAGTTTCCTTAACTTCTCTTTCTATTTCTCTAGCTGCTCCGTAAAGCTGAAGAAACTAGTTGCAAAGCGACATTTATAAAAGAAAGCTTCCAAACGGTCAGCTATCGATTCACCTTATCTCCCCTTTAAACAAATGTATTTCGACGTACAAATGCGAGAGTAGGAGAATTTTAAAATAAGGTGAGAGTAAGATCAGGAATTTTTCATGTTGTTTGTTCTCCCGTTCCGTTTGTAATGAATGCATTAAAGAAACACCCCTTTCTTCCTTTTTCAGGATTTTCCGGCTCAAAGAAACGAAGGCCGTCGAGACGGAAAGGAAGGAAACGCAAAAATTGGAGTTCCCAAATCCAGGGAAAAAGAAGGTGAATACGAATGCCCCCATCGTTGTCGAGCGGAAGAGAAGAAACAGGCACTTTGGAGGATGGCATCTTACGGGAAGTGGAGATGCAGAGACAAAGGGAAGTTATTTGGCCGAAGGCAATATTTATTTCTCCTGGGCAAAGGCTTCTTTCCCTTCACGTATCCATTTGCTCCCCCATCTTCCTCTCTTTTTTTTCTTCAAAGGTCGCCAAATGTTATGAACCTCCGTCCGTTTGCCTTGTCACCTCCTACTGTAAGTGTCAATTCGAAAATGAGTCAGACAGAAAACAGGAATCGTATCATTCCTGCCTTGAAAATATATAACAAACCTCCTGTTTTGCTTCGATGTAGTCGTACTACTTGTTTCGTGTCATATTCAATCAAAATTACTGATACCAATACGATGGTGATTCGTAATATCCCTTTCCAACAGTGAAACATGGTATTTCATTGCATGATATAAATATTATAGCGATGTAAATATGCAAACGAAAAGCGACTCTCAACGATAAAAAACATCAATGATAAATTAAAACAACTAATCCACTTAAATTTCCAAATAAATAAAATAGTAGTAAGCGAGAGGAGGTAGCTTGGAGGCACGTTCGTCGATAAAACCGCGCCAGAAAAAGCGTGTGTATATGAAAATATCGAGATATAGAAATATCTGGTGCGACACACTCCCATTTCCCCAGGCCCGCATACTTTCAGGGATCTTTATAGCTTTACCAACTAATCCAATCTATTTTTGACTCGGTTCTTATATGCGTCAAACTGGCAGCACTTAAGATTTCGTTATTTATTGAGCTAATACTACTCACGCGGCGACCTTAATTTAAAAACTATAAATAATTGGAACGGCTGTTGATAAAACTTATGTTTGAATTCCGGAATTCATTCTTTTATGTTAGTACCATTTTTTAACATTATCTCATCGTATAGGCACTTTATTGGACTACCACGCTGATCCTTTTGAGATCGTTACCATCATATGTGCGAGATTTGTGATGAACGAACTTCAAAAAAGTCACTTTCTTTCGAAAAGTGTTGATAATTTATCGTGAATAATAACTTTTTCATTTTTCAGTGGAACAACAGTGGGAAAATTATAAGGAAGACATTGACCTTGATCATACAAATATAAATTTAAAAAAATATTTTAAAGAAATACGTAAATTTAATTTTTGAAATATAAACTGTGTATGCTTGCTTACAAAGTTAAAATTTTAATAAATGAATAATACTCTTTCACTCATCAAACAAAAACGAAAGACCGTTAAATTGTGCAGTTTATATTACAACTTTCTGAAAAGTTCTTTAATGTTGGATTGCTCGGTGTTGACTGTGTCTCTCAAACAAGCAACATCACCTCCATAAGAAAAACAATGTACCAGCCAGCGTCATTCTTTTCGGTATATGCTTTCATTTTTTCACACTTTTGTCATTGCATGCTTCTGAAAATGTTGAGATGCCTCGGCCTATGGTTGGTTACTGATTTTTCACCGCTTTATTGGGAACTTTTTGTCATACAAGGCATCTACGCTACGTTGATGGCAACTCAACGAAACATATTCGTCGAAGCCGGGTTACCAACGATAACGAGTATTTGACGGCTAATTCCAAGGCTTAGTAAGTATATAAATTAATTTGCTATACTACGCTCGACGTCAAATGGAACTTTTCCGACGACTTCTGCATCAAAAATTTTGGTTAATTTGTTTTCCTTCGTATTTCGACAGTGCTGAATATTACAGAACTATCTTGAATTGTTATACTGCCAAACTCTTCTTCCTCAAGACTTTAGGACTCCGGCCAACCGAGAGCATAAAAAGTGTTTGCTTTGGCTCTTTTCCTTTCCCATCCTTCTCATTTGTCTCTAGAGGAAACCCTCCCCTCAATGTTGCCGCCGTAAATCAAAAGCATCGTTATTCAGTTTTCCCCGTATATTGTAGCCCGCTGTTACGTCTCGACTCCGTTGAATTGAAATCCGATGTTTCAGAAATTCACAGCAGCCTTTCAATTTGACTAGGGAGGTTATTTTGTGTGTCCTCCCTCCCATCCCTTTTTTAAATCACTACTGTGTAAATACAAAGCGCTGTGTTTATCAATCAAACAGAAGGAGTTGACATTTAAAATGACTAAACGAAAAATTGAGTGGATCGTTGCTGCGAGTTCGAATGACGAATTTAAATTCGAAACACAAATCTCGTACCAGTGAGGTGGAAGGAACAGTAGAACTGGTTATCTATCATCTGCACCTCAAAAGTGACAGAACCCCAACGTGATTGACTCGAGCACCAAGAAAAACTGTAGCCAAACAAGAGAAATTTCCAAAATGCTGAAGGCCGAGAAGCGAAGTTTTACTTGTTGCTCCTTACATTAGGGTTGCACCTGCTTCCCTGGGTTGAGCCTATAAGGCGTGCCTCTTGAAGACGCAGCTTTGCAGTTATGGCTTCGCCGCGAATAAATGAAAAGAGAATTGTCGAGAGAAATAATTCCCCAGAAGAAGATTTCTGTTTGATGCAGCGGATTGTTTCGCGAAAGCTACAGCTCAAGAGGGAAAGGATTATTTCTCAGGAGTCACAGTCTAAGCAGCTGTTTCATTATCGTGTGGAATATAAACCAAATCTTGTTAGCTCAACTTCAAAAGCGGCGATGGCAAAGGATAAGTTTGAAATCTTGAGCTTATTTTTCTTCGAAACTCGTTAAAATTCATAAAAGAGCGAGTTCGGTTTGTTAACGTGATTGGGACGGGCGTTAGCAATTTAAGACTCCAATAATAAAGAAGAGGTTCGGGATTCCGTCTACGATTCCGCAAAGAAATGCGAGAACGGATTTTAAAACTTTTCACTGTAGGCCAACTTGGTGAAGTCTTGCGGGTCTTTAATCAATTGAAAACTTTATTACGGCCGGCGGAGCTTGAAAAGTTGTAGGAGTCCGATGAGAAGCTAATTATCGTTTCCATCAACAGCTTGTTACTCCCAATATCCTGTGGGTCTCAAGCTCCTCTGAGACACAAGTTGAGTCTCGAAGCAACTAATATACTTCGAGATTAAGTAGATCGTCAAAGTCTCACGTGTTGAATCGCTCACTGCATCATAATTCTGGATTCTTCCTACTTAAATCGAAAGGTAAGTTGACCCGCTGCTCTTTCATCTTAATTTGATATCCTGCTTGCAGACTAACATGAGACTTAGAAAAATCATCGGAGTCCCCCTAAATTCACTCTGAGGTTGCTTCCACGTACATAGCTTCAAGTATTTTACCTCTAATTCCAAAATAGTTAACTCGACTCTTCTCAAAGAATATAAACGGCCAGTTGTAATATGAACGGAATGAACACTTTTCAGGAGGACAAAACATTGCATTTAAACTGAGTCGATCGCATGTTATTATAAAATGCATTGTTAATAGGGGGGGGGGGGGAGTAAGTGACTGTTGATTGCAATCCTCCAGGCTACAAACACAATAAAATAATTAATTTACAAATTACAATAGAATACGCTACCCCCATCTTCCCACCTCGATCTTCCCACCTATTGGATACAACACACTAATGAATGTAAGCAGTACATAAACTGAGTAAAAAATATACTAGATTAGTAGCTAGACAGACAAAAATGTAGGTATGTGGACTTAGCTTGGTGGAGTTCTTCCTTCCTGGAAGAGAAGTTTCTATATTCGCTACCCAAAATCAGGATAAAACCTTTCTCCGGTCTACGAGTATATTACGTAGGAAAACACACTGGTTTGCCCAATTGTTTAACGGAGAATATTATTTTTGGATGTACTAAAGTTTTAAATAGTAAAAAGAATCGGGCAATTAAACCAATGAAGTCTCTTTAGTTCTTCACATTTATATTCAAACCACCCTATTATGATATAAGCAAACAATTAATAAATCATCACGCAACTGTCCGCAGCTATGAAATTCATCTAATCAGTTTTTCACTCAGTTTACGTGCGCCTGAACCAACGTTCCATAGCGACAAACTGGTACAGCTCAACATTCTGGAACCATATGCTAGGACCTCTACGACGTAACCGGCCTATCATTTAATGGAGCTAGGAACTGGACTTTTGTAGAAAGGTGCATGTTTATTTTTCGGGAGTCACAGGGTAAAGAAGAAGTTGTTCAAATTGCGATACTTACTGGGTTGCTCCAAAGCATCTTACCATTGTTACACATTCATAGTATAAGTAGTAGATTGGACTAGCTGCAGGGGTTTCATGAGAACTTCGTAAGAGCGAGTTGATTTTCGTCAAAATGTTGGCTAGCTTTTGTATTGCTTTCGTAATCTGTTACTTTATACGGCGAATGTGATCAATCTTTCTTTTTTAAGAACAAAATATTTGGTGTTTTGATCACTTCGATAACTTGAGTTAGCTTTGGGATAATTTTGCTCTTACCCGTATTTTGGCGCCCCACGGTAACCTCCTGGCTCAGATATATCAGAATTGAGCTGAGTTGGTTTCTCAATCGGGTTCACACACAAAGATTCCGTTTTATCCAACAGTGATTGGTTGTGGGGCGGGGGAGGGTGTCCGAATTGAAAAAAAACTTTGTGATGTAAAGATCTGATGAAAACAAGATTTTTTTTCTTCAGCATACTGCTTAACTTGCTCTCCTATTTCGCAGGGCCAGGGATAGTGAAAACACGTAATAAGAGATTTTTCTGTGTTAACAATTTCTTCATATTTTCTCAGAAATGGCTTCGGTTGATATGATTAAACTCGCCGAGTAGTTTTATTGGGTTTAACTAAGATTTAAATTTTGCTCTCTGTCACCGCATTTCATTAGAAATACGTTCAACGAAGATACACCGTACCATCGAATGTTGATAAAGAGAGGGGGATGAATGCTGCGCACAAAATTTGGAGTTTCTTCGACCCCAAGACAAAAAAAAACCGCTGCAAATTATTACACAATGGTTTATTATTCTCATAAACAGCTTGACCTAGTATTGCTGCTCCCCCATCCCATTCTATTCAGCATGGAATACTAACTAGTAAACCATACGAAACATGACCTGACAACAATGGAACTACGGAAATTAAAAATATTCCCCCGGCGCCAGGACGAGGGCTTCCAGTGAACGGCAATAGGCAGGACGTTGCGAGTCCAAAGGGCGCTGAGAGTCGAGCGGGCCTTGAAAACGAAACGAAACACGGCTTATTTGCGATTATACTGCGTTTCGTTAATTTTTTTAACCATTTTTTGCCCATAACAACCATGGGCTTCGTCCGATCGGATTGCCGAGATGGCGGGCACAACTAGATACCAAATGGGATTTTTGTGCGAAAGAACGAATTTTTTAGACCACGTTAAAGGCACAAACGGCCCGGACGGGGGATAGGGGACGAGGGGCGGTGGACGGACATTGGAGATTTGGAATCCCCATGTCTTGAAACGTAAAGTATCAAATTTTGAGGGGGGGTTGTAAAAAATTTTTCGCGACCGAAAACAGGGTTAGTATTCAGAATGAATAATAAACCAAAAAACCGCTGCAAATTATTAAACAACGGATCGTTATTATCTTCCACAATTCGACGTATTCTGACACCTCCGAGACCAATCCCATTCAAGTCAGCATAGAAAAAAATACCAGTAAACCGAACGAAACATGTCCTAAAACGGAACGGCTAAAATTGATATATCTAGGCACCTGTAAGCAATTGGCACGATATGACGAGTGGAACTAACTTATGGGAGAAGTGAGACGAGATGCTGACCGGGAAATGAGCACAGGCCTGGAAGAAACGATAACTTTCGCTGGATTGTCCCACGAGTTCTTTCAATTAGTAGACTAGTAGTAGACTTTGGCTGTGTGTACTGTAATTTCACTGCTTTCGGTGTAGACAAAGTCGTTTACATCTGGGACGGAGGATGGACATTGCAGATATGGAATCCCAATGTCTTGAAACTTGAACCGTCAAATTTCTTGGGATTGTGAGGGGGGAGGGGTCGTAAAAACATTTCCTGACCGAAAACAGGTGTATTATTCAGAATTAAAGTTAACGTACCTGTTAGGTGAGTCCGTCTCCTCTGGCTTGTGAGTTACTGTGGGCAAGCGCTTTCGATGTAAAGACATCATCGTCTGGCCGTTTAGTCAGTACTGGAGTCAGTCAGTTGGTCGTGGTCTTTATATACAAAGAGAAAAGTGAAAGGAGTGATGGAGCGTTGGGGAAGGGGCGGGGAGAGGTCTTTTTGGTCAGTCTTGTTAGTAGTACCTTAGCCGGACTGGCTGTGTTAGGTATTAAAGAAATTGGGTTGTGTCCGCCAGTAGGCAAATACTAAAGTTAACGTACCTGTTAGGTGAGTCCGTCTCCTCTGGCTTGTGTGTTACTGTGGGCAAGCGCTTTCGATGTAAAGACATCATCGTCTGGCCGTTTAGTCAGTACTGGAGTCAGTCAGTTGGTCGTGGTCTTTATATACAAAGAGAAAGGTGAAAGAGTGATGGAGCGTTGGGAAGGGGCGGGAGAGGTCTTTTTGGTCAGTCTTGTTAGTAGTACCTTAGCCGGACTGGCTGTGTTAGGTATTAAAGAAATTGGGTTGTGTCCGCCAGTAGGCAAATACTAAAGTTAACGTACCTGTTAGGTGAGTCCGTCTCCTCTGGCTTGTGAGTTACTGTGGGCAAGCGCTTTCGATGTAAAGACATCATCGTCTGGCCGTTTAGTCAGTACTGGAGTCAGTCAGTTGGTCGTGGTCTTTATATACAAAGAGAAAAGTGAAAGGAGTGATGGAGCGTATATAAAGACCACGACCAACTGACTGACTCCAGTACTGACTAAACGGCCAGACGATGATGTCTTTACATCGAAAGCGCTTGCCCACAGTAACTCACAAGCCAGAGGAGACGGACTCACCTAACAGGTACGTTAACTTTAGTATTTGCCTACTGGCGGACACAACCCAATTTCTTTAATACCTAACACAGCCAGTCCGGCTAAGGTACTACTAACAAGACTGACCAAAAGACCTCTCCCCGCCCTTCCCCAACGCTCCATCACTCCTTTCACTTTTCTCTTTGTATATAAAGACCACGACCAACTGACTGACTCCAGTACTGACTAAACGGCCAGACGATGATGTCTTTACATCGAAAGCGCTTGCCCACAGTAACTCACAAGCCAGAGGAGACGGACTCACCTAACAGGTACGTTAACTTTAGTATTTGCCTACTGGCGGACACAACCCAATTTCTTTAATACCTAACGCAGCCAGTCCGGCTAAGGTACTACTAACAAGACTGACCAAAAAGACCTCTCCCCGCCCCTTCCCCAACGCTCCATCACTCCTTTCACTTTTCTCTTTGTATATAAAGACCACGACCAACTGACTGACTCCAGTACTGACTAAACGGCCAGACGATGATGTCTTTACATCGAAAGCGCTTGCCCACAGTAACTCACAAGCCAGAGGAGACGGACTCACCTAACGGGTACGTTAACTTTAGTATTTGCCTACTGGCGGACACAACCCAATTTATTCAGAATTATTAGGGAATAAGGGCTTAAGCAAAATCGTCGTAAAACTAACTATAGTTATCGTAGTGATCAAAACACTAAAAGAATGAATAATAAACCGAAAGTTAATGTAATGGTCCAAAAAAAGTTGAGTTTTCTTCAGAGCACCACAGCGCAACGTCAAGCTGCCTGTAGACTCCCAGATATTTATAAATGTGGACGTACATAAACGTAAATTATGAATTACGCGGCCCTCGCACGTCAACGCGTTCCACTAAAACATGTTTAAGCTGGAGAGGCATTAGCGGAACGCCGCACTACTCGTTCTCTACTTTCGCCGACGGTTGTCTGGTCGGGGAATGACGCAGAGGACCCGGTCATTACGACGAGACTGTTTATTGTTGACCTAACCCTTGGAAATTTACGGTTATCGTCCTTGCAGCACGGCCCATTTAGCTTACATACCGTCTTGATGGGGCGGGAAATTTAAAAGCAGCGTATCGATTTAGCGATCGTTGTCGATCCAAAGCTACGTTTACCAGGGTGTTACTGTCTCCGTGGTCGAACGCCTCTCATCATGCAACCTGTATATAATGCAATATAATGAATTAAATGTAGGAACTTCACACATCGGTACTGATCAGCGGATAGGGCAATCGTGAGATTAACTGTTTTGGAAATATTGGGTATAACTGTGAGAAGCGGCAGAATGTGAGCCGGCAATGGTTTGGATTCCGGTTTGGAATTTCTCGAGTTGCTCTTAATTATCTCAAGAACGTTATTAAACCCTCATCATACAGTTAGTTTATTGGACTAGCTGCCTGATTTTTACGGAAACGCTGGCGTTTGTTAGGGGCAATAGGCCTTTGAGAGGACGGTAAAAGTAAAAACCTCCAACCTGCTTTGCTCCTAACTATATTTACAAAAAAATTAATAATTTAAAATAAATTCGCTTTCTTGTAAAATAAAATTTCAAATAAAAGGAAAGGAAATGAATATAATTGTCCGACCTTCTGATGGATGAATTGTGGCGTCAGCGGCTGTATGTGGGGGCCCCCTTTTGTTGGAGATAAAATGCGTAGACCTTGTAGAACTTGATTCTTCGGTATTGTCTTCGCTTGAGAGCTCCAGCAAGGAATGTATAGTTGTAAATTATTACACGTCAAACAACCTGCTAGGAGAATTTTAAGCTTTAGAATTGACAAAAAGTTAAGATCGTGTCGCATGGGCAGATGATAATCGAAGAATGGCGGCTGTGGTAGACTTCTGGTCGCGGCTGACTAGTTTTTAAATCACTTCACTTTCACAATAACTTGGCCACATTTACTTTATACAAAAAAAAGAAAATATATTTGAACAAAATAAATAAATATTCCTAGTTTATATAGGCAGGAGCAGGAACCTATTGTGGAGGCCCTGACCTACCATGAGTGCCTAAACATACCGCCCATCAAAATTATAAAATAATTTTCCTTCTAATAAAAATAAAAAAATAGCTCTGTCTCAGTTTATTGAATAACATTTTCATTCAAAAAGACGGACTTTGAAGAGGAAGGAGGGGAATCAGTTTTCTTACCGGTCTCCGAACGTATGCGTCTCCGGTTTTTACAGTCGCAACTCGAACCCTCCCATCTGGGCCTGGATGAACTTCGGTAATTCTGCCTAAAGGCCAACTTAAAAGAGGCTGATTTTCTTCCGATATCAAAACCAAATCATCTCTTTTCACATTGGGATGTTCTGGACGGAGCTGGTTCCATTTCACTCTATTTTGTAGAGTCGATAGGTATTGCTTTCTCCATTTTTGTAATTTAGGCCCTACAAATAGAAATTCGTTAAGTGACCCGTTGCGAGTTTTCGCTGAAGCATCAAATACTACTCTCAATTTGACTTGATTTCTATCCTCCTTCGATACTGCGTGGTGAGGAATTACAAACTTTGATTGATTCTCCGTGGGATACATATGTCCTAACTGCTCATATTCGGTCATAAAGTCCCTATACTGTTTTGACAGAGCTTCATTGCGTTGGAACTTACCCTCTAAATTTTGAAATCTCTGTATAGCTCTACGTTCGGAATCATGACATGGTGGTATATCAGGCTTGAAAGGCAATTCAACCACATACTGACCTTGAGATAATCGACGGTGAGTTTCACAAAAATGTCGCTCAAACCAATCACTGTCAGGACAAGGTAAAATGGGAACATTCGGTAATTCCTCGAGAGCCCAAAATTTTTCGAGTTCTAGGTTCAAACCATTATCACAATATTCCGGCTTTTCTGATACTAGAAAGGAAATTACATTATTAGAATGGTCAGTTGTACGGTACCGTCCTATAATAATATTACCAAAAATAGAGGGCAACATTTTCGGTAAACTGGCATCTAAATTGATTGGACCACCCAAAACAATATCACTGTATATATCGGCGCCCAACAGAAAATCTATTGACGCCGGTTTCCAGAAATTGGGATCTGCCAACTTATAATTCGAAAAGTGAGAAAAGCAAGATCGTGATAGCGGAATAGTGGGCAAATTTCCAGTTATACACCTTACCATCAGTGGACTTATTTCAAAGTCACAAGTAGTATTGCCTCTCGGTCGCATAGTGCAATAGACCTGTCCTTTGACTTCCTCAAACACCGTTTGACCTATACCAGATATGTGCCGAGTGAGAGGTTTATAAGATATACCCAAGGAGTTGACGCATTTTTGGGATATGAATGAACGTTGAGACCCACAATCTATTAATCCTCTAAATGTTTGATACTGGCCTCTCGCGTCTTTGAATTCGGCAGCTAAGGTACCTAGAAGTACATTCGAGTTGGTATGGGACTTGCTGTTCACAGCAGCTAAGACTCTATCTGATTCATCATGTCGTCCTTGGTTTCTGCTAGAAGTGGAAGGTTGGTGTAAATCGGAATCCCTTGTGTTATTTGACTCATTAGAACTCGTCGGCTGAATTTTGTGCAAAGTTGAGTTGTGTTTTCGATTACACAAATTGCTGCGTGCCCCTGACCTACAGAAATATGTTGAATGGTCATTGTTTAAGCAATTGCGGCATCCCTTCCAGTTTTTAAGTAACTCGTGACGTTCTTCAACCGTAGCCAATCTGAATTTACTACATTTTTCCAAAGAGTGATAGCCATCATGACAAATAAAACACGAGTTAATACTTTTATTACTACTTCGTTGCTTCGCCTGAGCAAAAAAGGCTCTGGGAGAAGTTTTATTGCCTTTATCCGATTTGTTAAGCGAAGAACCCTCATAGTGATTAGGAGTAAAACTGTTAGACAGCTGCAATGCTTAACATCGCTCTTTGATAAATTTATCCAAGACCTCAAACGTTGGGAACTCAATATGTCGATTAGCTACTTCAAATTGTTCCCTAGTCCCAGAATCCAAACACCGCTACGCTAAATGGAATAAAATAAAGTCGCCTTCATTAGGTATGTTTAATAGCTTGAAAGTAGCGACGCTATCAGAAATATGAGAGACAAAAGATTTGAGCGCACTGACCGTAGGCTTTCCGGATAAAGGTTTGAAAGCCAAAATTTGACTCAAGTACGCATTTGCCAACATTCTCTTTTTGTCGAATGACTCGACAACCGAAGTCCAGGCTAGTTCATAATTGTTTTCCTCGATTGGTAAATGACTAATAACGAAGGAAGCAGCACCTTTCAATGATGTGGCCAAATAATGAAATTTATGAACTAACGGTAACTTTTCATTTTTATGTATAAGGGAGGTGTCCCTCCATTTAGGCCATGCCAACAATTCAATATGAGGGATAAACTACCGGAAATGTTCGATAATTAATATTTGCTACTCTCGTCATTTCTAACAGCCCCACATTAACTGAGTGAGGACATTACATATTAGTTCGTAGAACGGTAAACATTGGCGAACGTACGTAGAGCTGAGGTAATATATTTGATATTTGAACGATGTATGCTCAACTTCCGACGCCATTTACATAACTCCGCTGTTTGAGACGAATTTTCATACTATTCTCAACACTTGTAAGTCCATTTGGCCAAACCATGTTCTTCACGTTTCGCTATTGCGCTTCGTGATAATCCATGAATCACCTGAGCAGTGGAGGCTCAATAATAATCGTGGTGTAAGTAGGAGCAGGCCCAAAAATTGAGGAACATTAAGCGCCAGATGTTTTCGTTTAGAAAGTCACGTTCTGAATAGTTGGTATGAACAGATGAAAACTGGTTGGATTAGGCGCTAGCGAGATGAAAATCGCTGAATGCACATAGGGACGCGGAAAGTTGGGTGTTGATTTCGCACAAGGTGTTTTTTTATTGTAATTTACTCGATAACACCTCTAACGACTGTGATCAAACTTACACTGAATTCTTAACTACTATTCATCGTTCTTCTGACCGTTCGTTAAATGGAGATAAAACCCAAATCGTGCCCAGAACCTGTTTTTGTCAATTCTGTCCACTCACTTTTTTACTTACCGCTACCCAAAGGGAAACGAAAGTATAGTAATCGTGTAAACAAAAATTAGGGTTTTCTTCAGATCTTTACGTTTTGAGACCTACTGTGTCTAAAAAACCTAACTTTGGCGCGTGGTCCGTGTGTGTGTGTCTGTAGTTCGAGTTGCGGGAGAACGGCTGAACCAATTGAGATGCTTCCTTTTCTGTTTTGTTTGTTATTTTTTGTAGACCCCCAAATAAGGTTATGGGCGATTTCGGTTGATAGGAAAGGGATAATGGGGGACGAAATGTACTAAAAACCAGGGTTTTTCGTTTTTTTTTTCAAAAACGGCTCGAGCGATTTTGATTAAACTTTCAAATCATCTTTCACTAATCAGTACAAAACGTTTCTTCTCCATACATATCCCCATGAAAATACGATGAACGGAGATATAAGCCAAGTTAACTCAGAAAAGGAGATTTGTCGAATATTGATTTATCGGTATTCCAATTTTCTCAAAAACGGCTCAAACTATTTCGATCAAACTTACGGAGTACTCTCAGCTACCTAGTCCCTACATTTTGTTCTCCATAACTGTTCCTGTAGAAATGCGTTGAATGAAGATATAGCACCCGCATATTTAGCTGGTGTTCGGACTTGAGGGGATGTCGGAAAGTTGTGTGTTGCTACGCACCTCTCGTTATACGACCACATGTTAAATGGTGATATGCGTGTGTACATAAAAGAAATTTGAACTAACCGAACAATGAACGGTTTTCCATTATTTTCATCCAAAACTTTTGAAATGCTTTTCATATAATTAGCAGTGTGCTTTTAGATAACCATGGCAAAAATTTTCTTTTCAACAATCGTGCTCATGGACGCATATTACATGAACATACAGCGCCTCGAGTTTTCAGGGATCGTGGAAAGTTGTCCCAATGTTCCCGGCGAATTATTTTAAAAGGTGTCGACAATTCGACGTTCGAAACTCATCGCGAGGTTGGGGAAGGTTTCATACCGACATCGAAGTCCTCTCCACCTTCCACTGGCTTTCGGCAGCTCTCTCGCAACTACTGACGCCTTCTGATGATTTATGGCCCGTGGGGAGTTTGGGAGTAGACTTGAAAGTGACTGAGTCTCATCATTCATCCTCTATGATCCTGATAAAAGTCGCTTTGGGCCACTGTTTTGACATAATGGCTTTTATGCTCGTCCACTTCCCCACTTTCCTACTTGCGAACTGAAGAATAAAAAAAGGAAGAGAACGAAGTCTTATGAATTGTATCCTCATATTTTTACTACACTGCGGGGAGTGAGAAGATATAAAGATATCTTTTATATTCCTTTTTTGTTGAATTGATTGATTGAAATAATTGAGCCCATTTCTTTTTCTCCGGTTGCACATTATACATTATCAGACGTGATAAATGATAGTAACTGGCCACAAAGTAACAAGTACTTTCTGTAAATGTTAATAGTCACTTCGAAAAGTAACAAAGATCCTGGAGCACTGCCCTCATAAAGCGCAACGTTTCGTCAATCATCATAATTCAGCCCTCAAATCCACAAATAACCCTCATCTTGATATATATTTTTATGTAATTTTTGTTTTGCTGGACTTGTTCTACCAGGCAAACACGAGACCGAGATGAAATACTCTTTGAGGGGCTCTAACTGAAACGAACCTACCTCTGATTACCAAAATCGCCACTACTTTTTGCCATCGAAATCGCAACCGCTGACCCATCGCTTCCGTACATTTTCTGTTCATTAAATTTAAAGTTATTTTTAATTTTGTAACGTGTAAACGATCAGACCAAACTGACAGCTCACCAATTCAAGTCCTAGTAAACGCGCCACGTTGAGTTGACGCGCTTTTTACTTCTCTGCTGAAACGATTTTGATTAAATGTTTTGTGAGGGCAGCCCCAAATATCTCTATAAAATTACAATAAATTATCAAAAATTTCGAGGAAAACCTCATAAATTCCGCTCAAATGCCACAAGCATTTCATTCCACGACTTGTACCAGATTTTATGATCCGATCGATTTTGTGAACCATTTTCCCGCCAAAAGCCCCTCTACTGCTTCATCTTCTGATTCGGATTTTTTTCTTGGAACTTTACTTTGGTGATCAGAGCGCTTAATCTCCTCCTATTATATTGCCACCGTGTTTGGGTTCTAAAACGACATACTGTGAGCTATATCAATTCACACTGACTACAGTGATTCTAGTGATCAATGTGGCTAGTGTTTCTTTCCCGCCAATACTTCCATTTTCGTTTATGAGTTCTTCCTCGCTTGTCATTCAACTTCCTTATGACATTAAACCGTATAAATATGTGGTTATGTTTTGTCGAAGAGGGTTGAACCAGTTGTTTCGTCTCAAAATTAGTGTTAATTCGGGCGCAAACAAAATGCGACTGTCTCGTCGAACTAACAGGTTTACTCTGCAATTTAAGCGTGAGCTGAATTTAATACAGCACAGAGTAAATCCTCTGAAGCATTTAATGGATACGTATTTGGCTGAAGAGCATTCAACCCCACAGCATGAAGGGCGAGCTGGTCTACAACCAGTCGAAGAGTTTTCGAAAAAGATCGCATACCGTCACACCGCTGATTTCACAACACGTTGAAACTGACCTGGCAGTGAATATCGGCGAGTATGGAAAAACTGTTGTTTTTTTAGGGTCGTCGACGGAGCCCTGAAAGGGTCTTCGTGGATTCCATTCTGGTGGAAAGGGCCGCCTGAGGCGGATGTAAAAAACGTGCAGATTCAAATCCGAAAAAATAATCTTTTTTTACGTGAGCTGCCAACCTCAACAGCACCAACCGTTCAGAAGATTTGTGAAATTCTTTTTGTTTGTTCTCGTCGACGGCTAAATTGAGGGAAAACACTTTTTTCAAGTCCCCGTGTTGGAAGAAAGTCTGTTTCAATTGCATCTACCCCAAGAATTTATCGCAAATAGTAGTGTTGACAGGCTACTTGGATTTCTACGGTCTTAGCAGTTTTGTGGAAAATTAGAAGGAAATTAACATGTTGAAAGATTTCACTTTTTTTTGTCGAGCACGTGAATAGAAAAGGATAACTGTTTAGAGGATTATAACGCAGCCGCACGAAAAAGTATTTGGTGCATTGCAACACACAACTTTCCTTAGCTCTACGTCAATTCACTTTGTACGTGGCTTTTTCTACTTACTCAACTCATTTATCACTCAGGTCATTTGAACTTGGTCAAACAACACTTTGCGGCTGCAGGAAGCGGTAGCGCTTACAGTTCCGGAATTTATTGTGCTGCTCATACTCATTATAGGACCATTATTGAGCAATTGGTACACAGAAAATTAATGAGGCTGTACACGAATTTTTTGATGAGGGATAATAATCACTTTTGCAGAGTTAATGGGTAATAATTGTTAGAACTGGCAGTAAGCGAAACGGCGGTAGTTGAAATTCAGGAATTTCTGAAGTGAGCCTCATGTACCTCATGAGCGTTTTTAAACACTCACACTTTAGGTATAGGATTGGACTACAACACGAATAATTTTTAACTTTCTAATGACATTTCAGAGAGAGGTACTTAAGAGTTTATATGGAAAAAAAACAGAGCTAAAACTTTGATAATTTATTGTGCTGCTATCGTCATTTTCCCACAAATGGGAAGTTTATGATGTAATTACCTTATTTAGGGATATAAAAATCGTTATAGAAGAAATAATTTGGTGTTTTGATCACTATGATAACTATAGTCAACTTCCGGTGGATTTTTCTCATACCCTTATTTATCAAGTTTCACACAGACACACAGATCTGTTTCTTTATTTCATGACTGTACCTAAACCCTCGACGAGGGTTATATCAGTCATAGAAGTTGCGGTTTCGCTAATATGCAAGAGGCCGGCCCCTGCAGCATCCACCGAACTCAGACCTGTGGAGGTACGGCAGGTATGTGGTCGTTAGCCAGTCTCACCGTAGAGAGCTGTTGCCCGTGTGTTACCGCGCGGAGGTGACCACCTGAGGAATCCCGTACCATCTGGGAGTAGTTCTTAATCTGGTTCCCTACCTGATCTTACTGTTTACTTGGGTGGCAAGTTTCAAAAAGGACTGATCAACTATAACCACGTTTCTTAGCCATTACCTTCTTTGCGAACTTTGCAAAATGGTTATAGGCTTCCTTTGTAGCAGTCAAAGCTGCTAAGTTCGGTTGCCCTCCCAACAACCGTCGCTCACTGTTGTAGAAACTACAGTGGAGCAGCACATGGTTTCTGTTTCTCCGCACTGGAGGCACAAGACGTGCATAATGGAGAGTCTTTCAGAGAAAAGAAGTGGAGCCGCGCATTGAAGTCACCATGTCCCGTGAGGAACTGGCTCGTCCAGTGGTCTGGCTCAACCCATTTTCTAGAAAGACGTTCACGGATGTTGGGGAAGAACTCATACGTATCACGTCCCTTTGACGAGGATTCCCATCTCGCTTGCCATTTCTCTAGAGCCCATTCATCGATGGCGGCAAGTTTCTGTTCTGTGGTGAGATCCGCACAGAGTTCAGCCCAAAGCGGGGGAAGCTCCCGTTTCACTCTCCACTTGTCAATCATGCACTCAACAGCCAAATCAACTGGTAACTGACCAGTGATCACCTGGAGTGCTTCCGTTGATACAGTCTTGTAGGCCTTGGTGATCCACAGGAGCGGCTCTCTGGGATTGGGCCAATACTCTCTTTTGATTGACTGTTGGTTTGCTACCCCAGACAACAGGGCAGTAGCCAATCACACCTAAATAGATGGCCTTATACATGAGGATGGTGTCGTGGTAACACACACCCCAAGTGGCCTTAGTAATGGCACGCAGTGAGGCAAACCTTGCAATGGTAGTGCCTTTAAGGGACTGGAGGTGTTGATTGAAACCCCACCTCTCACCTATATTCACTCCTAAATACTTGACGTGCTTTTCAAGAAGGAGCCTGTGGCCGCCAAAGCGTATTGTGGGTGGATTATTCACTTTCCGCTTCAAGAGGATTAGCTGGGTCTTTTGGTCAGCCACCTGCATCTTGCCGTGCTCGCCCCATTGGTTGACAGTGCGGAGCCCGTGGTGGGTTTCTTCTTCAATTTGGCGGACTGACAGTGCAAAGATCAGCAGAGTCAAGTCATCCACATAGGCGTACGGCTCGCAGTCAGTCTCCATGAGTTTCCTGAAGACCTTCGAAGAAGGCATTCCAGAGTGCTGGTCCTAGGACCGAGCCCTGTGGGCACCTTCTCAATCTTTCTCCGGACGGAGACATGCCTACTTTCGAACGTAGCAGTTCTGTCTGTCAGGTAACTTCTGACGAGCGAGTACAGGTTGCGGGGATTCCCCTACCTTTGAGTTCATTAAGGAGCGCTGGCCACCAAAGGTTGTCAAACGCTCCTCTGATGTCAATCAGAACTGCTACGACGTACTTAGCCGGTGCCAGCAGGGAAACACGCCGAATCTCGACAATGACATCCTGCGTGGACCTTCCTTTGGTACACCCGTATTGCCTGCCTGTGAGGTTATGCGGCCAAAGACTCCTTCGAGGGACTGCAACATCAAGATTTCTAGTGTTTTGCCTAATATGGAAAGAAGGCTGAGTGGTCTCCATGATCGCGGGTCCGACTGATTGCGGTCGCCTCCTTTTGAAGAGTGACAACGCCGCAGACTTCCACTGAGTGGGGAACTGTCCGACCTGCAGACAGTCATTAAATAAATTAAGGAGACCGCTGGAGATTGTCCGCTCAGCCTTCCTTAGCATATTGCTTTCTATTTTATCTGGCCCAGGAGATTTGTTGGGCTTTAAGGTCGCAAGAGCCCTGCCGAGGTCGCTTGTTGTCCACAATGGGATGTCGGGCTCGTTCGGAGGGTCCATGATCAGCTCCCTTGCTGCCCTCTGGGCTTCAGTGTCTCGAGCTAGTTGGTCATCTGGGAACGCCTTCTCAAGGAGGGTTTCCAGTGAACGTTCGATACTGCAGGCCCAGCTCTGACTCATTTTGCATCGCAGCTAAGACCTGCTCTACATTTGCTTTTCCTATGGAGGACATGTAGTGTGTGCCCTAGGGGTACTCAGACCCCACCGCTTCCACAAAATATCGCCAGCCTTGCCGTTTGGCTCGTTTGATGGCGCGGTGGAAGGCCTTCTTCTCTTGGATGAAGGCAGTTCGGAGTGTTGCTCTGGCATCAGGGTCACGAGTGTTTTGGTACATCCTTCTGGCTCTGTTTGCACTTTGCTTGAGGGGATTAAGTTCCTCAGTCCACCATGGGACTTTGATCGCCCTGTGCTTCTGTTGGCCAGTACAGAGAGCCCAGCAGAGTGCAGTGCTGTGGTAAATGTGTCCACTTTGCTGTCCACCTCTTCAGGTGTGGATGCTTGCACTATTAGGTCGGTGTCTGCGGCACGCAGTTCACCTTCCAGTACCCTAAAGAATTGCGGCCAGTCAGCATTTTTTGTGCGGAATCGCTTTTCACGCGTGTCTTTGCAGAGGATGTTATCATCCGTAATGGCAAAGTCAATAACCATGTGATCGCTCTGCGTTGCACCTGGTATGACTCGCCAACCCTTCAATTTGAGTAGCAGGGTGTGGGACACGGCTGTGACGTCTATACACGACCTTCCTCCCGGGCCATCATAGGTCGCCTCAGTCATGGGGTCGTTGGCAACAACCAAGTTGTACCTGGTGAGCAGCTCTATATACGCCTCGCCCGCCCCATCCAGGGTTGGGGATCCCCACAATGGTGATCTGGCGTTTGCATCAGCACAGACTACGCAGGGTCGTCCTGATAGGCCTGCTAGAGCCCGCTCCGAGTGGTTCAAGGCTGTTGGCAACTGGTGCGCCAAATTGCCTGTAAATGATATTACAACCAGCTCAAAGCCACCGGCTCGGATGAGCACAGCGGCCAAGTGTTGGCTGTTCAGGTGAGTGAGTGCGAGCATGTCAATGGACAGGTCGATGCAGGCTACTGCTGCCTTGGCTCCCGTTCTTGCTCCAGCCACCACTCGTGCCTGCGATCCGAGACCAAGAGTTTTGGATCCTATGTAACGGATCCTGTATGGCGAGGACACTGCAGCGTTTCTTGAGTGCATTTTGCAGCAACTCAGCCATAACTGGGCAACTCTTATTTGTGTTGTGCTGAAGGATTCGAACTGTTTTTGACCTATTCATAATCCACTCGTGACTCCTGGAGGGCAATCGCTCGCTGACGAATGGTACAGCGTGCGTCTCGTGTAGAGTGTGCGACCTGTTGGATTTTGCGTTCGACGCAATTGGCACACTTGAGGGGAGCATCACGCTTGCATTCCTTACTCAGATGTGGCAAGGCGCACCAGGCGCACACAACAGGTCTTGTACAGGCCACTGCCAGGTGGCCATAGCGCTGGCATTTGTAGCACTGGGTGGGGGCTTGGTACTTTCGTATGGCGCACCGCTGCCAGGCTATTTGGAGGTGCCTTGCCCCCTCTAGTTTTTTGTATAGGCTGGGTGATACACACACACACACACAACAACATTTTTTTTCAGCCGATTACAAAACTTTCCTTTCTACTTTGTAGAGCGAATGAAAGTAAAATTTCAGAGTGCTGGTCCAAGGGCTTGTGGGCACTCAACCTTTATCTGACGGAGACGTGCCTGCATTCGATCGTAGCAGTTCTGTCTGCCAGGTAACTTCTGAGAGCGAGTACAGGTTGCGGGGGATTCCCCTACCTTTAAACTCATCAAGAAACCCCGGCCACCAAAGGGTGCCATCGCTCCCCATGTCAATCAGAACTGCTACGATGCACTTAGCCAGTGCCAGCAGGGAAACACACCGAATTTCGACGATGACGTCCTCCGTGGACCTCTATTTGGTACACCTGTATTGCCTGCCTGTGAGGTTGCGGCCAAAGACTTCTTCGAGGGATTGCAACATCAAGATTTCTATGTTTTCCCTAATATGTAAAGAAAGCTAAGCGGTCTCCATGATCGCGGGTCTGACTGATTACGGTCGCCTCTCTTTTGAAGAGTGACAACGCGCGCAGACTTCCACTGAGTCATTAAATAAGTTGAGGAGGCCGCAGGAGATCGTTCACTAAGCCTTCCTTAGCATATTGCCTACTATTCTATCTGGCCCAGGAGATGTGTTGGGCTTTAAGGTCACAAGGGCCCTGTCAAGGTCGCCTGTTGTCCACAATGGGATGTTGGGCTCGTTCAGGGGGTCCATGATCAGCTCCCTTGCTGCCCTCTGGGCTCCAGTATCGTGAGCTACTTGGTTGTCAGGCAACGACTTCTCAAGGAGGGTTTCCAGTGAACATTCGATGCCGCAGGCCCAGCCTGACTCATTTTGCATCGCAGCTATGACCTGCTGTATTTTTGCTTTTCCTATGGAGGACTTGTAATGTCTGCCCCAGGGGTTCTCAGAGCTCTTCGCTTCCACAAAATTTCGCCAGCCTTGCCATTTGGCTCGTTTGATGGCGCAGTGGAAGGCCTTCTTCTCTTGGATGTAGGCAGTTCGGAGTGTTGCTCTGGCAACAGGGTCACGAGGGTTTTGGTACATCCTTCTGGCTCTATTTACACTTTGCTTGAGGGGATTAAGTTCCTCAGTCCACCATGGGACTTTGATCGCCCTGTGCTTCTGTTGCCCAAGTACAGAGAGCCCAGCAGTGTGCAGTGCTGTGATAAATAACTCCACTTTGCTGTCCCCCACTTCCGGTGTGGCAGCTTGCACTTTTAGGTCGGTGTATGCAGCATGCAGTTCACCTTCCAGTATGCTACAGAATTGTGGCCAGTCAGCATTGTTTGAGAGAAATCGCTTTTCACGTGAGCCTTTGCAGTGAATGGCAAAGTCAATGACCATGTGATCGCTCTGCGTTGCATCTGGTATGACTCGCCAACCCTGCGTTTTGAGTTGCAGGGTGTGAGACATGGCTGTGACATCTATGCACAACATTCCATCCATGGGGCCCATCATAAGTTGCCTCAGTCGTGGGGTTGTTGGCAACAGCCAAGTTATACCTGGTCAGCAACTCTATATACACCTCGCCCGCCCCATTCAAGGTCAGGGATTCCCACAATGGAGATCTGGCGTTTGCATCGGCACAGACTATGCAGGGTCGTCTTGATAGGCCTGCAAGAGCATGCTTGAGTGGTTGAAGGCTGTCAGCAACTGGTGCACCAAATTGCCTGTAAAATGATATTACAACCAGCTCAAAGCCACTCACGATGGACGAGCACAGCGGCCAAGTGCTGGCTGTTCAGGTGGGTGATGAGTGCGAGCATGTCGATTGACAGGGAAATGCAGGCCGCTGCTGCCTTGCTCCCATTCTCACTCCAGCCACCATTCGTGCCTGCAAACCCAGACCAAGAGTTTTGGATCCTATGTATGGTTCCTGTATAGCGAGAACACTTGAGTGCACTTTGCAGCAACTCAGCCGTATCCAGGGAACTCTTATTTGTGTTGTGCTGAAGGATTCGACCTATTAATTATCCACTCGTTGCTCCTGGGGGGGCAATTGCTCACTGACAAATGGTACAGCGGGCGTCTCGTGTGGAGTGCGAGATCTGTTGTAATTTGCGTTCAACGCAATTGGCACACTTGAAGGAAGCCTCACGCTTGCACTCCTTGCTCAGATGTGGCATGGATCACCGGGCGCAGACCACAGTTCTCGTGCAGGCTACTTCCAGGCGGCCATAACGCTGGCATTTGTCGTAATGTGTGGGGGCTTGGTTCTTGCAGATGGCGCACCGCTGCCAGGCTATTTGGAGGTGCCTTGCCCCCTCTAGTTTTTTGTGTAGGCTGGGTGACACCTCGATCACCCAATCGTTCTGTCTGCCACGCTTTCTTGTGAAAGTCCTCACGTCCTGCGGCTGCAAGCTCTTCTCGTTCCTCGGCATAGTCTGCGATATTTCCGAATTTTTCCGAAAAGCGGAAGTCCTAACGTGTACAGTGGCATCGTATTCAGCGCTCAATTGGATCAGACGAATCTCTCTGAATCAGATCTGGATACTAGCAGATACTAACTACAGGGTGAGCCATAACAAATGGTGCAGTTTCAAAGGGCGATTTAAAAAAAACGGTGCAACTTAGAAGATTACGGTTTGTTTTATTGAACGCCATACATCACCCCATTTCGGTAGATTAAGTCCTGAAAATTACATCAGGAAGGTGGGCGCCCTCAGCAGCGACGCACTGGTGTAGGCGATTCCTGAAATTTTCAGCCGCCCTCTGGCACATTTCGATGGGAATCGCGGCGATTTCTTCCCTGATTCGAATCTTGAGGTCTTCCAGAGTGTGAGGTCGATGTTTGAACACCTTTTCCTTCAAGTAGCCCCACAGGAAAAAATCACACGCACTAAAATCTCGCGATCTTGCCGGCCACCCCAAGTCACCCCTGAGAGAGACGAGGCGTGCGGGGAACATCTGCCGCAGTTTCACCATTGAGATTTGCGCTGTGTGGGCCGTAGCCCCATCTTGCTGAAACCAAATATCCCCCAGATCCTCTTCTTCAGCTAACTGGTTCAATTCGGGCTCAAAAAATCTTTCCAGCATGAAAAGATAACGCTGAGCATTGACGGTAACAATCCTACCATTCTCCTCGAAACAATAAGGCCCAATCACCCCAAATTTTGAAATGGCACACCAGACAGTGACTTTCGGGGAGTGGAGAGGTCTCTCGTGAATTTTTCTTGGGTTGTGGTCACACCAATAGCGGAAATTTTGTTTATTAACCGCTCCAGAGAGATGGAAGTGGGCTTCGTCCGAACTGAAAAAAGTGGACGTTGGTGGGATGCGGTTTATCATCTCTTGGCATCGATTCAAGCGGTTTTGGTAGTCTGGAGGTGACAATTCCTGAACAATCATAATCTTGTACGGATGGAATGACAAGTCCATGTGCAAAATCCTCCTTAGTGAGGTGTTAGAGATGTTCAGTGCTACTGCGTGCCTCCGAGCAGAGCGCCGAGGCGACTGTTCCACTGCTGCTCTCACTCGAGCCAAATTTTCAGGTGTTCTTGCGTTTCTTGGTCTTCCCGCACCTCTACGCCTTACTGTGGAACCAGTTTCTTCCAATGCTTGAACCCAACGTGCGATAACATTGCGGCGAGGAACGGGATCACGACGTGGGATGTAACGCAGTCGGAAGGCCCGCTGGGTGGCGATGAACGAACGGCCACTTTCAAAAAACGTGCGAATGACGAAACCTCGTTGCTCTCCGCTCCAAACCATTGTAACGACTGAAAACGGGACCACTGCCCGGGCACAATGAGACCCCTCCCAGGTCGTTAACCCCACTACAAGGCATGCAGCACCCCTTCGAAACTGCGCCATTTGTTATGGCTCACCCTGTATTTGGTACGACGCATCACATAACTTTTCTCGGTCTCGCGTGCATTCCATCGTTCTCTCCCTGGTCTGTGACTGTTCTCTTACTTTTCCTGTAGAGGCACGTCTTTTGGGATGTGGAATTATAGGGAAAGCTGTGCTAAAGTGAATGGAAAGGACTACCGTTAGTTTGAATTTCAAAATTTATGAGATTGCTCTTTTTTCCTTTATATGCATAATTAAACAGCAGTATTAATGGTGGGGGATTGACCGGCACAGAATAAGAACACAAAATCAACAACAGCTTCAAATATTTCGCAAGATCGTTATGGGCAGGTAGGCTTAGGTACCACACTAAACCCCCTAGCATCAGAGAGGGCTGAAGTAGTAGTAGAACTTTTGTTGAAATGGGTTCCAGAATTGCGCTGACTTAGCTCAACGTAGAGAATTATGTAGAGCGTTCTAGGAGCCGCAGAACTCTCTTACACAACTCAAATATTAAACTGTGTGAGGATCCCTGAACGCCCTTACCTAACCAACTATACGAAATTATGCAAGAGGCTCTTGGAACGCTTGAACTACCACTCGATACACGTTAAAAAGCGGTTGCAAATTAAAAATGAACCGACATTAAAATGTGATAAGGGATAGCTGATCGCTAAGTTTAATGTTTTCAGTGCCGGCGTTGCTTCTCAGGATCATGCTCACACCCCTCCAAACACAGGTGCCCCATGTTGTTTCACCGTATTTTTAAACGGTAAGTTTGATCGAAATCGTCAAAGTCGCATCGGGACAATCAGGAAAACAAACTTTTTATGTACCGTAGCTGAGAGCTGAGGCCAGTAATGAATTTAGAAAACAAGGTTTTTGTTTGGTTTTGGAAGAACCCGCTAGAGCGCTGGTTGTATTTTTGCGAAGTGTATAGAATAACTGTGTCCAATATATCGGCAACTACTAAATCATGTATGCGGAGCCAGAATGCAGTACTCACTCACAGAGAAGCGGCGTTACAGAGCAACGAATGAAAGAAGGCAGTAGCGCAAGACTAACTCGAGTGGCAGCTGAGTTGTATTAGTTAGGTCTATCGGGGATCACATTTCGTAGGTTCTAATTTTACACAAGTAAATTTGACATTTAGTTTTCAGGGAAGAGTTTGCTGATGAGAAGAAACTTGAGTTGACGAATGTGGTTTCGTATCCCAAGTTAGTCTTTTATCGAGAACAACCCCGAGGTATCTTACTTAGGAGACATGGTTTACTACTACATTGTTGATAAATATTGCATGGATGTGCACGGCCTTTCTATATGTGAATATTGGCTGAGTTGTTTTAGAGGCGGCAATACCGATTTTCCATTGACGCGTTCCATCTTCGAGTTGGAAACGTAATCCTGTCGACGGCTATGCGCGAGTTCGGGTAATAAATGACGAACCAGGGAGGTCATTGTCGTAGAGAGCGATAGTAGCACGGGGGGACATTATACGTGTACAGAGTATACAACAACGGGGCGAGAATGCTTCTCTAGGGTAATCCAGTCAGTTTATCGCGGGGTTTCGATGTACATGATGAGCATCGAACCGAGAAGGTTCTATTCAAGAGATACGATGCAAAGAGTATGTAGAGTATGTCAGGGTGTCCTTTTTAGCTAAATCTGGAGGCCCGGATGAGGCCTGACGTCGTTCTCGGGCGCGCAGCTGAGGGACCTTCTTGGTTCAAAAGATGGTTGCAGCAATGTGGCGGGGAAAACGCATTCCTGGAAGACAATTCGTCACGCCGATTGAGCTCAGTGAAGAAATTTTGCAACATTGAATATCTGGTGCGACGCACAATATTTCTCAGCCCACACAGTCATTAAGCAATGTTTATGGCGTCAACCACTAATGGTATCTATTTTTCACTCAGTACATTTGACTTGGGTAGTATAAAACTTTACGTTTTAGTAGCTTAATCCAGTATTATAAATGTATCCCAGAAGTTATGAGGGAATGGGTTCCTTTTACCTTCCATTTCTTCATCATCCCAATCCCCTCTAGGGCTGGGCCTCTCTACCTTTAATCGGATCCATCTTTTTACTTTCTCAAGTGTCACCAGATTTATATATAACGCAGGAAACAAAAGTGTGCAAAATCCTTGTGAGGTTGGATCCATTACGAGCGCAGATTACGAAATCCCCCCTTAGTTTCGTTAGGCTTCAAACTTGTACATAGATTTTTTGTACTTACGCCTCCTTCTCTTCCACGCATTTCGTTCACTGCGAATGTCACGCGAGAACGAAACGTAAAGGTGTCAAGGAAATTAGCCTTTAGCGATTAGATAAATTTCCTTCGTACTGCGCAGGCTAAGGAAAGTTGAGTCAAGTTTTTGGGCAGAACCTGGGGCTTATCTCTTTTCAACGGGCTGTTAGAGGAACTGCAGTGTAAAGGCATTGACAATGTGAAGGCACCCCGTGATATCTATCCAATTCGTTGTACCCGTGTGAGCAATAAGTGGTTACATAAACCTTTTTTGTTGCAAACAACTTGTAGCGAGAAATAATTTCGAGTCTGAAAACGCGACCAACCGCTTTTACCCTCGAACGTCTTGTTTCCACTCGCATTGGTTTTGATCGCTGAGACTGTCTCGTTCGCTCAGGCCCCAGAAGTCCAGAAGTTTTAATTGATGGGATTTCCTCTCGTCTGTGCAGTTCCGCAGATTTCGTTCTCCTTATTTTATTGTTCTTCGCGTACCGATACGTTGGGTACTACCTGATATCGGAGTGAATGAGTCTTACCTAATTAAAGTTCTTTCGAGTTTATCGCAAATTTGCTATCCAGAATAATTGGAAAGCCCCAGGAATCTTGCAGTTCACTTACCGGAAAAATTGCAATTAATTGATTTGCCAGGCTTAATTTTTCTGTGACTGCTTTAATCAAGTGGGCGGGATTTGTTCGGAAAATACTGCTCTACAATCAATTTTCTTCGAAATTTAAATAATTTCGTTCTTCTCGTGATTTCCTCATAGAACAGAATTTTACCGTACTGTCATGTTTACACATAACATATTCCCAATCATTACCGCCATTTTTGTGAAAATTTTTTTAAAAAAGTTTTTATGATAATTGTTAAGAGCGTAGAACTGATTTAGCCTGACTTTACGGCCCCACGGTGATCTGTGGGCTAAATAGCAAATTTGGTTAAGCCGTTTTCTGTCAATCTCTTTCTTTGACACACAGACCACTTTCACAAATAGTCTTTTTCGGACTAAGTAGCCTACAAAACGTAAAGAGCTGAAGAAAACTCAGAAAAAACAAAATTCAGCCGATTAGGTAACTTCCCTTTGTACAAGTAGGGCTAAGGAAAGTAAAAACCATTTAGTTTACAGAACCAATGAGCTTTGGCATAGAGTCCCTTTATCATTCTTAGAACATATTTGATGGCAAAATGAAGTCAAAACCTTTACAAAATGATGATTGTCCCTGACACGAAATCTAAAACTCAATTTTAGAAAACTGAATCAACGAGGAAAACTGACGAAACGGAAACTGTAGTTAACTTGATGGAAAGAATAAGATGGTAGAACCGTCGGTTTTGTCTGGATTGTACTGGCTGTTCGGATGGGTGAGAGATCGACGAAATGAACGAAGAAAGGCTGTAAAAGGTGAAATAACACGGTAGACCACAAAGGAGCGCGTTCTGCTCGACCTAACCACCGCCAAACCGGGAAATTGAGCGGAATTAACTGACGTTGAATCCGAATGTTGATGGACTCATCGAAGGCGTTCTTCTATTCCCATTCATTCGCCGTCTTTTTATTTTGCGCCGCACAAAAGTATTCGGTGAGTTGAAAGATCAATAGTTTGAATTTACGTCAGTTCTCGACAATTCTATTCCTTTTGAAACGACAAAATACCGTTTTAGGGGTTGAGACTGGTAAAAAGCATCGACCTTTTTATTCGATTCAAAATCGAACTGTTAGAGCAATATTAGAGAAAACCAATTTGGCGAGTTGATTACAATAGTTTACTATAGTTTGGGACGGGTTTTGTTCATAACCCCTTATTTTGGCTCCCCATGTTGTTCTGCAAGCTAAATATAAAATTTAATTCAAGTTTTACTAACTGGTGTTTTTCGTACGCAGAATCTTTTGAAACCTCCGAAGAAAGCTCGATTATTTCAACCGATTACTTAACTTTCTACTTTAACTCTGTCGAGCCAAGCGATATATTGCTCGCATGGGCTGAAGGAAACTCAATTTCTAACATTCGCTGTGTCTAAAGAGCGTTCGCGTTTAAGAAGGAAAGTTGTACAAAGTTGTGTTGCTTCTACGTGTTGTTTTTAACACGGTTGCCGCCGTTTCTTCGTTCCTACCCCACTTTCTGGAAAAACAAGAAAGCGAATCTGTGCTCGTTTTTGTTAATTTTGATCCAGACAACACGTTATCTCAACGGTACAGCAGATACCTGCAAGTGTTGCTCGATCTCGTGATAAGTTCGTATTGGGACTTTTGAAGGTCCCCTTGAGGTGAACGTAGAATAAAGCCGTTGGTGAGTGAAAGGGAGAGATGTACCATGGCACGAGAGGATTATTTTGGCGGTTGTAAAACGAAAGTTTAGAGTTTAATGAAATTGTACTTGTTCGGCCACTAAAGGAGGAACCCTCCCGTCCTTTTTGCTTGAGACGTGTACAAGAGATCCACTCTCTGAAACTTGTAGTAGTTACTTGCACGAGATGATTACTTGGACGATGGTGGTTAGTTCCCAAGAGGTTGGTGCTAATGCGGTCGAGAGAGAACTTCGAAAGGGAGTAACAACATTCTCAGAGGCGAACGTTCCTACCCATTTTACCAAGCAATTCCGCCGAAATGAGATGCTTCCCCAATTGCATCAACCACAAAACCGGCCCCTCTGACATTTTTTCAATGCATTCCTAGCATTAATTCACGGCGGATATTTCGTTATGCTCGTATCAAATGAACGCACATTTTACTTTCATTAGCCCAAGGGAGTAGTAAGGAAAGTAACGTAATCAGTAAAAGAAAGGGTTCGACGGTTTTGCAAATCTTTACTTTTCAAGAGATTCTGAGTCCACAGAAGACGTTTGGGTCGTGTCAGGACTATTTCAAACACCAAGCGCTTTTGTTGTAAATCGTTAAGCCAATTTATAAAAAAGGTTAAAACGCGTGTTTGCCTTTGTGTGCATATATCCGCACCCCGAATGTTCATGGGTATTTTTATAGATGATTAACAGAAAAAAAAACAAAATGCTAACGACCCTCGTTTTTGATACATTTGAGCGTCCCACTACCTTTCCATCGTTGAAAACTGTTCCCGTGGTCTTCGAAAACAGCTTCATTGGTATTGACTGAACTTTCGAATGATTTTCCAATGATTGGTACTTAACTATTTTTCCACACAAATATCACAGTGAAAATTCGGTGAACGGAGATACCTATGAAGCGAAAAGAGAGTTTTTTTACACTTTTCAGAAAATGGCTGTGATGGTTTTCTTCAAACTCACAGGGTATTTTCAATAGTCTTTAACTATAAAATTTCTCTCGCAGTTTGTTGAACACAGAAAGATGCCAATTGGTGTTTTCAATATTTCTACAGTTTCTGCGTAACTGAATTTAATCAACCTGACGGTATGTCTTCTAGCAATCTACATCCACATTTCGTTCTTCGCTACTATTTCTGTGACTATCCGTTGAACGAAGATCAAAAAGTGGGAGTTGCCGAATAAAAACATCGTTTCTCTGGTTTTCTCAATAAGGGCTCCGACTAATTCCATCGAACTTTGGGAATACTTTCAAATAAATAATAACCTCATTTTTTTCCGAGTAGCCGAGTGTTGTATTATGTGTATTATAATTAAATAATAAAGCGGCACTTAATTTAAAGAGGTTCAATGAATATAATGATATTTTTTTTTACAAAAGTCCCCTTTCCTTATATCAGCTGATAAATAATAATAACTTAGTAGGATACTACATCCCTTCCCCAAATATCACAAATATTTCCCCACAACGAAAACCTTATACTTTGATGGTGGTATCACTCTTCTACCGCTTCTTGTGACTATACCTGTATCCATATTCACAGATGTTGACACGGATGATTCAGGTACAGATGATTCTTGGTTTGTGAAAGGTTGAGACACATCCTCTTCATGGTGAAGATGTTGAGAAGGATTTTCTGATAGAGCTACTGTTTTTTGTGGTAATTTTTGAAAGAGAGATGAATTTCTCGTTACCACTATTCCATCTCTCCACGCTGTTATCTTGGTGCCTTCTACTTTCTTTATTTTCAATGGCTTCGGATCATACACTGAGCTGTATTTATTAATCTTTCTTTGCTTTACTAACACCATATCTCCTTCCTGTAAGTCATGAGTTTTCGTGTGTCTTCTGGAATCAGCATACTGCTTCGTCTTTTCCTTATTTACTTCATCCATGGTTCTTAAATTTTCATCGATATCTTCTTCATAAACGTCCGAAACAATCTGTGGAAGAAATGACCTGAAGTTACTTCGTAAGAGAGCCCGTGCTGGAGAAATACGAGTAGAACGGTGAGGTGAAGCACGGTATTGCATTAAAAACTCTGGCAGTACTTCCTCCCAATTTTTCTGTTCAACAATCGCAGTTCTAACAGTTTTGTTCAAGCTAGACATGAAACATTCCACCCGTCCATTAGCTACATGCCAACAGCATGTAACTCTTTGGTGTTTAATTTGTAACGATGAACAAAATTCTTCAAATTGTTTTCCGTTGAAAGGGGGACCATTATCTGACCGAAGTTGGTCCGGGGTGACCGATTTCGTGAGGTAACCAAATAAAGAAAAAATCTTGAATAAACAGTTAGTTACCTGTTCATTTTTCAAAGAGGGAATAATTTCGGCTACTGGATATCTACTGAAATCGTCCATCACTGCCATACTCCATTTGGAAAGGGTCCTGAAAAATCAATCGAAAGATTTTCCCACGGACCGGAAGGTGTAGGTGTTGGCCTAATCGGATCTCTCCCGGTTTTGGTACTGTTGGCTAGGCAAGGAATACAACTTTTCACCACCTTTTCCACTAAAGTGTTCATAGCAGGGAACCAAACCTTGCTTCGAAGTAACTCTTTCGATTTGGTGATACCTTGATGGCCACGATGAGCCAGAGCTATGACTGTCACCTGCAAGCTTTGTGGGATAACAAGACGAACGCTCCTGAGAATAATTTTATCTTTAGTTACTGCCAGTTCTTCTTTCACAGTTCTAAACTTTTCAATAACTGGATTTGACCAATCTCCCGTTTCAATAGCCTTCATAACTAAACACAATTGTTCATCTTTCAACGTTGCCTTTGATAAAGTATCCCGTGAAATTATTGATGGTAATGCTGAATCAGTTATGAGATTAATGAAATCATCTTCGGGAGCACATATTCTTCGTTTACAAGGGCGACGTGACATGTAGTCAGATGGATTTTCTTTTCCAGACATGTGGACAATCGAACAATTATAACCCATCAATTTGAAAGACAATCTGTCTAAACGAGGTGGAGTATTCGGACTGGTACGAGAGAGAAGAGATACTAATGGTTTGTGATCGGTATGTATTACAAAACGAGCGCCAACTAGGAAATCGTGAAAATGAGCAACTGCGGACGATGACTGACTGGCATTGAAGATTTAGAATCCCAATGCCTTGAAATGTAAAGTATCTAATTTTGTGGGGGGGGGGGGGGTGTAAAAAAATGTCCTGAATGAAAACGCAGGTGTATGTTATTATTCAGAATGAATAATAAACGAAATGGTGCTAAACAAATATGCAGTCGAACGTCGCGTTTAGTGGGGTTAGGAAACTGTTATGCGTTGCTTCATTACCCCAGATGATTTGAATACTTGTTCAGTACTAAAACATTTTACTGAGGAACATAAAAGTAGCAGGAGATTCTTGGAATGTGAACTGTTGTAAAACGACAAACGATTCAAAGTGGCACGAGTTTAATGAGAAAACGGAGCCGCCTTCAACCTGAACGTTGAGTGTGGTTAGGTTCTCGTTCGCGCTTCAGTGATTTGTGGAACAATATGCGCATAGTAAACGGCGGGCCAGTTTTAAACCTTGTGAATTATGTATGTGGATGGAACCTTAACACACAAACACAGACGATGAGTGAGATTGAAATGAAGTGGCCGGGTATTACAGTGAGAAAGTTACAGAAAACCCCTAGGGAAAACCGGAACCGCCAGAGTTTTCCTCGTTCCAAGTTGGGCGGCAGAACGAACACGGTTGAAATGATATGAGGGAAGTTGTTGGCAGAGAGGGGAAGAGCAAGAGGCGGATGAGCTGATTAGCCACGCGGTTATCAAAAGATCGAGAGGCTTCCTGTGAAAAAAAAAGAAAGTGCGCTGATCCTGACTCTGACGATGCGACCATCGTCAAGCTCGTTGCGGTATTGATCGAACCGTCAAAAGCAAGCCGTCTGGCTCAAAGAGAACTACTCTACATGACTCCAACACCCGAGTTTCAATACAGCGTGTTTCTCATCTCAGGATTAGCTAGTTTGAAAAATGCTTAATTCGGTTGCAATGGCTTGTTTACTGTGACTTCCACTTCTGGAGTTTCGACTGGAATAAAAGACTAAGCTTTTGTATTTATTTGTACAGTGCTGGAGCAGTACCAGACCTGAACGGGGGATAAAAGAAAACACGACAGCTGTCACTTTTGTCATTTTATTTCCAATTTCGCAATAATAGTTTCGATCACTACTCAGTTAATATCGTCATACATGTTTCTAATGTCAATACTTGAGCATCGTCACGGTCATTGCTCCTAGTCACATTACATAATTCCACTGAACCTGGTACATCTCCCTTCGCGTCAGCCCTGTCTGTTACTTGGTGGAAAACTTGTGAATCTCAAACCTGGTCAGTATCTAAATCCACTGCAATAAATAACATCGTCCTATTCGTCACTTTTTACCACAGTTATATCACGATTGTTATTAACTTCCTTAGCCCCTATGAAGGTAATTTTTGTAACTCGTAGCAATTAATTGGCTATGCTACAGTATAACTCACAGAAAGCCAATGCTAAGTTCGGGGGTTAATTGTCATTTAGGGCGGGGCTCAATACAGTTGCGAGAGGTAGTTAGAATTCAGGCCAGAAGTTAACTTATTCCGCGTGTCGTTGGGCGATCAACCAACTTTTGTGGTAAACTATTTAAACTATTAAAAAAACTTCTGTCTACTAAAGTCTCTTCTACCGATCTATACCTAATTTTTGTCATCCAAAAATATTTCTGCAGAGATATCGTGAGCGCAGATGGGAAACTTGGGGCTAACATGCTCACAGTTAGATGTTAATTACGATAGTGTAGCCGTAATTTTCTGTTGAACGAAAATAACTCCTAAACTACGTCAACTACATATGTTCTAATTTGCAATGCTGAAATTGACTTAATTGACATTAAGGTGGTTGGGAAAAGTTGTGTGATGCTTCGCGCCAGATATTTTAAATTCGAACGGAATGAGACCACTTGATCTGAAGAAATCTCGAGTGTTGCGTCAATTTTAAAAGCCGTAAATACTGCTATTTGCAATACATAGACGCCGCACATTTTACGGAAGCATTTATAAACTACTAAATGTTGATACTAGGTTACTTCCAATTATCTTATAAAAGTTACGGAACCCCCATTGTAGAGGTACTTTTATTGGATTACGACCTAATTTTCTGAGAATCGTTCGAGCGAAATTTATATTGAAGGGACAGCGCTAAAATCGATTTTCTTCGATAATTGTCTTCAAAACGTTTGATAATTTACGATGCTCTCCTTATTAGCCCACCGATGAGAATCGTACGATACTGTTGTATTGCAGAGAGACACCTTTTTCAGACTCAGTGGCTCTTAAAATGTAAAGATCTGAAGAGAAGAAGAAACATTCTTTTCCCTTCCCTTCTGCTAAAGAAAGTTAGTACCTGATGAGACATGTCGCGCAACATTTCTCGCCAATTGACGGTGATGCCGTTGATGGTTAGAAATTGAATACGTTCGGAGCAATTCCACAGGAAATGAGTAAATGCGAATTTGACAAATTTATATTTATGATTTGCCGCAAACGGACCTTCTCATTGATGAAATTACGAAGAACAAAATGTTACACAGGAGAAAATGTCGACGGGTTTAACAATTGAAAGATGTACTGATGGGCAAAAAAGCTCAGATCTTTTAATCGCTAACCGTCTCTCTTTTCATCCTTGTTTAGTGTTCGCATACGTATTTAAACAGGAAAATGGAAAAATACGGACAGGATCATGCCGAAAGAACACAAAATGTATGACAACTTGACGTGGAAAACGTTTACGGTAATTAATATTTTATTCTTCCTGCGTGTTCTTATCCTTTTTTCTTTTCGATTTTATTAATGATTGTGGGGATACAATTGAATACAGGAATAATGTGGGTTTAAGTTGCTAAAAGAGGTTTATCAAATCCAGTTATGCGGTTACTCAAGAATACTTGAAATCGTTCAAAACCACGTTTCTGTTCAGTGGACTAATAGAGGAACGTTTCTATCGAATGATGTATACGTATTGTGTAGTTGATGACAGCTCGTGAGTCAAGCCGTCTTTTCTAGGAAAATCTGAAAACCCCTCGTTTCCCCACCCCTCCCAATCTCATCCAATTAATGAGAATCGATTATGACGTTATTTTTGCCAGCCGTTTTCTCGCTAATTACTTAACAAACACAAACACACGCAGACCGCGCGCCTAAAGTACGTTTTTTTTCGATTCTGTGGGTGTGTTCTGGTGGGCGCCTTGCAGTGGTATACCGATAGTTGGGTTATGAGAGGCAGAGCTGGACTGGGCATTGTAGGGCCCAACTACAGTCTTGCTAAGCCGCTTGGAGAGTGCGCCACAATATATCAAGCGGAAATTCCTGCCATGAAGATCTGCGCAGAAGAGATCTTGACTAAAGGACTGAAGGCCAAACGGATTTAGATATTCTGGACCTGGCTTTAGGTCCAGGCTGGAATGGGAATGCCTTCATGCGCTCAAGCAGCTCGGTGCCCATAATTGGCTTTCTCTTATCTGGGTGCCGGCTCACTGGGGGCATGAGAGCAACGAAAAGGCTGACTGCCTCGCGAAAAGGGGCACGGAATCCCTACTCATCGAGCCTGAGCCCTACGTAGTCACCTGAATCGTCTGGTGGCTCGATGGGAGATATAGGGAAACAGCGGCCATTGGCATCGCTAGCCACGATTAAGTCAAGCGAAAAGGCTTGTTACGCCTTCCTGTCTAAGGATTAAGCCGATGCTGACACTCTCGAGACAAGATCTGAGAGTCTTGATAAGCTTCCTCACTGGCACTGCCCACTCAGGTATCACCTCAATAAGATGGGCATCTCAGAGGCGGTGGAATGCAGACTCTGCGGTGAGGAGGTCGAGACAGCAGAGCACATCCTATGTGAATGCCAATGCGTGGCCGCAGTGACAAAGGGACTTTGTCCCGCATGCCCTTGGAAAAGAAAAAATGACGACTGGTTATGGTGAGGGAACAAAATTATCGATTGGAGAGCCTTAATGTTGTCTCCGTAAGGGAATATTCGAACGAGTAAACCCCATTTAATCAGCTAAAAATAGCTTCCATTGTAAGAGCTGACCTAAGAAATGACAATGAAACGGTTAGCTAGACCTTCAATTTTACTGCTTGACAGTTAATTCGACACGCCAGTGAAGGAAGTGCCACGAAGGTGGAGTTGTTGTTATTTATGATCTCAGGAACGATATAATGAGAAGCATATCTGATGAAGTTTTGAACTCTCCCAAGGGTTTCAACGAAGGGAGTTGTTGTTGACAAAATCCTCTAATAAGCAGCTCTAGAGGCCACTGGTCAACCAATTGCAAATGAAAACTTCGTGTGACGACTCCTACAAGATTTCATAATTATAGCGAAGCTAATCATATGGACAATCTGAAAAACTACGTTCGCTACACCGCTTATATTTATGCAGTCTGTTTTGTCATTCTGTTCCACCCTGAAGAATCCAAAGTTAGGTTACGTAAGACGCCTTCTGCGGAACATTCGTTCAAGAAACTTCACCAGAACACTAAAGTTAACGTACCTGTTAGGTGAGTCTGCCTCCTTTGGCAGGTGAGATACTGTGGGCGAGCGCTTTCGATGTAAAGACATCATCGTCTGGCCATTAAGTCAGTACTAGTCAGTAAGTTGGTCGTGGTCTTTATATACGAAGAGAAAGGTAAACAGGATGGTGGAGCGTCAGGGAAGGGGGGAAGAGGTCATGCACCTCTGGGGAAACTCACTAGACGTGAAGGGAAAGGAACATCTTAGTCTGTCAGTAGTTGATCCCAAGTCTTTTTTGTATAGGGTGGTCTGTAAATCCATCAGTAGGTTGTTTTCGTTTGTGCAGTTGTTTTGAGAGGTGTGAATATGGTGTGGCATTTTGTGTTGATTTGTTCATTTATGATCCGTCCATTGATGTTTTTTGTTCATAGATTTTCATGTTCCCTAATATGTTCAGTTTTCGTCCTTGGTATTGTTTATGTTGTAAGATAGTGCAGTCCTTTATTTTGGTAGGTTCATGTCCAGTTGTCTTGAGGCGGTTGGCAAAGTCTGAATCGTCTTTGTCGATCGAAAACTGAACATATTAGAAAACATGGAAATATATAAACAAAAAAACTTTAATAAACAGATCATGAACAAACAAATCAACACAAAATGCACACCATATTCACACCATTCAATACACTGCACAAACGAAAACAACCAACTGACGGATTTACAAACCATTCTATACAAAAGACTTGGAATCGACTACTGACAGACTAAGATGTTCCTTTCCCTTCACGTCTAGTGAGTTTCCCCAGAGGTGCATGAGCTCCCCCCCCCACCCCCCTTCAACATCAGTCCTTCCTTCCGGTTTAACTTTCTCTTTGCGTATAAAGACCACGACCAACTGTCTCTAGTACTGACATAACTGCCAGATGATGATGTCTTCATCAAATGTGCTCGACCACAGTATCTCCCCAGCCAGAGGAGACGTACTACTCACCTAACAGGTACGTTAACTTTAGTAATTTGGCTACTGGCGGATATAACCCAATTGCTTCAATACTTCACTAGTACACATTCGTGATTGCTACCTGTGGTGTCAAGAAGGCAAGTTACGGGCGTGAACAGGTACGTTAACTTAAGTAAATCCTGATTACCATAATGATCATTTGTCGAAAATTAATCGGATCACGTACAACACAAACCTGCAAAAAATGAAAACTTTTTTGATATTTGTTTGGTTTTGTTATCGGTCGCCCTGCACAGAGTTAGTGTCGATGAGTGTATTTTATGTCACTGCTCCCTTCCACCGTTTCCTTCTGCTCTTCCATTTTCCTCTTCCCCGCCTCTAGTCCTTCCGCCGTCGCTCTCCGCTAAACCCACGCGAGTGCAAACCCCGAAATCATTTTCCTTTTCCCAAACTCACCATTTCGAGCGAAATTGACTGCTCATCGACGGGAAACGGAGACGCCTTCATCTCCAAGTAACTAACCCTCAGCAGTGGTAGATGCTCATTTGATTTGGGCTCTGTGTTGCGAGCAGAAACCGATATTATTTCAGCACTGTACAGCCTTTACATTTCGTCCATCAATAGGATTCCGGATAGGTTCAGCACAATGTTTTTCGATAGTATTACGGTTTTGGAGGGTGCTGAATCCAAAAATGACATTGGTTTTGCTCTCTCACCCACCAAAACTTGACCCAGTCATCTGAAATTAATAGGCACATATGAGTGTTATGGAATATATAAAATAAATATTTAAAAGGTTTTAATAATCAGAACTCCTTTTATTGTCAACACTGATGAACTTTTCCATAAATTTATTCCACGTTCGTGGCTCTACACTTTCTTTCTCGCCACTCCATAAAGCTTCCATTACTACTTTTCCTCTTCTGAGAAACGTTCACTATGCTTTTCACCGGAGGACCCCGCGTTTTCCGGTGAAAAATCAACATGAGAAGGTAGAAAGTGAACTTTTATGGCCACGAGGCCAAGTTTTTTTGCGTTCAAAAGTTCATCGACGATGCTGATGTAATTCGGACCCTTTTCATCCCCCAGAAATTTCGTATTCACTTTTTTTGATAGAATTCCTAGTTCATCTTTCAGTATGTGACATGTTAGTTCGCAATTCTTCATCGAACGTCCCTGTCATCTTCATTTTGATCAGAGTTGGTTGAGTTCATTTCCCCCAAGCGTTTCGGGGAGCTGAGATACTTGCACTTCTGGTTCGTGAGCCACAGGACACGTAGGGATTCCAAGTTTAAATGATTTCTTCTTACGTTTCCTGAGATCCTTTACAGAAATATAACGCAACTTGATTTATTCCGGTTTCTGAGTTTCATGCCGAAATATGCGTAATATAGTTTGCCTAAAACGCCTGTAACGTTTCACTGCTGTTTTTTAATCACAAGTCCACAGCAAATATTGCACAAATGCCAGGGGAATTAAGATAACCACGGCTGGAAGGCATATTGGCAGGAGTTGGAACTTTCATGAGTTTCAAAACTCTAAATCTTCTTCACTCCTGGTGCAGTAATAACTATCTATCTCCGAACATCAATGAATGTACATTCTCTCGGGTCAGCTTCTTCGTTTACACACAAGTACCCGTTAAATGGCCCTGCTCTGTCTCGCACTGACATTGTACGTGATCTTGGTGTCCTGTTTGACGTTGGCGAGATATTTAGCAATGCTGTGGGGAGCCTTGGCACTATCAAGCGCCACACTAGGGGGTTTCAACGATATTTCATCACTAGTCGTTAATTTCAATGCCCCGGTATTATGAGACTCGGAGTACGGCCTTGGTTTGGTCACCTTTCTAGTCTAGGCCCAAACACCGAAAAAGTGTGTGCAGCAAGTTTGTTCGATACGTCTCCTTCAAGAGAGGTAAATCAGGGTCGAGTTCGATTACATCCACCGAACTCTCTCTACTCTTGCGTAGGTTGCTTCACAAAGCTATTCAGTTTCCCAGTTTGGTTGGTAGGCTAGATTTCGTCGTGAGTTTTTATGCGACCAAACTTTTAATATTCCTTTAGCCCCAACTTACTATCTGCTCGATGAGCCCTTACTTAAGATTCGAATAGAATTTGTTTCTCACCCCGATTTAAAAATTTTTGCAACTTCATCTCTGCCTTCGAAAAGTACCCTAGCGAGAAATTGTGAGCCCTTTTATATATTCTTTTTTCATTTCCATCATCAACATTTGTGATTATTTTATATCCAGCTCGCTCTCTCGATTTTTTCCATTTAAAAATATGCGGAGATTGTGAACTTTTTCCTCTTCCTTTCTTTACTCTGTTCATTCGCTATTTAAGAAGAATACTTTTTCAATTTGTACTATGTAATTGTGCTTACGCAGCCCGTAAAACGTAAATAAATAAAACGACAATGCAGGATTGAGCAGAATGAGCACACCCTCGGGGGTTTGTAAGGAGTCGTGGTAACTTACCCGTCGAGGCACATTTTAAACAAAACGGACCTCTTTGAAATTTAAGACATAACTGAGGATGATGGCAGTTTCAAAAACGTTTTTTGTTCGCAGACCCGTGTAATGGAAGACAGATATACCTATATTTTTACTTTTATTAGCCTAACGAGGTAGAAAAGGAAGGCGCATGATTGTCTGAAAGGTTCGGTAGTGAACTTCCCACAGAAGATTTAATTTCCCTTGTACGTAAAAACACGGATTGAGAAAATGATCTGTTTGGGTGAACACGGTAAAAAGAACAAATCAGTTCACTACTGCTAATATTGTGCTCAAAATGTTAAAGTTACAATTTCGAACAGCCAGAAACAATTTCGATCAATTTTTTGTGTGATAAGCTACCGACGGCTAATCGGTATTATACAATTTTCATTCGTAGGTAAGTAACGAGACCTACACAGTTATCGACACAAATCGAGGTGTTATAGCGCTAACATTCTCATAAAAGTCCAGTTGGCAGTCCAATCGCACCATTTGTGCGATTTTAGTGCGAGGTTGTGACGTATTTAGGAACGTTTACCCAACTGCAATTACTTTTTTTGCTAATTTTCGTAGGTTCATTTTGTAAAACTAAACATTCTGCACGTTTTGTCCAGGATCTGTTGAAATAAAAGGACTCAGAATTCAATAAAAAATAAAAATGCCGGAACACGAGAAACCTCAAAAAGAGGAATTCGGGCAAGTGAAGATCGACTGGCTTCAACCAGATGACAAACGGGTCATACACTTCCCCGAAAGACTGTTGGCTTTGTCTGGTAAGTTGACCCTTGAGTTGGTAACTTTCAGGGGTCGGAAAACTGGATGCATGGCACACAGACTAGAGATACTGAGGGTAAGCTGGTGGCCGGGCTTCTGGCTGTCTTCAGGAATGTTGTAAAAGTCCAAAACCACTTAAATCGACTGGAGCCGAAGCCGTGAGTTTTGTCCGCAAGATATAATTTACTCAAAACTGCACCACCAACTTCACTGTGCCAAAGCACCACAGGTTGGACCGTGTGAGGTAGCTGCCTCTGTAGGGCTCCATGGTAAAGGAGTTATCTAATTCCTATCCCTGGTGTCTGAATCAGGGGCCTTGCAGATATCACCATGGTTGTGGGGTGGTTGAAGACGGGTTCTCCCTCTCCCTTTGTTCTATTTGCCCAGGTGAGCGGGGGTAGGTTGGAACCGACTGATTGGTACTGCCTTCGCCAACCACTATACCAGGAATGAGAAGGGACCATGACGACAAGATATCACAGGTATCTCGCACTGTAGTGGATTTCTCGAAGGCATCCCAACTGTACCCCAACCACCGTACCGCCCAGATTTGGCTCTCCACTACTAAGAGCATTTCCCGAACTTGAGTTTCTGTCAGGGAATAGAAATTCAAGAAAAATCACGAAGTGCTAAAGTTAACGTACCTGTTAGGTGAGTCCGTCTCCTTTGGCTGGTGAGCTACTGTGGGCAAGCGCAAGCGGGAAAACAACCAACTGACGGATTTACAGACCACCCTACACAAAAAGACGTAAATTCCACCATTGACAGACCATTCAGGGGGTTTCCCCCTGTGGTACATGACCTCCACTCCCCGCCCCTTCCCCGACGCTCCATCATGCCTTTCACCTTTCTCTTCGTATATAAAGACCACGACCAACTGACTGACTCCAACGGTCAGACGATGATGTCTTTACATCGAAAGCGCTTGCCCACAATACCTCACCAGCCAGAGGAGACGGACTCACCTAACAGGTACGTTAACTTTAGTAATTTGCCTACTGGCGGATATAACCCAATTGCTTTAATCACGAAGTATTCAGGCCATGCGTTCGTAGAAGAGACGCAGGAACAATGGCAAAAGAGTGTTATGAACTGAGGGAGGTTATATTGAGAAATGGCACGTAAATTTGGAAGATTGAATAAATACTGTTCTGTACAGAGGGATTACTTTTTGAACAGCTGTTTTCTGAAGAAGTTAAATAAATCTATTCTTAACACCAACATATCAATTGACCGTTTTGCAGGAGCCTGGAAGAACAAACATAAGCTCATATTTGCTTCGTTTTGGGTGGTCACGTCAGTCATTTTTACGTTCATATTTATTGAGTCGACATTCATGCTGGTCCACAACCTCGATTTAGTAGCATATTGCGCGCACCATACGATAATCGCCGCATTTGACGGCATCGTCATTGTGGCTTTGTACGTGAAAGAAGAGAAGTTTGCAACTATTATGGAAGGTGAGGAAGTGACATAGCGATATTAGTCTTACGAAGACAGCGCTTTACTGAATTCAATTTGGATTTGGATCGTGTTTCGCTTTTAGGACCGTACAAAACTTACAGCTACGGAAGCGCTATTGTGAAGGACTTTCATAGAAAACTGATGGTTGATAAATTGCAGGGCATGAGGTTCGAGTCGAAGTGTATCATTGTCTGTGGATTGGGACTTTTAACGTTCTTGGAGGTAAGAGGATTATACTAAATTTACAGCCTTGTAATTTTGTAAGTGCTTTCGAACAGCCACAAGAAATAGAACGAAAACATCGATATTGGTTTTTGTAAAACCTTTATTTTTCGCGACTTGGGACATGCGTATCCTTCACATTCGTGTTCAGCCTTTCGAGAAACCCACCGCTAACAAAATTCAAATTTTGTTTAGGTAAGTCTTTCGGTAAATAATAATTTTTCCAAATTTATTTCACTCTATTTCTGTACAATTTGTTTCATTTATTTCAAGTGACTCCATTTATTTACACATGGAAGTTGTTCATTCTAATTTTACACCAATAATTCGGCTGTTGGCTTTTTTGGTCTCAAATGTTATAAACATTACCTCTTTGACTTTGAATTAATTAAAATTATCATAAATTAGCCCTTCGACCCCCGGCACCAGTGTTCTCAAAGGGGTATTAACATGAGTGTTTTTAAAAAAATGTAGTGCTTTTAGTATAAACAAAGATGTAAAAAAAGGACAAAACTGATTGTTTCGACCGCCGTAAACCTCTTTTTTTAGAAGAACTGTTTCGTAGTATTCTAGTTCACTGGATACTCTGAACACACAACTTTGAGATGAAAGTGTGCAATTTGTGGAGAAGTGTAGAGTAAAGCTCAATCCCTACTGCTCTTCTGATGAACGGAAACAGTTTGCTCAAATTTAACAGAAAATACGGCGGAATAACAACTGAAAAGTGGAATGAGCGGAATTTAAATAAAAAGAGCGCCAAAATCAAATGGCATTTTTGATAATTAGTGGCGCTGCTCTCTTTGTGTTTCCATTATAGAGAATGTTATGGTCGTTTGGAATTGTCGGTAACACGCCGAACAAGAGAGAATATCAATTTTCAGCGAGCAAGTAGTCACCTAATGACTGCACATTAGACATTGTGTGTCTGGCTTCTTCAGTCAAGGGCGACAAACCTCGGAGTTGAGAAAAGTGGTCTTGTGAGGAAGGAAGACATAAGAGTCTATCACAATCCACCAAGCGACTCGCGAGACTCCCAGTGGCGCGGAAAGCATCATCTCCGTGCGTCGTCTCTCTCGTGAGTGCGTTATCAGGCCCTCCCTATATTTTGTTCATCTACCACGTGCTACGCTATGTTTGATTGAATGCTTAAGACGGTCTCGCGGAACACGAAATACGAAAGAAATATGTTTTCAAACGTAATTACCATTATAGCTTCCGCATTGATTAGGACGACGCGGTGATGAAGTTACCAGTTTCAAATTATCTTGAGGTACCACGTTCATAGGGGAACTATGGAATAGTGATTGATAGCACACGAGTGGTTTAATGTATATTAGATGCAGGAGGAAGATGAGGTTTCAGCCCACTGGGGGGATTACACGGTCCTAATTGAGGTTTGCTCGTTTAGTGTTTAGTACCGTTAATTCCTGTGTGCGATAAGGAATGAATTCACAATGACATGTACGGTGAAGTGCATCACATACCTTTCCTCGATCCCGTGTACATTAAGTGAATTTTACCGTTCGAGAAAATAATCCACTGTGTTTTTCACTATGTTAAAATCATCTTCAGTAGCGAAAATCGGGTGATCTGGAATTCATTGCTCTGCTTCTACTTATGTAACGGTCTTTACTGAGTTAACACCGAGTAGCCAATTTGTAGAACTGCGATTTTTTTGTGTGGAAAGGTACGTGTTTATTGTTCCGGAGATATAGGGTAAACACGGAGGTTATCTCCCCTAGCGTGCAATGACATTTTCGTAATACGGAAGACTAATCTGAGATGGAACATCAGAAGACCGTCAAAGAGGTGGCGCTTGAACGACAGGTCCTTCCCCCAGACTGTCCAACAACCCGTAGGTTGCAAGTGATGAAGACCGTCAGCCGACTAAGCTCGTACTCTTGATTTGACGTCACATGTTGATCTCCTAATCAACTATCAAATTTGAACTGAATTGGCTTAGCTATTCTCTTTCCATTTCGTTCAACGATTCGAAGACCGTTTTTTCAAATGGTCTTCCCAAATTATGGGGCTCAGGAGCCACGGAAATGCATAGAGCTGAAGAAAATTACAATTTTTCAAAACTTTGTGCGGTTGAGGAAAGTGAAAAGGAGTAGTTATTCCAACCTACGACGTTATAATGATTGTCATGCGTAATTTCAGGTATGTTTCTGTCTGGAAGCAACTTTAACGAGGACGTACGAAACTTTGTATCCAATGTACGTGCCGTTTAGCACCGATCATCCAGTCGTTTACACCGTCGTCGTAATGTACCAACAATCCATTCTTCTTTTGACGGCCGTGTTGGGTATTGGTGCCATTACTATGCTAGACAGAGGTTGGAATCATCTCTGCTTAGAGCTGGATGTCTTCAAGTTTGCTCTCTCTCAGGTTGATAATCTAGTCACGGAGAAATTTAAAAATGAAAACCTTAATAATGAGACGAATCAAGATGCTGAGAGGAGAGCGTACGAGCTGTACTGCTACCATTTTGCTAAACACCATGCAGCTATTCGACGGTGAGTGTTTTATCAACATTTCGTTTTTCCAAGAATTCCCGTATTTTTCACCACTTCACCTGTATACTATTGGTCGACTTACGGCATGCAATGCCATAACTAGTACGCGTACGAGCCACGATGAACGAGGGTTTGTGCCGGTTGCAAAGCAATAACAATCGCGATGTTATCTTCAGAGTAGTTGTAGCTGAATACTGCATTCCCAGTAAGCCTGTCATAGCACTGCCAAACTGTGTTCTGGCCACATGTAAACATTTTAATTTTTCAGGTATTTCCACACAATCCAGGAATGCGTCATACATTTCACAACTCACCTGGTTCTCGGAGGACTAGTTTGTTTCGTTTGCATCGGAATCACTTCAATCTCGGTACGTCAGTCTCAAGACTTATTGTTTTGTATTTTTCAGGTCTTCCAGTGCACGGAGGAAAGTGATAAAGGAAGGGGTTATAGATTCTTAAGGAGGAATTACTGTCCATGATGGATATGATAGTTCGGTCCAGTTACCGCTAGTGGGTGTTGAAGGAATGAGCCGCGTGCATGAATGAAATTGCCCACTAGAGTTACAATCTTTGGAGTTACATTCCATGGCCATAACCAGTATTCTCCCCTTCCATCCCTCCTGATTGTCACCTTCCCTCCACACATTTTATCACTGTTTATAAACGAAACCGTTGGGGGTTACTGGAGAAATTGGACTGACAGTGGATGGATGTGGACATTATGCACAAGTCGAATCGCTCCAAATGAGTGTTTGGCACGTCACACAAAAAATCTCATTGCGCACACTCAAAATGGTTGGTGCTCAATATTAATAAAAAAGGAACTGGTGCGGGGGTTGTAATCTTAAAGTAGTAATTAGCTTCTTCCCCCACCATCACCTCCCAACATCACAATTTCCCGATGTTGATAAGCGAAATGGTTGGAGAAAAGCGGGGAGAAACGAGCCTCCAGTGGCTACTGTAGATAGATGAAACTGAAATAATGTTGTCGCTTTTTATCGTATATCACTCACAAGAATAGTAACGTAAGTGCCACCATAAAAAAGACCGGAACACACTACTAAACTTTTTTGTTGAAGCTTTATAGTAATCATTCAGCATTTAGAGTACTGCAAGATTAACCCAGTGAAAACACACAGAGGTTTGAACAAGAGGGCATCTTGAATTGCTGCTTGATGCGTCACAGGCTACGCGAGTCACTACTACCCTGCCACTTTTACGACTCAATAAAAAGTAATTGCTCGGCTCATAGTTTTTTACGTGGCGCTTGAAGCAACTCAACTTTATAGAACTATTAAGGCTTTTTAACAACACCGCTTAAGGAGGGTTGCAAGAACACGTGCTGGTTTGCCAAACAACAGACGATCAACTATTACTTCATCAACTTCAAGCTCACCCGTGTAACTCATTTCGTATCATTCGCAGGAAAATACCACGATTAAAGTGAGGTTCTTCTGCATCTTCGTTGTGCAGCTTTCATTCATTTATGGCTGGTGTTGGATCAGTCAAGATGTATTTGATAAGGTAAATCAGGTGCTAATAAGTATTGTCATTACATTAGATTTCCTTTGTGCCCAGCTCAAATTTGAGAAACCTTGAAACTCGCAGCACTGTGATTGTGCAATGTACCACTTTTGGAAGTTACTAGAAGCGTTTGGTTCCGGAAAAAACTGCAGCAATTCAGTTAACGCAAAAAGCACCCCGAAGATGCCAGTGGCATTCAAAATGGGAGATGCAGAAATACCAATGAGGAAGAAGGTGAGATTCACAGGTTACCTATCCCTCATAAATACTTAGCGAGCTGACTGAAATGGTGAGGGGTATGACGGGAGAAGAATGGGGCACCCTATAAAGTCAGGAAGCAATACTACGATTCTGTGTTCTCGACAGCAGTGACATACGGGGCCTCAAATTGGTGGAACGAGCCATCAAATGAGTGCAAGGAACAGGCTGAATGCTATCCAGGGGGCTATCCTGGTTGCTATCATGACACCATACTGTGAAGCGGCTACAGGTCGTTGCTAACTGACCTGGCGCCGGATGTCCATGTGCCACGCGTTCAGGTGACACAACCGAGCACTATGAGTTAGGGCAGCAATAAAAGAGAAATACACACCAGCCGAAGTGTGGGTATAAATGGCAGGTCCGGGGAGACAACCTATGGAACGCTACACGTATGCGCTGGTCCCCGTAGTGAGGAATCATGCAAGGATTAGCATCAGTTCTGGTTACCCCTCTAGCCAACTATACATTGTACATGGAAGCTTCCAGTAAACGTCGTGAGTTCAAAAGAAGATCTCCAAGATGCCCGTGTGGATATGATGAAGAACACATCTTGAAGCACTGCAACCTGCTCGATGAAGAAAGGGAAGCTCTTGCAGGAAAAACATAGAACGAGGGGCCACTATCCGCTCTGGTAAATCAAGAAAATGGCGGTTGTAAGATTGGAGAGGTTTGCAGAGAAAGGGCACAGAAAGCGTGATCCAGCCTCGAGCATGTTACGAGACGAACGAGGTTAGATTAGGAATATTCTATATCTGGGATGTAGGGTAGGTAGCAACGTGGTAGAGAGAGAGAAAGAGAGAGAGAGAGAGAGAGAGAGAGAGAGAGAGAGAGAGAGAGTGAGAGAGAGAGAGAGAGAGAGAGAGAGAGAGAGAGAGAGAGAGAGAGAGAGAGGAGAATAATATTAAGCACTTCCCTCCCTCGCGAAAAGTTAGATCTTAGGTGGTGAACAGGGGACGGAATATTCAGTTCTCCCTCTGCTCAGTGCACTCCTAGGAACATACAAGAATTAAGCGACAGTGGGAAAACTCCGAGCTAAAAGAAAAGGGAGCAGAGTAACTGGCAACCCTGACAGTTTAGGCAATGATTGGAAAACTTCGAGTTACAAGAAGACTCCATCTCGGCTAACCGAAACCTAGCTCCCTGACGAGGTCCAGCCTGGACACACCAACAGGTAGGCATGGCTGACGCCAGGAGGCCAGGGGAGCCTGCTGTTCCCAGGTACGCCGGACAGCGTACCACTGCTAAGGCGAAAACATCCTTGCAGTCAAAGAAAAGACGAGAGGGGAGACCCGATAAAACTGTATGAGGAAAGGACAAGTGCGCGCTAGGAAGGTCACTGAGATGCCCCAAGGTAGTTATGTGTCACGAATGAGGCCTAGGTGCAACCGCCACCCCACTGTTCGGGAACAGCAGGGTAAGGCTGATGGTGTATATTGTTTCTGGATTGATTCTTCCCATACCATAATTTTAGCTGATTCGGTTCAACAGTGTTCTCTCAGCTATAGCACACTCACACATACTATTTACTCAGTCTTTTGAGGCCGAGAAGTCTTTGAATCGTTAAGAACCGATGAAAACTAAAAGCGAATTTCCAGGCGATTATTTAACATCGTTCTAACTTCGTATTGCTAAGGAAAGTGATACAAGATATGAAAATGCATGGGGGTTCTTGATTCTCTAACAAGTCATTGCTCCAAGAGCAGAGACAAACCTACCTAGGGACAGACCTATCCACTTTCTTGAAGCTCGTGGCTTTTCTTCATTAGAAAACCACGCTTAGAATATAAGAATAACTGGAGGATACAGCGCTCGTACGTGTAGCAGGTCGTCTAATTCACGTGGGTTGCGGAAAGTCGTGTGTTCCTACACGCCACATATTTTCTCTTCCAATTTTCAAACTTCCGGTCCAGAATATTCCCTTTTGCAGCGACATTTTTGAAAATAATACGTAGAACGGCGTTCACAGGCGGAGGAAATAATCGATGTGGTGGCCTCAATCCCCTGGTGGAAGATGAACAAAAAGTGCCGTAGCACGCTGCTTCTCATAATGGTTGGAAGCAAAATACCGCTAGTGTTCACCACGACACTCGGTCATCGAGCTGACAAAGAATCGTACATGGACGTAAGTAGTATTAGTTCCTATCAACTATTACTGAATAACCACTCCATTCCAGTTTTATTCGTGTAAGAACCCCCGGTCTTTGTTGGAAATTGTTATTAAGGCCCAAGTTACAAAGAAGATTGACTAGTCGCTGTATTGTAGCGAATTCCAGTTAAAAAATAAAGGATTGCACTGTGCGAATTCCCCTCCACACCAGAACCCGTTCCATGAGCATTACGTTTTAATGTACTGGATACATATTAATTCAGAGTTCGCAAAGGGGTGCATTTAGCTGGTTTAGTTTTGAAAGAACAAACGAAATAAATTGAAAGGAAACTTTAATCGAACTTGTGAAAATTTAACTCATGGATTAGGAGAATACGAAATAGATATTTAGACAACTTGCATGTCCAGACGACAACTCATATAACGAACAGTTAAAGATAAATCTCAAATTGTGACTGCCCAATGGCCCTCCCAACTAATAGCATGAAATACCCAGAAGTTCAAATCGACCAAACTACGAGTATCTTATGACAACCCTAAGCTGAAAATGTAAACTAAAAGTTGAGAAAATTAATACCTGCTTTCTTTGAAATTAGAAACATAATGGAAAATAAAACAAAATTTATGATTTGCAATGCTCTGCTGCAATATTAGTTAAGTTATGGTATTGCGGTGTGGAAAAATGCATACCCGAATAAAATAAAAAACATACTGACTACCCAAAAAGTATTATAAAAAATTCTATATAATAAACCTCGGAGATTTCTCCCAAATGAATAATTTAGGGAAAATCAAGTATTAACTTTCGAAAAAAAGACTAGAAAAACTACCATAATCATTATTTACTAACGACTACTAGCAGGCAAGCTTAAACGAGATACCTAGACGGATGATAACTGTAGGTCTTAGAAGTTACGACTACTTGGGTATAATCAAATTTAACGAACAACTGTTTATAAGCCTGGTACCACCGATGAGCTTGGAAAGATTTAAATTGGATTTTAAAAAATGGAAAAATTGTAGCTAGTATAAAGTAATAAATGGGAATTAGGCAATTGTATGGATAATTAGGAAGATAGGTATTGTGCATACAAAAAAGTGCAGAGAAATAGTTTTACGTTGCAATTCTGACGTGAGTATTTCGGTATTTTATTTTCAGTGAGTGTGTATTTTGGAATTTTCGAAGCAGATAACTAGTCCAACCCCTACACAAGTTCACTTAGAGGTGTCGTATCATTTAAGATATTTGTATTACGACAAATGCAATTTGTATTTTTTTAAAAGTCCCAAAAGGGCGTAGGGAAAATGAAAATAAAGCTCTAACGCAGCGCATGACGGCTACTGGGCCGCTGGCCATATCATGAGCTGTAGGCAATAAGGAGACGTGATCGCCGTTTAGACCAGGCTTCAACAGCTAGTTAATACTTTCAGTTACCAAATGGGTTAACGAATCAGGCCAGTTTTGAAGAAAAGACGCTGGTTGAATGCACCGTGCCTGGACACAAGTTGGACTGCGGGGATGGACGGGTGCCCCCCTTTCATTCCCAGGCGATCTCGGACAGAGGGGATGGGGCTCACCATGGAGCCTTCATCCCTCCTGGCCTGCCACGCGTCAAGGATGGTCTCGAGCGCGAGCTCATACTTGCGCTCAGGGAGTTCTCTCTATGCAGCACTGGGACCAGCGACTCAATGGCCCCCTGGTAGTTTTCGAGCGCTTCACGCCAGATGCTAGACCGAAGGACGGCCAGGTCGAGCAGCCGTCGTCCGATGCGCTGGTAATATGGTCGGGAGAACGTCCCTCTACATGGTGCGGCCCACTGCCGAAGGGGAAACCCACCAAACGACCATGGCATACAGCGCGATTAGTAAGGAAACGGAGGAGGGCCAGGTGCTCGGTAGGGCGGTGGGTCTTTCAGGAAAAGACTATACCCAAATATTTGGCTTTGATGCCTGGGGCTATGCGCACTCCTGGGGCCAGCTCGATCCGGTGGCACCTGAGTTTCCTCAGATGCTAGCTGGAGACGTTTGTGGCCACACCAGCTGGTTACGAGCCGTGTGACGCGCTTCAAGTAGAGCTTAGCTACTGCCAGGTGATCCGCCTCAACCATCTATGAGGTCGTCGACATAGGCGGCAAGGGTGGGGGGCATTGGCCTGGAGCAGATGGAGAAGGGGATCGAGAAGTGCTGCTGCCCATAGAATTGTTTCTGTTACATTGAGCGAACTAACCATCTTTATTGAGCATCGTATGTTTTTTTTTTTTTTTTCAGATGCTAGCGAACTCATATCGGTGTTTCAACCTTGTCTACCAAGCGAAATCATAGATGATGGTTGCACTCTAATAGTCACATTAGGGTAGTAGAGGCTAGTGAAGTAATACAGCATCATGAAAACTGTGGTTCTGTTTAACCGAATCATCTAAATAAATCTGCATAAGAAGTGCACATGAGTGTGGCAATAATTCAAGGTTAATTACAATTTCTGCGCTGGTCTAGCGCTGGAGAAGAGTTACCAAATGTCTCACTGACTACATGTTAGGGTAAATACAATAGCTTTGTTCGGCTCTGGCAGAATTAGTTGAAATCTTGAGCTTGGAACTTCCTCACTAGACCCTAACAGGAAGTCCTTGTTTTGGGCCTTCCCTGACTATCCAGTCCAGCTCTTTCAGACCTAAAGCTTTGTCTGTAGCTGCGGGAAAGTGTGGACTTATTGGTTGACTTGCAACCAGTTCACGCATTCAGAGACCCCCGTGTCACGAAAATACTCTCTCACCTTCATATTCTATTTCATCATGCGAGGTGTTGATACAGTCCTCTCTCACGCTCCCCACGTTCATCCTCATCTATTTCTTTTACATACACTCAAGCTTCCCCACTCATGCGCCCAACAAGTTTTAAAAACTTCTTTCATAAAACCGGAAAAAGAACAACAAAAACCACAAAGCTCGCCAATAATGTTGTACGCAAATAACTTATGAAATATAATAAACGAATAATACTGAGTTGGTTTTAGTGTTGTATTGGCTCGGCTTTGCTCATTTTCATAGATATATCCGCTAACATGAAGTCGACAATCATCGAGTTGAAATGTCGACCATGTTACCCAATTAGCGTAAACAGTAGGCTGTGATTTCGCGTTCATCGTTTTCACATAAATCAGCCAAACCAACAGCTTGTAGTTCTACAAGTTCCCACTCATTATGGGTGATGCTTGATACACACACGATGGTTTTTATCTTCTTACTGTTTCTAGAACTTGTCCTTGATGAGTTAATCCTTTTTTTAAATTGGAATCGGACAGCTGTGATATTACATTATTATTAAATACGTTAAACATGATTACATTATTACAAAACTTGATCAATACAACGGAGTCTTGAAGAACACTCAATACTATTCCAGGGCGACGAGAGTTGCTCATTGAAGGGCGCCATGACGACCCGTAAGAGGGACTCCAGGATATGTTAGGGCATTCCAGGACAATGTGTGCCGTCGTTGCGACTTTTCCAGCTCAACAAGGACAATTGGATGGCATTAGGGCTTAACCATGTTGCATAACGCAACGAGAAGACGTCCTTTGGTCAGTAGGGACTGACACGAACCAAGGACGTCTTCTCGGAACTGAGGATAGGTTTTTGTATCAACTTTCTGGGTGTGAGGCGAAAGAGTAGTTCATATCTCGGGCACTGCTTGGGAGGTTTCCTTTTTAATTCTTATTTTAACTTTAATTTAATTTTAATAATTATTTATGGTGGTGGGGCGTGAAGAGTGATTGCACGTTTTGCCATTCTGTCAGCAATATCATATTTTTAACTTTTAACTTTTACTTCTTTGACAAAACGGCAAGCCGAATGGATACGAAATAAACCCTTAGCGATTGGCCATTTCAAGTAACAGTGTTTATGTTTGACGCTCCATGTCTCGTTGTAATTCTCTCAGTTGGTGGTGCTTCAACCTTCGGGAGACACCCCGGTTTCCTCTGACCTTAACGGTATTTTCGTTTCTCGGCAAAAAATCAAATTATGCAATGATACGTTTCCACCTCCCGCCCACTAAGTTGAACAAATCTTGTTATTCGCACAGTACCGTTCATCGAACCGACACCTTTCTGCACAATTTGCATCGACTTTGAAGTCAATACCGAACTTGGCAATCATTTGCACTTTGCGTTCACATTATGTTACCTCGGTTATGATTATAGTTCAGCCATTTGGCTCTTGTCACTGATTTACGAGCTTTTCCCGTCCGGTTGTATTATCAGCTGATCTATTTATCGCACTCGACGGTTTCTACGTTTCACGCTTCGACAATGTCCATCTACTCATATTAAGTGTAGCCACTTGTGATTTGCTCTCAATGTGCTGGCTGAGCTGATTACCAAGACTAATTAATTTCTTTCCCTCTAAGTTATCAATGTTATTCACTCACGAGTTCATTGTAAAACCGCTTCATCGGTCTAAAACCGGTTTGATTATTCTTTTCCATCTTTAAAGTAGTGAATGTGGCCACACATCGAAAAGTTTGTAAAACGGATTTTTTTCTTTAGCAGTCATTTGAAAAAATGTGTTTGTCGAGAAAATCTTACGGTTCACCAATGAAAAAGTTTTTTTTCCCTTGTTTTCGTTTTGTTATTCATTACCAGTATTCCCATCACGTTTCATTACACTTAACTCAAATGGCGAGAAAAATACGGTATGTAAAAATGTGGTCGGCCAAATATCTCTCGTCAACTTAACAACAACATAGTTCTTGAATTTCATTTCATTTGTCTCTCGATCACCGATCCAGTAAGCTCACTCCCAACTCCTCTTGGCCCAATTCACACTAATTTCAAAGACTGTATCCTCAGTATTTGTGTGATATCATACTTCGTTTCCTCTTCACTTGTGCTTAAATTACTCTCCTTGATAATAATACAGCTTTGTTAAAGGTTGCGAGTTCTTTTTCGCCCACCAACCGGTAGAGTAGGGGGCCTGGACCACGTGATTGCTTAGGGCGGAGTGATTTCAAGCCATGAATTTCACAATGCAGGATAGTTTTACTTTGACGAGTAAGAAGTGTGAGGAGCAGCTAAAAATGCACTGCGCATTTCTACTATTGAAGCTCGCACGTATTAAAAATCCGTGAGTTGACATTTTCAGGAATAGCAACGAACAATTTTATTCTAATACCCCTATGGTTTGTTTCCCCTAAGTCAGTTGGGTCTTTAGTTGATTCTGGAACTGTTGTATATTAACACCATTTCATTCATTGCATAAAATATATTTTCATTCGTACTTCTTGTTATCACATTAGGCTACAATCATGGTTGCCTAGCACGCAAGTGGCTCACAGATAATTAATTAACTAAATAGTTTAAGTACGTCCACTCGACAGCGTAAGTTACATTCCGTGGCGCTTGCCGTTCAATTTGCGTGGAACCAGTGGCCGGTATTAATTAATTTGGAGAAACTCTAGTTCCGTCAAGAGTGGAAAGTGAATATCTGGTTACTAACGAAGGCCCCAGTAGACCCTCACGCTATTGCGGCAGGCGATGAGACTAGAAGGATAACGAGGGTAAATGAAGAGCCCAGCCCTTCGCTTATCAGCTATTTTGTTGAAATCAAACACTATTTTAATGTCTAAAATTTGTCGTTCCGACTCAAAGAGTTAAATAGAATCGTTGCTTCGATTTCTTAAACTTATAACCCGCAAAGTTAGGTTCCTTACAAGAGAACAGAGAAGGAAAACAAACTAATTTACTATTGAAATTGCAGTACAAATAGAACTATTTATTTATTTTACACATTATTTCATTGAGGAAACATTTTGCAAATCTTTTCACCTGCCCCTTCTATTAACTTGGACACAAAACGTTGGAATTGGGATTCAATCGCCGAATTAAGCTGCGACTCCATTCTACCGTATACGAAGTTGAACATTTTCGTAACTATAGTTCCTAAAGCTTTATTATATAGGCCGTCTTGAAAGGTGACGCCCAAACTGCCCAAAGAGTGAATTTGAAAGTAGTTCGAAGCTACTGAGCAAGTTGAAAGATCGGCTGTGGTGAGAATGGACACACTGATCGTGACACAATTACCTGTACAAGGGAAATACATTAATTAGAATTTGATTGAACACTAATATTATTTTTGAAAACAAATGTATTATTCAGAAGGATGATGAATGATAAGAATATGTATCGGCTTTGGATTAATGGTACGTTGCCGTAATCTCCGCTGTATCATATCAGCTATGCCTTCGACATTTTATGACATCCTCGACTTGGATATTCAGTATGGGTTCATTCCATGAGCAATAACAATGGCAGTTGAGTGGCTACCCTGGTTGTGCGAGTATGTTGGGAGGGGAAGGAGCTTCAATCACCAACAGAACTGTACTTAAATAATGGACCAATGGGTACTTAATAATGAAATGCTTCGTTTCGCATTTTTTTCTATTAAATACATCAGAAAGAAAAAATTGACGTCGCCAGTTTCAGCTACGCTTCTCAAATCCAATTAGTAGTCCAATAATGACACAGCCCTAAGTTTTTTTTGGTGTATAAGACTTGAGAAGAGTAAGAAGGTGAGGTTGAGAAGAAGGCATTGAAGGTGATTTGTGCAGAATGGGAAACCAACGACAAAGAAGGGGACGGAAAACCGGATGCGCGGCTTATGGGCCCCCAGGTAGAGTGGGTGGTGGCTTGCGGGGCTTCTGTCGCAGCTTACTCGGATCCTTCCGAACCCCAGGGAGGTCAGCAAGTCCAAACTGTCCCACCTTGTGATGAGGAAAAGCCGTTAGTGGTTTTGAATGATAGAGCAGGCTTGTGAACATTCTGGCCTTATGGGTTGTTTGACCCAAAATGGTACCACAGGAATGCACAGTCTGCGGCCTTGCGCCGATGAATTATGGGTTAGGGCCACGACAGTGGCTGCCTTCGCAGAGCAAGGTAGGTAGAATCCTTCTACCCAGGGAAAGGCCTGACAATGCTGGAAAATGTGTTTGCTCTGCGGATATCGTGATGGTCGTGGTGACGCTGGAGGGTAGTAATCCCATTACTTTCTTCGTTTTTAAACTAAAGGGTCTGATGGAGCCATCCAGTCAGAACTCCCACTGACATCCCCGAATGCAAAACTGTTACTATCACCTTGTCTCCCTTCACTATCATTCCAATTGATTCATGCCCTCAGTAGGAAAAAAATCAGTTTGTGTGAACAATGATTGAGACGACTGATTGAGGGCTGAATGGATCATTGTTCTTCACTCCACAGTCCACTCACACTCCACAACCTCATTCAGTTTTGACCCACTCTGCTGATTTCGGTTATAAAGGGTGTTCAGACGCCCTTGCTCGCAGCTAGGGACTGAGTTAGCTAAATAACGTGTATACTGTGGGGAGAGGGGGGATAAGCGTTTCCCTATCAAACCCTATGTGCCCTGGCGCGTGTATATGTGAGTATTGGATGGAGTTGCAATCGATAGCAACATCAACATTTTCATGTTTGAGAGTAAGAGTTGACTTTAGGCAGTGCGTACAATATTCCGCACTTTGCACAGACGCCAAACTGCAACGCTGTAAGCTCAAGTTCAATCTTAGGGCTATCGAAGGTTGGCAGTAACGCAAGGGCATCTAAACATCCCCGTGGGCAGGATGGGGTGGTGGTGGGTGGAGAGGAAAGCCATCTTTTTCTTATGGACAGCGCAACTGATATCGTGCAAACGTAGCACTCTATCAATAACTGAATGGAGCCCAGTTTAAGATGGTTAGGATTGGTAGGTAAATCAATCAGCCTTGAACATGGAAGACCCCTAGGATTCCACAAAATTTGTTGTTTCACGCGATCCTTCACGTGAGACTTCAAAACCGAAGCTGAAGACCAAGACCATCTTCCTTATTTTTCACATCCAATCTCCTAATAAAATGCTGAATAAAACTTATTCTCCTTCAACTGAATCCATTGGTGTGTGAGAAATCAATTCATGGTTGTGTAATTATTATCACGCAGATACACATGATCATAACTAAAGCGTGGAAACGAGTTACTTTAAATTTAAGATTTAAGATGGGAAAAAAGTAGCAAAGAATATACAGATAAATGCTAAAAAACTCGATATTGAGGTGTTTTGCCCTAATCGAGGTGAACATTTCTTCATCTACCCATTCAATTAGAGTCTGGGGCACATGATATCGATACAGGTTGGAGTTAAATACCTTCAACGCTCAGTCTGGCGCTTGTATCCCCGATATTTGGAATAATGGGCAGAACGATCTTCAAGTAGTCGAACGCAACGTGTAAATCCTCTATTCCTACTGACATTCGAAGAGTGGTGTTACCACTCTCATCGCAGAAGGTCGTCGCGCTTTGGCCCGCTTCAGGATAACAGAGTTTAATGTCAGATAAATTTCCCGCGACTATGTTATCCGCTTGGAGGCCGACGCCATAAAACGATTCAGACAAGTGATCCGCCACTTTATAATATTCCATCGACAGCTTTTTGACTTCTTCTCTGATCGGTTCGAGCACCACGAAATCGACCGTGTCATCCCACGGTTGGCAGGTACCCCGAACGAAACTCGCTGCCCAAGTGAGCGACAGTACAACAAAGAGAGACCAACGCGCGTCCATTTCTAAGAACTGACTGGAGAGCGCAGTATAAAGAGTATATATTGCGGGCGGGGTGGTTAAAAGGAGGGATTTCCTTATCGCTTGTTGAGATTAGCAGATTATTGCTGACACATCGCGGAAGAGTGGTAGCTGCGCCTCTCTTAAGATATGAAGAGCATTTACATTGTTAGACACCTCACAAATCGAGTCACTGGTTGTTCGATTGTTCCCAACCTGATTGGACTTCCCGAGGTCAAACTTTCTGAGTGGAGGCCGTTTGAACTTAGGGCTACTCCAAACTCCAAATTTGCTTTTAATATTCTCAGCCCTGCCCAACACAAGGGTTAATATTTCCAGAGCCGTCCCACCTACGATTCCCACAACGTTCATTGTATTTTTCTGTGCGCTCACTCACGTATCAATCTTCTCGCCCCTTACTGTTGCTTCCTCGGTACAGTGAGTATGTGGTAGCACTTATGCAGTTAAGCTCCCTTAACTTGAGAGCTACGGCTCTCGTTAGAGCTCATATCAGTTAAACCAGCCAAAGACCCACTGTGCTACATGAATTATACTCCCAAGTTAATTTATTCCGCACTCTTTATTTGTAGCGTGAATCTCAAGTGACAGTGTACTAACCAATGGAATTCCCATCAGTATTGTCCTCTCGTGCTCGTTTCGTTCGTCAACTAACTCTTTTCCTTATTCAAGTGTAATTTTTTTTCTCTTTCACCCAACACTGGTGTTTGCGAGCTCAACCCAATCGCTCCACCATGATCTTTAAGTAAACTAATTGTTATTACAACTATCGTCAATCTGAGGAATGCATATTTACAAATAGATGTCGGGGCAAATTGAAGAAACTTGTTAATTTTTATTAATCACGATGGTTTTTTTCAACTCACGGTAAACGTTCAGCCATTATGGGTGTGGAATTAGTCGTCACACGAACGCACACACTATTCTCTCAAATGGTATTTCCGGTTCAAATCCTCTAGAAATGTAAAAATCTTAACTAAATCACGAAACATTCTTTCTTACCGTTATTTAACTTAACTCCTGACTTTGCGACCTGTCGTAAATGAACCATTGACAGTAATAAAAATTCAGGTAAAATGACACAAACATTCTCACAGAGACCCGATTGTAGTCCAGAAAGCTGCCAAAGCGATGAAATGGAATGGTAAGAGAAACTAAAAATATCTGGTGCGAAACATCACACATTTCCCAGTACCACGTACTCCTAATTATTTTATGTCCAATATCGAATTTCTAGCAGAAGGTAGACTGCCGACACGATGTCTTTGACAACGCAAGTAACAAGTAAGTTGGTTTAACACAGAGAAAAACTGCAGGGTAATCAATTTTTACAGAAATGCAAACAAACTTATCGTGCTCTCGTATTTTTCAACGGATGAAAATGTAATATTATGGTTATGACATTTTGAACTCACGATCTCATCTGGGTTTCTCTATCGTTGTTGTTATTCTGTTACTGACGTGACCTGTATCATTAATGCGTTCCTTTAGTTCCAAGATCAACCCACCACGCACAACCAATTTTGACATTTTATGTCTTTACTTTGCTACATAAACTCGAAAATGTTACGCGGGATACCTATGTAACGGAGAAGCGTCACGAAATATCGAATGGTTGAAGTGTAACGCTTGGTAACGTCTGTTACAAAATCTAACGTGACCAAGTGATGATGTCAATTGCAATTGACGCGGCCATTATATCGAAACCATCAACGAGCACAATCAGCCGTAGTTATCATGGGTCTTATAAGACGATATATGTTTTAATAACCTCAGTGAGCGCGTGATGGAACTCGATGATACACCTAGTAAACCGTCAACGAAGCGGAAGAGGCCTAAATCAGACAGGGAGCGATTGCGTGAACGTCGTTTGCGTAAAAAACGACTTGTAATTGACGTGACCATTACATCGCAACCATCAACGTCAAATACAACGTGCCTATTGAAGGTACCCAAAACGTCCATGAAAACCAAGTTTAATAAACGAAAAAATATATAAAAAAATAGAAAAGTTGTTTGAACAATTTGTTTTGTGTTTTCTCATTTTCAAATGCCTTTCCGTCCAATGAACTGACGAATGAACAAGTCCTTACTTTGACTCATTTGTAGATCTTCTTCGGAGCTTTCATCCTAATCCAGTTTGTTTCTTGGTAAACCTTCGATTCATTCTATAGCGTTATGATTTCAGAACGCATCAAATCATTTTTTTTCTTACAACTCTTTGTGACAGTGTCATCCTGTGAAATAAGTATAGTGGAATATTTTGTGTAGTATCGACTGCTATTATTTATCTCTATGCGAGCTCAAATCCTATGTGAATCCAGAAAAAGAGTTTTGCGACATTTCAGAGAGCGCAGAAAGTCCGACAATAGCACAAAAAGAATAACGGGAATACGGTGTAGTGGAGTGGAACGGGATTCCTGTCATCTCAGCAATTATACTATTGGCACATTGGAACCAAAATGAGTTTTTTTTTTTTTTACTTTTCTTTCCCTTAGTATGGAGTGGGAGGGAAAGTTATGTAATCGAATGAAAAAAACGTTTTGAGTTTTCTTCAGAGCTGTACGTTTCAAATGCTACCGAGTCCGAAAACAGCTTCATCAAACTGACCGAAATGCGATATTTAGCTTCAGGTCGACACGCAACACCAAAATAGCGGTTCATGCAAAATCAATCATTGTGAACACTAAATATGTTTTGCTTCAAAAACGGCTCCAAATATTTTGATTACTTTTTTGCTTGGATATTCCCGAAAGATACAAAAATACTGTAAAGGATCATAAAAAATTTCGACAAAAACGCATTTTAGTGCAATTTCCCCAAACATATCACGCTCACTGGCGTTTCAGATCAGGGCGGTAGTGTAATAATCTGTCTGTACGATGGACGTTATGAGTAGTGGTGATCGGATAACCAGGGGGAACCACAGAAATTCTGGAAATCAAACTAATGTCGTTTTGTCGACTAACGTTTTTTGTGTCACGTGAACTATACCCCCAAGTTACTTTATTCTGCACTCAGTCGTTCATAACGTTTTTCCTACAATTCCGAAACTCTGCATGCCAATTTTTCTAGAAGAACCATTTCGACAGTCTCATTGATAGCCTATACGTAGATTTTTAAATAAAGGTCCGTGGCATAAGCACTCCTCCAGTAGTTGTTAGTTATACTTAATTTTTGTTTTACCAAAGTCGCGTAGACTGAGTAAAAATTTTTTGGATTAGTTGCTGGAGCGATAAAAATTGCTCGTACGTGGGGCCAAAGAATGTTGTGTTGTGCGCCGCACCTTTTTTCTGTGTCGATCAAACTATCAGCGAGTCATTTCAATACAGCATTTTCCATTCGCGTTCATCTGAGAGCCCCTTTGAAAAAGTATTTTCTGTCGTTCTTACATTTTCCATATTCAATGCCTAACTGAAATTGACCGACTTATAACGCCGTGTTGATAACAACTATAGCGAATTTGGAGGAACATAAAAAATGTTCCCTGCCAAACCATGAGAAGGATAAAAGCAAATTCAACATTGTCTAATGTCCTCAAAAATCCCAGCAGGGAGAACTGTACTCAGGTTTAAACGCCGAGAAGTGTTATGTAAACCACCTTTCTAAATAGAAACATTCAGTTCGGCAATAAGAATAGGACCGCGAGTAAAAGAGCAGAAGGACGGTGCCGACGACAAAATCGATGCCAAAAAGCTGCCACTTCGCATTGTACTTCTCTCCGCGTGATGGTCAAATGGAGAAAACTGCTGACCCTTCACTTTCTTCTCCTGGCGCTTCTCCAAATTCGTGTGCTTTATGAGGCGCAGAAAGCTGGAAATTTCCAAAGTCAATATCTCCTATTTTCTTGGTAATGACCTCCTGAAACAACTCCTTTAAGCAAGAGAAAATTTAAACCAGAGGAAATCAGTGCTGTGCGCTAGAACTTCGCTTGGATACATTTCACATCCGAACACGATCCAGAACCTCGTGGAACAATTCTTACCCCATCGTATTTTCAATTCCTCCTCCATCACCTATATTTATATATAGTTCCAAACTGTAATAAGTACATGAAGCAAATAAACAAATATGTACGTGATTCAATTTCGCATTAGTGACGACACAAAAAAGTCGAAACATTCCCGGTTATTCATATTTTACGTCTTCCATCTGTATTTCGCTCTGTCTCCTTTTCCAATTTAACTACGAATTCAATTTGAGATAAACCGTTTTCGTAAACAAGGGTGGAAATGAGAGGCAAGAAACACTTGAAATATTATTGTCGAGTTTTCCTTTTGACGCTTTCAATTGGAATTGCTAACATGTCAAGACAAAGGCTCAACAGCTCGTGAAAGTTTAACATTTTTCTCATCTTCTGTTTTTCGGTGGAGCTTGCGAACCAATTTAATAAGGAAAGATATTATTTTCTATAACAGCGGGCGTCGCAGGCGTTCAGTGCACTGGAATTACGCTGAGCGTATCGTGTATGTAGTAGGTGAGTTTTGTTTATTCTGTTCTTTCCAATCCTGGGGTTCCATTGTATGCAGTTGAGTGCATTGAGGGCTGCATTTTTTTTTTTTTTTTTTTTTTTTTCCCCCCGAGGGCATCGGGACAAGTCCCTTTGTCACTGCGGCCACGTGTGGGCCTATTGTGACTCTAGCCCTTCCTTAATAAAAGGCGTCGTACATACCCGCCCCCTTTATGAAGCCGAGTATGTCCTTCACCGCAGCTTCTGCTATGATGTGGGGCTCAATAATCCCTGAGCAAAGAATCCAAAGCGTTTCGCTGCTAAGGCAGGAGCACTCACATAGGATGTGCTCCGCCGTCTCGTCCTCCTCACCGCAGAGTCTGCATTCCACCGCCTCTGAGATGCCCATCTTGTTGAGGTGATATCTGAGTGGGCAGTGTCCGGTGAGGAAGCTAATCAAGACCCTCAAGTCCCTCCTAGAGAGTGTCAGCATCGCCTTTGCCCTTTGACGAGAAGGCGTAACAAGCCTTTTTGATTGTCTAAGTCGTGGCTGGCGATGCCAATGGGCGCTATTTTCTTGTGTCTCCCATTGAGCCACCAAACGGTTCAGGTGACTTTTGGTCATACCTACGTGAGGTTCAGGCCCAATGGGTAGGGCTTCTGTGCCCTTCTTCGCAAGGTGGTCAGCCTTTTCATTGCCCTCATGCCCCTTGTGAGCCGGCACCCAGATGAGGGAAAGCCTATTGTGGGCGCCGAGCTGCTTGAGAGCATGAAGGCATACCATGCCAGCCTGGACCTAAAACTATAGGCCGCGATGGCCTTTAATGCGGCCTGGCTGTCCGAGAATATGTAGATCCGCTTGCCCTTGAGTCGCTTAGACAGGATCTCTTCCGCGCAGATCTTTATAGCTAGGATTTCAGCTTGGAATATCGTGGCGTTCTCTCCCAGCGGCTTAGCCAGACTGTAGTTGGGCCCAACAATGCCCAGTCCAGCTCTGCCTCCCATGACTGAACCATCGGTATACCACCGCAGGGCACCCACCTCGGTCCGGAACGTCTCCTGCTCCCATCGTTCCCGCGAGTGGATACTTACCCTGAATGGCAGCCGAAAGTTTTTTCGCTCTGACATAACGTCGGTAAGGACCACAGCCTCTTCCAGTTTGAACTGTCTAGTTGTTCTTTGGAGGCTTGCCTTAACCCTGGTGGAGATGTTCCCTGTCTGCAAAAGCCTTACTGCTCCCAGGTAAGCAGTCCTCTGAACATGTATATGGAGAGTGTGAGATGTCTAAAGGACTTCCATTGCAGCAGTAGGGCACGTATTCATTGCCCTGTAATAGCTAAACATGCCTGTCGCTGCAGTATCTGAAGTTTCCCTTGGGCTGCTAGCCGGCATGTTGCCTTCCACCACACCGTGTAGGCGTAGGTCTTATTATCCCCTTATAGAGCCACTCCATCATTTTTGGAGTTATGCCCCATGATTTGCTGCACAGCCTCCTGCATGCCCACAGGGCTGCAGTTGCCTTGTGCAGCGCATATCTCACATGTGAATTCCAAGTGAGCTGCTTATCCAGTATCATCCCGAGGTATTTTCCCTCTGTACTTATATGGAGCCTTGCTCCTTGCATGGTAGGTTGCTATATTTAGGTTTCTTCGCTTGGTGAATGAAACCATAGTGGTATCACACCATCCTTGGATGATATCTACAGCTCCTTGCGTCCTTTCTGACACAGTGGTGGCAAATTTGCCTCTCACCAGAACTGCGAGATCATCCGCCACAGATAATCCGCCGTAACCTTCGAGCTGCAGTGTTTCCAGCAGCTCGTCAGCCACCAGTAGCCACAGGAGGGGAAAGTACTCCCCTTGAGGGCAAGCCTCTTGTAGAACCACTGTGACGCTGTCTTCCCCTAAACTGGCCGTGATTTCCCTACACCTTAGCATGGACATAGTCCATTTCACGACCTGGGGTTCTATGCCCCTTTGCGCTGCTCTTACCTCTATGGAGCTGAAGGAGGTGTTATCGAAAGCACCCCCCACGTCCATGAAGCAGCACAACGCCACCTCTCTCGTCTGAAGAGCCTCATCGATCAGTGAGACCAGCTCCATGAGCGCAGTCTCAGCCGACCTGCCCCTCAGGTAGCCGTGCTGTGCCTTCGGAGAGGTACGGTGTCAAGTGTGTGGTTGAAGACCAGATCTATGATCTTTTCCATTCCCTTCAGGAGAAAAGAGGAGAGGGTTATGGGTCTCTGAGATTTCGCAGTCGAGGAGTCACTGCCTGCCTTAGGCAGAAACACAAGCCTGATCCTTCTCCATGAGTAGGGCACAAGGGCCAGCAGAAAGCTGGCTCTGAAAGTTCTCACCAGGAGGGTAGAAGGCCCCCAGGCCCTGCTGGAGCAAGGCAGGAAGACCCCGTCCCCGGGGACTTGTAGGGTTTGAAGGTGTTTATTGCCCACTTAACCCTTTCAGGGAGAAGATGCGGTTCGCATACCCTAGAGCCTCTGGTGCGGACGTTCCCTGCCTGGCTCCCGGGTTGGGGCAAAAGCCCTTCCTCAACAAGGGTACACCCTGGAAAGTGGGTATTAACCAACACCTCCAGGGTCTCCTGGCATCTTCCGTGAAAGTTCCGTCCGTTCTTCTTATGAGGCCTAATTCTGAGGTTTGTCAATGGACACGGGTCTCTGCAGCCTGGAGGCTTCAGAGACACTTGCTACACCACTGCAGAAGTCCCTCCAGGACTTCCTCTTTGCTCTTCTGATGGCCTTGCTATAACTTGTAAGGGATTGTCGGTAGGCCTCCCAATCCCTGTTCTTTTGGACCTGTTGAAGAGCCTCCTCGTTGAAGACCTTAGCTTCCCAGCTCCTCGCTCCACCAGCAGGCCTCACCATTGGTCCTGCGGGCACGGGAAGGGCAGTTGTCTTCGTAGGAGCGAATGATCGCCCCTTGCATAAGACTGGCCATAGTGTCCAGTTCTTCCACCGTGTGGATCTCCTATCCATACCTCCCAGCTCTGTGTGGAGTTGGGTTTGCAGTGGCCAGTCTGTATTCTTGGGTATGCGATAGGTTTCAAGTACCTGTGTGTGCAAAACCCAGGCCGAACGAGATGATCCTATGATCTGATAGTGATGGCTCGTCCAGCACCTGCCAGCCTTGTATTCTGCTGGCTATGAAACGACTGGAGATGGTGAGGTCAAGTACCTCTTCCCTTATCCTTGTTACGAAAGTGGGGGCGCTTGCCCTATTAAGAATCTCCAGTTCTTGCGCTGCAAGATAGTCCAGGAGGCACTCGGGTCTTAAATTAGTGTTCTTGCTCCCCCAGACAACGTTATGAGCGTTTGCGTCGCAGCCAATTATGAGTTGAAGTTGGTGATTTTTGCAATAACTTACCAATCTTCGGACCTCTTCCGGTGGGGAGTTCGCATCATGGGGGAAATAGGCAGATGCCAACACCGTCTTGACCGCTCCCTCTGGCGAGTTCTCCCTTACCATTATAGCTGCAACATCTCTAGAGATAAAGTTAGGCATGACAGTGTAACTTACATTTCGATTAATCACAACTGCCGACGGCATCGATCATTACTTTTAGTACACTACCCTACCTGACTGTGTTGGCAGGCCTCGGATCTTCTTATCCCAGGCCCAGGGTCGCTGGACGAGGGCTGCATCACACCTCCTCCTATCACAGTACCTGCTGAGATCGGCCCTGGCTGCCTGGGAACGATGCAGGCTGACCTGCAGGAGGCGGAGCGTGGGCGGGGGCATCGACCCCTCCGGCCTCCCCTCTTACCACGCCTTGACGGCCTGTTGTAAGAAGCGACCTCCCCACTGCTGTTGACGAGTCGTCGGTGAGCGCCGCCCCCCTCCCCTGCCCGCGCTTCCCCGCCCAGACGACCCCACCTCCGGTCTTTGGCCTTCGGAGGGGCGCCGGGGAGGTCGCACAGTGGCAGAGGCCGGAGCGCTGGAGCCTTGCTCCTCGTTGCCCCTGTCTGAAGGCTCCTGTTGTGTAGTCCTGCGACGAGGGGGATTGGTGATGAGGCTTGGCCTCTGTGCGCGGTCTGCGCCAATCCTGAGGGGCCCGCAACTCCTATGGGGCCAGATGCCCTTGCTCCTGCGTGTCTCCCCTCTCTCTTGGCGCCACTGTTGCAGGGACGGAGTCTGGAGCACCGACCAGGGCACGCTGCCTGAGGTACTTGGCCCTTCCTCCCGGTCTGCACCCATCCCTCCTCTGCCTCTCTCCTGCCATCCCTCATCCGGGACAGCCTGAGGCTAACAGCCCCCAAACCTATAATTGGCTCGCTGCCTCGGCAGTGCCCTTATGGCGGCTGACGCCTCATCTACAGAGAAGGCCAGGACCGTCGGCGTCCTTTCCTCCCTCCCGCTTCGGATGACACGCCAGAACTGGGTATTCATACCCTGTTCTGGTTGTGTATCAACCAGATGTGAGGTCACTGTCGACCTCTCTTGCATTGGGAAGTGCCCCACTGCCACCTGGTGCCCCGGATTTCATCCCTCAATTCTGAGAGGGATGTCCTGAGCAACCCAGCGCCCGCGCATGGCTCTTAGCCATTCGGCAGTGCCCCTGTCCAGACAGTGTATCAGGAGCCAGCCAGACCTGCGTACCGCAGCGCCTGAAATGCTGGCCAGACATCGTCCGCAGCTGACAGGACATTGTCCATGATACGCTGTTCCAGACTATCCAGCTGCGCATCTGTAAGCAGAGTGCCTGGGTAGTTTTGGTGTACCACGCCAATCCTCACCCCTCCGCTACATCCCTGTAGCTCGGTCTGTTCTGCGGATTGGTGGCCCTCTGCTTGGGTTGTTTAGGAGAGATCTGTCTTGAGGCGCTACCCTCCTCTTCTGATCCCCGCCCTTTTGGCTCTGTGGAGTTGATCCAGTCGAGGGTCTGGGTCGCTTCCTATTCTCTCTGACGGTCAAGGCGGAGGCCTTCAAGGCCTCTTCTGGTGCAAGCCCTCGCCTAATGAAGTGGTGGTACCGCTTCTTCCTTGCACCTCCCATCTTAGCACCATCAGGTCGTACTCCAGAGGTCTCACCTACACCCTCTTCCTTCCCACCTTCGTGATCCACCGCTGGTGTCCTGGAGGCCACGCAGCCTTCGGCCGCCTGGCCCCCCGGCTCCCGGGCCAGTAGCGAGGGGGTGCCCTCCACCAAGGGTAGGGTTATAGGGTCCACAAGGAGACCCTCCATACTTGCTGGAGACAATGCTCCTGGTTGCGGTGAGGCAATGGCCTCTCCAGATGTCGTTGTATTTTCATCAACGAACATCTGATCGTCGAGGTCTGGCGTGCAACACAGCAGATCCTCTTCAATCTTTGAGCCGCTTTCTTCCTCTTGGCTTTCATCAAAATTTTTGCTGGTAGCCATATAGGTCCACGAGCAGCTAGGGAAACAAACGGTCGCCTGAGACAGAGCCCCGCATGCCTCAGGAAGGCTACTTGAAACTGGGGTCGCCCGGTGCCCAGAGTCCGCATACTAGAGACCAAGCTCCCCTTGGCCACGCATCCTTGGCGTACGCTGTTCCACCGTGGATTGGGTTTTGTCCTTGTTCGCGGCTGCTTATTCGGTCCGCGTGCTGACTGATAAGGTCAGCACGCCGACCTTATTCGCGGCTGGCCACAGCAAGCCCTAGAGCAATGCCGTGGTCGTTCCACTATCCACAGCCTGTGGTCGCGCCACCAGGAGGGCTGCATTTATGCTTCTCTTTCAACTTCCCCAGTGGGAACCGGGCCTACTCGATTCCTCACGAAACTAAGTTCGAGTTCATCTGTGTATTTACACTCGGCCAGCACTTCCTCAATTACAATTTGAGGATCTCGAAGATCCAGTAGATAGTCGAACGCTCGCATCGGGTCAGTGAATTGGTTTCGAGGTTGAGACTGAATGCCAAACCATCCAACTCAGGACCGTGTGAGGGGTGCTCACTGTGTAATCGTGTCATGAACGGGCGGGGGGGGGCGTCCATGCTTCCTGTATGATTTATGCCCTACCCAAATGCCCTACCCAGAGTCGAATCATACACCAAAGACAATGGTAAACAAACAATACCAACCTGGAGTTTTCACGAAGACTAACTATAAGAAATAAATGCAATCAGGATGAATGAAAACTGCTAAAACAACTGAAGCAACCATTTGGTCAAAGTGTTCAGCGCAGGCCGAATTAGTTGGAATCTTGAGCTCAGAATCTTGGAGTTGGAGTCTTGCCCCTAACAGGAAACGCGAACATCAGTCCACCTATTTCTGACCTGAAGCCCTTTGTCAGTTATTTCCTTCGGCTGGCTTTCCCCTTTCAGGACATTATAATGCTCCTCGCGATCGCTGTAATTTTTGAGATCGCTGGCCTGAGTCAGCCATCAGATGTCCAAAACATCTCCCAATCCCCTCGTAACACAAATGTATCAATACAATCCTATATCTCGTTCAATTTGTGTATATTTTTCGCTCTTTTACGTGCACCAGACACGAAGTTATGCCCTAAAACGTAAATTACAACACAACGGTTTATCATCCACGACATGATTGGGACCTATCCTATTTAATACAACGTTGACAAAAATTAAGAATATAGCATGGTTTTATCAATCCACAATCAGGAATACCACAATTCCTACGGAAACAATGTTTGTAGAGCACATCCCAGACCCACCCCGTTTCATTCAGCATCAGAAAATACTTGTAAACGTTACGTAACGTGACCTGACTGCATCAGAACGACGAAAATGACCTATTCCAGGCGCCAGTAGGCAATTTACACGACGTGACGAGAGGAACTGACAAATTGGAGTGAGGGGGGAGAGAGTGCTAATGAAGTAACGACTACTTTCGCTATATTGTAACACGAGTTCTTTCAGTTATTAGACTTAGGCTCGCTATAATTACTGGTAATTGACTGTTTTCGGTCTAGACGCAGTCGTCCACTACTAAGACTTGTCCACTCCTCCCAGCATCGAAAGATACCTAAAAAAAATGTACCTAACACTACGTAACTCCGATAAAAATTTCAAAATTTTGTTTTTGTTAATTCGTTAAGTTTGTTACCATAGGACTTGTCTGATCAGGTTGCCGAGAAGGTATGTAAAACTAGATACCAAATGGAATGGTAGCGCGAAAGAACAGATTTTTTAGATCACGTTAAAAGCGTAAGTCAGCCTACAGCGAGGAATGTTAGTTTTAATTAATAAACGTTTTCATTAGTTTCAATTTTGTAAGTTGCCAGTCATTCCGTAGAATATTTAAATATTTTTTAATTAAAAGACGAAGAATTTGAGGCAGCAACGTTATTGCTTTTTACAGAGCGTTTACTTTCTGCGCGGGAACGATTCTTATCGCTCCGGCGTCGATCGGTGGAGTGCTCATCTTTAAGCTCTTCAGTTTCTAGTGGAGTAGCCTTCTACCGCTTGATTTATACCTCTGACTGGAAAACACATTTAGTCTTGAGCCGAGCATGAGCGTCGTTTCGAGAAATGTTTTTCGCGTTTCTCCAAATATGTGAGTCACAAGTTCCTGTGAGCTCTTCGTACTAGGCTGAGTTGTCGCAATTAAGTGGAGGGCGCACTGGCACTTATTCAAGTGGAAAGCTTCCCTCAACTCTGTGACGAGCGTTCGAAGTACAAGCTAAGTGTACACTTGACTGAATGTGCAAACAAGATGAGTTTTGCCTGTGTAACTTTCGTCTTGAACGCTACATACTTATAAGTAGGTTACGTTATTACATTTGTTGCAATTTACGGGGCCCTCGTTTACTTAAAACGGGGCCAAACGAAAAGAAAGACTTACGGAGAATGGTGATATAGCGAAAAAACACAATCGAAAATTATTGCAGTGACATGCTATCGTCAATGGAAAGAGAAAAGCGTGGGAAGAATTGACGAATGAATTAAACAGCTCTGGAAATTATATAACGTAAGTTATTTCACCATCTGTTGCATTGTATTGTTGATGTGGTAGTGAATTGTTTATTGGTCACTTGACGTTGAACCCATCCCGTAAGTACATCACAGTTCAAGCAGACACAAGAACCTTGTAGACCCGAACCTTTTCTTTTTTCATAGAGCGTCTCTCCAGCTAAGGAGCACATAAAATGTCGGCGCAAGGCTCAGTTGTTCTAGACCAAGAGAGAAAGAACGACGACAGGAAGGCCGCTGATGTACCCCAACATCCTGACGACCCTGAAATTGACAGCAAAGGTGTCGATACCGAGATCCCTGATGTTGATGACGTTATCTTGAGAGTTTCGGACAGGAAATACATGTTGGTTGGAGACGCCAACAATGAAAGTGAATTCATTTTATGAAAACCCCGTCGCAGTCACCCAATTGTTCGAAATTGCTTGAGATCTGTTATATAATTGCAGACGGCGGTTATATTTTATCTAACGTTTAGCAATGATTGTAATAACAAATGATTAAATGTACACCCATTTGACACTAGGCACTCCTGTCTGTTCTAATTCGCGAACTGTGTGAATTCAATGAATTCTCTTCATCTTCAAACGTATAATTCATGTACGTTACATTTCGCCGCGTTGAAATTAAATAAAAATGAATGAAACAAACTACGACAACGCTCAAAAATATGAAGTGTCAGTAGTTGTTATGGGTAGCTACTTGTAATTTTTTCTTGCAAGATATTGGGTTCCGTAATGTATTGTATTTTAGGTACGAACATCTAGAAAGCATGGAATTTGCAGCGTAAGAGAGGGAAGTTCATCAGCTGAAAATAATTGAAATGCAAAAACGCACAGCAGTCACTGTGCTGCAACATCAGCAGGATACTGAGTCGTATTCGCTTCAAAGGAAGAAACTTGTAGAAATAGAAAATCTGGAGAGGAACAGGGAAAGCGATACCGCTTAGTAGCACTTGCGATTGAGCATTATAAGAGCAGGAATTACGCATTTTGAGTGATCTGGGCCCACAGCCTTTTAAGTTGATCGTCTACGATATCAACGAAACACAGAACGCAGAAATAGTTTTGAAAAAAAAAAACTTTACTAAACGAACAAGCGGAACGAGATAACGTACTTGGCTGAGTTGCGGAGAGAAAACTTTAAAGTAAGGGCTGATAATAATTACCAGATGAGAATACACAAAATCTAAATTGGGAGAATACTCTGTTAATTAGTCGTCTCATGAAATGTCGATGTATGAAAGCTCTTCTGAATGTGGCATCCACTTCATTACCTCCTGAACTATTGCAACGGGCACTTCAATATTCTCTAGGATCTCTTTATCACCTATATTGGAATTCATCGTCAACATATTGAGGTTTGCTGGCCGCTAACGTATCGTTTTGGAACGAAAGTTAAATTATGAAAGAAAAATGTTTTAACAAATTATAGAATCATGACATACAACTAGACAATACTGTCTGTTGAGTGGAGGTGCAGTGAGAGCCCTTTTGACGCCCCTTGTACTTTCAGCTGTCTATGAGAAAAGGTTTGATGTACTTTCGGCTGTCCTTGGGCAATTGCTGGGCACCATAACGTTGCCATGGCACAGCCAGGCATTCTGTTATCCGGATATTCTCATCATTTTAATGCACTCCTCTTCTTACATTCTGTAGCCCCATGGTCCAGGAAATAAAAATTTGTAATCGAATAAAAAAATTGAATTTTCAATAAACCTTTATGTTTTCAAGGCTCTTGAGTCCAAAAACCCTGCGAATTACAATGCACAATGGTTTATTATTCTCTTGAACAGCTCGACGAAGTCTCACAGCTACGAGATCCCTCCCATTCGATTCAGCATCGAAAAATACCAGGAAAAATACCACGAAACATGACCTGACTACAACGGAACGACGAAAACTAAACCAGGTGCCCGTAAGCGCCTGTAGGCAATTGACACGACGTGGCTTTGATGAAGCGGGAGGGAGGGAGTACAAACGATGAAACGATTACTTTCGCTGTCTCATGTCTGATACTCATTCCATTCCGACCTTAGAGGAACAGATTCCAGCCTTCATCTAAAAATAGCTTAAAAAAGATGCTGCCAAAATTCCGATCGGGTTGCCGAGCAGGCGAGCACAGCTACCAAATTCCAAATGGGAATGTTGTACGAAAGAACGGGTTTTTTAGACAACGTTAAAGGCACAAAACGGGCCCAGAGGGCGACGCTGGAATTTAAAATCCCTATGTCTCGAAACGTAATGTATCAAATTTTTAGGAGGGGTTGTAAATAATTTCTCTTGACCGAAAACATTTTCCAGAATGAGTAATGAACCAAAAACACCATTTGAGATAATGAGTGTGCGTTTGTAAACCAAGTCGCCTCAATTTCGTGATTAAGCTGCTGGTCACCAAAATGAAGGTTTGAGTAAAGTTAGTTTAAAACTAGCTACAACTATCATAGTGACTCAAATATCAAATTCATATTTTCTCAAAAACAGCTATAAAGTAATATATATTATGATGATAGAACAAGAAGAGCACAATAAATTTCCAAAAATTCTGGTTTTTTGTATAAACTCTGCTGATGATAGCATTCTTACGAAAATCAAGGTTGTAGTCCCATAAGCTACTTATACGGTGAGAGTCAAGAACGTTCGTCAGATAATGACGAGCAATCATAGAAACTGCGGAATCCAAACCACTATCGTTTCATCGTTAGGTTCAGAAACATCATATCGACACTCTCCTGAACCTCCTCTACTCTATAAACGTCGTGGCTTAGGCAGAAGTAACTATATAAATTCCGGATCCACACGACCTACTAGGTTCCACGAAGAACGTTCCAATTCGAATGAAAACATATTTGATTAGTTGCTAGTAAGATGAAAATTGCTCAATGAACGTAAGTCTGACTATAGCTGTGAGATGTGTCGCAACATATACAGCTAAGTTCCTTTCGCGGTAACCTGGTATCTGTTTGCTGAGGACGAAGGACCATAACACAGGGGGTCCTCTTTCAGCGAGGATCGGGCTTTCAATTTGGTGTGATTGTTATTTAATAGTCCAAACTATGTATTGTAAACAAGAGAATAACATGTGACAGATAACTACTTACCAAAAGCATTTTTCTCTTTATCCTCCATCTCATCAAATTCCTGGTTCAGAGCGCAGCAAACTTCTCTCCACGCATCCCTGGTAAGATTTCTGTCTTTAAACGAATCTAAAGTTTTGTCCCACAAGACAGGTCTTGCCTCCACTAATGAAATGAGAACATCATTATCTAATGAATCAACCATGTTTTAACACGCGCTCGGTAGTCCACTGTTGCTCGTTCTAGCGACGAGCGAGAACTACTGAAATCAGTCGGTAATCGGTCGGTAGGTGTGCAAGCGTGTATTTAATCACGTAGGCCACTGTGAACATTGGACTTCCCGGTACCGGCGACCGAGCAGTGGCAATTGCCGGCAGCTCCCCGATATTTTACCGATGTTACCGCCGGTCCCGTTCCATCCAATGGTTCACTATCGGAATTTGGACGGACGGAATAAAACCGACCGCCCGAAATCGGCGTTTGTGCAACGACCCTATAAGTAGCAACTGAAGACATTCGATCCACGCAAGGTTTGTACGCCACAGCCAGAACATGAGATCCTGGTTTTGAAAATCATTGTTACCTATACTTTCCCCCGCATCTTTTCGGGCTTTCACACAAAATCGTCTAATTCACGTACTTTGAGCAGATCAGGTTCAGGGCCAGTTTATCAATGTCATTTGCTAGCTTGACTAAAGGTTGACTAAGTCAAATCGTTCGTTAACTCTCGAAGACGCGTTCATCAATTCACTTTGACACCGCGTTAGCGCTAGCTGTTAGTTATGTTTTAACTCGTCTCTTCGCTCTTTAGTTATTGGATAACTAACCGTTATCGGTTAGTTTGTTGGCAGCCATTTTCGGTTGTGTTTCGCTAGCCTCGTTCTGTTTTCGTTTGCGCTTTCACGATTTTATTACTATTCTATTCTATTGGGTTTTGGTCACCTAAATTTTAAATCATTGCATTAACAATGGACTTTGACTACGATCTGTCTGACTCTGATTTCTCCGACGAAGAGGTATAAGCGTTTCTTGAGTGGGAGAGAAGGCCGTACCAGGTCCGTCCGAGAATTGAATATTTTGACACACTCCACGACGTAGATTTCCATTCTAGGTTCCGGTTGTCGAAAGAAACAACGGAGTTTGTACTTTCGCTAATTCGAACGCGAATAGAATCGCCAAGCAATCGCAATCACGCAATTACGCCTATGACGAAACTCCTCTTAACGCTCAGGTTCTACGGTCTCGGTAAGTACAGACCTAATCTTTTATGGACCTACCACGTTACTTATGTACATGATATAACTTACGTCAAGTTCGAAAAGTAATTAAGAGCTTTCATCGAATGTTTACGTTTCAATTCTTTTAGTCCAAATGTCTGGGTTCGACTAATCACGAGTTCTCTAGTCCCCTCGTACGTTCAGCGCAATGCACTAATAATGCAGCATAGTGCAACGGTGTTCACAATGTGTACGTATAAACTGATGAAGAAGAACGTCGAGGAATCTATAGTTATCCCTATTTACATTATGTCATTGTTTGAGTAACCAATAATGAGTAACGTTTGACGAGACTATGCCAAGACGATTATGTTGTGGGAAGTTGTTTTGATTCTTTTGGAATTAGCTGTTTGAATGCCGTAATTTGGTTGTTGCTGATTACGATTGAAATTCTATTTCGTACCTTATTGGATTCCCAACACGAATCTGACGTGAACGATGGCGGTGATAATTATGCGTTTTGACCACAATGAAAACTATAATTTTTGTGTCACTGTCTAATGTGGGTGTGGGATCGTGAATATCAAGCGTGAGTTGACTGGGTTCAGTCATTCTCTCTCAATCGTGTCCACACGATGCACACACCATGTTATGAAACGGGGGCTTTGGAAAAGTTTGAAACGTAAATATCAGGAGAAAACTCAATCAAATTGTCTTTGTTGCCAGTCACGTAGCTCTCATCCTACTTTAATGAGGCTGTATAAAGAAAATGGGCATTACAATTCAATGCGATTATTCGTATACGTTTTAGAATTATGTGGTAGTAGAGCACGTAAATAACCATTTTTGTTTTCTCTTTGCAGGTTCGATGCTAATAGCTGTAGGTGACATTTTTGGCGTTAGTAAAACTCCTGGCTCCCTCATTGTGAAACTAGTTTCCCAGACCACTGTTCACTTGCCCCTACTTTCTTAAAGACGATATTCGGAGAAGAAAAAATCTCAAAAGCCCCAAGAGCGTTTTGCCACTGGGCTAGAATGGCATAGACCACTGGTGTTATCGACTGTACACACGTGAAAATGTCAATTTGAGTGAATCACACCGCACATTTGGTGTTGAGAAGCATCATGTATCGTTTTTCAAATTTTTAAAAGTCGCTTGGTGTATGATTAATTTTGAATAATACACGCGACGTTCTCTGTAAGGAACACTTTTTTACTTATGCTCGCCCCACTCACGACGGAAAAAATCACGACAAACACTTAACAAAAATAATCACAATGCGAAAAATGAGCTACACAATAAGTAGAGGAGTAAGAAAAGAATGAAAAGTAAGGAAAGATAAGAAAAGAATTGGAAAAAAAGAGAAAAGTATCAAGTAAGATCACAAATATATTATTTAACAATTCTGCAACTGATATTTTGGGTATTCGAATGAAAATGTCAAATAATGAAATCGACAGGCGGCAAATGAAGGCGGCCCAATGGTACCAACTCTCCAACCCATTGTTTTGGAGGAAAACTCGCCAAGTCGCCTATTCATTCGAGGGATTCTCGTTTGAGCGTAGTGGCAGCCCTTTTTCCCCGCGTTAAAACTCTCGCTAGCTAACTATTAGTCAATTGCCGATTGATGAACGCGATCCGAGCTCAAGAATTTTTTCACTCCATGATTATCGTTAACAGATCGCTACCTTATCAACGTTTTAACTAAAGAATTGATAAACCGGCCCTCAGATTCGTTTGGTTAACAGCGATGATCAGTTTCGTACTTCACACCCACGAGCTGCTATTTTTACTAAAAGAGAACGGATCATGAAAGGCGGACGGACGCAGTACAAGAAACCAATCGCCATGATTTAACTTATGGCAGCTCGTGGCATTTTACTGGCCACTCCCTGCTCTGCGAGGTTTTGAATAACAGTCGAATTGTCTCGGGGTCTCTAGATGTTCATCTAGCTCTCGCTGGCTTCCGTTCCTATTTTAATGTTGATGATTGAGATTACGTACAGAACTTATTGTTATTGTAAACCGATACTTCTTGACATCGCACGATAACGGCGCATGGACGACGAGCAGTTCTTATATTTGCTAGTGACACGTTCAGAGCCACATTGTTCCATAGACGTCGGATGTCCAAGACCTGGCACTGGTGAACCACGTAGCTAAAAGGCGACGGGAAAAGTGTACGTGAAAATTGTTTGGTCAGTTCATTTCGGCTTTATTTGGGTTTGCTGACAAAGTGCCCTCCATTTCTTCACGAGCAACGAACCTTTGCTCTGTTCCTTCTACGGAGCTTCTTTCTGATCCGAAGGAGGCTGCTGAGTGAAATGTATCGACCGGCCAAATCAACTATAACGACACAAACAATCATCGGCTACTCTGGAGTTCTACCAAGTTTCAGCACAAGCAGTAATGGAGTTACAAATGGAGGTGAGGGGTGTTGGGAGTTTCCCTCACCAACTCGAATTTCCTCGAGTGGCATTGACACGCCTGACTCGAGTGAAGTGTGATTTGTACTGCTCGCCTTCTTTCCGCTATTTTTCTCGTTCAATCAACAACCCAATCGACATCGCGTATTGCTGATGCATATGTGACATGCAATCCCTACCATCAGTTATGCCGTTGACAACGAACATAATTTCATCTCGTTCACTGTGTAGTCACTTGTTACCAGTTTTGTCATTTTTTAAAATGAAAAAGGGCTTCTGAATCCTCAAACCCATTTGAGACAGTGGCCTGTGTGTGTCCATAAACGCGATTGAGAGAGAATATCTTATCAGATCAGTTCGAAGTTTATGTTAAACCTGAAAATCACCATGAAATGTCAAAATAAGGGTATGAGCGAAATCCGTCGACAAGTAATTATAAGAATAAAAACACCAAGTGTTGGTTTTCTCAAAAACGGCTCCACCGATTTTGATTATATATTTTGTACAATACACCCTACAGGGTGGTTTTGGGTAATTAGTGCCAACATTTTGTTCTTCACACGGTCTTTCGCAGAAATGCGACGACGAACGAACTATTTTTGTATCCGCTCAGTGGCCGAAGACATAAGCTGAAACACATTCCTCGAACATTATAAGATCATTTTTTACACTTCCTTAAATACAGCTCCAACAATTTTGATCAACTGGACAGGGTGCTTTACGGAATACCTTGTTTTTGGCAAAAAAAAAAATGCGTTGAATAAAGATAAAGCGCATCAGTGAATTGACAAGAGTTGTAGAAAGATATGAAGCGCTTGACTCCGGCTATAACGGCTAAATTTTTGTCCATAAGCGTTTCAGTCACAATTTTCACTTATCAATTAACTCATTCATCTCAAATAAACCGTTCCAACGAGGTGTACACAAATTTTGTAACTGGAAATACCACTTGACTTTGAACGACTATAGTTCTTCTCGCGTGCCTGTTTTGTTCACTCCCGCTCGTTCTCGTATTAATTTGAATCGATTAGACCCCTTTAGCCTTAGACCGTTCGTCAAACGTATAATTGTGTTTGTGTTTAGTTGCAGGTGTTTTCACGCTTTACATTTTAACGCTGTTATTTTCGCTTTAAACAGCCCGTTTCTCTCACATTGGGATTTGTCCTCGCTTTTGAGTAGACCAGTGACGGTGTAGACGGATGAAAGAGCCTGTGAACAGAGCAACTGCTCTGAACTTCAATAGGAGACCAGGTGTGTTTTACGTGTCGATAACTTGGAGTCGAAACAATATCTGACCAATTACGGTTGTGCCGTACAGATCAAAATATTGGTATTATTTCAAATTTTGAAAACTCTCAACATCAAGAGAGAATGCCACTCATCTAGGAAACCCAAATACCTTAAACACATTTGAATTAATGAAAATTAGTATTGGCATGGTTAAATTTTAGGAGAAGAGAACGTTTGCGGGATTACTATTTTAATAGGTCTCTCCCATTATTTTTCCGCTATCTAAAATCGGATATTCGGGTCATTACATCAACTTAAGAGCCGAGCCGTACACTTTTGTGATAATGACGGGATTTATAAAAGAGCATTATCAGGCAATAATCAACAAAAATCCAAAATAAGAAAAGGCTGGTCAGATAGGGCCACCGGGAAAACGTATGCAAGGACGCCACGAGACTCACCAATTAATCACTCCACCCAGTGAGGGAATAGTTCATCCACTCCATGACATTATTTCCCCCCCCCTCCCTTATCACCTAAAGATTTTGGGGTGGTTGAAGTTATGAATTGTTTGGGCTAGGAGAAACCGTCTTAGCTTGCTGTGAACTCGCCCAGAGAAGCACATAAACTTCACATAACGACTTACGAGAAAAGTGGGGTGAAATGGAATGAAACAAAGAACAAAGTGACCAGTCACAGCAAGCAAAGTGGGAGAAACCTCCAAGCCAGAAAAGAAGTATTCAGCTTCCAGAGGGGGAGGAAGGCGGATTTTAGAAGTTACAACCAGGTGGAATATGACGTGGTGGGAGAAAAACATAACGTACTTACATAAGACTGGTAACAGTCCAGTTTTACTATGTGTGACTCAAACGGTGACCAAATGAGGTCGCAGAAAGCTCAAAATGCTATCATCAGACGGTTAGTAGATTGAATGATGCTGTACGCCAGACATTTTCAGTCGATCGCAGTAGCTTCTTTACTCTTTAGGTAACGGAAAGTAAAATATTCAATGCGCTGCATCACACAACTTTCCTTAGCTCTATGCCAATACACTCGTGTTCATGGCTTTTTCTACTGATTCTATTTATACTAATGGCCAGACCATTACTGAGCAATTAATACAAAGAGAACTTCTAAGGGCAGAACAGAATAATAATCACTTTTCCAGAGTTATCGGTAAAAACTTTTTGTAGTAAGCGAAACGGCGGTAGTTAAAATTTCGTGATTTCTGGAGTGACCACTATATTTTTCATGAGCGTTTTCATCGTATATGTATTTAATTTACCTATAACCAGCGTTTAGTAACATTTCAGCGGAGTTTTTATGAAAAAAACTGCTCCAATATCGATTTTCGTGAAATGTTTGGTAATTTATTGGGCTGCTCTCGTCATTTACCCTGGGATGGAAATTTTATGGTTTTCTTAGCTCATTATGAGTTGTCCATTTAAAATATTCAATCACAATCGGTTGAGTCGTTTTTGAGAAAAAAAAATTTGATGTTTTGATCCCAATGATAACTATGGTTAGTTTCAGGTGGATTATTCTCAGACCCTTATTTTGGCGTCCCATAATAACTTGCGAGCTAGAAATCAAGTTTAAGCTTGGTTCAGCCGTTTTTGCTCAATCACCTTCACAGATACACACACAGAAAAATGTCCAAATAGCGTTTTTCGGATTGAGTAGTCTGAAACGTTAAGATCTGAAGATAACTTAAAATTGTTTGTTCTGCTTGCTTAGGCACTCATGGTAACCTCCACAAGTTCCTGCTCCTGCCTATATAAACCAGGGAAATTTATTTATTTTGTTCAAATATATTTTCTTTTTTTTAAGGTAGAAAGTAAATATGGTAAAGTTATAGTGAAAGTAGTGGGGTAAAAAACTAGTCAGCCGCGACCAGACGTCTACTGCAGCCGCCATTCCTCAATTTTACTTTTATTGTTCTCTCAAAGGCCTATTGCCCCTAACAGACATTGCTGATTATGTAACTTCCGTCCGTTCCGCCAAACAAGATTTGGGCTGGGGGGGGGGGTTGTGGCTACAAGTCGAATATTGTATTTGAACAAAGAAAAGAGCGTCAAGGTTGGTATTCAATTTTTGGAATATTGACAAATGAAAAGCCTGCCTCGATTTTTCTTTTGTGCGGATGTGTGAGCACGTGAAGAGTTCACGTGGCTCCTTGAAAAAGGAAACCGTTTCCACTACAGAACAAAGCACAATTTCTGGCAAAACCAATTGGAAAGGGCTCCAGTTTTTTTTTTTGGTTTGAGAAAGGGAGGGGGGTGCGCAAATGGAGGGGCTCTCCGGCGGTTCAACGCTCCTCTTTCATTTCGCGATTTCCCGTTGATTTAGAGTTCTTTATTCAGACCCACTGCTGGGCAGCCATCGTAGATCGGCCGACGGAGTTAAAAGGGCAGTTTCACTCCCAATTACCACCAATCTTCAACGATGGACTCAACTCCAGTTCCAACTGCCCTCGGCCTGCTGTTGGCCGCAGTATCGGCAGAGCTATTTATCGCTCCGGCGGCTCCACTTTTCCTTTTCGCAGTAAATAACGCTCTCTCAACGTCGACTAATTGCCGCCGGTCGATGAGCGATAAATTATCTTTCGAAAACCGGGGAAACCCTGAGGTATTAACCTGAGAGCAGTTGAAGGAGCTCCCTCATTCACAGACGGACTTTTAATCTGCCGTCGAAGACGGAGATAAAATTATTAATCCCCAAAGCAGCTGGGAAAATTCAAATCCCATCAGAACATAGTGAACTACCCTCGTATCAGAAATTATGGTCGATTCGTCACTTCGACTAAATTAAAATCGAAGTTTTGAAGAGGTCTCTTTTCTGATTTTTATTACATCATGACTAAAGTGAAGCATCGGAGTAAATTTTATGATACGCAACGTATATCTTCGTTCATCGATTTTCAACCGAAGTACATATGGAGGAGAACTTGTGAAGTTTATGAAAATAAGGGAGAGGAAAGGAGAATTAGTGTTAGTATACAAATGGAAAGGTGGAAGGAAGTTAGAAATAAGAACTGCGGGAGACTAAGAGTACTTAGCGTATTAACCAGCGATGGAAAGACACAAGTCTTTCTTCGTAGAGCGCAAACCGGTAGGTCGAGATTTTTGTGAACAGTCCTATGCTGAGCAAGCATTCATTTGGGCAACTCGCCACCTCGGACTCTGTTCTCCAGTTGGCGTATCTGCCGGAGCACGATTGCTGACACACAGAAGAAACGATAGCCAACGTACGACAAAGTTCAAAAACGCTCTTTTTTGCTCTCCCTGACTCTACGGAGTAAGAAGGAAAGTTATAGGGTCGGCTAAAAGAAGTGGAGTTTTCTTATGTCTCTTTACATAGACTTCTGAGTCTACTGAGTTAATAATGGTTGTGGGGTAAATAGGAGGAACTCAATAAATTCCGGAAATTTAAAAGCAACGTCGAACGCTTGAGTGCCATACGAGTAAATCGCTCAACCGCATGGAGCTTGAGAAAGTTGTGTGATGCGTCGTTGTTGTTGCGTTATTCGAAATGACGCAAAGAAAATCAGGAAAGGTAGATAGAGATTTCCAGCCACATAATGCACTTTAATGTTATTACGTTATAACTGCTACATTTGGTTTTTGACTCCTTCTCTAGTTATTTTACTTTATTTCTCCGCTTTGTGTTTAGTTATTAATTTCTTCCCTCCACAGTTGAATACTAGGTGGTTATTTCATGATTGTAACTTTGTTTTATACCGGGTAGGCTACCGAGGAGGAAGTAGCTGACTGATTTGACGACGTAGTGGCGTACGTTTATAATAAGAGTACTGGAAGTAATCATGAGAACACGCTCCATTATTTCTTGGTTCAATGTCACCGTAAGGATCCTGACAATAATTTTACCAACACCAAATAACAAAAAGACCATTTTGTCCTGATTATAAACCAGTTTTGAGCCCCATGCGCGTTTGTTAATCGAATTTCCATAATCCTCGAGCTGTAATTGGTCAAATTCTTGTGAAGGAGATAGAATTCCCTCACATTTTCCAAATCACGGTCGCCCGTTGATTACAGTATTTAATGAAGCAGCGCCCAACTCGTTATATGATCGAAGCAACTGCATGTCAAGGCGCACCTTGAAACGTACCGAATTACACCGCGCGAACGCACTTTTTTCTCACAAAATGTGTCTCATTTGAAAAACAAACAGATATGATTATCCAACTGAGGAGAAATAGGGGGAGGATACATTTTGAACAAAGTTGATGAGATTTTTCGCATAAAGAGGTTAGGTGAAAGAGCTTTCGAGGTTGTTTGGGGCTTTCATCCTCACAGCCTGTTGCTAAAAGGCAAAGGCTAAACACTGCATAAGAGCTCAAACCCACCGGCGATAGGCCGTCTGAGGAATAATTGAGAGCACTTTACCGTTGGCCACTTCAACTTTGCGCAAACTTCTCCTGCACGGATTTCCTCCCTTTGATTGATCTCAGGAGTAAAACCAGGGGGGCTGTTTCTCCTGCAGACCCCTAAAGCCACACTGTTAGTTGAAAGTACTTTACGCTTGTTAAGCTTCGAATCGCTCAACCCGAACGGCGCCCAGTGTTCTGCGGGTGGCGAAATCCCCTTTTTCCGACGTTTGTTGAGACAATTTGAACTTTTAACTCCCGATTCAAGATTTCGTGTGTTCACGAATGAACGTAACGATCGTAAAGCGTTACACGTGTTCCTTACGCTCGAGAGAGTCAATTGTATCCCCGATGAATAGAGAGAGAACTGTTTTCACCAGGGTTTCACGTGATATTTGTGAAGACAAAAAGTTAAGCATCGATCATTAGGAGATAATTTATAAGTATTATCGAAATGGCTAGGGTGGCTTTTTAAAGAAATACCAAAAGAAAATTCGTTTCTGGTAAATGTTGATCCTAAACCCCTTAACGACGTTGTTAACTGTTCACACACAACGAGCCTAACTTAGCTTCTTTTTATTCAGTTGGCGCTCGAAACGCGAAAGTATCGCCGAACCTGAACTTCTATTTACTTTCCACTACCGAAAGGGAAAACACAATCGTGTAACAAAAATATCTACTGCGAAGGCACATCCAACTTCCCGCAACCCTCATAAAGTCGACTCCCCGTTATTTACATGTGCGTTTTATCATCATTCGAAGAATTTATACGAAAATAGACGTGCGTAACAAAATTTACGTACCAGTTACTTGAAACCATCCTGTAAGTTCGATCCAAATCGTTAGAGCCGTTTAGTAGGAAGTTTGAGAAAAAGATAATTTAATATACGAAAAATCTCAACGTATCTTCGTTAAATACAAGTTCAACGGATAATCACAGAAATGGTTGAGAGGAACAAAATGTGATTGTCAAGGGGAAACACATGAAGAAAAATGGAAATTGGTTGGAAACGTTTTTCCGAAAAAATAGAAAATACCTCTTTTCGCTTCGTCGGCCTACGCCTCTGTTCACCGAATGTTCTCATACTGATTACTACAAAAGATGATTTGAAAGTTTAATAAACACTATTCGTGTCGGTTGTCAGAAAAATGTGATAAGCCTTCGTTTCTTGTTTATGTTGTCCCGTTGATGAAAGTTGTTCGTAACCTTATTTTCACGCCTTTGAAAACTCACGAACAAAACTAAAAAAAGTCGGCTCAGTCGGTTCACCCGTTCTCTTACAAATGAAACTACTCATATACACATTTGTTTTCCTTAATTCAAAAAGGCTCTAAACGCGGAGTAGATTAATAAGTTTAAACAAAATCGTTGGGACCGTTTTCCATAAAAATGCAACAAAAAAGCTCGCTTAGGTCTCAATTAGTCAATGGCTATACGAGTATGTTGTTTCCCACACATGTTTCTTTGACAGTCAGTGAACGGAGATAACGCCAAAATACATCGTAAAATGACTTTCGCTGAAAATTAAATTATTGTTTCTCAATTTTCATCAAACGTAGGGGCACATTTGGCTAACTAGTGCGAACATGTACTCGATCGTAATACGGTTATCGGTTGACTAGAGGAAAGTTACAATTCTGGTGTACGTTTCTGCATGAATGATCCAAGCGGTTTGGTTTCAAGCTGTGTGGGATGCTAGTGCTCGTACCGTTCTCCTCAAACGTAATTCGCTCAACAAAGACGGGAGGAAGCTTGTGCGACACATCTCATTTATTTATTGTCAACACACTGTGGTGATGTATTTTTTTCTGTTTCGACGTTCGATAGCAGTGTTAGTGTACGTCAGGAGGATTGGTAAGGTGTATTCCACCGCTCAAAGGTTTGCATTATTGCATTAACGGGCGAAACGAGAGAATTCCAGAGCCGAATTGATTTCAGACAAGGAAGACACGGAACATCTTCAGGCTATAACCAACTGAAAGCCACCCAATCATAAACTTTCATGGATTAACTCTCCTCAGATACCCTAAAGACCCGAATGCGAATCACCTCAATTCCGAATGCAATAAGGTAAACATTCACAATGTTCTACTCTCAGAATCCGATAAGGAATCCTAAATAGCCACTTCCCAGAAGTTGGAGGAGACTTCGATATATTCCGCTATTCAGATAAGAGAGACCACTATTATTTCTCTACCTCACATCCGAAGTTGCTTGCGGGATGCTTAATAAACACCGAACTACTGGGTTCAATCAGATCCGGCTTCTTACGTGTCATCGCCATGAAGAGTTTCTGCATTCCAACACGGAGTTTAACTTATTGCTCTACTCCATTTATCACAGTTTTATTATTACTTCATCAATGCCCGTCACATTCGCACTTCACTTCCTTAGGCGGTTTGTGATTGCACACTTACTGAACCGTCATGAATTCAATTGACCATTTGCACATAGAACTAGCACAAGCAGTTTTAGCAGACTAGTCGTTTTTGGTGGTCACATGGTAAACCTTAGTGCAGCCGAGTTTTTGACAATGTATGTCTTCTCTTTATACCCCAGCTGAAAATGGTGGTAGAACACTAGATTAGGAGTTTTTAGAGACGTTTAGATTTTACCCACTTCGTTGGACCCCTCAATATGTAGTTCTTACAACCACAAATTTCGTGTTCAGCTCGACATACACGAAAAAACGGTGAAATTAAACGCGAAACTGTTCACAGACCCACGCACAGCATTAAAACACTGAAAACATTTCTGGGCAGTAAACTGCAGACAGAGAAAGCAGAGTTAACTCTTTCCTCACATTCCTCCTTTGATGCCGTGTTCTTCTGAGAACTACTACAATATGTTCGAAACCGCTCAATCTCAAAATTAATTCGTTCATTCGAGTGAAGTTAACAAGGGCCATAAAAAACGTGACAGGTTGATGGAAATTAACTGACTGATCTCTACCAAATGAACGTTAGTGGCAAAAGTAATCATGTTAAAATAACCACAAATAACATTGGTTTAGGGGTTGATGCGGATGTGACTTTTTCCACCCCACTCTTTAAGGTTAACGGAGAAATTGTGAAATCTCTTCAACACCATGGCTTTAAGAACTAAGAAATTTCATAAGCCTCTATGATATTGGTAGTATTTTCTGATTACAGTTAATGGATTTCTTCTACTACTTTAAATAAATTCATCATTCTCACCAGAAGCAGTTGCTAACTGAAGGGGACTGTAGGGAGAGGCAGTGTTCTTCCTACTGCAATTCAAATTAATTCACCAAATAAAATGGTACAACCTTGACAAAATCAAAAAGCCTGAGCGAGGTGTTCAGTGAATGTTAGCTTGGATAAAACTAATGTTTCGCACGAGTTGGGTATCTTATCAGTACATCCACTCAGGCAGTTACCGTTATTTCCACGCTACGACCAACGAACCGTTCCCCACCAGTAAGTGCCGGGCACATATGAAATGCAATCACGCTACCTCCTCTTGCTGCAAGAAGTCTGGGGACATGTGTTGGTTTGGTGAAGGACGGGTAAACTGGGCAGAACAGGGCTTGATCACGGATGCCTCACCACACTAAAATTTTCCAATAGGCAGGGATGGTTTACCTTCCCCTCCACAACTCATGACCTCCTTTTTTCTTTCCTTCAACCACCCCAGTCATTTCCCTGCTGCCCTATCCACCTTTCGGGCTTCCCTGACAGGATTTTACCTCCTCCTGCGGTTATTGTCTTTTTTTTTCATGCTCGCTGTTGTTGACCAGCACACCTCCGATGAGCAGCCTTGCTCCTTTATGAAGTGGCTCATGATGGTTCCCATAAGGAGCCCAGGTCCCACGAAGGTCAGTGCAGTTCCTCTCTCTGCCAATTTGTTGGCTCTTTCATTCGCTTCTATTTGCTGGTACCCTGAACCTAACACAAAGCCCGACTGCTCTACTCAGGCAGGGCCTTCAGCCAAGTTTTGTCTTATCTTCCTTTGACATGTTGGCTTCACTCAACTCCACCTTTGAACAATCAAGAAATTATTGTAAACCGCACAGAAAAGGTTCGTCTCACTTCCTTGGCTACTGGATGCATTCTGGGTCATAGGAAGCAGAGAGAATAGCAGCGAAGAGAACGGAAAAGAAGGGATCGTGAAAAACCGCAAGTCTTCCCGGCGTAAAATAACCCTCCCTTGAATAGGGGACGCTCATTTCGTCTCAACTGACTGCACCACTCTCGCTATTCCTTTCCACAGACTCCTCGTCTCGCCTCCACAGCTAAATTGCTTTGAAGCCTATTGGATCATTCCCTTCCTTCCACCGTTTCCTTCAGTCCAACCAGTTAACCTTTTCACGATATTGCGACATAACCGACCGAGCTTTTACATGCAGCTCACCGGATATTTATAAAAAGAAACCGAAAGTTTCTCTGCCTCCATCATCTTCGCGGACAGACGGATAAAAACCCTGTTGAGACCCGAACGGTTTCTTTGTACTTTTTTTGACGTCCCTCTGAAGTTAAGCCATATTGGTTGGATTTAGTGTACGGGAGGGACGCCATAATAGAATTCATCCTGAGGGGCAGGACATCCGAGGCTGAGATTGAAAGAAGAAAAGAAAGTGGCGGATCCGTTTGAGGGTATGTCCTGACGCCCCCTACTCTTTCGCATGGGTTGCCCTTCACAAGGCAGTTAGAAAGAGATTACCGGCACCTTCATGTGCTGTCACTGCCAATCGTTATGAGGTGCGCAAGAGGCCTGCTATTCCCAAATTCGTGTTGCTCAGCGTGGTTGTGATGGGTCAATGTTGGCGGCGGAGAAGGATTATTATGCGAATGGATCAACGTATGCCAGTTTCAGAAGCTCTGGCAAGGAGTGTATCTGCTGATGTTTTTCGCACTGTCACTCATTCAGTGCTGCTTGGTTCTTTTCCAGCCCTGCAGTCCTTCTCCATCTCAATTCTTAATTCTAAACCGCTGACTTATTTTTGACCCCCATCTCCTTTTCTCATACCTTTATTGATTCAGTTAGCTTCTGTTTCGACCTGCCCTTTTACCGTCAACTTCGTTAACGAAATACCCGGTACCACGTAAGACAAAACGTCAATACGCGAAGAAAATGCAAAAAAAAGTCTTAGCCGGTTACAAAATTTTTCTTTCTATTTCGTAGGGCAAATGAATGTAAAAGAGCACAAAATATTTTACATCCAGACGGCATTTCCGAAACGATTGTGATGTTTTCCATATTATTCGCTTCGGTTTTTGCTTCTGTTTCGCAAAAAGGTAAGATTTTCATGAAATACTGTAAGGCCATGCTAATCTCACAATTCTCAAACAATTTTCATAAATTGTTCTATACAGATAAGATATGTTCTTTATTTCGGAGGTTAAGTTTGTATAGTACAAAAAGATGTGCAGGGTAACGCACGGAGATATCCCAAGTATGAACTGACCTTATACAGGGGTGAATCGGTGGGAGTAGCTGATGACAACCAGCGAAAGCTGAACATGGTAGACGACTGCACTGAGCTTCTCTCCTGGAGGTTTTTGCTGATGCATCCCCTTTCATTATTAAATATCCCTCTTATTACGCCTACATAACTGATATGGGTAACAGTGAGCAACGAACCGCACGAGTAGCGATTTTCATTCTGAGAGGACGGATGAAGGGGGTAAATAACTATAAATTGATTGAGGGGGGAAACTGTATATTGATGGTTATTGTTTTTCGTGAGTATGTTTTACTTCTAGTGAGGTGCTACCGTTGAGTTCCGCTAGTTTTACATCAGCTCTGTGAAACAGCTACTGGAGCGACGGCAGAGCGATAAAAATTGCTGATTGAACCTGGAGCAGAGGAAAGTTTTCAGTCGCCCCTGGTTGATAAAATACTCTAATCAGCAGAAAAGAGACAGTTTTTCCAGGATCCTCATGGTACCTTTCGGATTGGAATAACTGAATGTCGGGCAATGGTCTGTACAAGTCTGTCTGTAGTAAACTTTACGAGAAGGCACCTAAGCGCTCAAGATTGAGAAAGTTGAAAGACACTCGGGATTCCTTGATGCAGTTCACACTTTACTGACGTAGAACAATCCGTTTGCAGGGTCAAAGTATCACATTAAGTGTTAAGTAAATCAACCAACTGATTTGGTTGAACATCATCATTGCAGCATCCCTACAGTTACCCACACCAACTTTGATGTGAAATCAATGAAACTAACTAAAAGCAGTAGAAGCACTTACATGTGAATAGTGTGTGCACTGATACTGAATTTTCTTCTTCTTTTTAGAAAAAAAAAATTCGTAAGTGGAGAACAAAAGTAGGATTTGTGGAATGAGATCCAACCCGCTTTTCCTAATGTTTCTCACCTCTTTTCTCTCAACATCCGATCAGAAAAAGAACCCACGTGCGGAAACTGGTGTAACTTTTCTCAATTTACATAATCCAATTTAAAGAGAAACTCGGAAGAGAACGGTTGAATTCCGTGATTGAATCAGCTGAACGGGCGAAACAGAATTAGAGATGCGAAAAGTGGTGAAGTCGCGCAGCCTCATGTTCGAGTTGAACGAAAACTAGAGACGAGTTGCATAGCGTGTGGTAACGAAGTTATTTTCATCGCTTCTCTCATATTAGTCTGTCACTTTAAAATTGAGCAGTGTAATTGGTTTTGCTTTAGTTCGTGGCCGTCGCCACGAAAATTGTAATAATAATTTCGTATTTTCTTTTGAAAGACCAGGGACTTGAGAGCCAGGTACTTGTGGCCACGATTTTATCCGCCCGTTCAACTTAGCCTTATCTCATCTGCTTTTGTTACCTAATTGTGGTAATTTGCTCCGCAATTCTGTAACTAGTGTCTTCTCGCATTTTTACTTCCACTATTCTTTCGAGCTGCGTTACTTTTCTCTACTTACGAAACACGTTTTATATATTTGCAAACATGACCTGACTACAAGGAAGCAGCGAAAATTGATTATTCTAGGCGCCCGTGGGTGCCTGTAGGCAATTGGCATGACATGGGAAGTCGAGCAGGCGGATGGTTTTAATGAGATAGGTGGGAGGGAGTACATATGATGATTACTCACGCAGTAGTTATTGTCCCGCGAGTTGTTTCAATGACTATGGCTCACTATAATTACTTCCTCATATTTGGTTTATGCGCAGTCGTACACCTCTGAGAATTTTTCCATTCGACCCTCTAAAAATACCTAGAAAACGATACCGAACATAGCGTATCCATTTTTTTCCTATAACAACCATCAGGTTCATCTGATCGGATTGCCGAGGAGGCGGGCACTAGGTACCAAATGGGATTTTTGAGCGAAAGAACGGATTTTTGACAGAACGTTGAAGGCAAAAACGGCGGACAATTGTAGATTTGGAATCCCGATATCTTAAAAATAGGATAAAAACATGGGGTAATTATTCAGAATGAATAATAAACCAAAAACGCCAGGGAACAGTACGACATAAAGTTGTTTTCGCATTGCATTTTCAGGAAGGACTCAAGTAGTGAATGTACTGGGGGCCCGTCACACCAGATATTTGCATGAAATATCTATAATTGAGGTACAACTACCACTACTCTACTATTGAATAGGAGCAACTGGCAGTCGAATATGCGATCATCTTGCGAAACGAGAAGTTTCGAGTATTCCGAAGAACAAGCGTTTATCAGAAGTTGTGATTGCTCGTCGGAGATCGGAGTTGGGAAAATGGTGTCGGTGGTACAAGACAAAAGCTGTAAAAACAATGGAAACCAACTGAAGGAGCACATCGTTGCATCTAAGACATCTTTTACGACGGATAAAGACATTGTTTCCTTCGCATAAAAGAGGAAAAGGAGAGTGAAAAGATATTGGGGAAGAAGGAGGCGAAGGTTGTGAGTCGGAGCGGAGGTAATGACCCTGCGTTAGTTGCAGACTCCCATCATGAACAGACAACCTGACACCGATTTACTTTTGCGGGGCGTGTGGGAAGGCTATTACCACACATTGGTTGAGCTATTAGAAGCGAAAATACCACACCTCATTGTCTGCCGTTGAATCGGAAAGACTGCCGGAGCTCGGCAGTCCTACGACCTGTTTACCGACAAGATGTGGATAATGCGTGTGAGGAAAGCGTTACAGTGGACGGGGCGTGACAAACCTTACCTTCTTCTTGCGTACATTATGCAGAATCTTGTTTGGTGGACGGCTAATAGACTTAGCGGAGAGACGAAGGACCAGCCAACTGAGGAAGGAGACTCATTTGCCGGGTCCATTATCTCGCAGGCCCTTTCTACCTCTTCTGCCTCACATTCTCGGGACACGGGATGTGAGATAAGGACGCCAGGAAAACGCGTCGACGACCCTCACCCAGCGAACTAATGATAGAAATGTACCGTCCGGTGGATATTTTCATTAAAGCGGATAGGACCAAAACTGCATCTTCGAAAAATTTAAAACTCATTGTTGCATCTTCTAACAACTCCTAGATGTGGTCTGTATCTTGTACACAACCGACGAGTTTTAAAGAAAATTCAAAAACTACGAGAAGGTAATTCCACTGGACCACTACCAAATTTTTGTTTATTTGGTTTTGCTGTTCCCCTCTGAAACATGGTCGTAGGCACACACAACCCTGTAAATGATCTCATGCGGCCCTTTTTCGAGGTCCGAAGACTTCGAGAAAACTTTTTTCCTCCTTTGTACGGCTCAGAAAAGTTAAATGGTGAGAGGAAGAGGAATCCAACGCCAACAACCCAACGCCGACATGAACTGCGCGTCATGGCTTTCCTTCTGAATAGCTTTCTACCGCAAATCCACGTGACGTTCATCTAGACAATTGTAAGGGCTCGTTTACATAGATTCCTTACACCAAATCAACGAGGCAAATTAGCGTGTACTACTGTCACCGGTAATCTAGTTAGTACTTACTCTCTATTGGTATGACGGATGCTTTTGACGAACCGGATATTAGTTTCCGACGGAAACGAACCGTCAAAATATGGGGTCGTCTCAACAGCCGGTTTATTAGGGGACATATCCGACAAACAACGACTTGAGGACGGGAGAGTAAAACCGTGAAAACCCCTGGAATTGAATGGTTGAATGTTGAAAGGACGGCTTATCCATATTTTAGCGGAACGGAACTAAACACTAGCCCATCATCTCACGTCGAAACGTCAGTTATGTGAAACATGAGAGCCATTCGATGCCTCTTGATTCCAATCGCTGCTTGTTGAACGGCCCGTTGTTTGAATAGCGGCTCTTTCACTGTATAGTCATCGGTTCCCGGCCTCACAATCAGCCTTCGCTTTAACACAATTTCTAAAAATGTACTTAAAACTGTAAAAAGGACAATATAAGAGCTAACGAAGATTCAATAAATAGTGTAGTTATGGACGCTTCAGCTTATTACAACTAGCGCAGGTTTTTCGGCACGTTCAGTAAATAGAATCCCTGTCCGGCTTTCGGCATCTCGCCAAGGTTTTATTCCCGACGGGTTTGGCGATCCTATCAATGGAAACCAGCGGGACGTTAAATAAGAATCGAGCTGGAAAAGCTATCGCGTCGTCCACTTTTATAGCAGTCGTAGAAGACGCTCTTCGACCTAATAACTGTGTCCCTCTCCGGCACTTATTGCCGCCTTTTGCTCGGTGCCCTGAATTGGTCGCGTTTTCTTTTGCTTCGAACCGAAATAGTTTGGAAGGAGCTGGTACGGTTTTCGAATGCGACGGAGACTCCGAGAGAGCGCAGGGGTGAATCCAGTTTGGGAAAAAGGGTATACCCCCCTCCGATGAAGTCGTTACCGGAACATTTTTTTTTTTTCTTCTTTTCGTCTTCTAAAGGGAAAGCTACGTGTTACAATCGAAATTTTCGCCGCTGAATATCCAGCTCGTTTGGGACCGCTGAGAAGCCTTTGTCGAGGAAACTTCTGCCGAGCCATTCTGTTTTGCCAACTCCAATGAAACGGCCACGCTCTTCACATTCTTATCACCAAGATGCTGGGAGGGAGCAAGATGGTTCAAGATCTGTCTCGTTCAAAGTGAGCACAACTGGTGGGATTTCCATCATCTTCAGCTACTTTCTGTTTTGAGACTCACTAAATTGAACAATCTCATTCGGCGCTCGTTCTATGTGTTTGTTCTGAACATTACGGGAGTACAGGAGAACTTAACTTGTTGTGTAGTTCAGCGCTGCACAACAGGAAGGAAAGTTATGAACTCGGCTGTCTCGGGTTTGCCAGTGTGTGCGCGTTAGTGGTCGAGATTAAGAGAACAAAGCGGAACTGAACCAGCTCAAATTTGATATTCAGCCTGCAGATCAACGTGGGACACAAAAATGAGAATTCCAAAAAAATCGGTGCATAAGTAACTATAGTTATCATAGTAATCAAACAACAATTCTTCTTTTTCTTAAAAACTGTTCGAATGGTTTTGATTACAGTTTTTTAACAACAATACCAATTCACGTAACTATAGTATAGAATTTTCGTCTATGAAACCTTTAGAGGAGCGCAATTAAAAGTTATACCAAACACCCGCACCTTGCTGGCTTTCGACAAAATCCGATTTTAGTAGCTTTTTAAACTACTGCTAATAAACCTCTTTCTGTAAGTGTAGTGTTATTACTAAAATTATGTTGGATATCAAATATGCTGCCAACACGGGGATTTCAACAACCATCGTAAGATAATTACGGGCGACCCGATAAATTCCGAAATTTGGACCCCTACCGCTTAATTGACCAACTTTTTTCACTCTGTTTACTCTATAATTACGTGACGATATACGCAAATCTTCCCGAGGTAATCGCGTTGGTTGCCACCTAAATTGCACTGATTACTCGGTAGATTACTGATGAAGGCGGTAGGACCAGCCCAATATATCCCGGAACCTTAATCGCAACCAGTTCTTGTGCGTTACTTTGTGCTTAATATAAACTGAGTTAATAACGAATTGAATTTCCGAAGGGTCTGAAAAATGTTGTGTGACGCGTGGAACTTATGTTCGCCATTTTTCGGGGAATATGCAGAAAGTTCTAGAATTGAGCGTCTTTCACATTTTCATAAAAAGTGGCTCTTACGATTTTGATTGTGATTACTGTGTATTAACATTTAACTTCCGTTTTGAAAAAACATCTCGATGAAACTACAGCGAGATTCAGAAGCAAACGCTTTGAAAAAAAGTGTCCCATACGTTTATTACATAGGGATCAAACTCACAAAGTGTCTTCAATTTTGTCATCACCGACGTGCCGTTCTACGTAAATGTTAGTTTGGTAGTTCGTTAAACTCAGTCCTTCATATTACTTGGTGTGTGTGTGTGTGGAAAACGACGAACGAAGATGCAGCGCCTGTATTTGTGGAGTAACATCGAATATCCGTTCTATTTTTCTTTTACTGATTTTTGTGGATTTAAACATAAGTACGAACTTATAATTTTATTATGTTCTGCATGATATTAACGGTATTTAAGTTTTTTGTTCCTACGTAATTAATACACGAAGTATCTATTAGTAAAGTAGTAATAAAATATCTAGAGTGTAGCAATATACGACTTTCTGCATCCATTGTCACTTGACGATATGTACGAGCGCTGTACCTTCGTTCCTCGCGTTTCAATGGAAACACGACTTATGTAGGTACTTGACTAGTGTAGGTGCTAGTCAATTGAGAGTATCTACTAGTCCACTTTTTCCTCATGCCGCGATGCAAGTTGAAGATAGAGGTTTGTCGGAGAACTGTTGACGATTGGAAGCGCACTTGTCAGTCGACCTAAGACCGATTGGAGCTAGGCATGTCTAGCTCAGACTCTACTCAGTGGACACGAACGTACTTCGTCGGGTTGAGTGCTGATTGGTCTTCACACTGCCCCCGCTGCCTGGTATCCGGCGTTGGCCAGGACTGAAAGAATTTGATCTTTGGTTGTCTAGTCCTAGAGGGGCCGCATCGTCAGCTGCAGCGATAATGTGTTCTACAGGCTAGTGGGCGGCCTGTGCCTTAGACACTTACAGGAGCGGGTTGTATTTTTAAATAGTATTGATAATAGTCTATTTTATATTATTATTAGAACTATGTAGTTTCATTTCATCGTGATTAATTTAGGTATTTGTAATAGGTGCAGAATCTGTATGGAAAAGTGTACGCTAACGCAAATAAAATTCGTGAAACAGAAAAAGAAAGACAGACACACGGACCACGCCCACAAAATTAAGTTATTTGGATTCGCGATCTCAATACTTGCCTTACTCGTAGGGGAAGAGAAAGTAATAAACGTGTCAGGATTTGGGAACGAATACACGCGTGAGTCCTTAACAAACTCGATATTGTTTCTTCAACGATGCGTGTGATGAGTACTAGTATGGTGACTTTCCCAATTGCTAAGGTACTAGTCTTCGTATGAACTGATGAATGAACCCCAGGCTGTAATGCTAAAACAGAAGTCGCAGTCCACTGTTTAAATTTGTCGATGCGTCTCAATTACATGAAACAGATAAGCAAACTATTATATAAATATTGTGCACTCTCGATTACATAAGCTATCTCTATTTCGGTGGGTGGAATCGACACCACTTCGTTTTATCAAATCGACTTTTTGTGAAACGCTTTTAACTGTCCATAACGTCGGGGAAATCCGTTTGGGTGAATTAACGTTTTAAATTTCCGATTGGATGAAACAACGGTTATTTCATACTACAATTGAATTTGTTTCACGAAATCTGCTTTTGCTTGGATTCTTCCAAGTGGAACATGGTCTAATATTACATAGTGTTTGGTTTCGAGAGCGTTGTTCAATAAGCTGCGTTTTATTCTCAGTCACATGAGAACGTTCAATTAAATTGACAAGTGTTGTTTGACTGATGATAATGTGATTATGAGTCGCTGGCAAAACTAGAAGCACGATCGACTCGAACGGGTAGCGCGGAATAAAAAGGTTTTCCTCTCTTTTCCTCGATTACCACACTTTTTCTCCGACTTTCATCGATTCGATCCTGAGTTTGGGAAGCCCGTTCGTTTCTAACCCTTCGAATTTCGACAATTCGATTCACTTGAATTTCAAATGAAAAGAGCTAAAAGTCGCTTAAGAGGAAGGTGCGGGGTGAGTGGTCGTATACAGCAGGACGCGGAGGGGGGAGGGGGCTTGAAAGAGGCACAAGTTGTATTCATTATGTGGGCCCAGAAGCCCTCGCCGGGGCAGCGACCTGCAACTAACGGGAATATTATTACTGAATCCCAGGAATCTGCTCCGTTTTTCGTTCATCATTTTCCCATCATTCAGCAGATCGGAGCGGTTTTTGGCTCTGAATATTTAGCAGACACAGCTGCCTTGTGACCACGAGAGCATCCCTGGCGTTTGATAGAACGAAACCGTCATTTTACTTTCCTCGGCCCTACGGAGTAAGGAAAAGAAAGGAGTTTCATCGGGTTTTCGCGTTTTAATTCTTTTGAAACCAAGGGATAATCAGATTTGATATTAAACGTCTTGGGTGACTCGTGGGGCCAAAGTGAGGTTATAAAAATCGGCCCGAACCAACGAGGGTGTTTTCAAACTTTTTGGTTTTTGTAGAAACACGTTGAACGAAGGTAGATCGCCTATACGTGTGGCACGTTATCGAATTAACAATGGCTCAGGGAAGTTGTCCTTGCTTTTCACCGGATATTTCTATTTCAAATGCATATTTACTTATTCGATCCTCGAGGCTGTAGTTTGATTAAATGTTGGATGTCTCAAAATAATTGTTTGACTTTTACAACGAGACAGTACCAACTTCAAAATTCTAAATTCGTAGTTCTAGAATGTCGGCTGATCCTTTGGATTGAACGGGATGAGGCTTTCACGAGTTTCCAACGGAAAACCAAAATAATATCTATATTCTTCAGTAAATTGCGTTTGGTAAATACGAACGATAGCGATTCGACCTCTCCGTGGTGGTTGGTTGGGCTTCATTAAAGGCCGTTACACCTTGCAGTGCTCCCCCATCACGAAGGAACTCGGAGAATTTCCAATTTGACGGCGACAGGAACCGGAGGTAGGTGCGAAGAGCCTACGAGGTTGCTGATTAAATCTAATTATGTATTTGGAAGATCATCTCCCTGATACACGCACGTAGTGAAATGAGGATGGTCCAAGAAAATGGACCCGGGCGCCCTTGCGAGCCGGAGGGCAAGAGGGTAGTTGTTATGCAGCGCTGCGGCTTTCATCTGCCCACATCGAATAAACCTAATTGATCCGAGGGTTAGGAGAACTGGGAGATGGATGATCCTCCAATTCCAAGGCTTCCCCGCAACGTAATCGACCTATGAACCCCAACGTAAAAATAATGAACCCGAGAATCGAACGGCCAAATTCCAACGAAATACCGGCCCACCATTATAATCAATACTAATAAAAACGGTAAGAGGTGTATCTTGTAGACGAGTACGCTAACGTCTAAACCATTTTTACAAGGGGTCCCTGGTGCCCCCATCAATTTACGTGTGAGTGTTGAGGCACCAACCTCGAATCTGGTCGGCCCTCACTCCTTTCTGCGAGTGGAGTTTTGCTTCTTTTTTCCCTTCACCATTACGAGTATCTTGCACGGCGTACTTGTTTCCACTCATTCTCTCCTACCATCCTGCAGTTCGAGAGGTTCACAAACCGCCAAGGGACCATCCTCTTATTTCTCAGTACTGCCCGGGAAATCTAAGCAATGCAACTTCTGTTTTTGTCAGAATTCAACACGGTGAGAACTAGTTGCTCCAGCGCATCCAGCCACCTCAAGTGCTCCTCAGCCAACCTTTGCAATCGTGAAATGGTAATCACCGTACGCGGTAGTAAAATTGTATTTCTTCGGCTGTTCACGTTTCCAATGCTCCAGTGTTCGAAACCCTCTATCCGAGAAAATTGTTTGAAAGCTTTGTTGACAAAAGCGCTCAACCAAAACTTATCAAATTTGATATTTCACTTGCACATCAACATGAACCTCCAAAATTGAGGTTTGAGTCGAATAAGTTCATCGGCGTATTTATCAGTGAGGAGTCATAGTGCAGTCAATTTCACGAGCTATTTTTGACCTTCATTAATGGTACATACGGTTCTTTATTTGATAAATTGTTGTGAGTTACACAATTCTTTAGTGAAATGCAGCCATTCGTGGGGGCATGTATGAATAAATGTTTAAAGCCCATGCACACACGCAGTGCAGGCACCGAAATACAACGATTCTAGCTCCCTCAAACTAAAAAAACTGGAGAAGATTCAACTTTTCTTACGTTTCAGGTTGAGAAAAGTCAAAACACGGATATTTGAAAGATATTTCCAATCGGATTATAAAGAAACGGGTGATTCAAGTCATCATCCGAGAGCTCAGTCAGCGGAGCAGATAATAACGTGCTGAAGTCGTTCGCCTCAAATTGAAAAGGTTTTTAATATTATTATTGAATTGAGGATTAAACGCGGCGATGGCTCTCCAGAAACGGCAAGATGGATTGATGGAAGTCGGAGGGAAAAATAAATCTGAATGAATTTAAATTGGACTGCACCAGAAAAATTCTTCAAAACGTCCAACTTTCTTCTTTCCCCCTGAAAATCAATACTGCTTCCGGAATTTAAAGGAGTTAAGACTCAGGGCCTGAGCTTTCTTACCAGTTGCCACATTTACGTGGCAAAATGCGAACCAAAATTATACATCCACTCAAATGGAATGGTGTCCACCTAAAACGACGACAAAAAAGCACGTATGGGCAAGATAAGAAGAAACTCAGGGCCCAAGGAAGAGAAGCGATCTAAAGGTTAATGTTATCAAAATATTTTAAATACGGAAAACTGTGCACCCTCAATGAAGCGAAGGCTGAAAAAAACAATTTTTTAGTGACATTATTCCTACAAGATCCTTACGATTAGTTGAGGGGTTGGAGGAAGTATTTTCCCACAGGTTTGAAGACAAAATGGAAAGTGGTGGACTGTCTACCTCCCATTTACAGCAGTTACAGTGAGAAGAATTATATTGAGAAGAGAGATATGGGTACTGTTCGCTGTTGTCATTTTTATCAATATCAATCATTTTTCAGGTAGCTACAGGATGGACATTCGTAAAATTTATATATTGGTTTTAAATTATTAAACTTTATTCCACTTGGTATATTATAGTTAGGCTAATAATGTGTATATAAATGTGACATAATTGCATATATATAGTTAGTTAGTTGAGGGGGCTTGAACAATATTAATGAACGGTAGCAACAAAATAATTTCAACTAGTAACAATTTAAAAAGAAAGATCCCATGATGATGGTAGAATAATAACTGTAACGGGGGCGATTTGACCTATCATTTAACTTCAGTGAAAGTATTTTACGGTAGGATTTCCGCCATACCCGTGTGCCATGTTTTATCATCTCTCATTTCTTCGTGGTGGAGGTTGGAGATTCTTTAATGAGGATAGGATGATGGGTTATCCTTTTGTTGTGCTTATTGGATGAAAGCTGAAGAACATCTGTCACCTCTGGTGTGCCTAAATCCACATGAATTCATTTATTTCCGACATGCCAAGGTGCTCCGGTTATGATCCGCGGAATTCGATGTTGCACTGTTCCACATTTTTGATGTGAGAGGAATTGCTCCACCTGTCCAATGCATGAGTACACGAGAGAACGCGTCATTTGGACGATAGCAGAAATGCGGAAGGTGTTTGTAAGCCGAGCATCAAGGGCTAAGCCAACGTAACGGGTTATTTAAGCGTACTAGGGACTATTTATTTTTACTCTGTTTCGTGTGTTGCTATCGCCTTCGCTGATGGTGATTACTCAATTGAGTTTGTAACATGAGTGGGCAGTAAATTCGAAACGCTACGCACTGCCAGTTTGTCGCTATAGATTGTTGATTTCCAATTGACCTCAAATTAACTGAATGATATACTGGGCTGAGAAAAGTTATGTGGTGCATAGTGCCCGAAATTTATCCTCGGTTTCGTGTTTGGAGAATGTGAAGGCAGGAAGCAAACTATCCCAGCTCTCGATAACACGTAAAGCTTATTTTATTGAAATGAAAAGGACCAAAGAAAACTGAATCGAGCCAAGGGAGTGAGAAAAGTGAACGGAAGTAAAGAAGGGCAGTGAAAGGGAAGTTTGAAGTAGATCCTCTGCAGGGAAATATTTATGGGGCGAGAACTATTAAGTAAGAAAACTCTATGAGATCCACCGGTTCTTTGACTTTTCACGAAGTTTCCAGTTGCGCCGTCTCATGATGTCTGCGCCACCATCTGCAGCACAATGCAATGGAATGATTTCGGGCGAGAAAACGTATTCCTATTATCTATTTTCGTTTTACCGTACTAAACGTATTGAATTCCGTCTCGTGATAAACTTCATGAACGCCAAATTTACTTCATATAGAAACTGTAAGGTCTAAAAAATGATCCGAAACGCCAAAAGAAGTATGTTTTTACTTTTTGAACGGGTTTTTCACCGATTTCGATCAAACTATGTGCCTCTCATACGCGTTCCTCCTGTCAACACGTTTTTTTAGGAAGATATTTGAATTCAGGAATTTTCTGGGCTCTTTCCAAATATCTTATGATCGTTATTAAACTCTTATTATAAATTAGTTTGTTGTATATCAAACTTTTAAATGTAAGTACCATGCGAGCGAGATTCTTTCGAAATATTTGCGTTAAACCGCCAAAATTGTGTTTTTGTTAATTTTACTAACCATTTTTGCCCATAACAACCATCGGCTTTATCCGATCGAATTGCCGAACCGGCGGACACAGTGGGATACTAAATGGGATTTTGTGTGAAATAACGGATTTTTTAGTTCACGTTAAGGGACGGACATTTTAGATTTGGAATCCCGAAGTCTTGAAACATTAAGTGGCAAATTTAGAGGAAAGAGGGGTGCGGGGAGTATTGTAAACGAATTTTCCTGTCCGAAAATAAACCACAACTGCGCTAAAATCGCTTTTTGTCCAACTTTTTGTTAATTTATTGTGGTGCTCTCTATTTTCGTGGCACTGTATCATTAGTAGGTGGCCATCAAAATGTATGCCGAAATCGTTATAGCTGTTTTTGAGAAATAAAGTATTTAGTGTTGTTGCGGACAGACTAACACGATGGACTGTAACTGGAGTCTTGTGCTTGAGTAGTCGGAAGAATGAAAAGTTGGCGGTAGTTACGAAGGGGGGCTGGACTCACCCAACGACTTCGTCTGGCCGAATCCTGGGGACGTTGACGGGAGATCGCATAGCTTGGGGGGTGGGGGGTATTTGGAATGATCCATCACAAGCAGTATTTTCAGAGGTTTTTTTAGTTGCATTTTGAGTGATTAACTTGACACAACAGCAGGAGCACAGCTGGAGAGAAGATCTGCAATGTAGCAATATTTTTCGATGCTGAATCGAATGGGATGGGTCTCGGAGCAGTAATACTAGGTCAAGCTGTTCATGAGAATAATAAACCGTTTTGTAAGAATTTGTAGGGGTTTTTTATAACAGCTTTTGATTACACGAGAGGAGGGAAGTTCGTTCGCCGCTCTCAGAGGAGCTGTTCCACAGCTAACCGCTCTTTACTTTCCGCTGTAACAAGTGTCTTGATCATTATGATAACTGTGGTTAGTTTTGGAACAAATTCACGTACACCCTCGTTTTGGCATTCCACAGTGATCTGCTGGCTAAATATCAAATATGAGTCGATTGTACCTGCCGTTTACTCTCAATTGCTCATAGACCATTCCTCAAATGATGATTTTCGGAATTAGTAATTCTTGAAACGTGATATTTTGACGAAAACTCACCTTTTAATCAGCCGATTACATAACTTTGCCTCCCATCACTAGGGCTAAGTGATGTAAACGCAGCAAATTATTATAAAACGGTTTATTATTCTCTTGCACACCTCGACTTAGTCCCACACCTAACAGACCTATCAGCGGCTGATTAAGCATCGAAAAATGCAAGCAAACGATACGAAACGTCACCGGACGTATTCCAGGCGCTTGTAGGCATTTGACATGACGTGACGCGCCGTGCTGATGGAGTGAGACGGGAAGGAGTGCTAATAAAGAAACCTTCACTTTCGCTTATCGTCCCGCTAATTCTTTTAATTAGTATAATTTGGCTCACTGTTTCAGTCTAGACGCAGTTCTACACTTTTGAGGCTCGTTCCATTCGACCCAGCATTGAAAAATACCAAAATAACGATGTAATTGCGATAAAGCTTCCGACATTCCGTTTTGGTTAATTTTCTAAAGCGTTTCGTATACGTAACAACCGTGGGTTTTATCTTACAGGATTACCTAACAGGCGGGCACAACCAGGTAACAAATGGGAAGGAACAGATTTTTTCACACCACGTTAAAGGCGAAATATGACTAGGACAGTCAAATTTTGAGGGGGGTATTACAAAAATTTCTTCAATCAAAGATATTGATGAATAATAAAGGAAGGAAAGTTTCTCAGAAATGTTTTGAATGCCCAGAAAGGAAGAAAGGAGAAACGTAGGAAAGCAAGGAACGTAGTTTGGATTCTTTCCGTCAATACGGGTTTCAAAAAAGACATGAAGAATTTGGCGATCGTCAAAGGAGCTCCACATTGTACCACCTACAACCCGAAAATATGTTTTAATGTGCTGGTTAATTGTCTGGTAATTGGAAGTCATAGTGAATACATTTCCGATGAGGCACGTACTCGTATATTTCAGAAAACATAAAAATCTTCCGTATACATTTGATTAAAACAAATTTATTGAGATATTACTGTAAAGATGTGCACTTTACATTTCTTGACATCGATGCAAGTGAGAATTCCTTCTTCTTGTGCGTATCGTGTCACACAACTTTCCTTGGCCCCACTTACATCGTCGTACCTAATCAAACGTTTTTCACTCGTTTCGTATGGGCATGATGGAACTAGTAGTTCTTAATGTTTACGTGTTTAATGTTCTGTTTCAACTTAAATCTTTAGTTGTTTAGTTCTATTGAGCAACCATTGCAATGGCGGTTTATGAGGCAAACGCGGTGATTTTGTTTACACATAAAGTTAGATGATCATCGTTACAGCCGCGTTTAAGGACCAACAATTTAATGTTTCCGGCTGTTACCCATTTTAGAAATCCGAATTAAGATACACCACTTTCTTTCTCTTCTAGTTAGTGTTTGAAAACCCTTCTTTCTCGTTTCCTCAGTGATTTTTCGAACGGTTCTTAAACACATGATTCTTCACTTGCTCAATTATAGCTGAACCAAGACACAATAAAGTATCGGCCAAAGGAAGGTACGAGTATGCTCGACATAGTGCGTCTATTTCACGAAGAAGCACACAGGTCATGGAAAAATAGTTACAGTAGAACAGCAGAGTTCGCTGTTACAAAAGACAAATCGGAAACTTGAAACCACACCAAAACTTCACAAAGCCCGTTCTCAACGGACTCATCATCATCAAAACAAAACAGATACACATCGTGCTCATCACGCAATGGTAAGGTATGGAATGTTTTAATGAGCTGGAGTCCTATCTTTAAATGAGAAATTGCGATTAATATTTTAAATGGTATTACGATGACACTTTCAGTATCTTATTTATGAAAAGCATTGTATTTCTTCGTTTCAGGCGTGAACTGTTCTCCACAATGAAAAAAAAGGTACCCTTGAAGACCAATCAGTAGGTCAAACGCGCTGAAACTGTGAACCGATTTCGCTCAATATTGACGTCCCATGTTGATTTAGGGCGAGAATGTTAAATTAGAGCTGATTTAGTTCAGCAGTTTCATCACAAAATCGAGTTTGGACATTCACACAACTACGATTTTCTCTAATGATGGTTTTTTGGACATTAACAGAGAAGCATTCCTCGTCATTGTGGCTATTGTCGTTTGACCTGAGTCGTTTGTTCCTGAATCAATGGCACCGCCAATTCTACGTTTAAGAGCTTCACCCTTTTCTTTTTTTTTTTTAATTCCAAGCAGCAGATTACAACAGTTTTGCTCATTAATGGGATGATTACGGCAAGTAGACAGTCGTAAACCCCGGCTTCTTCGCAATTTCTGTTCACATTAACGAGCGAAGTAAGATGAAGTTTAAAGACCGTCGGGCAAGGCGTTTCATTTCGGCCGGAGAGTATTTCTTCCTGGAGACTTAATTCCGTTGGTGCGGGAGAACGGAGCTCAAAGCCCGGATAGGGTTCAACCAGGCAGCGTTAACCTGGTAATCATCGTGATTCACACTTAGGTTGGGGGCCCTCGAATTAATGGGTGTTGCCTCATTACCTTTCATTAATATGGGCCGGGAGAGTAGTTCGAAAGGATTTAATTATTCCAATAGGGATGAAACGGGTTCCGCCGGTGAAAGAGCGAAACCGAGCTGAGCATTGAGATAGAGGGATAGTAGTGAAGAGTGAGCATTTTGACATGTAATGCATGCGTTACAAGGACATTCCATTAGCAGGTGAACAAATAACTACATAATTCCCTAGTCCACCGATCATGTCGCCAGCTTTAAAAACGAGCAAATTTGAGTGGAAACAGTAAACCAAGGAAAGTAAAAAACGTAAGTTACGTAGCAGGAAAAGCGTCGCGAAGGGTGTACGAGAACTAACAAGCTAACGCATGCGATCGAAAAACGAGGAACTTGAAGTTTAAGATTCTTGAACTTGAGCTTAGTCGAGGTCTGAAGTTGGACTTCAGCGTCCAACTCATTTCATTCACTACCACTAACTTCAAATAGTACATCAGGAACAACAACTTGCAAATGTTTTATCGAAGTTCGACTGAACGGTTTTCGACTTACACACGAGCAGTGTAACTCGTGTTCATGATAAGACTCGCTTAATTTAAACGATTTTTGTTCTAGAGCTCACAAACAGGTGAGGGAATTCCATGCATAAGAAAACCGACTACTCCTTTACTTTTCGAGCAAAGTTGACAGCAAAGTGGTTCCTTTTGATGGAGCGCGCGTGGAACGATGCCAAAAACAGAGTTGACTGTTTTAAAATCTATCCGCTGAATGAAGTGTATGAAGTTGGTAAACATCGACGAAAATACCCCGTGCAAACTCATTTTTGGCGGCGGCAAGAGATGAGCTGAGCGAGAATGGAAAAAGTTTGGAAGACCGTCTGGAGTTTTCAGCTTCCGAGATGGAATTTTTGTATATCGGGGGTGAAAAAAAGATGGAGTTATGAGTTGTAAACGCGAAAGATGGTGAGGAAAAGTTTTATTGTGACGAGTTCGCGAGTGGAGAGAATTTCCCTCGCACGAGAAGGGCGAGTGGACGGAGAACTCATTTCGGAAAATTGACCCTGTAAATGATAAAGCACGTGCTCTCTGCATCTACATTTAAGAGCACGAACTACTCATCTAGAAGATCTAGAAAGATCGTTAGATCGTATTTTACGAGCGAATTCTCTCTCCTTCCGTACCGTTGCTGCGTTTCTATACGGATCAGTAAAACACTCGGTATTTGCATGGTGAACCACGCAGCGGGATCCCTCTCTGATTCTCATTCTTGTGTCCGTTACTACTCTTCGGTAATTGTATTAAGTTCTTTCCGGTATGTCTCCTGAATTACCAGCATCGCTCCAAAACGAGCTTAACAGATCGCCACACGTTTTTACTCTCTTTCGTCCATCAAAGTTGCAAGGTGATCGGTAGAAATGCGTTTTTTGGGTTTCTCCTGGGGTCTTGAGAACGAAAGAAATACCATTTGAGCAAGTAACGTGAATGTCAATGCGATAGACAGAGAAGTACTGGACTTGAACAGCTGAAATATACAATGTCGCAGCAATCATTGAAGTGTAAGCGGCTCAAAACTAGCCACATTAATCTCCGATTATTCAAATTATGGAAAACCAACCAATAAAGTGTTAGCACAACTCTTTATTTTTTGTCTGACTACTTAACTTTCCATTCTGTTTTGTAAGGCTGAGGAAGGCAAAAATGCGTTTGTTTGAGAAAGAACGATTGAATACTAGTTTAACTATAGGGAGACCATTTAGAGGGAGAAATTGCTGGAGGGGTCGTCTTTATAGTTGAGAATGAGTCAGCTAGCAGTATGTTGGAGGCTGCAGAGGAGCGTGTAGCTTTTATTTTGTGGCATGAGAATACAACTGCAAAATATTCATGTAACCTAAAGACTGGCTTGAGGTGGAGTCTGAGGATGTATCCACAGCATGAGAAAATCTTGTGGAGCAGGGAAAACAGAATTTCTTGAAGGCTGATCGAATTGTTTTTCAAATTTTTCCAAAATCGGCCAGAACAATTTTTATCAAGCTGACATGTTAGTTTCAAAAACTCCTATCTTCTCCATTAGGTTTCCTGTAAAAATGCGTTGAATTTATATCGCCAGATATATTTCTAATGTTTTTTAAAACGACCCTAACGACCAGTGCACATTGCGAAGGATTCGAGCTCTCAGTTGTTTCACTAGCGACATTTGGATGGCGGCTTTTGCAGCGCAGGTCGGGCCTTCCTCGTTCTCAGTTCGATAGTAGTGGGTCTGGCTTGATTAGCAGAATGCACATTGCGCGAGCTCGTTCTGTGTCCCGTCTTGTTTCTCCAGGCAAATCCCGTTCCGTTCCGTGTTCCGTTCCCACTCGCTGTGAACTAAGGTGAACTCAGAAGTGTACGAGCCGCTGATTGACTACATAATTGCTTAGTGTCTTTTAAGCCCCCATTGTCCCTTTTTGGGAACTATAGTACAACTTCCTCTCAAAATTCGATCGTCCGGGTCATATTTTGCCTGTAACGTTGTCAAAAAATTCTTTCGCACTCCAACATCCCATTTGGTAACTAGTTTTTCAATTTTGTAGGATCAAGCCCATGGTTCTTACGGGTAAAAAATGATTTAAAACATCAACTACTAACAAAACGAAATTTCGGCAGTTTCATCGCAATTACGTCGCGTTTGGTATCGTTTTCTAGGTATTTTTCTATGCTGTGTCGAATGGAACGAGTCTCAGAAGTGTACGACTGCGTCTGCACCGAAAACATAAAATCACAGTGATCATAGTAAGCCAAGGTCTACTAATTGAAAGAATTCGAGGGACAATACGGCGAAAGTAATCGTGTCATCGTTTGCACTCCCTCAGGTCTCTCCCCTACCACCCGTCAACTTGACTTGTCACGTCGTACCAATTGCCTACATGCGCCTGGAATCTGTAATTTTCGTTGTTCCTTCAGGTCATGTTTTGTATCGTTTACTGGTGTTTCACGTACGATCCGAGCGTTAGGTTATATTCTAATATCATGCTGACAACGAGTTTTCTATTTTCCTTTTCATTATTTTCTTATTAAGTTGAAAGGTCTATTTGAAGGCTTTGGAGTGGGTTCTTGAGAGCCAGTCAGGATGAGAGAAAAGATTTCTCCAGGTCGACGTTTTGCTTAATTTATTAAGAAACATCAGGGCTATAGAATATCACAGTAGGCAATTGAGTTACAATAAATTATAAGGAACTTATAAAGACACATTGAACTTTAGTATTGTTGAAAAACATACCTCGGGAAATTGCTATTAGTTTCTTAAGCTACACATGCATACATTATTCCAGCTTCAATACCTAGTTCATCTCATTTCAGTCAAATCCACACAATAATACAACTGCCACAACACCATGTCTCTCTCATTACAGAGGATTGAAATATATCAAAGGGCTGTCAGACAAAATATCTAAATCTTTCACAAACCAAATCAGTTGTAAAAGAGCACAGAACACAACATCCTCAACAACAAGGTGTATTTAAACACAAAATCTACAATTCTCGAAACTGCAGCCGCCTCGTGCACTCCATACCATGTGGCAATTGTCCTAAACTGTATATAGGAGAAACAAAGCATACATGATTTCCAGAATTAGGGCCCACAAATCTGGCATCAACATATTCCACACACACTCCATGCTGGCGGAACACTCAATCAATAACGAACATACATTTTGGCAGTACCAAGATTCTTGACCGGGAAAGCGATCACTTCAAATATAAAATAAAAGAAATGAAATATATAAGCAAATCCCCGACAGTGTGCAATAAAAGGACTGACACTACCAATCTTTGCAAAATTAATTCAAGCCTGATAAACAATTACACCTAAGTTGTTTCTACCATCTCTTTCGCTTTTTCTGTTCTTTTCCCTATGTTCTTGTTTACTCTGACCTCGTTAAAATTTTACACACTAGCCCAATCTGTTTTTTTCTCTTTTGTTTCTTTTTTTGCCGAATGTCATCATTTTAAGAAACTATTACCAATTTCCTGAGGTATGTTTTCCAACAATAATTCAGTTCAATGTATCTCTATAAGTTCCTTATAATTTATTTTAACTCGATTGCCCGCTGTGATATTCTATAGCCTGATGTTGCTTAATAAGTTAAGCGAAACGTCGGCCTAGGGAAAGCTTTTCATTCATCCTGTATGGCTCTCAAGAATCCACACCTGAGTTAACTTCTACAGTTAAGAGCGACCCCACATCGCGACTATCTAAAGGTCTATAAAGAGTTGTTGTTTTATATAGTTTACCTTTGGATGTGAGGTAAGGTTTGGTTATTTGATATACTTATTAATTTGGGTTTCCGGGGGACTTGAACATTCTGACATCAAAATCCAAGCATTACAACTTTCATAGGTCTTGTAACCGCAGTTTCTTCTCCACGAACATTACCGTAAAAATGTGTTGAATGCAGGGAGATCTCCTGTATATGTGTCGTAGAGCGTGAATGTTGGTGAGATGCGCGTGCTAAACTCGAAGCGTGACCTCAAGGTATTTGAACTCCGTTAAGCCTTCAAAGCTAATCCCATTCTGTAACATTTCTACATTTCCACATCGATGTAGTGTCTTTGTAATAATTATATGCTGAACAGTAATAATATTCAATAGCGAGCCCGTTCGGCTGCAGATGAAACTACTTGCCACTCGTGTTCTCAGCAGTAGAGCTCATAAACACCGAAATACCGAAAGGTTGTGTTAGAACTGTGCCAAGATTGCTTGGCTCTGAACTCTATTTTGTATCATATCTTCCAAAGCATCCCTTCATCGAGGTGTTCCGCTATCGGGATGTCTTTTCTCATCGACGTCAGGGCGAATGAATGGAGTGCGGAATCCTGAAAAGGGCAGCGAGAAATGCCGATACCCTCAAATAGGATATAATAATCCCGCCGTTTTTTATGGTCGGTAGAGCGATAAGAGAAAAATTGCTGTCGTTGGAACGGAAAAGAAGATACAGGCGTTGGAGTCGGATTTCGGTTGAAAAATATTAGCGTTGGAGGAGTCCTAAGAGCTGAGGGCGGAGTTTGCCGGGAGCCTGTGCTGAGATCCTCTGTAGTGATCCCAGTGTTAGTCGTAGTATTGGGGGGGGGGGTATGGTGAGTGGAGGGAGGGTGCGATAAGGAAGGAAGTTATAGGGAGTTGACTGATGGTTTTCCCGCGCGTATGGCTCAAGTTTTGGCGGAGAAAGACGACATCAGTGAGGGCTATGGGGAGAAGAAATTAGCGAGGGCGAGGACGAAAAGACGAAGATGAGAATGGGGCAGCTGGGGATGATAAATCGGTCGTGGGATAGGAATTGAGCCTCTCTATCGCGCATCCCCTTCATCCTTTACACTTTTTCCCACAAAATATTCCGCCCTCAGTTCTCCCATTACGAAAGACACTCGAGGATAAACAAAAAACTGATTCTACCTAAAACGAAAATTCATCTCAATTAAGGTTACGACGACATTGGCAGAGGTTCAAACATCCACTCACTATATTTGTGACTCTGCCGAGGAACAGACCATGTCCTATGGTTGGCAGGACTAAATGGATTCCTAATCTGAGATCTGAAACGCACACGAACTACCCCAGTCTTGCGAATCTCCGCTCTTCAAGCAACCGAACGGCTGCGTAAAACGTCGCGCTATACCTATCAGTAAATCATCCTGTGCGGTTCGTGTTATCGTGATGAGTGTACTCAGATTGAAAGACTCAAGTGTATCCGATATTTGGGGGTATACGTTGATCACAGCTTGGAATTGGATGTCCACGTTAGGAACCGTTGGCTGGGAGTCAGATCTGCTGCTACTCATTTGAGTTCACAAAGCACTTATTCGAGTTATGAGAAATACTTCTTGAAAGCTCCACTTTCAGGAGCTGTAGACCATTTGTTTAAGTGCCTATATTGCAAATTAATAACGAAAAAAAAAAAAAGGTTGGTGATGATTAAATTATGAGAAATGCGTTGGTGCGTGGAAATATTTAATGGGCCAAATTTCAAACGTTCAAGCAGTTTCCAGTTCTCTTCCAACCTAGCTTTTGCTTTCATAGATATGTTAACTGACAATCTGAAATTACGAAGCGCCTCCATAATGAAAATGTTGTCATGGCATGAATACTCGTATTTACTTCTTTCACCTTCTCTTGCGAGGGGATCGCTCGAACCATTAATAAAAACTTTTTTTCTCTGTACAACGTCTGAATACTATTGTATTAAAGCATCAATTATTATGTATAAGCGACTCTTCTGTCAGCGAGGAGCTTCACCTCTCAAAGAGAAACATTTTTCTGTCCTGTAGATTTGGTAAGTACCTTTTTTTCATCTTTTATTTTTACCGTTATTGTCATCACAATTTCGTTATAACGATAACAAACATAAACAATTCAAAATTTAAAGTGTTTACCTGATAATTCTAAAACTATGGACACGAACCTTCTCAAAAGCATTTGGTATGGCGCACCTTACAATTTTCCTCTGCTCCCGTGCGTTACGCGGTTCTAATTAATCGTCATATCATTTTAATTTTTCACTGGCTGTATAAGGACCTTAAATTGGAATTCTTTGTTGAAAGTGTTTACGCTTGGTGTTTCGGAACTACTCATACCACGAAATTTATTAAGTAATTAGTGTATAGCTCACGGCACTGTCAACAAGATTTTGTTCGGAGCATGCGTGTTCGTCGTTTCGGAGTTCTTCGGTTAAAACTGTTAAAAATTCTAGTAAAAGAAACGGCAGTCGTTCGAATTCTGAAATTAACAGAGATGCTCCTAGTTATCTTATGAACGTTACCACACTTGCATCCGATAGGTAGTTTATTGGAGTACCATCCTGACTTTTCTGCACACACAGAAAATGCTCGAATCTCGAATGGCGTTTTTAGCACTCGGAAGATTTGAAAAGAATTTGAAATTATAGTTTTGGGCAAGAACATGGTTCTCTTCCTTACTCCATAGGGTTCTAAGAAAGTAAACATTCAAATTGACAATTTCGTGCAGAACGTTTTTAAAAATATGCACTTTTGCGTTTTTGACTCAGAAATGTTTCGTATTTATTGTAAATTCTATACGAAAAGAAGAAGAAGAAAATGACCGTTCACAGTTGTAACCTAGAGGGTCGTTCGGCTAAACTTCATTCTTCGAAGGTTCAAACGAGTCTTCGAATGGTATTCGTAAAAGAACAATATAATTTAACTCACTTATCCAGACAATCTCCGAACTAATTGTGGCGTACCCTAAATTACATTGAAGCGGTTATTGGCAGCAAACCCGTTGAATGAGTTTCAGAAGCAATCGCGTTGCTAATTAAGAGAATGAGAAAAACGACGTCAATAAGAAAGTGATGTTATCTGCCGTTTTAATTAACTGGTAACCTTCAATTACTTGAACCGACCAAAAAAGTATCCCTCTTGATTCGTTCGAGTTGATCCGACGCGACAAATGAAGAATCCAATTACTCGCATATTTGACGGACTCACTTTCAAGAGTGGAATGATTGTAAAAATTGCCCTACCGCGTTGCAGTGATACGTAGAATCCGAATATCGAGCCTCGGGCAATTATCAGTAACGAAACGGTTCATTGATTTCACGTTTAATACCCTTTTGAGGAAATCGCTCGCATGAGTTTGTATGGCAATGTATGCTCGGTGGGGTATTTGGTTGTACGTTGTTCTTCTCGAGTGAATTTAAAATAGCTGTTGATTAGGGGCAGCGCGGGAACGAGGGAAGTGAGAGAGCTGTTTTTGTGATGGTGTAAATTAATTAGCTAACGGAGATTTCAGACTAATCCCTCTCATTTCTTTTCGACTTGATCTATTAATTTGAATACTGATTCAGAAAACTGAATGTACCGCTGTGGGATGATTACGGCAAATATGTTCACATCCACATTTAGATGGATTACCTGTTCCATTCATTTTCCGATTAAATTCACACGGACAGCCAACACTCGCCCTGAAGTTATCTACAAGTGACTGATTACTTTTTTGAAAAGCAGTTCCGCTTTAATGCAGTTTGAAGGAGCATGGTTTATAGTTACAACCGCTTAGTACGTCTAACTATTAACTATGAAAGTTACCAGCTCCTGGAGCCAACGTTTGTCCGACTTCGAAGAATCAAGGTTTTATGTGTTGAAGCGTGGAACAACACGAGCTAAGCAAGGTTTGATTGAAAATGTAGCTAATGCAATCGCCCTTTTTAAAAATGTTTTTTTTTCTCCTTGATGTTACTGGAAACCCTCCCTCTTCAGCCACAACTGATGAGCCCCATGCACCCTGAGGCGCACAGCAGCTAGCCCTCGCACGTACACAGTACACCAGAATCTGCGCCTCGCAGAATCTGAAATTTTGTACTCCTGATTAACCAATCTTGACCATAGTGGACAGTGACCTGTAAACGGGCAACGTGCGATCCGTATACTATCTCTCTCCAGACTGAGGATCTCTCTTGTTCGCTCCCCGGAGAGTATGATAAACAACCTTGACTGCTATTGGCCTGGAACATCTTGCCAATAGGCAGCCCTGCACTTCTCCTCCCACTTACCAACCTCCTTGGCTCTAGGTGGTTTCTATGAACGGCTCAGGTCCCACTGGGAGAAGCTCAGACACTTGCCTCGCCAGTCTGTCACCCTCCACATTCCTTTTTATTCTTGTTTGACCTAGCACCCAGTACAGTGTTGATGTGTTTTCGTCTATCAAGGTCTTCAGGCCAGTCAGGCATTATTAAACCAGCACCGACGTGATGATTAGAAAGCCAGGGTCTTAAGTGCAGCCTGACTTCTTTCCCGTATCAGGCCTCTACGCAGGATTTGCTGCACGCAAACTGTCAGTGCGAAGAGCTCTGATGGAAAACTGTAGCCAGCGCACCCAGAAATACCACTGTCTGGATCACTGGCCCATAAACTGCGCCTGCTAGGCCACCTTTCAATGGTCCGCCTGTATAATATAACATGGCCTCAAGAGAGAGGCCATCGCAATCGAGCAACTGCCCGTACAAATTAAGGGCTGATATTTTTCCCTTCAATTTTCAGAACAAACCATGCACTGTGGCTGTGAAAAACCAAGACAGGAATGATTCTTACGTGAAATAAAACAATCTTTTTTGTGGGCCGCTCACCATTTTACTCAACCCCAGTGCGTTCAGCCATTTTATTTTTTGCTTCAGCAATAGTTAACCAATTCAGTTTAAATGAATTTAGTTGAGCATAACTTCTTTTTATTCAAGAAATTGACGTGTAAGTAAATTCAGGGGCTGTCAACTAATTTTTTTTTAGAGTAATCTTGCCCACAGCTTTTGAATTATAGGAAGAAAACTGTGAAAATAGTTAGCCTACTTCAAATTTTAAAAAGCTGATACTGTTCATCTTATGGCCGTTTTTAAGCTTTCGTTGCACAGCTAGTTCGTTGAATTATCCCCCTTATTTATCTTGATAATATTAGTGCCACATGAGCGGGATACAAGGAAAAATGCCCGGTGTGTTTTGTGAAGCAAGAAATGTAATCAAAATTGTTTTGAACTACTAGTAAAAAATTTGGCGTGATCAATACTATAATTGCTGTTATTTTCGCTTGGGAGGCAGTTCGTACATGGGTTTAAAGAAATATATGACACACACACACACACACTAAAGAACTAGACGTTAACTAAGCGTGGTGATAACAACTATATGACTAAAGTGGCGAGGAAGTGAATTAGAAGTGATAATACTCTTTCATTATGTCCATACTTCCTGAAGTTCACTGTTTGCATTAGTTCAGAACTTTTCTTATTACTCTCAGTGAACATCTTTAATTTTCTTAAAAGAAAATTGTTTTCCATTGGCTAATTGTTGAACGAGAAAGGTGAGCTGCCAGAGGCGTTTGTTCCATTGACTGCCCTCTGTGCATTAGTGCTATCATCCAGGATAATATGCAGCTTTTCATTCGGACCAATCTGAGTAAATGTGGCTTTCTTTATGATTTTTCTAATCACTCTGCTTCCTCCCTTTTTATTACTTAATTGGTTTCTTCATGAAATGAGTTTACGTGCGTTTACTTCATTTGCATTTTCCCTCACGTTTTTACGTGAGCAAAAACAGTAGGGCTCTACATTTGTTGGATCATGCACCCATTCAAATGGAGTTGAGTAGATTCTTAAGTCTTAGTTGAGTGGATTATTAATTGAAGCTCATTATCCATTTTCTCAAAAGTATATGCAGTTTTTAATGAGCGGGAAGTGACTGGAAGTATGTAGTATCCATGGGAGCAATAAATGTTGCTCTTCATATTTACTGTTCGTTTAAATCCTGAAAACGGGAATACCAACCTCGAAAATACAATAGCATTAAGTTGAATAACTGCACTGAAGTTTTGGACCGTGGTGAGTTGATGACGTTGTTCTCTACAGTTTTTGAGGCAACAAAAAACTGACAGTTGGGTGAACTTGGATCGCAAAAAGTTAGGGAAAATGTTTCTTTTCCCCGCGTCAAAACAGACGGAGGAGGATCATCAAGTCTATCGTTTTCTATTGTTCTTGTTAGGCGGAGTCACGAATAAGTTGAGAGGTTTCAAAATGAGATAAGACGGAGAAGAAAGTTACTTCAGTGTTGGCCCCGGCTCAGCTCTCATTTTCCAACTTCTCGACGAACTCGGGCCTTTACGTCGGCTTGTTGTAAATTGACTGCGACGTCGGTGACATTGCTCCTGGAAATCCTCCATCCACCGCTTTCCTAACGTCGGCAGGACAATACTAGAAGCTTCTGATTAAATACTGACCGAGAGCGGTTTCTTACCTGAAACAAAAGGATGAATTGGCGCGAGGAAATTGAACGCCATCCACCGAACGAAACATTTTTTGTTACATGTTCCACCGAAATACTCGTAGCTCAGTTGAACCCTTAATATAAATCTGCTGCACTGGCCACTCCCTGAGATACTTAGCGAGGGCTCGACTAATTGTTTGCATTAACTATGGTGGTTGATAACAAATCTTGAATATTTTTGAGAAGTTTCATCCATAAAATTATTTGGTTTTTGTTTCTTTGCTGTTTTCGTATTACATCTTTTCGAATTCTCAAAAAGGTTTTTTGTATCTTACTACAAGAAAATTAATCTCTGATTTTGACCAACGAGTCTGAGTGAATAATGCCGAATTCCAACAAGTAACAATGATGAAGTTAATTTATTGGTATTAAAGAAATTGCGTAAGGTCCCAGTAGGAATAGACTGGTGGTGTCAGTACAAAGCAAGCGCTTTCGCTGTAAAGACATGAAAAATACAACGATCGAAGACTTAACGAGTTAGCAATCATGAAAACGTTATGACGAACGGATCTTGAATGAATTAATTAATGTTACACAATATTTACAACGTTGCAGGTAGTGCATGCCCAATTTACATCGAAAGAACTCATCCCCAGTACACCACCAGCCTGGGGAGACAGACTCACCCAAAAAGTAGCCAACACGTGAGAGGTGGCAGCTTGGTTCGACCCCGCACGGGTGACATACTACAAGGACCGCTTAGCTACAGCAGCTAATACACTAACTTGGCAAGAAGCCCATTGCGCTGGAAAAATGCGTGAATATTATTTCTCTCAAATACCAGTGCAGCCCACGCGTGGATGGTCAGTTTTTGTTACGTACTCGCTCTATTTCAAAATAATAACTGAGCGTGTTCTGAATTTGCAGAGTTTTGTCTGTTTACCGCATATCCCTGACTATTCATGCATATTCAGCGGAAGGAAGAGAGTATTGGATACCCGGAGGAAGGGTGCGGGACGCTTCGTACATAAAAACTCTTACCTAGAACTCTTCACAGGTACTTCAATTAATCGGGTTTGATAACTTCGTCCGCAGCAACACAGCGCTTTTTAAACCGATAAACCAACACTTCGTACATGAGGTGCATTCACGATTAGTATTCAAATGACTGCAATAAATACGTTTTCAATTTAAAACAAAACCTCAAGTCGATAGATCAATATTCGTTCCACGCGATCACACCAAGGTTACTCCGGCTTTTCAAAAACTCGTAAACACGTGACTTCCGCGAGGTGCTGGGCGCCTCCATCGTGTTGAAACTAAGGTTTCGCATCTCGAAGGCTTTACGGTTTGTTGGTGAAAGGAAGCCGGGAATGTTCGGAAAGGAAACGAACGGAGAGAGGGGGAAGGCCATTAAATTTTCCGTAACGCGCAGCAGGTGTTTTACGGGTTATATAAAGTTTCCCTGGAAAAGAAAACGAACCGGTCGTATGTAAATCGTTCCCTTATATCCAGAAATACGCGTTACAATGAAACGTGAGTTGAGCTCGTTTCTTCAGGTTGATATAATCTGTGTGTGAGTAAGGGAGGATCAAGTGCGTGGGTGAATAAAGTACGTTGAAACGTCAGATGTCAACTTCACGTCTGCTTTTCACGGAGTTTCTTCGATTTGACAAACGTCCTCGGCACAGTTCCCTTCTTTAAAATATTTTGCTATTATTTTTTACATTTTATCGTAACCCCTATGACACAACAACATACCTTATTACAAGATAGTATCAGTAAGGTTATAATTTTTATTGTCTAAAATATGAAATTTCTCCTTGGGAATTATGACATATTGTGGAGCTATGCTGGTTCTCTATTAAGAAAGTGCCGTGGGCGTTAGAGTCTTCGCTTGTCATGGATTTGGAGGCTTTCGGTTTGCAGTGAGTTGGTGTGGTTCGTGAAGCTCAGAGTGAATTCGTCATTTTTTTCAATTGGATTTCTAAAATCGCCATTTTGGGAAAATCGTTTGTGGGAGAATGCGATTGAGACATGATGATTTCACAAAATCGGCTCCAGTTTGATTTTCAGTTTGCAGAAGACCTTAGAATGTCAAAATTAGGTTGCAAAGAATCGGTCTAAAACAGACTACTGGGGATCAAACATTAATTGACTTTGAAAACAATAGTACCGTAGCACATAATGGAAGGAGAACTGCAAGGCTGCCTATTGGCGGGATGTGCAGTGTATTGGAGGGCCTGGGCAACGGCAGTCTACTTTATTTATTGGATGCTCCAGGGAACGGTCAAGAGAGGTTCTTAGTCGGGAGAAAGAGAGTACACAGGTAGAGCTCAAGCAGACCGCGTTAACCTGATAATCATCGTGATTCACACTCAGGTTGGGACCCTCGAATTAATGAATGTTGCCTCGTTATTTTTCATTAAAATGGGGCGGGAGAGTAGTTCGAAAGGATTTAATTATTCTAATAGAGATGAAAGGGGTTCCGCTGGTGCAAGCGAACGAAACCGAGCTGAGCATTCAGATCGAGGGGTGAGTAGAGAAGATTGAGCATTTTGACATGTAATGCATGCGTTACAAGGACATCTCATTAGGAGGTGAACAAATAACTACATAATTCCCTAGTCCACCGATCTGCTTCGATCGCCACCTCCAGAAACGAGCAAGTGTGAGTGGAACTGCAAGTACGAAACATAATTTTTATTACACTAAACACCTCAATCATTCTCTTGTTTAGTGTATTGTGTAACACTTTAAGTTCTGAAGAGAACCCAAAATATTTTGTTGTTTTTTTTCAACCAATTACGTAACTTTCTACTGCGTAGAGCCAAGGAAGGCTGTATCGCGTTTCGCGTGAGAATGGCGGGGACGTCGCATTGGGGGACACCACCTGAATGAGACTGGAATGGAGAGAACAGCTCATGTACGCCTCACAATAGGTCCATCTGAGGCTACATTATGGGAGGGGGGGGGATATACTAATTCTTAGCTTTTAAATTGATATCAAAGTACACCTATATTTTTACAATTTCCCGAAATACCATCACACAGGTAACGTTATGAAATCAACCGCGTGAATAACTAGAAGAAACAATTATTTTCCCCGCCATCTCAACTCAGGACCAATAACCTTTCTCGGCGCTTCAAACGGTACATCACTCAACTCACAAAAATTCCCTAAGGCGAAGCTTTAGTCAGTTTTCTGTTCCCTTGCTTTTTTCCATTTCGTTTCGAGAGCGTGACTATTGCCGTCCCGTCATCGGCGTGATGGTATTCTAAAAGGTAACTCAGCGGTGGAGTTGACAAATGGGGCAGCCAAATGGCTTGAAATGCACTGACTCAACCGCTTGTGGCATTTTTCATGCACTTCAAGATTCCGCCGCGAAATCTTTTCGACTTCCGTAATAAAAGCAGTCAAATTCACTCGGTGCCGCAGTTTTACAAATACGAGTGCATTGCGTAGAACTCTTTAAATCTCGGGTACCCATGAAGGCAACAATTGAAGCCATGGTAGAATACTTTATATTTAGGTATTCATCCCGCTTTACTGAGGTAGCAAAGAGGGAAAATATCTAATCGGCATATGACACTGTTTTAGTATAAACTACAATGTTTCAGAGCCCCCTAGGTCCAAAAAATGCCAATATGAAGTAGAGTTTGGTCTTACATCAGCGCGGTACATAACGCCAGAATCGAAATTGACAAAAAACTTATTGTAGACGTTACGCAACCAAAACACAAAATAATTCATTCCCCCAAAACCGGTGTAACGATTTTGATACGACTTTTTGTGTGGGTGAGACGAAATTTTTATGGGAAAGCGACCAGAGCAGCACAATAAATCACGCTACCAGTTACTACGTACAACATCAAGTACTGTTTTACTAGTACAGACGAACTGAGTGAAAAGTAGATTGGATTAGAAGCTACAGTGTATGTGGGATTCAAGAAGTAGTGTGATACGTCGCACTAAATAGTTTCTTCGTGGTCCATGAACAGTAAGCCTTAACCTCTCCCAAGAACTCATTTTGGCACTCCTATGAATCATTTTGGGCTGCCTGCTCAATAAAGATCAGGAACCACAATAGATTCCGAAACGTTGAACACTACACGGTTAGCATAAACTGGATAAAAATCTGATTCCGTTAGTTGGTAGGGCGATAACAATCTGAGAAACTTTGCGTGATACATGTTGTAGATACTTACACATCAATCTGCACTCTTCATTAATGGAAAGCCTTAAAATCCGCCTGTTTTCAATAATGAAACGCTTTCCCCTTTCATGTAATAAGCTCAGAGATGTTTGAAAATAAAACGGGGAATTCGGGAAAGTGGTTTCAGCGCTCGACTATTCCAAAAAAAAAAAACACCGAAAGCAGGTTGGAGTTGATTTTATCGATCCGCCTTTTCTTAACAAAACCCGCATATTCGCACTAAAATAACGTAGCGAAACTGAATCGTTAATCCTATTGACTATAATTACGAAAGAAAAAGAGCATTGGAATATTGCAGACGAGCATCGCATTTTGATTTTAGCGATAAGTGAAGATCACCACCACTGTACGACCCGATGAGCTTCAGTGACATATCACGGTTACTCTTTGCACAGAAATCAGGTCAAGTTGTTAATTTTTAAGCAAAATTTGAACTCATTTTTCGCTTCGTGTGTTGGCTGCTCGTGTAACTTTTATAAAATGCCGTTATTCGCTTAGAGACGACATCAAAATGATTACTGAAATCAGATGAGGATTAGGTGAAAAAAATATCGTCAGCCGATTACTTCCTAACTATTTCTTAAATGTAAGGAAGTGAAAATGTGAATCGTTATTTGACTGTTCACTGTTCATGTGGTTAGTACCTCTTAATTTAAAGTAACTGGAGAACTTCGTCCAACCCCCAACATGCTGCAAAATAAAATATCTTCAGGAGAACACCTGACTCAATGTCAACGGTCATGAAATTAACACTGTGTTCCGTCAACCATGGTGTGGCCTCCTTTGCCATGAATGTTAGAGCGACTCTCTCCAAATCCATTCACCATCTTACAAATTTGCCAAGGCATTCATTCACAAGCTGCCACACAACGAGGAACTTGTCACGCTCATCTGTTGCCCGCTCTCAAGGATGAACCCAAACACAACAGCAGCAACAACCTTGCACTCTCAAGGCGGGGCATTAGAGCGTGAGTTGGCAGTGGCTAGTCTCGTTTCCGGCCTTCGTTAGCGTGGTCTAGTGTTATTTACCGCCTTCCTTTTTGAACTAACATTCGGGTTTGTGAACGGTATTTTCCGAGGAGTGTTACGACGGGGAAATTTCGTCCACAGTTGGAAAAGCATCACGGCATTCCCACTGACGAGCCCCAACTGCAGTTGCTGCAGCATTGGTGAGTCCGTTCCGATTTGTGGTCGCAAATGGTTTTGGGGTTCCGAAAAGCACTCAACAAATTGCAGGACATATTTCCAAATAATAAACGGTTCGTTTAGAGTTGCATTCGTTGCGTTTACCCCCCTCGCAGGAACCTACGTTGGCGACAATTAGAGTGAATAGCTCACGTGGGGAACTGGAGAACCATTGTATGACGTTTTTCAAGGTATGCCGTGACGAACCTAACTCTGGATTCCGCGAATGGTCTTCCAGGGGCTATCGTGCGGTTAGGCTCTGATAGGAATTAAACCGTTTTCATCAAAGCCACAGTAAGCGCGATATATCAAATAAAGGTTAGAATTATGTATCGAAGTGTAACAGCGCTCATAAGAACAAGAATAGTTCGTTGCACGTACCGAACAGTTGAATTTTGTGCCTTCCGGGGCTTTTGAGTGATTTCACCGTTGAGGTCGCGAAATGCTGACATTGCGTACTCGAAGTTGTAAAAAATTAAAGCTTTTTTCGCACTCGCATGCGCTGGCAATTCGTTTCAGTTGATGATGAGATTTAAAAATTACACAATCAATCCCAAATGTTTGTCTTGGTTGACAAGTTCGAGCACTTGGCTATTTCTAATTCTTGAAGCAAACAGGTAACATCACTTTGGTTTTATTATGGTTTATCTTCATACCATGCGCCGTCACTCACTCATGCGATAGCTGAGCACGAAAAAATTGAAAACGGAATAGGAGGATACAACTTCAACATGTTCTAGCTCAAATCAAGGAAGGACGATTATGTCCAATAAATAGTATTTGATACACTAACGAGTCTGTCTGTCTGTGCCCGGTTAGTTTTCTTCGCATCGCTATTTGCCGTGTTTCCTACTCATTTGCTTTAATATCCATGCAATCGAGCTCTTTGCGTGTGGTTTTGCTAACACGGCGGGATCTTGAGTTTTTTTCTACAACTGCTCAACCGATGAATATTACGACTACCGATTATTAAATAACAATTCGTTTTCGACGAATGAAATACTTTGGTTCACAGTGGACTTTACTTGTTCTTTTGCTGCGCTAATTGCTCTTCCACTTTTTTCTACTGTACGTTTAGGATACTTCTTCTACTATTCGGTTCTGGATCGAGAATTGATTAATGATTGGACTCGTCAGAACGCTCTGTATCCGTCTGGGGCGCTGGGAGAGATGACAATAACCTTCACATAAAAGGTAATCATCGTCGTAGTAAATAAACGGCAATAACTGCGTACGTGTAGACAGCATCTTCGTCTATTATTATTATCATCCAAAAGTATATAAATTATTCTAAATAATAATGAAGATAATAATCGACGGAGCACGGTAATTAACCACTACAAATAAGAAGACATGAGCTAACAGGAGCTAACCGCCCAATTGTTGTGGTTAACGTTTTATCGAGGTTAGAGCTCAATCGAAGCTAACGAAATCCATTTTCGCTGAATGGAGCCGTCAGGGCGAGTCATGGAGCGTTAACCGAGTCTAAACAGGCTTTCTGAAGTTGGTGAAAACGACCCTAAAGGTTTTAATTATTAACCCGTGTGCTATTCGTGCTGACAAGACACCGCAAATTCCGTGGAAGTACTTCGTACTTCGGTATCATCAGTTTGAAAAAGGAAAAGCTGTTCGCTTCCACCCAGTTCCCAATTCGTGATGATGAATCCTCTCTAGTGGTGGCGAACACAACCCTTCCATTCCAATTACATTTAGAATCATTGTTTACTGTGCTCTCATCATTTGTAACGAGGCGTCTCTTCGGTAGGTCGTACGGCAACTTAATTAAATTATGGGCCAACACATGGTCGAACTTTCACCTACTAAAACATTCTCAGAACTGTTTGACATCGGCAGGTTACATAAATATTCTTCTAAAGGGAAATCAAATTCAACTTCGCTTGCTTTTGGTTTATTATTCATTTTGATTAATACACCTATGTTTTCGGTTAGGAACTTTTTTTGCAACAGCCCCCACCAAAATTTGATGCTTAACGTTTCAAGGCGTCGAGATTCCAAATCTGCAACGCTCGCTCGCCGTATGCCTTTAACGTAACTAAAAATACGTTCTTTGGCACAAAAATATCCGACGAAACCCGCGGTCGTTACTGGCAAAAAATAGTTGAAAAAATGAACAAAACCGAAATTTTGGCAGTTTTATCACACTCCCGTCATGTTTGGCATCGTTTTATAGGTTTTTTTCGATGCTGAATCGAATCAGATGGGTCTCGTGGGTTAGTTTTGAAATGGATTTCTTCGAGAATACCGATTTTTGGAGAAGTATTAAAATCGAGTATTCCATCTTTCTTTCCGAATTCATAACTATGTTTTTCCACGTTGGATTGGATAGGATAAATCACGCTTAAGCTGTACGTGGGAATAATATACCGTTGTGTAATCATTTAGCGTTTTTAGACAAGCAGTTTGTAAATTCCAGTCGATCCTACGGATGATGGTTATTTTGAGAAAAACGAGACTGAAGTTAACAAGCTCCTGATGTGTCAGGTGTCGGCCCATTGAGCAGATCGGTGCGTGTTTCTGCACCAAACCGCGTCAAGAGCAACTGCTCTCCTCCGAAATCTACTTCAAACAATCCAAGGCAAGCATTACTGAGGAACTTTCTCGACAATTGTTCATCCCAAGTAGAATTTGTTTCGAGACGACTCGGACGATACACGACTGTTACGAATCTCACGTCCAGGTTCAACCGATTCATGCCGCAGTCTTATCTGGGGGAAATATCAAGAGGTAGGAAAACGCCTGCCAGTACACGGCGTTTTTTAACAACGCTGAGAGCTGTCACTCAATGCTTGGTAGCAAACAAAGTCATTAAACACCCCACTCGCTTCTCCATGACGGAAGTTAAGAACGCTCCAGTTGTTTCATTCACATTCATTGTACAACCCGTAGTACAACTTTCCATTCAATTACCATTTTTCGATCAACCGAGGACTGGTATTCTCTGAGAAGAAGAAAACCTCAACATCATATGTTAAGAGCACCGCACGATTGATTACAGATGAGTCTAATGTGTTACGGGGGGAAGGAGATTTGGAGATGCTTTTTGAAGAGCTGCTGACTAAGGCAAAAATTACGGCAATCGCGCCGGAGATTCGATCCACAATCCTCAACTTACGTCGAGAATTATGAATCGGATTTTCCGGGGATTCGCTCAACTCTCGTAAATTCTTTCCTTAAAGGAGTCCGCTCCAGGAGTAGCGGTTAATAGACGAGGGGGGAGATGTGCTGACTGACTCCTATCAAAGGCAAGCGGTTCATCGTGGTCTTGCGGTAAGACGGTCGATTCATAATTCTCGACGTAAGTTGAGGGTTGTGGATCGAATCTCCGGCGCGGTTGCCGTAATTTTTTGCCTTAGTCAGCAGCTCTTCAAAAGCATCTCCAAATTTCCTTCCCCCCCGTAACAAATGTATACTGCGCTTAGAGGGGATGAACCCACGATAAAATAAAATTTTCTGAATATATAAAAAACGTTGTAATATTTAAATAAACAGCAATAAATAACTAAAAGTTAACTAATTCTTCTCCTAACTGAGCTCATTAAAAACAAAAAAAGGAAGGAAACTTCTTTGAATGGACGAGATGGGCGAGATTAAGAGAACCCTTCTGGAGGTTGGGGTTGACCTGGCACAGTTTCTGCTTCTGATCTCGATGCAGTTTGGGTCCGGTACGAGAACTGAAAACACATTTCTTTTCAGACTGGAAAATGTTGATTTATTGGTTTGTTAAGACTGCTAGTATGAAGGACCAGCATACCGGTACGTTAATTGCTTCAAAAAACAGGAAAAGAAGAAATTCTTGACTCTGGAGTGGTGCAGGAATCAGGAAGAAAGTCGTTCATGCGAACTAAACGCAGGCTCCCGGACGAAACAAAAAGAAGCTCACGACTCGAGACGAGCAGGCGATCCCGATGTGAGGTGGCGATAAGCGCTAAACGGTAGAGCGATAAGCGACTAAGGTAGAACTAAGCGCCAGTTTTCTCCATCCAAAACCGCGACTCTATCACTCTTCATTTCTCGTCGCCAATGATTTTTTTTTACGCCACAAATTACGACATAAGAACCACAGAAAATGTGAACACCAGGGACTAGTCAACAGGAAAGAGAGATAACACATCAAACCGAAACCTTAACGGCAATTTGAAGTAGTGTCTTCCCTCTTTCATTTATTTCCCTCGGTAACCATACTTGCTCGAAAGAAGTAGAGTTCAAAAAACCACAAAAATTGTGTTTTAGCGTAATTTTTACATGATGAACCAGAATTAGAATCGTTCTGAAGATGTCGCGAATTTTATCTTTTTCTATAAATCTCACAATATTTAGTGCCCTTTTTATTTCTGGAAGTATCAATGTGTACGTCGAACGCAGCTTTGTCAATTGTTACTGAAAATTTACTCATCGGGGGGGTTGTACGCAAGGAACTTTTATCGTAAATGCAGTTAAGAGAAATTCGGGCTCTTATTGGCCGGTAGTCAAGCGTCGTGCAAGGCGCTAATGAACTACTGCACAACTTTGGCACCACTTCTCCCAGGATGGATACCAACGAGGACTCTTTCAGGAACGACTGGCTTTCCTCAAAAAGCTAGGCATTGACCTGTAAGACATTAGGACTGGCACAATAGGCCATCTGGCCGCGGTGCACATCCCACCACTGGGTCAGTCAGAAGACTATATATAATCCAGGCTTTGACGATTTTTAAATTTCCATTTATAGGTACCACCTACTAAATCGTGCTCAAGAGTAATGAATATGGTTTTCAGTCACTTACAGGTTTACGACGTGGTTACAGCGTGACTCAATGTCCAGATGTAAACAGTTGGAGGGAAGCAAGTAAACTTGAAGAGGAAGAGAAGAAGATTACTTTGATTTAATATTTCAATTTTCCCGAGGTTTTCATTAGATAATTTGCGAAGAAAGTAGAACTTGAGTGAAGAAATCAACGCTCATTGACGGTGGCAACTGTTGGGAGCGAGTTATACAGAAAACGGAGAAAGAGAGAGAGAGAGAGAGAGAGAGAAAGAGAGAGAGAGAGAGAGAGAGAGGGAGAGAGAGAGAGAGAGAGAGAGAGAGAGAGAGAGAGTTTAATTTGTCACGCCTCGTGGGTGTAGGTGGGGGGAGGAAATGAAACGAAGTTTTCTTTTTTTCTCTTTTAGTTCTCTTTCTTCTTCTCCGTTTCCTTCTCCGTCTCATTCTCTTGTTCTTCTCCTTTAGAAAGAAGTTCCTCTTATGAGTCATGAAGCGGCTTTTGTGACAAGACGGGAACAGATGTAAGTAGAATCTATTGTTACGGTTTTTTTCCCACCATCAAGCTTTTCTCCAAGCGAAATGCAATTAACCAGACGAGAGATTTGAGGCTCGTGAGAGAAATTCAACTGAAACGCGTAAATATTTGCTTAAGGGAGGCGCGCAAACAAATCCTGGCGTAGGAGGTGTGCCAGTGATTGGAGCGGCAGAGACTGGAAAGCGGAGAAACCCTCAAATGGTTGGTCCCCAAAGCGGCTGCAAACGACCTCTACAGCTCGTGAAGCTGAGAAATCTATTAAACTTTGTCGAAAACAGGATAAGCGTCGTCTATTGACTTAGGAGCCCTGGTTTTAGTTTCTGCACCTAATTGCTGATTACGCGAGGCGGCGTGAACGGTCTGTGGTGCATTCACTTCGGTTTTGCCTTCTTGGGGTTCCTTCTTTGGTATCCTTAATTATATCTTCATTTGTGAGGAAAGTGATCCTAAAACCGGTGTTACGTATGGTTCAATGTTTGATTGTCACATGTCACGTTGCAAGTGGCATATAGTGGAAGTCATCATGAGTTAGGAAACCAGTGCCAGTCCCACTCGGTAGTTCCATCATGGGATTGTACGCTTCACAGGGGAGCTGTTTAGGGAGAAATGAAAAAAAATCGACGTTTACAGATTCAAAACATAATTAATACGATAGTTCTTCGTTGCCGGTCGGATTACTATTCAGAGGAACTTTCAATGTTACATGTTTTCTCTTCTTGCATATATGTATGGGCATTAGAATATCTTCACGTGTTTGAGTAACTCCCGACGGTAGGAAGGCTGACTATGACACTGTTTTTCTTTTGTACCTGCTTAAGCGTAAAATAATTACGAATGCTAGGTAGGAATCTAAAGCGCGTGGGGAGGGCATCGCCGGCTTCCTCGAAGCTCTGACTTACCAATGTTCGCCAGGTGGTACCTTACTGTGACCAGTGACACACAGCCTCCTCATTCCCTTCTATGCCTGTGTAACTTGGCAGCCAACACGGTGTCAAGGTGTTTGCCAAGGTCTTCAGGCCAGTCAGGCAGTCCCAATCCAGCTCTGACGAGATGGTATAGGAAGCCAGAGCTTCAAGTGCAGCCTGACTGTCTGGCATAATGTATATTCTTTTCCGTTACAGACCCATGCGCAGGAAGTGCTGCACCAACACCAACACCGCGAATTGGCACTATTTTGACCACTCGTTCTTCTCGGGTTGTTCATATCGTCCAATGGCGCACACCAAATGGGCTGTGAGTGCATAAGTAGATTTGTAGTGGTTGGAATTGGATCGGGTGGTCAACTCTTGTTAATAATTTGTTATTGTTTGTTTTAATGAGAAATCCGACCGCCGTACGCGCTTGAGACTACTTCTCACTCCTCCTTGAGGCGCACTCACTAGCGTAGATCAATCCGCAGTCCTGAAAGACAGACGTGTAACGGTCATGGGATATAAGTTAGTAGAACAAATTTATTGAGTCTTCAACAGTTTTGACCAACAGATAATGTTCGTCCGTACCTTTTATTCAACACAAAATAACGCGTATTCAAATCGTTAGTCACGAATACTATTCAAAGGATGCAACTGGTGAATGGAAAAATGGCAGGGCGAACTTGCATTTATTGCATTGAGGGTAATCAATGTCCACTGCAGGGGCCTCAATCTTAGGCCATGGTGATGAAAAGAGGATTTGTAAACAATCACTGAAGAGAATAAGCAACACCGTTAACCACGAGGGTTGAAGTGAAGAAAAGCTCATTGCATTGTGTTGATTATGCCCCGATAATCAAAACTCAATGAACATCTAAATACTCCTACTGAAAAAGATGAGATATCTTAAACCAGAAAACGCCTTGTACCACGACTTCAGTCATCACGGGGCGGATGGGAGGGGAGAGGGAGTTAAGACTTGAAGAATCCATCGACGATATTTATCGCCAAATCCCAACCTCAGGAAATAACCCAAATTGTCTAAGCCAAGTTCAGTTTCCACAATTCGAGCCCGTTGGAAGACCCGAAGTTTTCGTACCTCAGCTTTTATCGCGAATAGTTATTTAGGGTACATGAATCGAGAGGAATGGAGAAGCTGACAGAATTTAGTACCTCGTAATAAACGGAACGGGGAGATATTGAAAAAGAACGTGGCGGGAATCTCCAGATCGATAACATTTCATTGTAATGCCTCCTATTTTGTGGGGAGCTCTCGCAATAAAAGGCGAAGTTATGAATCAACTGGACCGGATGTTGGTGGAGGAGGAGGGGGGGGGGGCAAAAGCGATCGGTGGAAACAATTGAAGAAAACACGTTTAATGAAACGATCGATTGGTAGTAAATTTGGAGAAAAGGTGGTTGGTGAGATAAACTAGTGGAAACAAAATGAGTAAGTTTATGATGCTGTCACTACCCAAGTAACGATCGAAAATAGCTTAGGTCTCTAGAACGGTCATCGCCCCCGATCATGAATTGAGTCTTCTTGAAACCAGATAAGTTCCATCTGGGTGGAGTTCTTCCACGTCATCTATGTTAACTATTTACTTTGGGGGAGGGAGGGCAGTTTCAATGGCACATATCAACCAAGGCCACGTTTCGTGTCATAACTTTCATTGCAAACTCTACAGGCTTGCTTGGTAGCAATCAGTCAAAGCTTGAAGGTTTGACTGCTAGTCCAACGAGCCTCGCTCACTGTTGTAGGAACTACAGTGGAGCAGCACGTGGTTTCTTGTTTCCTCCACATTGGAAGTGTAAGACGTGCAGGATGGAGAGAAAAGAAGTGGAGCCCCGCATTGAAGTCGCCATGCCTGGTAAGGAACTGGCTGGTCCAGTGGTCTGGCTCCACCCACTTTCTACTAAAACAAACTCTCAATATTACGTGTCACGTCCCTTTGACGAGAATTCACTTCTCCCTTTCCATTTATCTAGCGCGCACATTTTGTAGATAGGTCTACACATAATTCGGACCAGGGCGATGGAAGCACCTTTTTCACTCGCCACTTGTCCACCATGCACTCAACATGTCAAAGCGGTAACTCTGAACTGTGTTCACTTGGAGTGCTTCTGTAGATAATCTCTTGTTGGCCTTGGTGATCCACAGGAGCTGGGCTAGAAATCTCTTTTCATTGACTGTGAGTTTGCTACCCCAGGCAACGTAGTTGTAGCCAGTGACGCCCAGGTAAATGACCTTGTATATGAGGATTGCGTCACGGTAACAAACCCCAAGTGGCTTTGCTAATTGCTCGTAATGAGGCAAACCTTACGAGGGTAGTGCCTAGGAGGAACTGGAGGTGCTGGCTGAACGCTACCTCTCACCTATATTGGCTCTTTAATAAGGAGCCTGTGGCTGTATTGAGCTTGACGTGCTCGCACGGATTAGCACAGTGAGGTCGTCCGCATATACGTATAGGACTGAGCCCTATGGGGTCCCTTATCTATCGTTCTCTGGACTGATCCATGTCAGCATTAGATTGTAATAGTTCTATTTGAGGCACGCATACAGGCACAGACCAAATAGTGTTCAAATAGTGTTTTTCAGACTCGGACATAACCTTTAAAACGTAAAGATCGGAAGAGTCAAAATTCTTTGTCAGCCAATTACACAACTTTCCATTCTACATCACAGAGCCAAGGAATGAAAAAAATCGTATTTTGATCGCTATGATAACAATAGTATTGCACCGATTGTTTTTATTCCGTTATTTCGGTTACTTAGAAACTTGCAGGCTACATATACAATTTGATCAATTTAGTTCAGCCGTTTTTTCTCACTCGCATCCAAAGACACTCACATATGGTGTTTCAGTTGGTGGCGTTGGACTGGCTTGATCCGGGTTCAAAAGAAAATTTCGTATACGCAGAATGCAGCTCTAGTGGAGAATGTGACAACTCATTGTATAAAACTCATCAACCTGTCCTTGCCTAATCATAAACCACTTTGTACGCCGACAACACAACTAATTGGATTGGACTGGCTTCGTTAACACCATTCAGCGATATATAATACGACTGCAAAACATCAGAGCACACACGCGCAACCCGTTCCGTAGAAGTGGCCAAGTACCCCCAATTAACCATTTACTGTTTCACCCACCAACGAAGTCACATATTGTGTGAAGGGTGTTATGAAAACCGGTTCGTAATGAAAATATTGCGACTAACGTCACAGAAATCGTCAGATGCTTGAACATAGTATTTTGGTTTATTATTCATTCTGAATAATAACCCTATGTTTTCGGTCACGAAAAATTTTTTACAACCCCCCCTCAAAATTTGATACTTTACGTTTCAAGACATGGAGATTCCAAATTTGCAATGTCCGTCCGCCGTCCCCGTCCCCGTCCCCGTCCCCGTCCCCGTCCCCCGTCCCCGTCCGCCGTCCGCCGTCCGGGCCGTTTGGTGCCTTTAATGTGGTCTAAAAAATTCGTTCTTTCGCCCAAAAATCCGATTTGGTATCTTGTTGTGCCCGCCATCTCGGCAATCCGATCGGACGAAGCCCGTGGTTGTAATGGGCAAAAAACGGTTAAAAATTAACGAAACGCAGTACAACGCGGGAGCTACAAGCGTTTCGTCGTTTGAATTCCTCCGCCCCGCCCGTCTCATTAAAAAACCAACCGCTCTCGAGGCGAGCGAGTGCGGCCTCCCGCTCGCTTCCCTCCCAACGACCGGTCTCTCCCCATTCGCCTTACTCTTCCAATTTCCCCGACGTTTTCGTTTTAATACGATTCAATTTTTTTAGATTCTTTCGTTTCATTCTCATTATGTTTTTCATAGATTTTGGTTAAATTTTGATATTAGTAGTTAGCGTGCATGTTTTCATATTAAAATTCAGGTTATTCTAGATACTTTCGTGTTTTTTTTGTTTATTTTAATATTACAATTCAGTTCTTTTCGACCTTTTTTTGGGTTTCATTATGATATTTTTCGATGCTGAATCGGACAGGATGGATCTCGGAGCATTAATGCTAGGTCAAGCTGATTGTCCGAATAATAAACCGTTGTGTAATAATTTGCAGGGTTTTTTATACGTTGACGCGAGTCGCACGTTCGTTTCATTTTCTTAATTTCATGTTGTCATTCACAAATTGGTCCTGAACTTCGGCACCAGTGATTGAGCTCGTATTCTGTTTGCCATTCGTTCAGAGTATCAACAACAATTTCTCTTGGAAGCGTCCCCCGTTATAGGAGAAAACTCAGGCCGTTCCCATGAAACTCTTCCTCGCGAGTATACTCGTATCTAACCAACGCTTTTGATTGTCCTGTTGGTATTCGATGATTGAAAATGAATCTATAACGAACGAATTTCCTACATGATTTGATTATTTCCTTTCTGTGTGTACAAAATGATACGCAACGAAGCCGGGTTTACAAGTGGACGATATTTAATCAAAGTCGTGACAATTTGGGACGTGAGTTTTTATTTAGAACTGTAATTCAAGTTAATGCACGTAGGTCTGTGGAATTGTGTTATGTATATTTCTGGTAGTTTTTGATAATGTTCAATTCATTCATTGGATAGCATAAATGTTTCATTGTTTGCTGTCTTCTAAGTGGAGCTCATTGGTTGTTGATTTTCTGGAACGTGTCCTGTTAATTAATGCTCATTACCGTGTGCAGCCGAAAGTTGGTTTTGTACGAATTTTCGAGGGTGTCACTTATCACATTAAGGGTGTGGTCTTCACCTGAGATTATGAACTTCTCAACAGCACCGACGATGAGGGCCTTAACACGGGCTTCTCAATCTTCCATCGACTGCTTGGGAATTATGGCAAGTTTTCCTCACGATCAATGCTCACTTTGGGTTCTTCCACCCAATCAGGAAGCCCCAGTTCCAAATATTCCTCCTCCTTTTTGTTTATTTTTCAGTTCCTTGCTTTCGCATTCGCACTGTGCGAACAGCTCCCGACGCGCCCTAGTATAAATATCCTGTCAACTCAACAACTAAATTTTATGTGTTAACTAACTTCGCTGCTTAACAACTAACTGACATATGTAGCCCCCTTTATGAATCATGTAATCATGTTATGAAACAGTCCTGCACTTAACAACTAATATAACATTCCGTTCAACAACTAATCCACGTGCCTAACTAACAATTTGCTCGTTACTATATTTAATATAAATTTGAAGGTTAATACGAGGGTTGACATTTTTGGAAGTAGGAAGGTTTCCCCCAAGATGGACTGAACAACGGCCTCACATAGTTTTAGGTTGTTTATAATTAAAATTGACGCTGTTGAATAAAACCAACGACCTAGATAACGATACCTCGTCTCACAAGATCAGTATTGCTCAGTACACCGAGGACGAAGCCCACCTTTACACCTCCAAAACCAAGCTACACTGTGCCATGGTCATGAACAATACTGCTACCCACCCTGCTCAGCTGGTACAACGAATGGGGATTCAGCCTTAATGGAAGCCACACCTTCTCCTTATGCCGTGGCATCAGTGTCGAAAATCACACCATACAGTGAAACAAACTGGCCGAGTACCTCGGAGTCATCTTCGACAGGAAACTCAGCTGGCACAAACAAATCCTCCGTGTTCGAGACAAAGTCAACGGAACGTTCGAAGTTCCCCTGCACCTTGCTGGCTGGCTTCCCTCTGTCTGGTTTAGAACCTTCGGGCTGGCACCTGGAGGGGAGGGGAGGGGTTTTAATTGGTATGAATCTGACACTACCCAATTGGTTGCACGGGTGGCGGTGTGAGGGTTGGCTCTTCATGCAAACCAACCTTCACTACTACTGACCCTTGTGAGCATGTAGCTACATTAGCTTTTCGCTTCCTTAACCAAGCGTGTTTAAGAACGTGCATCAGCTCTAACATCGTGTGTACACGTTACTATATCTGCTAACTACCTAACTTAATTCTCCTGTAAATTTAACCAACTCTTCACCTATCACTAAATCAACACGGATAACTAACGTGTTAGCATGGAAAGTAACACAACCCGCTTGTTTGCTAAACTAATAACAACTCACATTGCGCTTAGCCAACTTTATTTGCCAAAAACTCACACGTGTGCACAGTGAGTTCACAGTGCTACTAACTCTTGTGAAGATGACAATTAAGTGCTCAGCTTACATCATTTGTAAGTAAATTCTCTTGTGTGCTAAATCCGCTTCGCCCCTCATTGACTCTTTTATTCTAACTGGATAGTACATGATAACTGACCAACCTAACTTTCTTGTATGTTTCACAGCTATTACGAAATAGAACGTACTGACAAACTTGACGTTATTGTGGGCTGAACCAACTTCGACCATCACTCAGCTCTCTTGATTGGAATAACTGGAGTTGCTGGTACATTATCTTATTCTACATGGAAGTAGTTGGGTTTGGGTGTCAGTTGTATGAATCGCAATACGAACGACGTCAATTTGCCGAAACAAGAGCCCATGATAGTCAAACCCCGCGATATAATAAGATCTTCTGACACTATTCCAAACGGTGCTGCCTATTGTTGGCCGGAAGGAATGGGTTTAGTACAGCGAATGGAGGTGTTGACGAGGGGGGAGGGATTACTGTTCTGGAAAGCAGTTGAGAAGGAAGTCGGTGGATGATGGGCTCCGATGAGACATCGACTGAATTTGTGAAGCCAAGTGAAAATTGGTGTTACAACTAGTTCGGCTTCTCGAGGAGTAATAAGTTATGGACGGGAACTACAAGTTTAATCCTTACGGAAGATTAATTAAACGTCTTGGGCATCTCTTGCTTTCCCGTGGGTGAATTTTTTGCCATTTATTAGTATTGGACTGCAAATAAATGTTGTTTATTCCATACTCGGTTATTCTTGATTAGAGTTCCAGAGTGAGATTGTGGGGGTTAATTCATTTTTCGTCTGCCGTCTCGTCTCCTGAACACCAGCATAATTGGAAAGGAATATCGTTCGCGCCATTCTCTGAATAGTATCTGAGAGTAGTGAACGTAGTGAAACGTTTCGATTAGTTTGATGTACTTTTTTTTCTTCCCTATTTCAATCCTCCCCCTTCAGAGCCAGGTAAGCCTGCACGTAACGTTCCGAGGTGAGGCAATTCAATTCTGTTAACTCTAGAAGATACAGTCAATTAGTTTCATCCAAATTCGACAGTAGAAATCCAACCCAAAATAATAATATTATTTTCCGTACCATTCGCCGTACCGTCTCACACCCGAAGTTCGGAAAGATTTATTTTTTCCGTGACGCGTTTCTTCCAAAATTTACAGAAATTTTCTTTTATTTCTCCATTAATTTTTAATTTGCCAAAATTACTATTCAGTTTAATTTTTAACATTGGTACTGGTTCATTTTTACGATCCCCCTGAAATCTTTTGCTTTAGTCGTTCAACGATTCGTTATTTTTGCTTCATCTTTAATTATGCTCATTGTACGTTAAATTTTTGGTACCTTTCATTTCGTTTATGGTTGATCTTCTTTTGTGCCTTTCCTTTTGTTGGTCGCGGATTCATGCCCACGTGAGTTGTACAAATTGAAATCGAACAACCGTTGTTCAATAACGTAGTGTATTAGGTTGGAAAAAAGTTCTCTAAAATCGTGAAAAAGTCTGTTAATTTATTGTGTGTCGTTTTCCCACACATGAATATTACATAATTTGTTCACAAAAAAAAAACATTTAATCTCCTTGTCGGTGCCGTTGTTTAGATTTTATTTGCAGTGACATTTTATGGTGAGAACGTCAGTTTATATTCGAACGAAGGCAGAAGCCATCGAGCTGGATAACTTTTTTTAAATATATATTTTTCGTGACAGTTTGGTAGGTTGAAGGAAGTTATTTTTGTTACTGTTTTTCTACATTTTGATCATGAGCACGTATGTATCAAATATTCAAAATGTATCAAAATATATATGTATGTATGGGAAATAATGAATTACGTAATGGACAGAAAGAGCTAACATGGATGAGACGTGCGTAGTATAAGTTTAGTTGAGCGCGCCTTATTTCATAGTCGCCGATTTGGTTTCGGAAGTGTTCAGTAAAGATATGTTTCCCGATGCCAAAACACCCAACACGTGCATTGGGAAAGTTAATATTTCCTATATCAGCAGAATATATTCCATTAAGGGTCCTGATCAACAACCCCCTCCATTATTGCCACGTCATTCACGCACAGTTATAGCTCATATTTTTTATTAATTTAACGTTAATATTGTTAATTTTTCATTATTATCTTGTTTCTTTAAATGTTACATTATTTTACATATACCTTTTCATTTTTTAAAGTGTATACGTTTATCCCAATATCTGTTTCCGGTTTTAACTATCAGATTTAGTTCTACGTTGACTACAACTTTTGTGTGAACTTTTGAGATAGCGGTTGTTACAATTAATGTGAAACGGTTTGAAACAGTAATAACCTAGTTCGGACTGACATCTAGAGCTTATCTTCCAGCTGTTATCCCACAAACTTGAGTAGGGGCACACTCAACCAGTGGCCAGGTTTTTCCGATGTAAGATGGCTGAAAACAAAATGATGTGAAGAGAAATAAATTTTTTAAAATTATATTGGTTGCGTGATATAGGGTTGAGGAAAGAAGAAATGAAGCTCTAGCGCGTGAGGGGACTCACTTTCACGTATCAAAAATGCGCCCATGCTTCCCTTTTTCTTCCATCAGCTTCCGTTTTCTTCTGCAAACACTACTTTTAATGGAAAATCGTGTTTTTCCTAACCGAGTGCTTTACGCTCGATTATAGGCCTTCAACCCTCTTGCAAACAATCATTGCTCCATTCATCTTCGGCCACCACCAAACCAGTAAAATAATCCTCTTCCCCAGTCTCCCTCCTCTTGTCATCAGATCCAGTTCGTTCTATCTGTTGGATTTCCCGACCAAATCAACATGCTTATCTCCCGAACGATTATTTAGGAGCGTCACAGTTCTCCGTCAATTAACAGACAACCCGACTGCTTCTGAAGTGCCGAACGCAAACTCGCTTATCATCTCACAGGTCGTTGAAGGATTACGGGATTGACGTAATCGTTGGTCCGGAGTGAAAAGGCAAAGCGATCGTAGAGCGCGAATTTCTACGGCACAATCGCGCAGACTTGCGGTATAGGCGCTGATACACTGCGATGAGACAGGCTCTTCCCACATGATCTACAACCACCTAAACCACACATTCTTGCAAAACAGAATTTGTCGGAACCTCCTTCACTTCGATGATGAGCTATGTGCACGAGCGCTTTATACACAGGAGATAACAATTATTAGATATACGAGTATGATGTTATTAGACGCACCAGATGACTCCTTAGGTACGCTATGTGTTTATTGTCGCATTACCAATTAAATAAACATCCTCTCAGAACATAAATTTTGCGCTCACTGTATATATGGCAACTGGTAGTGATTAGTGTCGGAATTTATATTGTTGCCCCTACTCATGTTACGACCTCTAGTGATTTGATTCAATTACTACTCATTGAACGAAGATGTAAGCCAAAATGTATGCGACAATTAGATTCTCAGAACGTCGAAATTTCATTCATTCTGTTTTCTAAAAACCGACGATTTTAAGCAAATTTATTAGGAACCTACCACGCTCAAGCTCCACTGGTCTTTGCGCAACCCACACTTGTGTGTTTTGTTGGTGACTTTTACCGCTATTCATCGGGCTTGTCCTGTTCTGTTTGAAAATAAATAAATAAAACTTTCAAATGAACCTAAACTTGGTTATATGTACGTTTTATATGCCCATGCCCCCCCCCCCTTTACACTTTACGTTTCTAGGCGTCGGGATCCCGCTTTCTACAAGACCCGCTTTTCACACGAAAACTCCATTTCTCATCTACTGGTGCTCACCTGCTGGGCAATCAGTACAGACGAAACCCACGGCAAAAAATGGTATACAAAGTAAGCCATAAACGAAATTTTGGCGGTGTCGTTCCATCTTGAGTATCGTTTCCGAGGAATTTTTTGATACTGAGTTGTATAGGACGGGTCTCGGGGATGTAGGTTTGCGGCTAGATGGACAACAGTGAAATCACAGCACATGTAGTGAGGGGAATTCTACTAGTTGAAGGAGTTCGCTGAGCAGTGTTACCTTTTCTCCCTGGCCTGCGCTCATTTCCTCTCGCTGCCTCCCGCCTTACTCCGACCACTCGTCAGTTCGACTCGTCGTGTCGCGTGTAATTGCCTAGCGTTACAAATGTCAATTTACATTTTGTTGGGAGGCAGTGCTCGTGTTTCGTATAGTATAACACTATCGAATGGGATGGGTCTTGGTAGTGCTCTATAAACATTGTCGTTTACATATGAGCTATTGTTTTCCGGATTGCTGATATACTCACTTTATATTCTTAATTTCGACGTTGGATTGCATAGGATAAGTGCCAATCATGTTGTGCAAGAGAATCATAAATCGTTTTGTAATAGTTTGCGGCGTTTTCTTAATCGTTGAATCAATAACTAGCGGAAAGTTGTTTTCTCAAAAACCGCTGCAACGATTTTGAAACAGTTTTTTCAGTGGCTAATCCCAAACGAGTTAAGGAAATATACTACAGACCCATTATACCATAATATTTCATCTGCCAGGCAAGGAACCGGAAACTGCTAAATATTTAGATCAAAGTCCCACTCATGTAGCGTTCGCATAAAAACCGTGATAGTAGTCAAACGATCTACTCATGTGATGAGGGTTTAATAAAGGGTATACAATAATTACCAACAACCCTCGCACTCTTCTTGACGATGTACATTTCCAGGGCTGTAAATACGAGCCTTCCTCTGAAATAACTCTTGTGACGTATCACACAGCCCTGAGTACATTCAATGATTTTTATCACTCTAGTGACTAATAAAATCTGTTATTCGTTTCGTTCATACGACATCGGTAGATCGTTGCTCAAAGTTCTACTTGGAACCTGTTGGCATTTAGAGCCTGGAATTCATAGAGTTGCTTCTACTTACGCAATGAGCATTATCGAGGAACGGTTTTAAGAGTGTTGGGAGGATGTAGCGTGTAGTTCATCACAGTGCCGTGGCAGTAGGCTCGGGTCAGTCAGTCTCGAAATCAGTATCCAAAATCACCATAATCTTGCCAATTTTTCCAAGCTGAAATAACGAAGAGAAACAAGAGAAACGAAATTGAATGCCACAGTAATTCGTTTTATTTTCCATACGGCACATCCTGAATACCCGAACGAAATCCAATCCATAAAGGCTTTGCCCAAACGGTGGGGTAGAAAGATATCGACGTCAAGAGATCGTTTAATAGATATCACATATTGGGCCAGGCACGTCACCCTCGATGCCCACAAGATCCGACCCTCCCAACCACCAACGCGGATATCATTTGATCCAATAAAGTCTCGCAAGAAGTCACAGCTCGGCTCAGTAGATCAGTGGGCTCATTTTTCCCCCTTAATACGGCGGCGGCAGTGGGAAATGGACTTTCCGAGTTCTTGTACAACTGGATCATTATCTTCAAAGCTTTCATGAGATTTTTTGCTTCATCTCCAAACGCAAACGTAACATCATGTCAAAAGATATTTAATAGAGCGTGGCTCTTCAACGACAAATTGAAATGAAGACAGTTCGAATTCATTTCTTGAACTCAAGGAGTAACGAAAAGTACTGTAATCGCTCGAAAAAACGTAATTGAGTTTTCATCAGATCTGAATGTTTCATACTTCTTTAATCTGAAATTCTAAATTTCCATAGATTGGTCTTTATGTGTGAAGATCCGATATTGTTTGCAACCAGGATTTGGCCGTTTGCGTTCACGGACCCTGCTGGATTGAAGTATGAAGATGGAATGCCACCGGGCCTTTGACGTAGTGACCCTACACCATCGCCTTTCTTCGGTTTTGAAAGCTGCAATGAAAACTGAGGTTCAATCTCGCCCCAGTCCTGAAGATAGGTGAGTTAGTCTTCGTGCATGACATTGTCACCCTAATACTTGCAGACGGGTTCGTAGAAATCTTGGCATGTTCGGATAGCGTTTAACCCCGGCCAATGTGACTTGGCACCTTTAATGCTGTCTCATCGTGGTTGCAGTTTGAGGGCATTCCGCATGGGTTACGTGTCATTATCAAAGTATGGTTTCAGGATGGAGGTGTCCATGAGATTTAAGCTAACTTTAAGTCGAGTTTCTTGAAGCAGAGAAACCAAGTTTTTTGCCAAAAGCCGTGTGAACTTGTTCTTTTTATTTACCACAGTAAAAGTTATGCCTGCTACGTGCTTAGCAAAGCGAACTCCAATGGGAGCAAGTCAAAAGATGACCTGAGGTGGTTAATTAATAAAATTGAATGGTTCATTGTGTCGAACATGCTAAGAATCCAATGCAGCATCCTTCGCGCATTCAATACAAGATGCAGTCTACAAGCAGGTTGCAGTGGTGCTTTGAATAGGAAGGCACCAGCAGCAACCTGTTTGCAGACTCTTATGCTTTGTTATCCAAAGGCTGGGATTGGGGAAAAAACAGGTGGAAGAGAGCAGCTGTAGTAGGGTGTGTCTGCAGTAAAACTGAGACCTGGTATCGTCACTCGTCTGAATAGCTCTTGAATGTCAAGGTCTGAGTGCTGGGGTACGTGCTCACTTGACATGCCAAATCAACGGCAGAACAAATGTCTTTTATACAGCAGTATCACAAGCTTCTAGAGTGTGAGGAGATCAATCTCTGTAAAGAAGGCGATATAGACGTCAGGTCATCAAACCGCTAGCGACGTTAGGTTGAATGTGTTGATCGACTTTGGTTCGATAGATGTATTGGGCCTACCGAACGCAACGTGTTGTGTTTGAGCCTTGTTTTAGTGCTACGAGTAAACAGGGCGTCAAGAAGTAGACTACAAATATTAACATTTACACTACAAACTGTTTTACCAAATAAATAAATACGCACAGAAATCAATAAATAAAAGTCAGCATTGGGCGTTGTGGTTCGGAGGGGCGTGCCACCGCAACAGTTAACTTTGTACGTGCTCTGACAAACGGACGTTAATAACTTAACCTGAAAGCATTCTTCAAACGTTGCGAAAACAGTTTAAATACTATTTCAGCCGGATTAAGGATTTTCTTAGGCTGCTCCTGGTTTTCTTATAGGTATCATGAAACTCGCATCGGGTTTGTTTCTTCCTGCTTTGATGGACTGGAAAACCCCCCACTACGGCCACGAATGGTCCTCCGTGCAAACTGGCCTGCTTATGTACAGACAGTACGATCTTCCCGACCACCGGCACTGGATGGTTGTTGGTTCTCAACTTGAGAGGGGTGGTGACCTTCGAATAGGACGGGCGTTTGATAAATCGATAACACTATCTTATAATGTTCAACACATAAGGATACACACTACATGCAGTTAAAAAGTTAATTTTGAAACTCAAATGCACCATGAAAGGGAAGATAGTGGGCGACCTATTAGTGCTTATTACTACCGCACTGAAGTCGTTTTGACAGTGAGACGACACCTTCCATTTCCCATGAATAACTACCGTTCTCGGTGAGTGTCTTGTAGGACGGGTATCCTCGTGTCCACCCTCAACGATGGGGGCAAGATGGTGTTTTCCCATTACGTTAAAAGGGACCATTAGCTTCATTACGATTACATTGATATTGCGACTGGAAAAGTCTCAGTCAAAAGACTTCTCATTTCGTTGTGGAGTTCCCAGTTCTATCGCTCTTCGATATAAATACGGCTCTTTGGCGTCTGAAGGAGTTCCTTCGGTAGCCCCCGTCTCCCAGAGGTCGTTGGAAAATACTGAGCGTCTCTGAGCAACACATCATGAATAACAATTCTCATTTGAAGAAGAGAAAAGTTCAGCAGCTGCGCCAGTTGCAACAGCTTGCGACTCGTCAACTTGTTCGGCCCCGGTTATTACGGTTCAGAGATATTTTCAAACCCCGCTGCTCGTCGGTTCTTTATAATCAGCTCGTCTCTATGAAATGTCGGTTGCTATGCAATATCTTCCTACGGCTAGGCACTGAATGTTCAAGTGGCAGTTTTCAGTAATTTATAGGGTGAAGAAGTCGAGAAGGTTTTCTGGTTTATAGAACGACCCTTGGAAGCTAAGCCGCGTTTACAACGCTTTGTTTACCAGAGAGACAAATGCATAAAATTGATCCAAAAGGAGTGGAGGTCGAACTAGCTATATTTATGGTTTTTAACGCACAGAACACTCATATTTTTACTTTCCGCGACGCAGAGGTAAGGAAAGTATTGCAATCGTACCAAAAAAAGTTGAGTTTTCTTCAGACCTTTACGTTTTGAGGCCTATTGAATCCAAAACATCTCATTTCCGCGCATGGTCCGTGTGTGTAGCTCAGTAGCCTTGGTGGCGTCCAATCGAGGTTATAACATGAAGGTCGTGGATGTGGGTTTTGTCATTGGCGAGTCCAAGGTACCGGCTAGAGGTGTCCTGGAGATGTGACGGTATTTTGGGACCGAGTTTCTCGGTGCAACCTCTTCGGCTGGAAGCCCTGTGGACCTTGGTGATTACCTTCGGGAAAAGGCCAAGGCTCCACTAAAGCCACAACACACGTACTTACTCTCGAAGTTGACCTACGTGCTGGTTTTGGGGAGGTTGACCCTCGGCGTCGTAAGCGCTTGCTTGCTTCCCAGGCACCTGGCTGGGATAACGCACGCGCTATGATACCAAACCAATTTGGAGTCAAGGAAAGAATGGTGGCCAGGTTCAAACTTGGCCACCTAACAACAACTTTGATCATTTGGAAGCAAGCAGAATGAAAACCAGATCGCTAAATGCATGTGAGAAAGTTGTGTGATACGTCGCACCAGCTATTTTCAAATACTATGTCATAGGCGCTTACTGAGTTCATTCCCTCGATTTCAATATCTTAAAAGAGTGAATTGTGATCTACGTTGACTTATTGTTCAATCTATCCCTGTTTTCTCGTATCCAACTGTTTAACATTTCAAATTCGAGTTTCGTTCATTATTTCAACTTTTTCGAGAAATCGTTTGATTTCATTTTTTAATATTCATTTCGGCTATACATCGACTTTTAATTCCACTTAGTACTCCCAAAACCGATACAGCTAGCTTACTTTTCAGTTGAATTGCAAGTCATGTGGTGTTCACATTTTTGAGTTTTAATTATTTCATTTAATTTGGAAAGTACTTTAAGTTTCGTGGCACATGTTGCGAATCTCACAAAAGTCGCTCTACCATTTTTTTCATGTAAGTTGAGTGAAACGTAAATTGGCCACAAATATTTCATGTCAATATACAATAACCGTATTGAAAGTTCAAAGGTTGTTGCATGTTGGACTGAACGTGGCTTCAATCTACATTTTAGACTCCCTTTGATTCAATCTTGAAAATAGTTATAAAATATAGTCGGTAAATATCGCAAATTAAGAACGACAAATTGTTTTTGAACCCTAAGGTCTCTTCTGCCACAGTTTGTTCGGAAGAGTAGTAGATTAAGAGTCTTCTGATACGGTTTGTTGACTATCAAATGGCACTAACACTTTCTCCAAAGAAGTTAGCTCTCTAAACTCCGCAGCTTCTACTTTCTAAATCAGTAACTCACTATTTCCGCTAACATTGAGAAACTTAACTTCTCGATTGATCACGATCTTCCCAGGGGTTGGTAACACCATGAATGTTTTTCAAAATAAACATACCCCGGGCTATTCCCACCCCTATCATACTACGACTGAACCACCCAGCGCTTTTTCACAACTTCGTAAACAACAGGTGAGGCTTCAATTCGAATTATCATGACTCTTATCAAGTCCGTTGAACTAAGCCAAATGTGTCGGTAGTTTTATTTTATTAACGCTATCTAAATTTCCACATTTCAGGTATCCCACTTCAGTGTATTACGCTATTTTGAATTCGTATGATTGATTAAATGTCTCTACTTTCAAAGCTCTTTGTTCCCATTTGGTGATAAGCCCTCATTTTTTATTGGACTACGTTGTACGACGCGGCTGTAACAAGAACAATAAAGTACTGGTACTAAGAGTGTCGGAAGGTTTCAGTTTAACTTACGAAGTCTTAATCTACTAAAAGGCATCGAACTGGAACGTCGCTTGCGTTCGGATTACCGACGAAGACTCCTGTTTAAGCTCATTTCGCAGTCGGGCATTCACTTCCTGCACAATAAATCGAGTAATGAAGACCGCTACTCACACCAGAGAGTTTAATAGTTCTAATTTGGAAAGTTGCCCATTGGGAGGATTTTAATTACAATGAATTGGTGCAGCCTCGCAAGGTTCAATAATTCGTATCAGTACAATAGTGTTTTTAACGTCTAATCTGCCCTATTATTAAACATGGCGATCCACAGTCACACGGAAATTTCGTAAACGTCTAAAAAATAGCAACTTCAGAAAACCCCAGAAAAATGGCCAACGACTCGAAATCCTTGTACAAAAGAGCTGATTATGATTTTCGGAAATAGCTACTCCTTATGTAAACGAAAATGAAACATCACAGTCACACGTACGTCCATTCACTTTATTCGCTCTAAATCAATCTTCTTTTCAGTGAGCGTATATGAAGGGCAATGACAATGAAACGGTGGTTTCTTGTACCCAATAATAAGTGATCGCTTCTTGATGTTCAATAACGACTATAAAATATGTAGGAACGACCCACGAAATTCTTGAGTTTGAACTTTGGTTGTTTCTTTCGCTTTTTGAAATGCTTCAAGACGTATTTCTATGCTCATGGAGTTTTCCCTGCAACAGACGATTCATGGGACTGTCTACGTGATTTTTGTCAAGGGTACTGATCACTGTTTTCGATAACATCGACAAACAACCGTGAGGAATGGTTGTGAATGAAACGGTGTTAGTTTAAATTCCGGAATGTGTGGGGTTGCTCCTAACTCTTTTATGTGTAGTTCTTCTAGTAAATTTTTCAAGAGCGTGTTTCGGTTTTTCCGATAGTTTCTGTGCTGCTCTCGTCTTTTTCGAGAGTAAATTGCGGTAGTTCGAGAGTAATTGAAATATTCTAATCATCGAGAGTAATCTTAAATATTTACTATAAGATAGTGTTGCGGATCGAGCTGGTTCCTTGAACCTCAGAGTGCGCGGACTGTAACAAGGTGTAGGTTGGAGGAAGCAACCGTCGGTGAACAAACCAGCAAATAATTTGATTTCGCAATAAAAACTGATGCGAACACGAAAACTAAACGAAAAAGAACAGGAGATAAAAACAATATAGGAACCGATAGCGCGGCGGGAGAACGAATGATAACAATTGACAGCTGTTGATAGCAACGAGAGGCGAAACAGAGAGCGAAGAAGGCAACACAGCAATGATGGCAACGGCGAAGACCCGGCGACTGATGGCACCCCCACACCGGGCACTCCTCTGAGAGTCGTATACAGATAGTAAATATTTAATCAAAATCAACGAAGCTGTTGTTAAGAGAAACAAGATGTTTTGAGGGAATGTGTGTTATAGTTATTACCGAATAGATTTCGCTTATACCCACGAGCGAATATGGAGGTCCGCAGATGAAATATGAAATGCTGATTGCTGATTTGATACAGCAATTTTCTCTCAATCGCGTTTACAGACACATAGGTTTGTTTTATCCTCACGTTGACCGTTATCGTACCCTCTCTCTCACACGCACACTTCTTTTTTTTTAATTAAAAAAAAATTAGTTCCGATCAATTAATTGGGGAGGGCAGCCGGATTTATCCTATGCCAGCTCTAGGGATGGAGGTTCCCCAATAAGCCACTAATAATACTCCCAACAGTTCAAGACACGAACAAGCACTCGCGGCGATTCCTCGAAAAACACCTGCTTACACACTCAGCCGACGCATCTTCTCCACACTTTTCTTACTCCGCTCGAGGCTTCTGGACGCTGTTATTTTTTTCTGATCCACGAACTTCCGTCACCGCCGTGCGAGATCCAGGCTTGTTATATTTAGGGTTTTCGGGTTACCAGATCCAGGCTTTCACTCACATACAGACACTTACCATTTTTCTGAATGCTATTGCTCTTGAAAAGTAGACGGGCGAAAAACGCACTAACGAAAAGTTTGAAAAAATATCAATAATTTTTTTAGACAATTACATGACTTTCCTTTCTACTACGTCAGGCTAAGGAGAGTAAAAACCATGTTGCCAGTATTGGTAGAACGATCAAAAACGCTGTGTGTACGAGGGGGGCTGAGGAAGGTTACGTGTCGCGTTCAACGAGGTGTCCACGAACGTGTAATGCGGACCGTCTTCGGACAGTCGTGATAAAAATGTTGTCAACTGTACGCGACTGATCCGTTGCAGAGTATTGTCTGGTAGTGACTCCTTTATTCAGCCTAAGAATATGAATTAGGAAGGTAACCAAAAGCATTACACAAATACAAACAACCGACTTGGCTTTCTGACTTTTCGCGTTTCGAGTATTTTACCAAACGAGTCCGGGAACTACAGAAAGAGGTCGGTAAAAGGTTCGGAAGCAGTTGGAGCGAAGCCACGCAACTTTTTCGAAACTCTCCCACTCGATTCCGTTTCCGGAGTTGGCAAGTAGTTTCCACTTACGGAGTACGTTTGAACCAGATCGGATAAGTCTATCTCTACCTCAGCCTGTCCAACACTGTTTAACCCCGCAGGTAAGCATATTTCCCTTTACCCCTTTCGATAGTTCATCTTGCGTTACATTCAGCATCAGAAGAGCCCTACTCCGTTGGAAACGTGACGAAACCCCGAAGATTCCGGGTTTATTTCTCCCAAGTGTCACTCTGAGTCCGTTTCGTGTCCTGAAATCTTATTTCCGCTCCCGTCACGGCGTGTGGATGTGAGCCCGAGGGAAATTCGAGGGACTTCAGGTAGGCATTTCTTTTGAAAGCCTTTCAAGACGAATCAGAATGCGAGTGGACTACGTCGGTCCGCTTTTGAGGCGGTTCGGCCGAGGGAAATAAAGCGGACCTGACAATGGAAAACTAGAGAGGGACCGAGACAACCTGTAGATGAGAAGCATGTTGAAATGCTCAACCTTTTGAAGGGTTGGCCACGAAAATGAGGTATTCCTCAATGAGAAGAGCCTAAGATTTTCACAATTCGATCAATAACTTCTTTGGGGTCTTTCCACTGGACGACGTTGCTGAATAAAATAAGTAGTTCTGTATCTTGGAAGCAACACGAAATATCCTCTAGGCCCTCACCAGATTCTCAAACACTAGGACAGAATTTCTCTCTATCTTTCCTTCTACAACATTCTCCCAAAACAAATCCATAAAAATAGGCATATTTCCTAAAGTGTAACCAATACAGAAAAATTTGATAGAACTGTGGGAAGTTCTATAAAAAATACACGAACAAAAAACCAAGACTGTGTTAGCAGCATGAGGAGGGGACATTTTAAACTAATTTTATCTTAAATAAGCAATTAACATACTAACTGGAACTATTGAGTTTTTCTCCAGGTCATTATATTTCAAGGGCTACTGAGTCCAAGAATCACCGTTAGAAAAAATGGTATGAGTGTGCCCGTTTATGAACAAAATCGCAAGTGAATTGAGGAGTCATATCAACTCAAATTTGATGTTTGGGCTGTTGTTAGTCCAGATAGAAGAAGAGGAAAGTGAAGAGGAAGAAGAATACTAATGGAGAAGAAGATGATTATGTTTCATGGATGGTTATCAATTAATTTTGTTCTTACAGCGAGTTGATGAGAAAGCAGTTTTGTTTAATACATTACACGTTTAATCCGATATATATTTTGTGGTTATTTAAAAACCCGAGGAGCTGTAATCATGAAACTCTCAGAAAGAGGGCATGAGCAAAATTGATTCGAAACCAACTATAGTTTTCAAAATTGAAAATTATTTTTTTCTGAAAAACAGCGATTGTGATTAAATGTGTTGTATGGACCAGATACTACAATACAATTCTCGACGTGGGAAAATGACGACGAGTAGCAAAATAAATCATCAACAATTTTAGGGCAGTTTTTTCATTATTGATCCGATGAAAGTTTAATAACGCTAGTAACGGAATTAGAAATAAATCAATAAATTCTAGAATCCAAACTGACCAACTTTTAATTAGTAAACGCGAACCTTCTCTAATACTATCTGGTGCGAAGCAACGCACAACTTTCTGCAACTTCGTAAATTCCTCGGACAAAATTAGGCGTGGGGATAAACCTTTGGTATTAGTTGGTCGTATCCAGGCCGTGATCGTATAGTGGCTAGGATATTGCGGTGTGTGTACTACCTGACTTCCATTTTAGGCACCTCCAGTGATCGTAGTTCATATTCCGACAAAAGTCGAGCATCGGATCAGAACTCGGGACTCCTGTAATTTGTGACTGAGTCAGCCAGCGGCTCTCCGAACATTTCCGAACCCCTCGTGACATGTGTACAAGTAATGTGAAGTCCTACCTGGTCCCCATCAGGTGAGTGAACAACAGATAGTAGATGTTGGTAGAACGATTTTAATTGAGGAGCTGAAGAAAGTTGAGTGTGAGGGACTTGATGGTTTAACCTGCTTGTTGGCCAAACGCGACGGCGCCCACCAAGTACTTGGAAAATGCCATCATGTCGAGTTTGAGGTCAGGGCGTCTGCCAATTGCATTATTCTTATAATTCTTGGAGTTTCCCATAGCGATGAGCCATATATGTCAGAAATACGGTGATATCACCGAACTTGCAACCGCCATCACGACTCTGCTCTTCCTGCTTTTCATCCTGGCGGGTTGCTTGTTTTAGATCGGCAACTGGAAAACTCTCCCTCCATTTTTAATGAGCTCGGTTTTCATAAATATTTCGCTCCTTTCCCACGGCAGCTCGGGCTGGGTAGAGTTTTTCTCTTCGTGAACTTTCCCTTCCATGTTTCCCTCAGCAGTAGTTTATTTAAGACCTTGGAGTTATGAAGTCCGCTGCCCGGAGTTTAAACCGCGTTAGAACAGGGTCATCCTGGGAAACAATTTATTCACGCTAAGCTTCTCCCCGAGCGGACTTCGATTACTTTTAATGCCTCAAAGTTATTTTGTCGTAATTTCGAAAAAGATGAAAGAGGGTCGCTTTTAGCCGGTGATGGACGTTACCAGCAAATGAAAAGAAAAAAAAACACGTTAACGGCGCTTGGAATCCAGCCATGTACTTTCACGACCCGAAAATCTTCTCTCGGTATTATTTCGGAAATTCGGGACGCTGTGTTTCTCTTTTTGTTGGAACAATTCTCAATATCATCAAACCAATTGATTAGCATACGATCGTACCTTTGAGAGCACCCTCGGTTTTATTATTATTCATACAATTTCGTAGTGTAGCGCGTTTTCCTCACAACTCTCTCTCTCTCTCTCTCTCTCTCTCTCTCTCTCTCTCTCTCTCTCTCTCTCTCTCTCTCTCTCTCTCTCTCTCTCTCTCTCTCTCGCTCTCTCTCTCTCTCTCTCTCTCGCTCTCTCTCTCTCTCTCTCTCTCTCTCTCTCTCTCTCTCTCTCTGACTCACTCTCTCTCGCTTACTCCCTCTCTCACTCTCTCTCTCTTTCTCTCTCACTCTCTCTCTTTCTCTCTCTCTCTCTCTCTCTCTCTCTCTCTCTCTCTCTCTCTCTCTCTTTCTCTCTCTCTCTCTCTCTCATTCTCTCTGTTGATCTCTCTGTGACTGTTGATTTGTTTTTTTTTCCTACACTTCTGTAGAATACTTTGTTTTAAAAAATAACCGCTTACATTGATTAGTAGTCCGCGTGGAATTTTATTTTACTAATAATTACACAATCGAAGTAAGAGAGGACCTCATGGTTCATTCTGTTTTTGTAAATAAACGCCATCATTCATTCTCTCTCTCTCTCTCTCTCTCTCTCTCTCTCTCTCTCTCTTTCTCTCTCTTTCTCTCTCTCTCTCTCTCTCTCTCTCTCTCTCTCTCTCTCTCTCTCTCTCTCTCTCTCTCTCTGAGTGAATGACTATCGGCCAATAAGCATTCTTTGTCTTTGTGCGGGTGGGAAAGTATTTGACAAGATTGTCTTCACTGCAGGTCTGTTTCCTTATTTGATGACTGTACCTAAACCCTCGACGAGGGTTATATCAGTCATGGAAGTTGCAGTTTCGCTACTATGCAGGAGGCCGGCCTCTGCAGCATCCACCGAACTCAGACCTGCGGAGGTACGGCAGGTGTTTGGTCGTTAGCCAGTCTCCCGGTAGAGAGCTGTTGCCCGTGTGTTGCCGCGCTGAGGTGACCACCTGAGGAATCCCGTACCATCGGGGAGGAGTTCTTAATCTGGTTTCCCACCTGATCCAACTGTGTACTTGAGTGGCAAGTTTCAAAAGGACAGATCAACTATGACCACGTTTCTTAGCCATCACCTTCTTCGCGAACTCTGCAAAATGGTTGTAGGCTTGCTTTGTAGCAGTCAATGCTGCTAAGTTCGTTTGCCCTCCCAACAACCGTCGCTCACTGTTGTAGAAACTACAGTGGAGCAGCACATGGTTTCTTGTTTCCTCCGCACTGGAGGCGCCAGACGTGCATAATGGAGAGTCTTTCAGAGAAAAGAAGTGGAGCCGCGCATTGAAGTCGCCATGTCCTGTGAGGAACTGGCTCGTCCAGTGGTCTGGCTCAACCCATTCTCTTGAAAGACATTCACGGATATTGGAGAAGAACTCATACGTATCACGTCCCTTTGACGAGGATTCCCATCTTGCTTGCCATTTCTCTAGTGCCCATTCATCGATGGCGGCAAGTTTCTGTTCTGTGGTGAGGTCTGCACGGAGTTCAGCCCAAAGCGGGGGAAGCTCCCGTTTCACTCTCCACTTGTCAACCATGCACTCGCACTCAACGGCAAAATCAATTGGTAACTGACCAGTGTTCACCTGGAGTGCTTCTATTGATACAGTTTTGTAGGCCTTGGTGATCTACTGGAGCGCAGCTCTCTGGGATTGGGCCAATACTCTCTTTTAATTGACCGTTAGTTTGCTACCCCAGACTACGGGGCAGTAGCCAATCACCCCTAGATATATGGCCTTATACATGAGGGTAGTGTCATGGTAACACAAACCCCAAGTGGCCTTAGTAATTGCTCGCAGTGAGGCAAACCTTGCAATGGTAGTGCCTTTAAGGGACTGGAGGTGTTGGTTGAAACCCCACCTCTCACCTATATTCACTCCTAAATACTTGACGTGCTTTTCAAGAAGGAGCCTGTGGCCGCTAATTGTGGGTGGATTATTCAATTTTACTTTCAAGAGGATTAGCTGGGTTTTTTCCTCAGCCACCTGCATCTTGACATGCTCGCACCATTGGGTGACGGTGCAGAGCTCGTGGTGGGTTTTTTCTTCGATTTGACGGACTGACTCTGCAAAGATCAGCACAGTCAAGTCATCCACATAGGCGTATGGCTCTCAGTCAGTCGCCATGAGTCTCCTGAGAAGAACTTTGAAGAAGGCATTCCAGAGTGCTGGTCCAAGGACCGAGTTCTGTGGGCACCCCTGCTCAATCTTTCTCTGGACGGAGACATGTCGGCATTCGATCGTAGCAGTTCTGTCTGTCAGGTAACTTCTGACGAGCGCATACAGGTTGTGGGGGATTCCCCTACCTTTAAGCTCATTAAGGAGCGCTGGCCACCTGCGCTGGGTGGTTGTCAAACGCTCTTCTGATGTCAATCAGAACTGCTACGACGTAGTTAGCCAGTGCCAGCAGGGAAACACGCCTAATTTCAACAATGACATCCTGCGTGGACCTTCCTTTGGTAAACCCGTATTGCCTACCTGTGAGGTTGTGGCCAAAGACTCTTTTGAGGGACTGCCACATCAAGATTTCTAATTGTTTTCACTGCACTCAACCGATTTCTATCTGAAAAAAATGTCATTGATCCACTGCAGTCAGCATACCGCACAGGTCACAGCACTGAGACTGCCCTCGTCAAAGTTTTTTATGACATCCGGGAAAGCATGGATGATTAGAGAGTAACGGTGCTTGTCATGATTGACTTCTCACGGGCATTCGATAAAGTCCGACACGATCTGCTAGTAGCAGTCCTTGGCTCTGTAGGGGTATCTGGCACTCGGCTCGAACGGTTTGCGTCGTACCTTTGTCGGCGCACACAGAGCGTCAAACGACCAGGCCGGACACTATCCACTAGTCTTGATATCCAGACGGGCGTACCCCAAGGTTCTGTTCTCTCTGCGCTACTCTTCATGCTTGCAATAAATACGGTGCCCAAGGTTTTTAAAAAGAGCACATATATGTTGTATGCAGGCGACTTGCAGGTTCATCTGTCTGGAGAGGTTTCACGAGTCGTCGAGCTAGTGCAGGTATTAAATCGAGACCTTGAAGCATTAACAGTCTGGTGTAGCAATCATGGGATGTCTGTTAACCCCCAGAAACGCAAAGCTGTGTGGGTACACTAGCCTTCTCTCAGGGATCAACCTTAGAGAGATCCCATCTGTCCATATTAGCAACCAGAACCCGTCATACAGTACCAAACTTAGAAACCTTGGAATCAATGTGTCCCACACACTCTCTTGGTGGCCACAGGTATCGAAGATAACGGCGATAATTTTTAGATCCTAAATCAAAATATCTGGTGCGTAGCAACACACAACTTTCCGCCACCCCTTTAAGTTCGAACACCACCTACATAGGCGGGCCCTATATCTTCGTTCAACGCATTTTTACAGGAACATTTATGGAGAAGAAAATGTAGGAACTAGTTAGCTGAGAGTACTCCGTAAGTTTGATCGAAATCGTTAGAGCCGTTTTTGAGAAAATTGAAATACCGATCAATTAATGTTCGACGAATCTCCTTTTCTCAGTTAACTTGGCTTATATCTCCGTTCAACATATATATACAGAAATAATTATGGAGAACAAAATGTTGGTATGGGTAACCAAAAGACATTCCATTAGGATTTATCACATCTGGTGAAAAAGTTACCCTGGAATTTACGAAAATGTTCGAAAAAACGTTATTTTTGACACATTTTGCTTTTTATCTCTGTTCAATGAACCGTCACAAGAACATTTATTGAGAACAATATGTAGCTATTAACTATTTGAAAACATCCTGTGAGTTTGGTGGAAATCGCTGAAGCCGTTTTGCCAAAAAGCGTGAAAAACCTATTTTTGCTTCAGGGGCCCTTATCTCCGTTCACCGTATTTTCATGGAGATATGTATGGAGAAGAAAAGTTAGGTATTGATATGGAGAAGATAATTTGAAACTTTAATCAAAATCGTTAGAGCCGTTTTCGAGAAAAATGCGAAAAACCCTAGTTTTTGGTACATTTTCGTCCCCCACCCCCCTTCCCTTCGACCGAAATCGTCCATAACCTTATTTTGGTGTCTACAAAAAATAACGAACAAAACAAAAAAAGAACCAGCTCAATCGGATCAGCCGTTCTCCCGCAAATCGAACTACAGACACACACACATACACACACACACACATACACACCGACCACGCGCCGAAATTAGGTTTTTTAGACTCAGTAGGGTCTGAAACGTAAAGATCTGAAGAAAACCCAAATTTTTTTTTTGGGCCGATTACTATACTTTCCTTCCCTTCGGGTAGCGGAAAGTAAAAATGCCTTAGTACGATTTGTGTATAGGCTAAAGCTGGACGAACACGTTACACCATACTATGAAAATTTAGGCTGGCTGAAGATCCAACAAAAAATCAAATACACTGTTGCTCTGCTCCTAGTTAAGAGCTTACAATTCCAGAATATGAAGAGTAGAAAAGAATGGAATAGCACTCAAAAGTCATAGAAAAAGGACAATCCAGAAGTGATTTATTTATGTTTATATTTTTTGTTGTTTTTTCTCTGTACACCGCACAAGATTTAACTTGTAACCAATATTGTTTGCCAGGGATGATGTAAGAGAGGGCCTTATGGCCCTAATCCTCCCTGGTTGGTTAAATAAACTGCTTCATTCTCTCTCTCTCTCTCTCTCTCTCTCTCTCTCTCTCTCTCTCTCTCTCTCTCTCTCTCTCTCTCTCTCTCTCTCTCTCTCTCTCTCTCTCTCTCTCTCTCTTTACATCTTTCTTTTTCTCCAACATTCTCAGTCGACTGACGGTGCGAATGGATTGTTGGCACTTCCCTCAGTGGAAATTCACGTTGTTATTTATACTTGTTTCTTACTCGTAAGAATTATATGATTAGTTGCAATTATTCATTACCAGCCATAATATCATCATAATATACGCTAAATATTTGCCAAAGAGATGCGCCTTAACGCACTTAGCCCAAACCAAGTTTGTGTTTTCTGTGTAATGGCTGATTGATCATGTGGGTCAAGTTATATAGTATAGGAGAAGGTACTATGAGTCTAACTGTATCACATAGTTAAATAAATCAGCCGGTCAGTCTTTTAGATTTCTTTGAGTAATTTTTTAGAAAAATGCGAGCTCCTCGAATGAGGAATTTCGTTCCTCAAAGTAATGCAACAATGAGGCTGTTCATTGTGTTGTTGATTAGGCCTTGGTGACGCTCTTCGTCTGAAATATTCTCGCTTTTAACCGGGTAAAACGAGGGTGCAGAGCAGAAAAATGAATGCCGGCAGGGCTTTTCTTTTTCCTCAATTCAAGGGCAGAGTGAAGATTTAGTTTTCAACTTTTACGTCAAAACCGTGTGACAACTAGAAGTTCGGAAAAAGTTGATGGAACTTCCACACCGGTTTTACTGGTATAGCGGAACTGCAATCCAGCACTTTTAATTGTATACGAGTCCGTAGATCGAGGAAATGAACTTTTCTTTTTCGTACGGCCCCGGAGGTGGCTTAGATTTGTTCTTGGCTGTTCTGTCTCACTCCTACGAAACGCAAAAACTGAAGTACGAGAAAACTGACAGACAAATTTCTTGTATGTGACACGCGAAGAACGAAAATTCCACATGCTGGCTCACAAAACTCGTAATAACCACAAAGCGTTCAGCGGATTCAAATCCTTGACGAATTTATGTTGACATGATTACGGATAAGCGCATGGTCAATATAGAGGGAAGGAGGCCAACGTGAGAATGAATGCTTGCGATACTGGTTTGCTTTACAATATTCTGAGATGAAACGCTTAAAGGGTCAGAGCGAGTCTTGGAATACACAACAGATAGCCAAGCAGAAGGCACGCCTCTTTAGTCATCAGATGCTTAGTTTGCAACCTCATTGTGCATTCAGGATAGATAATTACAGTGGACACTTTCATCCTTGTCAGGCCAAGAGGAATGAGATGCAGAGAGAGAGAGAGAGAGAGAGAGAGAGAGAGAGAGAGAGAGAGAGAGAGAGAGAGAGAGAGAGAGAGAGAGAGAGAGAGAGAGAGAGAGAGAGAGAGAGAGAGAGAGAGAGAGAGAGAGAGAGAATGAATAACGGCTTTATTAATACATCTGGCGAGATTTGGTCGTACTCGACCATTCTTACACCTAACCAGAAATTTTTAAATTTAACATGATAAATACAAATGCGTCAACAGTTTTCGTTTCTTCTTCTTATTAACTAGTTTTCTACTACAACAACAACATCTCCGTTTCATTATTTAATTGTTTTTTTTCAGTTATTTATTTTTATTATTATTTTTAAATATTATTTTCTTCTCGAACAAAATTCAGATGTACTACAATACACATAATTTAAATAGCCTGTCGTGTCATGATTTTAGAGAGTTTAGAGGAAGAGAGTGAAGGAGGGAGAGTGAGTAAGAGAAAGAGAGAGGTTCTGCAGTGCTTATAGCAAAGAACGGCCTGAGACCACTTCTGAGCGCCTCATTCCCTACTTTCTACTCTCCAGTGGTCCAAAGAACTCGTATATTCATTCCCTCACAACTAAAACTTTTGCTAGCCATCCTGGAGGGAGTCTTCCAGTCTAAATTCTGAGCCCCTCCCTCCTTCATATTGATCTCAAGAAATAGCCTGAAAGAATCTACCCCTCTACCTTGTTGCTAAGGCCACGGTGTTTCGTTCAAAATCATGATACTCCCGATAACAATAAAATCTGTAATTATTACTTTTTTCTTCAAAATGGCTCCTCTGTTAATGTTGAGGACCTTTTTGGAATGCATGAATCGTAAGGATTCGTCAGTAGAGAATTTATTAAAGCGGAGTAGTCCCCAGTAAACAATTTTACACAAAAGTTGGGAGTTTCCGAAGGATTTCACGTAAATGCAGATTAAAACGAAATGGGATGTGTTGGAATAAGGGAGAACTCAACAACACAACGTGAATACAAAAAGTTAGGAAATCACAAAAAGGATACACCCATCAGACCAGTCATAAACTTCACATCTGCGCCAGAATATAAACTCAAAATATTTGACCACAATGCTAAAAAGTACCATTACATTACCAAACAGATATACGATACGTAACACAGAAGAACTCACCACTAGATTAAAAGACGTAACTATAACTCCAAACACTAGATTGGTATCATTTGATATAAAAAACTTATATCCCTCCATACCAATAAAAGAAACCATTGACATACTACAAACCAAACTAAGACAAATAGACACGACAACCACTAGAAACGTCACCAACCTCACCAAACTGACACTCGGACAAAATTACTTTCAATTTAACAATAGCATATATAAGCCAAAAGATGGATTAGGTATGGGTAACCCTACCTCGTTCATATTAACTGAAATATTTCTACAACATTACGAAGAAACTCACATCCAGACCTTAATGACAAAACACGATATCAAACACTACGCCAGATATGTAGATGATATCATCTGCATATTAGGCCGTGATAACACTGACGATATACTAAAGGACTTAAAGAATATCCACCATAACATCCAATATGACATGAACAAAGAACAAAATAAAACTCTTAATTACTTGGACCTAAAAATCACACGGCTGGAGAACGAACTACAATACGACATTTTTAGAAAACCTACCGCTACCGACACGACCATACACTTTACATCAAACCACCCACAACAACATAAACTAAGTGCATTTAGACACATGATACGGAGACTAAAAACTATCCCACTATCCGAACATTTTACAAAAAAGAACTTGATACTGTAAATACTATCGCGGAAAATAACGGTTACTCCAAAAAAAACAATAAACAAATTATTAAGACAATATGACTCCAAAACAAACGACTCAAAAACACAAAATACACAGACTTTAACAAGACGCTGCACATTCACGTACACAGGACCACAAATATACGGAATAACTAATATCCTCCGAAAGGAAGGTATACAAATTGCATTACGTACGGACAGCACACTTAGAACCAAACTAACTGCAAAGACTGAAAAGACAGACCCACTCGACCAAAGTGGGGTGTATAAAATAACTAGTACTTGTAAAAACGCATACATAAGACAGATAGGACGAAAAATACGGACCAGATATTCAGAACACATTAAATCTCTTAGTAGGAACAACGACGATTTAAACTTTGCCAACCACCTCAAAACAACTGGACATGAACCCACCAAAATACAGGACTGCACCACCTTACTACACAAACAATACAAAGGACGAAAACTGAACATATTAGAAAACATGGAAATTTATAAACAAAAAAACTTCAATGGACAGATCATAAATGAACAAATCAACACAAAATGCGACACCATATTCACACCACTCAAAACACTACACAAACGAAAACAACCAACTGACGGATTTACAGACCACCCTACACAAAAAAGACGTAAATTCCACAATTGACAGACCATCCAACACATTCCATTTATCTCTAGGGGGTTTCCCCCTGAGGTACATGACCTCCTCTCCCTGCCCCTTCCCCGACGCTCCATCACCCCTTTCACCTTTCTCTTTGTATATAAAGACCACGACCAACTGACTGACTCCAGTACTGACTTAACGGCCAGACGATGATGTCTTTACATCGAAAGCGCTTGCCCACAGTAACTCACAAGCCAGAGGAGACGGACTCACCTAACAGGTACGTCAACTTAACCAATTTTAGTAGTTTGGTATGTGGTGTCACACAGGACTGTAATTACTGAGTAAAAAATTGGCGCGAATTGGTCGAAGGGGCGTCAGTGTCGCGCGCATCGTGGTTTGACGATGGAAAATGGCATGTGGGGTTCCACGAGCAGTTGAGCATTTCCTGTGGAAAAATGCCAAGGATGATCTACCACTCCAGGGGTAATAAATAATAATATAAAATTATGCCACCATAGTTGGCGAAAAGTCTTTTTGGCATCTGGAATGAATCGTTGAAAGAGTAATTTATTGGATGAAAGAAAGATGAGAGCGAAGAGAAATGATTTTTCTGTACATAATGACCATAATTTACAAAAAAATTAAGGAAAAAACAGCAATTTCTTAAGCAACATTATTGTGAACACTGTTGTACAATAGTCTTGTTATGACGGTGTCGTTTTAGTGCGTATTTGGCTCAAATGAATCCGAAAAAAACCAAAAGTTTCAATAGAACACGAACGATGGACGCCTGTGACCGCGTAAAACCTTTTGTGGAAATCCGTGGTTCTGTAGTTGGATTTGCGGCGGCTGGCCCCAGTGAATCAAACAGATTTGATTGATTGCTAAACGGATGAAGGGTTTAGGGACAGTCATTCTGATCAGGAAACAGTCCTGCTAGATTGATAAAAACTACTGAGCGCGCATGGGGCTGAGGAATGTTGTGTGATGCGATGCAGCAGTTATTTTATCGAGGTTTCATTCTATTTAGTACATACCTGAGAATTGACCATGTAGTAGCCCAGGAGCAGAGGGCCCAAAACGTTGACCTATAACTTGAAAGTTGCTTACTGTACCTGAAAGTTCCCTAGGTATTTAGTGAACACCCAGTTCTCTGCTCTTTGCGGCAACAAACATATCGATATTTGTCAAAACTTGACACAACATATTATGGACCACTATTTGCAGAGAAATACAAAATTCGATCCTTTTCGCAGCGCATACCATGAAAGACATTTCATGACTTTTTTACACCTTGGTTTAATTAGAATTTCTGAGGACCTCAAATTTTTTCTAGTAGTTAATATAGCGTATGCTACTCAGTAATAACGTAGCTACTTGAAGGCGAAAGAATTTTTTTAATCGGTTCAGTAGTTCTGAAGTTCATTATTTTCATACAAATATACAAAACTGTCCTCCTTGATAATATTAATGTAGGTTTGTAATTTCATGTAATTAAACACGAGGTGACGTGCTGCGCGCCGGTGGTTCGTTCACAGGAACACGGGTTGACGGAATAAACTGGCTTTTATTTGGATTAAGTAAGACATGCATGATCACGTCGTTTCATTGGAAAATAATCCCCCCCCCCCCAAATCTTCCTTCAAGTTTTTCCTCTCTAGTTCTAATCACCAGTGCCGCCAACGACATGAAAGTTCTTCCTGAACTAAAGATACTGGAGGGAAATAAAAAGTTTACCCGTAAGAAGAGCGAAATGTTGACTCGGTTGAAAGAAGCTAAGCCGAAAAGTAGGCTCCTTGTGCTTTGTTTCAGCTCACCGTGAATCAATAAAGGTTTGTCCTGCGGATCATCTCCTCACTTTATTGCTGCAAGAAAAAAAAATGAAGCAGAACCTTTCCCTTCCACCGTTCAACGGCTCCAACTTGCCACTATAAGATCGAATGCCGAAGAGTTTCTCGCTTACTTTGCCTTCGAGTTTTGTTACTGGGGCGGTGGTAGGGATGAGCGGGAAGGGGAGAGAAGTGACAAAAAAAAAGGAGGAAAGTTCAGAAGAAGGATTTTCGCTTTTGTTAGTTCCCAGTTTAAATGCGGCCTGACGACGTCTTGTACGCTGCCGATCTCCAAACGCAGGAGAGACGGATATTACGCGGCATCAATCATCAAAGACTGAAGCTGAGCTCCGGTGATGAAGTTCCCTCCAGTTGAGCTTTCATTTGCCGTTCATTCGCCAACGAACCAAGTGGAACAACTCTTCTCACTTTAATCTCTGACGTTGACTGATGACCCGCAGTTTATTCGATTTCACGAATTGAATCCGGCCGTTTCGCTAATATCGCTGGCCTATCATCAGGAAACTCGCTGGAGCAAATTGAGTTGGTGTGGAGGAGGGAAAGAAGAATTTTTACTTTTCTCAGTCTTACCTAGTGAAAAGGAAGGTTATGCAATGGGCTAGAGAATTCCAAAACTCCGAAAGCCAGAGGGAACACAATCGAGATGATGCAGGTCAGATTTAGTTCACATAAGGTAATAGGCCAAATAGATGCAAAACTAACTGAAGTTATCAAAGTGTCAACCAGGGTTACCAGATGTACTGATTTTATCAGTACGCGTACTGATTTTTAGACCCCCGTACTGATATACTGATTTTTCAATGAAGTGTACTGATTTTCAGCGCAAACGCCTTTTTTTCGAAAATTTATCTAATTTTATTAAATTTAAATACACACACGTACACACGCGCACATTCGATAAACGCACCGAATGATTTTTAAATCGAAGGAAAAGAGACGAAATATATCGATCGTTATTTAGACTTTCGATGTACTGTTATTCACAGCTTTTCACCACCATTGTCAACAACGTTTAGAATTCTTTGAAATCAATCGTGTTTTCGTTTTATGTACATAATTGTCGAAAGAAAACGGATGTGAATGTAATTATATTGAAAGCTCCAGTTTTCGAACTTTTCGAATTCGTCGACGTTCCCAAGTTATCGGTAAGTGTACAGACAAAGACTTGTGAGGTTACAAATATAATGAGAAATGAAATTATTTCAAAAATTATATATAAGCGAAAAAGCCAAGAAAAGGCAACTATGCTGTTACGTCCGCTTTGCAAAAACAATTTCCATGCTTTGTACAGGGCAAAACCGAGCAAGAAGTGAAGTGTGAAAGTTTGTTGTTGTTCCCTTTTTTTTGCTCATGGCGGTGGGTGCCCTTTCTAATTTCTTCTCCAACATCAATAATACTTGTTTTTCATGTCGTACATATACAGTACGACATGTCAAAAAGTATTGTTGATGTTATAAATTCTTGAATGTATCTAAAAACTTTACTAGATTTTTTTCTCGCTTATATTGTAGTTGATTGAATGCACGTTTGATTGAATGCAAATGCAAATTTGATTAAATGCACGTTTTTCTGTCTTCTCAATCTTTTTTCTATGAACTGTAATGATTTGAATGTTTAAATGATGCATTATGCATGATAAATGAAATTTGCAAGCAGATAGTAACTATCTATCTGATAGTTGGAATGTTAAAATGTTTTGTTTTAGGAGTTTATGAATTGAGAAAACACGTCAACTCAGAGGAACATTAAAAAAACGTGAGAACCTCTTCAACATCTCAATCGTTGGATACTTTCATGGTCACAAAATCATCTCCAACGGCACTTAAAGTCTGGGCTGCAGAAGGAACTCTGGCATTCCATACTGTTAAACACCACTCGAGCTATAATGAAATGGATTGTACTGCACCTCTTCTTCGTACGTTATTCGTAGATTCGGAAATAGCCAAACAATTGTCTTGAGCGAGAACAAAAACCGAGGCCATAATTAATGGTGTTTTAGCTCCGCGTGCGATATACGATGTCCAAAAAGCTTTTGAAGGAATTCAATTCATAAGTTTGAGCACAGATGCTTCTAATCATGGTCATCATAAGCTTTTCCCAATTGTTACTCAATACTTTGATTTTGAAAGTGGCGGTATTCAAGTCAAATTGCTGGATTTACAAGAAACCAATAATGAGAAGGCTGAAACGATTACAAATTTGATTGAAAGAGTTCTCGATACACACAATTTGACTGACAAATTGACAGCATTTGTAGCAGATAACGCTCCAATTAATTTTGGTGGCTTGAATCGCAAGGGGTCTAACAATGTGTTGGCCCTACTCAAAGAAAAATTAAATTCTCGTGTCTTTGGTGTTGGGTGCCCTGCTCATATTCTTCATAATTGCGCCCAGCATGGATTAGATCAATTCGAAAAATTTGACATTGGTGCCCTCGTTTTTAAACTGTTCAAGCATTTCTCGGTGTACACTGTCAATACAGCTGAATTGAAAGAGTTCTGTGAGTTCGTTCAGGTGCAATATCAACCTTTACTTTTACACAGCAAGACTCTATGGCTTAGTTTGTTTCATGCAGTGGAACGAATTCTTAAACTGTTCCCTGCATTAAAAGCTTATTTTTTATCAATCGAAAAACCTCCGAAATTTATGGAAAATTTCTTTTCTGATGATATGGCTGAAAGCTATCTTTTGTTTGTCCACTCATTCATGTTCATTTTTCAATGTAAAATAGCATCAATATAAAGTGAAGGCAACAGTGTTCTAGAAATTACGTCAATCATTGAATTCGTTGCTAATTCCTTGCGCGAAAGAATCAAGCACAAGTTTTTGCCTCTGACTCTACTTTCAAATCTTAACACAATAAAATCAGAAGTAAAAGAAAAGGAATGCGTGGATTTCCATGAAAAAACTGTCAATGTTTATCAGGAAGCTCTTGAATACTTGTTGAAATGGACTTCATCTTTGTCCGAATTAAAAGTTTTCCAATGGTTGAAATTTGATCGCACATCAAAAGAAGTTCAATATGAAGAAGTTGTGCAAACAATGCAGTTTCTTGAGTCAAAAAATGTTCATATTCATGAAGGGAAAATAATTGATCAATTGGCGAACTTGAACAACTTTATAGAAAAGAAAAAAGAAAATGAAGAGGATTCTATAACATTTTTTTCGGAAACTTCTAATGACCAGATTTTTGCATTTTTGAAAGCGAATTCGAACATTGATTCTTTTTCAGAAATTTTGAAAATTGCGCAGTACTTTTTTTCCATTCTCGGACATAACGCCAATTGTGAAAGAATTTTCTCTCTCATAAATATCCAATGGAGTGATGAACGCAATCGTCTTCTCGTTGAAAATGTTCGCAATGTTATTGTTACACAATATAACTATAAGAACATGTTATGCAGCGATTTCCGTAAGTATCTAATGAAAACTGAAAATGTTGAAATATTGAAAGCAATCGGCAGTGCCAAAAAATACGAAACAAAGAAAATGTAAATTGTGCGATGCTCGAAGATAATTAAATTCTACCTATTTGAGATGCTGGAATTTGTGATTTATCTGTACCCTGCCCCCCTTTTTTTTGCTTTTTTGCTTTTTTGATGGAGACGTACTGATTTCTCGCTGGACCGATCTGGTAACCCTAGTGCCAACACTAAATATTTTTACCCCGAAAATGGTTATAAGGATAATTAAATTTTTTGTGTAGGCAGTTCCAAACGGCTGGAGGGTCATCAAACTTATTTACAAGGGAAACCCGCGAGTGGGAATGCTATTCCTCATGTCGGTGAATAGCAGTCGCAGGTCATTAAGAACACCTAATTCATTATTCGTTCGATATCATCAGTCGTCATTATTATTTCGCTAAGTCTGTATACGTTGGTTTCAACTCACGGCGCTAGTTGGTGTCAAACTGAAGATCCGTGTAACCTGTATTGAAATCGATATCTGCTTCAATCAGCAGTGCTATAGGAAGGGAGCGGTTCCCGATTACGCGAAGATAGTTTATTCAAGCAGATCAAGGGCTTCTTCTCGCTTTGTCACATCCGGTGTACAGCTCTGGAGAAGCTGTAGGTCGTTACCATACATGTGAGAGAGCAGTTATTGAACTGTGGAAAGCGGTCAGGGTGTGAACAGAAAGAAGGCTAAACGACTACAACAGAAAAACGAGAAGTTGGAATGGAAGATTTGAGACATAAAGTTCTTCTTGCCTGGAAGAGTTGGCATTCAGCGTTAATATCACAATTGTGAAACCTGCAATTAAGGAGCTGTGAACTGATTGACTGGGGAGGGTGACCAACTCCTTGATGAAGACCTCGTCGTGACAATGCCCTAGCAGTGAAGGGGGGATGCCTACACTGAGGGAACACGCAAATTCCTTGATACGAATGACTGTTCCAGTTGACTGAAGATCCTACTGCAGCATAGCAGACATAGGTGAGAAAACCTGTTATCCAGTCTGAGTATTTTTTTCGAACTACGTGCTACATCTGTTTCAAAACAATACACTGAAATGTTAACTTCTCGAGGAAAGACCAACTGCAGTTGAAAAGTTGACTAAGTGGAGCATCTTAGTTTCGTAGTGAGTGGTTAAAATATTTACTGTGTAGCAACAAACTTTCCGCAATCTCGTTTTGGTTTATTATTCATTCTGAATAATAACACTATGTTTTCGGTCACGAAAAATTTGATACTTTACGTTTCAAGTCATGGAGATTCCAAATTTGCAATGTCCGTCCGCCGTCCCCCGTCCCCCGTCCGCCGTCTGGGCCGTTTTGTGCCTTTAACGTGGTCTAAAAAATTCGTTCTTTCGCCCAAAAATCCGATTTGGTATCTAGTTGTGCCCGCCATCTCGGCAATCCGATCGGACGAAGCCTGTGGTTGTAATGGGCAAAAAACGGTTAAAAAAATTAACGAAACGCAGTACAACGCGGGAGCTACAGCGTTTCGTCGTTTGAACTCCCTCCCGTCTCATTAAAAAACTCGAGGCGAGCGAGCAGCGCGCCTCCTGCTCGCTTCCCTCCCAACACTCAACTCCCCCTGGGTTCGCTTCGAGCGCCCTTGTTCCTATTTCCCCGACGTTTTGGTTTTAATACGATTCAATTTTTTTAGATTCTTTCATTTCATTCTCATTTTGTTTTTTTTTCATAGATTTTTGGTTAAATTTTGATATTAGTATTTAGCGTGCATGTTTTCATATTACAATTCAGTTTTTTCTAGATACTTTCGTGTTTTTTTTTGTTTATTTTAATATTACGATTCAGTTCTTTTCGACCTTTTTTTGGGTTTAATTATGATATTTTTCGAAGCTGAATCGAACAGGATGGGTCTCGGAGCATTAATGCTAGGTCAAGCTGATTATCCGAATAATGCAGGGTTTTCGATGGGGCTTACATCTTCGTCCAACAGATACTCACAAAAACGGTTGTGATGAACGAATTGTCTAAAGACACACTGTCAGGTTAATGAGTTCACTGGGAGCATTTCAAGAATGTCAAACAAATCATATATTTTAGCACATTTTGGTTGTGAGCTCGGTTCAAAAGACTGTCACAGGAAATCGTTTCAACCGTTTTACCCTGTTTAGGTAGGCTGATATCTCCGTTTACCGAATTTTGACAAAGGTATTTACGGAGAAGACAGGTTAAATACTGATTATTAAACGAAAATCAGCTCAATAGGTCCTGTGGTCCTCCCGCAAAGTGAACAACAGGCACACACACGCAGACCACGCGTCGAAATGAGAATTTGTAGATTCAGTAGACCTCAAACTTGAAGACCTGAATAAACTCGCGTGGTGTTGTAGTTCGATGACATGACGTAGCTAAAGCCGCACCTCCGTCCACTCCCTGACCAGAGAACGGGGGATTAATTTTCTTACCCACCTTTGGCGTTTTCAAATTATCGTACGTATATACAACACGTAATTTTAAACATAACTGTCATCCGTCCATCCGCTTTATAGATTCGATACTTTTAAATAGTAACACAGTCGGGATAACAGCTTTTTTGCTTTGAAAATTCGGTCGGCTTGGTTGTCGTTGTCAGTAACACAACAGCCTCGTTCCTCCATTTCAGACCCTTTCGCTGCCCTCCCCCACCCCCTCACGACCCACCACCGAATATAAATCCCTGACACGTTCGGCTCGCAAAACCAATTAGTTTCTCCGCTTCAAGCGAAGACGTTTTTATTTATTCCACGAACCGCTGCTGTAAAATACAGTTTCAAAAAATATGAAAAGAGAAAACCTGAAGTGTCGAAATCAACTGGAATTAATCGTTTAATGAGAGAAGCCTAATTAATTTCAGTGATGTATTTTTCCTAATTTCGACCATAGACTGAGAGAGCCGCAGACACCCAGAAGTGTTGGTTACTGGAGACGAATTTCGCGTCTACTGAGGTAGTTAGTTGGACGCGTCATTTTCAAACTCCACTCTCTTGGCCAACAACTAGATTCTCTGAAGATGGATAATAGCTCTCAACTATTTTTGTGCTCACGTAAGGACAAGTACGTAAATACTTCTTTTTACAAATGTGTATAAGCGCAAGTTAGGAATGAAACTTTTTGCTCTTATAAACACGTATCTCATTATAGCCTCCAGTGGCTCAGCAGCCCCCGAAGTGTTTCAGGTCTCTCTTATGCTCGTCTTCTACCATTCTATCTTCCATTCATTCCCGAGTTGGTTTATTATTCATTCTGAATAATAACCCTATGTTTTCGGTCATGAAAATCTTTTTACAAGCCCCCCCTCAAAACTTTACGATTCGAGACATTGGGATTCTAAATCTACAATATCCGTCCGCCGTTTGCCGTTTTATGCCTTTAACGTTATCTAAAAAATCCCATTTGGTATCTAGTTGTGCCCGCCTGTTAGGCAATCCGACCGGACGAAACCCACGGTTGTTATGGGCAAAAAACGGTTTAACAAATACGCAATTTTGGCAGTTTTATCACAAATAAACCGTGTTTGGTATCGTTTTTAAGGTATTTTTAGATCCTTGGTCGAATGGGATGAGTATCAGACGTGTACAACTGCGTATAGTGAAATTACAGTAATCATAGTGAGCCAAAGTCTACGGGACAATAACTACAGTGAAAGTGTTCATCGTTTGTAGTTCCTCCGCTCCCGCCGATTGCCTACAGGCGCTTACAGGGGCCTGGAATAATTAGTTTTCATCGTTCAGTTGTAGTTGTAGAAGGTACCCACCCAGCCTAGACCCTGGAGCGTGTAGGGGGTACCAAAGCAGAGTTGGATGTGCTCTTTAGAAATTTTGGAGCAAGACGTTTTCTGATCATTTGACGCAGTTCCAACTACATCCCTAGGAAGGATGTGGTGACCTATGCTCTCACTTGGGTACTCTTGTGTGGCGGGCTCTGACAGTCAATTTGTCTACATTGTGAGTTCTTTGTATTATACATAATGACCCTGCCATTTCAAAGAGATATTCCAGTACTTGTGGCTAGGACGTGTGGCGTCAACAATGTTTCTAATCCTCTCAAACCTTTCAGGGGCGTAAGTTGCACTGCTGAATGACGTTCAGTACGAGAAAGAGCACTTTAGTGAAGAATACCGGAGAACAAATAAGTGCAGAGTGGAACGAAATGAACTAAACTACTTGGTACTACAGTGAAGTTAGCAATAAATATAAGCAAATATAAGCAAATATAAGCAATCTAGAAACGAGAGTAAACGTGAAATATCCTATGCAACAATTTGATTGAGGGTATCGTATTTGAATTCAGTGCGAATTGGGCTGAAGGGTTGGCAAACGTTTGAAAAAGAGACATAGAGATTTATTTGGAAACACAAAAATTACTACTCATCATGAAGAATCAATTGAAACCTAACGGTACGATTTTGTGAATGCATAAAGTACGACTCATGTAACCATCTCATGAGGGCTCAGGTACAGTCACACTTCTAAGGAAACAAACCTAATGTATCAACGTCACCAGAAATGTAACACCTTCGTCCATTTCAATCGTGAAGAGATGAACATTTCACATTCAGTTCCAATCATCCTCCGAGTTATCAAATCGTATCCGTTTGCATCGCATTACTAGGTTCAATCGATTCTCAAGATGAAAAAAGGGGGGATTTTGGATCCAGATTGCCGGAGGATGAAGATGCTTTTAACGCCAGCCTTCAACTGAGACACATTCGGGGACATGAGCGGGAGTTTACGATCGAAAAAGCTTTCACACGTTGCTCGTTTCCCACACCTCGCGAGGCGAGCTCACTCGTGAGGTAAGACACTCCTGGGATTCACCGCTTTTCAACATCCCCCCCCCCCCCTCAGACACCAGCTAGCTAACCGAACCAATGTCGAGAGTCCAATCCCGGTTACTACGAAACGTCAACGAAACATTCACTTATTTTTCATCTTTCGTGTCTCCCAGCTTTTTTCCTTCTGGTTACCCTTTGCTTCCCGACGTACATTTCTCACGCCCCCTAAAGTGAAAGGTAATAATTTAGAGTTGGACCGAAAACGTTACTACCAAGTATTTTTCGATCTTCAGTGCGAACTTCAGATATTCGTTACGCTAAGCAAGTGCGACTGAAACGCTTCACAGAACTTTCCTCGCTGGTTCTCGTGGCTTTTGCTTAATTCAGTTAATTATTCACTCGCGTGTTTGTGAACTGTGGCAGAAAGCGGTTGAACTTACAGTTAAGGAATTCATTGTGCTACTCGTACTGGTGCCTAGACGGTTATTGAGCAATTAATGGTACAGAGAATTAATGAGGAGGTACGCACGATTTTTGTGAAATGGATAATAACTGCTTTTCTAGAGTTGTTGGGTAAACACTTTTAGAAATAGCAGTAAGTGAAACACCATCGTACAGCCACATGCCGGAACTACCATATTTTCTTAAGATCCTAGTAACATTTGAGCGGAGTTAATGAAGAAAGGAAAAAAAAAACTGCGCTAAAATCAGCGATTTTCATCACTATGCCCAGTTGATATGAATTTTGTGGACGTACCGTTCTACACATGTTTGCGCCGTTCTGGCAATATCAGACCAGGTGGGCACGGGGCTGCAGTGCGTGAGGACATACCGTCCGATGTTGTTTCTGGCCAGTCTGCATGTCTATTCGGGGCCGTTGACGTCGTGTGCGATATAACCTGACGAAACGGAAACCTGTACTACCCTCTCTCAGTGTTACATTCGCGCATTTCGGTTGTCTTCGGCCCTGTCCGGTTATTTGTTGGTTTTTCGTTCTTTAGTTTTTCACATGTTTCGTGCATTTCGTCCACGCTGTTTTCTTCCTTTTCTCCTATTCTCTTTTCACCTTTCCTACTTCTCCTTCCCTTTTCGACAGCTAAACAGGCAAGCTTTCGCAGTATTCCGAATTCGACTTGGTAAGTCCAAATTATACAGTCCACATTAACAACATAAAAACCTGTAATTCTTAAAAATTCCAGAATTTATTGTGCCACTAAGACTTATTTCAAGACCTTCATGGAGTAATTATTGCGTGAGGGACTTATATACAGCTGTGAACCAATTGTTTTGTAAGAACACTAATAAAAAAGGTGATCCAAGGGGAGACAATTGTTTTACATCCGGGATTTCGTGGTTTATAATTATTTTGTACTCGTTATCAAACGTCGATCACGTAGGTAGCACGTTGGACGAGTAACACAATTCTTGTGAAAACGCTGGGGTCATAGGTAGAGAACTGCACTAAAATCAGTTTTGACATTTTATGTGTTAACTTAGCTGCATAAACTCGAAAATGTAACACGAGAGATGTTACGCTGGATACGTAACGTAGAAGCGTCACGATATTTGTGTTGGGTTAGGTGCATGGTAACGGTTTTCAAAATCCAACGCTTGGTAACATCACACGTTTTAATAACCTCAGTGACTAAGTGATGATGTCAATTGCAATTGACGCGGCCATTATATCGAAACCATCAACGAGCACAATCAAACGTAGTTATCATTGTATAAAAAAAAATATATATATAAAAATAAAAGACATTAAATGTTCCTATTAAATCTCTTCTTGAAAACATGATGTTGGAATGAGTGATGGGCGAGAGAGAGAGAGAGAGAGAGAGAGAGAGAGAGAGAGAGAGAGAGAGAGAGAGAGAAAGAGAGAGAGAGTTGAGTTGGGTGGGAGTAGCGCGAGATGAGAGACGAATCATTGGGAGAACTGGGAGACGACTGTAGCGCAGGAGCTGAAGGATGAGCTGACTTGGGAGGAGCTGTCTGTTGAGGAGAGGAATCTAACATTGTTGGGTGGGAAAAGATAGATGGGAAAGTTCAGGACAGGGAAAATCCGTTGTCAATTCAAAATAGGTTATGAAGTGGACTTTCCATATACAAAAGGGTTGTTTACTTACTTCGATAATTAACAATCATGTATCCAAGTATTACTACCACGTTTGATGAAACGTTTGATAATTTATTTTGCCAAGACGATGAGTCGCCATCATTATTTGAACTACAATTCTATCGAGCTTCTGAAATCTGAATCGATTCCGGATTCGATCGTTTGACTCCAGAAAAAGTGCAGGATTGGCGAGGTGAAGGGGCACACAACCTGGGCTACTAGGTTATTTCATTTATCAGCTTTCCAAAAGATATCGTTAATTTAGTAATCTCCGAGATGAGTTATTGTTCGTCCACGTCACGTTTCCACTCGTTCTTTGCTACCAAACAATTTGCAAATCTGTGAAGGTGCCTCAACATAGGATGTTAATGTGGGATTGTGATCCGTGGAAGGAAGAGATCGACTTTTCGTCAGATGATTGTGTTCTGAGCTCATTGGAATTCAAATACTAACCACGAGTTGAGCTGTGCTCTTGTCTTTTGGGAAGCAGGTCGTTAGGACGCTGTTAAGGTCTCCACAATACTTGGCTGGTTCCCGCATCACTGTATTACGTGGTGAATCCTGCTCTTTAGGGTCATGAAGTTATTGTAAGAGGAAGAATTTGCCAGCAGAATGCTGGGAGGCACCAAAATGAAAGGGTCGATTGGTTGTAGGACAGTCACTGCCTGATATAATCTGCTGGAAGTGGCGAGACAGAAGGAGGCATAGCACGAGCCTTCGTCATAAATCCTGTCTTTTTTCATCAGTTGGTCTATAAATCCAACTCCGAATGAGGGTGTAGTCACGGATGTAATGAATTTCGAATTACTTACGCTCCGTTTACCTCAGGCGTTCTCAGCTGGCAAACCCACAACCCACTCTATCTTTTTGTATAAGCTCATGACTGGCAGACTAACCTTCAGTCCTGATTTAGACCTTCTATTAATTATGATGACTCAACATACACCACACCACCAGCCAGAGAGGACTCTCACAACAAGTACAGTGACTTTAATAAAACACTGGGAAACCTTAACAAATCGCCTGATTGTCTACAGTTAAGAGTAATATAGACATTGCGTATAATTAACTGAAGTGATTGATGTGAAATATGAAAAGTTCCCTCGACGTATTGACAAAGTAGTTGCTACACATTTAATTTGCCACCCGAACGCTGATAAAGTTAGTGAACGACGCATTCGTGTATCTCCTACAGCTCCAGCTTATGTAAACTAGACCTTTCCACGTATATGGAGGAGAGTCAAACTAGCCAAAACCAAAATAGTATAACGATGAAATCAGTAGTTAAATCCAAAGGTGTTAGAAACGTGTCGGTGAAAGTCTCAAGTGGGCTTTACTTCGGAATTAGCCGTCGGCTGCTGGGATTAGCTGTTTGACACTCGGTCCCGCGTTGACTGTCGACATTGCATAATCAAATTCTCTTACACGGATTCCGGTACAACCGATTGGTTTTCGCCAATCAGTTACCACGGCCGTCATCCCACAAAATGAGAGACGTTGATACGAAACCTTCATGTAGAAAGTCTGTTCTACCATACAACATCGTGCTTTTCTGTCCTTCTGGTTTCCTTTTTTGTTGGATATCTATCTCCAGTAATTTAAGAAAATATTATGGTTGGTATATATGAAAAATTTAATTCTTCCCTTGGCACTACGAAGTCTGTACGGTCTGTGTGTGTATGTGAACGCTATTGATAGAAAACGGCTGAACCAAATCTGCTCAGACTTGATATGTAGCCCGCAGATCACCATGGGGCTCCGAAATAACAGTTGAGCGGAATCCGTTTAAAATTCATTATGGTTATGATAGTGATCAAAAGACTAACTTTTTTTCCTCAACAATAGAAAATGAACCCAAATGGTTAAATTTATTCCCCGATGACAGGGTTCAATTTGTATGTCCAGGACAATGAGAGGACAATGCCGTAAAATTCTCATACTTAGCAAAATGACGATAGCTGGTCGATAAATTATCAAACATCTTGAATAAAATTGATTTTAGCGCAGTTCCTTTATCATTAACTCCAGTCGAATGTTACTGGATTCTTCAGAAAATTGAAGTGGTAGTCCAATCAAGTATCTAGGCGATGAGTTTTCAAAACGCCCATAAGATATGTCGGCGCTACATCAGAAATTCCGGAGTTTCAAGCACCGCCGTATTGCGCTATTTCCAAAAGATTTTACCCGATAACTCTGGAAAATTGGTTACTACTTTTCTAAAAAAAATCGTGTGTACAGCCAAGCGGCACATTGAACTCCAGAATCGTAAGCGATATCGCTATGTGCCATTGTGATGTTTTACCAATTTCAAGTGAACTGAGTGAAAAATAAATTAAGTTAGTACCCCTGGAATCCTGCGAATTTATGTAGAGCTAAGGAAAGTTGTGTGATGCGGCGGACCTGGTTGGATTTTACGGTTCGAATGTCCACGAATTCCGTTCTCTTATAACTAACTCTGCTTTACTTTTAAATATCTCCAAATCTCTAGTTAGCTAACATTTCCACAGACATAATCTGGTGGACAGTATCGTATTTCATTATTTCCACGTGTTCACAGTGCGATTCACGTCGTCTACGCGATATTGACATTTGGAACTTCTTCCAAGAAGAGTAGTTCTGTGAAATTCTGTAGTTAGGTTTCATGTAGTGCTAATCCAACCTGTTTTCTATTCATTTTATATGAACTGAATATTCAGTTTTCTGAATTTAATGGGTTGTCACCATTTATCTCACCATCTTCATAGTATAAATTGCTGTTACTGGCTGTTAGGTTAGGATGGTTCTACCGATGTCGTGCAAGGCCCATCACAGCCATTCTGCACCATTCATTCTTGTTCTCATTCCTTCTCGTCGCTCGTCTACTTTCTGTCTACCACTTGCCTTCCTGAATTTTGTCACACTTCTCGATATGTCCAGATTGGACGTCGAGGCCATCCCGGACGATCACCTCGGGGCCAGCTATTGGACCGAACAGTTGTTTTTTTCTGTTTTATTCAGAGCGACGGGCTAAGCTTCTAACAGAGTAGTTCGTCATACCAGACACTTGCACCCTCTACTCACGTCTTGGAGTTTTTCCATTGCAGGCTGGTCTATGGGGATCGTTGGGCTGGCTACTCAGCTCTCTCCTTATGTGTCCTTGAAGTTTTCTCAATTTTGTCGAATACCAATTGGACAAAAATGAGAAACTTCAATTACTTAATGAATGTTACTAAACTCTTATCGTATATGCAATACGATATCGTATAGCTTATTGGACTACCGTCGTGTTTTGTTTTGGAACAATATTGGGTTATATGAGCGGGGTTTACAAGGAAAAAGTTACAGTCGCCGACAATTCAGAAACTTTATTGCGATGCCATCAACATTTCTTCACGGATTGTTGATAAGGGACTGTTCACAAAAAGTTCCATGTAAATCATTCGCTGTAAATCATCAGAAGTGATTTGCAAACCTGAAAATGTGATCATTTGACTTGATTTGGTTCAATCATTCTCGCTCTATCGCGTCCCAACTACAAAGACCAAATGCTGTTTTTTGGCCATTGAAACACGAAGCTGGAGAAAACCCAAAAATAAATATAGAATAACTTTTCCTTCTACTGTAGTCGCCTTACCTTTCGAAGAGTCGACGAGTTTTCGCAATATTTTTGTTACTTAAGTAGAAAGGTTTTATTTCTCTGTTCGGTATATTAAAGTAAAAAACAACAACGGACGGAGGAAAGCAGAACTTTTTTACATCTTTTTCTATTTGTGATTGCTGTGCATTTTCTGCAAAGACCAGAATAATGGCTCTTTAGTCCACACTGTGAGAGAGAAACAGGTTGAGTAAATTAATATCTTATTCGTATTATTTTACGGAGAAAAAAAGTAGGTAGCGGATGACGTAGGCGATAGCTTTTAGCGAGGGCGAACGACGGTCTTAATAATTAACAAAAACATGGATTTTTAATTCCGTGTGTCTCGTTCGTCAACCAGAAATATCAGGTGATGACTTGAGTTTAGTTGCTAAGAACTTATGAATTCATGAGCATCGCCAAAAATGACGAATCATCCAATGAGCCTCAAGTTGTGTATCCCGCAAAATATTTTCACGCGCTTCTTATTGTCACTTTTTTAGTTTCTCCTTTGTTTAATAAGATTGATTAAGGCTTAAAACTTATTCGTGATTTGCTATTGACCTAATATACTACAATATTTCTACGCAGGACGAATATATAGAATTTATTTCCGTTTATTTTGACTACAGAATGACTTCTGTTCATCATTCCACAATTACTCTTGAAACTTCTCAGTTGGTGATTTTTATTTTGAATCCTTCTAGAACGTTCAAATACTACGGGTCAATCTTAGCTGCCACCTTTTCAGCCTATTTGATGAGGGAAAATACCGAGCCAGGTTCTTAAACAACAATTCGGAGCAACTTGTAACAGCAATACGTTCATACCCAAGTGCAGAGAGTGTCCAACCACAGTGGGGGAGGTATTGAGCTCGCACCCAAGCAGACACGTTTGGTGGCAGATAGCTGGTGAGCAACAGAACTGAGTTTAATGGTGAGGGGGGAAGGAATAGTGGTGTACTGTAACGTGATTGGTCACGTGGTTGGTTGGGCTCGAATGTTGTAGGGAAGTGGGATAAGAAGAAGGAGATGAAGAAGGTAGAACTACAGAATGATTGGTTGTTGATGAGGGGTTGTGGGGTGTGGTGGGAATAACGGCTTACTGGTTGGTTAAGGGGCGCTGCCGGAATGGCTAAACTACAGTACGATTGGTCAGGGGTGTAGTTTTCATCCTCAATTCTCATTTTTACCCTTATGTTGCTGACGTGATGTCAATAAATAGCTTTAGTGTTGACATGACCTCTCAGACAAAACAAATGGGAAATTATCAACAGTCAACAGTTTTCATCTCAAGATTATGGCAAAGCCTATAATTCCGAATTCATTGACAACTCTCTTGAGCTTTCAAAGTGCTTGACGATGCCCCCGATTGCTCCAAGCTGCGCAGCCCCACAGCTACGCCCCATTAGTGAACACTCGCTTTAGGAGTTAGTTGTGGAGGCCTAATTGGTTTTGCTGTCATTTTTCTACGCCTGCTCATTTGATAAAGTTTTGTGAGGGTTGTAACGAATTCTTTTTGGTGGCTGAAAACCAGATCAATTAACGAGCAAATCGGCTACTAACCGATAAATAGTTCCTAGAGCGTGACTCTGTCTGGTTGAGTGCCAAAACATCTCATGTGAGATTTCATGGCTTTTTCTACTTACAATTTATTGTTCACTCAGTTCATTTGAACTTGGTAACACATCCCTTCACAGCGGCAGAAGCGGTAGCGCTTAATGTTCCGGAATTTATTGCGCTGCTCATAATAATGCCTTGATTATTATTCAATTATCGTGTAAACACCTTTAGAATTGGTATCAAATGAAACGGTGCAGATAGAAATTCCTGAGTTTATGGAGTAGTGCCTGTATTTCTTACGTTTAATAACGCCCATCATATAATTAAGTGGACTAGCACCGCAAATGTTTACTAGATCCTAGTAACATTTGAGCGGAAAAAACTGCGCTACAATCGATTTTAGTTCAAATGTTTGGTAATTTATTGTGCTGCTCTCGTAATTTTCCCACAAATTGTCACACATTGTTACTGTAGTCTCCTTAGAAACTGTCCATATACAAAATTAAATCAAAATTGTTTTTGAGAAAAAACTATTTGGTGTTTAGATCACTATGATAACTATGGTTAGTTTTGGGCGGTTATACCCTTATTTTGGCATCTCGTGGTGACCTAGATATCAAGTTTGAGCTGATTTGATGTAGCCGTTTCTGCTCAATCGCGTTCAATGACACACATACATTTGGCTCAAATAGTGTTTTTCGGACTCAGTAGGGTCTGAAACGTAGAACTCTTTCAGAAGAGAAATTTTTCAGTCTCTAACTTTCCTTTCGACTTTGTACAGCGAAGGAAAGTAACAATGCTGCAAACGGCTCTTGGAGGGCCAATCATCTTCTCTAGACCATTCTCAATAATTTGTTCTACATTCCCCTTTCGTCAAAGATTGCTTACTCTATTGATCCTTTGGGCTTCAAAATCGTTATAACGAAGTATAATTCACGACAAAGCATTATTCTAATGGCGTCGTGGAAAAGTGCATCAAACTCGTTTATTCTTTCGCTTCTTCAGCAGACGATTTCATAAATACGTCCTCTGCGCGTCGGAACTTTACCAGTACCGTTCAGATGACGAGTATGCGGTAGCCATAACTCTAAATGGCAAAGCTTCGGTGAGTTTTTTGAAGACTAAAAGATTAAAAGGAAAGAAGAAGGACGGAAAATTTTAACAAGCGACGCCAGACGTGGTCTTTTCAAAAAATTGGAGAGAAAACGGCGGTACGTTATGTGTTATGTGAGTGCCGTGGGAAATATGTTTCTAAAGTGACTGGTGGGGGGGGGGGGGAGATGAGTATCGCTTGGAAACCACTCAACGTTTTATGATGTTTCTCCCCGATTAAAAACGTGAGTTACTTATGACGAATGACTATTGTCTGTGATGAGGTCCTGACGTTGTACAAGAACGCTCCCTGCGACACTATACTGTGAAGCTTGTTCAAGTGGGAACATTGGATACAATCATGCTTTACTAATAACATGTTTAGGGCCAGCGAATGTGTGGGATCTAAAAAATATGTTTCTGGTGAATTTTATCACACTGAGCTCCAAAATTATCACGAAATTTATGTTTTTTTCTACTACACGTTCTTCACAATGGACATCACTACAGAACCGAAATATTTTACGTATTCTTATCTGATCTTGATATTAAGAACGTATTTACTATCATACTTCATTGAATAAACAAAGAATCTTCACTATCGATCATGGTAGCGAAAATAGCACAACATTACATAATTCCACACTACCCACCTACTTTTATCATTATTTTAGTGCGACCGCGGTTTTTTTAGGCCGAGTCGAATAAAAAAATCAAGAAAATCGGCTCTTTCAAACTATCTCCTACGTATTAGTAGTCTTCTACTAATTAGTAAAAAACTTTTCTTGTCCATAAATATCTCCATGGAAATACACTGAACGGAGATGGTTTAACGATTCGCATGAAACTCACAGCATGCTTTTGAATAGTTAATACCTATATATTGTTCACAGTAAATGTTCCTCTGATCGTCCATTGAACAGACATAAACATCCAAGTGTGTCAAAAATGATGTTTTTTCGAACATCTTCATAAATTTCACGGTAAGTGCTCCACCAGATTTGGTCAATCTTAAGGTGTCTTCTAGCTACTTATTAATTCAGCGTTTTTACAATTTGATCAAACACCACTGTAACGATTTCAATCAAACTTACGAAATGCTCTCAACTAATTGCTACCTACATTTTGTTCTCGGTAAATGTTAACGTACAAATGCGTTGAACGAAAATACGGCTCCCGTATATATGGCGGACTTTACGGTGGTGGTGGAAAGTTGTGTGTTGTGTGCGCACCATGTATTTTAATTCCGAACAGAACAAAAAAAAATCAAAAATGGGTTAGGAGTTGTGGGAGACTTTTTTACTTTGTACTTGGGTTGTCATCCATCCCACGCGTTGTGACGGCGTTTCTCGTATGGACGACGCTATGTCGAAATGATTGAGCTTCTAACGGGTGACATAAACAATAGAGTACGTAATGGTTATATTTTTCGCTGTGTATAGCTATTACCGTTTGAACCACGGTAAACATAATTTAATAATCTCAATCAGGTTAACGTAAATATTTCTTTGTCCGCTCAACCCACTCAAAGCATCTCAATTCTCGGAATGAAGTGGTTGGTTATTTGAACGGTTGGCACGAGGTTGAAGAGTTTTAAGCTCTGACTTCGTTAAGTGGATTATCATTTGTTTGTGGAGTTAAATCATCCTTTGTTCGTATACTCATAGTTTTATTTGTGTTTAATTTTGTTTATTTTATTCTCTTTTTTCGAGTTGCGTCTATAACTCAGTCGACGTTACAAAAGTAGTAATACGAAGTAGAACGGAAAGTTACTTGTTTTGAGTTCTCATCATACCCTCACGTTTTAAGGCATACTAAGTCCGAAAGATCCTATTTGGAAAAATGCTCTGCGTGTCTGTGAACGCGATTGAGCGAAAACGGCTGAACCAATTCAGTCCGCAAATAAGGGTATGAACAAAATCCGCCTGAAAACTAACTATAGTTATCACGGTGTTCAAAACAGTAAATATATTTGTTCTAAAAAACGGCTTCAACGAGTTTGATTAGATTTTGAGTATCGACAGCTCCAAATGACACCAGCATACGATATAATTCCCATCTGTGGGCAGTACAATAAATTACCAAACATTTTGATGACTTTTTTAAAATAAATTCCGCTCAAATGTTACTAGCATCTTCAGAAAAATAGACAAGATAATCCCATTAAGTACCTAGGCGATGAAATTTTGATGCTCAAAAGATCAACCCCACCCCAGCCATTTCAATTACTACCACTTCTCACAGCTTTTACCGGATAGTTCTGGAACATTTATTATTATCGTTCTCAATAAAATGTTTACAGTCTCGTTAATTATCTGCGTATTGATTGCTCGAAAATGGTCGTCGCAAAATTAGAAGCACCACAATAAATTCCACTTTCGGCCTAAAACATGACGTAATGTTTTACCCAGCTCATATAAACTGAGTGAAAAATAATTGTAAAGTAAATTGTAAAGCAATGAATGTATGTATAGCTAAGTAACTTTGTGTGATGCGCTGTCCTAGATATTTACTTTTCTTCTCCCCACGTTTCGCAAGGAAAGCATTTGACCGACTATTTGGCATATTAAACCAATGTTTGTCAACTAGGTGGTTTGGCAGACTCATTATGAGAAGACACGGATCTTTGGTTTGAAACCGGAAATCTTAAGCAGAACTGAGTAAAAATGAATTGAATGAATAGGAAAAGTCACTGAAATCATGGAATTTACGTGGAGTTAACACAGTTGTGTAATGCGTCACACCTGATGTTTTTTTTTTCAATGTGATCATGAACTGTGCCCTTTTTCATTCGTAATGAACATATTTTCACTTCTTCCATTTGATCAAACAAGGAACGTTCACCTAACACGTACGCATAAAGGGTAGTGGGTCATTGAATTTGCAGTTGTCTCATTAGATGTTTTAGACTCGATATCGACTTACAAGTTGTTATACCAACAACCCCACACAGGGGCTGCGGGTTCCTTGATAGTTAGCTGCTCTTTCGCATTAGTGGCAAAGGAACCAGCGACGTATCACGTTTTTCTTGATAATATCGCAAGAGGAAATTCTCTCTGCATCGCTCCTATGACTAGAAAGACCAGACAACTACTCCATCCTCTTCGAGCGAGAGGGAAGATAAATGACTCGAATCTTCATGTTATACGACGGCGAGTACCCTCAAGCTACTTACGTTTTACTGCTCGTAAGAGGAATTAGAGACTAAATGCGAACCAATTGTATTCTATTCGACAACATAGCCGCCTAAGGATCCCCACATTTCCCGTGGCACTCATGTTATTTGTACAAATTTCGATTCGATTCAACTCAAATCAAGTCATGAGCCCTTGTGAGATGCTTACGTTATGTGGCTGTCACTCTCCGGGAATAATGCGCTTGTGAACTTTACCATGAGAAATTAGACAGTAGCACTTTAATTTCAAAGGAACAACCATAAGTAAACCGTGGGGATGAATCTATGAATTGATGAAATAAGGTTATAAAAATATTAGATTAAAAAAGAGCCGGATTAATTAATCCGACTCAAAACATTTAAAATAAATTTGCAAAGTCATAGAAAAAACTAAAATGTAAACAAAATTTCCTCTCCTACATATGACGTGCCAAAAAAAAAAAAATAATAATAAAAGGCGCCCATTTGACAAAATGTTTTAGCGAGGTGACAAGAACTTCTTTCGAACAAATCGCACTTCAAACGGAACAAGTGAAGGGAAACAGGAAATGTTGCAGGAAAAAAACACGCACCAGACGGAAAACAAGGAAACGTATGACCCTTTTTTACGAAAACCGCGATTTTTCCAAATGAATTTATCCTTTGACTCAGCGGAAAAAAGCTCCACATTTCGAATTGAAGATATACAATTCAACTAAACGCTCTTTTACTATGCTTAGCTCGGGAGAGTAGGAAGGAAAGATTTTTAAACAGCTGAAAAAAGAGTTTTCTTCGGATCTTGATTATCCAAATGTTTCTGAGTAGATAGAAAACGTTTGAGGGACCGGTCTGTGAGCGCCAGCGAACGAAGTTGCAGGATTAGGCGCCCAATTAAACAAAATCTGGCGCAGCGCGTAACCCAACTTTCCCCAGCTCCACGTGCATTCAACTGGTTTTATCCCTCTACCAACTAATCAAATTTTCTTTTCAATGATTTTATGTGAACTAAATATAGAACATATCTTTATAGGTAACTATAAACCAGACATGGTTCACATCTCAGTCAACACGAACCGTGCTTACTGATTCGGAATCGTCGGGTAAGAACCATGAAAAATGCTGGTCAACGGGACCGCAGTAGTTCAATTTCCCGAATTTCTGGGGTTGCTCCCGATTATTTTACGAGCGTTGTTAAAATTTAACCATATATCTTTAAGTAACTGATGAAACTACCGTACAGATTATTAAAATGATTTTCATGGATATGTTTGCTAATTTATTGTGCTGCCCTCACCATTCCACCACAGATGAGAATTTTACGATATTTCCGTGATGATTGGAAGTGTCGAAACAAAAAATATATTCAAAGTCGTTAGAGCAGTTTTTCCACAAAAAAAAAAAAAGGTTTGCTGTTTTGATTACTATGTTAACTACAGTTATTTTTAAATAGATTTTGCTATCGCAATTATTTTGTGTCTTGATCAAACTAAATATGAAAATTGAACCCATGTTGAGCCATACTCTTTCAATCACGATCGCAGGCGCACACATTTTCTTAAATGGTGTTTTCGGAGCTCACATTGCTTGAAAATGTAAAGACATACAGAAACTCAACATCCACTTGTCAGCCAATTCCATGACGTTCCTTCCTGCTTCGTGGGGTATAGGAAAGTAAAACGCCGCAAATTATTACACTAGGGTTTAGCGTAGGTTGACGTAGTCTCACGCTTCAGACACCCATCCCATTTCATTCAACATCAAAAATTACCAGGTCACGATACGACACATAACCTTACTACACCCGAATGACGAAAATATACATATTCTAGGCGCCTGTAGGCAATGGGATGTCGAGTCCTGGCTCGAGTGAGACGAGACGTAGCGCCAACAGGGCCCATGAAACTGAAACCCAACATACAGTTCCCACCACATCTCCACCAAATCTGGCTCGAAAGGAAGAGAGCACGACGCCGTTATAGAAGCTCCCGAAACCCAAGTGACAAACGCTTAGCAAACAGACTTGGGAATGCAATAAAACCCGAAGTAGCGAACATAGAGCACGAAAAACTAAGAGATAAAATTTTATCTTTGAATGCAAAAGACGGCTCTCTTTACAGGAAAACCAAAACTCTGACAAAAAGCAACAGGTCGATCCCTCAGTTGAAATTGAATGGACGATGGATCTCACTTCCCGCGGAAAAAGCATCAGCATTTGCTGACTTACTCGAAGCACGCTTCAAACCCCACCCGCGACCTCGAGTAGAGCAAGCTACGAGTAACTTCCCATCACCAGCTATATTCTTCTCGCCTAAAGATGTACGCAGAATTCTGAGCAAATCATCATCTAGAAAAGCTCCTGGATCAGACCTGATAGTCCTACCAGGCCAATCACGTATGTAAAGCAACGTACTTTGACGCCGAACAGGCGTTTGACCACCTGTGGCACGAGGGTCTGCTATCAAAGTTATTACCACACCTTCCCAACAACCCACTATAACCCACTATATAACCGGTAGAACATTCCAAGTATCTATTCAGGGAGAGTTCTCAACAGTAAGGCCGATAAATGCTGGAGTTCCGCAAGGCGGATGTCTTTCCCCGTACCTCTACACTCTCCACTGCTACGATCTCCCTCTCCCGAAAGCCCCAGAGTTCTCAGCTCTATATGCTGACGATCTGGTTTATGCTGTTAGCTGCCCGGACTCGGATTCAGCCACTAACCGCCTACAGCAAATGCTACATGATCTGGGCCAGTGGTGTACCAAATGGAGGCTCAAGATAAACACAACCAAATCGCAGACAGTCACCTACACCTACAAACACTCATTTACCAACCACCCTCTGACCTATGACAATGAAGTAATCCCATCCTCCACCACCCACAGTTATCTAGGCCTCACATTGGATCAGAGATTAACGTTCCATGACCACATCACCGAGTTACTAAGAAAAATAAAAATAAGGACTAATCAACTGAAACCCCTTCTTAACAACCCTAACTTACTGATCCATAACAAGTCATGATTTATCTGGACCTATGCCCTCCCTATTTGGGGTACCTGCTCGAAGTCTGAGTTCCGTCGAGTCGAACAGCAGCAAAACTCGATCTTACAGCGCCGTGTCATCACTCTCCTCCTTATGTCAGAAACAAAACCATCTACGACGACTTCCATATCCTTAATCCCACCGAACTGCTCTACAAACACACCAGTACCTTCATCATTAATAACCGAGATCACTCCAACCCCTCGCTGCTGATGGACTATCTCCTCCTCCACCAATGCCTCGTCTAAACCGCCCTCGCTATGTATTCTGCAACTTCATCTCCATAGACTAACTGCAAAATCAAGTGAAGCACCGTGTACTTAATTAACTTCCTAGTTAATTAATGTCAAATGTTTTAATTACTTAAGATAACTTGTCAATTCGGTATGTTATTTAATTTAACGGTCATAAATGAAAGGATGTCACAAAAAAAAACTTCTTTTCCTGATTCCTCCGGGCTAAGAAAAGTAGACGAGTGAATTTGCTTTGGAAATACTGTATCTATATATGGCACGTACAAAGTTTAATACGACGTATGTGATGCGAAGGACATTCAGAGGTTCTCCCAGAACGTGTTGCAAAAGGACTCTTACATCACGCGTTCAATGAAGTGCAAAATATTCCGAAAGACGGGGCTTTTCATCTTTGAGCAGCAACTTCCCATTGAAGGGAAAACCCTTCGAATTCCTTTATCAAGCTCCAGAGCGAAATTTCCAGGTCGATAGGAAGGAAAAAAGGGAGCAGCGGTGGTAGTACCGTGAAGACGAAGAGGTGTGGATAAAGGGATTGTATTGGTAGGTGGTCGTTCGGTGGCGTAGCGCAAGGAGTTTGGTTACTTGCTTCGTGTTCTCTGCCTCAACCAACGTTTCTGCTCCGGTGGATGCGCTTACCGCCAACACTTCGAAGGTTTCACGGTCTCTGGATCCAAGTGGCTGAGTAAGAAGGCCACAATTGCTAAGCTCCTTTTCTCCAGTTGCTGTTGCTTTGTGCGGAGGTTTGGTTTCCTCGGGTGGTTCAAGGAGAAAGGAGAGTACGATGGGAGCTAGGGAGCGAGATTCTTGAAACACACCCTCTTTTCAATTTCCCTTGAACCTAGCTCCGCGTAAAACTCCTTTGAGCCGGGTGGACCGGATGACAACACTCAATGCACAACATCACTGCTGCCACTTTCCTCAAATCTGAGGGTGAAACCACAGGAAACGACTCGTTGATTTTCCATGAATCAAAAACACAATTTCATGTTTGATAGTGTTAATTTTATGATAATCAATTTGATTTCAGTGACTAAAATATGCATTCCATAAATATTTAGTTGAAATAATACCTCATTAGAGGAGTGAACCAGAAAATCGTGATGTTTTTTAAAAGCATTGATTATTTGCAGACACCATGTTAGTTTGATGTAAGTGGTTAAGCCGTTTTTCGTTTCCTTGGCCGAACTAATAGAAAATAGAAATAGGAAAGATGGTTACGTAATCGGCTAAAAAGTTATCAAGTTTTCGTTAGATCTTCTAAAACTGTCTTACGTCTGTGTGTGAGTGTGCTTGTGAGCAACAGTGAGCGGAGGTTGTTCGAACAGCAGCCAAACCTACCAGCATTGAATGCTACTAAGGAAGCGAACAACCGTTTCACCAATGCGAAGAAGGCCATGACAGAGAAACGTGGTCACAGTTGATCTGTTCCTTTGAAACTTGCCACCCCAGTAAATAAATAGATCAGGTGGGAGAGCAGAATAAGAACTCTTCCCAGATGGTAAAGGATTCCCCAGGGGTCATACCTCCGCGCGACAACAGCTTCCCACCGGGAGACTGGCTAAGACCAAAATCTGCCAAAGCTCCGCAGGTCTGGGTTCGGTGTATGCTAGCGAGTGGCCGAGCTCTTGAATGATAGAGAATCCGCTACCTACATGATAGTCGACTGATATAACTCTCTCCTGTGGTTCAGGAACTGTCATTTTGATAAGGAAAGAAAAGCATTTGTGGCCTGATGCTTATTGTGCTGATCTCCACTACGAAACACCAAGATAAATTACGAAAGTAGCACAATAAATTATCAAACATTAAAAAAAAAGTATTCAGCCCAGTTTTTAGTACCTAGAGAGGGTTTCCTTGTACAAATACTTAGGCATCGTACTGGATACATCACTGAGGAAATTTATTCCAACATTGAAAAATGTTAGATCGATAGTCTCCAAGGAGCGTTAGAGATTGTTATACATATCACTTGTACAGTTAATCTACAGTATGCAATCTTTATTTGGGAGTCAGTCGGGCTGTGATGAAGCTAAACGATTTTCATCGACAAAGCCAAATATTTTAAAAAAGCCACAAAAAAACAAATGTTATATCCATTTCGATCCACCACCAGTTCGTCATAGCTAAGGGAGTTATAGATCTTCACTCCGCTTTAACTCAACAGGAAGTCCGGTTTATTCGATTTATTTATTACATAACTCCTTACCGTTAGATACGAAATCGCCAAATTATTTATCTCGAGCCCTGTATGAAAAACTAACTTGTATCTGGATTATCCAACGTGGATTCGAAAAGTGCTCCGCTCCGGAGCGCATATGTATAATAACATGGTACAAATTGAAGCGATTTCCGGCTATTTTTATATCCATACCTCTATGTCTAATCAATCCCATTCAACCCCATTCCATACTAATGAATGAGAGCGTGATATATTAGGATTAATGTGTATTTTATTAGAAGGTAAAACAAACATTACGCAAATTGAAACTATTAAAAAATATTATTAGAAGGCCTACTGCCAGACAATAATATTTCACTTCTTCACTTCAGGGTTTTCCTCGCACACGAATTCCACGTTTTTCTTACTCTTACGATTCCTACTTTTTCAGCCGGTTACGTAGGTTTTCTTCTCGCTGCCTAGGGCTAAGAGAAGTAAAACATTTGAGATAGGGGCCCATTTTTTAAATCTCCAGAACGGCAGAACCAATTTTTATGAAATCGCGGGAACTTCAACAAACTACGTACACGATGAGAGTTTAATTAAGCACAAAAACATTAGGAGCAACCCCAAAGATTCCCAAAGAAAAATCATCGCTGTGTCCCTTACTTGCGTTTCTCACAGATTTTATCCGATAATTCTCCAACGATAGGTGCCGTCTCCAAAAAATTGTGACAGTCTCATGAATCACTTGTGCACTGTTAGCTGATTGGTGATGCTGGCATGAGTAAGAGCACGTTAATACTTTTAAGCGCCTGCCGCTTTCATCGTACAACGAGAAGTTAAGCTTACTAAGTTCAAATGAGCTGAACAAAAAATAAAATAGATTTGACTAGTAGCTTCAGGTGAGAAGAATTAGAGCGAAATCAAGAGAATGTATGTGGTGCTGAGGGGAGTAGTGTGGTGCGTCGAACCAGGTGTTTCATCATTAAGCTGACTCAATAAGTTATCACTTGGTTTTTGTGATCGCATCTTCGTGACGCTTTTAAAGTTTATATGCCGAAGGAAAGACGTGAAAACGTCAAAAGTATTTAGTGTTCGCACGTCAGGAAATTTTCATTACGCGTAAGAAAATGTTCGTCAATCAATACGAGTACTGTGATACGAAACCTGAATACACAGTTTTGTTGAAGTGTGCGTGAGCTGCGCCTACGTCTTTGATGTGCGAAGAAACCTCTAACGCCCGAAATATTCACGACACCGTTTTAGGGGGTTAAACCGGAAATACATTCGAAATAAATTGACGGCCGAACGGAACAAATCAACGATTTAATCATCAATCGTCCGATGTTGGGCCTCGGACGATTTACATCAGCGTGTGTGGGAAATACCACGGCAAAATGTTACATTATGACGCTCATGAGGGGGGTGTACGACAATCTTTAAATGTTTTAGTAATAAAAAGAGTATAATTAACAACTCTCGCGTAGGTTGAAGCTTAAGATATGAAAGGAGGTCACATTACCATACAAATTACTGAGTTTCAGTATTACAGCGTCGCCAGTTAACCCTCCCAGAATAATTGATTTTCTAGTTTGTGTGAAGCAGTTTTATAAAAATACTTAATTCTTTCCCGCAGTTCAGCATTCAAAGATGAAAGAAGTTTCCATTGCTATATTTTCCGTATTATTTCCTGTACTCTATGATTTTCTCATAATCTACTTTTCTTATTCTAACCCCCATCATTTCCCGTATTATTCCCTGTACGTGATTCCTCGTGTGCCATTCACTGTATTCTGTAACGTGCCTCGCATCTTATTTTCAGTACTTCCGCATTTTTAATTATTTCTGTTTGGCCTGAGGAGGTAGGACCATTCCGTTACTGCAGCCACGCGAAGAGCACATTATGATGACGTCCCTAACCTAATGAACGACGCCGTACATAACAACCTCTTTTACGATGCTAAGTGTGACTTTGGCCTCGGACTCAGCTATAGCTTCGGATCTTAATTTGACTTTCGAACAGCCAAAAATGAGAGCGTGCCGGTGACATTCTTGTTTCTGGGCTTCCGAACGAGCCAGTTGCCGGTTTTTCGATAGGGGCTCTGTGCCCCTTTGTGCAAGGCTGTCTCCCCCAGTGGGTCCGTATTCAAATAAGGGAGAGGCTATCATGATTACCGAGTCGTTTGAGCACCTGAAGGCATTGCCGTTAGGCTTGTACTGGAAGGCGTAAACTGAAATGGCCTTTAGAGCAGACTGACTATATGAGAATATATGAATCCGCTTGCCCTTGAGTCCTTTTGCCAAGATCTCTTGTGTGGATATATTTATAGCTAGGGTATCCCGATAGGGTATCTGTTCACTACTCGACATACAACTTTCCATATTACTCTCTGTATTACATTTTCCAGTTTTCTTGTTTGTACTCGGCGTTGTTTCATGTTGGTCCGTGATATTCTCTACATTGTTCGTATTATATTCCCCTAATTCTCCATTGACGAATTGTTTCATTTCCCAATTATGTTGTATGCGCTCCGCTCTTCATATTCTCTGTATTCAATTCGCCATTTACCGTTTTTTCCCAGTACAGCATTCTTTGTACTCATACTCTATTCTATGTATTCCATCCCCGGTCCTATATTCCGTTCCCCACAAAATAGTATCCTATTGTCTATACTATTCCCTATGTTATTTCCACAAAGTATATGCTATTGTTTCTCTAGATAAAGCTCACCCTATATTACTTTTGTATTCTGTTTCCCATATTCCATTCTGTGTATCTCCTGTACTCATTCCCATTCTATATTCTCTGTATCATTCCTCAAATTACTTTATTCATATCAATATTATATGTCCTTAGTTATCGATGGACGAATTGTTCCTTATTTTCTTCTCTCGCTTTTATTCCCCATATCGTTCGGTGTATTTCACTCTCTCCATTTTCTGTAACATTCCTGTTATGACTTTTTTGAAGTTAATAATTTTTGGTTGGGTTTGGCATGTCTGACTTTCGTATTTAGTTTTTTGTAAAATGTGACTCCATCCCTGAAGGAGGTGTCCCTAGTTTGAGGGAGCAAGTACCTTCGTTATGAGGAACAGCTACACCTCGTGTGGGAGCAAATACACCTCTGAAGGAGGTAACAGCTACACCACAGAAAAATAGGAGCAAGTATGATATAATCAACAGCTACACTAATTTCCCAAAAATATGGGAGCAAGTGCGATCCTCTGAAGGAAGACAACAGCTCATCCATACAAAAATTGGGAGGAAGTATGAACCTCTGAAGGAAGATCAACAGCTCGTCCGTATACTAAATTGGGAGCAAGTACGGCCTTTGAAGAGAGCCAACAGCTGCACCAATTTAATGTAGGAGCAAATACGAACGCCTGAAGGGGAATCAACAGCTGCACTTCAATTTTACCGGGAGCAAGTACACTTCCTGAAGGGAAGTAACAGCCACACCAGTTTATTGAGGAGAGTAGTACACTCTACTGGGTACAGTGACAGCTACACTCAATAAGCAAAGAATTGTTATATTTTTTAGGTTTAAAAATGAAAAGAGGTTTTCCTGAGAGTAGTCACTGATAGGAGGTCGGAATGGGACTCCCTGAAGTGGCTAGAGGCCCTTTCGATATTTATACAGGTCGAGGTACCCCCTTCTTCGCGCGCTGGGGAATCCACCAGTGTTCTCAGGGGGTTGACCTGGGCCCAGGGGAAAACCCAGGTGGATGACCTTCTGTCAGTGGTTTATTTCCAACGTATTTCCATAGTTTGATATAAAATATTATAAAAACATATCATTTGTTGGTTGTGTACTTAAGCTAAGTTGATTACAATGATTATCTTAAAGCTACGTTCGCTACAATTCCGTTTTGTCTTGTGTGATTTTCTCTGTAATATATGTCTCGTAGAAATATATTTTATTCTCCGTATTGGATGGTGTTGTATTTTCAATTTTAAATTCTTTGTAGTATTCCCCATTTTTGCTCCATATTCCATTCTGTCCAACATCCTTATATTTTGTTTCCCTCCCCACGCTACAGCCACCAAATCAAATTATGTGTGTTTCGTTTTATTTCCCGTTCCCCCAGTTATAAATTGTTTTTGTATTATATGCGCCCTGTTGTACTACACATTCTATTATCATTATTTCATTATATTCCTCATGCGTTATTCTGTATATTCAGTATGTGTATATATTCTGTATATTCCGTTATCTGTATTAGTCTTAGTATATTTCATTCCCATGTTATCAAACTGTTTCCTGTATTATATGCTCTATTTTACTTCCCATATTCTATTCGCAATATTCCTTCTCATTTTCAAATTTATTCGTCTCGCAGCGTGTGGAATCAGTGCAGTTTCGTTTGGAAATCTTTGTCTTAAAAGGAGTAACAAGTACAACAAAGCAGAGTCCATTTATATCGTGCGCTGGAGTCTAATACTTCGACGCAGATTGACGGTTTATAAGAACAAGTGCCGATAGGTTTCTTCGAACCGCCCCAGGAAAGTGAGGGAGTACGAAACTCGAGGGAGAAATGAGTAGACTTGTGAGGGCGTTGAAGGTGGAAGGGTGAGGGGGTAATCCGAGGAAGATTAAACGGCACCACAGTAAAAGTAAGCCGCTTCGAGAAAAGTCTGAGCCAGACGTAGACGACGTAGAATCGCATGGAAAAGCCGTGCCTTCCATTGAATCTTCATCAAGAGCGTGGGCTCGGTGGTAGTTTTAAATTAATCAATAGCGTGTCTCATTAATCTTTGATCCTTTCAATGAATGTATGTCACTTTTCCGTAACACATTTTCCAACAAAAAGCCTTTCATCCGCCGGGATCAAGGCTAATCCATTTCCAAGCGGTTCGAGAGATGTAGAGCAATCTTCTTAGTTTCGCACCGCGAGCAAACAATAATTCAAGCTGCTCAGTAGGTTGATACTAATCTCTTAACAGCTTTTTTCGGTCAGTGGCCGCCTCTTTTCTTCTCTGAGCTCATACGAGCCGTACGGGGTTAAATATAGCTACCAAATCGAGAAATATCTACAAAAACTCTGTGGAAGATTAAGTAATGTTTCCTTATGACCGATGTGGTTAGCTCATATCAACCAAATGAAAAGTTCCACGCTAAGACATATATCTACAATAATGTACCCCAACCGGAAAGCAATAAACAAAGATGTACGGAGAAGAATTGAACACTTTGATTATGTGATGTGATATACCTCCAGGTGTTGAGAAATCGTCAGAGCTGTTCACGAGAAAAATTCGAAAACCCCTCGTTTTAGTTACGAACATTGATGGTAAGTTTATTGTTCTCAAAAGTAGCGTTTTTCCAAGTTTTTAACTGCATAACTGAATATTATCAACTTGATAGAATGTCTTCTGAGATACCCAAAATTTGTAATTTGTTTCTTTTAACTATTTTTTTGATTAGGGGATCGAATGCACGACGATGCACCCCATAATAAAATAAGGTTTGTCGAACATCGAATTATCGTTATATCATCCAACATGCTTTAGCCTTGATCTAACTGCAAAAAGCGTCACGTTAAAGAGAACGAAATGATGTTGCGAAATAAATATATAAGAAACTCGGCCCTTCGCGCTTCATCCTCGGGTCGGTTTTCTCTTGAAGCTGATCTAACTGATTATAAGCAGTAATTCGTATCGTATTGCAATATTGCGCAATACCTTCTGATTCCCAGACCGTTCAGTTCAACTGTGTTGGTACCTTGACCCACAGAGCCCCCATGTTCCAAGTTTACGAATTTTAGCAGCAGGCTCTGGGCGTCACGCTAGGACAGAATTAACGATGTCAAAAAAAAAAAATTAAAACTGAGAAAGAACGATTGTATATTTCCACTAAATTAGAGTTCCAAAGTTAGATCGATTTCGACCGTTAAGTCATCATCAGACCAAAAGCGAAAGGTCGATCTGGTTTTCCCAGTAACATGAGTGCGTTAGGAGGGGGACGGGAGGTTGCTACATCAAGGTAAACCAAGTTATTACAGATATTAAGCCACCAGTGGAGGAACACTTTTAGGAATCACCTCATTGAACATTTATCTATATTGCTTAATGAAAAATCAGCAATTAATAGTGTAGCGGCGAGCAATGGTTATAATGAAGAGCTCATTAATTGTATTTGGAGTAGGAAATTGTATTTGGAGGTTCTTAGAAAGGTCAAATCTTGTTAGAGAGATTTTAGATGAAAATAAAAAGTGGATAACCATACCATATTATGTGGCCATTTCGGAAAAAATAGCTAAAATTCTATGTTCTAATGAGCGTAAGGTGGGATCAATCAAAATAGCCTTAATCTTCATCTGCAAATCGCCTGAACGAATCCTGACATGCATTCAATTTTGATCTATATGCTACATTTACTAATATACATCGAATTTCTTCATTTTTGCCGGAGGCCACAGGAAATTTTTCGAAGGGCTGATTTTTTGTGTATAATCTCAAAAAATCGCAACTAAGATCAAATTCCATGGGGAAGTCTAGCTAACAAGGGCCAACATTTTGTTCTTCATAAGCGTTACAGTAGAAATTAATTGAACGCAGTTTGTGTAACCGTAGTTAAGGAGGCTGAGGAAAGTTTTGTAACGCTTGGTCACCAGATATTTTCCTTTTTCGTTAACGCTGCGCGAAAAAAAACCCTCAAGTTGATAGACCACGCTCAAACGCCTTTTATCTCCGACGTATTTGGAGGCCACTGAATTCGGAGCGTGAAGGTTTTCGATTCGCGAGGGGGAAAAAAGCAATTCTCAGTCGGATGCACTACCAATTCGCTTCACTAGAAAAACGAAATGAGAGAAACGCTTCCGCTTCACGAATCTGAAGTGTACGGGACGGGAAGAGTTTAGGTGGCAGGTGGTTTGGTTATCTGTTATTGGAACCTATCTGTAGTGATGGGGAGAGAAAAGGATTGTCGAAATGCTTCATTCCCATCAGGTTTCTTCTCTCCAGTTCCCCCGCAATATATTTTGATAGGGATTGCGATACTCCTCACTCACAGTTTTAGAATTCTCGGAATTAGAAAAAAAGGGGAATCGGAAAGAACGGGAAAACAAAACGTTAAAAGCTATACATGTTGGTGAGTTGTGAAATTTCACTGAGCCACTGAAGAATTTAAACTATGGACGAGTACAAAACATATCGCAGCGATCGAAATACACAAAAAACGATCATAACGATTGACTATCATTGAGTGTGTTTTCAGTAGGAGCCTGGCAGGAATTGCTTAGTAAATTTGATAAAAATCGTCAGTATGAAAACGATCATTCTACGTTTGGAGCACAAGATTAAATTAGCCTCATCCGATTAACACATTCAACCTGAGCCACAGGGCTGGAAGTGAAACATACCACTTCATCGCTTTAATACCACAAAATGTTGTATGGAATGATGCTGAAACGATTTATTTATCATAAAGTCTTGTTAAAATTGAAATTCTAGAGTGGACGCCGATCAGCAGCCTCTTCGCTCAGAACCCAAGGACATTCACAGTCAGTTAAACAAAACCTGCGCCAGAATTTCTTGTTTTTTCTCATTTTTTCAGCTTACCTACGTGATAAAAGGAAGAAAGTGTCACAAACGAACTAAAAACGCTACAAATTATTACACAACGGTCTTGCACAGCCCGACTTAGTCTCACACATCCGATACCCATCCCATTCGATTCAGCATCAAAAAATACCAATACCTGACTACAGAGAACGACGAACATTATACATTCCAGACGTTTGTGATGGGCACGACGTGACGAGTCGAACTGAAGGTTGGTTAGAATAAAACGAGAGGGAGTGCAAACAATCAAACGATTACTTTCGCTGTATTGTCCCACGAGTTCTTTCAATTAGACCTGGGCTCACTATATTTATTGTGACTTCGCTGTTTTCAGTCGGTTGTCAGAAGTACGCACTCGTACGCTTCTGAGAATCGTCCCATTCCACCAAGCAGGCAAAAATACCAAGAAAACGATACCGAACACTGCGTATTCACTGATCAAAAAACTACCAAAAATCGCGTTTTTGTTAATTTTAATTTCCTGAGCTCTACAAAGTAGAAAGGTAAGTTATGTATTCGGCTGAAAAATTTTTTTTGAGTTCTCTTCAGATCTTTACGTTTCAGACCCCCTTGAATCCGCAATTTGGGAAAATGGTCTAAGTGTGTGTGTTTGTGTGTGTCTGTGAACGATTTTTAGAGAAAACGACCGCATCAAATCAGCTCAAACTTGATATGTCGCTCGCAGGTTACCATGAGACGAAAAATAAGGGTATGAACAAAACCCACCGAAATTTAACTATAGTTATCATAGTGATCAAAACACCAACTTTTTTTCTCAAAAACGGCTACAACGATTTTGATTGAATTTTTTACATTGATAGCTCTCAATAAGGCAATCATACCATTAAAATCTCATTCGTGGAAAAATGTCGAGAGCAGCACCATAAATTATCAAAATTTTCGACGAAAAGCGTTTTTAGCACGGGGTTTTCCTTATAAACTCCGCTAAAATGTTACTAGAATGTTTAAAAAAATTGTCATCGTTGTCCAATCCAATATCTATAGGGTGAGTGTTGAAAAACGCTCGTAAGATACATGGGGCTCACTCCAGAAATTCCTGAATTTCAACTACCGCCGTGTCGCTTACTACCAGTTCTAATAGTTTTTACCCAATAACTCTGCAAAAGTAACTATTATCCTTCTTCAAAAAAATTGTGTTTACAGCCTCATTAATTATCTGTGTACCGATTGCTCAATATTGGTCCTGCAATGAGTACGAGGAACACAATAAAATCTGGAACTGTAAGAGCTACCGCTTTCTGCTGCGAACACTGAAGTGTTGTTTGACCTAGTTCAAATGAACTGAATGGTGAATAAATTGATTAAGTAGACAAAGCCATATAGAAAGTGAATTGACGTAGAGCTAAGGAAAGTTGTGTTGCAATGCACCAGATATTTTAACCATTTTTACTCATAACAACTGCGGGGTCCGCCCGATCGGATTGTTGTATATTATAGGACTTCGGAAAAACTAGCATAGAACTGAAAAGGCTTGCAAATGAGAGAATATACCAAGAGTCGTTAATAATATCTACGAAAAATATTGTAAGCTGAGAAGTACACAAAACGTAACCTTTGACAAAATACATACATTTGTATAATAATACTGATAGCTCTAACAAATATATTTTCAATAATTTATTTAAAACCACGAAACTCTCTAAAATATGAATCGAGGCATAAGCCAGGTAAACGTTTACATTTCGGCTGCGTCTGGGAAGCGTCGAGAGTTGGAATCTAAGGTGAGTTTAGAAGTGGTGGGAAGTGAATATTTTGGAAACACCAGAGGGGGGAAAATCCGTTTCGGCTTTGGAAATACCGAAGGGGAACCCAGTGGTCGCCCCGGAAATAATCCGTAAACCCTTTTGTTAGGCGGCTAATTGAACTCCCAGGAGGTAAGAAAAAACCGGCTCCCGGGGGATTTCCCGATAGAGCTAATGACCTTGTTCGGCTCAAAATATATTAGGAAATTGAAGAAAGTAAGGAATACTCAAATACTACTTACCTCAACTACATGCACTAATTGCTAAATCCTGAAGGTGTCTGCAGGACCCAGGTTTCAAACAAATAAACGGCCCGCATGCCCTACCAAAAGGACGCCATCGGCAGCCCTTCATGCTGAATGTCTAACAACCTCATTAACGTTATTTGAACACGCCCGTACTTTGGTTTACATTTCAGTTGTACGAATGGTTACAGAACTTGGGTATATGCAGCTTGACGACGCTCTTCTCGCGTCAAGATTTCATTTACAAAGGACAGTTCAAAAATGTTCATAAACCCTACGATGGGCCTATGTTCGTAGGATGTATTAGATTCACGATCACTCTCTCCAGCATACCAAGTTTTCGATGAATTTTACCGGTAAAGTTGGCTGAGTTGTTGCAGTAGTATCTCAGCAATAGCTACTTCAGGATTATCGCGAGTGCCCTATTCCTCATCGTTCACAACACATGAAGCGAAAAAGTGGAAGAATTCAATTGCAACTTCTTGAACTACTAATCTAAAGCAGCCGTCGCAACTGCGAACACGTGGAAAACAATGTGAAGTTCTCTAACCACCTCAAGGGAGTATTTTTCCTTCAGAACTCCTTATTAATTACCTCTGCATACTCACCATCTAACTGTACAACGCTACACAACATTACATTTCTGAATAGTGCACGGCTTTTGCTTTGAGCTTCAGTTTCTCTCATTCTCCCGACAGAAACCGTTCGACCTAACACAAGAAGTGACGTGTCGAAAATTTCCCGTTTGATCTCATGAGAGGTGATTCCACAAGAAACAGGTCGTGAGATATAAATCTTTTCATATCTCGGCGATGCGGAAGGCTATTAAACTCAACCGGAAAGTCTTAGTGGGTGTATCTTTTGATGCCGCCTTCTTAGAGGAAATAATGTTTTCCGCGTAAAAGCAAAGTTGATCTACGAGAATGTGCTTTGCACGACGGCACTTGGAGAGGTGAAAATGGAACGAAGGTGATGTTTAAGGGTACATTTTTATGGTCAAAAGTTATTTCAATGTAAGCACTGGGAAAGTTTACTTCACAGTGACACCGTTTTCTGCGCCATCTCCGGAATAAACACTCAAGTAGGACTAAGTAACCACTTGGAAGCGTGAGACAGTTTTCGCTGTACACCCGAGAACAACTATGTCGCTGAGTGCGTTGAGGTGAATATAAGCGCCGTGTGGTATATCCTGACAATTTTTTATTTTTTATTTTCTTCTGTTATAGGAATCTGAAATGGCAGCTCTACTTTCGTGTCCTGTTCACGATCGTGAACTGTGCAGCAAGCCGTCTCATACATCTTCTCATACTGCCCAGCAGTTTCTGGAGGTTCAGGAGTGGCCTTTCCTCCATGTATTCTTTCTCCGTTCCTTCGAGATACTGATCCTGGATCAGGAAGCTTCATCGTCCTTTTGACTGAGCTTGGAGTTCCTTAGAATGCATCTGGCGTGAGAATCATCATCCACCACCCTGCAGGGCAGGCCCAACTTACGGCTTCCATACTCTGGTGGCCCTCTTGATGGTCCGCAACCAGAAAGGGGATTGGAATAATACTCACTACCATCAACACTGCCTCATCAGAAACTGTGTGGTAAGAGCAGGCAATGCGAAGGGCACTGCTGCCATCTGCTTCCAGAACAGTGCAATGATCAGTGCATCGATCCACCTCTCCATATAAGAAGATGGAGTGAACAGCATTCACAAGCACCCCCCTCCTTATACTTGCACACAGACTCCTCGTGTTGACGATCACATGAGAAAGGCTGACTTGTTACTTTGGCAACGTTATCTGCTACTTGCCAGATGTGGGAACCAAATGACATGCAATCTACGATCATGCCCAAATACCGACCTACGTTCTTTGTTTATTGCTAGTCTCCACAGTGATGGGGAGAAGGTTCTCCATTCTTCGCGTCGCCACCAGGTCTAGTTCTGTCTTCTGTACGGAAATGGTGAGCCAATGAGCTCCCATCCACTCCCTTACCAGTCGCATTACCTGCCTTATCTTTATGCAGCGAAAAATTACTGCTACCATGTCATTCGTGTATCCCACCAGGAACACACTGTTTGGCATCTCAAGACGAAGCAGGCTATCGCACGCCACATTCCACAGACAGTCAAAGGGTCGAGCCTTGGGCATCCTCTTAAGGCGGCCACTGACGATCGTTCCAATTGGAGTGGCGCGGCGCGAAGTCAGGCGATATTGGAACGACGGAAAGAAGAGTCGAAAGTGGGGTCCATTGACGATCGCTCCACTCCACTCCAATCCACCAGTGCCGTTCTGTCTTTTGTGGTGTATCAAAATTGCCTATTACCTGTATTATCATTTGATTTATTAATGATAGTTTGAAAAGCGTCCTGCCGCAAGATGGACGAAGAAGAATCTCTTCTTTTGGCCACAGTTGTATGCTTGTACGCCAAACAAAGAAGACCCAAACGGAAGTGGGCGAAACAATGGTTTCTCAACAGACACACAAATTACACACACACGTAAATTTACTTCAAGAGCTGCGGTTAGAATAATCTGACTGGAGAAATTACTTGCGAATGAATGAAGAAGCCTACTTTCAATTACTCCATTTGGTTACACCAATGATTAAATATCTGGTGTGTTGCAACACACAACTTTCCTTAGCTCTACAACAATTCACTTTGTACATGGCTAATTCTATTTAATCAATTCATTTATCTCTCAGTTAATTTGAACTTCGTCAAACAACGCTTTACGGCAGCAGGAAGTGGTAGCGCTTACAGTTCCGGAATTTATTGTGCTGCTCGTACTCATTGCAGGACCATTATTGAGCAATTGGTACACAGATAATTAATGAGGCTGTAAACACAAATTTTTTCAAGAAGGATAGTAATTACTTTTGCAGAGTTATTGGGTAAACACCTTTAGAACTGGTAGTAAGCGAAATGACAGTAGTTGAAGTTCAGGAATTTCTGGAGTAACCACCATTGTATCTCATGAGCGTTTTTAAACACTCACCCTTTAGGTATTGGATTGGACTACAATACCAATTTTTTTTTACATTCTACAAGAATTCCAGCGGAGTTTATAAAGAAAACACTGCGCTAAAAACGCTTTTGGTCGAAAATGTTTATTATTTATTGTGCTGCTCTTGTAATTTTCCCAAGAATGGGAATTTTATGGTATAATAGCCTTATTGAGAGCTATCAATATAAAAAATTTAATTAAAATCGTTACTGCCGTTTTTGAGAAAAAAATTTGGTGTTTCGATCACTATGATAACTATAGTTAACTTTCGGTGGATTTTGTCCATGTCCTTGTTTTTGCGTCCCATGGTAACCTGTAGGCTACACATCAAGTTTGAGGTGATTTGGTACGGTGGTTTTCTCTACAAATCGTTCACAGACACACACAGACCATTTTCCCAAATAGTGTTTTTCGGACTCAGGAGGGTCTGGAATGTAAAGATCTGAAGAAAACTCCAAATTTTTTTTCAGCCGATTACATAACTTTCCTTTTTACTTCGTAGAGCCAAGGAAAGTAAAAAAAAGACACAGTCATGAGACAGTGCATTACTCCCCAGGATAGGCTCACTGCTACATTACGATTTCTGGCAACTGGGATGAATTTTGAAGAGCTGAAATTCGTCACTGCAATATCTGTGGTGGGATCTACAGTTTTGAAAAGATTCACGAGGCTTTGTAGAGCGAGGTTTCTTTTCACCTTGTTGTGGTAATTTGGGTCACTCGTTTTCCACGAGCAGCTATGTGCCTTGTATAAATCAATTACGGAAATTACGAAATCCTTATTGGAAACACTCATTTTGCGGCGAAAACCCGTATATTGGGGATAGAACTGACAGATTAAACACAGGGCAAAAGGCGATAAGTGAGTTGTTCGATTGCGAATCACAGGAAAGTGCCCGGTTCCCCCACTCACGTTCGTTCCATCGCTCCATCTGTCCGGTCGCGTTTCCCCATTCACGAGCAGTTGGAGTGCTGTTTTGGCGCGGCGCGATGGCTTTTGAACCGGTTGGAATTCCATCACGCCCCGTCACTCCACTCCAAACCCGACGAGTTTCGCCATTCACGTCGTTCCATTGGAGCGCTACCGCGCCATTTGGCCTGTTGGAACGATCGTCAGTGGCCACCTTTAAGTGACATCCCTCCTGCATTATCTCTGGGCTGCCTCAAACGTAAACGTGCAATCGCGCAAACAGCTTATCATTATCTGGAGTAAGCATGAAGGTACAGTGACCGGCAACCCTACACTCTCAAGAGTGGTCACCCCGTTATCATAAGGCCCACCACCACCTCTTGGATTGTTCCAATGTTTTAACCCATTGAGCTCTGTTCTGACATAAAGAAAGTACCCCCCCCCCCCCACATGATGATGATGCGCCACAGCAGGATCTTCTCTAGGCTTTCCTCACAGTATCCAGTGTATTCAAAGGCCTACAAGCTGACAGTGAGTAGCGTAGCGTTTACGTTTGAGGCAGCCCAGAGAAAATGCAGGAGGGATGTCACTTAAGAGGATGCCTTGGGCTCGACCCATTGCCTTTTGGAATGAGGACCCTTTTTTAACATCTAGAGAGAGTACCTGTTAGGAAACGTGCATTACAGATCCTTGGGTAGTGTTCACGGTAGAGACTGAAACGAGATTACTTTTTAACGGCGGTGAAAATATGGGAATGAGACGTTCTTCCGACACACACTTTTAGCTTCATTGATTTACTTAAAAGAGGCCAAAAAACTAAATGATTTTTTACAAAGATTAGGAGAAAATAGCCAATAGTTTGATGTTATTGAGAGCTTTAAAACACATTTTTCATTCACTTTCGAAAATCTCATAGATGTGAAAAATGACTTCTGAGGCGGTGGGAGGATACTTGTGTTCGTGCATCCGCGTCTAACGGGCGAAACCGCGGGGTTGTGCCTTTTCAACTCGCTAGATCTGTGGATCGGCTTTCTGAATGCCCCGAATAGTGGTGAAACGTACCTTCTCGCGTGCTTTGTTGTGACAGTTCTCGAATCAGCTCCGTAAATGGGAGTGAGGGATGCAAACTGGTTGAACACTATTTTGAAGAGAACGCCTTCGCTAATGACGAATTGAAAATGCCGTCAGCTTGAAAATAATCAAAAACACGACCTGCGTAACAGACGTGCCTTGATCAACGGAAATTAGCTCGATTTTGTGTTGAACAGGTTGGCGAAGCTGTATGAAAAGAAAGTGGATGAGGTCTGAGTTGGAGCGTAGGAAGCAATCAACATGCACTGCATTTCGAGAATATGAGCTCGGTCAGTGAGTTCCTCGGCAGTTATTATTTCAGTCCGGGGTTGTGAATATGAACAAAAGGCAGAATAAAATATGAGGGGAACTGAGAGTTCGGAGGACGAAAATATGCAACCCCGACTCTCTGCTTTACAAAAGAAAACACCGCATTCTCCTCCGACTTGGCCTCCGGCGTCTCTTCTGCTGGAGCTCCCTAGGAAGCAGGTGGTCCTTACGTCTTATCCCCCTAACCGCTTGCCAAAACTTGGAAATTCACGCATCCCTCATCTCAACCGCGGCAGTGCCGCCGCGACGTCGAATTTCTGATCCCGAATCGTATTAAAGTGAAGAAGAAAGGCAGTCGGTTTGGTTCTAGACGAGGAGGAAGAAGTTGAAGCTTGAAAAATTCATGGCTCAAGTTTTCGCCTCGAGGGTGAACGTGATGAGCGTATAAGAAATCGATGAGATAGTCCTCGGCTCCTTTCGTTCCTGCTCTACGCTCCACTAACTTCAACGATTGGGGACAACTCGAGAAGGATTTTATATGTTAACGCTCCATCAGTCAACCACCAATAACCGTTTTCCCAGAAAACGAAGAAGAAAGAACGATATAACTGTTATTTATGGCATCAAAAAAAAAAGACAATGGGCTTCGACAGGGCTGTGGAATCCTCCAACGTGGACTGAATGGAGTGAAAATAAACCCCCCAAACACCTAAATTCAAGACTCCCTCGTGTTATGCAGAGCGGTTCGAGGTCCTCTAACTCAAGAAACAGAACTTACATCAACAACCATCTGTTCATTTCACGCATAAACGGTTGATATTTACACACAATTTCAGTTCAGCGTTATTTATCAATATGTCATTCAGATAAAATTCAAATCGACGTCCTACGTCAGTATTAGGTGCGCCGTATCACACAACTTTCCTCAGCGAGTCAATTCCGTTATAGCCAGGTCCCGTTTCGTATCGTTTACTAGTATTTTTCGTCGCCGGATCGGTCATGGGGGTGTGAGAGAAGCGTTAAGCTGTTTTAGAGAATAATAAACCGTTGTGTACTAATTGGCAGCGTTTTTGGAGAGCCATGCCAATGGCACACAGGCGCCTGGAATATATAATTGTAGTCGTTTCGCTGTAGTAAGACCATATTCCGTTTAACGCTATTTTTCGATGCTGAATCGAATGGCATGGGTTTTGGACGAGTGAGTATACGTCTAGCTGTGCATGAGAATAATAAACAGTGGTCCTATAACTTGCTCCTTGGAAACGTGAGGACGATGGAACCGGTATTAAAAAATAAAATCCGTGTGAACGGACCCGTGAAAAAATGGATCCGTGGTTCTGTCAAATTTTCATTTTATAATTTTTCTTCAATTTCGCCGCAGATATCTTCTGTTTTATTAAAATCCTCTCTTCGAATACCCTCAAAAACGGATGCATTCTGCTCCTCGCAAACGGGTTGGTATAGATGCGTTGAATAAATACACAGCCTCAGTATGAAGCGTATCGTCGAATGCGAGAGTTGCCTGATGCCATTTATTGCCCATTGTTGCCACAGGGTTTCCTAATGATGTTTCTCGTTCGTAGAAATTGCGTAGAACTGAATACCGCTTCAAACGTTTCAAGAGAAGTTCGGTAGCGATGATAAATGTATCAGTAAACCCGAAGCTTAGAATTGGGGAAATAAAGGATCAGGCGGTGTACTTATTTATTTGTGACTCTTGAAGCCCAGCTATTCTTCGACGCACGCGGCTTGATAAAGTATGGAAGTACTCGTGAAATACTGATAAGGGAAGTTAAAGTTCGTTACTACTGCTGAGTTGTGTTGTGAGATGTTCGGATGGAGCAAGAGTTCCTTGTTGAAAACACTTCAACTTCACATCCAGATGTTTGTTTCAAACTTGAGCGTTGAAGGAGGTTGTTATCAAACAACGTTGTTAATTCTTATCATCAATGCAAACGAAAAATCACCAGTTTCGTTAAGTTCGAATCATCTTGTCAGATTTTTCCATCATGTGTGAGGGAATGTTATATGCATGTATGTCATTATGTACGTTCATTACAAGTAGTACGTGATTCAACAAAAAATTATACGTACATTGATCATTTACGAATTGTATCCAATTCATAGCGAACCCCATTTCATATGCTCACGTAGAGAAGCCACGAAATCGGAGCCAACTAAAAGGCAACGTTTTAAACCGCCGATATTTATATTTGATATTGGAGAATGAGACGAACGGGTTGAACTCAGGAAGTTAGGAAGAATGCCAATATTCGGAGTGGGGCAGTTTCCCACTCGATGATCTAACAACCCCCCCCCGCCACAACGTTTTGAGTTGTTGATTTTAGTAATTGGCGTTGATGAATGACGAGACCAACCTTTTTAATTCTTAGGAGAGGGCGAGTGGACATCAATCACGTGTATTGCCTCCTACAAGGAAGACAGGATGCATGAAAGAATTGCATGATACATAATAGTTTGGAAGTGTCTGTTCCATCCCCGTGAGTAAAGCACAAGAAGTATCTCGCGTGATCGACTCGTCGTCTAGACTTGGATTTTGTCTGATTTGATTCAGTCGCTTGACTCTTATTTACTAGTTTCTTTTGGGGTCCAGTTTTTATTGGGTATTTTACTAGTTGAAAAAAAAACTTTCATCGTGAGGATATGAGACGTTCGAATTTTTCCGCCCGTTAGGTATTAATGAGTCCAGTCGGCACATCAGTTCACTCAATCGTTTCAATGCGTGGTTTCATTAGTCAGTCTCTACGTCCTGTTCTTGATGAGATCGGGAACTTCAACAATCACATCTGTTCAAAATGATTCAATACGTAATGCTGATACTAAATTAATTTATTAATATTTATGTTTAGAGTACTGATATAGCATGACTGTTGTATGCGTTTTTAAATTTCGCAGCTTTGACTATCTCTTGGGACTGTACATTAAAATGCACTGAGCACAGAGCCTTTTCGAGGACACTCAAGGAATGGTAGGTACTCTGACTGCACCAACTCAACGCTGTAATTATGTTGAAGGTATTGAATTTGGAAATGATCATTTACATTTATAAAAGTGTATTTATTTATGAAAGACGTTGAGCGCATATAATGCATTAAGTGTTAATAACGTACCATCCATGGTTCATGAGATTGAAATATTATATGATACAATATTCCACTTTACGTATTTCACAGGATGACACTGGCACAAAGATTTGTAAGAAAAAAAATGAATTGATACGTTCTGAAATCACAACGCTATAGAATGAAATGAAACGGAAGGTTTACCAAGAATCAAACTGGATTAGGATTAAAGCGCCGAAGAAGATCTACAAATGAGTCAAAGTAAGGACTTGTTCATTCGTCAGTTCATTGGACGGAAAGGCATTCGAAAAAATAATAGCCTGAAAGTCATAAAATGAATTGACGGAAAAGTGATGAATCGATTAGATTATTTATTAGCGAGTAGAACAAAGGAAAAAACGCTGCAAATTATTACACAACGGTTTATTATTGCACTGCTTAAGCAGTATACGAAAATAGACGTATTCCTGTGCGCAATTGACACGACACGACGAGTCGAGCTGACGGATGATTCGAGGCAGACGGAACGCAGTACGGGAAGAAACAATAACTTTCGTTATGTTGTCACGCGCATTTGCAGTAGAATTCACCTACATTTATTCACTCTATTAATTGCGATTTCACGGTTTCCCATCTAGCCGCACTCCTTCACCTCCAAGGCCCGTACTCAGCTTCGGAAATAAATGGGTAATGATACCCGATACACGACGTTAAGGCAATACAACTGCCAAAATTGTTTGACGGTTAATATTTCAAACATTTTTGCTTCAACTGACCGTGGTTTTCGTCCGATCGTTAGTTGCTGCGCAAGCGGGCACAACTGCATACCATATTGAATTATCGTGCGAAGGAACGGATTGTTTTAGACCAGTTATGGGGCCAAATATGGCTCGGATGGAGAACGACGATGGACAGTGGACGGCGGATAGACCTAAATATTTGGGATCTCCATAACTTGAAGCGGAAACGGTCCAATTTTGAGAAAAGGTTGTAATAAAATGTCGAGAGTGAAAAAGAGGTGGATTATTCAGAACGAATAATAAACAAAAAGGGGTTAGAAAAACGGTGTCTGTGAAGGAAATTGAGAGAAAACGGCTGAGCCAATTATGTGCAGACGCAAATCAACTGAGTTCAAACATGCTGTTGGAACGAAGAACCTAACTACTGATACTTAAAATCCGTTTAGCTGTTTTTGAAAAACTTGTAAATCTCTTCTCTCTGTCTTCCTTCATTTTTTCGAGCTACGTAGAATAGCAGAACTTTTTTGGGAAGCAAAGGGTAGGTATTGATTGTTTAAGGACATGCACCAAAACAGCCCGTTTTTTGGTAAATTTTGCTCCCTGTTGCTCAAAATGACGTCAGGCGAAAAAGGTGAATTTGGCGTACTGTTGGATGGGTATCGATATCTTGTAATACTTACTGCTTGGAAATACGCCATTAGTTTTAGTGGCGACGTGACGTTCCTAGGATTTGGGTATCGAAAAGCCTCTTCAAACGGCGCACGGCTTTTCTTTACCAATTCGCTTTAAGCAGGTTTACGTAGAGAGGATGGCAATAACTGGTTTCAGAGATAAGAGCTAGAAGTGTATGGCGAACGACTATAGAACCTTTTGTTCCGTCGGAGGTCATTTATGAATAATAATTGAGGGAAAATTCATCTTCCCACCCGGCAGGTCACCCAACGACGGAGCGAAATCATTTGCCCAACGAAGTAAAAGTTCTAAATGAAAATTTCATTTTCTCTCGACAAACTACGGTTTTCCAGTAGAAGGGACTAGTATTAGTGAATTTTCATTTCCACGTCGTGTCAATAAAACTAAATTGTCAAATTTCGGTTCACACAAAATTCCATTTCCGGGTGCTCTCTTGCGATTTCTGGATTTGGAAGTTAATGATGTACGGGAAAGGCTCAACGACATATTCCTCAGCCCCAGATTTCCATCGTTGAGTTCGCGCCCAGCAATCCAATCTCCGACATCACCTGTGGCGCAGCTAACTTCGTGCTTAAAGAATGTGCGTATGAGTCAATCAGCTTGCGGGAAAAGACGCTTTTCGATCCAAGCGGTTTAAGATTGGGGTCTTGAAAGCGTTGGTGGAGCTTTCCACATCTTTCTGAACTCAACCCTGATTAAATGAGGTATATTCAGGTAATATACAGTAATAATATATCCAGGTAATACGTACAATTGAGTCTTTAAATTGGAACTGCAGAAAACAAAAAATGTTATTTATTTATTCATTTGCCATTACTATGATAATTGTAGTTAGTTTCGAACCTAATGCACTCAAAACTTTATTTTTGCGTCCCACGGTGATCTGCTAGCTAAATATCAAAGAAGCCGATTAGGTTCAGCCGTTTTTTCAACTGCCGAATAAGTTAAACAGCTACCCACCGACTTACGCGTTGTACATGTAACCGGTTACAGTTTTTGAGTTACCATCAGGATGATACATTGAGAATGTAGAAAGTGTACAGCTTTTTGTGAGATTACGTGAAAAGTGTATTCCGATTCAATTGAAAGAGGATGGTGAAAGATAGTGCGAAGGATCAGGGACTGGAAAGCGAAAGGTAACTCGGGAGTTTACAGCATCGCTAGGAAAGGGGAGGGGTATAAGAGGATTATGACAATTAACGGGCCGAGTCGAACCTTACATCATCAATTGAAACTCCCATATCGACGTACTAATGACTCTAATGCATCGAGATTGAAACCTCTTTGATATTAACGAAATGAACGGAGAATTTCTACCTTCATTACAGCCATGTTTGGATACTCAACGTACACATCATAGTGGTGTTCGCAGGATGTTTGCAGGAATAACGTACATTTCGGGTCCTGTGTACGTAAATGTGCAGCGTCTTGTCAAAGTCTGTGTATTTTGTGTTTTTGGATATTCTTTTTTGGAGTCATATTGTCTTAATAATTTGTTTATTGTTATTTTGGGGTAACCGTTATTTTATCCAATAGTATTGATAGTGTCAAGTTCTTTTTTGTAATTTTGTTCGAATACTGGGATAGTTTTTAGTCTCCGCATCATGTGTCTGAATGCACCTAGTTTATGTTGTTGTGGGTGGTTTGATGTATACTGTATGGTCGTGTCAGTAGCAATAGGTTGTCTTACAATGTCATACTGTAGTTCGTTGTCCGCCCATGTGATTTTTAGGTCCAAGTAACTAGGAGATTTATTCTGTTCTTTGTCCATGTCATATTGGGTGATATGGTGCATATTGTTTAAGTCCTCCGAAAGGAAGGCATACGAATTGCATTACATACATTACCCACTCGACCAATGTGGGGCATATTAAATAACTTTCTAAAGTTAACGTACCTGTTAGGTGAGTCCGTCTCCTCTGGCTGGTGATATCTCATGGTGTAATTTTTTAGTAATTTGCCTACTGGTGGATCTAACCCAATTGCTTTAATAAAATAACATGTTCTTGTAGGACGAAAAAATGGACCAGATATTCAGAACACATTAAATCTCTTAGTGGGAACAAAGACGACTCAAACTTTGCCAACCATCTCAAGACAACTGGACACGAACCTATCAAAATACAGGACTGCACCACTTTACTTCATGAACAATACAAACGACGAAAACAGAACATATTAGAAAACATGGAAATCTATAAACAAAAAAACTTCAATGGGCAGATCAATAGCGAACAAATCAACACAAAATGCGACTCCATATCTACCATTCAAAACACTACACAAACGAAAACTACCAACTGACGGATTTACAAACCACCCTATACTACAAAGACTAAGAATCGACAACCGACAGACTATCTAAGACGTACGGTACTTACATACCTTTCCATTCATCTCTAGTGGGTCTCCCTCGAGATGCATGACCTCCTTCCTTCCTCCCCTCCTTCCCCAACGCTCCACCATTCCGTTTACCTTTCTCTTCGTATATCAAGACCACGACCAACTGACTGACTAGTACTGACTTAATGGCCAGACGTTGATGTATTTACATCAAAAGCGCTCGCCCACAGTATTTCACCAGCCAGAGGAGACGGACTCACTTAACAGGTACGTTAACTTTAGTGAAATCCCATTTGTGCCTGCCTACTCGGCAATACGATCGAGAAGCCGTAGAAAAAAATCGACTCAAATTTGATATTGCACTTTCAGACCACTACGGGACTCCAAACGGAGGGTGTGAATAAAATTCGTTCAAAAGTTCCTATAATTATCACGGTGATTCAAATTTCAAACATTTCATGCATGCACGGTGTCGGAGGATGGGATACCAAAATGTACCAAAAACGAAAAACCAAAATGGACCAAAGTGATGATGTCAATTGCAATTGACTTGAAACCATCAACGAGCACAATTAAACGTAGTTATCATTGCATTAAAAAAATTTTTTTGATCGAACTTACAGAGAAAACCGTGGCCGTGCCCTCAAACGCGAAAGAAACCTTTTCACAAACGGTGGGTACAGCTTTCGTACAAGTACGCAACCACTAGGAACATTGTATGTACTAAAGTTAACGTACCTGTTAGGTGAGTCCGTCTCCTCTGGCTGGTGAGTTACTCTCTTTACATCGAAAGCGCTTGCCCACAGTAACTCACCAGCCAGAGGAGACGGACTCACCTAACAGGTACGTTAACTTTAGTAATTTGCCTACTGGCGGACACAACCCAATTTCTTTAACATTGTATGTCTTTTATTTTTGTTTTTTGTACCCAACGTTTGTGTTTACCAGATAATTTCAAAACAGTAAGCACGATTGTTGCCATAAGAATCCCGTTAGCAATCTCGCAAATCACCTGTACGCCGATTGTTCGTTTATAGTCGTGGCATCAATAAATCCCGGGACCTTGGAGCGTCGCTAGTTTCCACGTATAACGTTGAGCACGAGATAGACTCAACGTTTTGTGGGTATTACGAGATCTGTACAGTAATTTGTCAACAATTTCGAAAACCGTTTTACAGGAGTTTTTTGCTTATAAATCCCACTACTCTGCGAGCCTTCTCCAACAAAGCCAGGATGGTAATACTCAAATCAAACAGTGAAAGTTTAATGAAATTTGTAAGGAAATGCAGCAGCTTACTTTCTAAAATGCAATATACCGAACAATATTGATCTGTACGAAAACTGTATTTGCATGAATGATACTTTTATGTAACCCCCTCCCCTCACACTAACAACAGAGGATTTATCGTGATTCCTCAACGAGAGTAATAGGGAAGTCACGAACATCACACATTTTTTCATGTGCGAGTCAATTTTATCCCGTCGCTACTCGCGCGTGTTGACTCGAACTGAATATTTTGAATTTCATCACGTCTGGATGGAGGCGAACATTATGGGGTCCAGTGACGAGAAAATAAAAGCCGAAATTCGGAAGGCTCTATAAAAGCAACATCGCTGATAAGAACTGAGCATGTTTGTTCGGTGACGCGCCCAGTGCGATCAATCACTCAGTGTCAACTCATTCAAACAACGAGGTGAGAATATGATTTGAAATTGACTCACAAGTTCAAAAACGCGATGATGTGCAGCTCCAGATGAGAATTATTCAGTTGACGAGTATCATTTTATCTTTTTTCGACACCGAAGCTACGGAAAGTACTGTACTCGTCCCAAAAAATTTGAGTTTTATTAGTTGTAACTACACGAACTGGAAAAGTCTGGTCGGCTGTATGTGTTTCTAGTAGAATTGACACGAAAGCGGTTCCACCGATTGAGTTTTGTTCTCCCTTGGTTTTGGTTTCCATTTTTTCGGATCACAAGAATGATCAAAAATATAATTAAATCTGTACCCTCTACCAACTAATCAAACCTCTTTTTTTATTCAGTGTGTAGCCTATTTTTTCACATAAAAACTCGAAGCATTTAAGGGTCCATATTTTTTATTATCATATTTGTTGAAAATGCTAGTTAAATATGAGCGGGATTGGTAAGGATAAAATAGCGCTAAAATCAGCCCTGATGAGGTCTTTATAGCCCATTCAAAAATTCAATCAAGCCTTAGTAAAAATATCTGGTACACAGCAACACTACTTTCCACGACCCCCGTAAACTCGTCGACCTGCCGCATATACAGGAGCTGTATCTTCGTTCAGCGCATTTCTACGGAGCAATTTATGTGTAAAAATCTCCAGGTACCAGTTAGTTGAGAGTAATCCGTAAGTTTGATTGAAATCGTTAGGGCCGTTTTCCAGAAAACCGAAGAAACGGTAAAGTAATAATCGACGAATCTTCTTTTCCGATCTATCATGGCGCTCAACGGATAGATACGGAAATAATTACGGGAAACAAATTGTGGGCATATTTTTAGAAGATACTCTGTAATATTAATAAAATTCAATAAAACAGTTACTTTGGAAGTTACAAAAATGTTCAAAAAAACATTATTTTCTATACATTTTGATTTTCATCTCCGTTCAACGGACTGTGAGAGGAACATTTGTGGTATATAGGTATTAACTACATGAAAACATACTGTGAGCTTGTTAAAAATCGTTAAAGCCGTTTTGCCGAAAAACGTAACAACCTATTTTTGCTTCATTGGCTCCTATCTTTGCAAATTTGAGTCGGTTTGGTCCAGTCGTTTTATTTCAGTCACAATCCGTGACGCATGGAACACTTCCCCAAACTCAGTAGCCCTAGAAATGTTCAGATTTTATAAAACTTTTTTTTTTCTTCGCCCCATTACATGAATTCCCATCGTACTTCGTGAGGCCAAGGAAAGTTAAACAGTTAAAATGCGACGAAACTTATCCGAGAATCGAGATCGACGTGGTTTCGCTAACGTAATCACCGATAATTGTTTTGCTATTAACAACCACATTTTGCACTTATTAATGTAACAGTTTACTGGACGATTATTTATGATAAGTAAATGATTTCAGTTTGGTTTTATTAATCCTGAATGAAATGCAGCCGCCTTACTTCCTTAACTCTGTATCCAGTCTAAGTGACAAAGCTTTATCTGCAATGTGAAATGAAAGTAACGATCCTGTTTTTGGGATGTCTAGGGAAATACCGACCGGAGGATCCCCACCTCCCTCAGACCGGACAGGTTAGAAATAAATTGGGATAGGGGAACTACCTGTCAACGACCCCACGAACACCACGATGTCGACAGGACAAGCAGTCTTTCCAGCTTCTTCAGGCCTTGCTCCGTGTAGGAATTGGAATGCTCCGTTCTACCTACCTTGCCCTGAGGAGGCAGCCACGTATTGTACCCTAATCCATAATGCACCGGCGCAAAGCCGCGGGCTGTGCATTCCCATGGTAACATGGTTCCCTTAAGGCCAGAATGGTCGCTGACACATTCGACGGCACTTCCGGCGTTTCCTCATCACATCAAGACACATCAAGACAGCTTGGACTTAATGCTTTCTATGAAATGATGTTTCGAATGCAACTACCTACGTCGGGACACAGAGGAGTAAGTTGACGACTGAATCTGTGGCAATGAGGGCAGTGTTTTTCGGCGAGCCGCTCAGTGCCAGTTGTCTCCTATGTGAGAACCTGATTATCGGATTTCGTACTCACACCTCAACTTACTAAAACAGGAAGACAACGCACTTGAAATAATTGTTATCACAAAACTCGAAAATTCAATTGATATCCGTCGAAAATGAAACGAAAAAGTTCGGCCTTCGGCAAGTTATAAGCTTCGGGGAATAATAATTACCAAAGTTAAGGAATAATTACGGGTTAGAATGAGTCGAAGATGAAAAGGATAGAATGAATACCATCAAAGTAGATGGATTCTCTCTCCACTGCATTACATTACCGCAGCAGCTGCGAAGTTTCCGTTTCCCAGTTTTCTCAAATTCTCTCAAAACTTGCGGCTTATCGAAAATATAAAGCGATCTTTTGTTTAAAAAAACTTAAATTTAGTTTAGGTCGCTAATCTTTCATGAGAAGTCCTCCGCGAACAAAACCCATCAATCAAAATCCAAACCCATTAAAAGTTTTCTTCGATGTAAGGCATTAAACGCGCATTACCTTAAGTAACAATACCACCATAGTTATATTTGTTATCAAAATTTGTCACGTACGTATTAGACCTGGGGCCGAATTACCCCCAAGAATTGTCACGATATTAAATGTCGGCTGATAATACTAACGAGTTGGTGATGTCCCAAATCACACGTTACTCAAGTTACAGTCATATGTAAGTTAACACCTAATGAACAATGGGCGCCTTTGTCTCAATCGAACGTCGCGATCGTCGCATCCGACTCAGAGGACATTAACCTGCTGACTTCGCTGATCTCGCCTGCCTCAGCAGCTTCGTCGCAGAAACGAACAGTGCATCCTTTGTTAAGAAAACTTATAAAAGCCCCCTGAAACAATGGGGAGCAGCTTCATTCCGATCCCGTCCCCTTTAACGTAACGCTGCCCGTGTTGAACTTGTATTTTGTACTAAAGTAATAAAAGTCATTTTTAAAAACTTAAAAATCAACCCCCTACTTATAATTGGCGCAGTCGGTAGGACATCTTCCCCGAAGTATTGCACTTACGTTACGTCTCAACGTTTTAGGAAGACCCTACACCCCCCTGAAGAGCTCGAACGATTCTCAACACGGCAGAACGGGATCACAGGAAAGACGCCCGCTCGAGTCTCAGACGTGGCAGTCAACCACGACCTTACGCAGTTCCTAGACGATATGCTCACTCTCCTACCGTAAGTACAGAACCAACAGTTAACCCGCTTCTCGATTCAGTATCGCCTATTTTGCCTGAGCAACCTTGACGTCTGACTCTCAGACTAACGACAATACTTCTAACTCTGAAATAAATTCGCAACCTTCAGCAATGACAGCTCCGATAATAATGTCATCCGAACAACTGGCCTATCTGATCGATCAATTAAAACCTCAACGTACAAACCACGAAACTAAAATCGACAGATGTCATTTCGACGCAATCCCCGAATACCGAGGAGAACCCGAATTATTAGCCAGATTTTTTAGAACAAAGCGAATATTTAATCGAATCATTTTTCGACCAAGCTAACCCGGAAAATCCGAAGAATAAAGTATTACTCAATAATATATTGTCTAAAATCAAGGGAGAAGCCGCGAAGGAAATTTGCACCGAACCAATCGAAGATTGGAGTGAACTAAAAAACCTGTTATTAGCAACGTTTGGAGATCAGCGCGATGTGGAAACTCTAATTTTAGAGTTAGGAAATTTAAGCAATATTCATCCGAGACGGTTCTTCAATTTTACCAGAGAGTAAAAACGCTAACGAACGTTCTATTATCCAAAATGAAAAACGATACGAGATTTACGTACGAAACACTAAAATTAATTGATAGCGTGGCATTGAGAAGCCTCTTGTACGGAATGCAAGAAGACGTAGGTCTACTCCTTATGACAAAAGCTCCTAAAGACCTAAAAGAAGCTCTAAAAATGCTGAATAACGAATATCAGTTACCAGCAAATAGGAGAATGTTCCAAAAACCGGGACAAAGGCCGACAACTTCTCAAGGTCCACCAAACCACAAAGTATACCAAACCGTGAAGAAGCCACCATTCGCTAGAAACCAAACGTTCAGAGAAAAACCTCATTTCTCGAAGAACCAAACCTCTGGAGAGAAACAATTCCCCAGACCGCAACAAACAACTCCCAACACAAATTGGGGAAGAAATAATGGACAACATTTCCAATCTCGCCCTAATAATTATTACCCCCCAAAGAATAACGCTCCAACGCAAAGAATATCTGCTCCATTTATTCCGCATCATCTGCGAACGCGCGACCAAATGAGCTATCAAACTACTATGAATCATGAATTAAGGGAAATGCAGCCGCAACCTAACGAAGAGACTAATCATTTTTTAGACGGAGGCCAAGAAAACCTCCCGGATAACTTAATGCATCTCGAAAAATCCCAAGAACTTCCTTATATCACCACACATAAAAACTTGAAAATTTTGGTCGATACAGGAAGTTCCAACAGTTTCATTAATTCCAACTTAGCAAACGGACTGTATGCAGACTCTTTGAAAAACGAAAATTCATAGTACAGACCTCGCACGGCGAAACGGTCGGAAACCAATGTTTGATAATTAAAAGCTCGGAATTATTTCCTCGCACGAATAAACTGTGCAAATTCCATGTGTTCGATTTCACGAACATTTTGATATGCTAATCGGGTTAGATAATTTAAAACAATTAAATGCTACCGTCGAACTAGTAAAGAATAACTTGGTAATAAACGGCGTGACAGTTCCCATTCAGTATTATCAAATCCCTCAAATCGAAGAGGAAAGAGAATTTGAAATAGAACCCCGTTCGGGTAAACAAATTCAACTACACCTCACAGACCTCAAACAAGGAACAGTTGCCATCAAATATGCAAAGCTCGGGAACATTGAGATCCCTGAGTGCCTTGTCGATGTACACGACAACAAAGCATATTGCATCGCAATTAACCAAGGGTTAGAGAGGAGGAAAATAACAGTAAAAAGTTTAAAAAAGGAACATTACGATGTAATACCCGAAAATTATTTCAAGAAAAGTAAGAAAAAGGGATACTTAGGAACCGCAGAAACAAGAAAACCCAACAATATGAAACTAGGCGAAATAATGAAAAATGTACGGCTAAACCACTTAAACCAAGAGGAAAAAACAGCAATAGAAAAACTAATCCACGAATTCTCTGATATCTTCTACGACGAGAACGAAAGCTTAAGTTCCATGAACATGCTACTCGCCCAAATCAGAGGAATAGAAACCTCACTAACGTTTTGCAAATTAGGAGTATTACACCCCAGTATAATACCGACGAAGGATTTCTCCAATGAAATCTCTAGAGTTTTTGAAATAAGTCCGAAGAACGCAAAACTAATCAAATTCAACCACACTTTGGAATACGAAGTCAATTCGAAACTTTTATGTGCCTTGAAAAACGACCACATATTGTATCTGATAAAAATACCAATGTACGAAGATCTGGGACTATCCCTATTCTCTGTTAATCCAGTACCAGTATTGTATAACGATAATTATGTAACCCTAGATGTAAGACGGAAACTATTATTGCTTGATAATACTAACAGAATAACCTTTTTCGCTTACGAAGGAGTGCTATAAAACCCTTATAATGAATATTTTTGTACTAACGATAACTTAAGCACGGAACCAGCAGATTGCGAACAAAACATTTTTAAATTCAATTCAATTGCAAATTGCACTCTAATCAGATAAAACATCCCCAATACTATTTATACGTTCGTTCCTAATACGGACTTAATTCTCATTACCGCTCCTACGACAACTACTGTTATGACCATTGAGTCAGGAACTCAACGCATTAGAAAACTTAATGGAACGTGGCTTATTCAAACGAAAGGTCAAACAATTTACGTTAATAATCACGTCATTCAAAGCTCTTCTAGCACTAACGCGATGCCAAGAATCCCCCAAGTCCGTATGGACCTGTCCAACTTCGAATTAACCCAACAACAATTTTCACTACGCGATTTCGACACCCTTTCGGAACTCGATGCTGATTGGCCCCTTTTAACGTCGTCCGACTTCCAGCCAGACCAAAACTTATCCTACAGTCTGAGTCCAATTTATTGTATATTAGTGGCCGCGATGTTAACTATTTTTATCTTCTAGATCCGACGGCGAAAAAGGTTCATCTCGTCAAATCCCACGGATTCTAATTCTCCTTTCCCGTTACAGATCGATATGACGTCACTGCAAACACCGTCTTCTGAGTGTCAACCTTCGACAGGTTCACCCCCATAAGCCGAATCTCGGGTGGGAGGAGTTAACACCTAATGAACAATGGGGCCTTTGTCTCAATCGAACGTCGCGATCGTCGCATCCGACTCAGAGGACATTAACCTGCTGACTTCGCTGATCTCGCCTGCCTCAGCAGCTTCGTCGCAGAAACGAACAGTGCATCCTTTGTTAAGAAAACTTATAAAAGCCCCCTGAAACAATAAGCGACAGCTTCATTCCGATCCCGTCCCCTTTAACGTAACGCTGCCCGTGTTGAACTTGTATTTTGTACTAAAGTAATAAAAGTCATTTTTAAAAACTTAAAAATCAACCCCCTACTTATAATTTGTATTTAATATCATAACTTCTTAGGCTTTACGCACCTAATCGAAGATTTCGTGGGAAGTATGTATAGACGACTCAACATACAACATAACCGCCAGCTTTCTCCTTTCCTCCCAGGGATGTTATCTCTTCTCTCCTTGTTTATTGCTTTCCACTGCACCGGTTCATATTTCAGTTTTATCACTTGGTGATCACATTTGGATTGATTCTATTCCTACGCCATTACCATTTAAAGTCACATTATTAAACTCGAAACTCACGCGACGTCCTTTAGCTTTAGATATGATCTATTCCCCCAGATCGAATCAGTTTTATATTGTGCTACAGTCCCTCGTATACTTACTTTTCTTCCCTTGTCGTTCATTTTCCCGGCCAAGTGAAACGTGATATCAGATCTCGAAGCTCCATCCCCTACCAAGCAGAGCACCGGAGACCGGTGGAGCATCACAGGCCACGCAGATGCATTTCAATTGCTACAAGGTTCGACGAGGTGGTACGTGACCGAGTTTACAATGCCGATTTGAAATTTGCTTAGTTGAACTTCGATTCCTTTGTTGAACGGCTCAATTTATTCATAGTGGAGCGAGAAGAGGCATCGATAGTTCCGTCAAGGGCTCTCAAAATTACGAAATTTTTTCTTGTTTCGTTATTTAAACCTTATTTTTTTGATTGTGAGAGCATCGTTGGAACAAATTGGTAGTAAAAAATTTAATTATACGTGGCAGTACTTACAGAGAATCAAAGAGAAGTCGAAAACGTAAGAACGCGAAGACTTCAGTGACACTATCCTGGTAGTTGACGTTGAAGGAAATACAAAATGGCGAAAAATGGTTGCAAATGGGTTGTCAAGGAGGATAAGGGAGGACGAATACGTTGATCCATCTCAAGAGGAAAGTGAGATGCAAATATCAACTCGCGCCTTCCTGGCTCAGATAAAGAGAGCTCGATCCAGACCACCAAGCGAGTGGCCGCAACACATGAAACGAAATGCGGACAAAATTAATGGAACCTATAAAATCATTTGATAAAGGTAAAGTAGACCCAAACTCCGCAAAACATCCAAAAATGTGCCTACCGAACTGTAATATAAGCAATACAGATGGTGAACACTGAATATTTGAGTAAACCTGGAAAACTACAAACTTGAACATTTGAATGTTGAAGTAATTGGACAGCTTGATACTTGAATCGACACAGTAGTTACGCCACAAGAAACATTGTGTAAACTACTGAGGGCATGCCCAGTCCTGCAGAACCTCTCTTCTCGTCCACCCCCTTCCTACCAACACTCTTCATCTGAAAACTCGTTTCTCTTCTTATAAACAGCAATTCCTAGACTCATCTCCAGTACTGACTTACAGGCTGAAGTGATGTCAAAAGCACTCGCCCACAGTTCATGACCAGGCAGGAAAGACAGACACCTTGTCAGGTACTTTCGCTGGTGAGGGGACAAAGGGGCTGAGACTTTTTCTCCACAAATCCGCTTGATTCATCTTCACCCTCTCGAGACTGGTTCGGAGCCATTTCCCTTCATGCTAGTTATGAGTATGAGAGGTTCAGAAGCGGTCTTCACTCCAGGGATCACCTTTAACGTTCTTCCCCAGCTCAAGGCGTTCCTGGATGGCCTCCGTCAAGTACCCTCCTGGCTGGCTTCCGTCAAGTACCCTCCTGGCTGGCTGTGTCAGGATTGGTGAGCTCCATCCTCTTCTTGCCAACTAACTGGGCGACACGCTGGGAATTTTCTTCCTGTTTCAACATGGTGATGACGAGCGTGGCAGGAGTAGTTAGACCAATCTTCTCCTGTACAGTGCATCGCCAACCTACCCATCTTTGACACTAGAAGATCCATTCCATTATCCTCTACTGATATGGTGAACTCTCTGGAAGGCATCTTTGAAGTGCCAACTTAGATACTCAGTGTGATGAAAAGCTACTTCAGGGATCACACACTTATCTTTCTGATGGATCAGATGGCCCAAGGGTAACTTAAATGAGACATTTCTGCTCGGCCAGCTCATGGGCCAATCGTATGTCCCACCGCGTGGATGATTAGTCTTCTCCCTCTGGAGGGGCCCGAAGAAATGGAAAAAAAGTTGTCATCTCTTTACTTACTGGTTTGTCTCAATGTATCTGCACTAGACTACTTATTTACTTTATTTGTCCAATCCAGGAGAGTACAATTGAAATTAATTAAAGCGGAATAATTCATTAATCAATTTCTTCTGTAAACACCGGATTCGGTTGGACGAGAAAATAGCAGGAACAAATGCATTTTCACCGCAGTCATCTACATTGGACGAAATAAATTATATAAAAATGATGATCGTAGAAAGGAGCGCTTCAAAATGAAATCCCACAGAATAACAGGGCTCTTTCTCAATTTTATTCTGGCAGTAAACTATTGGGCGCTGCTCAACTCCCTCCAAAATTCGATGATGATGCAGTATACGTGCATACACACATCGCTTTAATTATCAGCAATAAGTTTTCTTTTTTAGGAAGTTCGTGAGGATCAAAATATAGTTCCTGGTAGTCGTTCTCTCCTTTAGAAACACACCTTCTCCCGGTTTTATTTTATTTATTTGTATATCGTTGAACTTATGGTCTGGTGTGACGAACTCAGTTTCAGATTTTTTTTTACTCTAAAGCGGAATAAACAAAGAAAACGAGGGTGGCGTAAAAGGGCAACTTAAATTATGTGACTGACATGTGTGACGAAAGCTCCTAACTATTCACTAAGAGCGAGGTCATCCGCAGAAGGACTTGAGAGATTTGTAATGAGACAAAAGCTCAACGAGTGTGGGAGTGTCATTGATGGCAGACGTAGAATGGAAGAGGATACGAATGAAAGACGAAATGGTAGTAGACGTTCCATGTAAAGGCAACAAAACTATTACCCATTGCACCACACGGCGAATTGTTAACGTGGAAAGCGCCACTGCAGTTCTTTTCGTTTCCAACAATGAGGTGGAAGTAGGTAGGTGAGAAGCTAAACGTCAATATAGAAGAATCAAATTATCGAAATGTAAGGATTGTTCACAAGCGACATCAGAAAAATCTGTCGAGGTAATCGCCATCAAAATACGTCAAGGAAAATAGTGAAGGGTGCATAACTTCATGTCCTGTAAAAAAAACTTCATGAGCTCAGCTCTAATATCTCTGAATGAACGTTCGGTCGATCTTTCTGACCTGACCCTGTTTTTTCTCTAACATCTTCCAATATTCTGACCCTGCCGAGCACAAGGTTCGGTATTGCTGGAGCCGACGGCTACTTCCTACTTCTCTTCTCTTATCACCCCGTAATTCTGCTACGTCTTTATGACTAGTCAGCCATAGAACAAATACGGAACACTATCGTCTCTCATACATGCTATACCAGGCCGACTATAAAGAGATCCTACCTCCTAATTGCTATCCTGAGTTCTCTAACTCCATCTTTTATGTCAGGAGAACGTGTAAATATCCAGTATTCCAAGCATTCAACTGATTCTTTGCCTAGCCCATCCCTTCCTATTTCTTGCACCCAACATCCATGTGTTGTGAGGAGTAAGGGAGTGGCAGGTCCTCTTAGAAATCACACATATTTGTATACCTCTATTAAGTAGTACGCATCGTAAAGCGTAACGATTGTGACTTGGAACTCCATGGATTCATAAAAATGTGAGAGACGCTGTGCCTGCAGGAGTCAAACCCAACACTATTTCGAACAAGTCGTTCTCATTATCTCCCCATTTGTTGAGTTGTAAGTCATGTTTTCCAACCATTACTACAATTTCAGATTGGTCAATCTTGGAGTAAAGTTTTCAACGAATTGCGTAATACAATTTCCAAACTGATGTTATAACATTCATCGCTTATAAAGAAATTCCCTACTACCTTACAAGATTGATTATCATTTTGTTACTTCAAAGAGAGGAGCAAGGAATCGACTGATTACCGTAATTAATGACAGTAATCAAAATAAATGGGAGCAATTAGACGGAGAGGGTTTTGAATTAAGTGGATGACTGAGGGAGTTTATTAGAAGGAGTGATGTAAATGGGGAGAGGGAGGGAGCGATGACAAAACGCAACGAGCTTTTACTCCTTTCCCACTCGGCTGGTTGGAATACGAAATGCAGAACCAGGGGAATGAGGTTGGCGACGGTGGGGGGGGGGGGAATACATTCGTACGACATCACGAACAAATTGAACTCCTTTCCATAGGAGAACGCGGGGAAAGTGCTCCTGGGAAGTCCTAAGCAGTCGTCGAGCTCCGTAAATGGGAAAGGTAGATCCCCGAAACGGAATTATTTCGGGAGAAATACCACTGACACTGGGGCTATTCTGCTGGCGGTAAAGTTCCAAATTTTTTTTTGTAAGAATCTTCGAGTTATGCGAGGTTCGCTATTCTACAAGGTCAGATGACATTCGTCGTTCGTAGGTGAAATTTCTGAGGAGTGTTGGTTGTCTGGTTGCGCCCAGACTGAATGATACCTAATGTGACCAAAGTCGCCTCGCAGTGTTTGAATTTTGAGGTAGTGCTTTCCATATGTAGACATTGTCCAATTATTAAGCCCTTAATCCAAAATCAGCCTAGGTTTATCAACAGTCCCCGTCCTTAGACAGTGGACACTAATTATGTCGGAGATTCAGATTTATTTGGTCTTCTGATAATATATTAAAAATTCAATAAAAATGTGTTCGTTTGGTTAAATATCCTACAGAATACATACTCTTCAGGATTATTATATCACCCCATTAGGTTTCCAGAATCATACAACCTAATTCAAGCTCACGATGTCTAGATGAGCGCGTTCCTTGAGGTATAAAGAGGTGTAAATGTGTCTAAATCAAACTTGGCGTTTCTGGTCATTCTTGATTCCCTCCTGTTTTGAGTTTATTCCTCTGAAAGTTATCCAGAGCAGCAACAACGTGCTTCAGACTTGAGAGAAAAAAAGTGTCTCAGAAGTCTCAGCCTTCTACAGCGACCCGACGATGAACATACGCGATGACCGCCAGGCCGTGAATGTTGGGTTTGTCAGCGGAGAACCTCGGATTACGACTAAAAGCATACTTTTATGCTAGACCTAGTCAAGTTTCTTAGGACAGCTCTCGCGGCTGGAAACAATGGAGTCAGGTGATTTACTTTGCAAGGCTCGACTGAAGTCGTAGCGAAAGTTACGCTCATCTGGACGTACTGGCAAACTATGGGTTGGCTTTTGGTTGGTAAGCCTGTGTACTCTGACGTTTTCTCGGCTAGCCCTCCCGCATATCATGTCTTGTGCGTACATTACGATGACTTCACGCCTCGAGTAAAATTCGGTGACGTCATAAATTTGAGTCAATTTGAAAAACCGAGATCGACATGACTTCTGGAGGAAAGCCGACTGCTGAAGAAAAACAGACATTAACATTTATGGAACCTGCAACCAAACAACATTGGTAGTTCTAAAATGTCTTTTGTATCAGCGTGGAGCAGGTTGACGCGATCCATCATAATGTGTGTACATCGTAGCTTGTTAGCGGCCATACTCTCACTAATAGACACGTAGGCTCAAAACAAGAGGTCGTCCAAGATGCAGCACGCGGACAGCACGGATGTGCACGCACCACTGAATGAAAGACCTTGGCTTTTGGATATCGCATTTTCCGAAGACTCCGCTATCAAAACACAGGCCTCACGGTTTTCTAAGATCCTCGCTTGATCATTATCTTTTTACAGCACGAAGCTACCGCCTATGGGAATATTATTGAGAGAGATTAGAAGCCGCTTATCGTTTGAACGAAATGGAAGAGAATTACTCTGAGCTTAGCTCCCTTCAGCCCGTTTATTGAACGTTCAATCGCTTTGAAATAACACGGCTTATTGTTGGGAGGTGTTGTTGACTCGCTATAATAATATTGTCTGTTAATCTTGTAATATAAATTAATATGACAGCAACAGCCGCGTCGATATTTTCAAAAGGAACGTTGCCATTCATCACTCCATCTACCCACCATGTTTCGAACGAGTAAACATCATTGTCACTTTACTTGCATCTAGTTGATGAATTTAGCATTGATATGCTCAAAAATATGTGCGCAACATCGTAAAAGCACTTTGCAAGAACCTGTAGTTTTATTAGTTTACTTTATGGCCAGCTTCCATTTACGGCATTGAACCACATGAAAATGAGCTACATGCCCAAATGTGGTTTAAATAAAATTTGTTTGAAGAAATCGAAATTAACTGAGTACAGAAAAGCATTCGTTTCTTTTTTATCTTTATGTCATGGAGCAGAGCGCCTGTCCAGCCCACACTACTCGCAGCACACATGAACTCACCAGGGAATCCCAATACACCTGCCGGCTTATTGTGAGCACTGAGGAGTCATTGCGACTCTGAGAGGGTCATTATCCCATACTTTTACCACTTCAGTCGATGAGGGGGTTTCAAAAACACTTCTACCGTTCACCCATTCTTGTGTAAATGTTGCAAACGTGCTAGCCGCTGTACTGTCCAGGAGTACCTGGGAGGCTGAGCCAGCTGCAGAAAGTCAGGCCCGCAGCCGTATGCCCTCGTACATTGGGCAGATGAACAAGACACGGCCAGTTCCGCATGACAAGTCGTTCAACCCTTCGTTATGTTCTACCGAATGAGACCCGTGTTCATGGGCTCAACAACTTTTTGGAAGATGGTTCTGGTGTGGCCCCCCTCACGTTATGATTGCCAAATCCGTTCTCAATGCTTCAACCACTTGCTGCTGCGGTTTGATTGAAGCCCTTCCACGACAAGCTGTCCAGCTTGTTAGGTCTGCAGCTGCTTCATTCTATCCACATCCTTATTTCCAGAGGTTCCCACATGAACTCGCATCCAACAAGAACTGCCTATTCCGTTACAAGTGCTCGGATATTCTTCTGGCGGCCTCAACATTCGGCAAACGATTCGTTGTGTACACAATCGCATCAAGGTACAAATACAGCTATCAGTTTGTTTATTGTTGCGTCCGTCGGATTGAGTCGGGACCGTCTCTAGGGGCCCTTGCTCGCTACGCCGCAAGCAGTGACTTGTCCCCCGCGTCGTCGTGTAGCCGCCATCGTACTGCTCTCCCGCTAATTTGCGATTATTATTCTCCTTCCTTCTTTTACGTTGGAAATTCTTTGCTTTCCTTTCTTCCCCCAGAGTCCTTTATTTATTCCGTCTTATCGAACCTCCGACGTTTTTTCCTCATTATTGAACCTCCTTTTCCCAGCTGGAAATCCCGTTGGAAAATCTTCCAATTACGCCACTAGCAGAGGACGTCTACCATACCTCCCGGACCGAAGTAAGTCTCTCATGATCAGCATCGGTGAGTGAATTCGCTTTCTATCAGCTCTCTAACGTAAATTCCTTTCCTAGCAAAACTTACTGTCCACTAACCATACTATACACAGTTATTATTCTCACTACTTTGTAACAGTGCAATAGTGCTTGTTGCCGATTACAGCCCCCATCAATATATCTACTATAAGCCACAAAGGCGCACCCCACTTTCCCATCTACAAAGTCACATAAACGTGCAATCCTGTTTGTTTTAATGCTTCGGCTTGACTCCTGTGGGCACCAGTGTCGCTGCAACCATCATCGTATGATTAATCTGTCGACTTTGTCTTCAGATGTTGGATGTCAGCGCGTGTACTTGCCCAGAGCAAGCGCACTGTCAGCATTGGCTGTGTCCAAGCACTAGGAAGTTGACCCCGACATGAGCAGGACACCGCGACTGCAGATACTGAGCAAGAAGAGAATCAAAAAGACCTCCTTCCACTTTCTACTTGGAGCCATCTTGCTGGACGCTCATTTGTCCAAACAATATCAACAGTTGGGCGTGTTACCCGATTTTCTTCCCCAGTTGCCCACGTTTCAGTGCCAGGGTGCCAAAGAGTTGCCTTTCTAGTTCAAAATTATCCTTTCATCATCTCTACGGACTCCTTGTTCACGATCATTAGTGTGTAGAGGTTAGGGACTGAGGTTATCTCTCTATGTTAGTCTCTCTGTCAACATATATGTTCTTTCTAAATGAAGTGGTTTGAAGGGACAAATAAACCTAAAATGGGAGCCTGAACAGATCCGTTTAGTCATGACGTGATGGTTGACGTTGAAGTAGAAATGAGCCCATTGTAGAAGTAATGAAGCAGGTGGTTTGGAATGGACTAAGAGGTAACTTGGCACCAGTGTCACTGTGTCCGTTCTTTCCCCAGGAGGCCACGGTTTGTTATGATTTTTCCTTCATAAACCTTATCAACGTCGGGAGGAGTGGTAGCTGGATATGCCAGCCAACTGGAGAACTAGCTACGGTTGGCGAGCAGCCCAAGTATGGACTAAGCCAAATTGCGAAAATTTTCTCCGCAAAAGATAACACTGAGCCTTCCAGCAAAACCCTCGAACTCTGCATTTTCTTTTTTTAGGCTGCACGTCAACACAAGAAATGTTCCTAGTCCCCAACATTTCTTTCCAGTCACCTCTCACCTTTCCCTTTCCCAGATTAAAATCAATTATTCTCACCTCCCTCAGTTCCAGATAGTCCTGAAAGGGCTTTACGCTACTAAGGCTGAGCGCTTGGCTGGGAATGATTGCAGCAAATTCTGAGATGGATCACACTACATAAATTGCATTACAACGTTGGCATTCTGGGGGTCCCTTCTGCGACCTCTTTCTAAAATTCATTTTGTAGGAACTTGGATGAAGAAATGTTTACATACCTCGTAAAGTCGAACTTTTACAATTCAATTCGATAGTAAGGCTTAGTTTGAGACTCTCTGAAACCATTAAAGGTCTCGACTTGGAGATAAGAAGAAACATGATCGCATTTATTAAACTGTTGATCGTTTGTTTTCTAATCCTCGTTGTCGGCCTCATCAGAAACTTTCCTGTTAGTTTAGACTTAAACTCAAAACTGGAACCATTATGAAACTCGTCCGTTTATTTTACATAGTATAACGCGAAAGTGTTTGAAAGTTGAATTAAACTTTTCTGAGGCACAATGAACAGTGCGCTACCCTAGTATCTACGCATGTAAGCAGGATGTGCTGTATTCATCCCGTACGATCCCGTACGCATCGCCTAATGCACGTAGGGCTAGAAGAGAGCATTTATGTTTTGCGCGCATCTGATATTTCCATTTGTAACGTTATGTCTCGTAAATTTGTATTGCATCATTGAAATATTGGTATTCAACGTTAACTGGCATTCGTAGACTCAATGAATAGAACAAGTTGAACTGATGACCCGCGATAAATCTCTTCGAAAGTTACGGTACACGTTAACACTTCACACGGATTGCGACCGCACAAGATTAATTCTCCACCGTCTTAAACCGCAACTACACAACAGGAGTAGTTCATCTTTGTGATGGGCGTTCTGAAACATATGCACAGGGCTTTGATATTGTCAGCGACGTCGTTGCTGGTTGTGATATCTGCTCGTGGAGAGAGACGAGTGAGATAACCTCGAATGCGCAGGATGGAGCTCATCGACTCGTGACGAAGGATGATCGTTAATAGGCTCTGGAGGAGGCTCTTCAAGAACCTAAGCGTTGAATATAATAATCACAGTACAACGAGGCGTACGAAAACTGTAAATTCTAGAATGTAAGTTAACCCTGGAAGCACGTTTGAATACACACAAAATGAATTTAATTTAGTGATTATTTAATTACTTGAATTAATTGACGTCAAAATTAAATAAAATATATTAATTTATAAATTAGAATATCAGCAACGTTATTGGAAACAGGTGGAAAGCTGGTATGTCTTGAAACGAAAGAAGAAATTTCAAAAACTAGATCTGAAGAGTGCTCGCGACAATCCAAACGATTAAAAAATTTGTTAAGGAACCATTGCGATTCGGGATGTCTTGCTGCCAGGGGTTTGTTTTCATTGTATATGATACGTAAAGTATACGTGGGACACCCACAGACACCTAGATTATCACAGTTTAGGTTGAGGAACAATCACGTTTTTCGAACAGGAATATAATAACATGTAAAAACAAAGTCGGACATTTGTAATCACATAAGAATAAAACGGTTTCTTTCTGTCCGACGATAACGACTTCACCAGTAGTTGAATAGTGTCACCCACGTGATTAAAGTTTCCACCAAACGCCCTCGGCTCCTCACCAAACTTTAGGCAGCGCTAGATTATCTCCCCGTTCTTCCGCTTTAACCGCGCAGGTTTTGAGGTATCCGAAATGACAAAGATCTGGAGAACGGACAGTAGAGGTCTGCCGACCAGTGTGAGGGCCCATCCAGAGGAACCTACGCATACTACGCACTAGACAACGAAATCACTGTTACATAAACATGTTCCACGTAAGGAGTTGAGTGGTCTTAAGAGGTTAATGAGACGGAAAACCTGATGTTGTCCGGTACTAATCAAAGCCAATCAAATTGAGCTCGTTCTTTTTTTGTTTTTTTCGTTGAGGTACTAAAATTAGGTAACGATCAACTTCCACCGCCGAAATGGGGACATGGGACCAAAACAAATGAGAGTTTTGTGCAGTTTTCTCGATTCTATTGTGGTGCTAGTCCTGACTGAATAAAAAGTTTGGTCGAGGACAATAATCGAGCCAGTTATTTCTGATGAATCGAGACGTTCGAAATTCAAATGTTTTTATAACACGTTCTTGCTATTGCAATCGTGTGTACGTTCCAGAAATATTCATCGAGTCGGTACAAAGACAGACTTGTATCAACCGAGAGGCAGATTAAAAATCAATGAAACCACTGATTTGCGGGCTGCCTGGGCTTGACGTCGGTCCCCACTTCCTCCCAACTTAAGGATTCAAAACCAGGAGGAGGCCTGGACGTTGGGGATGTTCTTGAAATTGAGGTTAATTCTATCTCGCGAGCCGTCGTAACTCCACTGAATCAATTTCGTTCCCCCCAGTTGGTGTGATTTCGACAGCCGCATTACGCAAATATTCTTCGGTTGAAACAAGAAAAGTTATGTTATTCTGGGAACCAACCGTCGACCAATTATTTAGACGTAATTTGAACGTTCTATCGCGGGCGACCTTCGGGTGGATGAGTTTTGATGGTAGGAAAGCGCTCGGAACTTTGTTATACTTGAAAAACATCATTAAATATAGCTCATATGAAGGTACATATTTAATTCTAAGAAAAGCCAAGGCTTCGTGCTACGGCGCCAGTCGTGTATAATCATTGTGAAAAAGGTCACTAGGGAACTGCAAAAATTGATGGAAGGGGCAACATATTAACAGCTACACGACAAAATAAAAACGACGAAAAGAGAAAAAAGGATAAAATTCAACGTGAGACCAATACAACTGAAAAAAGCTATAGAAGAAGTAATACTGCGCAGATTAAGCAGCTAGAATTCGATATTTGTTATCTCCCAGCCTATTCTGAAAGCAATACAAATAACAAGAATGAATAAAAAGGCCTGCGAAATGAATACGAAGCCTACTACAAATGACGAATGTTAAACAGTATAACCAGTTGATGACAATGTCCTCAATATTTGAAGATAATATACACAATAAAAAATTAATCGAATCACGTAACGTTCTCGAGGTTCTTGCAACGATTTATAGAGAGATACGAGCTTGTCCGGTCTTTCTTTCACTTAGTTTGTAGGAACCTAACCGTTTCATTATTTATTGGATTTTACGTACGTTACAGACACGATCGGAACCTGCCATGGTAACGAAACAGAACGAGATGGCCGGTCAATGTAAAAGAACGGTTCTGTGTAAACAGTAATTCCCACAACCACATTTTAAATAATCTCCCTCGTGAAGGTGCACAGCGGGCTCCACTCTTGAGAACGTCTAACCAACTGCGAAGACAAAGTTGGAACACAGTAGAGAAGGGGGAGCCCTGGTGGAATTCTCAATCAATTATTCAACGAAGGGATGCTGTTGATCCGGAACCGTTCTTTTACACCTACTTACATCACTACTTTCTTTGAATGGGCGAAGTATAGATGACTCATGGGGATATCAGCATAATCTTTCGACATAAATATGTCTTGTGGCTGTTAATCAGGAACAAAATTTCATGTAATGCGAAGATAATCACGATTTTTTACTTGCTGTGGTGCTGGATAATGAAACATATTCTCACTAGGTATAACTACTTCGACTGTGAAAAGTAGCCACTGTGTGCTGAAAAATGTGAATTTTCGACGTACATATGTCTTCTGCCTGAGAACCAATCAAAAATGCCAAAAAACGAACAGGAAGGGCCACTATGCTAACTTTTCCCAATTCCAATAACAGCTACCAAGTACAACGTGCACTGGGCGTATTGTAAAATAGCAGGGGAAAAGAGCTACATCGTCTGAACTCATGCAAAACCCACGAGATCGAAAGTAAATGCGTTTGTTGAATGCTACTTCAATTGTGATCTGAAGAAATTACTCGAGTACAATCAAAGGAGGAGAAAGAGCAGTTCAGTGCCCTCTACTTTACTATACAGGATCCCCTATTGTCCAAGATGTCGAGTGCTACTAACGATTCGAGAGTAATAATTTACGTTACTATTACAAAGCAATAAATCATATAAGTGCTGTGCCAAAGGTCACTTTTGTACGATAACATTAAACTTTTTTACATCGGACGAACATCTTTTGCCACATAATCGTTCACAATCTTTCAATCATGCACCCCTTTCAGTTTATCTAAGAACCGGAGAAGCAGAGGTTGATTATCTGACTATGTTGAGTATTTGTGCAGTCATAATTGGCAAAAATCAACAGAACTTGCTACGGCCGAATACATTTTGTGACTTTGTATGTCAAAATATGATGCCCGAGAATGTCAGTTGAACAAAATCTTCGCGTTTTTAAACTTCAACCATGGCGGCAGTGTATTTGTCAACTCTCACTTTCGTATTATAGGAGTGCGAGATACCTGTGTACTAATGTCTCACAGATCCATGCCTACCTTCCTAAGGAATGCCAGGCATTTCCCGCAAAAGTCCTCTTTGATGTCCACCCTTGGAGTAGTACCGAAGACTGAACCCCCCCCCCCCTTCCGGTCGCTGGTATTAGGCAAGGACTGGTATTAGGGCTTTGATTTCGGAGGACAGTGGAAAGCCTGGTACAGAACAATGAACAGGTTCATCAAGCTGCATCGTTCCGCAGCTATTGAATAATGATGCTATTCAAGAAGCGTTGAATTCAGAAGGCAGTTGGAAGTTAAAACCTCGTGTTTCTGTTTCATCTATGAGAGTTATAAGCAGAGGTTTTGTCTTTACGGGATGATATAAATTTTACTGTCTTGTGAGATCGCATCTACACAATTTTCTGGGTTCTCGGCTCGGGTTTCTAGAGATAACCGTCGTACAGCTTAAAAACAGAACCCCCTACGAACGAGTGTTTTCTTCAAAGTGAAAAACGTCAGGGCATTTCACTGAGGAGTCTGAGACTCCACGAAGAGCCTCGTTCCTCTTTTTCAGAGACCCAAATAGCATCTTGAAAGCGGAGTTGTTTTACAAAGCAAATAAAAGGGTCATTCTCGTCTCTCTCTCGTTGGCGACCCCTCAGATCATTTAGCCGCCATTCGAAGCCGAAGGACATAAAATTTCCATTGATTCAATTTCCCGTGTTGGCGATTGAAGTCTCCAAGTTCTTCACTATTCACGAGAGGATTTTGAACGAGGTTTCGTCCGATTGTAATGGAAAAAGCTCGTATCTGCCGTTCGAGTGTACAACAGCCTCTTCGCCGCCGCATTTTTCGTTTTCCTCAGATTGAAATAAATTGATAGAGCAGCAAGAAGTTGTCACTCATAGGAAAATCGGACTAGAATATGATTTTAAACTTGACGTTTCGTTCAAAAACGGAGTCTTCGTACAGAGATGAAACAGGTTGATGAGTAACGCATGCATCACTAGGGCATTCTATTGGCTGATGTACAGGTCACTTCCGACGAGATGAATCCGACACACACCAATCGACAACCCTTTTTCTCTCAATCGATGAATCACAGTCGGATTAATTTTCCTATTCATGACTGGTCGAAAAAAGGGGCGCGTTGATCGTTGTACGAACACATTAGCAGCTACTCGTCAACTAAAGGGCGATATTAAGGTTACAACAGAAAATTGAAGAAGTGTAGGATTCCCACAATAACTCAATAGTTCAACGGCTACGATTTAATTCGAATTTTGAAGAATACGTGCGCTAGATAGTGGCCGGTGATGAAAGTTGTAACTAGCACCAGTATCGTGATTCTAGAAACAAATCCGAATCCCGAACCGAAATGTACCCGCGACCTTTGTATTGGGAATCAACCCTAAGTTCATTTCTCTGTGCATACATTATTTTTTGTTGCAAGTAGTTTTTTTTCTCTTTCGTTTACCACTTGGGTAATTGGTTGATAAGTTAATTAAAACATCTCCTCTATGGTCTAAACACAATGAACTCCACCAATCGGTGCTAACCTGTGAAGCTTCACTCAATTATAATCAGTTCAGCGCTTCTTTTATTTCGTAATAGTTTACCATGATTTTCTCCAAGTTTTTTCAATATTCTTTCAATTCCATACAATTATTCGTGATTTTGACACAATTTTAACTTGTTTTACAACGGAATTTGTTAAAACACAAACAATCCGTGCACAACTGCTCAACAGCTGTTACTAAATTTATCCAAAACGTTCATCAAAGTTTTAAGCTATTTTCTGTGTTTAATAACCTTTTGTACTCGATTCGTTACTATTACAACTTAATTTCTCAAAGACGTTTATCACAAATTGTATTTCCAATAGCGAGTTTTATTTCATGTGATTTCAAAGCGTGTTATTTTTATGCTTGTGTTCAAAGCGTTTCTGCTCTTTTTCTCAATGAGACTTAATTTCTAAAGAATACTCGTTCCGAATTCTCAACAATGGTTTACTCACCCCCCCCCCTTATGGAGCAACTGAAATCAGTACTCCCATTCATCATTCAGCCTGACCATAGTGAGGTGGTCTGGAAGGCTACTGACTGATGCACCTTGTCATCTAGAATCAGAAGACACTTCTTACTGACCGTTCGTTTCTTCAAGTGTTCTCTCATAAAGTCCCAGCAACATTCGACGGTTCAGGTTCCAGTCTCGGTTATTCCATCTTCAACTCGACACCGACACCTCCTCCACAACTTTTGGTTAATTTCGGCCAGAAGCTTGATAACGTCTGCCAGCTTTGGCGATTTACCGACAATGCGGCAAACTTCTTCTCGAGAGATTGAAACTGATTACTCTGACGGTAAGTTATTGAAACGTTGTAATTGATAAAGTGAGGCAGGGGGAGGTAATTACTAGTTGGTTGGAAGGTGGCCCGTTATTCGCACAGCTCGAATTCAGCCACGTTATTACTGCACTAGTTTAAGTCCCGGCGATTATCAATAATGAATAGCTTAGCTAAATAGCCGCAACTCCGGGCTCACGTGGTTATTAGGACGTTGTTCCGCTGTTGAACAAGTACAAATATTAGGGTATTAAACTCGACGGAAGATTTTCAGCGATTACCGCTAGCTAGCGCAAGAAGACACTAGATGGATGCCAGCTGAATTGAAAACTCGCGAGTTGATGGGCAATTTTTTCGCTGGACTCGTAGGAACAATGTTGAACTTAGTAGTGTTAAAAAATGAGTGAGTTGATTCCGCGCAATGTGGCATATCACAAGCAGGGCCACTGAATATCACAAGGGATGACCAAACTACTTTGTATTATAAGCAACTGATGCGGCTCATCACACAACTTTCCTCGTCCCAACGCACATTGAGCGCTCGCTATTCACCAGCGGTCCACTTACAAACAGGTAATATTCCAAAATGTATAGCGTTATAAAGATATCTGGTGCGTAGTGACACAACATAACTTTCCGCAACCTCCGAAAATTCGATCTAAGATGTGTATGGGTCAACACACGGGTCTCTTCGTTCAACACATTTCTACAGAAATATTTACGTAAAACAAAACGTTGGTAGTAGTTAGTTATGAGTACTCCGTAAGTTTCATCGAAATCGTCAAAGCCGTTAGTTGGAAAAGTTGGAAACGATAAATTAACGTTCGACGAATTTCATTTTCCTAACAATCATGGCTTATATATATTCGTTCAGGTAGATAAAGAAATAATTTTAGGTCGCTAGGAGACACTCCGTAAAATTGATCAAATCCACTGAAGCAGTTACTACGGAAAAAGTTCAAAAAACACTATTTTTAATACATTTTGGTTTTTATCTTTGTTAACTGAACTGTCAGAGGAACATTCATTGAGACCAACATATACGTATTGATTATTTAAAGACATCCCGTGTGTTAGGTGACAATTGATTGACAAGTTGGGTAGTATAACTAGTAGAAGTTAATTTGAAAATTTAATCGAAATCGATCTAGTCGTTTTTGAGAAAAATAAGAAAAAATGTTTAGTACATTCAGCCCACTTATTCGTCGATGAGAATTGCCCATAACCTTATTTTCGAGTTTTTTTTAAATCACAAACACAACGAGAAAGAACCAGCTCAATCGTTTCAGCCGTTGCCTCGCAAACTGAACCACACACGCGCAGAAGTTGGGTTTTCAGATACGTGGGCCTCAAAACGTGACGATCTGGAAAAACCCCAACTTTTTCCGACACGATTACGATTACTTCATTTATCCTTTGGGCAAAAGTGTGTAAAGAAAGCGTATGATAAAGTCGTGATTTTATGAGTAATTTCGACCAATGGGAAGACGTAAGATGTACCATAAATGGGTTTTTGGAAGTTTTTTCAAAAACAGCTATCACTGATCTGAAACCCACTTTCGGTCTTTGTAAATACCTTTGTGAAAAGTCGTTGAGCCAAAAAAAAAAAGAAAAAGGAATTACGAACAAAATCGCCTTTAATTAGTTGTATATGCACTGTTCTTCATAAATGTTTGTCTGACAGTCCATTTAACACAGATAACAACCAAAATATGTCGAAAAATTTACCAAATTCCTTGAATAACTGCCAATTTGAATTTGCTCAACCTTACGGAGCTTCTAGCAACCTGAACACACGTTCTATTTTCTTTAATCATTCTATACCTATTCCTTCAACAGAGATATAAGGCATGGTGGTATTGGAACCTGCATGGATGCAATGGCATGGAAACCGATCAAAATCCTAGAACGTCTATTGGAAGGACGACGCAAACGTTGAAATTGAAATATGAAGCAGTTGAAAGGGGCGTGGTAGATAGATAACTGCCGGTAGCCCTCCCGGACGCGATTCAGTCGATTTTGTAGAGGCTATCGAGTGAAGCGGACGTTTCGGCATATAACGTCACCGATTATTCAATGGAGGAAGCCTTGTTATTATTATTGTGTTCTGAACCAAGAACCATTTTTTACAGTAGCCCGAAAATTGAGATTTACCGAACATTGAACCAGCGTTTTTCCAAATTTCAATTCATCAGATATTTTCTTATTGCACTGATCTGGAGACCGAGTAAAGCTTGAAGAGACAGCCGTTTTGTCTCAATCACGTTCGCACATATAAACCATTGTCTCAAATGAGGTTTTCTGGACACGAAAGGCTTTGGAGCGTCGAAGTCTGAGGAGACATTGTTTCAATTGAACACTTCCTTTCCTACTTCATAGCAAATCGGACTTCCAGCAATTACAGGTTCCAATTTTGACCACCCACACACCGCCCGCTATCTAGACCGTTGGTTCCATTCAGATAATTTGACCGACAACTTACAAGTAAGTGACAGGGCGTTGTTGGATACATAGGACTCCTTCCAAAATCCCTAACCCTCCTGGGCGGAAATAACACCTAGGATGGGGACCATTGTTCGCGATATTCCTCTGCTTTCATGCTTGATTGATAATTCGTGCCTGTGTATTGTCAAATGTGCCGGGGTTGAGTAATGGTGCAATGCCTCAATGGGGTTTTGCATGAGGGGGTTGATTTACGGAGATATCGCGTGGGGGAAAGGTGATGAGTAACTCTAAATGGTTTATAACACAGAAATAACGACTTGTCACTGACAAACACCAAACGGTCAGAGAGAATATTTATTCGGTTCCCACGAATTGGACCACGGCAGGTCGGAAGCGATTAAAAGTTAGAACGAAAGGTGATTCGTAGTCAACGGCATTGAGTTGTAGAACGGTAAACCTTAATGATGGAAGTGGCTATGTAATTACCTCGACGAGCTCTGAATAACGGACATTTGGAGCACACTGAATGGAAGAGCGGTTTTCTGTACGGCAACGATAATCCCTGGAAAGCGCGTGGTATATACGGACACCGAATTTATGGTAGAATCCAACTCGTTTCATCCGCTACATTGCAGCGTCTCTTAATGTGGAGCTTCGCTAAATAATGTTCCCCTGAAGCTGTTTATAACTTCAGGTGGCTTAATAACAATATAATTAAGCCGCTTAGAAATACCGTCAACTCGATTTGTTCAACTGTTCGTTAATCACCTAATTTTCGATTGGTGGTGAGGGCTCAATCTGCACGATTTAACTGTAAAGCATGTGAGAATTTAGTGTTTGGCATATATCATTCTTTAAAGATATAAAAGGGCTCAACGATGTTCCAAGGCCTTTTAGAGATCATGCCAACATACCTCCCGTCATAGAGGACAGATAGCACCGTATTGTTTGATAATTCTACACTCTGACTCAGCTGATTTTGCACTTTCTACATCTTGAAATCACCAGTCTCTCAAAACAGTCGACAAAGAGGTGAGTTCTGAGCCATCTCGTGTGAAAGACGTGGAGCCCCGAGACTGTGACCACCCTGAGATATTTACGAAAATTGGTGCAAACCTACTGTAAGCCATTAACTGTAAACCTGTTAAGGAATAAACACTTAAAATTAACTATGAGTAATAAAATTAAATAGGATGAAAATGGTTACAGTTTTTTAGTCACCACAAGAACATGATCGTGGGACACCTCACTTTCTTCGAGTCTTGAATTTTATGATGATAGTCATCTTAAGACTTTCCATCGGCGCATCGGATGAAAGAATTGTACAGTAGAGCTGATGGTGTGATAACTATCTATAAATTGTCTTGGCAATGTTTTATCTGCCATTGCGAAAGTTCTATTTTTCATAAAAACTCACTATGGCGTTTGGAACAGACTGTAACTCAACTGAAATGCATCTAGCTTGACATGTAGATTCTCCACTGAATCAAAACAAAAAAGTAAGCGTGGAGCGCTGTGAAAAGCCACAAGTTCCCTTGGAATATTTTACGGCGTTGAAAAAACGCTAACGAAAAACTAAATGTTCATGATAATTTCATTGCAATTAGAACACTAGATGGCATTGAGATTGACTACGTTTCCTGCGAACTCCACTAGCCCCCCCCCCACTCCCCTTATCATGGAGCAACTGAAATGGGTACCCCCATTCATCATTCAGCCTGACCACAGTGAGGGGTCAGGGGGGCTACTGATGATGTACCTGATGAGAGGTAAGTGCTGGTTGGTTGGAAAGTGGCCCGTTATTCGCAATGTCAAGTTGAAAATCCCATGAGAAATAAACGAACGGTTAAGCCATTTCCGAACGCGTAATAATAGTATTTCAAGTATTGATTTAGAAAGTATCCCTTAACCTGGGGATTCAACTTAGCCAGTTGAGTGATCTTTGATGGAGTGATCTTTGATAACGGTATCCCAGTATTCATATTCACATAACATGACAGCACACATGATAGGCATGACACCTCCCACAGTACGCAACTTACTATATATGTTCAAATAATTGATTATTTCTCTGAAACTCTGAGTACTCAGTAGAATGTGGATCAGCAACGACCAATGGATAAGTGGAGGGGGTTCGTAGAAAAGTACAGCATTGTCAGCCCTGGAAATATTAATTCGTGGGTTCGGTTTGACTTGGAATATTGGAAGAGAAAAGTTAATTTACAGAGTGGGTTCCAGCAGCTGCAAGTCAAACGACTCATGCAAAACCCAGTGGTCAGAGCAGCTCGACCTTGACTACTCTGTTCAGGTTGAGGGCAATTATCTCTTTTGCACAAATGTGGCTCCATAACCCTTGCCTGGAACTGAACAATGTGGTTACGTGTTCATTTCGAATACTAGATAAAAGTGATTTTACACATTGCTTCACCCGTCTTCATATCGAATGAAAATGGAGTTAAATGATCCTTGTAGAGTGAAAGAAGCCCGTACTTGAATGTTTAAACAGCTTACACGGAAAAATAGGGACAGACAATAAATTATCAACTCATTTTGCATCTCATCCTTTGCAGGACAGTTCATACTAGAGAGGAAAACTAGCTCTGCGCTGAATAGACAACAATGTAACACTGTGGAGCTCACGTTCAGCTATTTTCTTGAACCGCTTCACAAGGAATGACTCAAGATGCCGGTCGCGATAGGAACTAGGTTACGAATTATTTATTAGAAAATCCCCAAGGCCGAGTTAACCAACCCACTTCGCTTTTACAGCCCGTTTCTGTGACCCGCGAAAAAGCGGCAATTAAATCTGAGGCACGTCCTTCCTCCAGCGTCTGCTTCCAGGGTTTGAGTTTTGAGCTCACGTACTAACGAACAGTCGCTAACTCGTGGGCTCCTGATGACAGGAGGAATCTTCCAGCTGGAACGTATGGTGTCGGCCAACTCTCCAGTTCAACCTGCGAGAGAGTGAAGAGACTTTTTACTATCGACTTCATCGTCTCGGGGGCACGTAGCTCAGCGGCTGGTTACCCAACCAACGCAAGCGGCTGGTTACCCAACCAACGCAAGGTAGCAAAATATCGGTGTTTACCACAAATCACTACTGTATTTTTGGGATCTCCTCTAGATTTGTGTGTGCATATTTGCAAAACTCATAGAATTAAGCCAGGGATTGGGGATGAGGCTCTAATAGACAGAGAATAGATCTCTTTCTTGTCAAAGAAGAAGTAGTAAAAATGTAGGGTAGAACTCGGACCAAACAAGTACGTTAACTTCAATAATTTACATACCGACGTAACTAAACCAATAACTTTAATACAAAAACAAAAAACATTCTGTGGAACACACAACTGGCCTCTCTACTTCGTAAGAAAAGTTACGTAATCGGCTTCAAACCGATTTTGAGTTCTTCAAACCTTTACGTTCTTCATAGTCAGAAAAACATTATTTTAGAAAGCCGAGTGTTGTGTGGTTTGATGGAAAATGGCTTAACCAAATAGCCTCGAATTCGATAATTGGCTAGTATCCCAACATAGGACGCAAAATCAGTTCGAAACTGATTATAGTCTTATAACGGTGTACTAATCAAAACCCTAATGTTTTGTTCCTCCAAAATGGCTCTAACAATTTAGATTACTAAAGTTAACGTACCTGTTTGGTGAGCGCTTTCTATGTAAAGATATCATCGTCTGGCCATTTAGTCAGTACTAAAGTCAGTTAGTTGGTTGTAGTCTTTATATAGGAAGGGAAGGGTTAACGGGGTGGTGTAGCATCTGGAAGGGAGGGGGAGAGGAAGGAAGTCATGCACCTCTGGGCACCACCGGAAGTGAAGGGAGAAGATCGTAAGGTATGTCTTTAATAGTCTGTAGATTGCCGGTCTTCTGTGTATGGGGTGGTCTGCAAATCTGTCAGTTGGTAGTTTACGTTTGTCTAGTGTTTTGAATGGTGTAAATATGGTGTCGCATCTAGTGTTGATTTGTTCATTTATGATCTGTCCGTTGAAGTTTTTCTGCCGTGTTTTCGTTCTTTGTATTGTTTATGTAGTAGGGTGGTGCAGTCCTGTATTCTGGTAGGTTCACGTCTAGTTGTCTTATAATGGTGTACTGATCAAAACACTAACTTTTTGTTCCTCCAAAATGCTTCTAACAATTTAGATTACTAAAGTTAACGTACCTGTTAGGTGAGTCCGTCTCCTCTGGCTGGTGAGTTACTGTGGGCAAGCGCTTTCGATGTAAAGACATCATCGTCTGGCCGTTAAGTCAGTACTGGAGTCAGTCGGTTAGTCGTGGTCTTTATATACAAAGAGAAAAGTGAAAGGTGTGATGGAGCGTCGGTGAAGGGACGGGGAAGGAGGTCATGTACCTCAGGGTGAATACCCCCTAGAGATAAATGGGACGTGTTGGATGGATGGTCTGTCAATTGTGGAATTTACGTCTTTTTTGTGTAGGGTGGTCTGTAAATCCGTCAGTTGGTTGTTTTCGTTTGTGTAGTGTTTTGAGTGGTGTGAATATGGTGTCGCATTTTGTGTTGATTTGTTCATTTATGATTTGTCCATTGAAGTTTTTCATACTAAAAGACTTAAACAATATCCACCATAACATCCAATATGACATGGACAAAGAACAAAACAAAACTCTTAATTACTTGGACCTAAAAATCACACGTTTGGACAACGAATTGCAATACGACATTTTTAGAAAACCTACCGCTACCGACACGACCATACACTTCACATCAAACCACCCACAACAACACAAACTAAGTGCATTCAGACACATGATACGGAGACTAAAAACTATCCCATTATCCGAACGAAACTACAAAAAGAACTTGATATTATAAATACTATCGCAGAAAATAACGGTTACTCTAAAAACAATAAACAAATTATTAAGACAATATGACTCCAAAACAAACGACTCAAAAACAGAAAATACACAGACTTTAACAAAACGCTGCACATTCACATACACGGGACCACAAATATACGGAATAACTAATATCCTCCGAAAGGAAGGTATACAAATTGCATTACGTACGGACAACACACTTAGAACCAAACTAACTGCAAAGACTGAAAAAGACAGACCCACTCGACCAAAGTGGGGTATATAAAATAACTTGTACTTGTAAAAACGCATACATAGGACAGACAGGACGAAAAAATACGGACCAGATACTCAGAACACATTAAATCTCTTAGTAGGAACAAAGACGATTCAAACTTTGCCAACCACCTCAAAACAACTGGACATGAACCCACCAAAATACAGGACTGCACCATCTTACTACACAAACAATACAAAGGACGAAAACTGAACATATTAGAAAACATGGAAATTTATAAACAAAAAAACTTCAATGGACAAATCATAAATGAACAAATCAACACAAAATGCGACACCATATTCACACCACTCAAAACACTACACAAACGAAAACAACCAACTGACGGATTTACAGACCACCCTACACAAAAAAGACGTAAATTCCACAATTGACAGACCATCCATCCAACACGTCCCATTTATCTCTAGGGGGTATTCACCCTGAGGTACATGACCTCCTTCCCGTCCCTTCACCGACGCTCCATCACACCTTTCACTTTTCTCTTTGTATATAAAGACCACGACTAACCGACTGACTCCAGTACTGACTTAACGGCCAGACGATGATGTCTTTACATCGAAAGCGCTTGCCCACAGTAACTCACCAGCCAGAGGAGACGGACTCACCTAACAGGTACGTTAACTTTAGTAATTTGCCTACTGGCGGACACAACCCAATTTCTTTAATTTAGATTACATTTTTTGTGTTGATAAATAACAAATGGGAGAAATAACGAGCAATAAATTCTCAAACTTTCCAATGAAAATCGATTGTGCAGCTTTTTTTTAAAACTTCCGTCAATGTGACACCAGTGTTTTCTAAAATATCTAGGCGGCTGTGATCTCCCAATAAACTACTTCCACATATCTCAGAAGCAACCTCGAAAATGCCGGAATTTGAAGTAACGTCGTTGACTTTTTTCGCAATGCTTCTTACATTCTGGAACGGCTTATATAAACCTTTTCTTGATCAATCGTGTACCCAGTCCTTTCAAATAATTACGCGCTGATTTTCAAATTAAGCAGGAGCAGCCAAATAAATTCTGCACTTGGAGCATTGTCAGTTTGTCGCCATACACCGATACGTTCTAACCACCTTACAGTAAATTAGTGAAAAACGTTTTATTTATTAAAGTAATTAGGTTAGTTCCACCATTTGGTGGGTTTAAAGTTAACGTATCTGTTAGGTGAGTCAGTCTTTTCTGGCTGGCGAAATACTGTGGGCGAGCGATTTCGATGTACTGACTTATGGCTAGACGATGATGTCTTTACATCGAAACCGCTTGCCCACAGTATCTCACCAGCCACTCACCAGACGAACTTACCAAACAGGTACTAAAGTACCTGCAAAAGGAAAAAGTTACGGTGTACTTTAGTAACATTTTATTTGTTGTTTGAGCGGTAAAAATCGGTTGATTTGCGCGGGGCTGAAGGAACTTTTGTGATGCGTTTTAAGAAACAGTAAGAAGATCTTCCGTTGAAAATAATTTTTGCATCAGGGTGATGAAGTGGCGAGATGGCTGTGTGCTCAATGATCCGTACGAGAAAATACCGATGAGCTCTGATATTTGTGAAACTGTTAGTTGGTAAGGAAACTCGCCACTCGATATTTTACGTTGCCGAACGTGTGTTCAAAGACCTTTTATTTGACCCACAGGTGGATCTCTGGAGATTCCGTCATGATCAGGAGTAATTTCGTTGCAATATGTATTATCATTCTCTGGACATACCATGAGCTACTTGAAGCCGAGTTATTATTCATTCAAGCGCTTTACTGAGTAATTTTAATTCGACTCTCTTTTACGTTCTGATCGACATGAGCGAGGATTCTTTTTTCTTCTAATTCGTGTCTTACACTTTGATCGCTAGTTTAATGGATGAGAACAGTAGGAGAAGTCTCTGGAATATACGGCCTCGATACCAGGTGCAGTCGAGGGTTTAAAGAAGAAAGAGACAACTGGAGAGCACGCGACTCTCAGAAGTCCGGATTCTTAGTTTATTTAGGAACTGAGGAAAAAGTTACGGCCAAGTGGGTCAATACTCCATCGGCCCACCATCTTGAGAATATAAGAAAAACGCTAACACTATAAGTAAGTAATGAGATGAAATATTTTCGGTTCTCCTGGAGTTCAGTTATTCAAACTACGAGTAAGCATTCGTTTACTATTTCAACGGGCCTAGTTTGGGAATAGCTGGCTTTGTGTTAGATACTGAACAATTAAAGAGAAAGTATAAGGGAAAGTTGGGGGGGGCTAAATGCGAAGAATGGATCTATACCGATCCTGGGGGGAACTGAACCCTTCGTGGGGACTGGGCTGGCGACAGAGGTATACTTGGCCTTTATTGCTCAGTTGGAGGTACAGGTGCGTTCGTGCAAGGGCAGCCGGCGTCGATGTATTGCGTTTTACAAGTGCGACTCATTCCAAGTGCTAGCCTCCTCAATATCCCATAATTACTCAACGATTGAGGTGTTGAACGCGAAGTTTCCACACGCACTTGCTCCTAAGAAATCATCTCGCGTGAATGTGGAAAACACAAGACTCGTAATATTCACATTTATCTTATCGAATGGTTGTTTTTATTGAATTTTCCTTTGATTGTGAACCACCCACATGCGTTCCAGTGCCCTTGCTTCCTCCATTGTCTGCTAAGTCTCGTCGACTTCGTCATCAACAATTGGGGTTTGCCGTCTTCCACCTTTAGCCACGGCATGCGATTCTTCGGGTGAAAATGGATAACACCCCTGCCATTGATCGATACCGTGATCTCTAAAGGAAAAGCTCGAGGATCTTAGCGGCTCGATTGAAGCCTGTGGGATTTGTAGAAAGTATATGAAGGCAAGTTGAGTATACGTGATCAAATGCTAGCGTTAAACTTGATATGATTTGGCCTTATCTTAAATTGTACGGTACGTTTTCCGTTGTATAACACGGCTTAACGTAGATATGTTGTTGTGCGCTGTCAGGTGCGCAGAAGCGGTTCCATAGTTTTCATTCTACATTTATAACTTTTCCCATATTTAAGCGATTGAACACATAGGTATGTTCATATATCACGTAAACTTGTACGCTGTAAGCCATAATGTAAAGATTGAGGATATGTAAGTTCTTCGTATTCTTTTAAATACTTTATCTTCTTAGCTTTGGGTCCCTTGCATGCATACAAGTTTATGCATGTGGTTTTGTGTCATAACAGGTTCTAGCTTGCAGCACTACTGGGGCGCAAGTCGCGGTAGTTTAAGCAAATTTTGAGGGATCGAGCAGTTTAATTCTCCCACAAATGAAACGGTATCAGAAAGTACAAAAGCGCATCACAGAGAGTGAGACAAAACAATCCACAAAAAAGCGTGAATGACAAATTCGAAAATGCTAATTGAAAAACAGAGGAGAAAAAACATTGGGCGAGTTCTTAGACACGATGTGGAGGTCCAGTTTAGTGAATGAGAAGGAGTGAACCACTCGTAAGTTGTAAAACTTCTTTCCCTCATCCTTCTCCCCAACACTTCTTCAAATCTTGTAAATACATAGCGTTTTCAAGCACATTCAGCTGTGTTCAGCAACGGGAGGTTGCTCTTCTCTAAAAGTACATAATACTGCTAGTCTGAAAAATTAAATGATACGAAAATACTGAGACTTGAAAGGTAGTTCAAAACACATCTTTATTTATCGATGGAGAAGCATAGAACTTGTCCACTCATTCAATGTGGATGAGGTCAGTTTCCCGTTGGTTTGGCCTTCCAGCCTACCCAAGGACAGTTTCTCAATCTGGGTTACGACTGCGAACAAATCCCTTTTTTTACGACAGCCCCTATCACCCCCCCCCCCCCATCAACAATCCAACTCTTCACCCCAAAGCTGTGGATGAAGCTTTTCCTTGAAACCCCTCTATTAATGCTTACGCAGTTGCTCTACAGAACACTCAACTTTTCGAATGAGCTACGGCGCGGACGCCATGTGCGCCATGATGAAGCTCAGCGTTGATGGGCAGCGATTTATAGGCTGTCGTTCTCGTCAAAAAAGTTTATGCTCACGTTCACAAACTCTGAATGATCGTCATAAAGCTGCGGAAATCGTGTTACTCTTCTTTTCTGAGTGGGTTACGAAAGCAGAAGGATCTTCGGATGTTTTGCTCTAAACGCTCGTTCCTTCACTTGCAAATGCGCTCGCACGTTCTTCCTTTCCCTTAATTAAGTGGAGATGCCGTCAAGTTCAAATGGGTACCAATTTTTATCAGATGTTGGAATGAACGAAATAAAGTGTCCGTTTTCCGAAATAAAGTTCGTTATAAGTTGATCGTGTCGAGACTGTATTTTTAGTGCATGAGGTACTAAGATTCCTGCCTAGGTTTGACATGCCTGCTGATGTGCTAACCAAGTCATTCCACCAAATAGGTCTAGGCGAAGGTTTCGTTTCGCAGTAAGTCGTTAACCACGTTCTACGTTCTGAAGCTGGTGAACTCTGTCAAATTTTTCCAAGGTGACCTGTTCTGGAAAGTAAACTACTGATCGAAAACATCTGCTTGTGGTGGATGTTATTGAGAAAACAACCTTTCCTGTTTGTGTGAGTCGCTAAAAACGATTTGGTGGGACTGAATTCCACCATTGACTTGGGTAGTTCAAAAACTTCTGCAGGCTTGAGTCAGCAGGTTTTGGGTCAGGCGAACTGCGTTTAGTTCTTACAACTTCAATAGTGCTTCTGGAAGTGGCGAATTGGTGCAAAATGTATTGTATATATATGTATTTGACGCGGAGCTCAAAAGCTTCCCAGGGGAACACCAGCCAGTATATGGAGCTGCATATAGCTTGCCATGGACGGTCACTACCAAGGTTTGATTAATATAGACGCGTTGCTTGGAAGATGAGTATTAAGTTTGTGAAGATAAATTATTACGTTTTAAGCAGCGCAGTTATCACCGTCTACAACTTCTTGTCTATTGGCTAGCGAAGTACTTATAGATTTGAAGAGGAGTGAATCAACGGGATGGCTACTAAGCTTTTCAAAACTTCTTAACACGCCATGCGTCTTTACGGTCTGGGTGGGGGTCGCGGTTACTACCAGATTAAAAGGTTGTTAAGTGCTAGATATCTGAGAGTGCCGTGTGGACAGAAACGTGAAGTGGAAACTACAGAATTAGCTAGTGTGCTGGAGGCTTCAAAAGTTGGTGTTTTTCTTAGAACGTGTGTTTGTTGTTCGCTGGATATCGTCCCACGCTAAGCAAGGGTCGGAAACAACTATATATACTATCTATATATAGAACCGTAAAGTCACACGCTAAACATATATACTGTTCGCAATAAATACATACCCACGAAAGGCGACCTGTCCTGTGATAAACATCTGTTTTGAGGAAACTTCAGTGATTACAAAAAACTCGTCCATTTCTATTAGCGTTTTATCGACTTTTCTAGCATTCCAGCATTTTAGAATTAAGTCACTTTAATCACCAAACCATTTTGGTTAGTGCCTCTTTTGCAGGTTCCACTAGCCTCAGAAATTCTTTCTTTAAAAGAATCAAAATGGACGCTGTATCTCTAGTGCTAGGCTTTAAGACATCCCCATTATTATAGGTTAAGCACCAATAGCATTTGAAACGATAGAAATCCACTTGACTACACGTTTGTGTCCTGATTCATTTTCTAAGCTCCAAAATTGGACATATTTTCACTCAGATGCCACTACATACTTATAACCTTCGTTGCAGTTATCGGCGGTTGAAAATGCCTGAATGAAGGGTGGTTTGGATCGTGCAGCCGTCGGTTGACCTCTGGGAACAGTAAACTGATACGTGATCCATCTTCGAACTCGCGCGTCTACAACTTGGGTGACACGAACACGCCTACTCTTCAGAACTTGATCTGTTCGCTCGAGTGATAATACAAGCCCTGGAGGCCCACTTTATGCAAATCCAAGGTTCTGGTCGAATTCGGCGGATCTCAATATTCGTCGTGTCCATCGTGACGCAATTTTACGTTGTGCGAGAGAACAAAAATGTATTCTGCACGTTTACGTTGGTTTTGAAATACTGAAGAACTTTAGCAGTATTGAATTTGTTCATATATGTTATCTCCTTGGATTTGGATTATATATGCGTAATTTTTTGGAGAAGAATAGTGTTCTGAGTTTCAGACATATCGAGTAAAAAAATGTGAAAAATGGTAGTAGGCGAAAGGTAGAGGTGGTTTGACTTCCGGAATTTCTGTGGTTCCTTCTATCTTATGAGCGTTACTGCTCCCATTAAAAAAACAGTGATTGTACTACCACCCTAATTTTTCTGAGAATGCTATTATCACATGAGAGTGTTTCATAAAGAAGAAACTGCGCTAAAATCGATGTTTCGAAATTTTAGGTAATTTGTCCTCATTTTCAAACATATGAGAATTTTGGTACTGTCCTGTTTGTAACTATCCGTACACAAAATGTATCGATCCACACACGCCAACGATGTGCCGAAATTAGGCTTTCAATCGGCTTCGACTCGTAAATATTTGATAAAATCTCAATTTTAACCTGGCCTTCTATAGTGGCGCCCTACTCTTCTTTGGAAGCCAAAGCCAGTAGTCATCCAACTCCTCCATCCTCTTCTGAAGGAGCCGGCCAGAACGAATCCGTCCACGGCCTCCTTATTACCATGGGCGGCTGGAGGTCCCCAACTGCCTCCTGCAGGCACCTGCAGGGTTCAGCCCACTTGGGACAGTTGAAGAACTTGTGCTGTGTTCTACTCAAAGTGTCTTGCTCACAATACCTGCAGAAGGGATCTTCTTTTTTCCCATTCTGTAGAGGTAACTCCCGAAGTTCCCGTGCCCCACCAAGATCTGGGAGAGGTAAAAATATACCTCATCATGCGTTCTTAACACCCATGGGTAGACTTTGGAGTGAGAATGGCTGTCTAACCCCCTCGGGTTTCTGTCTTCCATAGACTCCCATGTTTGGAGCGTTCGAAAACGTTTGTTCGGGACCGACTGATTTTTATTTGTTTTGCTCGACCCTCATTTGGCTGTTTCACCGCGTCGTGTTGTTACGTGTCTTCGGCTGGCTGAGAGAAGAACGACCCCCCTGCACCGCGCGGACGGAACCCTCCCATCGAGACTGCGGGACTCGCGATCCACGTGCCGTACGGTTTTGGTCACTGCGTCGAACGCTCAACTTTTTTCTCCTTTGTGTTCGGGATTTCGATAAATCCCACGTTCCCTTCTATTTCTCCGGAGCGATCGCCGGAAAGGGATGTAAATATTCGGAGAACGCGTCTCCCAAAGACTTTCCTACCTCACTTCGTCAACATCAGATCTCCCGACTCTACTCAACCCGCAACCTATAGCCGAAGTCTTTTCGCAGATAAGACACTCCTCAGATTTAATTCATTTTCTTTAATACTTGGTGTCAGTGATTTTATTTTTCTATATTTACTTTCGACAATAAATCTGTACATAGTTCAACTCGGTAGTTATCTTATTATTTTATTATTTTTTAATCTGTTAATAATGTTAGCACAGCCTTGTCTAACGAGCCCGGATTAATTATTCCTGAGTCCGGCGTTAACAGAATTTTGGTAGCAGAGCGTGGTTATTCTTTTGACAATTTTAATTACCGAACTCTCTTCATACATCGAGTTCGTCGAACATTTTCCTGGATATTCAGTTCATTGCTGGTTGCCTAAGCATAGAGACTTTAGAATTCTTGATCTCAATTGTTTTCGTAGGCTTCAAATATTGTTCTCCACTGCTCACATTCTCGGAACTAGTCTTTATTTACTCTTACTTGTTTTCCTTGATAACTTCTGTGAAAATTCGGATTCCTTTCTGACCTTTCCTGCTAAATTTACCCTACACGCACCCATTCCGTCCTTCCCTGTTCGGCAACATGTCAGAGACAAAATCAGAAGGAAAGAAGAAAGGGGAAGAGGGTGCTATTGGAGGCAGGCTACTCAGTTTTGAAGCTCAGCTCGCACAAATTCGTTTCGATTTAAACTCAGCCTTTGAGGAAGTGGAATTTGTATCAAAGTATTTGAGCAAATTCGCTGATCCTAGCTCGGTGACATCTTCCTCTAAACAAAATGCGATAGGCATGCTTCACCGTCTAGATGAAGCCAATCGTGAATACGAAGAGGCCTATCGAAATATTGGCAAATTATACATAGCCAACGATAGGGCAGCCGAGTTCCCCAGTGAATCAGACAAAAGGGAGCGCTCTAAAAACCGCTCAAACTATTTTACGGCTAGTGGACAGATCCTGGCTCTCAAGGCTGAGGAGCTTCAGAAGCCGCAACTCGAGGCGCCTCAACAAATAACATTTAGTGAGCCCGCCTATTCAAAGTCGCTTCCTCGCCTGGATCTCCCAGATTTCGATGGGACTCTTACTCAGTGGGTGAAATTTCGTGATTCGTTCATTTCGATGGTTCACTCAGAGACATTGCCTCCCATACACAAATTTCGCTATTTGAGGGCTTGTCTCAAGGGTCCTGCACTTTCCACCATTTCATCCTTCAAGCTCGAAGCTGCAAATTATGAACTCGCTTGGACGGCTGTGATGGATGCTTACAACAATCCAAGAATGCATGCGAGTGCCTACTTAGAGCAACTACTTGGGTTTAAACCACTCCAGGGTAAAGGTACTCCCGAGTCGCTGTCTCACTTTCTGCATTCAGTAGCGGACAACATCGCAGCATTCAGGTCGCTCAAACTACAAGCCGAAGGCGATTTTGTGCTTTTTCACCTGGCAGCAAGGTGCCTCGACACTCATACACGGGAGCTTTTTGAAACAGGAAGGGACAAGCTTAACTTCCCTACCTTTGACGCCCTGATGAGTTTTGTGCGGGACCGTCTGCTCTCTTTGCAGCTTGCATCAAACTCGAATCCCACCTTAGAGAAGCCCACAACTTGCAGTTCTGATAAGACTCAGAAGAGGCATTGGAAGCCACCACTTCCAAAAGTTCAGAGGACTTCACTCATGACGAATGACGCTTGGAGTCGAAACTCCCAGAAGTCCAAGGTTAAGGGAAGGAGCTCTCTGTCTAGCCAACCGCCAAAACCAGAATTACCTCTCTGCGTTATGTGCAAATCAGACCGACACATGCTTTGGTCATGTGCTACGTTCATTGCTAGTACTCCCCCAGAACGCCGTAACATTCTTCATAATTGGCTAGGTTGTACAAACTGTTTGGCCTATCACCACCATATTGAGGACTGCAGCTCCCCACGTAGGTGTAGTGTTTGCCAAGCAAAGCATCATACCCTTCTGCATGTCTCAAGTTCAGCTTCACAGACAACGTCCTCAACCACTGACACAACTTCAGCGCTGACGAACCTCTCAGCCTCAGTCGCTTCATCATACCCAGTCACTCTTGGAACAGCCCTGGCAGAGGTCTGCGATGTTGCGGGTAATTGGAGAGCTGTACGGATGGTGATCGACAGTGGTAGTCAATGCTCTTTCCTGACATACAGGTGCCTCATCCGTCTAGGGTTGAAGATGGAGAAGACTAATCACGCTGTCTCTGGCATTGGACAGACGTTGTTTGAAGGAGCAAAGGGGAAGGTTCAGTGTGTCATAAAGCCACGGCATTCTCTAGGTGCTCAATTAACCACAGAGGCAGTCATTGTTAACACGATCACATCTCACTTACCTACATCTTCTCTTCCACAGAATATTGTAGACAGGTGTAAGGGGTTTCGGCTAGCAGATCCATCATTTTCGAAACCTGGTCCAGTAGATTTTCTGCTTGGAGCAGATTTGTTTACAAGTATCCTGACAGGCCCTGCTCGTCACTTGGGAACTGGAGCTCCAGACCTTTTGCCTTCCATTTTCGGATACATCGTAATGGGCAGGGTGGCCCATGACAACACACCCCCCAATATGACTTCTCTCCTCATGGTCAACAATCCGATGGAAAACATGACCTTTCAATTGGAACGCTTCTGGGAACTCGAGCAGCCAGCACCCATCGTTAAGGCACTCAACCCAGAGGATCTGCAGTGTGAGCAACACTTCCTTCGCACCCACTCCAGGCTTCCCTCTGGTCGTTATGTGGTGCAACTCCCATTCCGTTCGGGACTACCAGAGTTGGGGGACTCGACAGGTACAGTGCTTGGTAGGCTTTATGGTCTCGAAAGGAAGCTAAGCCGCGATCCACCCCTGAAGAAGATGTATCATGACTTCATGAAGGAATATCTCCAACTCGGGCATATGTCTCTAGCTACGTCAGAGCCCAAATATTTAATTCCTCATCATGCGATCATGAAAAACGGTTCTGAAGGCACCAAGCTGAAGGCAGTTTTTGACGCTAGTGCCACCACTTCTAATGGCTCATTAAACAGTCATCTCCTCACTGGAACAAAGTTGCAAAATGATGTGAGGAGCGTCGTCTTGCGTTTCAGATACCACCGCTATGTTTTCACAACAGATATTGTCAAAATGTTCCGCATGATTACAATTGCACTGGAAGATCGTCAATACTTACAAATTTTCTGGCGGTTCAATCAGTGTGAGCCTGTTCAACGTTTTGAACTGACTACTGTCATCTATGGCTTAGTGTGCGCGCCCTTTTTAGCTCAGCGAGTTTTGAGGCAACTTGCTGAAGACCACTGCAAGGACTTTCCCATAGCAGCTCGCGTGCTGGTGAATGATTCGTATGTAGATGACATTCTAACAGGATCAGCAACGGTGGCAGATGCGATTGAGCTTAAAACCCAACTCATAGGGCTGTTAAGGTGTGGCGGATTCGAGTTGAGCAAATGGTGCTCTAATACCCCAGAACTCCTTCAGATGGACTCATCATCTCCTGGTCCAGTTGACCTCTCGTCACCAGAGGAGCGGTGGGTGAAAGTTTTAGGCTTACAGTGGATCCCACAGTTAGATGTCTTCTCATTCTCAATAGGACAGCCTAACCCCAATCAAACGAAGAGGGGAGTTCTCTCAACACTTGCCAGACTGTATGACCCTCTTGGTTTTTTGACACCCATTACCTTTTTATTGAAGAAGTTTGTGCAGGATCTCTGGATCGCTGGTTATGAGTGGGACCAACAACTTTCTTCTGACCTTAGCAGGTCGTGGCAAGCCACCATCAGAGAGCTTCCACGGATTGGAGAACTACGCATACCAAGATGCCTAACGCCATTGGGTGGATTTAACTCCTATCGACTAGTGGGGTTTTCAGATGCCTCGGTTCAAGGTTACGCAGCCGTACTGTATCTCAGAGTCTCTTCACTTTCTGGTTGTCATGTCTATCTGCTTGCTGCAAAATCAAAGCTTGCACCTATCAGGGGCTCTACTTCTTGCAGAGCTTGTAGCAGCAGTATTACCAGATCTCAAATTCGATAGTGCCGAATATGAGGATCCTATTCTTTTCACCGACAGCACTATAGTACTTGCTTGGATAAACACTCATGCACACAATTTAAAGGTCTTTGTTGCCAACAGGATATCAAAGATCCACGAGCTCACCTCACCAGCATGTTGGAAACACGTGTCTTCTGAGGAAAACCCTGCAGACGTGGGATCGAGGGGTGCTCAACCGACTCAGCTGTTGGAGCACAAACTTTGGTGGTCAGGGCCTTCATGGATCACACTACCCCTTGTGCAGTGGCCTACCCACACTCCAGATCCACCGAATGTTATTCCAGATGTCAAGACCCTGGAAGTACAAACTCTGGCTTCCAACACTCGCTCTCACTACCTCACTGATTGGATATCCCGGTCTGGAAGTTATACATCCCTCATAAAATCCGCAGGATGGCTCCAGAGATGGCTCTTTAATCTGAGACAACACAAATCAGATGTCAGCAAAATTCGATCTGGCAAACTTACCACTCTAGAGGTTGATCTAGGCCTTAAAATGTGCATCAAGGCTACTCAGGCACTACACTTCCATGGTCAACCCTACATCCTAAAAAGGTACGGTGATCTAAGGCCTTATGCTGATGACCAAGGGATCTGGAGAGTTGGTGGAAGACTTGTACACTCGTCTTTGCCTATTGCTGAGAAACATCCAATCCTTCTCCCACACCAAGCTCATCTAACAGCGCTCCTTGTTGATCACTACCACAAGATTTATCTCCACCCTGGACCTACTGTGCAACAGGCATTAATTCAACGGCATTATTGGGTGCCATCCCTCCGTCGTTTGATTCGTCAGAGGGGTTTCAGATGTAACCGCTGTTATGCATCCAAAAAACAAACCGTAGCCCCGATTATGGGCGACTTGCCAGCGCATAGAGTTAACGGTGGGCGGGTCTTTCAGCACGTCGGTATTGACTTTGCTGGTCCGTTTCCTCTGAAGGAGTCTACACGACGTAATGCGGCTATAGGCAAAGTTTATTTGTGCCTGTATGTTTGCATGGCCACTAAGGCGTTGCATTTGGAGGCGGTCACAGGTCTTACCACTGAAGCATTCTTAGCTTCCTTCAGGCGTTTCACTGCTCGGCGGGGATTGCCAACTGACGTTTACACCGATAATGGTTCAAACTTTCTGGGAGCAGCACATTACTTGGAGGATCTCTATCGCTGGTTCACTGAGGGCTCGACGAAACAAGACCTACTAGACTATGCAACTGCAACCAAGATTGAGTGGCATTTTAACCCACCTCGGACCCCACACATGGGTGGTATATGGGAGGCAGGGGTTAGGGGCGTCAAAAGGTACCTCAAGCTAATTGCAGATGGTCAAAACATGACCTATGAGGAATTTTCTACATGGCTGGCCCAGATAGAGGCGATCCTTAACTCAAGGCCACTTTGCCCACTTTCTACAGACCCTTCAGAGCGTAATTATCTCTCCCCAGGGCACTTCCTAGTGGGTGGTCCCATCGTCATACCCCCTGAACCATCACTACTGGATCTGAAAGATTCTCTCCTTAGCCGTTGGAGACGAGTAAACCGCATGTCTGAGGAGTTTTGGCGACGTTGGAGCTCTGAATATCTCCGTAGTTTACAGAGGCGCCCAAAATGGATTACATCCAAAGAAAACATGGAGGTTGGGGACCTCGTACTACTAAAGGAGCCTTCACCCCCTCTACAGTGGAAGTTGGCTAGAGTGACCTCAGTACATCCAGGCAGTGATGGCGTGGTACGTGTCGTTCAGGTCCAACAAGGAAATTCAACCTTCAGCCGTCACGTTATAAACCTCGTACCATTGCCTCATCTCAGCACCCCATCGTTCCATAACCCATGATTCATGTGCTATATATCTCACTTGTCGACTTCGAGGTCAGTGCTTCCAGTGTTGCTGCATACCCAAAATCCTCTCAAATTCCTTTCCCTGAGCCCGAATTTCTCCAAAATTGGTGGGCGGGATGTTCGGGACCGACTGATTTTTATTTGTTTTGCTCGACCCTCATTTGGCTGTTTCACCGCGTCGTGTTGTTACGTGTCTTCGGCTGGCTGAGAGAAGAACGACCCCCCTGCACCGGGCGGACGGAACCCTCCGATCGAGACTGCGGGACTCGCGATCCACGTGCCGTACGGTTTTGGTCACTGCGTCGAACGCTCAAGTTTTTTCTCCTTTGTGTTCGGGATTTCGATAAATCCCACGTTCCCTTCTATTTCTCCGGAGCGATCGCCGGAAAGGGATGTAAATATTCGGAGAACGCGTCTCCCAAAGACTTTCCTACCTCACTTCGTCAACATCAGATCTCCTGACTCTACTCAACCCGCAACCTATAGCCGAAGTCTTTTCGCAGATAAGACACTCCTCAGATTTAATTCATTTTCTTTAATACTTGGTGTCAGTGATTTTATTTTTCTATATTTACTTTCGACAATAAATCTGTACATAGTTCAACTCGGTAGTTATCTTATTATTTTATTATTTTTTAATCTGTTAATAATGTTAGCACAGCCTTGTCTAACGAGCCCGGATTAATTATTCCTGAGTCCGGCGTTAACAACGTTCCTCTCTTTTGACCCTTGTGGCCATGTTCAGGAATAGCCTTCTGCGCTCTGCAGCCATCAGGTCGGTGGGTGTGACACGCCAGCCACCACTGTAACTGTGTAGGAGCACGCCACCCTTGGTGCTCCTCACCTTTGCACCACGGCCATCTGGCGGTGGTACTGCTGCACTTAGAAGGCATCAGCTCACAACTCTGCTCCATACATCAGTATCCCCTCCACCGCCCTCAGGAGAAGCAGACGGACATACAGTTTCGCCCCATCAACCTGGCAAGATTGCTCCACACGGCGTGCGCCATTAAATAATGCTATAATATTATACATTGAAGCTACTATCCATAGAGTTATTAAACTATCTTCGTCATTTAGTTTCGGCGAAGACGATAAAATGAAGGCAGAAAACGAACGGTTCATCAGTTCCAATAATAACAATATAGATGAACACCACGCCAAAGGAGCATCTACATATTCATGTTTTATTATTCATGGCCTTTCTCGAACGTGATGGCGTTTGACGGAGGTGTGGTTTGTAATTAGTGGGTGCCAGGCCTGGCGAGTGGGAAAGAAGAGAAGACTTTTCCAGTGGAGGTAATTCAACTGGGAACCGGCGATGAGGCGGATTGGGGCTGCCCCGTGAAAAGCGGCACATCCTTTTTGCGCCCCAACTTTCAAAGGGAAGTGAGGAAAAGAGAGGCGCCAAGCCGTGACAGCCAAGTTGAGAGCCAGGTGATGTATTATTTCAGACGGTGCTTTTTCAAGTCCTTCGGCACTCCTACTCCGCCGTCGACGCAATGCAAATTTGACGCTAACTTTCGGACAAGTTGCTTAAAGTGAAAACGAAGATAAGGAGGAAAACAAACATTTTTGACGAGAAGACCGTGGAAAAACAACTTTTCCTGGAGGATTCCAAGGTCTAACAGCACGAGTTCGAGGGAGCATGCGACGTTTATATAGCACCTCAGTAGCGGTACGACTCAGCAGTTCACAAATAGATTTTTTACCAGCATCTTTCTTTAAATGTAAAACCTGAAATACGTGCGTTCTTTTTACTGATGATGGCCTAACCGTCGTTCGTAACTCGAATTTACTGGAAACAGACAATCGTCCGAACTACGCTACGTCTTGTGAGGCCTGCTGATCGTCGTATCATAATGGCACGGCCTTCTCCGATAGTCCCCGACATGATGCCTTCTCACTCAGGTAGGCCTGCACGTCCCCTGCACAAACTCCAGCCATACAGACTTTTTTCCGTTCCTTTTTCTCTCACAAACTACATGACTCAATGGCCCGTTGAGCCGTTCACCCCGCATAGCTAATTTGCTGCATTCGTCCAGTCTCCATCATGACTTACTGTCTACGTCCCTACCCTCTGATAAAAAAATACCCGTCACATACTATCATCGCCATCACAAACGCCGATTGCATCGTTCTCCTTTTCTTTTTCTGTTCGCTAAATTAAAAGTTGGTTTTAATTTTGTCGTGTCACTATCAAACCAAGCTAACAGCTCGCGAAATAAATCCCAGTAAACGTTACTTGAGAGACGTGCTACGTTTTTGTCTCAATCTCACCGCTGCACCGACGACAGAGCGTCAAAATCGTAAAATCGAGGTAAAATTCCCTTCCCATCAAATCCTTCTGGTCCTCACATCATCCCCCTTTGATCTCTGACAGCCCCTACCACGATAAATAGGCTCCGACGGTGTACAAAAAGCCCTCAAGGTGAGTCCACACTCGCTAGCTACTTGTATTTGTGGCACACGCATAAAATCACGGATCGTTCGGGTTTCACGAAGTGTAAACGCAAAACCAAAAGGAATACAGGCGAAAGAAACGCTTCAGAAATGTTGATGCGCAGGTTAGATTGACCTTTCAAATATGAACCGAATTGGTTCTGCCGTTACTTCTCAATTATGTTAACGGACATAGAGATAATTTTCTCAAATTGGGGTTTTCAGACTTGGCAGTCTTTAAAACGTAAAGATCCAAAGAAAGTTCGAACTGAACATGTCAGCAAATAACAAAAATAAGTTAAATGACGGACGAAGGAAACTCGTAATTGTCGTTAGGAGCAAAGTGAAGTGAATTGGTATCAGAGTTGACGTGATAGCGTTAATAAGCTCGGCTTAACACGCGACACTTCAATTGGGAACGCTGTCGACATAGTTAAGAGGAAATCGGAAAAAGGAACGTCATGAGTTGAAAAATTGCTGGTTGACCGGTCAAACGAAAAACGTGGACTATAACAATAAGGCTGGCGTGAGGTTGAGGGAAAAGAAGTTGGGAAGGACTGCTAGATAATTGGGCCGTTCGAAAAACTGCTGCCACAGTTGAGGTCAGAAAAGATTGGAGCTTCTAAAGTACTGAAATAAAAATACTTACATTCTTTCACGTCTCTTTTCTAGTTTTCTTGCTCGTACAACGTTGGAAGGAGAAGTTGTGCGCTCTACTAAATAAAAATGTGTGAGTTTTCTCCACTGGGTTGATGGAAACTCATCGTACAATTACGTAGTAGTAAAAATACGTGGAAAGGTAGGTTCACTGCGTGATGAGCAGACCCCAAGGATCATCGCGAAACCATTCACGAAACTTAGCCTGACGTTCGAAAATTATGGCACCCCTTTCCCCATTTTCTATCGACGTTAATCGCTCATAACAGTATTTTTACGCCTTCGGAAAATCACAAAAAAAATAATCAGTTCAATCGGTCTTGCTGTTCTTCCTGATGTAACTACAAACGTATACACAGACCACACGCAAAAATAGATTTTGTTACAGTGCAATCGTTGATGGTGTGTACTACAAGTCACCATATTTTCAAAGTGGTGTTCCCAGAGTTTCAGAACAGTAGTAATGAACCTTCACAGAAAATAATCATGTTGATTAATTAAATGATGACTCAGATAATAACTAACAACATGTTGACGTTATAAAGGTACTCACGGTACCTTTGGCACATTGCTTGGTATTAACGACGCAAGTTACTGTAAACATCGTTTATTTGGTGTTCACGCGCCATATCACTTAGCAATTTTCTCGTCTTTGTTTGTTGTGTCTGCCTGGTTGTTGCCTTGCTGCGTTTCCTTTGGACCGGGCGCGCGCCCTCGGGAGAATTGGTTCTTCGTACCGTGCCACACCTCTTCTGTTCCTCACTGGCCTTCGGCACCGACTTCACTTCACTTCACCGCACTTCACTTCTGCCTTCCGTCCCGACAAGATTTGTTCAGCCTTTTTCCCTTATTTGCCCTTTTTGAAGCATTCTTTCTGCCATCCGAGAATTTCTGCCAATCGCCTTTGCTCATCGGTAGACACTCATCGTCTTCGCAAGTGCCTCACAAAGACTTTCCGCGGTCGAAATAAGTCACTTTTATTTTTACTTATGTTCGTTTTGATTTTTCTTTTGGTAAATATTAAGTTTCTTGTACGACAGACAATCGAAGTGTTTTTCTTATATTTAAATGCCCGTCCTTGGTTGCCATAGGTAATTGGTTTAATACTCCTGTAGAAATTACCCCACTTATGCGCAAACATTTGGTTATATTCGATTCCGCGCTTCAACCTTCTCCTATTCTGCCCCATCTGCAGTTCATATTTATTTTCAGACTTACCATTGAATCATTTATACTGCGAATATTCATAAATTTATTTCAAACAAGTAAGTTTAATCATCGCTTTCATTTCGTTTCACGGAGGTTCCACGCGATCATATTTCTTTTGATTCTTTAAGTGTGCACTGTCGCATTATTCTCCCAACCCTTCCTCATTCCTTTCGTCGTTACGTTGTTCTACTTTCCATCTGTGATTCTGTGTTCACGTCAGTAAAGGGGTTGTAAACTGCCTGCCACGAAAAGCTCCGAGACTAACTATGCTAGAGAACGGCGCACTCAAGGGCCGCAGTACAGTCTACTGCTCTAGTTTCCCGCAGCGAAAGCAAGGTTTGAGAAGTGCAAATATAACACTCACTGTGCCTCAGTGTACAAATTAAATGCGATTCCTAATGGAATCATTGGAACTGTAGCTTAAACATTTCATTTCATGATACTTCGAAAGTTGCAATGTGATTAGAATGCAATTCACAAAGAAATCAGGAGTTCAAATAGGTACCAATATTTTTCAATGTACTCATTCATCCTGCAATACGTAGATTTTACCATTTTACATTTTGCAAATTAAACCTGTGTAATAAAAAAAAATTACCAATTTTATTCTGGCGAAATGTTTATCTTGAATATTTTTTCCTGATAGCCCATGTTTATTTCAATTTATGCGACATTAAGTATAGTAGGCGAATTATAATCGGAATTGCAACATGGCTGGCTCATTTATTCGTCAAAATATTCCGAATCTTCAAGTGGTTCTTCTTTGGTGTTCTGTGGTGAGTGTCGCTACTAACATTCATGCGTTGGGTGTTCAAAAATCTTGAAATCTGGAGCCCATGTATCAACTCAATATTTTTTACCTCATTCCCACAGGTATTTCGGCGACTAAGGAAATGGAAATGCTGAGTACCGCACATCCGGTCATTATATTTGCTCTGAACCGGGAAATCTTAATGAGGCACATTCTTCGAGCCTTCGACAACTCAATTTTAAGCGTCGATTCCCGCGAATAATAATTACAGCGTTTGAAACTCATCTCTTTAGAGCCTAAAGAGTGGAAGGTTTTCCTTTTCTCCTCATTATACTTCGTGAAATATGATTTCTCGACGACCCGGGTTCGTAGGCTCGCTTCCCAATAAAACAAGATGCTAATTCCAACGCGCTTTACCTGCTCTTTAGAAAGTAAACAGAGAACGCCGAACAACTCATTCTCCTTCAGAATATAACATTCGGATTTTGCGCTCCGTTTCACCTCTTCACGACAAAAACACAAATATTTGGCTCTCTGAATTCAAAGTAAAGGGCTTCTCTTTTGCGCAGAATTCGAGATTATTTCCGCTCACGATCATAAAACTGTTATGCTGTCGGTTGTATTCAAGAGAACGAGTGCTCAATAAAAACGATTTCTAAGACGATATTTGTATGATTGTTTCTCTACTGAACGTGTGCCAAAGCGAGAAACTCGAAATATTCGGGGCGGGGGACAACACTACATTCCTCATCACAAGTACATTCAGCGATTTTCATCGTTCTACGAACTAGTCCAGTACTTGACGTAATAATAACGTTTCCAAATTTACTATTGGCCTTCTCTTCTTGTATTCTCATCATGCGATTTGTTAGAACATTGGGATTATTCTGGAAATAAAGAGAAACAACTGCGGTAGTTTCAACTCCGGAAGTTTTTGGGTTGCTTCTAATTATTTTATAGCCGTGATTAGACATGTCGTATTGGTAACTTATTTCAATAGTAACATACTTTTGTGAGAACGCAATAACCAAATGAGCGAAAAAAATCAAAACAAGTATGTATTAGACTCGATTTTTATGGAGCTTATGATATTTTACTGTGCTGCTCTCGCCATTCTTCTGCTGAATAAAATGTGACATTACCGTTAAGTTGTTTGGAACTGTCGACACTAAAACATAATCAAAATCAACCATTCTTGAGAATAAATATCAGGTGCGCCGCGTCACACTTTCCTTAGCTTTACGCGAATCCTTTGATTTGCGCGGCTTTTGTTACCAAATAAATTTATTTTCCACCCTATTGATTTGAACTTGGTAAAACATCACTTCACGGAGGGAGAAAGCGGTAGCGTTTACAGTTCCGGGATTTATTATGCTACTCGTACTCAACCGGTGCCCGTTATTAAGCAATCCGTACATTAGGAATTAATGAGGCTGTAAACACGGTTTTTTGAGAAGTGTGACACTTTCGTTTCCAGAGTTATCTGGCAAAAACTTTAAGATACGGTAGTTAGTGAAACTGTAACGTGTTGGCGTCGCTGAAAACCCGGAATTTCTGGAGTAACCTTTGTATATATTATGAGCGCTATTAAATTCTCATCGTGTTGGTACTAGGTACCACCTCAATTTTTCTGAAGATGCTAGTAACATTTGAACGGAGTTTATGAAGAACAAACGATTTTCGGTGAAATGTTAGGTAATTTGTTCATTTTCCCACGTATGAGAATTGCATGGCATTGCCGTATTGTTTGGAGCTACCTATACAACAAATTTGATCCAACTCGTTGAGCCGTATTTGAGAAAAAAAGTTTTTGGCGTGGCCACTCTCATAACTATAGTTAATTTTGGTCATACCCCTCATTTTTGCGTCTCATGATGACCTTCAGGATAGTAAGTATGGTTCAGCTGTTTAATCTCAATCACGATTACGCCAAATCCACATACCATTTCCCCAAATACTATTTTTCGGACTCGAAAGAGTGGAAACGTAAGGATATGAAGAGTCACGATTTGTTTTTCTCAGCCATTTACTTAGCTTTCCATTCTACTTCGTACAGCCAAGGAAAGTAAAAATTTGGAATTTTGATGACTATAGTTAGTTTTGTACGAGGCTTACTGTGGAACTTAGCTCGTTTAGGATCGCAGCGATAATCTACAAGCATGATAGCGAAACTACGGATTTCAGGCAGCCGTTATGTTCCCATTGTGTCAGCCACACGGAATTTTTTTTTAACTCTGATGCCTATGAAACGCATAGATCTGGATAATTTCTCCTGCCGGTTGAACTTGGGAAAAGTGAAGGCTGCACGAAAATGTTCTTTAGACTTCCGTTCAGTGGCTGTGCTGCTTTCGCCATTTTCACATGCACGATGTACGGTACCGTTCGATGTTTGGTACCGCCTACACGAAAAATGTAATCAAAATGTTTATAACGGTTTTCCTTAACGTCAAATCGTTTCTCATCAACGCATCATGTTTCTCTTTTTCTCATTCTCTAACTTTTATTGGTGCAGTTTGCTCTCTTACACCATCTTCGTCCCAGTGCTCTTGGAATATTTTTGCGCTTTGAACCTATTTTCGAACAAAAAATTACCAGCTCAACTGGTTCAGCTGTTGTTCGCCAATTTGACTGTAGACACAGAGACCAATTGGGTACTTTCATTCGGGAGGTCTCAAAACGCACATATCCGGCAAACAATCCACTTTTAACCAATTACAATACCTTGCTTCCCGTTGGATTGAAGAGAGTGAAGAATGTAAAATAAAATTAAAGCATTTATTCACGATGTGGACAAACGATAATTTCAACCGGAGATTTCTAATCATTCGAAAGGCGAACGAGGGACAAATCAGAATAACGATTTCGGGGTGAGTAATTTGTCGGTGTCTCGCGGTTCCAGTCTCGCAACTTCGGAAGCGGTTCAATCACATTAAGCCTTTCCTTCCATTCGATAGAAGCCTAGCGACGAGAGGACAAATTCGAATGGCCACCATTCCTGCGCTGTGTCGGCAATTTGTTATAACGTCACATGTCTTCCGCTCAGAAGTAAAATCGTCCTTACATCGTTCGTCCTTTTTAAGAAACCGCCCATTCGGTTAGTTCCAAATCGGTCTTCTCCAGTGAACTTCGTTTAACCGTTGTAACATTTGAAAGAGAAGAATATAAATAAAGATACCTCGAGGGGGTCCAGTACAATTTTCGCAGCCAGGGAAAACTCTAGCTGATCGCTACACTTTGGAGATGCTTGTGATGGAGGAAAGAATACAATTATGTACACAATAAAATGAATTGCAAAACTAAATTCATGCATTCTTCATGAACGTTTTCGTGTAATTTGACTTATGTCGCCTTTCAGCGCACCGGAAAGCTCTGATTCTACACTGGGGTCCAGTTGACAACGTTGGAGAACACGTTTTTACTTTCCTAGGTTGAACTAAGTAAAAAATAAAGTTACGTAATCGGTTGAAAGAAGCATTTTGAATTTCCTTGAGATCTTCGCGTTTCTATGGCTTCCGAGTCCGACAAACACCATTTCCGACAAACACCACTGTCTCTCTGGGTGCGTGAGTTGGTGAGTGTTTGGTCATGACTGAGAAAAAAAAACGACCTAATCAAGAAAGCTCGAATTTCACATGAACCTTGAACGTAAAAAATGACGGTTTGAGTGAAATAGGTCCGAAAGTAATCACAGTCATCACAGCGAGGAAAACTTTTCTTTTCTCAAGACTGTTCAAAATGACATAAGGGAAGTGAAGAATTTCGAAAACTCGGAAAAATCACGAGTGCATCACTATAAATTATCAAAATTGCAGAGAAAGTTGATTTAAGGGAAGTATTTTTCAATGAATCACGCTTGAGCAATACAAGTGTTATAAAAATCAGGTTTGTAGTCCAATAAGTTACCTACACAATGGAGGTTTAATCACAGTAATGAAATGAGTGACATGCTTATAAATGTCAGAATTCAATTGGTCCATCTTTTAGCACAGCGTTTTCCCCGTGGTTCCAGATAAGCTATCTTGTTCCCTCACAAATTATGTGTACAATGGTTACGCAGCAAACGTCGTAAAACGTTTATACAAGAACTACCAATTTCTATAAAGTGTTGTATTATATATAAATATTGCTGGATTATCGTGGTGCAGAGGAATCCTATGATGCGTGATACCAGACATTTTTGTTCGTTTAGTTATTATTACTGTTCAAGAGACTGTCAGTGGAACTTTTGTAGATAACGATATATAGTTTGTTGTGTATTGCTTATGCCGATTTGCCAAAAAAATAAATAAACTTTTTTCGGATTCATGGACCCACTCAGGGCACCTTAATTTTTCAGTGATGTTTATTACAAACAAAAGTTGTTCATTTATTGGTAGAGGATACGAGAGGAGGCTGGAAATCCTGAAAATCGAAGAACTGAATGGAGAAAGAGTAAGAAATTAAAATGAGAAAGTATGGATAACTGGTAGTTCCACAATACAGCACCCGCAAGAGCTTGGACCAAGCAAATCGCAGGTCGTGATACCTCCAAGCGTGTAGAGTAGCGTGTTCCAGAGCGAGTTTGATATTTCGTATTTTTCATTTCATACCTAATTTTCTTCCACGATGCCTTCCAATGTTATAGTGATGAGATTGATTGAAGTGAACAAGTCATTTTACATAAGAAACACAAAACATACTCATTCTCTCCTGTATAAAGATTTGTAGGCTCTTAGATTGGGTCACTTTTTATAAAAATCACTCGATCTTAGAAAACGTAACGTGTGACGATCTTCTTGGTGGCTTCCATTCTTAAGAATGACAGTTTTCTTTCCAACTGAATTGTTTGAGTTCTACAATGCAGTCGACGTGTTAATGTGTGCCGACTAGATTGTTGACGATTCACCGGTAGTCCTTCAAAATACCAAAACAGAGAATCCAAGTTATCTGGAACTCTAGTGTAAACAAAGGTGAAAACAAAGCACGACGGGCAAGAACCAGGAGCGAAGATATAAAGACAGAGTGGTTTTCAAATTACAGGTAAAGGTTCAGGAGACACTAATCACTTGTGCACTTCATTTGGTAGATGGCCAGTCAATCTTCTGAAGGGATGTTGCAAAGGAAGTTCACTGTGACCAGCAGCTCTTGAACTAATTACTTTCCTATTCCATCTAGCGAGCATGTTAAATGGAGCGTTTACTGTAGAACATCAAAGGTAGACCGTTCCACCTTGATCAGTAAAGAAAGCTCCCAGAATAACTTCCATTCTCTTCAATACACTAAGCCAACAGTTAAAATGAAGATTCCACGCGAATGCTGAGCAAGGGCAACGAAGTTGGTCCCTGCGTTCATTAGCTGAGTGAGCGGCTATGACCATTTTTGTTTTGAGGTCATTATTTGAATTCCTTTGTATGTGTAGTACCGTCTAAATACAATGCCGTACATCTTCCCAGCCGAGTATCTAAGTCTTTTGGGGAATACCCCTGCGTCGGTGGATAGCAGCACAAATGGATCAGCTTCGTTTTGCAAAAGACGGAATCGTCACTTTCTAAAGGTTTATGATACCGACCGTCGTTTTCTATAGTGCCAAAGGATACATTTGAGAAGTGGAAAAGATGGAGGCGTCACCCTAAACTAGGAAGAAGAGTAGCGAAGGATTTCGAACAGTCTGGTTTGGATTCTCAGTATTTTCCTCACACAAAGAGCCTCACCTCGACCCCCTCTTCTGTCAGCATCACAGCTCTCTTGGGTCCTACCTTAAACTGTTTTAGCAAGGGGGCTAGATGTCATTCCTTCGTTCCCAACCAGCCTTCTACAGTGTTTTTAATGCTTGAAACTTTCCGGTTCAATCAACAGTTTTTCCTCAGAATCGGGGAACCCTGATTTGGCCGTAGCGACCATGCGTTCCAAGTATGTAGTTCTGGGAGTTCACTGTCGTGCCTCCGGTAACCTGTTGGCTTCACTGAACCGTTGAGCCTAGTGTGACCTCAAACGTATAGTGGCAAAGTCACGGTCTCCAGCATATTTCTGATGCTTTATCATTTGATACCTAAAATGTGAGCAGCGGCCTGAATTCGTCGCGATTGGTCGTAAATGATTCATTACGATCCTGAATGACCACTTAACGCAATTAAAATCAGGATTGCAGTTCAACTATATACCTTAATTGCATGGGCTCAACAATTCAGATAGTTTCAACAAAAAAAGCGTATTGGTCCGTCTGCTACTCGATTTCGTCTCAATTGGTCGACGCTCAGTGGCCGAACTTCCTCTTATCCCCACACCTGACACAATGTTTTCGTGGAGAACACAATATAAATGTGAAGACTGGAAGACAAATGACTGAACGTTTTGTTCGGACGTATTGGGGAAAAAGAAGAAGTGCCTTCTGGTTAAATAAACTCTATTACATTTAAGGCATTGCAATATTACTTTTAGTTTTTAAATAATTATAAAATAATACTCTTTCTTAAATAAAATAACCTTTCCACACTTTAACTATAGTGCAACAATCTTATTTATTTATTCAGTTAGTTTTGGGTGCCATTGACGAAAGGAAAAAGTATGTAGTGAGTAGAGCAACAGTCAGCGAAAATTGCTGAACGCAGTGGTGCTGAGAAATGTTGTGATGCGCCAAACCGTAAAGTTCCTAGATGGAGCTGAGATATTTTGCATCGCAGTAATGCTTCATCGTTTCGAATACTCGTCATTCAAAGACTAATATTTTGTAGCTTTTCACAATAACTTCGCCGAAATAAGTTTCATATTGATTAAATCATTTCAGTATTTCGTACATTCGACAATCTTGGAATGGAAGTAAAGCATTCTTTATGACGGAGTTTGCGTTCGAAAAGTTTATGCCAACTAGTGGCATGGTTTTGCATCTCCAGAACAAATTTAACGCCTTCTTGTGAATTGCTGACTATGCCGTTGCTCCTCTCAAGTCAAGTCGTTTCTCCCTCAACAATAATCGAAGTAATTTCCCACTTTCAACTTGCTCAACAAGAAATTATAAGTTTCTAACGAAGGAACGGGAGTTTTCAATTACTTCGCTCATTGGAGTAACCATATCTGCTCTAAGCTTCCCTCTTCCTTTAATAAAAACGCGATAATTCGGTTGGTAGGATGTTCGAAAAAACTACTTTTTTCCAGATACCACTTCAATAACAAGAATGATCCAATCGAACGCTCGCCGCGTTGAATGTACCAAAACCCTAATCAAGGTGGAAAGAATTGCCGCACGAACTTTTGTCAACCCCGAAACGTCGAAAATCTCCTGATCGAAGAGCCCCCCCCCTCGCCACCACGGTGAAGCTGCTATGCGAAAATGTGATTTGACAGTATTTCTTCTGCTGGCAACTTTCGTAGCGGTATTATTTGTCATAACTTCAAATGGGGTCAGCTGGTCCTTCAACGCCCATCGGGAACGCAATTCAAGATATCTGATGAGAACTAAAAAAAATTCAGTCTATTTTATAACTCTCCTTTCCACTTCGTAAAGTCACGGAAAGTAAAAAGCGATCTGTGGGCTCAAGTGGAGGAGATACGGCCAGTTCGTCTCGAATGCTACGCGGTTCTCCCGTCGTTAGCGAAGATTTGTTGTGCTTATATTGGCCTCAATTTCGGAGAGCTGTACATTTAAAGAGTGAGCTCCTCAAAGCATCTCACCGTTTGAGAGCTAGTAAGTCGTTTGTAACTAGTCAACGTCAAGGTTGAGCTTTAATTTTTTGACCAAAGAGTTGGAGATTAGTTTCCCTCTCAATACAGCGGGAAACCATAATGGGGGAAGTATAATTTCAATCACCTAGCAAAAGGTAGGCTACAAGTTCGTTCGTATAAGTCATTTTATTTAATACACTCATATTTTCCCCAGAAAACCAATTTCATTCAGAAGTTGGAATTCCTATGTACATCATGAGCCTCATGCTTATGGTTTCGCATTGTGCACTAACAGTTTTCCTATTCATTGAGCTCAATGTAATTGTCGGGAATACCTTAAATAAGGCGAGCCGTGGCCTAAATTAATAGAAATTAATTAAAACACAAATATTCGTTCTCAAACTCAGGTGAACAACTGAATTTAATTTGCGTGCCATATGGGAATAATAGATCATTTTATAATCAACCGGAGGAGACAATACTTTCGACAGTAATAATAATAAATAATCAATTACTATTCGACTGTCATGAAAAATCAACTGATATAACTCTCCCCGAGGGCCCTGGAACAGTCATATTAATAAGGAAACAGACCAGTTATGAAAAATCCTGTTAAACTCCGATTGTAGTAACATCACGCAACTCGTAATTATTTTTTCATTATGTTTCTAATTTGTGTTACTCCATCAGGGCGTTATTATTAGTTTCCAAGTTGCTCGTGAAACAACAACAGGTGCTGAGGACACACATAATGGGCGATATGTGTATATTTAGGGACAAAGGCGTATTTATTGCACTCTAATCGTCTCTTTGGTCATACCGTGCCAATAGATAAAGGGATACAAAGATTATACGTGTGAGTGTGTGAAAATAAACTCAACTTCCCCTTTCTAAGAGAACGAGTTAACTTTTCGGAAGGGGTTGATCGGTTTCAACGATTACTGAAGTTAACAGAAGGCAACAAAAATAACGCATTACTGTACGTTCTTGGGGAACTGTCGAGACCAGCACAATAAATTAATTCAGAATAAAAAATGCCCGGAAACAAATGTAATTATATCGTAGATGTGGTGAGGTGTTGCAAAATGGGAAATACGTGCGTGGTTAGATTTGATAAACCTCAGACTGAACATGTGGACTGACGTTGATCGGAGTGTTCTTCCAAGCTAAGGCATGTAGTGGAGCTCTGGTAGGTCTATTATGCTTTTGTGTAACTAGAATCAGAGGTTGGAAGAAACATCGACACTCTGTTCTATTCCACAGGACGCGGTAGAAGTTGCAAAAAGACTGGAAATTACGTGGATTCGCTACATGACTCGTGGGGATTTGCCAAACGAGGCGCTTTGTCGTCGCAATGAAATTTAATGAAGTTGAAGTTACCTCGTTAATTAGGTTACTTTGTTGAAGCATCGAGAATATGAAAAGCGGTCCCAAGCGCAATTCCTCCAATAGAAATTGAAACTATTGTTTATGCGAAGTTGCGGAGGTTGGAAACGAGAGGAAGGAAAAGCAAATGGTCTGAGGCAGAAGCCGAGCTAAAAAGCTGAATTTATTCTTTTCGCTTGAACGCGGTGGAATTTCCGAGTTAGATTACAATGATTCATTGCCTCCAACGCCCCAGCAACGCAATTTCAGACGAAAGTACGAATGCAACTGGGTGCTTTAGTTTGGGTCTTTTGTTGTACGTCAGACCGCCTTTTTTAAATCACATGCTAACAATATTCCGCACCGTCTGGGTTGCACCGAGTGTAAATACTCGGTTGGGCGTAGCCAAGCAGTTAGCAATTGCCTTCCACGCTTTGTCCCCAGCTCCGTTCAACCGCAATCCCGTGTTAACGGACCTTGACGCTATACGATCTTGGGGTAAACGAAATGGAACACGGCTCCATCATTCCAACAATGGAGTGAAATGCGAAAAGATCCAATCTAAAGCTACAGCGGATATTGTAGATTTGGAATCCTCACGACTTGAAACGTTAAGTGTCAAATTTTATGAGGATGGGGGGGGGATAACTACATAATAAACGTTCCTGACGTTGTATTACGTATGATAACGTAATACACCGAACCCACCGGTTATCCAAACAGGATCACACATTCGTACAATTCTTAGAACGTCATTTCTTCAGCGTGTACCTCTTCAGCGGTTTTGTGAGCTGTACCTCTCTGAATTGAGCCAATTTCCGATAATAATTACTATTATCTAATTGATTACCACCGATGAAGTTATATTTTCCAGAAACAGCTTTCGATTCTCCATACAACTTCTCAATTCGAGTTATCTTAGTTAGTTTTTATTTCATTTTCCCTAAGACTCGAAATGTTCATTTTTGTTAGACTCCAAGGTTTTGATGATGAACGTATTGCTTAACCTTTCATTCCCCAACATAGTTGGCGTTTCACAAATACGTTTAATCAATATGTATCATCCTCAGTACAAGTTTTGGAAACACTCTGATTAACTGATAAAATTTAGTTAAAGAAATGAAGCTTTTTGTACTACCATTGTATATTAATAATTGTTTTGAACACCAGTGTAAGCTGATTTAAAATCTATTTTCGTCGAATCTATTTACTTTCCTTAGCTCTAAGAAGTATAAAGGTGAGTGATGATTAATTTTACGGAAGCATTGATGGCAAAACCGCTATTTTCCGTTCAGAAACTACCAGCTGTCGAGTGAGAGGACGAGGGAAGTAGGAACGAAGCAGCTGAGACGGTAAAATTTGATGCGAGAGCAAAGTTCGTCGAGGCCACCAGGCGAGGAACCATCCTCCGGGGGATTTAGAGGGGTCAATCTCATCATCCCCCCAAAACGTTGTAACCGGCAAATCCCGTTATCGCTTGTAAAAAACTGTCGGGATTAAAAAAAATATATCATGGGCAGTAACCGAGGCTGGGCAATATTGCTCGAGTCTACTTCATTTTTTGGGATGCAAATGACGCGGGTGGCCTAATTATCCTTGAAACCACAGAATAAATTGCTCCATGGTCGTTTTGGAGGCTGTAAAAACTCTCGGTTTGTTTACTTCGTGTGATGATTTGGCGTCGTCTTGTTTATATTCATTTATGAATGGGATTCAAAATAAACGAAGTACCTCTTAACAAACAAAAATAATTTGCTCTTGGAAGAAACGTGAGATTCCGTTTCGTTCCTAAATGCAATTTTTGCAAAACTGTAGGATTCACAGGTTTGAAAGAAATCGAATTTTCTGAGCAATTAGACTAACTTATTTCATCGAATCCTCCAAGGGACAATTGCCTGCGAGAACGTTCGATAGCAAAGGGAGCAAATTTTAATCAGATTTGCTTGAGTCATCTTGCACCTGACAAACAAGTATTGTGTTGACGTTTGGAGAATCGGTGAGCGTTTTAGCTTCTATTTCGGTTCAAAAGGGTGAATTTTATGAACAACAAAATGTTGGTCTATAATGGTCGTCGTGTGATGTATTTCAGTTCGACATTTACTGTAGCAAATTTGAAAAGTTTGAAAAATACTTTTTGGAGCATTTTGGGGGCTATCTGAGGAACATATATGAAGAGCAGCGTATAGAAATTGACCCTACGAAAATACACTGTGAGATTAATTCCAATCGTTGGAGCTATTTTATCAACAATTAGCTGACCCGGCGAACTTTGTACCGCCTGTGAGGAAATAAATGAGTAGATCTTGAGTTTTGTTAAGTTCAATTTTTCGTTAGGATAATAAATATAAATTAAAAAATCGAGTATCTTAATGAGTCTTTATCGGCCATACATTTTGCTGCAAGGGTTGCACCTTGTGATAGACGACATTTTTCGTTTTATTATCTGGCACAAGAACGAATAATTCAGTGCTTTTTGTGGTTAGCACTGATGTCTGGGAATACTCAGATGATGAGTTCGTCTTTCGATTAAACATACAATGTCACGGAAATTCGGAGGAAATGAAATCAATTCACTCGATTCGGGACACACACTCGACCATTACCGATAGTCAGAAATCGCTCACCTGATGTGTCGTTCAGCAATACAAATCTCATGTTGGTTGCCAGCTGAAGTTTCTTCACATAGCGCCGCAGATTCGATGATTTTAGTCAAGGACTTGTTTTGTCTGCATCACTTGATCTTCAAATTACTGGCAGTGTTTGGCGGAAATCGCCAGACAGTATTAATCTTTCAATGTTCGGTAAGTGCTTCCGATGCTAGTTTATCAAAAGCTTCAATTCAAAAGTTAATATTACGAATTTATAAATACTTTTTTAGAATTAGCGTAAATAAAACATAAGAATACGAATTATATGGTATTCGTATACTGTAAAATAAATAAATAAATACTTTGAATATCGGATTAACTCCTTCTTTGATAAATTTGCGTGTATTTTTTAGTGTTTGTCAGGAAATGTGATTCGGGTGCTCTTCTAGGATGCGATAGATGCAACGGCTCACGCAGCGGAGTCAATACTGGCAATTTCACTTTGCCACTAATGCAGCATGATCCTGGCGGTTCTCTGGATTACTCAGAAAACAAAAAAGTGTCCTATGTCCGTCTCCTACTTCTAAGCTATCTCCCCTCCAATTTTCACCAATTTCTGCCAAATCAGTTCATCCGTTATTCCTAACTTTTAAGTGACTATAGTATCAATAAATTTAGTAAATATGAATGAAAAGGGTAAGCGTTTTATGTATATAGATTTAAAAAGAACACTTTGGACTCTCAACCCTTTGTCTGAGGTATTTTTACTGAAGTGTTTATTAACCTTTAAAGAAGTTTTCAAGAAAAGGGCAAAAGACCCGTATTTGGGGCATTTCGGTCATTCCTGTCCACTCGATAGATGGAAGAAAGAGTGAGCACAATCGATTCTACAGCCGGTTCCCTCTCAGACAGATGTTAGGCTCGTCTGTCTTGAACATAGTGCGCATTTTCTCGGGAAATCATTTGATATACTACAAGCCTTGATGATTTCAAGGGAAAAGTGAGTTCATTGAATTTAGCGAGAGAGATCATTAATTGTGTTTGTTGAAGGATTCATGGCCACTATTTGGGCATAAATAATTAAACTATGGAATTTTGAGTTACCTTAATACCCGGAAAAGGAGAAACCAAAAGCCGAGGTGGTAGGCAGTCTATAAACCCAGTACAAGTTCCACCCTTCCCTTGAGAGATTCGGGCGTTATTCGGATTCCGTAGTGAAGGGACGCTAATCAAGTTGGTAATGAACAAGAGGTGCTTTTACTGAATGGTACGGCGGGGGAAGGGTTGAGCCAATGCGTTAAGCCACTAATCATCTGTATGGGTCACTAATTTTGACTGTGACCCCCCGGACTTCCAAACTACTTCGACTACAAAACAACTGTTTTGAGCATGAATGTATGCGTCAAACTATAACAGCTCGCATGAATGCCTCGTAGGTCTGGGTCTTTCTCTTATTAACCATTACAGAACTCTCAAAAAGGAATCTCGCTATCCACTAAGAGGGTTATATTAATCGTTTATGAACACCATTTGGCTATACCAGCATGCAAGAGAACACCTGCGGATGTACGGCAAGCAGTGTTTTATTCATCCAGTCTCCTGGTAGAAGACTTTGCCCGAGTGTTATCACGCAGAGAGCACCTTGGAGCTTACTCTGGTTGTCTAAGTAATCTAACAGTTTAAAGTTCAGAGAATCGTTGAATCAACGCACATAGCACAGCCCTCAATAAATTGAATTGGGAGGACATATCAGACCATTGAATTCACATACTACCGAGGAAAAAGTGAATGCTGGAATCGATGAATATACATACCAACATATAATCGTCACTATAAAAGCGTGTTTTTTCAAACCGGAGCCCACTAAACGTAAAACAGCTTCAGTGGGAGGTGGCCGGTGAAAGTGAAATTTCGAGAAAGTTCTCAGGAAGAATGGCATTCTGGAGCTCGTACTCTACAGTGAAATGACGCTAATTAAATTGCGTGAGCAGAAGGCGTATTTTCTAGGAGGAATATTTCGGTCAAAGTGTAAAGTAATTGGGTTACTGATTTTGAGCCCCGCGACCCCTGGACTTCCCCGAGAACTTGAGTAGCAAATCTACGGTGAGGTCGAATTATTTTGCAACATACGTCAACCTAAAACATCTCTACACTGTAATGATATTACGTGTGTGATTGTTTCCAAATTATTAACACAATCTTTGAGGGTTGCGCTTTAACAGACTGCATTGGGACAAAAAGTGAGCTCATTGAATTCACAAACTACCTAGGAAAGGTAAACAACACAACTCTGGATCGGTTAGTCAACGATCAAGTGACGCTAATTAAGTTAAAAGATGCACGTCTAGGAGGCACACATTTATTGAGTCCAAGCGTACTCCCATTCACTACTAGTCTGAGTTACTAATTTTGAGCTCGGGAATCCGCTAGGTTCCACGAAAACTCGAAGTAAATGGATGATTTGAGGTAAGAGGAAACTGTAATGTAATGAATGACTGTTTCATGTTCAACGCATCTCAGTTGAGAGGTTCTACAATCGCTTCCAGACATTAAACGTCGACCCAGTTACTCCGAAAAATCACTCAATATAACACGGGCCTTAATGTTCTTATTTCGTGTGGAAAGTGAGCCCATCGAGTTCACGAACTACCCAGAAATGGAGCATCAATAGAAGGATTAACTAACCCCCAGCAACTATTGATTGATAGTCGGCTTTACCGAGAAACCTAAGAACGATAATGAAGTGTTGGCAGGGCGAGAACTCCGTTGGCCCCGGGAACGGATCCCCTCCTTTTCGTGAAGTGTGGCTTCATTTCTCCTCGTTATTCTCTGAACATCTCCTCGATATCCGAAAGGCTCCTTGATCTCGTTCCATTTCATTCTTCAAGATAAAAAGGGGCTTCTCAGAGTGATGGAACTGAACAAAGAAGACTTCATAAGTAGGATCTTGATCCACCGTGAGGATGGATCATCATTTCCGAGAGTTGCCCTCATCATATCTGCTTATTCCCTCTAAAAGGTTTTGCTTTATCCGCTTTCTCCTCGCTTAGCGCAAATGAGAATTTAGCGAGATGAAGAATTGACAAAAGATAGCCCTTTAGAAATCCGGCTTTCGACGTTGAGCCCATCAAAACTGATGGGGGACGTCGTGTTCTGCTTTTCGATGATAAGGTACAACAAATTTTTTCCACAGCGACCGACTTTTCAGATTCTGAAGAGTAAATGGTGAATGTATGAACTTTTCCTGACTGTGGTCATAGTACTACATTTTAATGTTCAACACACACGGCAGAAATGTTTCAAAGTCACTCAAGGAAGAAAGTCAAATTACTGTCCGTCAACTTAGTCCTCGGAAAAGTATGATTTTTTATTGAATCGCTGTGTTTGCAAGTCTCTAAAAAGTACCGTTCGGGAAAACGGTAAGCACGTATTGCTATAGCACATAGTTGCTCTGGTTACTGTTTTTTTCACACTGTTAGCCGTAAGGTCTCGGCTTGTAGTCATCGTGGTCTTGGTACCCCTGCTCCAACTGTCTATATGTAAGCATTGTGTACCTCGGGAGAGAGATGGCAGTGCAGGTTGAAAGATGTGTCTTAAGCGACTTACTGTTCACCAAGACCCTGTGTCTCCACTTCTCTCCGATCTGTGGTTCTTCAATACTGCAATGGACGGGCCACAAGAAATTGAGTTGAATTTAGGTGAATAATGGTCTCATTCCGTGCCAATCGGCGATTGCAGATCGTTCTAGGGACATTCACTAAGCAGCCTTAAAAATATTGCTCTGTATTTAGGATAACGTCTTTTTGAGGTTAAGATTAACAGCTCTTGGGTTACAGTTAAAGGCTCCCCTAAAGTTATGGTGCCACTTCATGTAAACGCTGGGGGATCATACCAGATGAAGATTCCAAGTCCCAAGTAAAGCAGCAGCAGAAGCTTCTCCTCTTCACTTGTCGAGGATTTGGGTATCCAAAAGTGAAATGAGATTATTTATATACTATATATACTATTTTCCCACACACTGGGCTTAGGTTCACTTTCCATGAGATTACGGGCCCATTCCCGTAACTCATCACAAGAAGGTCGATGCTTGATGTTCTGCTTGTGGTAAACGTCGTTTCTACGTACTAGAGCCGAAACTCAACTGCTGTTGGTATCCACAACCGGTTCTACAACACTGCAGCTCTGCGAATACGAAGTTTATCTTAACTGCTGAGAAGTGCAATATCTGTGGGGAAAAGGTTTCCAAACTAAAGTAACACTCATTTTCCACAGAATTACCTGGGGGATGGAGCTCAGCTTAGAATATTATTTCCCTTCGAATTGGAAAGTGACGTTGAAAAGCGACCTTTTCAAGAACATACAGTTCCATTTCGAGCTTCAATTTCAATTCAAGCGCATAATTAGGAAAATACGACGTTTGTCATTCTTCTTCTTCACGTGCTGCTCAAGTTTGGAGCGCCGAGTTTAAGTATCAACTTCTCACTGTTAATTGAAAAACCTTGGGAACTGAGAGTCAGAGAAGGAAAGATAGCGATGAGGGTTGATGAATGCGTCGCTGGAGCACGAAATTTCACAGCAGTTTGGAGCGACAAGTCAACAAATGGAGATAACTTTAGTATTCCTAACAGTCTGTTTGAACGTTTAGAACTACACAGAAATTAGAGCATCAGATATAATTTTGAAGCTCGCAGGATGACTAGCGAAGACTTCGGCTGTGAACTCCGAATCGATCAAATTGTTCGGCGAGTTTTATAACTAACAAAGCTTGGAACGTCGGAGATACGATTTTTGAAACAGTCGAGCTTAAATTAATATTCCCCCTTCCACTCTTTATAAATATCGGATACGTTTTTTTACTAAACAGTGTAGAAAGCGAAGCTATTGTGTTAGAGTCAACATAACACGAAAGACGACTGCTGCACAGAAGCACCAAGCCAGTCATTTCTAATATGGGACACCCTTGAAAAATCCTGGCTCAAAATGGAGTGTGGAATTTGCGTAGAATGGAGACTACGGAGATGAATAACCCCAAGATGGTGGAGAACGGGTGAACACTAATTGAAATGTTGAACAAGTTACGCGAATTTCGTTTGATGAAGTCAAATACTCCAATGGCATCCCCTGGGGCAATACGAATTAGGTGATTAGTTAGAAATGCACTCTCTCATCCGTTGCAACAGTGAGGCAAGACAATTATTGGGCCCCAACTTGGTACTCAATAATGGTAAGTTATTAACTTTCGAGTTCACGCCATAACTTCAAAGCATCCACAGCAATCACATTCACTCCTGATAACTGATAACAGCTTTAAAACATCAGTGAAAAGCCGGTATCGTACGTCTTCCTTCCCACTTTTGCCAATATCATAATATACATGAGGAATATCGAAGGGCCCAAGTGTGCTTTCTGGGGATGTCCGGCGTTCTACAAAATGCAGGCGAGTGTACTCAGAACCACCTGAGCAATGACCTACACAAAACAAAAATATCTGGTGCGTTGCAACACACAACTTTCCTTAGCTTTACAACAATTCACTTTGTACATGGCTAATTCTATTTAATTGATTCATTTATCACTCAGTTAATTTGAACTTGGTCAAGCAACGCTTTACGGCAGCAGGAAGCGGTAGCGCTTACAGTTCCAGATTTTATTGTGCTTCTCGTATTCATTTCAGGACCATTGTTGAGCAATTGGTACACAGATAATTAATGAGGCTGAAAACACAAATTTTTTGAAGACGGATAGTAATTACTTTTGCAGAGTTATTGGGTAAAAACTTTTAGAACTGGTATTAAGCGAAACGGCGGTAGTTGAAACTCAGGAATTTCTGGAGTAAGCCCCATGTATCTCATGAACGTTTTTAAACACTCACCCTTTAGGTATTGGATTGGACTACAATACCAATTTTTTTTATATTCTACAAGAATTCCAGCGGAGTTTATACGGAAAAAACTGCGCTAAAAACGCTTTTGGTCGAAAATGTTGATAATTTATTGTGCTGCTCTCGTCATTTGCCCACAAATGAGAATTTTATAGTAAAATTATCTTATTAAGAGCTGCCAATATATTATTTTAATCAAAATCGTTAGAGCCGTTTTTGAGAAAAAAAATTTGGTGTTTTGATCACTATGATAACTATAGTTAACTTTCGGTGGATTTTGCCCATACCCTTACTTTTGCGTCCCATGGTAACCTGTATGCTGGACATCAAGTTTCAGTTGATTTGGTACGGTTGTTTTCTCTAAAAACCGTGCTAAAATCGATTTCGTCGAAAAGTTTGATAATTTATTGTGCTGCTCTCCTCATTTTCCCACTAATGGGAATTTTATGGTATAATTGTCTTATTGAGAGCTATCAATATAAAAAATGTAATCAAAATCGTTAGAGCCGTTTTTGAGAAAAAAAATATTTGGTGTTTTGATCACTATGATAACTATAGTTAACATTCGGTGGATTTTGTTCAAACCCTTATTCTGGCATTCCATAGAGGTCTGCGGGCGAGATATCAAGTTTGAGCTGATTTGGTACGGTGGTTTTCTCTAAAAATCGTTCACAGACACACACACACAGACCATTTTCCCAAATAGTGTTTTTCGGACTCAGGGGGGTCTGAAACGTAAAGATCTGAAGAGAACTCAAAATTTTTTTTTCAGCCGATTACATAACTTTCCTTTCTACTTCGTAGAGCAAGGAAAGTAAAAAAGGTGCAACCCCTCCAGACAACGGGGGGTGGAAAACTCTATGCCCCGGTCAACATACAGAACGTGTCAGCTCACTTCATCTTGTTCTTCACACAAAGGTTGGCACATTCTTCGATTTATTTTTCGAAATTTCCAAAAATCGAAGACTCGCCCAAACATATTCAACTAAAGTCGCTGTAAAGAGTGAACTAACTGTTCAAAATGGCCAATCTCGTCCTAGTATGTGAGTGATATAAGTACCTACGAACCCCTTCACTACCTACGTGCGACGCATCACTAAACTTTCCGCAGCCCCACGTTCTTTCAGCGGCTTTTATCATTCTGGTGGGTAATAAAATCTGTTTTTCACTCAGTTTATATGAACTTGCTATAGAGTAGCTGAACGATCCAGTGGAAACTCAAAGTGCCTAAGGTTGCGGAGTTTTTTGTGTTTCTCCGACTCACGCAACGACAATTTCCCAGAAATAAGAGGATAGATGATTTACTGAACTGTAACATTATTTTTCTGAGATGTGGTGCTGTTTCAGAATTATCAGGTAAGAACTGTTGCTACTAGTTCTGCTTTAGTTTTTATCAACTTTGCTAAGGCTTGGGAGTCTATTGAGGGACTAGAATATGTTCACACACTCTTACCATGGAAGAGATTAACAGCGTGATTAAGGGACATCCGTTTTGCCACGGGAAGGCCTCTCACGCAAAGTAAAGGACACTCGTCGAGTTTGCATCCCTGGAAGAGTTCACCGTTGATGACACGTAGCACTAGATATCTTCAGTGATACAACGACGATCCAAATCCCATTGACTGAGATTTCAAGAGTGCAGTGATGATACAATTCCATTCCCCGATATATAGATCTAAATGCCGATTACTATACAAATATATAACCCAAGATTATATTTACAAATGCATTGGGAGCATATTAACAACAGTGAACTATAGCGAACCAAATTTCAACCGGAACATTGCAGAGTTTGAGGAGCTACGTCAGCAAAATGCTTGGAACGACAGGCTGCTAAATGAGGGCGTTCGGTTCCTCGCTGTACGTCACTCCGCTCCTGTCTAAGTGTCAGTCCTCCGTTTCTACCGAAAACGGCAGTTAAAAGTTTTAAAGTTCACTCCAAAAAGCAAACTGCCGACAAGTGAATAAAGGTGAGCCGAATGCGACTGGTACTGAGGTGTTCGAGATGAACACTAGACGAATTGTTTAGAAAAAACGATTCGTAACTGAAGACCTGAAACATTTATCTTGTGCGGACTGAGTTGTTGAATTCAATTGACTTGCAACGTTGAATGTTCAGCTAATAGGTCTGTCACTTTCGCCACGCATTATGATCTAACTACGTTGTTTTCTCATTTATTTAAAGGACAGACGAACCCAATAGTACGGAAGGAACAAAAGAAAATACTTTGGAAAAGCTTCAATGAACATACCTGGTGTGGTCCATAACATGCATTAATCAACATTCCTCAGCCTCACATGAGTTTAACTATTTTCATTATTCTAGCAACTAATAAAATCGTTCAGTTAGAGTGTTTGCTCTACGATCTTCGTAGAAACTTGTTGAAATGGGTTTACGGCTGCCAACACCATTATTAAGCAATCAGCGCAAAGATGATTATTGATATAGTCATAAATTATGTTTTCGTAAAGAATAGTTTTCATCGTTTTGGAATTATTGGGTAAAGACTTTGAGAATGGTAGTAGGTAAAGCAGTGAGGGTTTGAATTTCGAAATTCGTGGAGTTGCTACTGATTAAAATTATTGAACGGGTATTATATATTTTGTCGATCGTATTACCACCCTGATTTTTCTGAGAAGCGGGATTTATCAGTAAAAAATAGACCAACACTCAGTATTCGAAATGTTTTGTGTCCTTCTCGTCCTTTTGCTACAAACGAGAATTTCGCATTAAAATCTGTTGCTGACCGTTCAAAAAATGTCACCAAAATCGGTGAAGCAGTTTTTTTTCACATTTCTTCAAAAATAATTGGTCAATTTTGAACCGATTTCGCTCATACACTCATTTTGGCGTCCTGTGGAAATCCACAAGATAAATATTCTTAAAATCGCTGTAAATTACACAACGGTTTATAATTCTCCAGAACAGTTTGAGGGAGTCTGCGGGCTCCAAGACCCAACCCATTTGATTCAGCATCGAAAAATACTAGTAAACGTAACGAAACATGACCTGACTACAACGACGACGACAAGTTGTGCTGGCGGGTGGTTTTGAAGAGACGGGAGTGAGGGAGTACAAACGACGAAACGATTAGTTTTGCTGTTGTTATCATCCCGCGAGTTCTTTCAATTAGTAGACTTTGGCTAACTATATCAATAGTGGCTGTAATTTCACTACACGCAGTTGTACACGTCTGACACTCATTCCATGCGACCCAGGATCTACAAATACCTTGAAAACGATACCAAACACCGCGTATTAACGATAAAGCTGCCAAAATTGCGTTTCAGTTCATTTTTTTAACGGTTCTTTGCCCATAACAACCATGGGCTTCGTCCGACGGATTGCCGAGCAGGTGGGCACAGCTAGATACCAAATGGGATTTTTGTACGAAAGAACGGATTTTTTAGATAACATTAAAGGCACAAAACAGGCCTGACGGCGGACGGACATTGCAGATTTAGAATCCCGATGTCTTGAAACGTAAAGTATCAAATTTTGAGGGGGTGTTGTAAAAAGATTTTGCTGACCGAAAACATAGGAGTATCAGTCAGAATGAATAATAAACCAAAATTGAGGCGATTTAGTTCAGCCGTACTCTCGTCAACATACATCCATACAATTTTCCCACTGTTTTTCGGATTCAAAAGATTCAAATCGTATAGAATCCCATATTTTCTTAGCAATAGGGCTGAGTAAAATAAAAAGTTGAATTTCCTTCATATATTTGCATCTACGGCCCACTGAATCGAAAAAAACCCTCATTTTGGTCGGCATGTTGAATTATGTTGTTGAGGGGCGTCCTTGAAATGTGGTTTCTATATTATATATTTTTAGTGGAGCTTTGTAAATTTACCACCTTGAAGTTTAGCTTGGAACTTCACAGTGGTGTTCTTCTCGGAACGGAACTTTGAACCAATTGAATGGGTAGATAAAAGAGAATTCTGTCTTGCTGCCGTGAAAAATGTGAATATATCCGGAGTTTCCACTTCTAAGATTTCTCTCTCTAATTTCACTTGGCTCGCCCGATAGAACCGAACAGGCTCAACAGTTCTGAATTAATTATTTAATGCTTCGCAACTTTGCGCTCGGGTTCCAGAACTAATTCCGTGGAAGCATCCAAACGTTCAGTTCTCTGCCGGCCGGTCGCGAACGGTTCGTTTAAATAACAAAGGGCACTAAAAGAGGCTGCCTGTTGAATAATTTCCTTCTCCCAGAAGATTGAGCTTGTTCCCTGCGTCTCACTCTCGAGGGAGGTCGCCATTTCCTCGGAACATCCGTCAATTTCGCTTCGAGCTTTTAGATCACTCGGTGGAAAACGGCAAACCGGATCTGTGAGTCACGAGAAAAGTGGTACGTTCCATCTTGTTGGATCTGTTGCTATTTTAGAGCAAATCTGGAACACTTAAGGCAGCCGTCCACAAGGTAAAACGCGGCTACAAATGATCGAACTTCGTCTTCTCAAAGTGACATAGTGGCGGTCATTCTCCGACTCCACTCATGAGCTGCTACATCATCTGACTTGATTACACAAGAATAGCTCACAAAAAGCACGTTCAGAAGTTGAAGTACGTTCAGAAGTAAAAGATTTCACAAAAGAAGTAAAAGCAAAAACCTCGAAGGTTTGGAATTCCGATGTTTTGAAACGTAAAGTATCAAATTTTGATTTTTTTTTTGTTCCACTAAATATCTGATGCTAAGCATCGTTTTACGTACGAACTGATAGTGCTACAAGCTCCGGGATTTTATTGGGCTGTCGCAACTCATACCAAGACAAATTATGAATTTAAAAACCAACGTACATTGTTCAAATGATGTTTTCACAGTTCTGGAATTATCAGGAGAAAACTGAAATTTTTTTTGACTGTTTGACTGAACTTAATTGAGGGAAAATTTCTGGCTGAGAGTTTTAGAATTAAGGTGGAAGAGTAAGGAAGGCCGTATGCTTTAATTTCTAAGAAGTTGCTCATTACTTCAAGTTGGCGTCCCGTATTGACCTGCTAGATGCATATCAAGTTTGTGCCCGTCAATGTTTTCTAGACAGTAAAAACGATTGGGAAAATCGTAATACGAAAAAAGTTCTGATTGTACGCCCCCCACTCACAGTAGTATTTTCAAAAGTAGATGATGAGCGCATAAATCCATAAAATACATGGAATGAATGAAATATAAATGGTTTTCAAAGATTTAATTGCTGGCATTTAGTTGGATAGTTAGAGAAGAGGGATAGTCTAGTTGTGATTCAATAACATGTAGACACGAGGAGTTTGATCCCGTAAATGAGTCTAAGTAACGTATTTAGTACATTTGACGAGGGGTTCGATAGCGCGAAGTTGGGCAGTAGCTCTCAAATGAGTTTGCAGCTCGCTTCGTGGAATTTACTGAGACGCGTTAATTCATCCGAACGTCATTAAAAAGTTTTGCCTGATCCTTTGACTCCGTCGTCTTACCGTCGCGTCTACCCCTATTTTCCCGCTCAGAATCCCCCCTCGTCTGGTCAATCGACTAGCCCAAAGCGGAGAGCTTGGCGGAGTTCATAAGTTGGAGTGGTTTGAGGTTAGCAGCGACATGAATTTTCCTTCGGAACAACCCGTACAAATAATCAGACGGGAAAGTGGAGCTGCGGCAGGCTCCGTGACGAGGGCTTTCCAAACGGCACAGCAGGAACAAAGAGAGTGCCATGGAAGTTTTGACCAATGAGTGAATAATTTATCAAACCACCTGCCGGAGAGAACCTGAGGCTCTCCTCATTCGAGCTGAATCTCATCTCTGCGGAATATTCTCCTCAAAATTGAATTGTTTGGCTTCATTAAATTTGAATAATTAAGTACTGACAATCAGGATACAAAGTCGTAAACTGCGCATTTATTATGAACTATTCTCAATTGGCATTTCAGGGCATTTGACTCGCTACTATTGAATATAGATAATAAATGCGTTGTTGACAAGTAATTGCATGAAGTTGTGTTTGATTTAACGATAGAGTATACAGGTATAAAGATGTTATCGTCTCATCTAATATACATTTTACATATTTTATGAATTGAATATAAAATTTGAGAGCTCATTCTGCTGATTCCCCAATCATGTTTGCTAACAAACGCGCAGACCATCTTCCCAAATGATCTGTGATTTACATAAGCGAACGTTTATAAACTCGTCTGAAAAAGTGAAACATTTAAGTTTATTATCAACCCATTAAATGCAGTTCAGTTTGTATGGCAAGCAAAAGTAAACATAGGTGCATTCTTCAATAAACCACCATTCAATGCTTCAGTATCTTTAATTTATTGGGAAATTTGAGACGTCGACCCATAATTTTCGAATTCAATTGATCATGGGGCTGATTATGATTATCTTAATAGAAGAGAGATGTGGGGATCTCCCTTCGCACTCCCAATAATATGCTTGTTCCTTTTCCCAGAAGGTTTTTATTCGTATACGATATATAATGGAGCGAAATTGGATGGAATAAAATAAATAAGTGTAATCACGAATGTGAAATGAAGGGAACTGAATCAACCCAAGACGAATGAACCGTAACGAAATGAAATAAAGATATTGATGAACGTATGGGCTAACAGAATGTGACTCAATAGGGGGAAAAACATTGGCATTCAGTTTTCAATTGACTTAACTAGAAAAAGAGAGAAATTCGAGAACAGACCGAAGTTGAGAAGCGGCCGCAGAGCTTTTATTTTTCCTGGAGACGGCCCTTGGGCCGGATGGAAGGCGATTTCTTCCGTTCCTTACGAGCCTATTCAGGGCAAGGGTTTCCGAATCTGTAGTGAAAGCAGGAAGGCACTTACCCTTAAAAAGCTGGCTCATTCGCTCGTCAAGAATTCCAACCAAGTGCGCTAGTATCGAGCGAATCACATCCATCAAGCGGTTAGTGTTTTTCAGAATGTCCCTTCTCACCCGCTCACTTTCCAAATGAGAACAGTTTCATGGAGCCCTCAATGGTTAATACGCACGGAAGCCTATTAGCCGAACCAATCGATTTCCTAAAGGTTGGCCACATGAAGGAAGTGAATTGAGATTGGTCGTCGTACTAACGGAAGTAGAATTCGTAAGTTCACTCTGCACACATTCTTCGTTATTATAAGAAGATAAAAAAGTGATCGAAAGTCAGGTTACAATCGGTGGTTGTGCTGTGGCATTCATTGGCCTTTTAGTGAAGGCTGATAGGAGCTGATCCATAGTCTTGGGCGGCCAATTGATAATTAGTAAAGACTGTAAGGAGCCAGTTGTTGTTATGTGACTATGCAGTGGCGTTAAATCGCGTAGTGACAAACTAGTGATAGTTTTTGCTTGGTAGAGAGAGAGAGAGAGAGAGAGAGAGAGATAGTAATGCTATGTAACCGGCTGAAGAACAACAAGTCTTGAGTTCCTTGAGATCTTCGCGTTTAAGGGCTTCTGAATTCGAAGCTCGTGCGCTTTGCAGGCCTCTGGCTGGGATGTCCCACGTGCGGTGGTGTGACACGGTGACTCAGTATGCCTTCAGAGTTCTGCATGGTTTGGTTGACACCCAGAAACTCGGACAGTGTCCTGACTCCCCCTATTCTTCTGTTAGGTTAGAGTGGGCTTCAAAGGGCATTCATGGAAACGATTACTCGCACCTTCACGCCGTTTGTGTGGCGTCACTGACTACACCGATGAGGTTTAGAAGAGACCAATGTCATAACGTCATGAATGCTCGTTGTTGTGCTTCTGGTACCATGCACATAGCACAACAAAATAAATAAGCCCCTTTAAGGGTATGAGCAAAATCGGTTCAAAACTAACTACAGGTTTCATTGTGGTAAAAATATTTATTAAAAATTCCATGTTGATTCAACTTTTTTATTGGACCGTTCAAATGATATGGCAGCGCCTCTAACTTCTCATTCGCGCGATTAACCAAAGCGCAGTTGTTTCCTTTTAACTCCCGCTCACATGATACTAATGTTCTCGAAAAAAATCGGTGTGGTAGAGAAATGAATTCCCCACACAATGAAAGGTGAAACTATTTCACATACTACGATTTCAGACAGTTCTAAACCAATTATTTCAAAACAGTGAACACCATCTTTCTCAAAAAAGTCGAGATAACAGTCACATGAATGATGTGTGCACTGATCAGTCAATAACGGTCGTGCTGTGAGTAGAAGCACCTCAGTGAGTTCCAGATTTTCAACCGCCACCACTTCGCCATAAAACAGGAAGTTTTGTTCAACCAATTTCAAATGAATCAGATAAATGAGTCGCACCAAATATTTCTTCCAAAAACCTTTTAAACGACTGTACGATAGACAGTATATTAGTATTGATAGTGTGTCGTTTTCCACAACTATGTCACGAGCAATCATTCGGTGCAACCTGCATGAGCCAACGCCTGATACTATGGCATCTCTAAACTCAAATGATGTTGAAGTCGCTTTTGTCGTGCTTATTTCATACCAGATTGAAACTCTTTTCAATCCTTAATTCGAAACCATATTATTGTGGCCGCTTTTTTCAGTTTACTAACTGAAAATTCTCAACTTAGTACTGGATGTTTGATTTTGTCATGAAATTGAAATATTGAACTGGAAAAACAATTCAACGAATTGTGACCTCTCTGGAGGACGAAACTCCACTGGGTCGTAAAGGTTTATTGGTATGGCGGTTGGCACTAAAAAAGAAAATTGAACGACTATTGATATACGCTCTCAGGAGTTTAGAGCAGAGCATTGGGGGATGCACAATAAAAAATTTGTTGCCCTACCCTTTTACGCTCTTTCGAATAAAACCGAGAAATAATTAATCGACATTGCTTCATTCTATTGAAATAGCTCGCCAATTGGCAATAATGTAATAAATATGAACATGAAGCATACTGGTGCGTTTGTGAACATTATCTTAATAATGATTAATAAGTTATCGCACACTCAGCTGTTGTGCTCGAATATCGTTATGATTATTTGAGAGGTCTCAAACTTCTTTCCTTCAGAGCTCGGTACATAGTGGATCACGTGTTATGGATAAGAAGCGAAATGAAGAGCCGTATAGTACGTAATAGTGCGTAGTTCGGAACTCATCAAGAGCCTTCGGGTTTTGAAATGAATTTCAATGAATGGTTTCAGTGGTTTATTGGGCAATCACTATGACATTCATGAACTTGACTGGTTTTATTAGAACCAAACTGAGAAAAAAATTATTTCTGTGCTCTTTGGTAGTTACGAAAATGATGTGAAAGTACAATGTAGGAGTACAGTAAAACAAAGAATGACTATTGTTACAGCCTGAAACACGACGCAAAATGATTGGTAGTTTTAGTAACGCTTACACAAAATTGCTATTCTTAAGTACCATACAACCTGTAGATACTATCATTATTTTTGTCTTAGTGCACAATAAGATGGAATTGTGTCATAACAATAAAATAGGATAATGAACTGTTACGATATCGTACTAAGTGAGGAAGGGAGTGAGTACAATATCGCCCGAACAGTGATTGGAACAAGGAGTTTTATTCGCCATTACTCTTAGAGATGTTTTACCACCACAAGCATCTGGGTGAGACTGAACATGAGAGTTGGCGACTGGACGACTCCTCGATGAGACAAGAGCTCCGTTTCGACTGCTGGCACCAAAGTTTCGAGAGAATTGGTGCCTAATCAGCAAAAATTGCCCTGACGAGCCTCCGCTAAATCGAAGATTAGCGAACCCGGTAGAAGACGAACCAAAACGCAAAGCAGTCGTCCACAGTTTTTTCTGGCAGGGGAGCTCAAACTCAGCTATGTTAAGATCATCATTCGAAGCTACATAATACATATGCACATATACAAATATACAATAAATACACACATATATAAACGCTTTATGTAGTATAATATTTGCTCGAAACGAATCGCAAACTGAGCAACATTACAATCGCACAATAATAAAGCAAGGGTCAAACTGAAGGTGGAAAAACACATACACGTGAACGTAATGAAAGAATAAATAATCGAATTACAAAATTTGATAAAAAATATATAAATTCTATAAAGGCTACGAAGTCCTGTAATAAATATAAATAAAATATCAGAAACTAACTAAAATAAACGAATGATAATGAAAATTAAATTGCCAGCTCTCTTCAACGGGGTGTGGGTTCGTATTGCGTGAGGTTAATTCTGATACATCAAATGTAGATCTTGTTTTATACCAAAGGGATAGTTCATGGAATTACTTATCTTACCTGAAACAATAAAGCAGAGCTATGTAAGGTACGAATGTGATAGCGAAACAAGTTCTTGGGGGTATTCCAATGAGACCTGACATTGTGACCACTCCTACAACACTGTCAATACGTTCGATAGAGGCGTTGTGATCCAGAAAGACGTTGCACATTCAACATTGCACTCCAACATGTATTGATAAAACTAAAAAGAGATAACGCAAATCACCTTAACCTCTTTCCCAAGCTTTTTTAATTGGAAGGGCTAGTTTTGTTTTCTTTGAAAGTTTTCCAAAATTGCCGAAGTAGCCGTTTTGTTTATTTTGTTCCGAACTTGATAGTTGATTTTTTCAACCATTTCAACTCAGCCCCTTCCAAGTTATGTCCCGTGACCTACAAGCACCTTATTAATTGACGTGTGGTGCGACCGCTAATCCAACGGAGTATAGAAGTTTGTTAACGGAAGGAACACCTAATCAGCGGCTAACCAACCTCTACTATTCACAATCAGCCCTGAGCACACGGTAACAAGATTGTGACAACGAGTTTGACGGGAGCGACGCTGCCACCCTGGTGCATGGCATTAGCGACACAGAGTACAACGTCATGATGTTGACGCCCACTATCAATTTTCTAACGCTTCACAGAGGCCCAACCAATAGTTTGTGCATAATTAAAACCTCAAATGAATGAGTTTGACCCTTTCATTGCAGATATCCAACCCAAAAGATACTTTAAAATCCAATTTCCTAAGTCTTTACACCGTTTTCTTTAATTGTACGCAATTTTCACAGTACCTGTACCACTTTCTCAATCACAATTTTTTCATTTCAAAATACATTCTGCTAAACTCTCAATGATTTTTATCTAAGTTCCAAACAACATCTAAACATTCTTTCGTTTTTCCCTCGACTCTAAATTCTTCATTTTTACCGATTGCCCAGCGATTTCTTCACTTTTCCGTTACAGTTTTTACTGGATTTACCAAATTAATTTTTTTGAACATGAACTCTGACCGTCACTTTGGGGGTAATTACCGTGGGATGAAATCCTATTGTGTCGTGTGTCGGTCCTAACGCCTCACTGGGCCATACCTAGCATCTTGAGGAAGAAAAGCACCTCCAGCAAGAATCTTTTGGGTTCTCCCCTGGAGAAGCTGTACCAAAGAACAAAAATGGCTCTCTAAGGTGTCTCTTTGCCTGTAACGCACTTGCACCCATAACACATGTTTGTATGTTTGTTAATTTTGATCTACCTCCTGATGATTCCCACTACCCGCCTCAAGTCCTTTCTTTCTAACATTAGGAGGCTGGGCTTTATATCATATGTTGGTCTTGAATTGAACATTTAGAGAGTTCTAAACAGATGCACAATGGGATTGACGAACCGAGTCGGTGATTCCCTTATCCCCAGTAATCCAGTAAACGTTAACTTTATTAGAGCTAGCTGAAGAGTTGAACTGCATCCTGCACTCCCTCACTTGTCAGATCACCAGCGTGTTGCAAAAAGCCTGACGTACGTTGACTATCATTAAGCCGACAGTTTTATTACTATATCCTGTTTCGAGCATCAAAAAGGTGGTCTCGGTGATCATAGAATGAAACTCCATTTACTAAAGTTAACGTACCTGTTAGTGAGTCCGTCTCCTCTGGCTTGTGAGTTACGAGAGGAGACGGACTCACTAACAGGTACGTTAACTTTAGTAATTTGCCTACTGGCGGACATAACCCAATTTCTTTAATACGAAACTCCATTTGGTGAACTGGAGGAGTGGACCGGGGATGTGTGTCCTATTGCGACTGCGGAGCCACTTATTCACACTCAGAATTCAGAAAACAACACACTCTCCAGGGTTAAAGAATGATTCGGATATTGTGCGGAGGCCCAAACTGACGGCTTCCATTGTTCGATTAACTTCCTTTTGGTCACAGTGATCACATGAATCACTCTAAAAGGTCTCTAAGATCCCGAATACAGCCAGGGCCAATCTTTATACGATCTACATTGTCTCTGGCTTGACAAATTTGTCAAGAGGAAGGAGGTCAAACATTTTCTGCATAGAACTCTTAAGAGTGGTTTTCATCGACCTCCGTATTAATAAGCTTCCACAGCCTTCGTCCTTTGGCTAGGTTGCTGAAGTTTCCCTCATACCAGCTCAACCCATAGAAGACGATCGGCCGATTAGTTTTACTCAACAATTAAATAAATTTTACTCGCATTTTTTAATTAATAATAACAATCCCTCGTCGATTTGACTAAACTCATTTTCTCAATTCTTCCTATTTTCTCTACAATTTTTCAACGGTTTTCCCTGTATTCTTCTACGATAGTGACACCCTTAACTGATCTCACTCAGTGCAGCTATTGGCAGTTTGTTTCAGTTTCGACCCGCGAGAACAAACCAACGTATATTCCTCTGTTTATTTTTTGCGAGCGCCGGCAATCAGTCCGACCTTTATCCTGAGCGCTGCGTCAGCAAATGGCTATTTTATGGAGAAATATGTTACATTCGAGACATTGTTGTTCCCGCGCAAAGCACCCCCGCGACAATTAATTGAAACGATTTAATCACAGGATGGCACGTAATTGAGTAGAGAATGAGAGTGAAACAACTGGGACCGAAAGAAACATCCCGATCCCCTCTTTTTGCCCCGTCGTTCAATTCTGTTCGGGTGGGAGATACAATTTTTCCGCAAGAAAATATTTTATAGGGAGCCAACAACCATTTTTTGTCCCCCTCCCCTCCTCGACTCAAGCCTACCGTTATCCCTACCCTAAATCCACTTTGGTTGGAGGCCCGGTTTCGTATTGTTTCTGCAAATCATTCTGAGATTGATGGTTTCATTAAACCACTGTTGAGGAAAGAGTTTCGGAGAGGATGTTGTTCAACCGGCTCTCCAAACGTAAATATGAATCCCGGGTTTCACAAATCGTATGGAGCCGAAGGGCGGCTCGGGAAAAGCCGTTGAAACGAAGGAGAATTTGATTGACTGACGACGGGTTGGTCCCCGTCGCTAAAAATATCGTACTCCGAGAGACCCGTGATTTATGAAACTGGGAGAAAGAGACGTTTAAAAGAAGATATTGGATTTTGCTCTTTGCCTCTGGCCAGGGCGCGTAAGAGAAAACGCTCCCTGCAATCGTTTCCAAAATTACCTGTCAATCTGCTCTGGCCGCTGAACCTCACGCCGCCAGCTGCAAAGTATTAGTGCATTTTTGTACATCAAACACTCGGAAATATTCTATCTTGTGCAAATGTTATTTAGGAACACGATGCTGCCGATCGTTTCTCATTCGTCAGTGGAAAAGGAAGCGTATGCAATTGCGGAAGCTGTGCGATCACGAACCGAACATCTGTGGCGTCTATGTCCGATACGAAATTAACGTCTCCACAAACGGTAACACACACTCAGATTTGTATATACATATTTACTGCGAACTATAGTAGCAGTTATCTGATACGTAAGTGTTTCGAAAACAGCGAGGGAAAAGGCGTACTTTGCATTGCAACCTTTGCTGCTGTGCTATATTAAACAAAACGTATAAAGTATAACCATAAGACGCATAAAATATAGCCATGAGACACATATAAAATATAACCATATGTCATACTGTGGACTCAATTGGGTGACTTGACGTTCTTCTCAACGACTGCATACAAAGCCTTCTGAATTATTGGTGGGCCCTCCTGCCAGAATAGTGTCAAATATTGTAAGTGTTCTAATGCCCTTTAATAATCGAAATATCTTCTTGTTTGAATATGTATACCATGTATTGCTATTATTCAATGCATTCGAATATTACCACCTTGCTAGAGAAGGTTATGAAATAATGAATCTCGCTACTCCAACTTCGGATATATAAATCAAATATGCACTCTTTGGCTGACGCTGAACTCGATATATTGGGGTGGTTTCAATTAATATTTTCCTGAAAGGGCAGCTCATTACTTTAAAATCCTTGATGCTGCACCCCGTTGGTGTTTGGAATAATATCAAAGGGCGGCTATGTAGACAAGGCATTTATTGGCTTCCAATCAACTCAATATTACTAACTTGGAGGATAAATCAAATTTATTTTTTAAACTGCTACGCTTACATTTATTTCCCAAGCTATATCCGATATTCAGGAGTATTTGCAGAGAAACTTTGATCGTACCATCATCTTTCTTTCGTCTTAACTTTTCTCAGCGGCTGATGCTGCGATTTGTATCAGTCTGCCAATCAAATCTGTAATCACTCAGCTCAAGTGACATGAAGGCACCTCTGACACCACTGCAGTAATGTGCTTCTGAAGTTTACCTGCCGGCCGGTTTCTGAGAGGCTAACTGCCAGGAGTCCATGAATCATTGATAGAACGGTCCGCTGCAATGTGTATGCTTGCATAACGTAAGTTCATGGTCCAGTTTGTTCTGAACGATTTGGGCCTATCCCGTCCTTGAGCCGTGGGCGCCTCTTACTCTACATGATCTCTTGTATGTTACACGCTCTGTGACTGACCTCGACTTTTCTCAGAACCAGCTGCAGTGATTTTTGTGTATGTGGGTAGTTAGTTGCAAGCCAAGAGGCGCAAATATGACAAGTCGGATCTTCGTTTGATGGTCTCGGAAGCTCGTCGGGTGGAGGCAAATAACATCAGGGTTGCAGCATTAACTGGGTCACAACGTGGCGTGTGGCGTAAAAAATGTGCTGAAGAGATGCGTCAGCCAGATGTGGCGGCAGAAGTTCTTCGAAGAACCGCCACCCGCGTGTTGCTTGGACCGCGTCTGAATAACGTTTCGTCGTGCAACTTCTTCTCCATATTTTTTTTCTTCCCTATCCCAATCCTTCCAACTCAAGAACTGACGTAAGTTAGTAAGGATGCCCTCTTTATTATGCGGCCCCCCTGGGGCAAATTGACAAATTGTAAATTAACAATTTTACATTTCTATCAACATTCAAGTATACGAATGAAGTGCATTAATTACATACTTTGGTCATTCATACCCACATAAACTATGAATTCCATGTACTGCTCTATCCGTAAAAATAATACTAATTTTCTGACTTCCAATCATTTTCAAGAAGTCATATTACATGACAATAACAATTCACCTGACTCCGAAGTATTGACAACTGCACGACTACTCTTTTGCGTTTTTCAACTTTCAGGTATCACACAACCCACCTGCCTTTGCTCTACATAAACTTATTGGTTTTTGCTACGAATTCAATACATCTTTCATTCAGTTCATTTGAACTTTGTAAAACACCACTGCTTGTTGGCAGAAAGGTGTAGTGCTTACAATTCCGAAATGTATTGCGCTGCTCGTACTCATGCCCTGACCATTATTGAGCAATCAGTAAACAGAGAATTGCTGAGGCTGTAGACACGAATTTTTAGAGAACGATAATAATCGCTCTTCCTCAGTAATTGGGTAATACCTTTAGAGATGATAAATGAAACAGCGGTTGGAATTTCGAAATTTCTAGAGTAGTCCCTATGTATCTTACGTGCGTCACTAAACCTTCATCGTATAGGTACTCAAATGGAGTACTACACAGACTCAGAGAGTTGATACGGGAAAAACGTCAATAGAGATCGAAATGTTTGGTAATTTGATGTTCTGCTCTCGTCATGTGGGTGGGAATTTTATGGTATTGTTGTGTAATTTGGAGCTGTCTTCACGAAATATCCAATCAACATCGTTATTGACGTTTTTGAGAAAAGAAATATTTGGTGTTTTGATCACTATGATAACTACAGTTACACTTAGGCGAACTTTGCTCATACGCATATTTTGGCGTCCCGTGTACACCAAACAGGGCCATGGATACACAGGCTATCTTCCCAAATCGCGTTTTTTGGACTCAGTGGGGTCTGAGTAGAACACAAAATTTTCATTCAGCCGCTCACGTAACTTTCTTTCCTACTTTGTATAGCCAAGGAAAGTAAAAAAAATTGGATTAAAAGCCGGAGTAACTACACGCAAAGCTCAAATAGCAACAACGCCTTTGCGAAGGCCGTGTCTTTGGCTACGATTGCCAGAAAACAGCGGTACCAAATTCACCAGTTCAATAACTTACCTCTGCGGCCAGAATGTAGTAATGTACGTGAAATAAATAGGAGCAGCCTCAGAAGTTCCAAAATTGAACCCCCTTCCGTTCCATCAACCAGCATTTATCTCAGTTTTACGCGATAATTCCACAACAGTATGATCTTCTTTAAAAAAAATCGTAATGGCAGTTTCGCAAATCTCCTACGCGCTGATAACTTGATAAAGGTCGTGGCATAAATAGAAGAAAAGTTATTCACTTATTTAATGAGAATTATCTTATTTTTAAACATTTGAGGAAGAAGAAAAACCCATCAATGGCTCAGAAATTCTTTGGTTAACGACAGCCAACCTTCTGAACTTTCGTTTTTGTGAAAACGGTACCACAGTTTGCGAGAAATCTCAATCTAGGGTACATTTTTGAAGAGTATAGACGCTTAAAAAATGTGAAGTCGCTTGACGTCAAATAACGTTCAATCTGTCAAAGCAGTTATGAATTTAGTAGCCGGACACTTGAACAATTTATGAAACTCTTTCTGTGGATAAATCCTTTGAACAAAAGCAGCAATAATTTGGCGTTTTCGTTGAAAAAGTAAACCGTAGCTTTCTTCCCGACCCCAAGGTAAACGTCGCCGAAGTTTATGGAGACGTGCCCGTCTTGGGCTAAAAATGAATAAACACCTCTTCGCAAACAGTTCCCGTTTCTTCCACTTAGAATAAATCATTTTCTCCCCACCCCTGGAAATTTTCCACGTTCCAGGATAAGTAGGTTATCGTGAAAATGAGGTGGAAGGGAGGAATAGTGAGGCGGGTGCAGGGGAATCTCTTCTTTTTTTTCTCTGCGCCAACGCCGTACTTTTTCCTTCCAGGACGGGAGTCGTCTCCCTGACTCTGTTCGCTTTAAACGGATCCCATAACGAGGTTTCCGAAGGTGAGGGAGTGGAAAATATTATCGAAATTAATGTGCAACCTTACGTTAAATGCGATGATATTATCCTGCGGCGGTAGGGATAAAATACGACGGAGTCCTAGGGATTTAAATAAAGTTCAGCGCGTTGAAAGTCCCGAATATATATAGGGAAAACCACTTACCGTCCTCTTTCACAATAAATGACAACTGGTAGCAAAAAAGAGCCCAAGGTGGCTTTAGACTTGAATGGTGACTTAGCACAACTTCACCTTAAGATGATGGCCACGATCTCCCAATTTTCAAAAGACTTCGTTTCACTCAATACAGGAACAAGTAAAACCCTGAACCTTGCGAGACACATATCAGCTCCATCAACGTTGGGAAATAGATTCACTAAAAGGTTTTAAAAAATGAAATTTCTGTGGAAACCTTAGATAATCATCGATTGTTGATAAATTGAGCAAAACTCAACTGAGAATAATTAGCCGATGAATACAACCAGCCAGTAAAGATAGTTGGCATGTGACAAGATCGCAGAGAAATCCTTTCTAAAGCGTTAAGATATCAAGTGAAAGTGGTTGGGGGATTGACTGGTTCTTATTACTTTAGTAAAAACAGAAAGACATTTTTGTGATAGTAGTTAGATAATCGAGGGGAACGATGGCAAATAAAATTGGAACAGTGGAGACACAGAGTAAATTAATTTAGAAATATAGTTAAGAAAAATAGGGCAATAGTCGAAAAATGGAGGAAGAATGGTAGGGAAATTCAGCGAATTGGATGTTCGTGAAAAATAGTTTGGAAATTGAGTGAAAATGATTGGCAAGTGGCGTGAAACTAATTGAAATGGAAATACAGATATTTCCAACGCATCACAGAACGTGTGCTCCGCTTTCATTCTAGCTACTAACCCAATCCATTTTTCACTCGTGCCGTTTTACTTGCAATTTGCTAGTGGCTAAAGTTCCGGAACTTATTGAGCAGCTGGTACTTATCCCAGGACGTTTATTGAAAACTTAACGTGTAGGTGATCGATGAGACTGTCAATTTTTTTGTTTTGTATAAGTGGTCGAATTTACAATTCTTGAATTATAGTGGAAATTAAAAAATTAAGTTAGAGTTTCGGCATTATTATTTTAAGACCATTATTAAGACTCATACTTGAACTACTGTTCTCACCGATAATGTTATATGAGCGAGATTAATAAAGAAACCCCATACTAAAAGCGTCTGTCGGAGCTTGAGCTACTCCCTGATTTCGCTCCAGATGAAAATTGTGTGTTATAATTTGGTTATTTGGATTTGCCCAACTACAATCGCCAAAGCCATTTCTGAAAAAGAAAATATTTGGGGTTGTGATACCTATAGTTAGTTTTTGACTGATTAATTCATGCCATTCCGTTTACAGACTCACACGCGTACCATTTTCTCAAAAGTGTTGTCCATGCTCTAACAATCTGGAGAAAACTCAATTTTTTCGGGCGATTACGCTTTTTTTTATGAGGAAGGAAAGTAGAGAGAATGTGCTAAGAATAATTTACCTGAGAAAAGGGAGTTTTTGAAAATTGATTGGGATCATTTGTGAATTGGAGGAATAACTCTCACTTTCAAGTAAGTACAGCGCGGCACGATCTTCAAGATAGTAAACTATAAGAAATCGATAGGATGAGTTTTGTTTGTCGTCATTTCAAAGGCGTGTAATGTCTTTTTAAATTTTCATTTAAAACAAAGCGATTGAAAAAGATTAAAAAACGAATACGAGAGCTGCCCTTTTCGGCTTTCTTTGTACGGCCCTTCATTTTTTGTGTTGTGGAAGGGTGAAGTTATTTTATTTAATTTGAAAATTTTCTGCGAACGTATGTCAGCGAACTAGATTGAAGAAGATTGAATTGAGATCGATTTTCAGCATTTAGATCAACATAAGGCGCCGAAATAAAATGACCTGGGAAATTAGTCGAGAACCTACTACCATGATAAAAATGGTAACTTCTTTGATTAAGTTTTTTGACTGGCCAGACCCAGATGGCTGAATAGTGATACGACATTTTTGTTCACGGGGAAATGAAGAGAACAACACGTTTAATTACCTGAAATATTGATGGACATCGATTTCAGTGGAGTTTTTTAAATTTTTTTTTATTGTAATCTCGCTTATACGATTCTGGTGCTGGAAAAACAAATTAGGGTCATTGTCCAATTAGCTCCCTACTAATGTTTAACAATGGTCATAAGGTGAGTACGAGCTACTAAATTCCATAAATCCAACTACTGCCATTTCAATCGTTTTCTTTTTTACAGTGTTTACTGTATAACTTGAAAACAACGTACACGAGCCTCCTCGCATAAAGTCCGTAAATTACTTATATTCTGGTAAGTGGATGAAGGTTGTGACATTAGAAGAAACACCGCAGTAAAACCCGGAATCAGTGGAAAGCATATTGGATCAATAACGTTAGGAGATAGGGTTATTCGTATTTTTTTCGTTTCGTGTTTTCTTTTTAAAATAATATTTAAATTTCAATTAAAGTAACTTCTAGATATATTTAGTTTTTTGTGGAAAATTATTGCACTCCGAGCAACGACTGGCGTAAGTAATGCTTGTAAAATACGAGGTGGTGGTTGGGGAGAGGAGAGATCGCTACAAGTAAAATAGTATCATCACCCTTGTACGTGCTTTAAGCTGCAAATAAAAACGTAGTTGGTACCGAATCGTTACTTCGACAGCCCTTCGAAATGGCTGTGAAATGGCACATTTGCATTATTCTGCTGCGAGAAAATTGTACCTACCTTTCCCCAGAGTGAGAAGGAACGCTGAGGTGAAAAAATACAGCGATGACTTATTCATGACGGCAGCAGCTACCGCCATCACTGATCACATTGACAGCGGTAGAAACAAAAGAATTAAACGCAGATTTCCGCGGTACCCGACAACGAAAATTGAAAGTAGCGAGTGGATTTCCACACTCAAAGTTTCACTGAGTTTGACATTTTCGAAACGAAAATTGAACGGAGACAGGGAGAAATAAATATAAAACACCACCAAAAACGGTCACCGAAGGTAATCGAATCGGGAACCTCCCGGTTCGCGATGTTTTGGGGCGGCCAGGCGTCGTCGAGGAGGCGGCAAGTGAGCGCGGGCTTGTCAGACAACCAACTGACGGAGGGGACGGGTCGGGCGAGACTGGACCTGCGGGATGCTGCCGGAGTCCTCTGAAGCTCAGCAATAGTTCCTCCCTAACTGAGGAGTTGAGAGATAATTATACCCAATCAGCAAGAGAAGATTCAGAAATAGGGCTCATATCAAAGTGGATTGATACCGTTTCTACTGGTTCACTCAACGCAACAAGAAGCACAATAAGCCAATACGAAGGGTAAGCAGATAAATAGATAAATATATCAATGATGTATAAATATTTTATCGTTAACTGGACAGCCCATCCAACCCCCCTCGGCCCTGTGCTTACGTTTCTCGGGCGTAGAACGGAGATTTGTTTATATTTATTTTATTTTTTTATTTCATCATAAGACGCAATTGAACACAACTAAATATAAGGGTTTCAAATATTTTGGAAAAGAGATAATTAGACAAAAATGCAACAGGTAGGTAAGAAAAAGAGATGTAGGAATATTGATAAGAAAATTAAAACACGTCGTAGATGGCTGAGGGTCCATAGCAAAGTGCTTCTTGCAATTTCGTTCATTAATGAACTAAGTAGGAGACATTATGTCCCCTCCACGCATTAAAACGATCAAAGACCTCCGTCCGGGCGCACCCGTTGCTCAAGGGCAAACACATGGTGAGCTATCGCGGAGGCATCAAATTAACTGACTTTCCCTGTAACAAACGTGTTCTCATTCAGGAACCCGTTAATTTGTGCTATCCCGTTAAAGTTTAGAGGGACATCCGTGTCCTGAGGGCAAACAGTTGCAAAGTCTAGCGTTAATTACTATGACTCGAGTGCAACTATAAGCTTAATTTAACCAGTCTGGCCATATTTATATTTATACGGCCCCTCCCTGCGATGTTTAGTGCGTTCCCGAAGGATAAAAAATTACGTACTTTAAATATACTCAGAGCCTGAACGTCTTGTATGAGCATTTCTGGATAGTAATAAGAAGCATAAGCTCTATGAAATGTTATGTTTTGTCAAATAAAATTGATAAACTTCCAATAAAAACTATGGGGTTACCCTAGACGCCAGAGACATTACACCCGGTTGTGCTTTCACCTTTAAGCATTATTCAGTCGCTCTTCAACAGTGGTACTGCCCATTGACAGATTCATTTTATTGATATTTATTTCTGAAATGTGTTTTATTGCTGCCAGACTGTGGGTTTGTATTCGTGGTAGAGCAAACAATTTTCGTTTCATCGCGCACCTGTATTCATTAATTCTTTCTACTGAGAGTCTCTTGCCACATGACGATCCGTTAACCATTGGTTCTGCTAGAACAAACTGGCTGAGAAACTTGGAGTTCAGAAGAATATCAGGAACGCCGAGGAACTATAAATAGTAAATAAATTCTTCCATGTCTAATATCAGAAAGGAGTGTGAAAGTTATGTAAGCAGGGTTATGTACGCATGTGAAAGTTATGTAAGCAGGGTTTTTTAGTTCTCTTAGGTCTTTTTGTTTTCTATGTTTCGACCGTTTCAAAACACTCGCAATGATCGAATTTTCAATGTTGAGTTTTTCAAGAAAGGAGGCGGAATCCCTTATTACGTATTTGTCGACTTTTTCCACTTAAAAGGGTCACAAACCACTGTTTTATAAGTCTAATTTTTTTTACCTGATTGACATAATACAAACATAATTCATCGAAATGTTATTAGGTCAGTGAATACTATTTGGCTCAGTCCAAGCTGTGAGCCGCGTTTACCTTGCAACCCTGAAACACACGGGGTTTTCTCCTCAAGTCGCTAAAGCTCTGCTGCCAATTAACCTTTCTTTAATCTAAAAACAATGTTGACACCCGGGGTTTTCAACCCTCCACTCGTTCTACCACTTAAAGCCACCAATCCCTCCCTTCTCCAACTCGTGACCTCGACACTTCCTCGCTAAATCAGTCAACTCCAGTCATTGCTTGGTCTTCCTAACAGATCACTTCTTTCATTTAGAAATATTCTCTCAATCCATAAACGAAGCCATTCGGTCTTTGTTACTCTTAGAGCCTGTAATGTTATTCCAAACACTCTCTCACGAACCTCTTGTGATTATTTAGTCAACTGGCGTTTTGGTGTATTATTAGTTAAGGATGATACGCCCCCTCCTCCTATTCCTCAAAATTTGGCACAACGTTGCAACGCATTGGGATTCCAAATCCGTACCGCTCGCCTGCCGTCCGCCTCCGGGCCATGTTCTACCTGACTAAAAAGTCCGTTCCTTCACACAAAAATTTCCAGTTGTGACCGCCCACTCGGCAATCCCATCGGACGAAACCCATAGTTGTTATGAGCAAGAAATGGTTAAAAAAATTTTGGCCGTTTCATTGGATTTACGTCGTGTTTGACTGAGTCGAATTGAAGGGGTCTCAAAGGTCTAGGACTGCGTCTACAAGAAAAAATGTGAAATCACAGTTGATATAGTGAGGTGAGTTCTAGTAGTTGAAGGAACTCGCGAAATTATGTTGCGAAAGTTATGTTTTCTCCCTCGCCTGCGAATGTTTTCTTTCTTACTGCCTCCTACCTCACGCCTACCACTCATCAGTTTGATTCGTCGAATCGTGCCAAGTGAATTTTTGTTGTTCCGGTGTAATGATCATGTTTCGTATCGTTTATTAGTATTTTCCGATGCTGAACCGAACAGCATGTGTCCGAATGCTCTATAAACGAAGTCGTTTGCGCATGAGTTGTAGTCTTCCGGATAGCTGATATACCTATGCTATATACTTAATGCTTGTCGACGTGGATTGAATAGGGTAAGCCCCAATTGTGCTGTGCAAGTGAATAATTAACCGCTGTGTAACAACTTGCAACTTTTTTTCGTACAATATAGTCCCCTCCGGCTCGTTTCATTCCTCGTTAAATCTTTCTCTCACATTTAATTGGTATCTATCTCTGTCTTGCATTCAGCAGATACTTCAGCATGTAATATTATTATTGGCTTGTCTACATAGTAATGTTATAGGTAAGACAGAAACCTGCTACAGACTTCTTGATTTTCCAATGAATTCCCCTCTGTATAAACTCTTCAGTTGTCCAGCAACTACATCACAGGAGTTTTGCAGCACTTGAAAAACAGCCGGCCGAATTCCCAACAACTTTAAATGCTTCAAAAAGTCCTAAGACCTTGTTGGGACATCCTTTAATTTTTCGCTTCCTTTTTTTCTCACTCGAATAGAAAATGCAGAGCAAACAGGAATAGATGATCACAAGACTCTCGTCCTCTTCTTTGACGTAATTTTTGTCCTCCCGTCACCACCTTCCGCCTCTCAGCTTCCTGTACCCTTCGTCAACTGCCTTCCCTTTACTTCCCCACCACGTCTACCAACTTTGCAAAATTGAATTTCCCTCGACGGTTTTCAGTTAGTGAAGTGGAGAGAGCGGAGTGTGCGGGCCAGAGGCCGGTCTTGCCAACCAGAGATGTTCCGGCTTCTTCCACCGTCTGCTGGAAAAGGATCAAATTAGATTGCGACGGAAAAAGTTACAAATTGCTGCTCAGCGCACAAATGGTAGATGGGAGTCGCCTAATCAGGATTTTCGTAGTAGAAATGTTGAAAAATATCTCGACGTAAACGCACAAATTTGCGTAAATTCCAAGATTCAAGACCAAAACACATGTCAATGCAATATAAAAATGGACTGTACCGTGTGGAATGTACCGTTGTGTACCGTTTCAGCACGATACCTAACCCAGACCGAATGGAAGACTGCATATGAAGCTTCCTGCACCATAAGAACCCTACCTTCTTTTTTAACGTCTAGAATCGTCAAAAACAAGCTAAAGCTTGAAGTGAACAGCTACATTTTGTGGGCGATTGTTGGGAGCCTGATGATTTATGTAGGGGATGAATGAGAATTCCCTGGCGGAAATGACAGTACAAGCTCAGCACGTCCCATAAGATGAAGGAGATAGGCTCAGGGTGTGTGGTCTGGTAACCACGGAAATATCATGAGATTCTCTAACGTAGTGGGCATGTTCAAGCAGCCATATGCTGGTGGGTAATTGTACATTTTAGCGTAACTGTAATACTGGAATGACCACTATAAACATAACCATACGTGGGAAATTTGGATTGGTCAGAGCAGGAAGGTGAATGTTTGGGGTTTACAGTTGTTCCAGTTGTCAGTGTTCCAGCAGCTGTATACTAAAGATAACTGTAAATAGAGATCACAGTTTATGTGATTGTAAACTTATCTTTTCAACGTTCCAGATCTACATCTGGAGAAACACACCTATTAAACTAAAGAACCCGACATTAATACGTGATTACCCAGCCACGCACCCCTGAGACTGTCCTTCATTTAAAGACACATCTCTAGCTCATACTCTTATATCCACTTTAAAATTCTCATCTATCTACTATAGGTCTAGGCAAATTTTATCGAAAGTGGTTCGATTTTAGGCTTGACCCACGAGCCAAAGGTAGGGGTAGGAAATAAATGTTTGTAGAACTATGAAACTCACATAATGTTGTCTAAACAGGAGTGACGCCAGAATAAAGTTGAAAGAATTTGCGAAGAAAAACTCGCAAAAAGGTGGATTTCAAACAGAATATACCATGCTGATTGGTATTTGAGTGGTACATCAGCGGTTTTAGATTATTATTCATTCTGAAAGATACACCCATGTTTTCAGTCGGGGAAACTTTTCCTTGGTAAAAAGTCAAATTTTGGTAGTTTTATTGCAATTACATCATTTTCTGGGTAGCTTTTGATGTTGAGTCGAATGGAACAGGTCTCAGAGTTGTACGATTGTGTTCTAGATAGAACAGAGTGATGAAAATCACAGTATATATACTGAGGTGAATTCTACTGCTTGGCCAATCTCGTTGTACAATGTAGCGGAAGTATCGTTTTGGCCCTGCTGCGCTCATTTCCTCTGGCTTGGGCTTGGTCGCTGCTGATAAAGCCTCAAGTCTCGAGATCGTTCGAGCAAAACTGTTACCCGCATGACTCGTGACTAATATGACATTCATTGGTGGATAGAAATACACCCACGAAGTGAAACAGACTTGTAGCCAACTGCCTGAAACCCCCGCTGAACTGATTAAACACGTTCTTATTTTGCTCTGTTTGAGGTAAACTAAGGTTACAGGATGCTCCCATGCTCAAGGGGTATAGAGGGTTTTCACAGGGTTTCTCAAATAATATTATTAACGGTTTTGATAAAATTTACATCTTAAATGGCTTTGTAAACGTTTCTGTTTAATACTGTGAATGGAGATAGCAAAATGAGAAGTAAAAGAGGTGTCCGAATTTTTTGAAAATGACTGTAAGATTGGAATCGAGGCTCCAGGAATTTTATTTAAAAGTCGATGCTTCCATAATGCACTCCACAAAATTTTTTTTTTCTCTCGGTTCTAGTGTTATGGGTTCATAGAAGAAATCGCGAGATTATGCAGGAGCGGAGCACTGGGTAGAGGTGGAAAGATGTAACGCATCCCGATTGACAGTATATGGTCTCAATCCTCCCTTAGTCTCATTCCTTCTTTCTATTTATTACTGACATTCCGCATCTTTGGGAAAGTGAGACTACTACTGTGGATGTGAACTTGACATTGAACTTGCGTGCATCGTAACTGTTTCTGCAATTCCCGGTCAGAATTCTGCAACAAACCAATACCATCCTGCCGGTCAGTTGAAGCTCGTTAAACGAAGGTTGTTGCGCATAGAGAGTGTTAATGGAAGAGGAGGAAAGTTGTCTGTCATACCAGCCTAGATTCTTATTTTGAGGGTCTAGTTGAACAAACTTGTCGCTCAAGACTCCGGAGATTGTTTCGGTTGTAAATTCAGATACGTAACTAAGTGTGAACAGGAGGGTGGCAGTCTTTTGATCTGAAAACACACTTGCCTCATGAGAAACTTCGTTACTATTTTCTCGCGCCGGGGGAGTGCCCAAGATTTTACTCACGACGACGAATCCCGGAAGCGACGGATGTTTTAGCGAAGGCTATTAGGTTCAGCTGATAAGATTCCGGTGCTCTCATTTCGGAGCTTCAGTTAATTTAATGTATTCAACTCTTGGAGTAATTTTAAGCCCAAGTTCAGCAGACAACCCTTCGGCTCGGAGATAGAAATTCTTAATCAACGTCTGCGTTTATGCTACTTTCCACCATTTTCTCTCTACTCACGTTTCTCATTTACACATAAGCCGCCTCCCTCGACGAACTTTTCAACCCACCGGGAAGTCGAGACGACTTTTAGGGGCTGTAACGACACGTGGTATTACCACGACGGAGATTTCGTCATAACTAACGCAGTGTCATCAAGTCTAACGATGATTGAGGAGTGAGAAAAATGCTACTCGAAAGAGTCTCGTATCCTGTGTGGCCACACTTTTAACGACGCCACAAAAGTAGTCTATATTCATCCATAGAGCCTGGAATAAAGAATCAATAATCAATAAGAACTCTTTTTGAGACATTAACGCCGAATTCGGTAGTTTTAAATTCATTATCTTGGCAGTTAAAGGACTATAGGTGTGATTTTGTAATGGAAACAATGTGCTCCAGTTACACGTAATTCCGAGGAACAAATTAGTCAAGTATCTAGACCGACGCATCTCACATCTTCCTCAGCCCCATGTCCGTCATATCTAGTAATAAAATCTACTTTTTCACACAGCTCATTTGAGCTCGTAAAACGTAACGTTTTCGAAGAAACTGGCAGAGTTCAAAGTTTCAGAATTTACTTACGTCGCGACCTTCTTCGGAAAACCAACGTACAGATAATTAGGTGGACTGTCAATATCATTTTTACTTCCTTTGGCTCTACAAATTAAAAAGTTATTTTGAATGGTATGTGCACATGGTTCTGAAACTGTATGGGAAAGTGCGGACTAAGTTAGTTCAAAAAATTCAGTCAGTTGGAATTCTGAAACTTCTGAGGTTACTCGTGATTATTCGATGTGCTTTAATAAACTTTTACCTTATTCCCGGCTTATTCGACTACCAACCTGATCTTTTTACCACGCTAGACTCATATGGGGGAAATGAATAAGACAAAACATTGCAAATTATTGCACAACGGTTCATTTTTCTATTCCACACCTTGACGACGTCTCACAACCCAGATACTCATCCCATTCGAATCGAAGAATACTATAGCCGTTACGAAACATGACCTGACGATGCTATACAATTGACACGATGTGACGAGTTGGGTGGACTGGTGGTTGCAGTGAGACGTGCGGCAGAGCTTGGAGTAACGATAACTTACGTTCTATTCTGCAGTCACGTTCTACACCTTTCGGACCCATCCTATTCGACTCAGCATCGAAAAATGCCAGTAAGTGACACAAAACATGACCTGGCGACAATGGAACAACGAAAATTTACGTCTTCTAGGCAACGCTAGGCAATTGACTCAACGTGACGAGTCAAATTGACAGGTGGTTAGAGTGAGATGGGAGGCAGTGTGGGCAATGACCGCAGACTAGGGAGAAACGATAACTTTTGCTAAATGGCCTCACTATATTTACTGTGATTTACATCACTGCTTACCATCTAGACGCATTCCTACGCCTCTGAGATCCCACCTACTCGACTCAACATTAAAAAATACCTAGGAAACGACGTAATTGCAATGAAACTGCCGCAATATCGTTTATGGGTAACTTTTTAATCAATTTTCCACTCATAACAATCATGGGTTCCGACTGATCGTATTGTGAGAAGACAGGAAGAACGAGATCCAAAATGCAATTTAGTGCATTGCATATTTCGATGATTGTAGTTAGTTTTCGACTGGGTTTCGTTCATGTTTTGGATCCCACGGTAATTTGCGCGATTAATATAAAATTTGGTTCAGTGGTTCTTTTACAATCGTGTTCACAGACGCACGCACGAATGTTCTTTAAAATCGCCTTTTTTTTCAAATATAACTCAATTAGTTGAACTTTTATTCCACACATGATTGGAGAGAAACGCTATAGAAGTAGTTTTCTCTGATTCAGGAGACCTCAAATCGTGAAAATTGGATGAAAGCTTTTTCTCAACAGATGGAACACATTCCTCATAGTCAAGAGAGTTAACGATGTGACCAGAAGACATTTTTTATGAAGTTGAAACTGAGTTGCTGAAGTAGAGCGATGAGGCATTACAATTAAGTTGTCCAACGCTTCCTAATTACGAATACTGAAAAGAAGATTAATGATCTTGAACCAACTGATGGGAGACGAATTTGATTATGTAGTTTTCCATTACTCGAAAAGCCGCTGCTAAAATTGTCTTCTGGGTTCGACATTGTCCTGCCTCAGTGTACAGTACCCATCAAAATCGCGTGTGACAGGAAACAAGCCACATTTTAACAAGAAAAGCCCGGCGGAAGGCAATTTGGTGACGTGAAAAGCGCCTTCTTCCACCGAAACACGAAAGGGAAAAAGAGGGAAAATTAATTTCAGCTCCGACCGAGCGGTACATTTTAGTTGTAAGCCGCACTCCGGTGAAGTGGAGCAACGAGATTGTTGTCACACTTGTTCATCTGGCGGCTGACCAAAAACCCCTGCCGCCTCCGAGCCGTTTGACACCTCCTTTGCCGCGGTTGTGGATGTTGGGGCCTGTCCGCAGCCCATAAATCAGTCTTAGTGAAGCTTGAGCTTCTTTGTGCCAGCCATCATTCATCACCATCACCTCCTCAGTTCCGACCGAACGTAGCCGTACCTCTACCGATTTTAGCTTATCATTTTCTGACTAGATAACGCTTGTCCCTCCGATCCTGGTACTATAACTTGGATGTCATGTAAAAACCCCTTGAAAGAGGGAGCGATGAAGCGAGAGAGAGAGAGAGAGAGAGAGAGAGAGAGAGAGAGAGAGAGAGAGAGAGAGAGAGAGAGAGAGAGAACGAGAGATAGTGAGAGAGAGCGAGAGAGAGAGAGAGAGGGACTGGTTGACTTTATATATAATCTGTACGTTGTTAGGCCAAGTGGACCACACTCTCCAATATACTTCAATACTTTAATTATTTCTTAATTGTTACAAAATCTTCTAACCCAGCAATGTTATCCACCTAAACTAACTATAGAATAAATGTATTTTTCATTCTATCGTTTATATTTCTTTTTCCTTCCTAGTATTTTATTTTACATCGCCCCGAGTAAAAAAAGTATCTTCCCGAACTGCAAACATTTTTATACTGGTTCGTTCAATGTTGTCATGTATATGCTTCTTCTGAAATTTTATAGAACAACATGAAGTTGAATTCCATGAAGAACAAAAACGAAGTCGTCAAGCATAATAAAACGAACAAAAACCTTATCAAGAATGAAGAAACCTTGACAGACAAGAAAATTGAATACCATGGAAGTGATGAAAGGATACCTGAATTATGCAACAAAACTTCCAACTTGTTGAGCAAATAAATCGCATACTACTAGTCTTTTGAAGCAAAATTACCTGTAATATTTTGGGCCATGAAGCCATAAACACGATGCTCAACCCAGTCTCGTCACAATCTATAGATGGAGAGACGCTTTATCGCAAACGAACCCCCCCTTGCCCATCACCACAGAACTTCAAGAAGTTGGGAGCCAAAGCTTCTCTTCACAACGAAACCTACAACAAGAGCAAATTTACTGCTGAGCAATCGAAGACATTTTTATGGGCTGCTGAGAAATTTCAATAGAGTACAGAGTATGGATACCGCAACAACAAAAAACTGTTATCAGTGGAGATGTAGAAGTCTTGAACGAAACTGATAATGATTTCATCGATACAAAGATTTGAGATGTCATGAGCGAAGATAGCCAGTGACTCCGAGATACGGCCAAACAAAACGTTATCAACTGTTGAAGAAAGATATAGTACAAGTAAGTGACCAGAACACAAACCAATTACGAACGCGTTTGTTCTCTTGCTCATCGAGCTTCTTGGGTAGCTTCCGAAGAAACCTCCATCCAAGTCACACAGACCCATTTCCAGTGTGTGTACCAGCTGCAAGTAGGCAGCTCTCTCCAAATGTGTGTGGAAAGATGCAGGACCTAGTGGAACCTCTTGCGTAGTGTGGGAGTTGTCTGCATAGAACCCATCACAGCTATGCAGGCCATGCACTGCTGTCTACTCAACTGCAGCTGCAAAGTCATCTTTTCTGTCCTGGTCCACTAGAACAGGGCACCATAGGTGACCATAAGCCTAATGATCACCTGGTACATCAACAGGAACATCCTTGGCCACAGCCCCCACGCTTTGCTAACCATCTTCTGGATCTCTTTGTATTGTTCTCCTCATATGTGTGGGTTTGGGTCAGCTTCCTATCTATTTTCCCTCCAGCGGGATCATCACAACTTGCTCCCCTAGCCAAATTTCTCGCATTGTCAGATTGCGTTTTCCAGGAGAATGGGACTAGGCTGGCTTATTGCACCATCTTTGTACAGGGTTCATGGCAAACTGCATTTGCTCGCCAATCACACATGCAAATTTTCTTCTCTTAATATTACCAGGTCCTTTGTTTAAAAGTATGCTACCGCACCCTTCCTTCTCCAACCATTCTAGTATGGTATCTGCAACAAATAATCAGAGCAAGGGGAATGTGTATACCCACCTGGGGGCATCTCCTCGTCTAGTTCTGATACGAGGACACAGCACTAGCACAGTAGGACTTTATTTGGCAGTGTTATCCTAAACGGACAGTCAGAGTAAAAAGAAAAGTGCTTTCGTAGATATGAGTTGTACAGAGATACAGTGCTTGTACAAATAACAGATTTTCAAATTTACTGTAGTTGTGAAAAGTTGTGCTGGTTCACAACCTGGTGTTTTTTAATAAGGAATCGTTAGCTCACGTCATTCTGAATTGTGTTTGATATAACCTCACCTGAGGTCACAAAACTGACAACACAGCGGGGCTCATCAATTCATCCTAAGGCATTGCAACAATATGCACATAGCGTATTGAATATTATCAATATTAATTCAGGTAAATGCACCATTTATTGGCCATTATGTATAAAAAAAGAGTTCTGTATGTTCTTATTAAAAATAATTTCACAAGTATAAGCCACTACCTAGCAGCATATGGAGGAAGCTTAACACTCAGTTGCATTGTGATTAGAATTGGCTGATAGTTGCTGTAGAAAGGTTCAGCTGAGTATGTTATGTGTGCGGTTTTGTTGTTATGTAACTAAGGGAAAGTGGAGCAGTGAAAGCCAAACATGAAATTGATCAGGTACGTTTTATGTTCAACCTGTTCTCTAGAGTATTTTCTTCTTTAGATGCATGTGTTTCTAGTAACATAACTTACCTGTACACCTGATCTACGTAATGATATTTTCAAAAGGAATAAGTGTGCTCAACCACTGTGGCCATCCCCTGAGTCGACTGACTTGAAATTAAATTTGTATTATAAAAGTATAACCATAACAAACTTAAAACATAAAAGTTAATAAGTTATTCAAAATCGCAAAATGTGAAGGATTTTAGTATTTTACTACTGAAGCATGACAGCTTTTGAAAGAAATTGTCTATGATTCATCAGAGATTCGTCCTATCTATTAGGTTTAAAAGGCTGTAAGATATTTTAGTTTTAGAACAAAATTGACAAATATTTGAATTTAGAAATACAAACCATTTTTGCGCTGATTGTATCCTTCATTCACACTGAAAAACTGGGAGAGGAGTTAGTTAGGTTGGCCGAAGGCAGAGTTTACTGAATGGATACGTGAATGTGTAAAAGGGCCAGTATAACTCAAGTATGTTTACTCTGTTTCAGAGTTGAACATTTTCAACATTTATTAATTTATTCGCTGATTCTCTAATAGTTAATTAGTGATATGCTCTCAAGTGATCAACTAACGGCTTATATTCTTAGGGAAGTTGATTTTGAGCGGGATTGTTGTGCCCTAATAGCTTCTTTATCAAATCGCACAGACAGCTCACCACTGTCGTTCTGATTTCACATCCTTCTTAAGTTAGCATCTTTTTTGCTTCCCCTAGACCGCTACCATTTGCCTTCTTTCGGGGAAAGTAGTGATAAGCTGATTAGCCGCAGTTGTGTTCCCAAATACTGACTTCGTGACTTTCGTTGACCAAAATTAGTTCTTATTGTCTATACCGATTACGTCATAGACCAGTTGCAGTTGTTCGCTCGACGACAGTCTCCGGGGAATTGAATGACTAAAATCAGGAGCTACGCCTCCCGTTGGCCCTCGACATTGGTTGTTTTTGTGTCCGACCTTTCCAGTCGTGGTCCAGTTAGTCGAACCAAACAGACGTAGTTAAAACCTGTCTATCAACTGTTCGTTTCCCCTTGTTTTCGGTTAGTTATGTAATTATTCCGTTGCTCACGGTTTGGTTTAGTGGTCCCTTAGAGTCTTCCCGATGGCTTACAAAGCAAGGTACGTTTTTGAACAATTTTCTTAATTGTTCATCTTAGTTCTACATTCACTTAGTAAAGTGCGAGAACAATACATATACAATTTCATTACGGTAAGGTGAGTGCCTTAGGTGGGCTCTAAAAGCTGTTCAGGAACATAATTCATCGTAAAACAAAGAACCAGAAGATCTCAAGTGAGTTATTACAAGAGAGATGGACGGGGGTGGACGTTTAGCATCCTCGACATCGCAGTAATATTCATGTACCCAAAATCCCGCTGCTTGCAGACATGTAGTACTGGAAGCACGTATGATAACGATGTTCATTGTAGAATCGAAGGTCATCAATCGAACCTTGGGGACGCTCAGCGATCATGAAGCTCCTATCATCTGATCCAGCCAAATTCCCATTGTCAATATGTGCTACTACTCCATGTGGCAGTAAGCCAAACCAAGGTAAAAGGGTTGTTGTCAGGTGTACTGGTAAGATATGACAGACCATGGTTGAAGATAGCTTCAGATTCTTCTGAGGATGGCGGAGGGGTGCTGTTGAACTTAGCTGAAGCATGAATTGGTGCTCGAAGTATCAGTGCAGCTAGTATTAGGCTGACATTCCAGCTGACTTGTCCCTGCTGCACAGTCTTGTCGCCAGCTGCAATAATGGGGTAAAAGCAAAGAATAAGGACCGCTCCCTCTGATAAGGCAATATATCGATATATCACGACCGAGGTCAGGTTATCGATACACCCGACATCGTAGGCTCTGGCGCCATGTTTGAAATTAGAAATAACGACAGATGTACGATTATGCCAATTATTTAATGTTCATTATGTAATACCCCGTTATATAATTATTTTAAATGTACAAAGACTATGAAAAGGAGTTAATTCAATGAGATTAAGAATGGGTATATGAAATAAATATGAGATAACTAACGGATTATTAGTGACGCATATCCATGCATGCAGTCGTAGCATTATCAAGCGACCTATCGATACATGCAGTCGTAGCGTTATCAAGCGTTCAGTCCCTGTTCTTTGTTTCACTCCAATAATGGTGTCACCCCTGTCCAACGCATTGAAAACTCCTTCTGAAGTGAGAACTAAGAATACAGGAACTCTTTTAGTTTTATAAGCATTCTCATTCATGGGTTGAGAGTGAGCCAATAAATTGTGTTTACGACTGAGGATGCTACTCTGAACCCTAGAGATTTCTGGAGAGGGTGAACTCCAGTTCATGGAGTTTAATAATGGAGAACCCAAACTCTCCACTCCAACTCCTGTTAGTCATCTGTCCATCCACACCTTTGGGAAGCAGTTCGTGACAGGCTCTGATCCTTGTACACTTGAGGAACCATGTCCATTTCTCTAGTCCAACACTAAATTTCATCGTGTATCTCTGTTCGCTGCATCTTGGGTTTGCACCCAGTCACTCGACAGGGGTCCACCAAAAACTCACAGGCGACAGATTTTTGGCACGTTTTGAAGGTGCTAAACCCCCCTGCTACAGAAACAAACTTAGTCTGACTGCACTGCAAAATATGGTCTTGCCAACGAAAGACTAGTCCGATACTTTTTATTCGGAACCTGTATTCTAACCACCGCTGTTTCACTTACCATTCCTAAAAGTTTAACTCCATTATTCCGAAACAGTGAACCATGTTCCTTCTAAAAAAATCATTTAGACAGACTTTCAAATCACCTGTCACAGATCACTCTATAATGGTGATGGCGCGAGTAGGAGAGCTGCCAAATAAATTCCAGAACCTTAAACGGCACCGGTTTCAAATAGAACGTTGTAATAAGCAGAATGAAAAACTAAATTTGATTAGTGCACCTGATGTTTTCTTCAACGTCCTTGTCATTGAATATCTGATATCAATCTTTTTCTATTACAGACTTAGAGAGTTTGAAGAGCTCATTTCCAATGAGGAAATAGACATGCAGAAGCTCAAAAATATATGCTTCAATGGTAACAGTTTACTTTTATTCACCAATTTTATTTGAACTCTACAATAAATAAGTCATACCAGTCTGTGCATAGAGGGGCATGATCATGGCAGGGGGAGGGGGGGTGTTATTGCTTGGGTCCTAGTCAGTTGGTGCCCCGGTTATGTATTTGCAAAATTTCTGTTGTATCGAATTTGTATATATTGAAAACTTCGTCTAAAAATTGTAGTTCCATTTTGAAGAATTTGATTGATCTAACTTGGTGTCTTTTAACAAGCTATACTCACATTTTGTTTACTGCAATTATTTTTGTAATCAGCTGTGGAACAGACGTAAACGCCGACGGGCATTAGATTAAGAAATGTGAACATCTGTACCTTAAACGTTTGTTTTATTAAAACAGCTTTAACGTTTTGATTGAACTCACTGTTCACTAGCTAATTGCAGTGGTTGGACAGCATAGGATTCTCTGGAGTTAAGGGAATTAGTGGGATTCTTACCAGATATATTTAAGTAACTAAATCTGATTGTCTCAAATATTGGTGGGTTCTCACTGCTTTTACGTCATTTCAGGCATTCCAGAGGAGGCAAGTAATCGGGCGCTGTGCTGGAGATTATTGTTGAACTACCTTCCACCGGCCAAAAAATCTTGGAGTGAACTGTTGAACCGCAAACGAGAGTTGTACAAACAATTTATTAGTACGAAGTATTTCTTTACTACGTTATTCAGAGCATGAGATTTCAATGTCAAGCTACGCTATTTTATGTTTGTGCAAGCAGGGGGTGGGAGTGGTGGGGGGAGCATATTTGTGCAACTGAACCATGTGTACGTGCTGAGGAGGTTACATTTAAAAATGAACTGGGTCGTCTCAAAGAGGGAGAATGTCATTATTAGCGTCGCTCCTTCACTACTCTTGGTCATTTCACGTACTATCGTACAGTTCCCCAAATAGCTTTTTGTCATCCTGAATACGTATTCTGACACCTTAAAGGTGCCACGTGGTGGTACATGGTGGCCAGCTCACTTCAGAGGCATTTGTGTGCTCCACATTGAATTCCTAGGGGAACTGTACGTGCAGCGCTCAGCCAGAAGAGGATATAGTGCGCTTCATTCAGAGCCAATATGACTGTAGACATTGAAGAAAGACTGCCCTTGAACCTCCCAAACTGTTGAGTTGTATGGTAGGGTGTGTGGGAATGGCGGCACACTGTAGGATTCTCGTGAGGGCGCAGAGGACAAGAAAGAAGAGCTGCCATTGCACAGAGGGGTGAGGGCCAGCCTGATGCAACTTGTTGAATGGTTCCGAGTTGGTTCTCAATATTCAAGAGTAAATCTAGGAGCCGGCCCTAACTCTTACGTACCAAAACACAAAAGAAAGCCTCCAGAATATTCCTCCATGTGTTTTTTCTGACGTATCACGCTCGACGATGAAAACTGCTCATAATCTTATTTTCGTGTCTCAAAACAATTAGCTATCTTTGTAGGCGTGAAAATGTGTTATATTATTAAACTATCCTGTGTACTTAGGTGTTCACCTCGCTGTGCTCATCACAAGTTTTGAGTTCTCTTCAGATCTTTACGTTTTAAGGCTTACTGAGTGCGAAAAACGCTATTTGGGAAATATGTTATGTGTGTCTGTGAACATGATTGAGCGAAAATGGCTAAAACAAATCAGCTTAAACCTGATATCTTGTGCGCAGGTTAATGCGAGACGCAAAAATAAGAGTATGAGCGAAATCTGCCAAAACTTTACTCGTTATCGGATAACTAATTTTTCCCCAGAAAATGGCTCTTACGATTTTAGTTATATTTTTTTCCGTTTTGAGTGCCACACTCCTGCAGCATTCCAGACAGTCCGATGCATTCTCCTGTCCTCTCAACTGGTCACAGAGTGGCCCCACAGTGGGGAAGTGGCACTATAGATGCAGTAGGCGCACTGAATCTGGCCAATGGTGCACCAGATTTTCATTGATGCCTTTATGCCCAGAAACCCAATAAACGTTAACTCTAAGTACTTTGGCTACGTGTGTGAGAGATGTGGTAAAAGCCCCCAAGCGTGTTCATAAAATGATTTTGAAATTGTAAGAACGAAATGCGAACTTGGAGAAAAACGGGTCTGTTTTCTTACCAGAATGGCTGTTCCTTAATACGAATGAATGTGGTGTGGTGTGTCCATTTCAGCAGATGGAAAATTTTTCTGGCAACCGAGGCGTTCAGTTGTAGGGGTTATGGCAGACGTTTTGACTGTGATAGTTGAGCGACTGAAGCCAAGAGAGGATGAGCCGACGAATGCCCAGTGCAGATCAAAGATGGACAAAATGAATGGACTATCTGGTGAAACAGAACAATGGTGCGAACATAGAACGACTCAAGTCTGTTTCTTTATAAAAATGACTGTTCCTGAACCCTCTTGAGTGACATCAGTTGCATGTCACAGAGGTTGTGGGTTCGCTATCATGCAAGAAGCAGGTTCACTTGCTCAGCATCCAACGAACGCAGGCCTGTGGAGGTATGGCAGGTTGTCATTAATCCTGTCTCGTGGTAGAGAGCTGTTGTCCATGTGTTACCATACAAAGGAATGACCCTGGGGAACCCCGTTCCATTTGAGAGGAGTTCTTAATCTGGTTTCCTATCTGATCTGGCTATTTAGCTGGGGGGGGGGGGGCATGTTTGAAAAGAAGATAGCAACTGTGGCGACGTTTTTTTGTCAGAACTTTCTTTGCAAGGTAAGGGGGATTGGTATAGGCTCGCTTAGGAGCCAGGTACGTTGTCGCTCACTGCTGTAGGATTAATAATCGAGCAGCACGTGTTTTCTTGCTTCCTCCACACTGGAGGCGCAGGACGTGCAGATTGGAAACAGCATATAAACCAAACTCCAGAGATCACCAGAAATTGTCACTCCTGTGAGTGATGATGCTTCAAATAACGCACACTTAGCAAAGACACCACGTTCATGTACCTGTTACCTCATTCTATTCAAACGAATGATTTTCTTTTAAAACTCAAACTTTGAAATTGATGTAATAAATTGTAATTTACCTAATTTTTTATCGTATTTATCTAATTAAATTTGGTCTCCCAGTTTCCAAAACCTATTGTTATGTTGCATGGAGGTATGAGGGTTAAATAATGGAACGTATACAACGCATGATCGTATTTTCCAACACCCTCGTGATTGTTTTCGCTTATTTTCATTGGCGTGTGGTATTTTCAGGAGAAATGATAGTAAGCCCCGGAGAGATCGAAGGCAGTGACGGGGAGAGAGTTGACGTCACATTCGCTGACCACCCTTTAAACATCAATCCTGAATCAAATTGGGGCACTTTTTTCAAAGACAATGAAGTCCTTCTCCAAATCGATAAAGACGTCAGGTTCGTTCTTCGCACTCACTCACGTATTGAAGTGTTCGTTTTTGAAATTGATAAAATGTGTCACTGTGTGCCTTGTGCCCTGGTTGCAGTTTTGTTATAATGATCAACTTTGTGTCCCCCTCCCCCTTCTCTATCAGTTTACTGCTATTATTTGTGGATTCAGTGTGGTAGCGGCCTGATAAATTCTGTAACTGTAGAACGTCAAGTTGTATTTTAGCAAGTTCATGTAAACTGAGTGAAAAATAGATTGAGTTAGTACCTACAATGTAAGTGGGGCTGAGGAAAGTTGTGTGATGTGTCACACCTGATATGTCATGAAAACTGCTGATACCTTTTTTAAAATCTCAGGAAAGTTGTGAATTGCTGAAAAAGGAACGATTTCAATTGGTTCAAAGTAAACTATACCTCTTTTTCTTTATTGAAGTGCTCATGAGGGGAATGGTAGTGCATAAATTGTGAAACTGAGTTAACAAAGATTGATGAAATGGGGAGGGAACTCAGACAACTCTCTAACTCAGGTTTCGGGATAAAAGGATTAGGATGAGGGGGGGGGGGGCAAAGGAACCTTTGAGATGGAATGCTCACTAGTTAACGTAGGAACCAAACAACTTTATGAACCACACCCTCACTATGACAGAGTCAGCGTTACACCTCTCATGTTATTTTCTTTCGTTCTGTTTTGTCATATTTGTGATACTTGGTTTACCAAATTAGTGACTTCTTGAGACGACCAGACATCCAGAACCACTGTAAACTGGTTGGGATGAACAGTGATGATGTCAGGCTTAGTCCTTCTCCTGATAAATTAGTATTGCCACTCTCTCCCCCCTACATCCCAGTCTTTAGATAGCACAGCACTGCCTACCTACTTGTAGAGTGCGCTATAGTGCTTGACAGTGAGAATTCAAAAACACGCATGTATCACATGATTAAGCTACTTGAGCGTTCCTACCTCAGACACTATAGTGAGCATCTACTTTGGTACGGTCCTGCCTTCTTCCGATTTTTGTAAAGGTGTTATGGGAACACCCTTTCGACCAATTTCCATACTTCCTTCACCCTTGTTAAAGAAAGTAAAGTTAGTGACTCCACGGCCTTATTTTACCACATTTGACACCTACTTCCAATAATTTAACATCTGACAATGCTTAGTTTTCTCTTCTTTCTATCTAATCCAACTGTCGTAGACCACTTGTTTCTTCCATTTCAGGCGGCTGTGCCCAGACATATCTTTCTTCCAACAGCCCACCCAATATCCCTGCGAAGAAGTTGTCAACTCCGGAGGCTCCAAAAGACTTCATAGGAGGGTCCACCACACTTTTCTCAAGTCCGCGAACGTAGAACGAAAAGGACTTGGTATAACCAGAGTGAGTCCCTTTCAGTCTCCTCGTAACTATTCAAGTACTTTTGGATTCGTTCTGTCTAAACTCAATGCGCTGCCCTGAGAATGGATGAACATTGAGATAAAATGGTTTGTTAAGCTCAGAAGGGTCAGTTATTTGGTTTTCACTTATATTGAGACCATCACAAAAGTAGTATAATTTATTAACAGAAGTTGTGGTGTAGACTTATCAAATTGTTACAAGGTATAGCCAGTCAGCAAGGTGGCTCATAGATTTGCCGTAATAAACACGTTTATGCCAGAAAGAGAGGAAAATGAGTGGAGTATAGATGAAAGATACAAACCAGTAAATTAAGAAAAAGCAAATTGGACTGTATTGTTATTAACATATCGGCTAGAATGATGCATAAAATAGGTGGAAACGAGAGAGAGAGAGAGAGTTCATAGTCACACGTGACACTTTGACTGGGGTCAGTGTCTGTGGACTGTGAAGGTACTTGGGGATCATGAACTTTATGTTTAAACATCTGGCAGAGACAGACAGAACAACATGTCTCAGATATGTGTAATAAAGAAATAATTTGGTTGAATGGGAACCCCTGACTGAAGAAGAAATACGAATAGTCACGTAACGTGGCTTCTACAGGATATTGGACCTTCCCAGCAGTTGAAATGATTCGAAAAAAAGGATATGGGGTACACGGGGTTTCAAGGTAGTTTGAAGTTTGAACATTGGATTAAGGGTACGTGCTTTGTTGTTATCAGATTCTGCACGTTAATGAACTTAGCAAAATTAATTGTTCAGCAAATGCTAGTTTGTATGTTGTAGAGTATGCCATGAAACGGATTTTGGTGCTGACATGCTGGGGAAACTCTCACTCATATTTTTCTGCCGCAGTTGGTATGTCTTCGTTTCCTGTGGACATTTTCTAGAAAAATGCTCTTCAAACAATCGTAAAGTTGCGCCTCAAAATATAATTAGTGTATTTATCGTGAAGTCGTTGTTCAAGGGACCTCTCAAGATTACCCGAGAGCCCTCATCTTTAAATGGTTGTTCTGTCACAAAATAGTAAACAAATTGGATAAGATTGAAAAGACTAATTTTTTACAGAATTGAAGGTCCTAAGTGGAACAATGTGGGGCTAATGTCTGCTGCCTAAATGATATTTCGTTTTGGTTTATTATTAATTCACAACCCCCACACTTAACGTTTCAAAGCACGCGAATTTCAAATCTGCGATGGTCCACCTGCCAGTCATGCCATATTTTGCCGTTATCGTGGTCCAACACTAATTGATGGAACTCTGGGGACAATACAGTAAAAGTTATAGTTTCCCCCGGGCGTACACTCATTTCCCGTATTGCCTCTCTTCTCACTCCAACCACCTGTCAGTTCAGCTTTTCTCATCGCGCCAATCACCTAGTGTCGCCTAAAAATCTCAATTTTCGTTGGTCCGTAGGAGTCAGTCTTGTACTATATCGTTTACTAGGATTTTCGGATGCTGAGTCGAAATGGACGGCTCTCAGAGGTGTGGAACTGATCCTAGATGGAATATAGTGAAATCACTGTAACTACATCGAATAAATATAGGAGAATTCTACTACTCGAAGAAATTTACAGGACAATGCAGCGAAATTTATCGTTCCTCTCTGGCCTCTGCTCGCTTTCCGTACTACCACCCGTCGCACTCCAACTGCCCATCAGTTAGTTCGACTGTCACGTTGTGCCAATTGCCTAGCGTTCGCTATAAAATGTCCATATATGTTGTTCGGTCAATCTTTCGCATCGTTTATTAGTGTTTTTCGATGCTGAATCATATGGGATGTGTCTCGGAGGTGCACTACAACATCCTCGTTTGTGGATGTCGTGATTTCTTAGATTGTGATATTGCCATATTATATTATTAGTATTTGTTGACGTTCTACTCAATAGGAAAGGTCATAATTGTGCTGAGATGGAGAATAATAATAATAGTAATAATTTGCAGCGTTTTAACTTATTAATAACAAGCTTCGTTTGTGTTGGCATTCGTTGGATTTTAGCAAGTAAGTAGTATTCAGTTACTTAGTGTATGTAACTACTATTCCGTGGTCAGTATCATTTAATGAGATTTTCTTTCAGATTGCTCTCTCAGTCAGAAAAGCGACGGAAGATTACGCTCCTCTACCTGAAGGCTCAGAAGCTCATTGGGAAGTCGTTGAACGTGTTTTGTTTCTCTACGCCAAATTAAATCCAGGACAAGGGTATGTCCAAGGAATGAATGAAATCATCGGTGTTATTTATCACGTCTTCGCCTGTGATCCTGATGCTGAGTGGCGAGGTAATAATAGAATCACATGAAACTCATTTTTTAGTCTGATAAGAAACAATTGCGTTTTCAAGAAGTTACGTACGTATTGCACCCTCCTTAAGGCAATAAATTTATACCACATTTCAGTGTCAAGTCCGTATGTTCTTTCGTTATTATTGTTTCGTTATTTTACTAAAGGGGTACAACCGTGGGTTCACGAGAGTCGATGGTCAAAGTGCTATCCATCGCCCTTAGTAGTCTATACAGACATGGGCATTAGCCTCTTTTCCACTCTTCTTTTCCTATTTCCTACTACATATGCGGGCTAGGCCTATGAGCCCACGTCTGCCACTAATATTCGGTTGAAGGGAGTAATGACATTAACATTACCGTGTCAGTGTTTAGGTGTGCTTCTAGAGTGGTGCCGCTCGATTGAAGCAGATAAGGCTTTGAGAGAAGGGGTACCGTCAATTAGAATATTGCTTAGCAATACCACTCCCGTATCTTCATTGTCTGGATCTGCAGATCATGTAAGAGTGGTCGTACTTAACATGTTCTCTGTTCCAATTAATGAGATTCTGAAGTGGGCTGAAGCTGTTCATACATCAAATTTAGACCCTCCACAACATGCTGCTCCGTGCATGTTGCAGAGTGAAGAAATGTAAAAAGAGAATTGCTCAGAAGTATCGAACACTAAACAATTTGAGTTAAAAGTCTGATAATTAAAACGTCTTTGTGTCCCATTGTATTACGTGACAGCGTCAAGAAATACACAGATCCCGTATCAATCTTAAAGAGTGGTTAAGGACTCTCCAGGTCTGGCTAGAGGAATGGCTCCTGGAGAGTTGGGAGGAACAGGAGGCTAATCAGGAGGGTCCAGCCACAGCTGAACGCCAGTTAATAGTTATCTCACCCAGCCCTTCACCAACAATGTTCTTCCATTGGCAGTTACACTGAATGGGCAAGGTATGGAACACAAGATGCGCCAATTCAAGCAGTTAGAAAATTACAACTCTGTACAAATATACAATAGTTGTAGTTCAATCTTAATGTTGTTGAACGGGTGCTTCGAACTTTGAAAAAAGAAGAAAAATACTTAATGCGATAGGAATGAAAACGCCCACCTGAGGGTAGACCGAACTAAATTCGGTATTTCTCAGGCAATCCTTCCTCCGTTTACAGTGGTGTAAATAATATATATTGAAATAAACTCAAGCTTCTAAGAGCTGGGCCTAAACAGCTCAATAAAGGTAGAAGAGATGGAGCAATAGGTGATGGCTTGGGGAGAAAAAAACAAATAGATTTGTGTTCCTTCAGCAAAGCCTTTTCGTTTTAGTGACAAATAGGTAAGGAGATTTCCCTTCGATTTATACAACTAAAATAAACGAAAACTGGGCTTCAAAACAAATACAGTGGTGGCAGCAGCCTACCTTGCTATCACTCAGTTTGAGCGAGATGGCGATTGTACAAACAGCTTCTTTGAAATTTCTTCGTCTTCCAATGCCTTGAGGAAAACAAAAAGGTAACAGCTTCTTACCTTGTCGCACACAACATGGCGACACACAGCAGGCTCCTCAGCTCCCCGTCTTTTTCATAGCAGCCGAAGCTTGGTGGGGAAGCTTCCCTCGTTTTTCGTTGCATCGAAAAAAATGTGCCTCCACGATATGTGTGAAGCATCAAGTTGACCTCAAACTAAAGAGGACCTCGGGACTTCGAAAACTCACTAGAAGAGACAACAATCCTGAACTAAACTCATTGGATCGACCTACGGCCAGAGGATAATGAATGCACCTTGTTGGTGCTGGGTTGGAATATGGCCATGTGCCTGGCCAACATGCTGCTAGCTCGCTCATCCCTTGAAGTAAAAATCTGCAGAAGAACCTGTGTGTGAATCCATATATTTTGGTAAAGGTTAGTTTAGAATTAGCTCAAGATTCTGTTTAGTAATTCACCCTGCAGAAAGAGAATGGATTTGGTTTTGCTATCATGATTCATAATTGGGCCTTTCGTGAATACAGTTGTATTGCTAGACTCACTTAAGGCGCCTGGTACAGTGTAGGGGGCTATTACAAATGATGCAGAGAATACTACCAAAAAGGATTCACATCAAGAACTGGCAAAGAAAACAACAAAAACAGACATTAGAGTACATGCAAGACACAAATGGTCTATTTAAAACAGTGTCCAAATGGAACCCATCTGTAACTCCAGGAACTAATGAAAACTAAAAATTACATTTCTTAACAAATAGATGAGCTAGTGGGGGTATAAGTGGGACGAGGGAGTACCAGGTACCAGGACGAAATGAACTCTTCAACTTAGCGAAGGATCGTCCAAGACATCTATGCTGACTAGGCACGGCAAACGTCGGCAATCTGAACGGAGCTGTTGTTTCTTCAAGGTGTCATCAGTTACCCGCGCTCACATTCCCCCCCCCCTTTGTTATCCGTTTGTGGTGGTAAATCACCTAACTGTAATAGTGAATAAAACTCTGTGTTTCAATGTGATCCGGCGTTATTGTCCATACTCCTCTCCCGCATTTGGTGCAGTATCGTAGCAGGAGCATGCAGTTCAGCTAAAAATGGGAAAAAAACTGGAGGAAGGGAAGGGTGAACCTGAGCAAAGTGGAGGAAGAGGGGGATTGATGTACGATCATACAGCATCAAGGAAGAACGCCACTGAAGAGCTTAGTCAGTGTTCCTGCCTGGCCAAGTCTCCTGTCAAGGAGCAGATTAAAACCTTGGTTCTATAATTTTTCCCTTTGCTTCTGACTAAATAAGGAATTGCCATTACTGCCTCTATTGGTTCACAAGGAAAATGAATTGTTAGAAAGGCACCAAAATTGACAAAAACTAGTGCAACCTTCAGCTCTGAACTCGGATTTATTCTTAGATTTGAAATTCTACTTATCCTTCATACTGTGCCACAGGGCGCATCAATTGAAAGTCACTTAGTGCGCAGTTACTGTAAGTTTTTTGTGGTTCCACTTACTGTGATTCGTGGAGCTGTCACATATCTATTGTTTGATGAACTCTTTGCAGAATACGCTGAACCGGACACTTTCTTCGCATTTACGAACCTCATGGGGGAGATTCGGGATTTTTTCATCAAGTCCCTCGATGAAGCAGACACTGGAATTAACAAGTTGATGAACACTTTGAGCAACGAGCTCAGAGCGGCCGACTATGACGTCTATTTATGTTTGCAACAACAGGAACTCCGACCTCAATATTATAGTTTCAGGTTAGTTTTCATTCATATTTCCTTTATGGTGGCAGGCTATTCAGCTGAATCAGTTCATTGCCCTTGGCTCTAATGGAAGATCCTGAACTCTGGGCCCTATGTGTCAATTAACTCTTGACCCTCCTATTCAGGTGAACCTCCTCTGTGTGTGAACCCAGGGGTGGGGTGTTTCCCATGCTTTAATCATACTCCTCTATCCTCTCTCAAGTGTAAATGTACAGTCTTCTCTCTTTCTCTCTCAAAATTTTGACTTATTAGTTGACATCGGGAATTTGTACGGTGGATTCGCATCAAGTAACTGAGTCGAAAACCCCGACTCTGCCACAATAGTTTCGTGGACTTCGACTTGCAGAAGAAATCAAAATTTGACGAAATTTTGGTCACAAAATGACCTGCGGAGTGGAAACTTGAAATTTATGTTACGAATAGGTGAAGTGGAGTACTTTAAAAATTACCTTGTCTGCTTTCCTCGTTTTGAGGACTCTTTCGGCAGACAAAATCTAAATTTGATGAATTTAATGGCTCTCAAAAATTGACTTATTAGTTGATACTTGCAAACGACGGGAATGAGTTCCTCATCCATCAGCTTTACTATAAATTTATATCTGCCACCTCAAAAACGTGGCATTTTCAAAGCAGAGTCGCTGAAATATAATTATCCAGTATTCAAAAAAAACAAAAAAACTGGATAGTTGACAGCTGAAAACTCTACAGCCACTCAGTAAACTATTAAATAGTATCTACTACCTTCAAAATGTTGTGTTTATACAGCAGACTCAACTTCTGGGCTAAAATTACTAATTATATATTTGAAGTATATTCTGTCTCGATGGCTCATAATAGAATATTACGTAATCGCTTCGGTATTCCTGTATGCATTTAGTGAATGGGAAGTAAAACCCATTGTACGCATATAATATGCATTATAACATTTTATTGCTGATTTTAACTAAACACGTTCATAAAATAACTGGCGCGTAGTAACACACAACTTTCCGCAGTCCCGTAAATACGACGACCTGCTACATATACGGGCGCTATATCTTCGTTTAACGCGGTTTTACGGGAACATTTATGGAGAACGAAATGTAGGTACTACTAGTTGAGAGTACTTGGTAAGTTTGATATTAATCGTTATAGCCGTTTTTGATATAATTGGAAACCCGATAAATTATTATTCGAGAAACCTCGTTTTTCGAGCTATTGCGGCTTATATCTCCGTTCAACAGACAGGTATAGAAATTACCACGGAGAACAAAATGTGGGTATAGGTTGCTTAAAAAAATTTCATAAGATTGATTAAATCCAGTGACTCAATTACTCGGGAAAGCACACAACTGTTCAAAAAACCCATTATTTTCGAAATATTTCATTTTTATTTCTGTTCAGTGAACTGTCAGATGCAACATCCTTAACACACCTGTATACATATTAACTATTTAAAAACATTCTGTGAGTTTGATGAAAATCGTTTGTTTTATGTACTCTCGTAGTATTATTTTAAGCGATAGTAAGAGAAATAAGGGGAACTCATAAAACGTATTCACATTCACGATCAAGACTAAAAGAAAAACCTCCTTTATGGTTAACCTCCTCCATGCATTATTCTTCTTCTAGTTTTACATGAACTATTCCATGAGAGACACAACATCATCGTCCTCTTGGAAAATGTCCTTATCATTTCAAGATAACAGCGTAAATAATATGAATATTGCAAAATAAATATGCCAACAAACAAGCAATTTAGTTTTACGTTACGTTATCACGTACTGGTTATATAAAGTCAGATGATGCACCTTAGTTATTTTCGGTTCTGAATCGAAGAGGTACTTTTTTAATTCTAGTAGATCGGCGTAACTCAGGTGATGACTCTTTATCACACGAAATGTTTTGATTTGGTTCAAGAGGAACTTCTGGCATCGGATTTGAAGATTTTCGTGGCAGAGACTTCCTTGAAATTCTTGGGGAGGTTGCTAATACAGGCTGCTGTGTATCGGGCGAATTCAGCTCATCTGTTTGTTGCACTGAATTCTTAGTTGTGTCGTTCGACGATGGAAGTAATGCAGGATGCACAATTGAGTATGTTGGATTATTTACCAGGGGCCCGCAGGATTTCATCTGTTCCACATGCCTTCTCCAAAGTTGACCATCCACTGAAACTTTGTATTGAAGATTTCCATCTTGACTCACAACCTTCCCGAAAATCCATTTTTTATCAGGCGATCTATAGTCTCGGACTGCCACCGTTTCTCCTTCAGCATAGCTTTTTTCCGAAAATGAGACTTTATTTTTTCTCAATCGATCCGCGACGTCTCTTACGGGGTCTGGTTTCAGTACATCGATTTTTGTGCGAATTTCTCGTTTCATGAATAATTTAGCTGGAGATTCTCCCGTTGTGATGTTCGGAGTGCGTCGGTATGTCATCAGGAATATGTTTAGGCGATGTTGAAGTCCACCTTCACTGTTCTTCATGGCTCTAAGTGCTTGTTTCAAAGTGAAGACATATCGTTCCGCTTGTCCATTGGATGCCGGGTGGAATGGTGCAGTTGTAACGTGTTTTATTGCATGAATTTGCATAAATTTTTTAAATGGTAGGCTTGTGAAGGCTGTGCCATTGTCCGAAACAAGAGTTCTAGGAAGTCCATATCGGGCAAATAGAGCCTCTAGAACGTTCATCGCATCTTTTGATGAGGTAGATTTCACCACGAAGGTCTCCAACCACTTTGAATGTGCATCGACCACTAAGAAGAATGTATGGCCCATAAATGGCCCGGCGAAGTCACAATGTATCCTTTCCCAAGGGTAGGCCGGATATTCCCAGTAGTGCTTGTCGACTTTTGTTGGTTGTTTTTGGATGCTAATACACTTGGAACAATTCTTGCAAGTAGACTCGATATCCTGGTCAATTTTGGGCCAGTAGACCACCGATCGAGCAAGAGCTTTCATCTTGACCATTCCCAAGTGACCTTCATGTAGCTCCTGTAAGATCGTATGTCTAAGTGTTTTCGGAATGTAAACACGTATTCCATTAAATATGCACCCACCTTGCAATGAGAATTGCGTAGAATTTGGTCCGATCGGAGTGCCTAATTGTAGATTTCTATAAATTTCTCTTGTTTCCTCGTCTTCTATGGTTGCTTTATGAATATCCTTTGGAAGGATAGGTAAGGTGTTGAGCTGTTCTAGTTTGAAGACTGCGATATCATCGTATTTTGAGGGTGTATCTTCGTCTACTGGTTCCAATTCTTTAGAATTTTTGGGGCAACCTAGATAAGAAATCGGCATTTCCATGTTGCTCGATTTCCGATATTCGATGTCAAATTCGAACATTTGTAAAGAAAATTGCGTAGTGTAGAAGACGAGTTGCAGAGTGTGAAGGTAGCTTTCTCCGTTTTTTCCGACCAAAAATGTGAAACAGGGGTTTATGGTCTGTAACCAAAATAAATTTTTGACCAAACAAATAGTTGAAATACTTTTCAACTCCCCAGCGAATCGCGGTGGCTTCTTTATCTATCTGCGAATAGTTTCTTTCGCTCGAATTTAAAGTCCTGGAAGCAAATGATATTGGTCGTTCCAATTTTCCAATTCTGTGCGCTAGAACGGCGCCTACTCCAACTGGTGATGCGTCGACTGAGAGGACCAAAGGCAATTTTGGGTCGTAATGCATCAGGACTCTATCTGATAAAATTTCTTCTTTAATCTTCTCGAAACTTCGCTGGTGTTTTTCATTCCATTCGAATGGGACGTCCGATCTAGTGAGCTGGTAGAGGGGCTCGGCCAGAGTCGAAAGATTCTTGGTGAATTTTGCGTAGAAGTTGACCATGCCCATGAATGATTGTACCTCCTTAACACAGGTTGGTACTTTACAATTTGTTACAGCATCAATTCGCTCGGTAGTTTTCTTTACACCCTCACTGCAGACTATATGTCCAAGGAATCTGACCTCTTTTTGCAGGAACTTGCATTTTGCTGGATTGAGGCGAATTCCATGTAGCATAAGTTGTTTGAATAATCTGTCCAAGCGTTCAATGTGCTCCTTTTTACTGCTACCTGTGACAATGATGTCGTCATGTACAACTGCTACACCTGGTAGGTCTTTAAGCACACCTTCAATGTATCTTTGCCAGATGGCAGGAGCTGAACTGCAACCGAACAATAATCGATTGACGTTGTATAAGCCTTTGTGAGTGTTGATCGTAAGGATTTTGGAGAATTCAGCACAAACGGGAATGTGTAGAAACGCAGTGGTAACATCGCAAGTAGAGAACTCTTGGCCTCCACTGATCTTGGCTGAGACTTCCTCAAAGCTTGGAAATGGATGATGTGGTACTTTAATCTGTGGGTTGACAGTCCCTGAATAGTCTGCACAGATTCGTATGTCTCCATTAGGTTTGCGTACAGGAACAATCGGTGTAGCCCAATCAGAAATAGTAGCTTTTGTAGTGATTCCGTCGTCCTCCATGCGTTGAAGTTCCTTTTCTACCCCAGGTAAAAGGGTGAATGCGACGGGACGAGCTCGCTTGAAGACAGGTTTTGCGTTTTCATTCAATTCCACTGAATAGGTGTAGTTTTCAACTGCATCCACTTGTTTTTTGAATAATTTGTCGTATTTACTAAGTAAACTGTTGAGTGATTTTTCCGTACATGCGACATGATTGACTGGAATGGGTAATATGTCGAGTGCCTTAATCCATTCTCGACCCATGATACAAGAATAGTTACCAATCAATACGAAAAGTCGCAAATTTTTGGTTATTGAATTGTGTGAGACCTGTACAACGGCCTCACCCAATGGCGTAATTAATTGTTGGTCGTAGCTCTTGAACAATGTGTTTGTAGGGCGTAAAATTCCACTTTGTAGTCTAGGAATTGTGTTGAAAATCTGCTCACTTACTATAGTAGCTGCGGCTCCTGTATCGACCTCTAAGGGTACTGATTTTCCATTCATGTTTACAGAAACGATCATGGGAGGTTCATTAGAATCATCATCCTAATTTTCATTAACCTCCTTGACGTCGTGAACCGCCCTTTTCTTGAGGCAAACGGACTCAACGTGGCTGTTTTTTCTCTTGCAGTAATCGCAAAACAAATTTTTTGCTTTGCATGTGCGAGCTGTATGGCGAAATTGACCGCACCGTAAACAGCGTACTCCCTGGTTGATTTTCGGCTTGATATTTCGGTTCCTGTTTTGTTGATACCGTTGGTCAGGACGCCTCGAATGAGTTTTATATGTATTTTGCGATGCAACTCGATGAATTTGGTTGGGTTGCTCACCAAGTAAAATCTCGTTCGCGCCTGATGTTGCCTTTTCAATTGCGTATGCCAATTCTAATGTTTTGTCGAACGTAATGTCATCATTCTCGAACAATCGATCGAGTATAGTTTTTGATCGAAGGCCACTAACAAACACATCTCTGAGCATTGTATTTAGCATGTCCGCAGAGTATTTGCAGGGTAACGATAATCGTCTTAATTCAGCAACATATGCAGAAAGAGACTCGCCTTCTTGTTGTTTCCGATTCAAGAAAGCGTGACGTGACGGTATAATGAGTGGTGTTGGACTGAGGTGTTTTTGTAGAAGTTCCTTGAGGTTGTCGAATGTCTTGTCAGTATATTTCACCGGATGTAACAGGTTCTTGAGTAGCGAAAATAGTTTTGGTCCAATTAAGGAAACAAAACAAGAGACCTTGCGATCCTCAGGCACACCTTGAACCAAGAAGAACGCTGAAAGTCGTTCAATGTATGTATCGAAGTCCTCAACTTCCTCGTTGTACCTATCAAACGAAATACCCGAAATTCCGCGTGATCCACTCCCGGAACTTTGTTGGGAAAGCTGAGTTTGTTGAACCGTCACTATTTTTAATAGATCGGCTATCATCTTTTGTAACGCGGCTGTCGAAATCCCGGCAGAGGGTTCATCGAGAGGCATCTTTGAAACTAACCAAACAGGGTTTCAAAAATAAACGAATTGAACCGCACGTAAGTTTTAACTACTGACTGCGCCACTTTTATGTACTCTCGTAGTATTATTTTAAGCGATAGTAAGAGAAATAAGGGGAACTCATAAAACGTATTCACATTCACGATCAAGACTAAAAGAAAAACCTCCTTTATGGTTAACCTCCTCCATGCATTATTCTTCTTCTAGTTTTACATGAACTATTCCATGAGAGACACAACAGTTTGGAACCATTTTGCCAAAAAGCGTAAAAAACTGTATGTTGCAGCAGAAATATTCAGTAGGCCTCAGAACGTAGAGATCTGAAGAAAACCGTCCGGACAAGTCCGATCCGGTTTTTCGACTCAGTTACTTGATACGAAACCACCGTACAAAGTCCACATCCGAAGTCCACTAATAAGTCAAAATTTGGTTCAAAATTCGACAAATTTTGATTGACTGCAACTTAATGGCCAAGAATAGGAGGTAGCAGAGTTGTGAATTTGGAAAGTACTAGCCAATTCCTCAGCTACGGTAAATATTGTAACTATCAACGAATAAGTCAAATTTTGACTTTTTTGATGAGCCGCCATTTTCTTAGTCCATACTTCAGAGAGAGCAGAGAAGCGGGGTTTCACCAAACATTGAGGGAACTACGAGAAAGTTCTCGTATCAGAAAAAATAGTAACCAACTTTCAGCTCACCGGTCAACGTTTTTAGCCTTCAGCTCCTGGACTAGTTACAGTATCACACGAATTCAGGGAGGGGAGTATGTACAATAGTGAATGCAAGCGACAGGATGACACCTCGACGAGACAACTGCTCTTTTCAGACTGGGGACACTGAAGTTTCGAGTAAATCGGGACGTTTGAGGTGCCTAGTCAGCTTAAATGCCTTGGACGAGCCTACGCTAAATAAAAGAGTTCGGTTCATACAGCTACACAGACAATAGTTTGAAGGACATCTTCTACTTCTTTCCCAGCTCAGAAGAAAAAACACTCCCACTTGTGACAATTCTGGCTGAATCGAATCAAGTACCGAAAAGTTAAGGGCTGTTACCTTTGGTCAGTATCAGATTATTTCCACTATTTCGGTCCTAAGTTGATTTGTAAGTATTCGTAGTTACTTATGTTCTCGTCGATGGTCACTTCCAGGGCTACTACAAATATGTACTTCACCAACTTCAAAAACGAAGTTTGCTATGGATTTTGGCAATTACATCCATTCAAAGGATGGTTGGTGAAGTAGTACATGCGGAAGACGCTGTCAGTTGTTTCAGAGTAGGTTTGGTGTTTACTGTGAAAAATGATTAAAAAACGTTGGGTGCTCTTGGGTTTTATTTCCTGACGTCCAGTCAGGGAACTCTTCCATTTCCTATAAAAGCTTATGGCAGTACTGGCTCACTTCCTGAATATGATGTTATAGTTCTAAAACCACTTGCTCACGGTGCACTATCAGCCCCAATAAGTGCACTGACTTTACATCACCTCAAACCGAATCTGAATATCATTGATTTCCCATGCAAGATGAGAAGTGTTATGCGGAGTGTCGCGCTATATATTTCCATGTATGTCTACATACATGCCCAACTTAGAACTTAATTTCTTTCAGGTGGCTTACACTTTTGCTCTCTCAAGAATTTCCCCTTCCAGACCTGTTACGAATATGGGACTCGCTATTTGCCGATTCTCGTCGGTTCTCCTTCCTCATCTACCTGTGCACCGCTATGATAATGTACGTTAACTCCACAATTCGTCACGAAATTCGCCTATTAATTTGTAGCGAGACGATGAATAATCGTATCGTTTGTGTCTTGTTTCAGGCACTTGAGGGACAAAATTTTGGAAAACGATTTCCCTTCCAATGTGAAACTGCTTCAAAACTTCCCTCCTATTGACGTCAGAATTTTGATCACCAAAGCTTCAGAAATCGCTATGAGAAAGTGAGCTATTAACTACCCATGTGCTGATTATGCATTAATTTTAGGAGTGAATGGACGCACTCGGTGCTGTTTGAGGAAATTTCGTTGTTAAAAGAGTGTTGTAATTAAGTTAGTTATGTAAAATATGCATCTTCCTCATATCATGTGTGAGTCAGCATTGCCCCCCCCCCTTGTAGTTTCATTATTATTCAAACCATTCGATCGAAGCTGCTTGATTGTATGAATATTCATCGCTGACACGTTCCACTGGTTGAAGAAGTTGAAGAAGAGCCAGGATTGAAAATATAACCAATTGGAGGTTAGGGAGCATCTGTCTGTGATGTTCGATGGCATTTAAAACCGAATGTGTTGAGGCATATGCATCCTCAAACTACCACTGAGTGTCAAGCTGGTGCCATAGGAGAAATCCGAGTAATACCAGAGCACGCATTGACTTTAGTTTTTATTCTTTCAAGAATGATTCTGGAAAGTCACATAACTGACTGGAAAGAAACTGGACGTGACGCAAAATGTATTGGTTGCTAGAAGATGCCAACAAGTCAACGACTCTCTATAGTGGACAAAGAACAGATTGATTGTTGAAAGTAACACAAAATGTGTCTTACGAAAGTTACCTATCTTTGGAAATTGGACGATATTCCATTAGATGGAGCAAACCACTCCCCACCCAACAGTTACATGAGTGTAAGTGGCTCTGACAGTACAAATTGATGCTGCTGAAAAAAGTGACCATCTGTACAACGGGCGGTGTGGGGTGGTCAATACTTAACACATTGGCTGCTCAATTATTTGTTCGGGGGAATTAGCCGTGCTCCTCCCCTCCCCCACTCAGTGATATGCAAGATATTCCAGATGTAAGTAATAACTATGCCACTTCCTTTGTAGTGTTGCTGTAATCCACAAGCTCATTTAGCCTTTATTAGTAACCACTCTCAAGTTCTATTGCTGAATAGGAATGGAATCAGAAACAGAGTGACGACCGGAGGATTAACCATTTCGCAGATCACACCCCCCCCCCCCCTCAATCTAGGAACGAAACCTCATTCCATTCCTTTGTCACTGCAAGTTCCAATCATGCCCGTGATATTCCTTCATAGTTGAATATCAGATGGGAGCTGGGTTACGGGTCATCCAACGAAACATGTAGTATCCGACACTCCCATTCAGGGTCCAATAGCAGTTACATGTCAGAGAGGAGCTTCATTATAGTATTACGAGGGGTTACGAAATGTTTGGAGAGCTCTGCTGACTCACGCAAAAATTACAGCAACCTGAGCTCTTTCGTCGGAATATGAATCTTCATCTATGACCACTGGAGGTGCAATGGGAGTCAGGTGGTACTTCTCCCCAGGTGGTACTGTTAGCCGCTGCTCTTGGAGCAGACGACATCAATGAACCAATTTTTGAGAGTTGGAGCGAATACCCGAAAAGTCTCATCAAAGAATGAAGGGGGCGACAAGGAGCAGCGGCTAATGGTCAAGGGGGAGATATACCGCCTGACTCCTATTGCAGGATGATCGTGGTCTACTGGCCATAGACGAAGATTCATATTCTGACAAAACGCTCACAGGAAAAAAATCTGAGCTCGGGAACGTTGTAATTTTTGCCTGAGCCAGTGGCTCTCCAAACTCCTTGTAACAGTAGGACCAACTAGGTCGTCTGTGAGACGCCTAGGATCCAAGACCTCCACTCACATCTCATGTTGGAGTCTGTTAAGATCTACTGGTCGAACCGTGAACCGTGGCTTAGCTGGTAATACGGCGAACAATATAATCCTGGTCAAAAAGTCCATGACTGAAAAAAAATTGCTCACAACGGTAGATAGGTTCCTGACCACCCAAGCCATCACCAGAAAGGTGAGCCAGTTAATGTAATCCTTTTATTTAAATTGACTCAACTGAAACAGCTTCATTTTTTACGGAAAATCATTGTCACTCAGATACCTTCATAACTTTTCTCTGCAAAAATATTTCGTTAATTCCCGCTATTAACCTACATATTTGCAGGACGATGTACAGTTGATGTCTACTGTCAAACTGCACTTTCTCATGAAGGGCTTTCCCCGGGAACGTCCTCCGAGCCCAGGCACGAAATAAAAGTAAATCCAGGTGAAGTCATCTGATGGTCAGACATGGAACATAAAATTCAAGACTGATTATCGACACCACAGCCATTACCTCAAACCTGTGATTTTATAACCGCCAATGCATCTTATTATAGCGGTTCCTCTTGTATGTTAGGAACCCTATAGAGCCCCACGTTATGATCTGTATTTTTGTTTACAGTTGTGAACTGTATGTGTATCCTATTGCTAAAAGCACTAAAAAGACAAGTGATTGTGAACATTTGATATTTTTATTGGGTTTATACGTTTATATCATTGCGTGGCAATCATAAAGTTATGCTACTACATTTATATTTATTTATTTTTATTCCCTTAGATCCAGAAAATGCAGCGTTAAGGCCAATTTTGTAATAATCTAGAACAACGTATTCTCTGGAGTGACATATTTGGGAAATTTAATTTTGTTTCATTTGTAAGAAGTTTAATTTTGTTTGTCGATGAATGTATTTTTTAATTTACTAAAATAGTTTTGAAAAAATCAATTTAGTAGCGATGTTTAATTCTCCTTTGGCCCACATCAGCTGTCAAGAAATAAACCTCGTGAAACTGGAGCCTTGTAGCTATTCCCTTCACAGCGCAGCTTTCTTACTTGGGGCTGCCTTCTCATCTTAATACTTATCATCATTCCTTCGTAAAGACCCTGATAAAGCTAAAACCCAGCTGATGGAGATTCCTCAGTCTCCATTTATTATTGTATTTCCCATTAATCCCTCTTTTTAATTTTGGAAGCTTTGTACAACTGTAGAAGCATACGGAGAAACAGAATTATTTAAAACAATATTTGTGTCTGAATACTGTGAGTACAGTGGTTTCCTGTCAGCAAGAAGTTTCCGTTTTGAAGGCGAAAGTGAGACCACATTTTACATTTAGGTACCCAAAAGAAAACGAAGTATTGTAACGTTTTGATGCCTATTGGTCCAACTGATGAACTGTACAAGCCCAAGTACAAAGGCTGCGATTCTTGCTAATAGTGTGAGTGATGAAAATTACACCTGCCAGTAATATGAAGGAAAAATGTTTGACCTCCTTCCCCATAATGTATTTGTGACACTGGAGGCTGTGAAGGTGGCTTACCGACTGATTAGGCTTCGGATAGCTAATGTGCCATAGGCTATATGATAACGGACTATATGACCGGGCTATATGACGGTAGGACTGACATGATAGTGCGACAGGAAATATGAAGTGCACAGAAGGAAGAGTATGAAATGGCGAAAGTCTTCGATTTCAGCCCCCAAATGGTATCATCATTTCACTGATGGATGTCAAATCATTGACGATACATGCTCAGAGGGGTGTGGATAACGGGGATGGTGGTACATGCATTGCCCTGGGTCAACTCCAACGGGTTTTCAAGCTGAGATTTACGCTACGTGCTGAAGAACCACTACACATCGTCAAAACTCTTGAGGCTGTGCAGGGTGCGACTCAACTCTCTAGTACACTCTTCGAGAGTAAACGTTTATTGGATCCCTGTGCATAATAGGATCACTGGAAATGAGAAGGTGGATCATTCGGTCAGATTCAGCTCACCAAAGAGCTACAAGAGGATAGTGAGAGAGGGGCGTGCATCAGAATGACTGAAACATGGAAGTGGGGTACTTCAAACGTTTTATCTCAGAGCCAACACATGAGTTAAGACTTACCTTCTGATGATGAAGGGGAAGAACCTAGGGATAATCTCGGGACACTGCAAAATTAACGAACAGATATATGTTATGGGCATAGTTGGCACCCCTCGATGCAGATGGTATGGTACATATAAATAAACTCCCTGTCATTTCCCGGCCCACTGCCAGAGACTTGAAAGGGAGCGATTTTTAGTCTTTGCAACTACTTCTCTGAAGGTGGACTTGGAAAGCCAGGCATGGACTTGTGAGAGATTAGTACTGGCACAACACGACTTTATGCCACAGCACTCAACCCAAATGAGGGACAGTGAGTATTACAAAAAAAAAGAAACAAGCAACAAATCTTATCAAGTTTTTAATTCAGTTTACACGAAGTTGGTTGACGGAATTGACTACATAGAAAGTGGTAGGGCTTACACTTTCAGTATTTATTGAGTTTCTTTTACTCGTATCACGACCATTATTGAATAATCAGTGCATGGATGATTCTGCTAGCCATGATCATGTTGGCACAGGATCGGGTATGCGAGGACGTTGTGTGGTGTGCTAGGGGTTTCCTACTCTCGTAGTTCGTGTCTGTGCCTAATCGTAGTTGTATAATTATCAGACAATCCCATGAAACCCTTGAAGGAAATGAAATTAAGAACGTAATGAGACCACCCACTTTCAATTTAATCGAAAAGATAGAAATTAAATGAATGAATCGAACTCCTTTTCAACATTCAATCAAAGTAACCTAATGTCTCGGATCGTGAATAAAGACAATAACGGGACTGGGGGTTAATAAATAGGGATTTTCTCACCTTTATCCAACAATATTCAAGCGAGGAGAAAGGAAACACTGAAAAAGAAACCTGACTGACAAGAGAGAGGATCAGAATCAGAATGAACCCACAGCAGTTTGCCTCTCGGCCCCTTCTTGCCAAACGGCAGAGAGCGGAAATGAAGAAGCCGGCTGAAACAAAGGCTATACTTTCTTAGGACAACTGGCATCAAGAGAAGAGAGAGAGGAAAGGGCCTCTTGAATTAGCCTCTCATCCACAGAGTACCTGCTTTCCACGTCACAGGCCGAGGTTCTGTCTGCCAGGGAAACAATGGTGTTCATGAAGAAGTGCCGAGGGAATGACTTGATCTGCTACACTGGACACAGCTACCTTGCAACTTCACTCCTTTTCCCAATCCCCGGAATCCATGTGGCACCACAGGAGGCTACAGGCGCAGTGCCATCAGGCAGAGTATCACCCGTCGTGAAGCCAAGATGGGGGTTGTGCTTCCAATGGAGAGCTCCTCATATAAATTAGCGTATTGGTAGGAGAGAGCTAAAACCCGCAAGGCACCTTCTCTACCCGCTAGGGCCGTGGGACACATGAGAATGGCACTGTGTACGATTTGTTAAGAACTGTTGTAAATGGTAATACGTGAAAAGGCAGTGGTTTATATTAGGAAACCACTGATGTTGCTCTGAATGGTTTAGTTTATTGGACTACCATCCTGGAAACCCTTAAAACGCAAAGAACTGAAGAAAACTTGGAAAAAAAATCAGCCGATCGCATAAATTTCCTTCCTACTTCATAGAGCTGAGGAAAGTAAAAACTAATTTCAGAGCGAGGTTGGTGGGTGTGACGATGTTTTCAAAACAACTTCTACTGGACAATACCTAACTTTACTAACAAAATGATTTTTTGTGAATATTAAATCTGAACCGGGTGTATAGTCGGCCACATTTTTCTTCGACTTAGGTGTTTTCAGATAAACATAACTGCCGTACAAATACAAGGTGAACGGTAGAAGAGGAGAGGAATTGCAGACAGTTTGACAGGCAACCTGTCAGTGTAGACTTGAGGTCAACTGTAGAAACAATCAACGCTTAAAGTACAGATTCGTGGCACTGTGACATAATACGATTTTGTCCGAGATATTTTTCGGAATACCGTCCTTTTAAGACAATTTGGAGCAAGTCGTGCCTTGCGTTCATTTTAGACGCCCAAGTAAATTGGAAGCTCCAGATGGACAGCGTGAGAAACGTCTGAAGGATGCCCTGTGAATCGAAACCCTGACCAACGTGCTCGTATTTCCTCACATTGACACAACACTACTGACCTAGGCGCAGCAAAATACAGGCATTGTAGCACAGGACGTGGTATCTATTAGATTTGAATTATTATGAGCACAATTTAAGACGCTCTGTGCGTTGGAAGTCGATGAAAGAAGAAAACTTAAAATTCCTTCCGCATTGAACGAATTAAACTGATATATCTGGTGCGACCCATCACAAAACCTGTTGCCGGGGCCTATCGTGTGGGATTCCACGACCTTTATTGAGTAAAAACGAATTGATTCAGGAATTTCTGAGGTTGCTCCTGACTATTTTATGACCAAGATCAATCTCTTCACTTATGCCTGACTTATTGGACTACCATCCTGAATTTTTTTTGTAACGACGCTTATCTGTCATATGAGCGAGAAGTATAAGGAGAAAAGCTGCAAATTATTTCACAACGTTTTATTATTCTCTTGAATCGCTTGACCTTTCGACTCAACATCGAAAAATACCAGTAAACGATACAAAACAAGGCCTGACCAATACGGAACGATGAAACTTACGTATCCCAGAAGGCAATAGGCACGATGTGACGCGTCGAGCTGACTGGTGGTTGGTGTGCGACGCTGAAGTTCTTTTAATTAGTGGACTTCGGCTCACTATAATTACTGCAACTTCACTGTTTTTGATCTACACGCAGTCGTACACCTGTGAGGACCTATTTGCGATGAAACTGCCAAAATTGCGGTTTTCTTAGTTTTTATTAACCATTTTTGCAAACCATGGGCTTCGTCCGATCGGATTGTCGAGCAAGCGGACACAATAAGATACCAAATGAGGTTTTGCGCAGATTTTTCAGCCGCGTTAGGGGCATAATTGCACGGACGGTGAACGGACATTACAGATTTTTAATCCTGATGCCTTGAAACGTGAAGTATCCATTTTTGAAGGGGGTGGGGTTGTAAACAAATTTTCCTCTTCAAAATGAATAGTAAACCACAGCTGCACTATACTGTATATAAAAATCTTTAGAGCCGTTTTTGAAGAAAAAAATTGCTGCTATGATCATTATGATAACTACATTCATAAACTTATTTTGACGTTTCATCATGAGTCTAAAACTAGCGGGTATTTTTTACAATAATTTCATGTACCACAGTGCCGTACGGATAAGCCTAAAAATTCATTTGTACTGCAAACACAGCAAATGTAGCGCATTTAATATAAAGAAGCGAGCACGTTGCGGGTTCTTATAGGTGTTGTGCACTCATCTTCTTGTATAGAGCGGTGGTGGGCAGGTACACTGAGCATTGCCTTCCACAGGAAACGGATGGAATAGGAGGTGTGCTCTCCACATTGCTTCCCATACCATACCGTTTCCCAAGAGGCAGTGATATCCCACTCCAGCTCCAGGGTGCTACCTATCAAGGCGGCAACCTGGGAACGGCTTCCACAAAAAAATAAGGAGCGCAGTGATCCTAAAGTGGGGGGGGGGGGTGATCTAGGCAGCAGGCGCCAGATTATACCCTGCTCCTCATTGGACATGGTGTATTTAGCATCTACCTGTACCGAATCAGTGAGGCAACCCTGGATTATGCCTGCCATGCCATCTTCTCGAGCTAAACGTGAGCTACCTGGTGACGCATGGTTGGCTCACATCAGAGGCATTTGTCCACAACATGTTGAATTCCGAAGAAAACTGGAGGTGCATTGCGCAATTCGTTCGGACGGAACTTGGTGATCTTGGTACAGTATCTTGCCTCGATGAAAAACGAAGGATGCTACATGGTATAAAAGGAAGTATGGGAATGGCAGCACGCTGCAAGATGCTCGCGAAGGCGAAAAGGCCAAGAGAAAAAGAAAGATGCCATCGCAGAGAGACGTGCAATTTGCTGAACGGTTACGGGTTGGTACTCAACTCGCAGGAGTAAATTTATGTTGTCACTAGGAGCAGACTCCCCATTCTATTTCCAATAAAAATGAAGATGAGCCGTAAAGGGAACAAAAAAACATCATATACACCATAACAGTGAGTATATTCAGTAAATATTAAGCAATAATTAGTATGTATATGTTTATGATAGAGCTGGTTTAATGGATGGGTACAACTCCGCCTGATGTAGAATCGCTCTCTGATATTTCCTTTTAGCGAGGAAATATATTTATAGCTTTAACGTAATGCCGCACGAATGGCAATTTTTGCCTCAAACAATTTGTATGAGTTGATTGCAGGTCAATAACTAGCCAGTGTGAAACTTCCCTACAGGTACGAGTAGTACAGAAGTAATGCAACTTCTCTGATCAGGCCGTGTTAAACTGACTGGCAGTGCGCCTCGGTTAGTTGGAGGATGAACTTTCGAATCTCTTTCGCCCATTAACCAACAAAAGCGGATCATTCCACCTCAGTGTGAATCCGCGTTAAATTTATGTTCCGAGTTATCTTCCAGTGCGTAACTTTCTACTTCTGGTAGTTGGAGCGTGAATAGTGTAGTTGTGGTTGTGGTAGCAGGATTCTTGTTAGAGGGTTCAAGAACGGCCACTGTGAGAGTAAACAGACTTGTGGTTGCTACATTTGCAGCTACAACTCTCCGAAATAGTAATATGCCTATTTAGTGTCTGAGGGTGCATTTAGTATGAAGTACTCGAACTTCTTACGTGCAGTGCTGTACTTTTATAACGTCATGAGTTGTGCTTACATCGGTGTAGTTACTGCTTGCATTCCAAGGGGGAACCCGAAACATGATAAAAACAGAAGTAAACTGTAGGAGGAACTCGTCCGTCTCCCGAGACCAATAACGCCACTGGGTGTCATCAATTAGTCAATACCTAATATATCGTTGTCCATAAATGTTCCTCTGACAGTTGAACAGAGATACCAACCAAAAAGGACAAAAATATTTTTTAACGTTTCGAAATATCCACAGTTTACGCGTAACTGAGTTCGATCAACTTGACGGAGACTGATAACCTAAAGGTTTTCCTTTATTTGGTTTGGCACACTACCTAGCCGAAAGTGGCACACAGCCTCACGTAGGAGCGATTAAAAGTCACCTAAATCGGCAGGTGGCCCGAATGGGAGAACAGGAAAAATACACCCATTGCCAGCTTATGCGTCTGGCTTACACTCACCAAATACTAACTAGGAGTCCTTACTAGCTTCCTCTCCGGGCACTGCCCACTTGGATATCGCCTCGAAAAGATGGGCAAATCAAAGGCAGTTGAATGCAGATTGTGCAGCGAGGAGGACGAAACGGGAGAGTGCGAGTGCCCTGTTCTAGCACCCGGCGTTTCAACAGACATATTCAGCTCGTTCGAAGGTTGTACGATGTATTTTGGTAGGCATCGCCCCAATTCGCCCAATTTGTGGCTGCAGTGACGAGGTACCAGTATATCTAACAGATCGTCGAGTTTACGACGACTGCAGAAAGAAATTTTGCTTATGTATTCTCTTCTAAAAAAAGTCAGGATGGTAGTTAAATGAGCTACCTACACGAAAAAGTTTGATAACAGTAATGACATAATCAGACACAACCTTGGAAATTCCAGAATCAAATCGTCAACGCAAAGCTTCCCAATAAAATCGCCTCAGTTTATAGGTAACAAGTCGAGTTGTTACCAAGTTCAAATGAACTAAAAACCGTGGAATGTAGATGGGACTGAGGAAAGTTGTGTGATGTGTCGAGCCACGTATTTTTGTCTACGGTTAGAAGGCTTTAGGCGTTGTTTGTCATATACTTTCAGTTTCCTCTTAAATGGAACCTATAAATTCGTACCCAAACACGACTGGATTAGTTAGGGGATGGAGTGAGTCAGATTTCGGTGCAACATTTTCGAAAATTCGTGCTGTGGGTTTGATGACACAGTCGCAATAGCTTCATTTCTTATTAGTGTGGCTTTAAAAAAGACTCTCCGCCCGAAAAATGCCCTGACCAGCCTCAATGTGACCGTTGAATTGGGCGATCAGCGTGACCAGTCGAAAAAATCGTTTTACAAACACCGAGGTTTCAGGCTGAAGTCATTCCCTCGAGCAAGAAAAGCTTGCAACTTGTTGCGTAATCTCCTCGGCATCAATATGGTGTCGCCTCTGAGGGCGGTTACAACTGGGAGGTGCTTTTGGAAACTGGTCCCTCTTTCGAACTCATTTCGTTCGAACAGACGCGCTCAAAACTCGCGCAGTTTCTTTAGCCATCCAAATTTCGTGAGAGGAACGAAAAGCTCGGTTGCCTCGATTGCCGAAGTCGTCGAGGGAAGAGTTGAAATTGAGTAGCGTTATTTCGCCGAGGAATCCAGACAATTTCCAATTTCCCCGGCGTGAGATCTCGACTCAATAAACTCCGCCCAGCGGCAGACGGTGGGTTGTCCCCCTCCCCACCCCATCTGAGGTCTTCGATTATTCTGAATTACTTCGAAACCTATTAATATTCTCGGATAGACGTCAAAACTGACAGGTCCACCGAGTTTTTTCGTTTTGTGTTCGGATCTTCGTCAAAAGGCAATTTTGGAACCCGATCCCCTTTCGATTTGGCAAAATCCGTGAGTCCCTTCGGGTTTTGAGAGAATGACAGAATTTTTGTGGAGAGCGTTCCCTAGGGCTCCTGTACTTGTGAAAGACGTCGACAGGGCGTACTGCCCTCGATATTGATCTGTGGGACGGAGCAAACTCTGCCGGCGTTAGTCTGCCCAACTCCTTCATGCGCTGAGGTAGGTGGGAACGTCTGCTCAATACCTTCCCTTAGCCACACCAGGCGGTGTTAGATTTTGCATGCTTCGTTTCTTTTCTAACTATGAGGTTTCCCCTTTTCATTTACGTTCCCATTCGTGAGGATTTAATTGAACCTCTGAACTTGCGAAATGGCACTGCCGTTGATTACAGACAGCTGTCAAACCTCATTCAGCAATTTCAACTCCTATTCATTCATGCCTCGACGCCCCTGCCAAGGTCACGGCTTCGATTTGTTCCAGACAAACAAGACAACGAAGATTTCTCCTATGTAACTTGAGATCTATTGCCATTTCCTATTCCACGTTCGCTCCGAACCTGATCAAAAATGCAATTTGCCTATATATTTATTTTATCCAACCCTCACGTTCATGTATCTCACTAACGCTTATTTAAAATGTGCATGACAACTAATACTAATAAACTGTTAACTTGTAGCTATACACAAAACAACAAAGTGAGAGGAGGAGGGGGAGTGAGAGAGAGAGAGAGAGAGAGAGAGAGAGAGCGAGAGAGAGAGAGAGAGAGAGAGAGAGAGAGAGAGAGAGAGAGAGAGAGAGAGAGAGAGAGAGAGAGAAGGAGAGAGAGTGAGAGAGGGAGTGCGAGAGAGAGAGTGAGTGAGAGAGAGAGAGAGAGAGAGAGAGAGAGAGAGAGAGAGAGAGAGAGAGTGAGAGTGAGAGAGAAATTGATTGATTGAAGCTGATGAACCTGATTGGTTGACAGCGACCCAATACGTCTACGTCTCCGACTTGACTGTACTGATCCGAGTCACAAAGCCATGAGTTGCTGCAAATTGCCACATAAAGAAAAACTCGTCCTCTTAGAAGGAAAATACGTTTCGTCAGCCAATAGCTCTTTGTTGAAGAGTAAGTCACGTACTTAAGCGTACATGAGCAAGTGGTGGTTGCGGTGGGGGGGGGGGTGAGTGGACTCCACATTTATGATAAACACCGCAATTCTCTGGCTCCGCCAGTGTCTTAAAGGTACTACTCTATGGGGTTTGCCTCATTGCTGGTCCAATCTTCAGCTGCGCTTCGATGGATCACCGAGCCCTATGAGACAGCATCTACTTGAGCCTGATCACTGAACAGTAACCGTTGAGTGTGTGGTGGAGAAGTGCCGTGTGGGAAGAGAGCTTCCTTCGTTATGGGCTGAACTTTACTACTCCCTCTCCGCCAAACGGAAACTAGCAGTGCTAGACGAATTGGTGTTAGACCAATGGCAAACGAGATGGGAAACTTCGTCGAAAGGACGTGCCAGTGTATGAGTTTGCCCGCCACATTCGAGGACATTTTAAGAGACAACTTGCATGCAGTTTCTTTAATGCACTTCTTTTCTCTCAAACTCTTCCACGTCTTGCTCTTCTTGTCACGGTCTATACACATCTTGCGCCTCCTGTGCGGAGGAAACAAGAAACAACCACCTGAGCTTATAACGTTTTGCCCAGTTTGTGAAGGAGGTTGTTGCTGGAAAACGTGATTACGATCGATCTCTACCTGTGATACTTACCAACCAAGTAAACGGTGAAAGAAAATGTAAAACCAGATTAAGATCCGAAGTTTGGTACAGAACTCCACAGCGAACTCTTGGTTACACAGGAGGTACTGTCTGCTCCGGGGATGCTGAGTGAGTTAGTTAAAGAGAGTGAGTTAGTTAAAGAGAGAGAGGGAGAGAGATATAAATGAACGACGAATGATTTATTTAAAGACCAGGAAGAATTAGGGCCCTCTCTTCTTCTATTCTTCCTGGAAAACAAGCAGTACAGTATTTCCTCAGCTTTTTCGGCTCATGAATAAATTTCAATAATTTTCTGATAGAAACATAATGGTAGTGTACTCGCAAACTCGCTTACATTATGCGAAATAACTACTAATTAGTCACATTCATACCAGATAAATTAGTTTGTGCAAAAAAAATTACTTTCCTTCCAAATAAATAAATAACACTCAAAGTTTCTACCCAGTCATACACCAATCATACCAGCTGGTTGAGGTGGCTGAAAAACCCGAACCCACTCACCTCTGGACCTTTTCTGGGCTCGACATGCAGAGTATTGGACATTGGAGGTCCTGAGACGGCCCCTAAAAATAAACAGAAAGGCAAAACAAGTCATAGCAACATAAAGTTCAATAGAAAAAACCCTGCAAATTATTACACAATGGTTTATTATTCTCATTAACAGCTTGACCTAGTATTACTGCTCCCCATCCCATTCGATTCAGCATCGAATACTAACTAGTAAACCATACGAGACATGACCTGACTACAATGGAACTACGGAAATTAAAAATATTCCCCCGGCGCCAGGCGCCCGTAAACGTCCGATGGAGGGGTGGGACGAGGGCCAGTCCAAAGGGCGCTGCGAGTCGAGCCGGCCTTGAAAACGATACGAAACGGCTTATTAGCGATTATACTGCGTTTCGTTAATTTTTTTTACCATTTTTTGCCCATAACAACCATGGGCTTCGTCTGATCGGATTGCCGAGATGGCGGGCACGACTAGATACCAAATGGGATTTTTGTGCGATAGAACGAACTTTTTAGACCACGTTAAACACAAAACGGTCCGGACGGGGGACGCGGGACGGCGGACGGACATCGCAGATTTGGAATCTCCATGTCTTGAAACGTAAAGTATCAAATTTTGAGGGGGGGGGGGGGTTGTAAAAAATTTTTCGTGACCGAAAACATAGGGTTATTATTCAGAATGAATAATAAACCAAAAAGAAGAGAGAGAAAGATTCTTTGATTCTTTTATTTATTCTGTCGGCACTTGTCTCAGAATGCATGAGAGCCGACCATGATATCAGTTCCGATTTGCTCTCTAATAAAAGCGAAGCATGATGAACCTAATCCGAAAAACATCTGTGAATGGGAAGGGTCCACTAAAAAGGATTACACCAGAAGGGGGTCAGTAGCTTCAAATCTTAGGAAGTGAAAGGTTGTTGAACACCCAGCTAGACACAGTGGGACAGAGTCATTCGGCCACTTCATATTGCATTCCCAGGAAAACTGGAGGTACATTGCTCCATTTGGCTGGGTGGTGCTTGAGCAGAAGAGAGCATGGAGCTTGCTGATCTGGCGCCAGTAACTAATTAACCTCTCAATTTGCTGAGTAGTATGGGAGGATGCATGGAGATGGCGGCATGTGGCAATATTCTCCTAAGGCGTGAGAGAATGAGGCCTGATGCAATAGGCTAGATGGTTCTGGTTTGGTTCCCAATACGTAGGAGTAAATTCACTGGGCTACTCGGAACAGACAGTCTTTCCCACGCCCTTCCCCACTCCGCCACCATCCGTGATCAGTACAGACATGGTGTCTCTGCATGGTCTGTTGTAGGGCGGGGGTTGCTCCTTTTGTCACCTTCTTCAAGTTGGCCTGCACATACCATCACATCGTATTTTTTTCCGTTCCCTGTTCCCCAACAAACCAGATGACCCATTGAGCCGTTTTCCTCCATCTGCTAAACTGCTGCTCTCGTCTGCTTCCCCCCTCGACCTGTCTCCACCCATACCTTCTCTGCGTTCGCAATTATTACACTTGCTTCTCCACTCTACTAATCGACCTCCCTCCCCTGATCTCTCTGCGCAACACATACCGGTCACCCTCGCCCTGCAAAAGACAGAGCCCTGGTGACGATGCGAAGAATGAAGACTCGTGAGACGACCAGGGAGCTACAAAGAACGTAAATAGTTTTATATTTGGGCGTGATGGTGGATAACAAGTTGCTGTTTTGTTTCCACATCTGGCAAGCTGCAAATAGAGCTGTCATAGTAACAGTGGCTTTTATCCGTTTGCGGGGCAACACTAAACGCTAGCTCAAGATGGTTTCTTATGAGAGTTGAACACCACATCCTCTTATATTGGGCGAAGTTAACTTTGATCAACCAGTTCTTCCTGTGTACGAAGAACACATGATCTCTGAATCGATGGTGAAAATATGGGTTTGTGAGTTCACGGCAGGCAGGCAGGAAAGCGGCTTGGCAACCAGCACTTGTCAGGCGAGATGTGGTGCAAATAATGGATTATTCCGGAATTATTGTTGAAAGTTTTGAAAAAGGTGAGTGTTAGTTCACCGTTTCATTTGAAGCCTCACGATGCTTCTGTTGGGGCTTTATCATGATTCTACGCCTGAATATCAAACTGGAAAACGTTGGATTACTTTGTTATTTCTGAGTAGTTCCCATAATTGGATTAAGCTGTATTTCCCATTTCTTAGCCTATTTCGTAGTGGTATAATATGAAGTAGTCAAGATCACGATGTGCCATGAATTTCCCACTTTACTGCCGACAATCTACTCAGTGTTTCTGTTCGCATCCACATTGACTGTCATTTACATAATCGTCTCAGTCTATCTCCTCATTTACTCCGCATTCGTCGATTCTTGCGAAGCTCCGGCGTTCAATTTTGCAGGAAGAAAAGAAAAATCGTTAGAGCGGTGGTTAATTTAATCTTGATCTCCTCAGGCCCCCATTATTGCCAACTGTCAAATGCAATCGCCGAGGCACCCAGTAGAATGACGCTCAACACCTCGAAACCCCTCCATGACGTCTGCGAGCCAGAACTCCGATTAATGAAGTGGTTTCTACGCTTTCCACCATGGAAAGTGACAGCTTAATTAATTACTCGCCTCTTCTCATGGCTGGCGATACAATCGAGGTTTAATAGTGTTTCCATGACCTCTGCATCGCTCACCAACTTAATTAACTTCATCCCAGTATTTGTAATGAGTCCTGATGTGAAGATGGGCCTCCAAGACGTAAACGGACGTGGGAACACTTTGGTTGAGACGAAAGCATTCACGACTTACTACTCGAAGGGTTAGGGAAGTATCGGCCAAAACAAGTAGCTTTTTTAAAACACATCCGTACGTTTTGTAGTATTCGTAATAACCTAGTGGTTGCTACCACATCATGTGATGCAATAAATGGAGCCTTGTCATCTGCCAGCTTGAAGGTGGAGAGAGTGCAGCCTGCAAGCCAAAACTTAGTGTTTACTCGGCAAACGAACATCTGAGCTGCGTACGAAATCGGACGAGGCAGTGTGAAGGCAAGTAATATCGGGGTTGCAAGTTTCACTCAATCCTGTCGACTAATACTACGCTCTTAAAGGGACGCCAGAATCTTGACTCAGAGCTTAGAAACGGTTAATATGAGAAAATAACAGACCTGACTGCGTCCTGGAGTTGGGAGTAGAAAATACAAATTGCTTAGAAGGTGCGCATAAGTAGGCTCTCTCCACGGTACTGGCAAGCCACTACTAAGTTGGTTTGAATTTCGGAATTCGTGAGGCAACCCCTGATAATTTAATTACTACTATTAAATGTCTACCACAAAGGCAGTTTCTAGCATTTTGAACAAGGAGGGCTGCCTGCATTCACAATGTGAGGCGCACAATCAAATAAACTTCAGGTGTCTATTCGTGAAGCATTGCATGTTGGCAAATTTCCTACGTGAAGACTCCTCACAGAATCTCTATCGCAAATCGCTGTTGAGATCAGTCCGTTTATTTGGTTATGCAAAACTGCAGCATTTGTTTTCTTCGGTCTTCAATTGTAAAGAGAGCAAACCTGCAGTTTATTCGATTTGTGGAACACATATCGTCATGGTCCAGACATTTTGAATGTGGGCAGCACGCCATGAGAGAGCAAGCTCTTGTTTAGTTTCAATCTCCTGTTACTTCTGCAACCTTTAAAATTGTCACATTAGACCGAATGGTACGTACGTTCTATCAAGTGAAAATATCTGGTGCGTTGCAACACACAATTGCTTACAGTTCCGGACTTTTATTGTGCTGCTCGTAATCGTTCGGGAATGAGTACGAGCAGCCCTGAAATTCCGGAACTGTAAGCGCTACCGCTTCCTTCTGCCGTTAAGCGTTGTTTGACCAACTACAAATTAACTGAGCGATAAATGAATTGAGTAAGTAGAAAAAAGCCGTGTACCCGAGTGAATTGACGTAAAGCTAAGGAAAGTTGTGTGTTGCAACGCACCACATATTTTTTTTAAACATTCTAGTAACATTTCAGCGGAGTTTAAAAAAGAAAAAAACCACGCTAAAACCGGTTTTCGTATAAAATTTTGATAATATTGCGCTGCTCTCGTCATTTTCGCACGAATGGGAATTTTATGGTATAATTCCCTTATCGAAAGCTATCAATTAAAAAATTTAATCAAAATCGTTAGAGCTGTTTTTGAGAAAAAAATTGGTGTTTTGAGCATTATGATAACTATAGTTAACTTTCGGTGGATTTTGCTCATATCCTTATTTTGGCGTCCCATGGTAACCTGCGGGCGAGATATCAAGTTTGAGCTGATTTGATACGGTAGTTTTCTCTTAAAATCGTTCACAGACACACACAGACACTCAGACCATTTTCCCAAAAGTGGTTTTCGGACTCAGGAGGGTCTGAAACGTGAAGATCTGAAGAAAACTCAACTTTTTTTTTTCAGCCGATTACTTAACTTTCCTTTCTACTTTGTAGAGCTAAGGAAAGTAAACACGATCAAAGTAACTGGATATTGAACTGAATAAAAACCTAAAAGTGAGAGGCGGGTTGCCTACGAATAAAATGCCAGGCGCATAACCGATATGTGTTTTATAAATAAATAAATAAACCTACTGCGCTGGTCCTAGGTAGCGTTGCGGGTTGTCTGCCTTTGCAATTGAAGGCTTACCAAGCAGTATGTTGTAGGTTTGCATAAGCAAATAAACTTAAGGAATGTGATGATACCGTTCACAACTCAACTTGAATGTCTAGTTTAGCACCAAGCGAGGAGTTCACTTTCTGAAGTAGACTGAGGTCCTTACTTTCTACAACCGAATTATACCGACTCAGATGTTATATTCAGCCTGCACGTCACTATGGGACACCAAATTAATAACATGAGGAAGATCGGTCTAGAACTAATAGTTATAGTGTTCAAAACAAAAAATATTTGACTTAAGTTACCGTACCTGTTTGGCGAGTCCGTCTTCTCTGGCTGGTGAGATACTGTGGGAGTGACGATGATGTGTTTACATCAAAAGCGCTCGCCCACTCTATCTCACGAGCCAGAGAAGACGGACTCACTAAACAGGTACGACAACTTTAGTTATTTACCGACTGGCGGAACTAACCCTATTACTTTTAAGCCAAATATTTTTTCTCGATAACATCTCTAACGATATCCATGTACTGGCTGGCAGCTTCAAGTAGTATGATAGTACTGCATAACCCAATAATATTCCCATCAGTGAGAAAATTACGAGAGAAGTACAATAAATTATCAACGGTTTCACAGAATTCGGTTTTAGGGCTGTTTTTCCTAATAAATACCGGTCATATGATACTAGCATTACCAGAAAAATTGTGGTGGTAGTCCAATAAACTACCTGTACGATGAAAGTACGTTTCGCTTATTACCATATCTCACGGTTTTCTCGATAATACCGAAACTGTAAACGAAAAACCCCGTCGTCTCTCTCATGCCTGTTACCTGTGCACTGATTACTCACTAACGTTCATCATGTGAAAGAGTGGCATTTCAATAATCTTCGGAACTTTGAGCGCTACCAATTTTTACGTAAAACGTGAAGTTATGTTTTACCAAGTTTTTTTAAATGAAGTGACTGGAGAATAGATTGGATTAGTAGTTATAACCGAGAAAATCGCTGAAAGTGAGTCGAGTTGAGGTCAGTTGTGTGATGCGGCGCACTACATATTTAGGTGCGATTGCAGTACAGTTTCTATAATAACAGTAAAATGTTCGTTTTTCCAGCGTAAGTAAGTTAATTTCGATCAATTAGCTTTTATCGATACTTTCGTTCTGACTCAGTTAGTAAGGGGGGGGGGGGGGATCCGTCGATAAGTTCGAGAAAAAAGGTCCTTGACGAGCGAGGTCGTCCCACTATGATTACGCGAAGTTGCTACTAATGACAATAGTTAAATTTTATCGACCGGGAATAAGTGAACATTAAACTGTTCATTTTATGATAACCCGCCATCCACAGGTGGTCGTCTGTTCGTAGCGCGTGAAGAATGTCCTTTTCTTTTCGATAGCACAACGCGTATTTCGTGGTTGATGCCCGAAGCGAACTGAGGGTCATGACGTCGAATTACAACTCCGTTACTATTTCTACTTAATCTCAAGATCGATAATTACGTCATTGAATCAATAAATAGATTGGATATAATAAATTTATCCTGAAAATATTCACAAATACAGCCGTGATTAAAATTACAACAAAGAGGAAACTTAATAATTTCTAGATTGAAATGAACGGATTACAACTTCAACAAACGTCCCAAAACATTGACGTTCTCTTGTTGACGATTCTCCAGAATTTTATCATCAAGAGCCTCCTAGCGTTATAATTAAAATGGAAATTTGACGAGACGCTCGGTTTAATTAAGCCTCATTCAGGTTGTAAACGTCATCCTTAATATGTTTCACGAAGCACAATTTACGACCTCTTTCTTGCGTTTTGTTCGAGACCACCTGCGAGGGCTACAAACTTCACCATTCTTCAATCGTGCTTATTGACGACGAACTGACAAATATTCTCTACTCTGAAGGTTTGACTGGGGACAGCACTCACAAACATCCTTCGTAAATTGGCCAAAACCACAAAAAATGTATTGGAATGTTGGGGAAGTTGAGTGACAAGTGTTTGGAAATAAATATATACAGGAAATTTCGTTGAAAAATAAAGTAAAGTACTTAGTGTTGAGAAAGTTGGTAAAATTTGTGCGGGATTATTGCCCCCCGTTGTTATTGGAAATTAAAAATGAAAGTTGTTTGGGAAATTTATTACAAAATTGAACGTTATCAGCACGTTGGAAGAAGGATTACTCATTATTTACCGGAAATAAAGCATTGGATGAAAATATTCGAAAAAATAAAGAACTTCTACCACACGTTATGTTAGGACTGGTGGGAAATAGAGAAAATAATCTTGTGGAATTGTTTTGATAGTTACTTAGTTGGAGAAATGGACTAAAAACGAAATTTGGGAAGGTATTAAAGAAATTGGGTTGTGTCCGCCAGTAGGCAAATTACTAAAGTTAACGTACCTGTTAGGTGAGTCCGTCTCCTCTGGCTGGTGAGTTACTGTGGGCAAGCGCTTTCGATGTAAAGACATCATCGTCTGGCCGTTAAGTCAGTACTGGAGTCAGTCGGTTAGTCGTGGTCTTTATATACAAAGAGAAAGGTGAAAGGTGTGATGGAGCGTCGGGGAAGGGACGGGGAAGGAGGTCATGTACCTCAGGGTGAATAACCCCTAGAGATAAATGGGACGTGTTGGATGGTCTGTCAATTGTGGAATTTACGTCTTTTTTGTGTAGGGTGGTCTGTAAATCCGTCAGTTGGTTGTTTTCGTTTGTGTAGCGTTTTGAGTGGTGTGAATATGGTGTCGCATTTTGTGTTGATTTGTTCATTTATGATTTGTCCATTGGAAGTTTTGTTTATAAATTTCATGTTTTCTAATATGTTCAGTTTTCGTCCTTTGTATTGTTTGTGTAGTAAGATGGTGCAGTCCTGTATTTTGGTGGGTTCATGTCCAGTTGTTTTGAGGTGGTTGGCAAAGTTGGAATCCTCGTCTTTGTTCCTACTAAGAGATTTAATGTGTTCTGAGTATCTGGTCCGTATTTTCGTCCTGTCTGTCCTATGTATGCGTTTTTGCAAGTACAAGTTATTTTATATACCCCACTTTGGTCGAGTGGGTCTGTCTTTTTCAGTCTTTGCAGTTAGTTTGGTTCTAAGTGTGTTGTCCGTACGTAATGCAATTTGTATACCTTCCTTTCGGAGGATATTAGTTATTCCGTATATTTGTGGTCCCGTGTATGTGAATGTGCAGCGTTTTGTTAAAGTCTGTGTATTTTCTGTTTTTGAGTCGTTTGTTTTGGAGTCATATTGTCTTAATAATTTGTTTATTGTTTTTTAGGAGTAACCGTTATTTTCTGCGATAGTATTTATAATATCAAGTTCTTTTTTGTAGTTTTGTTCGGATAGTGGGATAGTTTTTAGTCTCCGTATCATGTGTCTGAATGCACTTAGTTTGTGTTGTTGTGGGTGGTTTGATGTGAAGTGTATGGTCGTGTCGGTAGCGGTAGGTTTTCTAAAAATGTCGTATTGCAATTCGTTGTCCAAACGTGTGATTTTTAGGTCCAAGTAATTAAGAGTTTTGTTTTGTTCTTTGTCCATGTCATATTGGATGTTATGTTGGATATTGTTTAAGTCTTTTAGTATGTCGTCGGTGTTATCGCGGCCTAATACGCAGATGATATCATCTACATATCTGGCGTAGTGTTTGATATCGTGTTTTGTCATTAAGGTCTGGATGTGAGTTTCTTCGTAATGTTGTAGAAATATTTCAGTTAATATAGACGAGGTAGGGTTTCCCATACCTAATCCATCTTTTGGCTTGTATATGCTATTGTTAAATTGAAAGTAATTTTGTCCGAGTGTCAGTTTGGTGAGGTTGGTGACGTTTCTAGTGGCTTCTGGACACGACCATACACTTCACATCAAACCACCCACAACAACACAAACTAAGTGCATTCAGACACATGATACGGAGACTAAAAACTATCCCACTATCCGAACGAAACTACAAAAAAGAACTTGATATTATAAATACTATCGCAGAAAATAACGGTTACTCTAAAAAAACAATAAACAAATTATTAAGACAATATGACTCCAAAACAAACGACTCAAAAACAGAAAATACACAGACTTTAACAAAACGCTGCACATTCACATACACGGGACCACAAATATACGGAATAACTAATATCTTCCGAAAGGAAGGTATACAAATTGCATTACGTACGGACAACACACTTAGAACCAAACTAACTGCAAAGACTGAAAAGACAGACCCACTCGACCAAAGTGGGGTATATAAAATAACTTGTACTTGTAAAAACGCATACATAGGACAGACAGGACGAAAAATACGGACCAGATACTCAGAACACATTAAATCTCTTAGTAGGAACAAAGACGATTCAAACTTTGCCAACCACCTCAAAACAACTGGACATGAACCCACCAAAATACAGGACTGCACCATCTTACTACACAAACAATACAAAGGACGAAAACTGAACATATTAGAAAACATGGAAATTTATAAACAAAACTTCAATGGACAAATCATAAATGAACAAATCAACACAAAAATGCGACACCATATTCACACCACTCAAAACACTACACAAACCAAAACAACCAACTGACGGATTTACAGACCACCCTACACAAAAAAGACGTAAATTCCACAATTGACAGACCATCCATCCAACACGTCCCATTTATCTCTAGCGGGTATTCACCCTGAGGTACATGACCTCCTTCCCCGTCCCTTCACCGACGCTCCATCACACCTTTCACTTTTCTCTTTGTATATAAAGACCACGACTAACCGACTGACTCCAGTACTGACTTACCGGCCAGACGATGATGTCTTTACATCGAAAGCGCTTGCCCACAGTAACTCACCAGCCAGAGGAGACGGACTCACCTAACAGGTACGTTAACTTTAGAAATTTGGGAACATCTATAAGGTAAACTGCGTTGTCTGATGGAGTGATAAATAGAAAATCAAGTATAATTATTGAAAAATGAAGTCGAAAATGTTATGCTTTGACCAAAAACCGCAGAATTATGAGGAAAATCGATATAGTTCGAAGATGAGTTAAAATTGTTGGGAATCGAATAAAAAGTTCATGAAATGGAGAAACCGAGTCCAAATTGCTGAAAATGTGTCAAAAATGGTGTTGTTTGACACACAATCAGCGACCAACATCGTTTTTGTGAGGACTATCATATGAGCAGTGACTTGCATGAAAAAAGTATCAAAACCTATCTTTATCTCGTCAGGTGCTCTTCGAACATCAATGTCTGAAGAATACTGGGACGTTTCTTCCTTTGCCGATGACGTAGCTTTCCTTCGTACATCAAAGCGCTATCGAAGGGAAACAACTAGCAACATTTAACTAGATAGCGTAGCTCACCGTCAGTGCACAATTATGGCGGTTTCTTGCGAACATCGGGTTCTCTGGCTTCTATTGAACGACCCTTTTCATTGCAAACAATCGATGAGGAGGCTTGATGTAACTTGTCAGAGCGGCCCACACAGAACCCGTTTGATTAATGCCACGTTCGTCTGATTAATGAGCTAATCATTCAAAGTGAATGGCTGAAGACTGGAAAGGAGTAACTAAAACCCATTTGCTACGTGCTCTCCCGACAGAGTAACTGGATAACTCATCCACCGGATGTTATCCCAACGTTCGATGGCTATTGAGAGAAATGTTGGTGGAATCCGATTATTGAAAGGAGTAGGGCTTTGAGCATGGGTTGTGTTACATTTGGCTGAAGGCTTGATGTTAGCGTGGGCCCGAATCACGTCAATCCAAACAAGCTAAGAGGTCTACGGATTATTTGCTGAATCCCATCACAATGGGGTTTGCTACCGTTTCAATCTACTGAAAGGTTGCGAACTAATCATTTATCCATGAACGCGTTTTTAATCAAGTTGTAATTGAAAGCATATGGAATTGAAACTTGCTACACAGACAAATTTGAATACGTATAAAAATATCGCACCAAGCATCACACAAACTTTCTCAGTCCGACGTACATTCAAATATCCATACAAAAAAAAACGGTTTTTCATTAATTTTATATGGGCTCTGTAGAACGTGCCTCACCTGTCAACATTGAAACTGGTGGCGCTCAAGGTTCCGAAACTTTATTGAGTTGCTCCTATTTATGCTACGACGTTCATTGAGGAACCAGTGTATAGGTAATTCATGGAACTGTTCACAAGGCAGTGAGTGAGCCAAGTAATTCCTGGAGTTGCTCCAAGCCCTCTGATGAGCACCATTAAACCATCATCGTATAGATAGGTGGTTTACTAGACTATCACACTGATCTTTCGAGAACCCTAGCACTATTCATTAGGCAAAACCACAGTTCGACGTAGTCTCACACCTCCAAGATCCCATTTGGCTCAACATCTAGAAACACCAGTAAAACTTATGATACATGACCTGACTGCAACGGAACGACGAAAATTGACTTATTCTAGGCACCTGTAGGCAATTGAAAATACGCCAGAGTCGTGCTGATGGGTGGTTGGGGTGATACCGGAGGTAGCGTGGGAAATGAGAGTACGTGGGGAAGAAGCAATAACTTGTGCTCTATTACCCGCAAGTTCCATCAATTGGCACGCTTTGGTTCACAATATTTACTGTTATTTCACTGTATTCGATCTACACGCAGTCGTATACCTCCGAGACTCGTTTCATTCGACCCAGCATTCTTAAACCGTTGCTTGCCCATAACAACCATGGGTTTCGATCGAGCGGGTCCAACTAGATACCAAATCGGATTTTTGTGCAAATCAACGGATTTTTTAGACCCCGTTACAGGCAAAAATTGCAAATTCGGGAACTCAATGCTTGAAATGTAAAGTGTCAATTTTGCTGAGAGGGGGAGGGATTGTAAAAAACTTTTCTGGCCACAAAGTTTATTAAAATCTGATACTCTTTGATAATGTATTGTCCTGCTCCCATAATTTCTCTCAAGCCCTACAGAACAGGTGCCCTACAAACCTCCCGTACCCACTCTATACGATTTAGTTAATAGTTTGAACGTTTATCTCGGCAGACAGGGGGCTTAACTTTTACCAGGAAAATAACGTGAACGCTCGTTTTCATGGAACTTTTATTAGCGCAGAGCTATAATCGGGAGCTGCTGTAAGGCGTTGACTGGTGACTGTGATGGAGGGTGACGAAGCGATTCTTTTATTTCCCGTGTTGTAACAACGACGGATATTTGATCTTCGTGTTTAGAGCTGCAAGCATTTGACAGGATCTTGATTGGATATCAATCTTCTTCGCTTGTAGCGTTGAATTCTTCTCTGGAAGCTATAAATAAAACGTTAACCACACGCTGATGTGTCAACTTTAAAGGAAAAACAGCGAGAAAAGCGCTACAGGCCGTTCCTCACCCTTCGAACCATTTGCACTGCTTGAGAGGAAAAGCTCTCCGAGTATTTCACCTATTGTTCAGTTTTGTGTGTTTTGGTTGAAAGTTAGACGAAAGGCCGCGTGAAAGGGAAATGAAACAATTTATCGTGTTAGAGGTTGATTTTTGAGGAGAAAGAGTATCATGAATGTCATTCGAAGACTCACACCCAAAGCGATTGTGCCACGAAATGTGGAAGAACAATATAAGCCAGATCCACACATCGAGATAAATAAGGGTTTCTTCCACCATTCAAAAATATGATAAGGAAAAATGTGTCAAACCAGGCAATTAGACAAGCCAGTTCCAAATTACACACCGTGGCATTCAGGCACAGGACCACATCTGTCCTTCCAAAGACGCTTCACGTCAAAAATCACGTTGTGCTGCGTTACAGCCTAGAAAGATGACACTAACATCGACATCAATCTCATTAACAGTAGCCCAAAATACGATCGTGCAGATGATTGCTAGGAAGCTAAAAATTTTTACCACGCATGAACTGTTCAACATCGTCGAAGTGTTTTCTGACTGGCAAATATATGTAAAATTACTTCTAATGCTTTTGCATTAGCACTTCGGTAAATTTTAGTTAGGCGATACAAAAAATAGAGACTATATGTTTCGCCCCACTACATAGGCCATTGTCCCCGTGTCACAATTTTGCTTAGTAAGTACGCCGCCATGCCACATCTATTACAAGATGTCGCTCTTATTAAGACATGCGTCAAGCGACCCGAAAGACCTCACAATCGTTTCTACAGCACAAGTTGGTTGCGTTTTTAGTTGGTTGGTATCATTTGGATATAGAGTGACTCATCATTTATGTATTAGCTTATACATATTGTAATTTAACTAGGGAGCTGACTCTCCCACTCTTCTTAGAAGTGGGGTAGTTCCTGCGGTTCGGCCAACTGTATATTATTTAGTGACTGGAGAGAAATACAGTTCTTTTTCATTTCATTTTCACGTCGAAAGTCGAATAGTCACGTCTGACAATTGATCAATTTGTCTCATTGATTTCAACATCTCTGATCGCCTTCCCCTCTTCAAAAACAGTTTTGGCTAAAAATGCTCAGTGTTGTGGCCATGTGCAGGAAAGCTTTGTCCAAATTCCAAGGTCAGACATGTCAGGAATTTTGTAGATTAGTTATTAAAAAACCCTGCAAATTATTACACAATGGTTTATTATTCTCATGAACAGCTTGACCTAGTATTAGTGCTCCCCCATCCCATTCGATTCAGCATCGAATACTAGTGAACCATACGAAAAATGACTTGACTACAATGGAACCACGGAAACTAAATATTCCCCCGGCGCCAGGAGCCCATAAACGTCTGATCCGATGGAGGGGTGGAACGAGGGCTTCCAGTGAACCCTCTACGGCAATTGGCAGGACGTTGCGAGTCCAAAGGGCGCTGCTAGTCGAGCGGGCCTTGAAAACGATACAAAACACGGCTTATTTGCGATTATACTCCGTTTCGTTAATTTTTTGCCATTTTTTGCCCATTACAACCACGGGCTTCGCCCGATCGAATTGCCAAGATGGCGGGCACAACTAGATACCAAATCGGATTTTTGTGCAAAAGAACGAATTTTTTAGACCACGTTAAAGGCACAAAACTGCCAGGACGGAGGACGGGGGATGGCGGACGGCGGACGGACATTGCAGATTTGGAATCCCCATGTCTTGAAACGTAAAGTATCAAATTTTAAGGGGGGGTTGTAAAAAATTGTTCGTGACCGAAAACATAGGGTTATTATTCAGAATGAATAATAAACCAATATTCAGAATGAATAATAAACCAATACTATTCAGAATGAATAATAAACCAAAAGGCGTGGGAGCATGAGTCCTCGAAATATTCATGAAAATATCAGGTGCCTTGCAACACACACCTTTCCTTAGCTCTACGTCAATTCACTTTGTACATGGCTAATTCTATTTAATCAATTCATTTATCACTCAGTGCCTTTGAACTTGGTCTAACTTCACAGCAGCAGGAAGCCGCCTAATGTTCTGGAATTTATTGTGCTGCTCATACTCATTCCTGGACGATTATTGAGCAATTGGTACACAGATAATTGATGAGGCTGAAAACACAAATTTTTCGAAGGAGGATAGTGATCACTTTTGCAGAGTTATTGGGTAATAACTGTTAGAACTGGTATTTAGCGAAACGGCGGTAGTTGAAATTCAGGAATTTCTGGAGTGAGCCCCATGTATCTCATGAGCGTTTTTAAACACTCACCATATAGGTATTGGATTGGACTACAACATGACTTTTTTTAAACATTCTAGTAACATTCCAGCAGGGTTTAAAAGGAAAAAAACCGCGGCAAAAACGCTGTTCGTCGATAATTTTGATAATTTATTGTGCTGCTCTCGTTATTTTCCCAAAAATGAGATTTTATGGTATAATTATATTATCAAGAGCTATCAATATTAAAAATTTAATCAAAATCGTTAGAGCCGTTTTTGAGAAAAAAATATATTTGGTGTTTTGATCACTATAAAAACTATAGTTAAATTTCGGTGGATTTTGTTCATACCCTTATTTTGGCGTCCCATGGTAATCTGCGGGCGAGATATCAAGTTTGAGCTGATTTGGTACGGTGGTTTTCTCTAAAAATCGTTCACAGACACACACAGACACTCAGACCATTTTCCCAAATAGTGTTTTTCAGACTCAGGAGGGTCTGAAACGTAAAGGTCTGAAGAAAACTCAAAATTTTTTGTTCATCCGATTACATAACTTTCCTTTCTACTTCGTAGAGCCAAGGAAAGTAATAATTGTCAGTGGGCTGGTGGGACTACGAAAATCGGGCTTACGTTTTCCCGTTTTGGCAGCAGTGTACCGACGGGATATTGCCACGAGGTGAGAAAATACGAGTATTCTGGAGGCAGTGTGGCGTGGAGTGTTCTGGCGGCAGACAGTTTTTGTCAGAAACAGAAGGACCTTTCGTTCGATTGGTGGTTGAGTAACAAAATCGTTGGCAATAGATTTTTGTTGTTAGAATTACGGAATGTCGTGGGATGTCCTTGAGGCTCTAACTTTTTTTGATGGATATTTTTAGGATGACTACATTTGCCATTCACGACTGCTAGTGTAAACAACAGCTGATAACTAGCATTAACTATTTCGAGGTTATTTGTCACATCGGCGCTTTCCAAGGGATCAATCCAATTCACAGAATTTCGGTCCTGCGAACCAAATGGGGAGGACGCGGTCTTTGAGGTCAAGTCCTTGTGCCATTGTGCTGATCGCGTGGGTTGTCATCGTATTGATTTCGGCGATGGAAGAGGAGTTGTTTGTGTAAGAGAACTTTATTGGCTCCATTTAACGAGCTGAAACCGCCCAAAGTCAAAAGGCGGGTGAATTGCTTACACTTTTTTTCTCAGCCGAAGAAACTTGTTGCTTTCGTTGCTGGCTCCCTTTAAAACGCTTCACCGTCCCACCGATTCGGTAGTTTAATTTTTAAAATACAATCTATATTGCGGTCTAAACGTTTTTGAGAGTCGCGCTCGAAGGACTGTCTATGGTTGGCGAATGGTCGGTTTCTAAGCTCGAAAAGTGAGGGAATAATCGTATCGGTCGAATGTCGAGCTTTGCTAAACATTTATGTTTCGAAGTCTTCTGAATCAGAAAAACAGAATTCTGGCAAGTGATTCGTCTGCATGAGAATCTCTGAAGGGATAATAATGGCAACAGACAATATTCTGTTGATAACCTAAAGTTCAAGTTTTTTCGAACTGTAAAGACTTCAGTTATGAACCTGATGTAAATTTAAATAGCTTTTCTCCAAAGATTAAATTACATTTATGGGTGGCCATTAAATTTAAGATTATAACAAACCTCTTACTTTACGTCACTTCGTGCCCCTTTTAGTTGTTGATACATTTAAATGCCGCTATTATAATATTATTGCAGAACAAGATTTCCTTCCACGGGTGTGAACCTAACGTTGCGCTCTCAGAACTTCATTGCTCAGCGCTCACAGTCTTATTAACCCCTTACCTTAGGAATGCAATAAAGCGAGCTTTCATTCGCGGATCAATTCGAATTCCTTCCGACCGGGGTGCGCGCAGCTCTGCATTCGTATTGAGGGACATAGCCTCAGCAAATGGCGGCCAATTGCTAATATCGACCATAGGGCAATTATTAGCCACAGTCGGTGTGGATTGCCGGAGCTCTATGAGATTTGCACAATTCATCCCGATAGAGGAATGACAGATTAGCAATATTACAGGATGTATTAGCGGGCAAGCAGGATGAATCAGTGTCAGTGCACGAAAATGAAGAAGGGAAGCTTTGTACGCTATTGGTACATTCGCATTAAATCTCTCGCGCTTCTCAAATACTTTAAAACGAATCCACACGCGCTGGAGATGCAGAAATCCGACGAAAGCTAGCCCATTCGAGTACAATCAACTGCAAAAAAGAGAGCCAAAGAGCCGTTTTTATCTCTAATCGGGCGGTTCAGACGATTCGATTTAATTCAGCCTCGAGGACATTTTCGCTCAAGCGGAGAAATTGAGTTAAGGGAGCGCCGTTGGGAGCACTAAGTGCTCATTTTACAGCTTTCAGCTTTGACGAGGGTGATGTAGACGCCTGGTGGACTGCGGATGCTAAACTGCTTCCCCCAGAGGCCGCCATAAATAAAGATGAAGAGAATCATAAACCTGGTATATAGGCCATTTTCTGCGCACAAAGGGTAGAGAAACGTAATGTAGATAAAAACGTGTGAACGAGCCAAGAGAAATCACGAACCTGAAAAGTCGTTTCCCATTGAGGAAATCAAAAGGTCAACTGTCGTTATGAAAGGAATAATTGCGAAGTCGTCCCACGGCATTCAGCAGAATAGTGGATACTTTTTACGATAGTAATTTGAAGACCAAAATAACTTTATTTGAGCAATAACACAAGATTCGACGAGCCAATGGAATGCCGTACTTTACTTCACGGCAAAAAGTCACATTTTCTTACTTAAAACCTATTTCTAATATTTATTTTAATATACCGTTTATAAGCTGATATTCTGGTGCAACTTATAGGTTTAAAAGCAAAAATACTGGTGCTGGATGACAAGAACTTATGAGCGCTTTAAAAAAGTGGATATTTCTAAGATTTGACAAATTTTTCTTTTCATTTTTCCCCAGGTTGGCCAATTCAAAAAATACGTTGTAACTAAATTTGAATTTGGTCGTGCATCATGCGAGCAATAGACGTTGGTATGTTAAAATCGCAAAAATGACAATAATCTTAGGAAAAAAAAGGTATATATATATATTCTGGAAAGACTTCTACGAAGAAATCTGTAAGAATCAGTAACTGGCACGTCATCGTTGCCTGTATAGTGTACTTGAAGTTATGTTCTGCTAGGTTCATTTAAACTTACCGAATGATAGGTTGAATGAGTGGAGCGACAAACATTGTCAAATGTACGTTTGGTCGAGGAATGATGTGTGAAGCTGAGGCATCTCACCAGGTATTTTAAGTTCATCAAGAGACTGCATAATAATAGCTCGCTACATTCTGTGAGCAAAATGATCCACACATTTTTAAAACCCCTCGAAATTATCTCTTGGAATTTGATGGAACCGCTGCTAAGTTTGTAATACCTACGATAACGTGGAAAATTACCGTTTTTCAAGTGCTGGGAGAGCTAAACGAAAAACCATGGGTTTTCTAGAAAGATTGGTGGATTGGGTTTTTGGGGCGTATAATTCTTGTGGTGGAGCTGGAATATCTTGTGCAAGGTACGTTTTAGGCAAATTCTCCACCATCAGTCTTGAATAAGTCTTGAAAAAATTTTGTGCCACAACCTGGGGAATCCTTTCGGAAAATTTCCACTGTCGTTATTTGTCGAACTCACGTAATTCTAGCTTGGCACTGGATATGTGAGAATGTGGCTCTTACAAGACGGGAGTACTAAACTCGATCCATCAAATCACCCCACTTCCAGCCTGTGGGTCTGAAGCTGACTCGTATTCTATCCCAAGCAATAGAATAGCTATCCCCTTCAAGAGCTCCGTCTGTTGAACATAAATTTCCGCGGGAGAGAGAATCTTGAAGCCGGGCTGTCTCGTACGAGTTGATAATTTACTGCCGTCGTGAATAACGTTGAAATTGTGGGGTTTGGAGGAAATGAAACTAGAACGATCGCTACTGGGCATGAAATCAACTTGGTAGAACCACCCGAACGTTCGGTTTAAAGTGGAGTTCCAAGACTCAAATATTGTCAAACGGCAGTAATGCTCGTACCAACATAAATCTAATAGCTAAAAACCAACGCACAGTCCAGTTTCAGCTTGGAAAATAGATTCTCTTCGTTTGTATCTTCGTGGCAACAGTTGACCTAATATTTTCCTATGAAAGTGGATGTTTGATGGACCGAACATTGACTGTAATCGCATCAATCTCCCAGTGATCAATTATTCCCCTGTCTTCTCACAAATAGTATTCGGCATAATACGATTAATAATAATTACTCTTTTTAAATATCAGTGAAGTTTTATTTTGTAATAGAATAATAATAATGATTGCTTCGTTAATCAGCAAACTCTGGTTACTGTGGTTGTCGGAGAAATGCTAAAAATTCGCATAAACTGGAGTATGATCAAACATGTTGAGTAGGAGGGGGTGTGTGACCAGAAGTCGGCTTCCGAGTTTTAACTTCAATGCAAATGAGAATTTCTGCATCGTTTTGAACATATTGTAAGTTTCTTGCTTTTGTTGTATTTGACTAGTTCTATACTAAGGGATATTTGTAGTTTAACTAACTGTTCACAACTCAGAAGATGCAAGATTTTTCTGTTTGTATAATACACTGTGAGCTATTGGGAAAATCGATCGGACGATAAATTGATGGGCTGAAGTTTCATGTTGCGCTATTCCATTGCAATAAATGTAGTTTCACTCAATTTATTGAAACCTTCTCTACGCTCATACATGGTTTGGTTTGCATGGTGTTACAGGAGTATGATGTTAGTAACGCGCCTGGCGGCCGTAATTTTGGCCGCCATAACTTTAACAAGAGCCAATGATTCGCTGGAAGAGGCGTATCATGCCATTCGCAAGAGAGCTGAGAGGCTTGCCGCTTCTCCCGTCATCTACTACTCTCGGCCATATATGTATGGTAAGCATTCTTAATTCAGTATAGTTTCGGGTTATACTTATTCTCTCTTGTTCACGTAGCTATTGTAGCATGGTTACAATTGCAAACTTTGAAAGTTTTTAAAATGCTCGCATGAAACTTAATCACAGCTCAGTTAACAGTTTCCAGAAATTCAATCAAATAATGACGTCTATTTGGCGAGTTCGGGAATACTAGGCGGTTGGGATTAAGATCATTTCTTTGGTTTTTCATTTCACAACGCTGCACTCATGATGAGGAAATCACAGCGCAGACAGGCTTCCCTTTGAGAAAGAGAGCTGATCGATACGGTGACTGAGCCCAGTGCCAGTGACAAGTGATGGCCATCGAGTGGCCTACTGTATCCTTCCCTAGTAGTATAACCATAGTCTAAAACAGAAGAGTACTACACTACAAGGCTGAACACAGTTGATAGTTGGACTACACAGTTACAGAACTTCAGCATCTCACAGAAGTATTTGTTTTTAGTATTGATCCTCTATTCTACAATATCAATAAGGTTTCGTCGATCTTAATACGACCCTTTGTCCTGTACTTGGGGCCGTTGGGGCATTACACCCTTCACTTGGGCTGAGTGACAAATCAATTGTTTGGCAGAACAATAATAGTCACTGATTGTGCAAGGAAAGTTGTGGCCTTGTATTGTACTTGTTATGGTTCTAAACCTGGTTTTTGACAACCTCCAAAAAAAGATGGGTTTATAGCGATGCAGTCCAAGAATTATTATGTATTAGACTGAGCGTGAGTTAAAGAAGATTTCAAGGCCCAACATTTAGAGCGAGGAAAGTTGTGAAATGAATCTCGCTTAGTATTTTAGTTTTCTGTAGCTTATTCGGAGCACCGTTTCACTATCTTTTTGGTGGATGGCCAGCAATTTTCAATATTCGAGTTGCTCGGAGGGAACTGAAGTGAACGATTATTGTGCTGGAGGAATATGCTCTAACTCATCTTCTTCATTTCTGCACCTGACGTACCAGAATACTTATCGAAATTAAACCTTATGTTTGCAAGAGAGTAGGTTTAAGATATCTCAAGAGTAGATTCAGGAGATTTAGAGTCGACTAAAGTTGTGTAGTAGTGTGGGACTTAATCGCGTAAAGAGAGTAATTTGATTTACTGCTTCCTTTTCCGTAATTTGATTTACTAATGGTTCCGGCGAGGAGGCGGCAAGGAAGGTTACTTTCACTCGAAAGGACAGATAATTTCAGTAAATACCGTTTTCTAGAAACTCCGCACATACTTGACTCGACGCGTTTCTCATTAGGGACGTGGATTCTCTTCCAGCGGGCTCTTATTTGAGACGCATTCCTGAAAATCTTTGCGAGTTTTTAGTTCGCCTCTCGTTCACTCTTTCAGCATCTATCCTCTTGGAGCGTTTTATGAATCGTACTAATTTAAATGAACGGGCTCTGTTCGCTGCTGTAGACCTGCTATAGACCTCACTAACAGGACAAGCGGGATATTGATATTGTTGTATGGCAGACGAACACTTTTTAAATCAAGTTAGGACTAAAGGATTAGTGGCCTTCACATCCGTACATATTCGATATTTCAAACTGTTATAAATCAACGAAAACTCTGGCGCATGCTGATCATCTAGAGATTGTTGGAAGAAGTATGCCAGCAGCCAAAGAAGACTTGAAATTGAAGTGGAAAAGATGGGAATCAAGGTCAACGAGCCAAACCGAAAATACAGTGGCTTGGCAGAATGCATGGAGGCGGAATGAACGAGCTTTTTAGTACAACAAAATGAACCACGACGTCTTGAAAATAACATTACAACTTTTTGATGCATTTCCAATACAAGGAGGACAAAGTGAATTGAAGGTATAACACAATCAATTATTTTGGTGGTAGAACCTTGACCTATGCTATGGGAATAATCATTGCAGCCCCAACTCTTTCTCTGCCTTTACATGGGAAGTTTTGAGATTGTCGCGCCCCTCTTCATTCCACGCGGAACTTTGTACTGCTAGTCATTCGAGCCTAATACATTTCTGTCTGCTTTGTGAAGAATTCAAAGCATAAAGCTTTCGGAGTTCGTTAAAATATTGATTTCTGCTCTTTACAAAACGCGCGAAGCGTTAAATTGGTTGAACTGAAGAGAAGGCTGGATTTAACACAACGTCGGGTTTAGTCATTGAAAAAATCGACAAATTTTTCTCACTAACGAAGAGATCCGATCAGGTGCCTTTCGAAACAGTGGAAATGACCGAAGTTTCATGATTAAAGAAAAAGTCGGCCAATGACGTGAAACTCCTACCGACAAACTTAAGCTCTCGTTCATTATTTCGGAAGTGTTCACAAAGTTCCTGTTGAGAAAGTCGAACTTAATTATTGAGAAAATGGAACAGGGGCGTCAACTTCCGATCAAGGAGAGAAATTTCACAACTTAAGAAGATAACGCGAAAAGCTTTGCAAATAAGAGGGCGAACATGAAATAACTTCTTTAAGAGAAACTTGTTTGGTGTTTGTAATTCATGTGACTAGGAACATACGAAGCGAGTGTTTTCGGAGTCTAGCCGGTATTGATGGAAATTATTTATGCTAGTGAAGACACAGTCACAACAGTTCCAAAGTCTCTCCAGTTTGCACTTTGTGTAATCAATTCCAAGCAGCCGAATAAGCACGAGCACCGACAGTTATGCGAAGAGCAGTTTTCGATCATAATTGGACTTAATTCACTCGCATCGCTCAAGATCATGCTACGTGCCAAAAAGGTGATCAACGCGATGGAATTACGAGAAAAAACTGTGAAACTAGTAAAAAATAACATCCGTTTTTTACTCAGCTCATATCTGTTTGAATTTGAGTTGTTCCTTGTTATTGAGTGATCAATACACAGATGAGTCATTAGGCGCTCACAATCTACCGTTTTGTAACTGCCGGGTAAAAACTGTAGAAATTGCGAGCAAAAGGCATTTCTGGGGTTGAATAATATTGAATATCTTATGGATCTCTCTCACCTTATTGGCAATTTATTGAACTACCACACTGACCTCTCAAAGAAATGCCAGTATCAACTGCTCTAAAATCGATTTCCTTCGATTTTATTTTGTGATCATTTATTACGCCACGCTCTCTTAGTTTTTCGTTGCTGTCCTGTTATTTGGGATTGTCCACGCACCAAATTTAATAAAAATCGTTAGAGCTGTTCAGACAAAAAAATTTGGTATATCGATCATTAACTGCTGTTCACTAGTTTCGATCAAACTATAGTCAGTAGTGATTTGGTTCAACCACATGCTCACTAACACCATTTCCTCAGTGTCCATTTTTCGAACCCAGCCACCCTTGAAGGGAACTCAAACTCAAACTCGAACTCGTGTGTGTTAGTACTCTGCAGAACTAAGGGGAGTAGGAAAGGTGTTTTTTATTACCTTAATTAGTTGTGTTTTACCACATAATTGGTGGGTGCGTTTTTGTCGTTTGGCTGTCTGATGGAATGAATGGACTGTAATTTTTGCTTGACTGAGGGTATACAGCTTACCTGGCTGTGAAAAGAGGGTTGGGATAGGAAATGTGAAGGAGAACGGGTTATTCCAGGGTTATTTTACAGCCTAAAATGGTTCGGAGCGTTGGCACTGGTTTTACCACTATTCACTGCACACACTATTCAAGGAGTATGATAAAATGAAAATAACCGAACACTTTTGGATTTAACTAAAAAAACGGAGAGTTTTAAAACAGTATGCGGTGCATTTTCTCGAGAGGATGGAGCGTTTCATGAAGAAGGGAGAAAGACGAGCGCGCCCTTATTGCACAATGTTTTATTATTCTCATGAACAGCTTGACCTAGTATTACTGCTCCCCCATCGCATTCGATTCAGCATCGAATACTAACTAGTAAACCATACGAAACATGACCTGGCTACAATGGAACTACGGAAACTAAATATTCCCCCGGCGCCAGGCGCCCGTAAACGTCTGATCCAATGGAGGGGTGGGACGAGGGCTTCCAGCGAACCCTCGCTTGGCCATCGGCAGGACGTTGCGAGTCCAAAGGGCGCTGCGAGTCGAGCGGGCCGTGAAAACGATACGAAACACGGCTTATTTGCGATTATACTGCGTTTCGTTAATTTTTTAAACCATTTTTTGCCCATAACAACCACGGGCTTCGTCCGATCGGATTGCCGAGATGGCGGGCCTAACTAGATAGCAAATGGGATTTTTATGGAAAGAACGAATTTTTTAGACCACGTTAAAGGCGCAAAACGGCCTGGACGGCGGACGGGGGACGGGGGTCGGTGGACGGACATCGCAGATTTGGAATCCCCATGTCTTGAAACGTAAAGTATCAAATTTTGAGGGGGGGTTGTAAAAAGTTTTTCGTGACCGAAAACATAGGGTTATTATTCAGAATGAATAATAAACCAAAAGGCAAAAAAAAACCCCTGAGAGGGTAGTAATAAATGCAGTGTATAGCCAAACGAAAAACCGACTCACCTAATCGTCGATGACTCCAGTTTTAAAAGCGTTGAGATCCGGCTATAAATGAAGGATTAGGAAATGGAAAGAGAGAATCAGGGAAAGAAGAAGGAAGTAAAAAAGGAACAGTTTGTATAGTGTCGCGAGGGCAACCGAAAAAGTGGACACAGGGGTGTGGAGAGTCTTATAACCTGCCAACAGAGCCAACTGGTCTCAGAGGAAATCAAAAGCATAATAAATCAAGAAAGGATTCGCTCGTCAGGTCAGTCGGTGATCAGAGCCAAAAAGGGCCAGCACATGTCGTCTGATGAGCCTTTCTCCAACTACAGCCCAAAAGCCGCCAAGCCAGCAAAACCGCCAAGGCAGGCTAGAAGGCGCAACCAGTTTTGGTTTAGCTGTTTCCTCTCAATCGTTCACAGAAACAGACAGATGGCCAGGAAACTCGGCAAAATTCAGCCGATCATGTAACTTTTCTTTCCACTTTGTACGGCTAAGGAAAGTAAAAAGTCTTTCAATTCCGAAGAATGATGTTCTGTAAAGTGAGTATAAAGCTTCAATTTCAAAAAGATCCAGGGACCTGCGAGTGATGAAATTCTTACTTTAGCATTGTCTGCTCGTGGAAACTGAAAAAGAGATGAACTGCGAACTTCTTCCAACTCGTAACCAACGACGGGGCGAGCTTGAAGGGATCGTAATGGAGAAGAGAGAAAACCGTCGGAAATGTGCTAGTTTTATGGAAATTAGGATTTGAAGCGGTACCACTTTTGCGCTCAGAGCTGCTCGCTCAACAGGCGCAGCACTTGACCTCAATTCCAGTGGATGGAACAATAGTTGCTGCTTCTGTGGAGACCCGAGGGACCTCGGAGTTTGAATTACGACGCCACGTGAAATTATAACCAGGGACGTTGAAATGCGGGAAACAACAAAGTTCACGCAGGAAAGTTGAGTTCCGGCTGTGCCACAGGCCCCAAGGCGTTCCCTGGTTTGTGTGGTAACACTTGGAAGTCGACATTGTTTCACCATTTCCACAGCTTTGATTTGATTAAGCCGTTCTCCAAAGCGGGCCACCCAAGTTTCATTTCTGATGCTACACGCCGTTTGAAGTTCAGCGTTTTTTATGACTACAGAACAGTGCTTAATGTGTCGTGTGCACTTCGGCAATGTTCAACATTGGGTGCCCACGAACAGAATAAATATCTGATGTGACGCATCACGCAGCTTTCCCCATCTTCACGTACATTCTAGCTAACCATCCAATTTATTTTCACTCAGTTCACATACTTGCACAACATGACAACGTTCTCCGTAATTTATTAGGTTGCTGCTACTTATGTCATGACCTTCATTAAAATACCAACGTGTAGCCTGAAATGATAGGGGAAGCACTGCAAAAAAAATTGAACGGAAAAAGACGTTAATTTGATGATTTCTGGAGTTTTTGAGGTTGCTCTTCATATTTAGTTAGCGTTTGTAAACGCCTACCGTTAAGTTGGCTCATTGGACTATCGTTCAGAGGTTTGTTCAAAATTCTAGTGCCAAATGTTCGAAAAATATAAGAAAAAAATTTCACAAAAATATATTTTCGCTGAAACGTTTGCGGATTTATTGTGCCGCTCTCGTCAATGTTCTCCAAACGAAAATTTTGTTTTATCGGTGGGTTGTTTGAATCTGTACAAAAAAAAGTAATCTCTATCTTAGAATTGCCCCTGAGAAAAAATTCGTTGATGTTTTCATCACAGTAAATTTTGCACCAATTCCGCTCATAGCCTAATTTTAGGGCCCCGTGTCGATCAGCTGGTTAGATATTAAATTGAGCCGATTTGGCTGAGCTCTGCTCTTTCAACGGGGTCCGCATCCTCAAATGGTGCTTTTTGTACTCAAGTGCCTTTGAATTGACACTGGCGTTCTCAAAATAAAAATTAGAGTGGCAGTCAAATTAACCGCCTGAACAACGGAAGTTTAATATTGTTCGTAAGAAACCCAGGAGCAACCTCAGAAATCACGGAATTCGAACGAACGACATATTTTTGAATAATTTTTCCAGCCTCCCCTATAACTCCTGATCCCTAAACCACCGACCTTCCCATAACGATCACGAAGTTTTATTATTTACGCATGGGAAGCTGCATATTTTTGTCGCTGGGTAGTTTATATTGGGCAAACAGCTATAGTCATGGTTGATAGAGGATGTTATTGTGAGTTAGTGGGATAGCAAATCACACTGCATGTTGGGGGCACGAGAGGGCGAGAGTTGAAGATCGAAATAAAAGAAACTCGGTGAGCGTGAGGAGGACTGTATTATGTGCAATGAAGAGTTTGGGTTCAAAAGGGTGACACAAGAGAACAACTCGGAATATGCATGAACTGGCGTGAGAAACCGCTTCGGAAGTAGATGAGTGAGCACAGGGAGACGAGTGTCTTTCGTGAGAGTTCGTAGTGGAATGAATTTGGGTGGAGCTGTCTGTTGGGGAGAAGAATCTGAAATTGAGGAGAGGCAAAATAAAAGGATAAAACCCACTTCATGGATGTCCGTTCCCGAATGTGGAATTTTCACAGGTACGAAGGTCTACGAGGTCAAAAAACTGATACTGATTTGGCGTTTTGCGTCGAATACTGTAATTTACTTTGTATTGCTACCCGAGGAAATCTCAATACTTGGAAGTAGTACTGTCCCCACTCACACTCAGTTGTCTGTTGAAAATAGGACAAATGGCGGATAATTAATGGAACCAAGCAGTCCTAAGAAGAGTGGTTTGTAGGTGGCTTGTCCAGGTGTCCCCTTGTTTACTTATGTTGATGCAATTGAAAACATTTTTTTCTACTCATAACATACAGGTTTGCGCTTACGCGACGATTCAACTTTGACGTATTTTTGCAGGACTCGGACAACCTGAGGACATAGGATATGGCTACCAGAAGAATTTAGTTCCTGATGTACTGTCTTACCATCCTGAACCAATCAACTATGCCGAACTGGCTCGTGAAGAATTCGATGATAAGGCGTCAAACACATTGGAAAAACTACTGTTGGACTACATCGAGGAGACCAAAGGGCCGCATCAACGCTACCCTGACGGGTAATGAAACTCGTACCTTAACCGGAATATATTAAGTGTTACGTGTACTGTGGGCTAGCTGGTGACACAATAGTCGAAGATAACTTTGGTTCGAAACTTGAGACTTGCATTATTCCGAGCTATTACTACAACTTAAGAACTTAAAAGTCATGAGGCAACATAATATACCTTAAAAAGTCTGGATGAATAAAGTTGACTGTCGATTTCACGTTTGATGCATTTGCTGTTCAAATATGTTGTCGAAACCGATTAACGGTAATTAGCATTAAGTTTAATTTGAATTCCGAAATTACTGAGGTCACCCCTGCTTATTGAATTTACGATTCTGATTCTTCGGGGATGCTCTTGACGTGCGAGGAAGATTTATTGAAAAAAAATGCACTAAAATAAGTTTTTGTAGAAACGTTTGCAAATTTACTGTGCTGCTCTCGTCATTTTCCTAAAAATGAAAGTTTCGCACTATCACTCTGCTACCCATAGCAAAAAATTAAGTACAACTCGTTAAGGATACACGGATTCGAAGGGAAAAGAAAGTAAGGATAACTGAAAGATATAGGATAAAACGCACACCATTCAAGATACGAACCGAGCAACATGAAGGTGATACCTCAAAGAATGCTTGTTAATACACCCAGTTGACTCATCAGGGTAAATATTGATTGCTCGCATAACCAAATACACTAGGCGTCCGTTCGTGAAGTGTTGCAGGTTGCCTGACTTCATCTATGAAGGGTCATAATAAAATTGTGCTTTGTGAATTACCTACTTGTTGGTTACTCAATAAAAGAAGGTAATCAATATAGGCAACCCGCAAGTCTTGTGCCAGCAGGCTCTTCAAGTGCACTTGTTTATGTAAACCTTCAATGTAACGTCAGTCCACCAATTGTGATGAATTAAGGCAACCCGCAACATTTGTTGGGCTCCTGTTTATTTTCGATCTTCTTTTAATTTTTCTACCATAACGTTAGGTTGTACCAAGTCCACTAAGTGAAAAAGAGATCGAAGTAACAGGAGATTGAAAACAAACAAGAACTTGCTCGAGCATTGCAGGTTGCCATCCTTCAAAATAACAGGCACTACCGTTGTGCGTTGAAGGTTTGCATAACCAATCAACTTAATAATGTGCTCTTGTTGTTCTTGCGGGTTGCCTCAATGTTTGGAGGATCGCCGGAGAAATGCGTAGATGGCTCGCATACCTAATACACTTGAAGAGTGTGGGGATTCCGTATTTATTGAGTCGTTCCTACTTATACCACTACCATAATTCAGTAATCACTGAATAGGCTATTTATTTACTGTCAACTCGATTTTTCTGATAAGTTTCGTGTTGAGTGTTTTAGAATCAAAGTGCCCTTAAATACATCGATTCATAAAGTAAGATTATTTATACGGTCAATATCAGCAGAAATCACGATTATTTGAAAACCGCCAATGTGTAATGGGTTACCAAATTTCAGCTCGTCGTATTTCATAAAGTTTCATTTACGAATAAGTTTCCTAAAAACGTATTTCTAAAAGACAAACACCACCTCTGTAGTGTAGCTGGTTTTGGTTATTGCTTTCGAAATTCTCCTCCATCTATCAGCGTTAATCCAGTAAAAATGGATGCCATAAAACCTCGGGATCTGTGTGAATTTTGATAATACACCTGATAACCGAAAGTTTATGCGAATGCTTTAATGGAAACTGCCACATTATCTTTTGATAGAAAAAACTAATCACATAGTGAAATGATAACCAATTTTTATTATTCGCCGACGGTCCTATACAATCTCAATTCAATTTGATTAGAAGTGATAACGTGGCAGATTCACAGAATACCGTTCGATGGAAGTTTCAGGTGCTCGTCCCTTCTGATTATCATGGCAGTATCACCCACAGACTAAACCAAATACGCAGAATTTTCATGCTAAACTCTTTATAAAATGAGTACTTTAGCTTTGTCGGCTTCATTTAAATAGCCTCGCGTTCCACGGAGCTATTGGTTTTACTGAATAGTTTTTTTAAAACAAAGCGAGACGAGTTCCTCCATTAACCAAACTTCCTATTTAATCACCCAGGATCAACAGCGCTAAACGGTCGGTTTTTCGGGAGAGAGATCCTGAATCTCCTCCTCCCAGGGCAATGGACGAACAAGAGTATCCTCAGCCGTCGCCATTCAGAGAACGTGGAAAACTACGGCAACGCGAAGACCGACTCCGTGGCATTGTGCCGGGTGGAGATGATACCAACAGAGGCTTGTTTGCTCCGCCAGGAGCTTCGAGAATGGACTCACAGGTATGACGTTTCAACGAACCCCTGAAAAATCATAATTGCTGGTTAATTATTTTTGGATCCCGTGAATGGTAAAATGTGTACATGTACGTTTTGCAGCAATTCTTATAACACCCGTTTGGATTTAGAAAGCAGGGATCCCATCCCAGTAGATTTGGGTAGCTATAGCGAGTAGTGAGCCAGCCTCTCAATGAATAAATACGGGTTGTACGTTTGTAGAGTGGCAGTTGCTCTTGAATGATCCTTCAAGCACGAAGAATCCAAGTTTTTCAGGAAATAATGCTACAACACGAGATGATCGAAAGCTGCGTCCAACCAGTGCGACCCTCGACACCTCTATGCCGAATTTTGGAAGCAATGTAGTCAGATGAAGTATTGCAAGTGACGCAAAACTGTTCTTCTTCACAACCTTCATCTCGAATCATATTACAGTCAGTTTAACTCAAATAAAAATACTAAAGTTAACGTACCTGTTAGGTGAGTCCGTCTCCTCTGGCTTGTGAGTTACTGTGGGCAAGCGCTTTCGATGTAAAGACATCATCGTCTGGCCGTTAAGTCAGTACTAAGTACTTAACGGCCAGACGATGATGTCTTTACATCGAAAGCGCTTGCCCACAGTAACTCACAAGCCAGAGGAGACGGACTCACCTAACAGGTACGTTAACTTTAGTATTTGCCTACTGGCGGACACAACCCAATTTCTTTAATATCAAATAAAAATGTTTGCCCACCACTTGGCTTTCGTTTGGTGTACAGGACGAAGTGAACGAGCCGACGAACAAAATTTAGCTTGTCGCCCTTGATTTGAGATGTGTTGCACTGCCTCATATCAGACTCGAGAGACAAATTTTCGGATGTGCATGAATCACAAATATCGCTGCAGACACGTTTCATTCAACATGAGTTGACCTGATCTCTGCGACAGCTGGACGTAACAGACATGAATAGAAGACGAATTATTTAGTCGTGGGACGGCTGGGCCCGAAGTTTGTTTCTGAATGCATGTGTCCTAACCGCTTTTTCCTAGACCCCCCAAACTCATTTACTTGAAGGTTTGAACTATTCGTAGCGATGATTTGCTCGCTGTCATTGATGTTGATGGTCTGATTTGAACGACACGCACGTTTTTATTCTTCAGGACGACGAAGACTATCTGACTGCGATGAATTTGCTATGGCAGAAGTATCGGAATGAACAAGATCCAGAAGAACTTAGTGACGAGGATCTAGAAGATGTTTTGGAGTACTTGGGAGGTAATTTGCATGCTTTTGTGTAAACTGGAAAACGATTTTTCAAGTTCGTTGGGAGTGAACCTTCCTATCCCAATTGACGGGTGTATCCTATTCCTGTAACTATAATTATTTATGTAAAATTCCTGCCATCATTATTTATGTTTAACTTCTCGCCTACATCTCTTACAGAGAAGAATAACATTTATTCATTGGAAGAATTATGTTTATTTATCTGTAATCTGAAAGATGTTAATTGAGTAGAGGAAGTCTCGTTAGGTAGAGACTGTAAGGTAGAGCTGCCTTCGTGGGTTTTATTGTGTAAAGTTAAAAGCGTTTTTTATTTATGAGCGATCAACACATTCTCAACACATACTCTTGCTGGTACGGGCGAGTTAATTTGGTAGATGCCAACAAATGAGAGAGAGTTCAATAATGTCATTTTATTTTTTACAGGTCATCGCTATGTGGCACACCGTTCCTTCTGGTTATATAAAATCAACTTTCGGCATCCTTCCATTTTATAGTTTTTTTCCTTCAATTTGCTTTCCTCGAATCGAGGTAGATGAAAGAAATTTGTCTAAGTGATTATTTACTTAGTTTACAAATTCTGTCCTGTGAGTGTTGCCGTTGAGTCGAAGTTTTATTCTTCGTATGTCACGCTTAACCCCAATCACACCTTCACATGTTAGAACCCATTGCCCAGTACCTCATTTTATAGTTTGCTGGTTTGTTCCAAAGCTGCAGCCAGGGATGTTACGAAGAAACGCCCAATTGAAAACGACGTGCCGCCCGGATATGAATTCCTCAACTCTCCAACTGCTTGGAAACGTAAAGCCTCATCAAGTCATCACAAGAGGACTTACGAAAAGCCGTTTGACGAGCGCTATTCATACCGAGGTATTTTGAATCACTGGAGTTTCCGCAGCATATATCGTTCCAGCAGCACTGCAGTCCCACTCATAGGCTGATAAGAGAATACGCTGAAAACAAATCGAAATCTTGTGCCGTAAACTGAGGTTTCCCATCGCCAAAAGAATTTGGCCAGTTTGGAAGTTGGTTAAGAGTCAAGGAAATTGCGAACTACACCATTAAAAAAGGTGATGATCAGAATTGACAGTGCTGCCCACACATCACTGCTTGGTCTTGAATAGTTCCTTCATTGAAAACATCGCGGACTGAAAAGCATCGGTATTTCATCAACCAATTCATTATTACAAGATTAAGGCTCAATTGATCCTCAACAAGAAAAAAATTGATAACATTTTTTTTCTACTTGGTAAATGCCTTTTAAATAAGGTTAATTAAGAAACGGCTATGCGGTGCAAAAGAGATAAATGTATTTAAATGAATACACCTCCTTATAACATGAATAAAGAAAACGAAATAAATTAGGGTATTGCGAATTCAAGAAATGAGAGCAAAACTTCGTGTTCAAGCTTACGATGGTCATTCGCAATCAGTTTCATTTAAAGGTTCAAAATAAGCACGATGAATGCTACTATTAATAAGTGATATCAATAATAGGAACGTTTAATGTGAATGGCGTAATTAAAACCATGAAATGATCAGTATTAGCGTGATATGCTCGTGTTACGTATTTAACTTTTGTTCTATGTTATATTTATATTTAATTAATGAATAGCGTACGCATATTGTGGCAGTTAGTATTTGATGGGTATGAAAAAAATGTGTTTTGGCGCCACTTCTTGTAAAACGTTTATCACAGCGTCGAATACAGTAATATACATTTAATCATTCGTTACAGAAAGACAACTTTAAAGCGTCAACAGAATGTGAGATCTAATCACATATTAATTTCTACTGTCCTTAGCCCTGCAGAGTAGAATGGGATGTAATACGTCCCTTAGTCCAAAAACACCGTGTGAAAAAACAGTCAATGTGTCTGTGAGAAAAACTGAGCAAGAATGGCTTGACCAAATCAATTTAAATTTGATATTTGGATTGCTGGTCAACACAGGACGCAAAAACAAACACGTTATACTATTGCATCATATTTTGAAACCTATCAGCTATTAAACAATTCAGAGAATACTACGCAGTAGCCTGGGGCAGCTGCTATTACGTCATGTTGATGAGTCATGCCTTTGAACGGTCAAGTGAACATGCATCGTATAAACTCGTCTCTAGCATCCCACAAGGATGATGTCACGCCTGTCCCTCTTATACCACAAATTTTCATTATTCTTCAACCATTCATTCGTGGTCGAGTGGATAGAGCGTTCAACTATAGTACCGAGGGGGGGGTGGGGGCTGCGTTTGATCCCAGGAAAGGAGCTTTAAAAAAAAAATTGAAGTCATCCAAACGCCCGGGAGTTTCAGTAGGAGGGAGGGGGGACACCTACTACAGAACACATACCAGGAGGCTCGTGGGAGGAGTCTTGAAGGAGAGGGGGGTGTAGATAAGACTTATTATTACGTAATTGGTTGGTGGGTGGATAAGATGGAAGGAGAGGTGGACAACTTCCTTGAAATTGATGCAGGGAGGTGGGGGTAAAATATCTGGTGCGTTGCAACACACAACTTTCCTTAGCTCTACAACAATTCACTTTGTACATGGCTAATTCTACTTACTTTATAACTCAGTTCCTTTGAACTTGGTCAAAAAACACGTCACAGCAGCAGGAAGCGGTAGCGCTTACAGTTCCGGAATTTATTGTGCTGCTCATACTCATTATAGGACCATTATTGAGCAATTGGTACACAGAAAATTAATGAGGCTGTACACGAATTTTTACTTTCCGCTACCTGAAGGGAAGGAAAGTATAGTAATCGGCCCAAAAAAAAAATTTGGGTTTTCTTCAGATCTTTACGTTTCAGACCCTACTGAGTCTAAAAAACCTAGTTTCGGCGCGTGGTCCGTGTGTATGTGTGTGTGTGTGTGTGTGTGTGTGTGTGTGTAGGTGAACGTACACCTGCCGACTTACCGTCACCGAATGCGATTCTGAGCCTCCATTACCGTCAGATCTGGTCACTTACCGTCATGACGGTAAGTCAATGCGATTCTACGCTCACTTACCGTCACAAATCTGTGACGGTAGGTAGGTTTGAGGTGTGTATTTTGGAGATGGCAAGTCGGTTTCGATTTGTGTTTTCAACTTCCAAAACTCAACATAGTGCTGCCATCTACATCTCTTCCCCCCACTGCACCCAACCTTCCCATCACCACGTAAACCAACCAACTACTTTTACGTCAAATATTGAGTTTCAAATCGTCGTCGAAAGGAAAATGCAGGCCGATTTCAATAACGTAATTCGTTTCGCTCCTGAAATAAAAGTGGAGGGGGAAAATTACCGAAAAATCGCTTTTACGTCAAATATTAAGTTTGGCATCGTCCTCGATGGTAGTTAGTATGCCGATTTCAATAAAATAATTCGTTTCGCTCCTGAAATAAAAGTGGAGGGGGAAAAATACCGAAAAATCGCTCTACCGTCAAATATTAAGTTTGGCATCGTCCTCGATGGTAGTTAGTATGCCGATTTCAATAAAATAATTCGTTTCGCTCCTGAAATAAAAGTGGAGGGGGAAAATTACCGAAAAATCGCTTTTACGTCAAATATTAAGTTTGGCATCGTCCTCGATGGTAGTTAGTATGCCGATTTCAATAAAATAATTCGTTTCGCTCCTGAAATAAAAGTGGAGGGGGAAAATTACCGAAAATTCGCTTTTACGTCAAATATTAAGTTTGGCATCGTCCTCGATGGTAGTTAGTATGCCGAATTCAATAAAATAATTCGTTTCGCTCCTGAAATAAAAGTGGAGGGGGAAAATTACCGAAAATTCGCCTTTACGTCAAATATTAAGTTTGGCATCGTCCTCGATGGTAGGTAGTATGCCGATTTCAATAAAATAATTCGTTTCGCTCCTGAAATAAAAGTGGAGGGGGTAAATTACCGAAAATTCGCCTTTACGTCAAATATCAAGTTTGGCATCGTCCTCGATGGTAGTTAGTATGCCGATTTCAATAAAATAATTCGTTTCGCTCCTGCAATAAAAGTGGAGGGGGAAAATTACCGAAAAATCGCTTTTACGTCAAATATTAAGTTTGGCATCGTCCTCGATGGTAGTTAGTATGCCGATTTCAATAAAATAATTCGTTTCGCTCCTGAAATAAAAGTGGAGGGGGAAAATTACCGAAAAATCGCTTTTACGTCAAATATTAAGTTTGGCATCGTCCTCGATGGTAGTTAGTATGCCGATTTCAATAAAATAATTCGTTTCGCTCCTGAAATAAAAGTGGAGGGGAAAAATTACCGAAAAATCGCTTTTACGTCAAATATTAAGTTTGGCATCGTCCTCGATGGTAGTTAGTATGCCGATTTCAATAAAATAATTCGTTTCGCTCCTGAAATAAAAGTGGAGGGGGAAAATTACCGAAAAATCGCTTTTACGTCAAATATTAAGTTTGGCATCGTCCTCGATGGTAGTTAGTATGCCGAATTCAATAAAATAATTCGTTTCGCTCCTGAAATAAAAGTGGAGGGGGAAAATTACCGAAAATTCGCCTTTACGTCAAATATTAAGTTTGGCATCGTCCTCGATGGTAGTTAGTATGCCGATTTCAATAAAATAATTCGTTTCGCTCCTGAAATAAAAGTGGAGGGGGAAAATTACCGAAAATTCGCTTTTACGTCAAATATTAAGTTTGGCATCGTCCTCGATGGTAGTTAGTATGCCGAATTCAATAAAATAATTCGTTTCGCTCCTGAAATAAAAGTGGAGGGGGTAAATTACCGAAAATTCGCCTTTACGTCAAATATTAAGTTTGGCATCGTCCTCGATGGTAGGTAGTATGCCGATTTCAATAAAATAATTCGTTTCGCTCCTGAAATAAAAGTGGAGGGGGAAAATTACCGAAAATTCGCTTTTAAGTCAAATATCAAGTTTGGCATCGTCCTCGATGGTAGTTAGTATGCCGATTTCAATAAAATAATTCGTTTCGCTCCTGAAATAAAAGTGGAGGGGGTAAATTACCGAAAATTCGGTTTTACGTCAAATATTAAGTTTGGTATCGTCCTCGATGGTAGGTAGTATGCCGAATTCAATAAAATAATTCGTTTCGCTCCTGAAATAAAAGTGGAGGGGGTAAATTACCGAAAATTCGGTTTTACGTCAAATATTAAGTTTGGTATCGTCCTCGATGGTAGGTAGTATGCCGAATTCAATAAAATAATTCGTTTCGCTCCTGAAATAAAAGTGGAGGGGGAATTTACCGAAAATTCGCTTTTACGTCAAATATTAAGTTTGGTATCGTCCTCGATGGTAGGTAGTATGCCGAATTCAATAAAATAATTCGTTTCGCTCCTGAAATAAAAGTGGAGGGGGAAAATTACCGAAAATTCGCTTTTAAGTCAAATATTAAGTTTGGTATCGTCCTCGATGGTAGGTAGTATGCCGAATTCAATAAAATAATTCGTTTCGCTCCTGAAATAAAAGTGGAGGGGAAAAATTACCGAAAATTCGCTTTTAAGTCAAATATTAAGTTTGGTATCGTCCTCGATGGTAGGTAGTATGCCGAATTCAATAAAATAATTCGTTTCGCTCCTGAAATAAAAGTGGAGGGGGAAAATTACCGAAAATTCGCCTTTACGTCAAATATTAAGTTTGGTATCGTCCTCGATGGTAGGTAGTATGCCGAATTCAATAAAATAATTCGTTTCGCTCCTGAAATAAAAGTGGAGGGGGAAAATTACCGAAAATTCGCTTTTAAGTCAAATATTAAGTTTGGTATCGTCCTCGATGGTAGGTAGTATGCCGAATTCAATAAAATAATTCGTTTCGCCCCTGAAATAAAAGTGGAGGGGGTAAATTACCGAAAATTCGCTTTTAAGTCAAATATTAAGTTTGGTATCGTCCTCGATGGTAGGTAGTATGCCGAGTTCAATAAAATAATTCGTTTCGCTCCTGAAATAAAAGTGGAGGGGGTAAATTACCGAAAATTCGCTTTTAAGTCAAATATTAAGTTTGGTATCGTCCTCGATGGTAGGTAGTATGCCGAGTTCAATAAAATAATTCGTTTCGCCCCTGAAATAAAAGTGGAGGGGGAAAATTACCGAAAAATCGCTTTTACGTCAAATATTAAGTTTGGCATCGTCCTCGATGGTAGTTAGTATGCCGATTTCAATAAAATAATTCGTTTCGCTCCTGAAATAAAAGTGGAGGGGGTAAATTACCGAAAATTCGCTTTTAAGTCAAATATTAAGTTTGGGATCGTCCTCGATGGTAGGTAGTATGCCGAGTTCAATAAAATAATTCGTTTCGCTCCTGAAATAAAAGTGGAGGGGGTAAATTACCGAAAATTCGCTTTTAAGTCAAATATTAAGTTTGGCATCGTCCTCGATGGTAGTTAGTATGCCGATTTCAATAAAATAATTCGTTTCGCTCCTGAAATAAAAGTGGAGGGGGTAAATTACCGAAAATTCGCTTTTAAGTCAAATATTAAGTTTGGCATCGTCCTCGATGGTAGGTAGTATGCCGAATTCAATAAAATAATTCGTTTCGCTCCTGAAATAAAAGTGGAGGGGAAAATTCCCGAAAATTCGCTTTTAAGTCAAATATTAAGTTTGGTATCGTCCTCGATGGTAGGTAGTATGCCGAATTCAATAAAATAATTCGTTTCGCTCCTGAAATAAAAGTGGAGGGGAAAAATTACCGAAAATTCGCTTTTAAGTCAAATATTAAGTTTGGTATCGTCCTCGATGGTAGGTAGTATGCCGAATTCAATAAAATAATTCGTTTCGCCCCTGAAATAAAAGTGGAGGGGGTAAATTACCGAAAATTCGCTTTTACGTCAAATATTAAGTTTGGTATCGTCCTCGATGGTAGGTAGTATGCCGAATTCAATAAAATAATTCGTTTCGCTCCTGAAATAAAAGTGGAGGGGCTAAATTACCGAAAATTCGCTTTTACGTCAAATATTAAGTTTGGTATCGTCCTCGATGGTAGGTAGTATGCCGAATTCAATAAAATAATTCGTTTCGCTCCTGAAATAAAAGTGGAGGGGGTAAATTACCGAAAATTCGCTTTTACGTCAAATATTAAGTTTGGGATCGTCCTCGATGGTAGGTAGTATGCCGAGTTCAATAAAATAATTCGTTTCGCTCCTGAAATAAAAGTGGAGGGGGAAAATTACCGAAAATGCGCTTTTAAGTCAAATATTAAGTTTGGTATCGTCCTCGATGGTAGGTAGTATGCCGAATTCAATAAAATAATTCGTTTCGCCCCTGAAATAAAAGTGGAGGGGGAAAATTACCGAAAATTCGCTTTTAAGTCAAATATTAAGTTTGGTATCGTCCTCGATGGTAGGTAGTATGCCGAGTTCAATAAAATAATTCGTTTCGCTCCTGAAATAAAAGTGGAGGGGGTAAATTACCGAAAATTCGCTTTTAAGTCAAATATTAAGTTTGGTATCGTCCTCGATGGTAGGTAGTATGCCGAGTTCAATAAAATAATTCGTTTCGCCCCTGAAATAAAAGTGGAGGGGGAAAATTACCGAAAATTCGCTTTTACGTCAAATATTAAGTTTGGTATCGTCCTCGATGGTAGGTAGTATGCCGAATTCAATAAAATAATTCGTTTCGCTCCTGAAATAAAAGTGGAGGGGGAAAATTACCGAAAATTCGCTTTTAAGTCAAATATTAAGTTTGGTATCGTCCTCGATGGTAGGTAGTATGCCGAATTCAATAAAATAATTCGTTTCGCTCCTGAAATAAAAGTGGAGGGGGAAAATTACCGAAAATTCGCTTTTAAGTCAAATATTAAGTTTGGTATCGTCCTCGATGGTAGGTAGTATGCCGAATTCAATAAAATAATTCGTTTCGCTCCTGAAATAAAAGTGGAGGGGGAAAATTACCGAAAATTCGCTTTAAGTCAAATATTAAGTTTGGTATCGTCCTCGATGGTAGGTAGTATGCCGAATTCAATAAAATAATTCGTTTCGCTCCTGAAATAAAAGTGGAGGGGGAAAATTACCGAAAATTCGCTTTTACGTCAAATATTAAGTTTGGTATCGTCCTCGATGGTAGGTAGTATGCCGAATTCAATAAAATAATTCGTTTCGCTCCTGAAATAAAAGTGGAGGGGGAAAATTACCGAAAATTCGCTTTTAAGTCAAATATTAAGTTTGGCATCGTCCTCGATGGTAGTTAGTATGCCGATTTCAATAAAATAATTCGTTTCGCTCCTGAAATAAAAGTGGAGGGGGTAAATTACCGAAAATTCGCTTTTAAGTCAAATATTAAGTTTGGCATCGTCCTCGATGGTAGGTAGTATGCCGAGTTCAATAAAATAATTCGTTTCGCTCCTGAAATAAAAGTGGAGGGGGTAAATTACCGAAAATTCGCTTTTAAGTCAAATATTAAGTTTGGCATCGTCCTCGATGGTAGTTAGTATGCCGATTTCAATAAAATAATTCGTTTCGCTCCTGAAATAAAAGTGGAGGGGGAAAATTACCGAAAATTCGCTTTTACGTCAAATATTAAGTTTGGTATCGTCCTCGATGGTAGGTAGTATGCCGAATTCAATAAAATAATTCGTTTCGCTCCTGAAATAAAAGTGGAGGGGGTAAATTACCGAAAATTCGCTTTTACGTCAAATATTAAGTTTGGTATCGTCCTCGATGGTAGGTAGTATGCCGAATTCAATAAAATAATTCGTTTCGCTCCTGAAATAAAAGTGGAGGGGAAAATTACCGAAAATTCGCTTTTAAGTCAAATATTAAGTTTGGTATCGTCCTCGATGGTAGGTAGTATGCCGAATTCAATAAAATAATTCGTTTCGCTCCTGAAATAAAAGTGGAGGGTAAATTACCGAAAATTCGCTTTACGTCAAATATTAAGTTTGGTATCGTCCTCGATGGTAGGTAGTATGCCGAATTCAATAAAATAATTCGTTTCGCTCCTGAAATAAAAGTGGAGGGGGAAAATTACCGAAAATTCGCTTTTAAGTCAAATATTAAGTTTGGTATCGTCCTCGATGGTAGGTAGTATGCCGAATTCAATAAAATAATTCGTTTCGCTCCTGAAATAAAAGTGGAGGGTAAATTACCGAAAATTCGCTTTTACGTCAAATATTAAGTTTGGTATCGTCCTCGATGGTAGGTAGTATGCCGAATTCAATAAAATAATTCGTTTCGCTCCTGAAATAAAAGTGGAGGGGCTAAATTACCGAAAATTCGCTTTTACGTCAAATATTAAGTTTGGTATCGTCCTCGATGGTAGGTAGTATGCCGAATTCAATAAAATAATTCGTTTCGCTCCTGAAATAAAAGTGGAGGGGGTAAATTACCGAAAATTCGCTTTTACGTCAAATATTAAGTTTGGTATCGTCCTCGATGGTAGGTAGTATGCCGAATTCAATAAAATAATTCGTTTCGCTCCTGAAATAAAAGTGGAGGGGGTAAATTACCGAAAATTCGCTTTTACGTCAAATATTAAGTTTGGTATCGTCCTCGATGGTAGGTAGTATGCCGAATTCAATAAAATAATTCGTTTCGCTCCTGAAATAAAAGTGGAGGGTAAATTACCGAAAATTCGCTTTTACGTCAAATATTAAGTTTGGTATCGTCCTCGATGGTAGGTAGTATGCCGAATTCAATAAAATAATTCGTTTCGCTCCTGAAATAAAAGTGGAGGCGGAAAATTACCGAAAATTCGCTTTTAAGTCAAATATTAAGTTTGGTATCGTCCTCGATGGTAGGTAGTATGCCGAATTCAATAAAATAATTCGTTTCGCTCCTGAAATAAAAGTGGAGGGGGAAAATTACCGAAAATTCGCTTTTAAGTCAAATATTAAGTTTGGCATCGTCCTCGATGGTAGTTAGTATGCCGATTTCAATAAAATAATTCGTTTCGCTCCTGAAATAAAAGTGGAGGGGGTAAATTACCGAAAATTCGCTTTTAAGTCAAATATTAAGTTTGGCATCGTCCTCGATGGTAGGTAGTATGCCGAATTCAATAAAATAATTCGTTTCGCTCCTGAAATAAAAGTGGAGGGGGTAAATTACCGAAAATTCGCTTTTAAGTCAAATATTAAGTTTGGCATCGTCCTCGATGGTAGTTAGTATGCCGATTTCAATAAAATAATTCGTTTCGCTCCTGAAATAAAAGTGGAGGGGGTAAATTACCGAAAATTCGCTTTTACGTCAAATATTAAGTTTGGTATCGTCCTCGATGGTAGGTAGTATGCCGAATTCAATAAAATAATTCGTTTCGCCCCTGAAATAAAAGTGGAGGGGGTAAATTACCGAAAATTCGCTTTTACGTCAAATATTAAGTTTGGTATCGTCCTCGATGGTAGGTAGTATGCCGAATTCAATAAAATAATTCGTTTCGCTCCTGAAATAAAAGTGGAGGGGGAAAATTACCGAAAATTCGCTTTTAAGTCAAATATTAAGTTTGGTATCGTCCTCGATGGTAGGTAGTATGCCGAATTCAATAAAATAATTCGTTTCGCTCCTGAAATAAAAGTGGAGGGGGTAAATTACCGAAAATTCGCTTTTACGTCAAATATTAAGTTTGGTATCGTCCTCGATGGTAGGTAGTATGCCGAATTCAATAAAATAATTCGTTTCGCTCCTGAAATAAAAGTGGAGGGGCGAAATTACCGAAAATTCGCTTTTAAGTCAAATATTAAGTTTGGTATCGTCCTCGATGGTAGGTAGTATGCCGAATTCAATAAAATAATTCGTTTCGCTCCTGAAATAAAAGTGGAGGGGGTAAATTACCGAAAATTCGCTTTTACGTCAAATATTAAGTTTGGTATCGTCCTCGATGGTAGGTAGTATGCCGAATTCAATAAAATAATTCGTTTCGCTCCTGAAATAAAAGTGGAGGAGTAAAACTACCGAAAATTCGCTTTTAAGTCAAATATTAAGTTTGGTATCGTCCTCGATGGTAGGTAGTATGCCGAATTCAATAAAATAATTCGTTTCGCCCCTGAAATAAAAGTGGAGGGGGTAAATTACCGAAAATTCGCTTTTACGTCAAATATTAAGTTTGGTATCGTCCTCGATGGTAGGTAGTATGCCGAATTCAATAAAATAATTCGTTTCGCTCCTGAAATAAAAGTGGAGGGGCTAAATTACCGAAAATTCGCTTTTACGTCAAATATTAAGTTTGGTATCGTCCTCGATGGTAGGTAGTATGCCGAATTCAATAAAATAATTCGTTTCGCTCCTGAAATAAAAGTGGAGGGGGTAAATTACCGAAAATTCGCTTTTACGTCAAATATTAAGTTTGGGATCGTCCTCGATGGTAGGTAGTATGCCGAATTCAATAAAATAATTCGTTTCGCTCCTGAAATAAAAGTGGAGGGGGTAAATTACCGAAAATTCGCTTTTACGTCAAATATTAAGTTTGGCATCGTCCTCGATGGTAGTTAGTATGCCGATTTCAATAAAATAATTCGTTTCGCTCCTGAAATAAAAGTGGAGGGGGTAAATTACCGAAAATTCGCTTTTACGTCAAATATTAAGTTTGGTATCGTCCTCGATGGTAGGTAGTATGCCGAATTCAATAAAATAATTCGTTTCGCTCCTGAAATAAAAGTGGAGGGGGTAAATTACCGAAAATTCGCTTTTACGTCAAATATTAAGTTTGGTATCGTCCTCGATGGTAGGTAGTATGCCGAATTCAATAAAATAATTCGTTTCGCTCCTGAAATAAAAGTGGAGGGGGAAAATTACCGAAAATTCGCTTTTACGTCAAATATTAAGTTTGGCATCGTCCTCGATGGTAGTTAGTATGCCGATTTCAATAAAATAATTCGTTTCGCTCCTGAAATAAAAGTGGAGGGGGAAAATTACCGAAAAATCGCTTTTACGTCAAATATTAAGTTTGGCATCGTCCTCGATGGTAGGTAGTATGCCGATTTCAATAAAATAATTCGTTTCGCTCCTGAAATAAAAGTGGAGGGGGAAAATTACCGAAAAATCGCTTTTACGTCAAATATTAAGTTTGGCATCGTCCTCGATGGTAGTTAGTATGCCGAATTCAATAAAATAATTCGTTTCGCTCCTGAAATAAAAGTGGAGGGGGAAAATTACCGAAAAATCGCTTTTACGTCAAATATTAAGTTTGGCATCGTCCTCGATGGTAGGTAGTATGCCGATTTCAATAAAATATGTCGTTTCGCTCCTGAAATGGGGGGGGGGGCTGTGATATGGCTCTACTGCAGGAGCCTTGGGCGGACAGCAGGGACGTAAAAGGGATACCTGCTGGTCTACTGCGGCACAGAAGGAATTCACAGGGATTTGGAGGCGGTAGTGCTGGAAGCTCAAGACAGTAATGGACTCCGGGCGAGGACAGTGGTGGCGTCATCCTACTTCCCAGGTGATGATGCTGAGGTCCCCTCACTGATGATGCAGCAGCTGATCCATTACTGCGGAAGGGAAGACCTTCAGTTGAGTGTCGGGTGCGACGCGAATGCTACTTACTATGCAATGAAATGGTGGTGATTAACAGGGGGAGCACGCCAACTTTTGTTACGCGTAGGCGGAGGGAGGTGCTGGACATTACGATCTCAAGTACCCTTAATGCCAGCAGAATAACAGATTGGCATGTCTCTGGGGAAACTTCAATGTCTGACCACCGGATAGTGAGGTTCAGGCTGCGGTTCCCTAATAGTGTGACGGAGACAAATCGGAACCTCAAGAACACGGATTGGGTTCTGTACAGCAGTGTGTTGGCCTTCAGTTTGGAGAGCATCAGGTGTGAAATGCAAACTGTCGAAGGTGTGGAAAGGGTGACAGGGGAGACCTGCACAGCTATGGTAGAGGCGTATGAAGAAAGCTGCGAGTTGAAAACCCGAAGATCCAATAGGAAGTTTCCTTGGTGGAACAAAGAACTGGAAAGGCTTCGGAAGGAAACAAGGAGGCTCTTTAACAGAGCATAAAAGCAGGGTGACAGGGACGCATATAGGGGTCCCCTCACAGCGTACAATGAAGCCCTTAGACGGGCAAAAAGGAAATCCTGGAGAGACTTCTGCGGGGGCATGAAAGACCATGTGCAAGGTACAGAAGATCCTCTCCAGAGAAGCGAGGCTGCAAATCGGTTTTCTCCTAAAGGCAGTGGGAACATACACAAGGGGCAGCAAGAGGACCTTGGAGGAGCTACTGGCAGCTCACTTCCCACGGTCTCATAGCCTGCAGCAAGGAGATAGCCACCACCATCAGCTGAGCGCCGATAGAGGTACCTGTCATGGGTGATTGAGGAACCCGCTGCCTCCAGAGAAATGTTCACACTTAATTAGGTTAAATGGGCAATTGGTTCATTTAAACCTTACAAGGCACCAGGTGTGGATGGTATCTTCCCAGCCATGTTGCTGCATGGTAAGGAGGCTCTGGGTCCAATACTGGATAGGCTTCTCAGGGCGAGCTATGTCCTTGGGTACATACCCACTATGTGGAGGAAGGTGAAGGTGGTCTTTATACCAAAGCCGTGTGAGGGGCTCCTTGGCCCTGGCTAAGGGCTACCGCCCCATCAGTCTCATGTCCTTCGTGATGAAAACAATGGAGAAGATAGTGTGTCTATCAATAAAGGATCTTACTCAGAATCCCATTCGGAGTTCCCAACATGCCTATCCACTGAGCCTGCTCTGAAGGAACTGGTGACAGTGCTGGAGGATACTGTGAGATCTGGAGAGATTGCGCTGTGCTGCTTTCTGGTCATTGGGGGGCCTTTCGATAATACGTCGTTTGCCTCAATTACGGCTGCTGCTGGTAAGAAGGGAGTAGATCCTTACCTAATCTCTTGGGCCAAGGAGATGCTGAGTAGCAGGGTGGTCTTCTCGGTGTTGTGGGGGGGGGGGGTGCTCTCCCCTCTCCTCTGGTTACTGGTAGCTGATACCCTTCTCGAGCTGCTGGAGGAGGAGGGCTACAAGGTAATAGGATACGCGGATGACCTGGTAATTATAGTCAGGGTAAATTCGCGAGTGTAATCAGTGAATTCATGCAGCATGCACGGAATACCCTACAGAGATGGTGCAATGGGACTGTTTCTCAATCCAGACAAAACGAGCCTGATCCCGTTCACCAGAAGGCGCAGCCTTGCGCTGCGGGAACAGGGGCTGGGTGGCAAGGTGGTGAGGATCCAGCATGAGATCAAGTACTTGGGAGTTTTTCTTGATGCAAAAGCTCACTTCGGCCACACACGTGAAAAAAGCCTTATAGTGGGCCTCAGTGGTGATGTATGAGAATGGTGAGGAAGACATAGGGTCTGAGGCCTGGGATGATCCGGTGGCTGTACACTGCGGTTGTTAGGCCTGTAGTCACCTATGGAGCCCTGGTCTGGTGGACTAGGGGGGAAAACAAAACAGTGTAGTTGCAGCTAAATAAACTGCAGCGTAGGGCGTGTCTGGCCATTACAGACTGTATGACAACATGCCCTATGGCTGCACTGGAGGTCTTGCTAGATTTAGCTCCACTCCACATACATGGTTAAAGGATGGCGATCCTCCAGGCTGTGTGTATGTTGGAGTTGGGTCTGACCATGCGGGGGAGGAGAAGTTCCTGCTACTTGGTCCTTGACATGGTGAATGTGGGGGGCCGAGAATCAGAGCAGCGATCCCATTGGGGTCGCTGGCCACGGTGTTCCAGGCAGAGGTGGCTGCGGTGACGGTCTGTGTGCAGCGGCTGCTGCAGAGGGGACTGAAGCGGCAGAGAATCTACATAACGGTGGACAGTCAGGCCACTCTCAAGGCCTTAGCTTCATACTCTCTCACATCACAGCAGGTGTGGGAGTGTCTGACAGGACTGAAGGCCCTGGCAGAGGAAAACATTGTAACACTGTGTTGGGTACCAGAGCATCAGGATGGTATGGAGGGAAATGAACAGGCTGATAGGTTGGCTAAGAAGGGATCAGCGCAGATCCCTGTTGACCCTGAGCCCTTTGTTGGGACTACCAGGAGCCACCTACGTAGAGAGGTTGGCAAATGGGAGGACAGGTGCAGGGCTGCTCATTGGCAGGGGCTGCCCGGCCTTAGACAGTCAAAACTCTTCATCCGGCTCTCCAGAGAGAGGTCCAAGGAGATGCTTGCACTGGGGAGGAAGGATATGGGGATCATATGTGGCCTGTTCACAGGACACTGTCCGCTGAGGTACCACCTTGCAAATATTGGCAAGTGCGAGGTACAGGTATACAGGGTCTGCGAGGTAGGGCTAGAAACGGCAGAGCATGTGCTGTGCGTATGCGATGGACTTGCGGCATCGCCGTTCTGTGTTTGGGAGGCCCTTTCTTCAGCTCGAGGAGGTGGCAAATGCAGAACTTGCAGATATACTGGATCATGGACGCCCTTACAATAGGGCCTATTGTAGCTGCAGTGAGGGTATCGCCTGCATCCACCGTTTAAAAAAACAAAGGTCCGCTTGCCCTTGAGTCCTTCAGTCAGGATCTCTTTCATGCGGATGTTTATAGCTATTAGTTTTGCTTGAAATATCGTGGTATACTCTCCCCACGGCTAAGGAATACTATAGTTGGCCCTACAATGCCCAGTCCAGCTCTTCCTCCCTTTACAGAACCATCAGTATACCACTGCACGGCGCCTACCTCATTCAGAAATGCCCCTATCTCACATCATTCCTATGAGTGGACGTTAACACTGTATGGCAGCTGAAAGTTCTTCCACCGCTCTGGCATGACGTCAGTAGCAAGGACTGCTTCCTCTTCTAGCATGTACTGTCTAGTCATTCCTTGGAGTCTTCCCTTAGTCCTGGTGGAAACATTTCCTGTCCGCAAAAGCCTTACTGTTCGTGAGTATGCGAGCTTCTCAATGTGTGTGTGAAGGGATGAAAGGACTTCCATTGCAGCAGTGGGCAAGTACACATAGCCCTCGTAATAGCAAGACAAGCCTGTCGCTGTAGTTTCCTGTGAACTGCTAGCCAGCCTGTTGCCTTCCACCACACAGTGAAGGTATATGTGGCACGGGGTCTTATTATCTCCTTATAGATCCACTCCATCATTTTTGGAGTGATGCCCCATGATTTGCTGTACAGCCTCCTACATACCCACAGAGCTGTAGTTGCCTTCTGCAGCGCATGTCTCACATGCGAGTTCCATATGATTTGCTTGTCTAGTATCACCAAGGTATTTTACTTCTGTCCTCAACTGAAGTCTCGCTCCTTGCATGGTGGGCGGTACTATTTCTAGGTTTATTCGTTCGGTGGACGAAACCGTGGTGGTCTTGGCTGGATTAATGAAAAGTCCTTTCTTACCGCACTTTTGGATGATGTCTTCAGCTCTTTGCATCCTTCTCATACTGTGTAGGCAAATTTGTCTCTCGCTGCCCCTAAAAGATCATCCGCATACGCAACCACTTCGTAGCCTTCAAGTTGCAGTGTTTCCAACAGCTTGTCAATCACCAGTAGCCACAACAGGGGAGAAAGTAGTCCCACTGTAAGGCAGCTTCGTACAGGAACCACTGTGAAACTGTCCCCTTACTGAGCCATGATTCCTCTAAGAATAATTAAATAATTATTGCCCGTTTCACGCTAGGAATTGTGGACGGGAAAATGTCAAAATATTTACTTGCCTACTACAATTTACTTTCCGGATTTTGCCGAAACGGGTGCCTTTTTCTGATTATGTTTGAGGACATACATAGAATCGGCTATAATTAAGTTTGGGGCCGGTAGGACGGTATTGAGATGGGTTGTATAGTTATATTTTTCAAACTATCAATTTTTTCGGAAAACGGAGATCCCACAGTGGATGTCTGCACCATGAGCAACACAAAGGTGCGTCAAAATTTAATTAACTCCCACCTTCAAATGAATCAAAACGGCACAATAAAATTAGACATGAGAAATAAATCTCAGTATATCAACATAACAGGACGGCAGTGTTGTGAGGCTCAAGCCAGCTCGTGAAAGCTCAAGTTCTGCTACCTGCGAGTTTTAAAAGTATACTAATTTAATTTAGTGTAAAACGTACGTTAAATAAAAATCGTTGAAATTTGATAACATTAAAATTATTAAAAATATAATCACTAATGATATGCAATGTTTGCATAAAAGTGGGACCAATGGAACCGACGAAATGAATGCTCGACGAATCTCAATGTGTTCGGTTCGATTGTGATGAACAGGATCCGTGAGGAGTTTCAATGCTCCTTGGTTGTCATTCTTGAGTGTCAACGTTAACAGTAACGGTTGTCAAAGACTTTCTACCAATCTCCGCAAATACTGAGCTTCTTTTATGCCCTCGGTGAGGCTCAAGTACTCAGCTTCTGTACTGGAAGTCGCCACAGTTCTATGTTTCCTGAGTTTCCCGTGTAATGGCTGCACCAGCCATTACGAAAGTCATTCCAGTATAAGATCTGCGATCGCAAGAGCAATTCCCCCAGTCAGCATCCACAAAACCAACCAAAGGCTGATTTATTTTCCGACATGTCAACTTCATGTCAGCAGTACCTTTAAATATCGTAATACTCGTTTAGATGTTGCCCAGTGTGCATCTGTGTATTTGTTATTGAATTGGCTCAAAAAAGTAACAGGAAATGTGATATCTGGGCGAGTACCAATCGCTAAATATAACCATGAACCTATTAAGGATTGGTATGGAATACGACTCATACGACCTGTGTTAGAATCCTCCATTCCAATAATTCGTACTCATTCAGAAGGGCTTCAATATGAACCACTCACGTATCGAAATTTTGTCTTCCAAGCACAGCTATTTTGAAATCCATGCTCATTATCCTGGGACCATAACCTGTTATTTTTGTCGATATCGGAAAGCTTATTTTATAGCACAATAATTACGTTCACCTGCAAAACCGAGACGATTTCATGCGTAACATATGGAACACAATAAAATAACATCTGCTTGGTTACGAAGTAAACCAACTGGAGTTACACTTGCAACCTCAACAGTTGCCTATGAAATCAACCTCGGTTGATCAATATACCACTTCCGTCCAGTATCACCTTGGATATCACTGGGACATTCACAGGACTACAAATATGCCACGATTTTTAATCCAATGTCACCGACGATTCCTAATTCTTTGAATGCATACAACTCCCCCTCACTGTTATGTTGATCGAATGAGATAGATTTCTCATTTCTAATTTTATTGTGCCGTTTCGATTCATTTGGAGGTGGAAAACAATTAGATTTGATGCATCTTTGTGTTGCTCATGGTGCAAACATTCACCGTGGAACCTCCGTTTTCCGATAAAATTGATAGTTTAAAAACCATACATTCATAAACCTACTTAATACCGTGTAACCAGCCGCAAATATAATTATAGCCAAAGATATTGCTGTCAGGGGGAGATTCACGTTTTCGAATGGTTTGATTTTGGAGTTGATTCGTGGTGGCCGATTCTAGAACATGAGGGGAGAATTTAGCCTTATTTAGTTAAAATTTAAATAATTTAGAATTAAAGATGTTATTCTACCAAGTACCTAGATAAATTATGTTACTACTTGGAGCAATAAAACCTTTTTTTTTTAACTTGAATTTTCTCATTTTCGTAGGTAGGTACGAGCAGCAGATTTCCTGTCTAGTTTTATCCAATTAATATAGGTATATATCAAGGTATACAGTAATATCATATCTACACCGTTCTTGCTCTGCAAAACTGGCTTCCTTTCATAATGCGGTCGAATTGACGTTCACAACAAGAGAAGAGTTTGGCCCCTTCGGCGGCGTCCTTCTGACCCCTCTGAGGTTCCGACGACCCTGTTCTCGTGTTGTGGTCTTGAAATAATTTCAACTTCTTACTTCCACAACAAAATCCTTCCTCCCGTGAAATTTCTTTCGTTCATCATGTTTTGGAGTATGCTAAATACGAATCTCAGTTTGGGAAATCGTTATCAGGCAACGTTTACGTCTTTTTACATTCTTTAGCCATCGCGTAGTACAGTATTTTACAGTTATAGTAATCAAAACTATAAGTATAGTTCTCTATAAATCTCGCACATATGACAATAATGCTCTCAATAAGATCAGGATGATAGTTCAATCAGTTACCTGTACGCTGGCTGTTTAATAATGTACATACCAAAATCAGGAGCAGCTACAGAAATTCCGTAACTCAACCTAACGTCGTTTTTTCGTCCAACTTTTCCGCAGTTTTTCGTCAATATTTTCAGAACCCTAACGACTAGCGTTACCAAAAAAACTACGTTTTTAGCTCCTCCAACTACCTATACGTTAGTAATTCCGTGAACGTAAAGCGATAAGTAGCAACAGCCTAGTAAAGTCAGGATCATTAAGTGCTGTCAGCCTCTCCTTATAGAATGTCGAACTTACATAAAATGAATGAAGAGCGTTGAATTAGTACTAATATTAATTTATTGGTTTTACTTGGTTTTACAATTTTGTCAAAAACGGCTGTAACGATTTCGATCAAACTTACGGGGTACTCTGACTAACTAGTACCTTCATTTTGTTCTCCATATACACGTTCCTGTAGAAATGCGTTGAACGAAGATATTCCGCCCGTATTTGTCGCAGGTGAGGGCGATGCGTATATAGAGCTGCTCACCAAGTACGATTTGGTTGTTGCCAACGATACCATGCCTGAGGCACCGTATGATGGGCCGGGAGGAAGGGCGAGCATAGATGTCGTAGCTGTGTCTCACACCCTACTGTTCAAAATGTTAGGTTGGCGAGTCGTACCACGAACAACGCAAAGTGATCACCTGGTTATTGACTTTGCCATTGCACACAGCGACATTCTCTCTGGAGACACTGTAAGAAGCTATTCTGCACAAATGTGCCAACTGTGCTCAAATCACTGTGTGCTGTAGAGACAAATTCAAACCACACCCCTACTAAATACTTTCGAAGATTCTCTCAAAAATTCTCGATATTATTAAACACAAATCAAAACCGACCTGCGATCTGCAGAAACACACACCAAACCTACCTACCGTCACAGATTTGTGATGGCAAGCCGGCAAAGAGTAGCATTGACTTACCGTGATGACGGTAAGTGACCGCGGTCTGACGGTAATGGAGGTGTAGAATCGCATTCAGTGACGTTACTCTGCAGTTGTACGTTCGTGCCACAGTAATACCCGTCTCTGTGGTTCCTTTCAGTCTACCCTGGTCAACATACACTAAGTGCAGAGTAGGTAGTAGAAAAATTATATAGTTCGTTTCGTGACATCGTCGAGTGCATTTAATCTCGCGAATTAACCATTAATATAATTTTTTCTATAAAAGGTTCTGGGCCCAGGTACGTTTGTGTAGGGTTTTGGTTAATTGAGAGATGAGTTTCCAGAAGATCGAACTTTTGGGTCGTAATAATTTTGACACATGGCGTCTTCAAATGCAAGCCATTCTTATAAAGTGAAATGGGAGGACGCAGATTTGAAAGCCAGATCAGATCTCATTTTAGCGATTAGTCCGTCCGAATTGAAGCAAGTAAAGTGTTGTGAGACATCTCATGAACTTTGGACGAAATTACATGAAATTTATCATTCGAAAGGACCAGCAAGAAAAGCGACTTTGTTGAAACGGCTGATTTTAAAGCGAATGGAAATTGAAGAGGACGTTCGAGATCACGTGTCAAGTTTCATCGATACGGTGGACAAACTCGCTGATCTGGATTTTACCATTAACAACGATTTACTTTCCATTATGTCGTTATGTAGTTTGCCAAGCAACTTCGCAAATTTCCGTGCGCGATCGAGTCTAGGGATAATTTACCTACCCCTGAAGCATTGAGGACAAAAACTTTGGAAGAATTCGAAGCTCGAAAAACCAATTCACATAGTGGTATTCCTAACGCATTTTACGGGAAAAATAGGAATAAAAAGCCCACATCTCACGAAAGTGGAAGCGTAAATCCGAACTTTAAAGTGCGATGTTTTAGATGTAAGAAGTATGGACATAAGCGACCTGAATGTCCATTGAATGATCGAAATGCTGAACAATCTAAGGATCTTTCGTTGTTTGTGTCTCTTTTCGGGGAATCCCAAAACAATCACGAACGTCGCTGGTGTTTGAACAGTGGCAGTAGTACTCATTTTTGTAGTGACCCGAACAAATTTTCGGTTGTGACTCCTACAGAGAACTTGAGGCTGAACTTGGCAAACGCTGCATCAACTGACATAACTGGTCAAGGTTGTGTCAAGTTCATTGCTGATTGTGGTGATTCAGAAAAAGTGGTGACATTGAAAAACACTCTTTTAGTGCCTGACTTAACAAGTGACCGTATCTCAGTCTCTAAAGTTACGGACAATGGATTCGATGTACTGCTTACAAAGACTAGAGCGGATTTGTTGAAAATGGTAAGATCGTGATTTCAGCTATCGGGAAAACAATTTATATTTTATTTCGGAAAATAGTGAAAGTGCTAAAATGCTTGAAGAACAGAAACTTTCAAAAATTGTGATGTGGCGTAATCGATTCGGTCATCTTAATGAACAAGATTTGAGAATAATTCTCAAAGCAAAAGCAGTCCTTGGCGTCAACGTAAATTTGAACGAAAAACTTCCTGCATGCGAGACTTGCCTGCGGGGAAAGAAGACGCAGACACCGTTTCCTAAGAGGGAGAGAAGAGAGTGTGCACCGCTGGAAATCATACACTCCGATGTGTGGGGCCCTGTACGTACTCGTTCTCACTGTACTACGTCACATGCATCGATGAAGCGACTCGGTGGTGTGAAGTGAGGTTTCTTAAGGCGAAGTCAGAAGTTTTGCAAGTTTTTAAGGAATTTAAGGAGCTGGTTGAGAACCAAATGAGCCGAAAAATAAAGTTTTTGCAGTCGAACAATGGTGGCAAATATTGTAGTCGTGAATTCGAGGATTATCTACGTAGCTGTGGAATCGGTAGAAGGCTAACTGTGCCTTATACTCCGCAACAAAATGGGATTTCGGAGAGGAAACACCGAATCATTTTGAACATGGTGAGATGTTTTCTCATCGACTCTGATCTTCCTAAACGTTTTTGGGCGGAAGATGTTTCATGTGCTGTTCACGTATTGAACCGTTGTCCATCATGTGGAATCGATGGAAGAATCCCGTTCACTCTATGGCATGGAAGACCCCCAGTTGTCTCGTATCTTCGTACTTTCGGAAGTAGAGGATACATGCTGGAGAAATCAGGGGAGGAAAATTGGAACCACGCTCTAGTGCGTGCATACGTGTCGGCTACTCTGAAACCTCGAAGGGCTACAGGGTATGAAGTGATACACTAAAAAATTTATGATCACAAGAGATGTCAAATTCGTCGATGAAAACAGACGAAAAACTTTGTGCGTGTCAAGCGTGGATAATTATACCTTTTGGAAGACACTACTTCGTTGGCCAAAGTTGGACCAAACCACGCTGGTGTGAATCGTGAAAATTTGCGCATAAGGGTAGAAGATTCCGAAGTTCACTCTGAAGACTCTACTCAAGATGACAATGATTCGGAACCATCGGAAGACTCATCCAAAGAGGACAAGAGAGGCAGAGGAAGACCTAGTATTGTTCGAAATGGTAGAAGGGGGCGACCTAGGAAACGATATAATATGCTACCTCGAGACGCTGCACTTCAAGAGTATGTTCCTCAACAAGAAGCACTTGAAGATGCTGAATATGCGTACTCAGTCAAAATATCTGTTTCGGATGCTTATTCTAGCTCTGAAACACAAGACTGGCGGAAAGCTGTGAGAAACGAAATCAAATCACTTCTCACTAACAACACCTGGACATTGAAAAGACTTCATTCCTAACTGAAGTTTCTATTTGAGGGGGCGTGTTGAAATTTACAAGTGACGACCCTTCAGTTAGTTATTGGTTGACCAGGCACATCCGTTATTTTTGGTCATATGATTTTGTCTGTGAAAAATTATATAGATCGTTTCGTGACATCGTCGAGTGCGTTTATTCTCGGGAATTAACCATTAATATAATTTTTTCTATAAAACCCTGGTCAACATACACTAAGTGCTGAGTAGGTAGTAGAAAAGTTGCGATATAAAAACGGGTATGAAATCAGCTAAGACTGCCCCAATAAATCCTAAATATTTTCTCTCACACTAACAAGAATTTACGCTAATTTTCATGCAGAAAAATTGTTATTATTATTATATCGCCAGGTGAGAAAATTGTACTTAGCATTAGCCTTAGAAATTACTGTCAACCGTCTTTGCCCATCCCCTAAGAAAATAAACTGTTTGTCTTTCATTTTTCAAGTGTTATTCATCGAGTAAAACCCGGGATTTTCGAGTTTATTTCTTTGAAGTCATCTATGCTGAAAAGTGATTTTTCAGAATAAATTTTTTTTGTTTAAGACTGACACCGTATTTGCCATAATTTAGAAAATTATTGATTAACAACAAGGTATATTAAGTAATTGACAAATTATTATTTTTCAAGTTCATCCGTGTTCAGAAGGAACGCCTTCGAGTTTGCATGCCCGCAGTTCGCGAGTACAATGCGGGACGATATACCTTCCGCCTGTAGCAAAAATTCCCCTCAACCCCCGCGAGATCCGTGACGGTAAGTCGGCAAAAAGTCGCAAAGTGTGTGTCCCTTAAAAGTGCGTATTTTCGAAAAATAACCAATACATTATCCGTTTCATGCATCAAGGAGTGAGAAAACGCGAAAAAATTTTTTTAGTGTGTGAACGACCTGTGACGGTAAGTGACCTCATGTGCGTATAGGTGTGTGTGTGTGTGTGTGTGTGTGTGTGTGTGTGTGTGTGTTCACCCTGCAGTCGGGGGTCCAGAATACCGCTGACGTATTCCCTGCGTGTCGTATGAGCCGACTAAAAGGGAAAGCCGGGTGGGCCCAGCTTGAAAGACAAACTCACCTCTGCGAGGTCCCCGCAGGACTATCATCCAACGAGGCTTAACACAGGCTGGGCGTCACAGTGTACTGTGTCGCCACACTGTGCTCACCCTGCAGTTAGGGGTTCAGAGTTCCACTGCCGTACTTCCTGCGTGTTCGTATAAGCCGAACTAAAAGGGACACAACTTACACTTCATTCACATACATGACACACTGAGAACCCCTACCTTTAGCTGGGATCGCAGAACACACCCCCCGCAGGAAGGGGGACAGAATTCTCCTGCCGTATCCTCTGCGTGGTCGTTAAATCCGGCCTTAAAGGGGCTTAAAGCTCACGACACTGACATACACAACATATTCCAGATACTAAATACACTGCAACGGCTTGCGTGGCAGAACATATTGACTTAAAACACTCATAATGAGCGAAAGACAGTCCTGGAGGTAGCTCACTAACACCTTTGAGCGATCCCCTATATAGGTGCGGCCTTCGGAATGAGGAGGGGGAAAAACCAGGTTTGAGCGTTCCTGGGGCGGCTGATAGCGTGTGTCCCGCTCACCACATCACCAGTGGCCGAGGGCTGACTCTGAGCAGCAGCCGAAAAATCCCTCATGCGTCTTAGTCCCGGTGGGTGGCCGGACTGGCAGCTGCGGCGCATGTGGGGGCCTCCCTTTGACCCTCAACGGACCAGCGAAAGGGGCTAGAATCAATATGCCTGAGGGGGAGCTTCCAGGACACTGCCTCTCGAGCACCTCTCGCTCATACCACTAACACACACAACAAATGAACTCACAAGGATACACTACACCAGTCTGCTTCTTTAATCTCCCCCCAAATTAGTAAAAACATGACTAAGTCAAATAACACAATTGCAGGTAATAAAAACGCCACCTGCGCCTTCTTCCCCGGGCTCGCCAAGCCCGCCCCCTCCCTCTTCGGACGCTGAGCGACCTACTCGTCGTCCAACCAAACAAGGGCGGAAAGAACCGGGCAAACCGCGTTCCTCTCCCCCTCCTCCCCCTAGTAGCCCGGGCAACCCGGCTACTACAAGCACACGACACGCCGTTGACCCTAATCTGTCGGACATGGAGCAAATTTGCGCATATGTCCAAATCATCCACAGCCAGATGGCACGGATGAGGGTCAACGCGACAGGACCTATGCGGGACCTCATCACTAGTTGCCTCTTCGAAATTTCGAAGCTGGCTATAAAGCTAATGCCCCCAACGACATCGCCCCCTGCCACTCCCCCCCTGCGGGAAACTGTGGCGGCTGTCGTGAGGGAAGAGCTGCGTAGGGCAATTGCCCAGCAGCCAGTGCCACCAGCCCCCCAAACTCAAGGACCTTCAATGAGCCAGGGTAGTACCCCAGGCCCCTCATATGCGGCAGTAGCCGCTACTGCGCCCTCCTCCCCCCCTCATGGAGCTGAGGCGGAATGGCAGTCTGCCAGGGCCAGGAAGCGCAGGGGGAAGCGGAAACAGGCCCCAACTAAGCAGGCTGAGGGCAGCGCCCCGCCTACGCCTCTGCCCAAAAACAAGGGCAAAAGTAAAAATAAAAACAAAAATAAGAAGCCTCCACCGCTTGCCACACTGCCCCCTAAAAAGCCGCGGGAAAACGTGGTAGTGGTTAGGCATACATGTAAGGAAGGAGAGGCTGGTCCCTCCAACCCTGATACAATGGAAGCACTGATGCGGGTGTCCCTGCTACGGACCTCCAAGCTCTAAGCGTCCGAGTGCTAGACATCCGCACCGCAGTAGGAGGTGGCGCCGTCATTGTGACGGAAACGCCAGAAATGGCCAAGGCGCTCACGAGCCACATTTCAACAAAAAGGAGTTGAAGCTCCAAGCGTCAGCCCCTGGGTCGTTTCCCACGCCTGCTATTGTGCGACGTGCGGACTGATCTTCAAAAGAGGACTTGGCCCAACAAGTTGTTGAGCACAACCCTGCGTTAGGCTTGCAGCCGCAGGATGTCAGGCCTCTTCACCAAACAGCGTGGAAGGCAGAAGGATTGGGTGATTGAGGTATCACCCAGCCTATACAAAAAACTAGAGGGCAAGGCACCTCCAAATAGCCTGGCAGCGGTGCGCCATACGAAAGTACCAAGCCCCCACTCAGTGCTACAAATGCCAGCGCTATGGCCACCTGGCAGAGGCCTGTACAAGCCCTGTTGTGTGCGCCTGGTGCGCCTTGCCACATCTGGAGTAGGGAATGCAAGCGTGATGCCCTCTCAAGTGTGCCAATTGCGTCGAACGCAAAATCCAACAGGTCTCACACTCTACACGAGACGCACGCTGTACCATTCGTCAGCGAGCGATTGCCCTCCAGGAGTCACGAGTAGATTATGAATAGGTCAAAAACAGTTCGAATCCTTCAGCACAACACAAATAAGAGTTGCCCAGTTATGGCTGAGTTGCTGCAAAATGCACTCAAGAAACGCTGCAGTGTCCTCGCCATACAGGAACCATACATAGGATCCAAAACCCTTGGTCTGGGATCGCAGGCACGAGTGGTGACTGGAGCAAGAACGGGAGCCAAGGCAGCAGTAGCCTGCATCGACCCGTCCATTGACATGCTCGCACTCACCCACCTGAACAGCCAGCACTTGGCCGCTGTGCTCATCCGAGCCGGTGGCTTTGAGCTGGTTGTAATATCATTTACAGGCAATTTGGCGCACCAGTTGCCAACAGCCTTGAACCACTCGAGCGGGCTCTAGCAGGCCTATCAGGACGACCCTGCGTAGTCTGTGCTGATGCAAACGCCAGATCACCATTGTGGGGATCCCCAACCCTGGACAGGGCGGGCGAGGCGTATATAGAGCTGCTCACCAGGTACAACTTGGTTGTTGCCAACGACCCCATGACTGAGGCGACCTATGATGGTCCAGGAGGAAGGTCGTGTATAGACGTCACAGCCGTGTCTCACACCCTGCTACTCAAATTGCAAGGTTGGCGAGTCGTACCAGGTGCAACGCAGAGCGATCACATGGTTATTGACTTTGCCATCACGGATGACAACATCCTCTGCAAAGACATGCGTGAAAAGCGATTCCGCACAAAAATGCTGACTGGCCACAATTCTGTAGGGTACTGGAAGGTGAACTGCGTGCCGCAGACACCGACCTAATAGCGCAAGCATCCACACCTGAAGAGGTGGACAGCAAAGTGGACACATTTACCACAGCACTGCACTCTGCTGGGCTCTCTGTACTTGGCCAACAGAAGCACAGGGCGATCAAAGTCCCATGGTGGACTGAGGAACTTAATCCCCTCAAGCAAAGTGCAAATAGAGCCAGAAGGATGTACCAAAACACTCGTGACCCTGATGCCAGAGCAACACTCCGAACTGCCTTCATCCAAGAGAAGAAGGCCTTCCACCGCGCCATCAAACGAGCCAAACGGCAAGGCTGGCGAAATTTTGTGGAAGCGGAGAGCTCTGAGAACCCCTGGGGCAGACACTACAAGTCCTCCATAGGAAAAGCAAACGTAGAGCAAGTCTTAGCTGCGATGCAAAATGAGTCAGGCTGGGCCTGCAGCATCGAACGTTCACTGGAAACCCTCCTTGAGAAGGCGTTCCCAGATGACCAAGTAGCTCGAGACACTGAAGCCCAGAGGACAGCAAGGGAGCTGATCATGGACCCTCCGAACGAGCCCGACATCCCATTGTGGACAACAGGCGACCTCGGCAGGGCTCTTGCGACCTTAAAGCCCAACAAATCTCCTGGGCCAGACAAAATAGAAAGCAATATGCTAAGGAAGGCTGAGCGGACAATCTCCAGCAGTCTCCTTAATTTATTTAATGACTGTCTGCAGGTCGGACAGTTCCCCACTCAGTGGAAGTCTGCGCGCGTTGTCACTCTTCAAAAGGGAGGCGACCGCAATCAGTCAGACCCGTGATCATGGAGGCCACTCAGCCTTCTTTCCATATTAGGCAAAACATTAGAAATCTTGATGTTGCAGTCCCTCGAAGGAGTCTTAGGCTGCAACCTCACAGGCAGGCAATACGGGTGCACCAAAGGAAAGTCCATGCAGGATGTCATTGTCGAGATTCAGCGTGTTTCCCTGCTGGCACCGGCTAAGTACGTCGTAGCAGTTCTCATTGACATCAGAGGAGCGTTTGACAACCTTTGGTGGCCAGCGCTCCTTAATGAGCTTAAAGGTAGGGGAATCCCCCGGCAACCTGTATGCGCTCGTCAAAAGTTACCTGACTGACAGAACTGCTACGATCGAATGCAGGCATGTCTCTGTCCAGAGAAAAATTGAGAAGGGGTGCCCACAAGGCTCGGTCCTTGGACCAGCACACTCTGGAATGCCTTCTTCGAAGGTCTTCTCAGGAGACTCATGGAGACGGACTGCGAGCCATACGCGTATGTGGATGACTTGACTGTGCTGATCTTTGCAGAGTCAGTCCGCCAAATTGAAGAAAAACTCACCATGTGCTCCGCACTGTCAACCAATGGTGCGAGCATGTCAAGATGCAGGTGGCTGAGGAAAAACCCAGCTAATCCTCTTGAAGGGGAAAGTGAATAATCCACCCACAATACGCTTTGGCGGCCACAGGCTCCTTCTTGAAAAGCACGTCAAGTATTTAGGAGTGAATATAGGTGAGAGGTGGGGTTTCAACCAACACCTCCAGTCCCTTAAAGGCACTACCATTGCAAGGTTTGCCTCACTGCGTGCCATTAGCAAGGCCACTTGGGGTGTGTGTTACCACGACACCATCCTCATGTATAAGGCCATCTATTTAGGTGTGATTGGCTACTGCCCTGTTGTCTGGGGTAGCAAACTAACAGTCAATCAAAAGAGAGTATTGGCCCAATCCCAGAGAGCTGCGCTCCTGTGGATCACCAAGGCCTACAAGACTGTATCAACGGAAGCACTCCAGGTGATCACTGGTCAGTTACCAGTTGATTTGGCTGTCGAGTGCATGATTGACAAGTGGAGAGTGAAACGGAGCTTCCCCCGCTTTGGGCTGAACTCCGTGCGGATCTCACCACAGAACAGAAACTTGCCGCCATCGACGAATGGGCTCTAGAGAAATGGCAAGCGAGATGGGAATCCTCGTCAAAGGGACGTGATACGTATGAGTTCTTCCCCAACATCCGTGAACGTCTTTCTAGAAAATGGGTTGAGCCAGACCACTGGACGAGCCAGTTCCTCACGGGACATGGTGACTTCAATGCGCGGCTCCACTTCTTTTCTCTGAAAGACTCTCCATTATGCACGTCTTGTGCCTCCAGTGCGGAGGAAACAAGAAACCATGTGCTGCTCCACTGTAGTTTCTACAACAGTGAGCGACGGTTGTTGAGAGGGCAAACGAACTTAGCAGCATTGACTGCTACAAAGGAAGCCTATAACCATTTTGCAAAGTTCGCAAAGAAGGTGATGGCTAAGAAACGTGGTTATAGTTGATCTGTCCTTTTGAAACTTGCCACCCAAGTAAACAGTAAGATCAGGTAGGAAACCAGATTATGAAATACTCCCAGATGGTACGGGATTCCTCAGGTGGTCAACCTCCGCGCGGTAACACACGGGCAACAGCTCTCTACGGTGAGACTGGCTAAGACCAAATACCTGCCGTACCTCCACAGGTCTGAGTTCGGTGGATGCTGCAGGGGCCGGCCTCTTGCATATTAGCGAAACCGCAACTTCTATGACTGATATAATCCTCGTCGAGGGTTTAGGTACAGTCACCAAATAAAGAAACAGACCTGTGTGTGTGTGTGTGTGTGTGTGTGTGTCTGTCTGTCTGTCTGTCTGTCTGTGTCTGTGTCTGCAGTTCGATTGGCGGTCTGAATAAACAAATAGACCGGTCTGAATAAAGAAACAGACCTGTCTGTCTGTCTGTGTCTGTGTCTGTAGTTCGATTGGCGGGAGAACGGCTAATCCGATTGAGCTGGTTCTTTTTTTGTTTTGTTCGTTATTTTTTGTAGACACCAAAATAAGGTTATGGACGATTTCGGCCGATGGGAAGGGGGGGGGGACGAAAATGTACCAAAAACTAGGGTTTTTCGCATTTTTTGAAGAGGGGTAATAATACTTTCGGTGGATTTTGCTCATACCCTTATTTTGGCGTCCCATGGTAACCTGCGGGCTAGATATCATGTTTGAGGGGATTTGGTACGGTCGTTTTCTCTAAAAACCACTCTAAAATCGATTACGTCGTAAGTTTTGGCAATTTATTGTGCTGCTCTCGTCATTTTCCCATAAATGGGAATTTCATGGTATAGTTGCCATATTGAGAGCTATCAATATAAAAAATTTAATCAAAATCGTTCGAGCCGTTTTTGAGAAAAAAAATTTGGTGTCTTGATCACTATGATAACTATAGTTAAATTTCGATGGATTTTGTTCATACCCTTATTTTGGCGTCCCATGGTAACCTGCGGGCGAGATATCAAGTTTGAGCTGATTTGGTTCGGTGGTTTTCTCTAAAAATCGTTCACAGACACACAGACCATTTTCCCAAATAGTGTTTTCGGACTCAGGAGGGTCTGAAACGTAAAGATCTGAAGAAAACTCAAAATTTTTTTTTCAGCCGATTACATAACTTTCCTTTCTACTTTGTAGAGCCAAGGAAAGTAAAAACGATTGGTTGGAAAACGTGGTGGAGGGGGTAAAGGGGTGTAGGAGGGGATAAAAAATGACGTACTACAACGTGATTGTCGGGGGCGTGGACAAAAAACCTCATACTATAGTACGAGGCTTCCACAAGGCGTGGTTTTCTTCCCCCACTCCAGAATGTGCCAGAACCCCCATTTCCGGTTTCGCTCCGTCATTTCTCCCCTACTTGATGGTTTGAGCAAGAGTGGTCCAAATCGTAGTTATAATGATCACATCACATCAAACATTTTTTTCTCGAAAACTAAATTAACAATTTATATCAATTTTTTGCGCGGACGGATCTAAATGACGTAACGGTACTGTGAAATGTTTGTTCTCTAACAAATGAAGGGCCTGCACGCTAAGTTATGAAACATTCCGACAAAAACCGGTTTGTGCATTGCTTTCCTCGTGAATTCCGCTCATATGATATTAGATTACTTGATATTAGATATTAGAGTACTTGAAAAAACTAATAATGTAGAGAGATATAAAGGAGTATACGTAATAAGTTTATATAATGCCTATAAACCGCATGTGCAACAGTCCCCTGCAGATATGTTTTTATTTTATATTTTCCCCAACAGCACGGTAAAACTACTTTTAACGTTTACAGGGCTTCAGAAACGATTTCCAATTGCTAAAAGATCGCCCACCAATTATTTGGCGCAGGATGAGCAGAAAAAGAAGAAGAGTTCTGCCAAAATGGACGCGAACACTGCTGCCGAATTGAATAACATTTTTGACAGCTCGTCGAATGTCAGGTGAGATCGTATGTGTAACTTACAGGTGAAAAGAATGCGATGGCTTATGTTTAGTTCTGAGCTCGCAAATACCTGTAAAACACAATTTGAATGAAGTATTGAAGATTCTCTAAACAATGTCTTTGGGCTATTAGAAACATGATAATGGGTTGACAATTTTTGATGAGACAGAATGGAACGCAGTTATGGGCCTGTGGGATGGACACTGTTCCGTATGTAACATTCAGTTGAAGTTCTGCTGAAAGAGATTCATTTCAGAGATGAACGATAATAGATGTACAATCGGCTCTTCTGGAGATATGTAGTCGTCACAATTGATGATTTCGAATCCTGGGAACGAACATTTACCAATTCAGAGGGAGGTGGACTGAGCAAGAAGTCTAAGGACGGTGGTCCCAAATTCAACATAAATGTTAGGAAGTCTGCCTTCCCTGGCTAGTGATATACCGCATGACAGTCATCGTCTTCTGGTCTAAGAAAGCGAGTTTTTCATGGAAGAGGAAAAGGAGGACGGATTTTAGTAGAGAAGAGTGAGAGAATGGAATCGAGTGCGGAAACGTTGTGAGAGGCTGGAAGAAGAAAAGAATGGAGTGGCTCGGAATGGGAGAGATTAAAGACGGTTCAGCACGCCCTTTAATCATTTTTTCTTCGCGTTTCACTCGTAAATTGTGCAGTGAACCCGTTGGTGGGTACTTTCCGTCTTCGTGGTGTTCGGATTGCATAAATATTGTGTCCGGTTGAGTGTTAAATTGTTTCTGTTATTACTCAACCTTCAGTTTGTAGATTCATAACTTTCAGAATCTCTCCGATGTATTGAACACACTCCTCCTCGCCTTTTGTACTCACTGTATTCTGTTAGAACTTAATTCAACATTGTACAGCGAGAAACTAGTAGTGAGTACGTAATGTTCTGGAAGTTACTGCATTGCCCCTACATATTTCACGAATTTCTATGTATGACCAATACGATTTCTTTCAGTAGGTTCATGTTAAACATGCTGTGAAAAAAGTGAGTCTACGAAATGACATTGGCTTTAATTCTGGAATTTCCTATTAGCGAGTTTTATAAGGAAAAAACTGTGTAAAATGTATTTTTATGAATACGTGCCTGTGCTTTAGTCATTTTCCCGTGAGTGGACGTTTTACATTGATCTTATGTTTGTAACCCCCTACACCGTTTGGGCTCGTTGTTTATTCGGTTTGTTGAAAATATGTCAATAGCTCCACTATCTATTACAATATCGATATCACGGCTTGTTGGAAGTGTTTAGGAAGGACATGTCGAACAGGCGTCAATTAGCGGGACGTTATTTACTTCCCCCGGCAGTCCGACTATATTATGAGTTATCGGATGACACTACTCAGCAAGTTGATAAGTTACTGGAAGAACAACGCGTCACAAACTCATTAGCGGAATATCGTGGTATTTAACTCCTAAAGTTGGAACACGTTTTTATACGTTTCTGCTGGTCGGTGCAAGGTGGTCAGAGTTCGCAACAGAATATGGATTGCGTGAAAAAAGTTTTGAAGAAAATAGCGCGCGCGGAGGGGATTTGTGGAGTCAACGAGCTGGTGCGAATTGAGGACAACAGCCGGAACGTCAACGGAACTCAACTTGCTTCCAGAATATGGTTTTTGACGTTGGTGTTGAAAAACAAGGACGGTACTACAAAGGATATACCGGTTGTCATCAAACTTCGCAAGGAAATTTCTGATGGAAATTGGGTCAGCAGCGGAATTCAATTGGCCAACGAAGCTGCAATGTACAACTTAGTCATGCCCTGTCTTGGAAAGGAGGCGCACGAATTGACACCTACAGTGTATTACTCCCACGCAATCAGTGAAGGCAACCCCGAACTCTGTGCTATAATTTTAGAAGACTTAGCTCATCGGGGTTTCAAAGGAGTAGCACTAACGTTTTTCGACAAGGCCCACACTCTCGAAGTAATGCGAACGATCGGACGGTTTCACGGTTTGTCGTTCAAAGCCAATAAATCCGCTCCTGGGAGACTAGCCGCTGTCGGCAAAGTGCTGCGGAATGTCGTACGATGTAACTCTCTGTTCAAACAAGCTGTACATTACGCTCAGATCAGAGGGTTTCAGCCTGTGGTTGATGAAAATCCTGACAACCCGATAATCAAGGAAGCTCTTGACATGATCGTTCATTTGTCGTTGGACGATCAGAGAATGGTTTTTACGAACCCTGAAGAGCCGTTTGCAGTAATTTTACACGGGGATGTAGCCAAGGACAATGTTTTGTTTCAATACGACGACAATGAAGAGATAGCCGCTGTTAAAATATTTGACTTCGGCTGCTCACTATACGGTGACTGCACCACTGATGTCTCCTTCTTCTTGTATCTCCACACTTCCCAAGAAGCACGGGAAAAATATTGGGACGATTTTTTGAACGCGTACTGGCGCGGAGTGCTCTCAATAGAAGCGGACCCTGGATTTACCTTCGAGGATTTCCTGCACAACTTCTCCAAAAAAGCTGTGTTCGGGTTTCTGAATGCGTCATATTATCTGACGTTCTTGTTGGAGAAAAACGAGAAGAAGCGTGCGAATGATTTGTTGTTACTGAAACATGAAAGTGAGTGGATCAATTGGGCATTAACGATTGGGGGGGAAGAAGGAACGTTGGCGACTTCCAACATCATCCGCCACATGCTGGCTAAGGGCTACTTGGATGATTTCGTCCGCGAATTTCAAGCTTCGCATTTACTTGACGTACCAAAGTAAACCCAATAAAGTAATTGTTACTTGATTTAATATGTAATGTTTTAGCCCAATAATATTAAGTAATCTACTGTTTCTATAACTTTCTGGAATACATATATCGACGGAGTATACGCTACGGTTGCAGTTTGTTGAGGTTGTAAGTCAACACTAGCAAACCTATCTCACTAGAGACTCGAATTGGAATATTTACACAGAAGAGAAGATTATTATTATTATCTGTAGTGAAAATCAGAAAATCTTAAGATTCCTTGGATTGGGGCCTGAAGTGAAATTATTGGATAGGGACTGGTAATCATTCTTCAAAAGGAAGGTAATCGCACTCAGGCTGACCTGCGATTATGAAGGCCGTCTTTCAATAGCAGACTTGGCATTAAAGTATTCGTATAGCCTCATGTAACTTAATGAATGAAACGAGCGGGCCCATCTATGGCCTACTGACTCGTTGGGAACCCACGAGTGTTGTGTGGATCCAGCTATGTGGTAAAGGTTGCATGTGTGCTTAAGCCTCTATGCTTCCATGAAACCCCCTGACATAAGGGACACATAGTGCTTCGCAGCATGCTCGAGGGGATGTTGCGACAGTCCTGCCAGCATCCTGTGCTGGTAGCTGACTTGCTTCTAGCTTAGAAACCCAGTTTACCCAGGTGTGAGCAACTGTAAATGTACTTATGGCCGCTGTATTGGCCTGGAGCGAGCTAGCAGCCTCTGCAGCAGACAGCCGAGCCCCTACCTGCACGCCCCTGAAAAGGAGGTAGGTGAGAAACGTATGAAGAGAGTAGGATCCAATCACAACTGTAGTAGGTATGTGTGTCGCAAAGTAATGTCCACGCAGGATGTATCTGTACAACGAGCAATTTAAATGGGGTCGTGCAAGGATCGAGCGAGAGGCACAATGGATGACTATGAGCCATTTAACAATGTGCCCGACGTTATTGAGCATAATTCCTCGCTCACCCAGTCATGCAGATGAAGTCCAAAACCAATCGCACGCTCTAAATGGTCACTGAGCAGTGTGAACATATTACGCTGCAATTGGCAGAGGAAAAAATGATAATCACTCTCCCAAATTAAACTTAATAAGCAGCCATTATTTGGCGATCACTGGCTCCTTCTAGATGGGGAATGAAGAACCTTGGCGTAATAGTACGTGAGAGGTGATATTTCACACGACACCTGCAGCCTTTTAAAGGTGTGGACCTCAGCGGGTTTATTTCATTGCGAGTGGGTAATAAGGCAGACCCTGCAATTGGCCACTGAGAAAACATTATCTTGCCTTGGTCTTACTCAACCATTTAATTAGGACTGATTGGGTACTGACCGGTTTTGAAGTAGCAATCGCATAGTCAATCGAAATAAATTAGTGGCCCGATCGCTGAGAACTGTGCTACTGTGCCACCAAGGTCGAAACCGCAACAATCGATCTCATTAACTGGTTAATTGAGGTGTTCGGAATGGACATAAGCAACGGTGTGTGAGCATCGCCGCTTCGTATCACGAAGTAATCAACGATAAAGCATGAGCCAGTAATGAGTTTCTGCAAAGTCCTTGAAGTTTTAGATTAGATTAATAGTGTTAAAGCGTGATAATGCAATCGTTAACTACGTACCTTATAGGCGGCGATAGTACTAAACCAGTGGAAGTAGCGAAATACACTACTCATCCGATTGGGTGTGAAGACTGTCGACGTTCTTAGTGAGTATGGATCGCGTTCAAGAGATCATCAAGGAGTTGGCAAGTGACGGTGTTTTTGGGCCTAAAAGACTCATTAGAATAGAGGAAAACAATCGAACAGGCATCGGAATTCAGTGTTCAGCGAAAGTACGGTTTTTAAAGTTAGTTTTTAGAAATGAAGACAGCACGTTGACCAACACGCCGGTGGTCACCAAGTCTCTCGGGGAGGATACAGGATGGACGATGATGGCGAGAGGGGCGCAATTCATCAACGAGGCTGCAACGTACAACGTCTTCATTCCAATGATTGGTGCCTCCAAAGCCGAATTAACGCCCAAGTCGTACTATTCACACTCAACAGACGATGAAGATGCGTCACAGTGTTTCACAGTCTTAGAAAACTTGGCCGAGCGAGGTTTCGAAGGTGTAACGCCCGCCTTATTGGACAAGGACCAAGTTCTGATGGCAATGAATGCAGTGGGCCGGTTCCACGGATTGTCGTGCAAAGTTAAAAAATCCGAACCAGGGGAACTGGCATCGCTGAGCAAGACTGAGGCTGTTCGATGCGCTCATATTAGAGGGTTTCAACCTGTGATTGATGAAAATCCTGGCAACCCGATAATCAAGAAAGCGCTTGACATGATCGTCGATATCTCAACGGACGATCAAAGTACTGTGTTCGTTATGCCAGAGGTACCTTATGCGGTGGTATCACACGGTGATGTTATGAAAAACAATGTTTTATTTCAATACGACGACAACGGAAGGGTAACTGCCGCTAACATCTTTGACTTTGGCTGCTCACTATACGGTGACTGCACCACTGATATCTTATTCTTCTTGTATCTCCTCGCTTCCCAAGACACACGAGAAAAGTACTGCAACGACTTCTTAAAAGCATACTGGGGCGGAGTGACTTCAATATAAGAAAACCCTGAATTTACTTTTGTGGATTTCCTACAACAATTTTCAAAAAGGGCTTAGTACGGTTTTGTGAACGCCTCCTTTTTTCTACCAGTTCTTTTCGAGAAAGACCAACAGAAAGCTGCTGCGGACTACGTGAAAGTGGAAGATGAAAAAGAATGGAATCACTGGGCGTCGACAACTGGCGGCGAAAATGGAACGTTGGCCACATCATCCGGGGCTACTTGAATGATTTCGTCCGCGAATTTGACCTGTCGAAAGCTGTTGGATCGTTGAAACAATCACGATATTGAACGAACAGTTTTAACATTATTGGGACTCTCGTGTGCGACCCACACCTAAATGATCTTCTATGGCTTTCTTGGCCTAAACCTAGGTTTTACGGGTATTATGACGACTTCACTCGATGTGTATTGACGACATTGTGAAAACTGAACCGGCTTAAATATATAAACCCATGTAGAAATAAACTAGATAAACGCGAAAATAAGATGAAGAGCGATTTCCATCGACAGAATTGATGAGGGGGGGGGAGGATAAAAATGTACCGAAAACTAGGGGTTTTCGCGTTTTTTCAAAAACGACTATAACAATTTTGATTAAAATTTCAAATTATCTTTTGATACCCAAGTTCTTTCGCCTCGAAAATTTAATGAGTAGAGATACGAAGCCAAGATAGTGTTTTTTTTTCTCTTTTTGGCAAAATGGCTTCACCGATTTTCACCGAACTCACAGGATGTTCGGAAAAAGTTAATACGTATATATTGTTCTCGATAAATGTTCCTCTGAAAGCCCATTCAACGGAGATGAAAATAAAAATGTGTGGAAATAGTGTTTTTTGAAAAATTTCCATGGTTACCAGAGGATCTGCTTCACAGGATTAGTCGATCTTATGGAGTGTCTCCTAGCAGCCTATAACCATATTTTTCCCGGTAACTATTTCTGTATCTATCTGTAGAACGGATATGTAAGCCATGATAGCTCGAGAGAAGAGATTTGTCGAGTATTAATTTAGTTTTTCCAATTTTCTCAAAAACAGCTCTTACGTTTTCGACCAAACTTACGGAGTACTTTCAACTAGCTGGTACTGAATATTTTCATACAAATGCGTTGAGCATGGATACAGTGCCCGTATACATAGCAGGTCGTGCTACTCACTAGATATTTTTTTTTGGTTGTCTTCAGATCATTATGTTTCAAAAGCTCCTGTGGCGAATATTGATTGACATCAAGATTGACAGCTCGTACTTGATATCAAACAACATTCAGATCAACGTGGGACGCCAAAATCGGTTAAAAAACATTGCAGTTATTTGAATATATTCATTAAATAACCAGAAGTGGGGTAACGATAATACAACATTTTAATTTATGGAAAAATGTCGAGCTCAGCAGAATAAAATATCGACAGAATTCGACGAACCAGATCTTAGTGCAGTTTTTACTTTCCTTATTCTTCTGAGGTAGAGTGTGATGTAATCAGCTGAAAGAATAATTTTTACGTTTTCCTCAGATTTGCACCTTTCAATGGATACTGAGATCGAACGTATACGTTTTCGGTATCAGTAGCCCTTAAAAAGTAGTTGGAAAAAAGAAGTTTCCATTGTTGTGTTTCATAAACATCAAGGTGGTAGTCCAATAAGTTCTCTACACAGAGGTACTTTGATTTTGGGGTTTTAAATAATAAGATAGATCCCACACGAAACTCTGTAAAACAAACTGCTGTAGGTCGTGCTGTTAACTATAACCATGAAAGTTTACAAAAAATGCATAGGCCACTCAATGAAGATGGTGACGTAAAAAGGACCAGCCGCATTCCATTCTGAAACCTTAAGCCACTAGTTTTCTATGTGCTACGTTGAGGAAAGTGCCACAATCCGGTGACATTTCAACTCCTTCTAAATTACACCTGATTAGATCATATTTTCAAAAGGGCCCCAAAAGCGATTCTACGACCACCACGATATTCGCAGAGCAAGCGCATTTTCAGGCCTCGCCCTGGGTGGGAGTTGGATTGCTCCGTTCTGCCTACCTTGCCCTGCGGAGGCAGCCACCTGTTGTGGCCCTAACTCATAATGCATCGGCGCAAGGCCGCAGGCTGTGCATTCCCATTTTACCATATTCGGGTCAAACAACCCTTAAGGCCAGGATGGTCCCGGGCCCGCCCCATCTTTCAATGGCACTTGACAGAAGGCTTTCAATGGACTTATTTCAGAAGCCGTCAACGATTTTTTCTCTTTAAAGTTTCCGAAATGATCACTTCGGGGTTTTCTTCCCTCTACCTTTCCCACTTTCCACTTCATAATTTACCGCCTATCCTTTGGCATTCCATCTCTAAGCGCTTGGTCAGATACTCACAACTCACACTCAACCACAACCTTGGATGCTCACTCTAAAACACTCACAGTTGACACTCAGTTCTCGCCAAGTTACTCACTCACTCCAACTCCTTCCTCTTGTGCAACGAGCAACCGATATTTTCTGTACTTATTGTAGTGAGAAAGAAAAACAACTAGTTCACGAGGCTTAAGGTTTGAAAACTCAAGTTGTAAAACGAGTAGCGATTTTAGACGTTTGGGTTTCTAATTGGGGCTTTCATCACATTTTAACTCTCGTGACTCGTAATCCACTTAAGCTCTTGGCACCACCGTGCTCATTAGTGAGTTGATAACGCTATCAATTATCGGACCAGCTTACTATCCAAGTAGTGGAAGTCGCCGAAGTAGGGATTACTGCATGCTTCATTTGTTACTCGCAGAACGACGTTTGTGGACTACCGGCTACTGCTTTCAAATGTTAATATGACCAAAACATCAAGAGGCTCACAAGTTCCAAACTCTTGAGTAGGAGCCCTTCAGAAGTACTGTGGGTGCAATAATTGTAGTTCGCAAGTTTGCAACTCCAATTTTTAGGAAACTTACAACGATAATGAGATATACTACGGATATTGTTTCGTCGTTTATGTACATTCGTGCGTTACTGACTACCTTAGCATGGCTCTGGGAGTATTGAAACGGTTCAAATATAATTAGCTGGGTGCTTCGACGGTTTTAGTCTAATGTGTATATTAACGAAATTGTTGTTCATCGTGCACATTCCCTTGTGCCATCTGGTGGGCAAGACCCAGTCTTTGTCACGGGGATTGGCCTAACCCATTTCTAACGTTATGGGGTGTGGCAAATAGCGTTTTGCTGGGCTAATAGGAGCAGTACACCGATAAAGAATATTTGGTCGTACACTTTGATTGACTGTTGCTTGCCAGAGGGCAGAAAGCCACCCCTTTGAATTCCTCACAATTATACACCCGCCCATTTCCTTGAGGTAGAGCGGAATAGAGGTCCCAGTGTCCAGAACTTCTCCCACAAAATGAAAGCACCAAGTCAAGCTCATGAGTTGAGATTCTCCTATTACCCCATTGGGCATGTTTTATTCACCTCATCACCGCTAAAGCTACACAGCTTTATTAGTATGACCTCAAGTGTTAACGACCAGGAATTAGCCAGGGTAATAGCTTTGAAGACTTGGGGACAATTTTCGACATTTAAGTTGACCATCTTATCTTCGAGAAAAATGAATGTCATGGGATTTTCGAAACGTCACACGCACAAGCTATTTCAGATCATTTCTTTTCATGCCTCTACTTACAGCACTGGCAGCATCCCAGTTTACGAGCTGTAGCACTACTGTTACTTCCTTGTAGCTCGAAGAACAAACAATGGAATTTATTATGTGAATGAGAGTGTGCTCCCGTGGTTTAGGTAAAATTAACTTTTTCTGCAGTCATCGTAAAAGTGTTTAGTATTCTAATAGGTCTAGCAACGATAAAAATTCGGAGCTGAAATCAGTTATAAATTGTATTGGGCATGTCTGCCAGAGTTAGAAAAACCCTGGTAAAATTTGGTACAGTTTGTGTAGCGTTCGCTCTTCGATTAACTTGGTGAAACTTGGTAAATGCTCTTATTGTGTGTAAACAACGTTGACAGTTTTACTCCTGTTTTCTATAGCTCAGCAACTGCTGCTGGAGAGACTAAGCCAACTTTACCGGCCAATAAAACATCGGTTCCCGTGGTAAAAAATACGGTTGCAGTGAGCGGCCAAAAGGAACAAGCAGCGGTTGAAGCTCAGGTGGAAAAGCCCATGAAAATCAAGAAAAAGTGAGTTAGTTATTGCATTCTAATCAGTTAAAGTCTTAAAATAGTTATGTTCGTAATGAATAATCGTTTAATAGGAACCACCCAAGCTTTCACAAGGTCTGCGGCAACGTAATGAGCGAAATCTCTCTCTCTCTCTCTCTCTCCCTCTCACTTAACAAGATTCAATTCATGCCATGATAGCAGCATCAGCCTTCTACTCTTTCAACGTCCTCGTTCGGCTTACCGATTGTGTTACACAAGTTTTCCACATTGCATGCTCGGCAAAACTGTAAGTTACCCGCGTATGGAATGTGGCTCGTACTTTGTGTGAAAACTTTGGGAAAAGGGGTCACATAAAAAATAAAACAACGCAGATAAAACAGAGCCGGTGTGTCAACGGATACCGTTCTCCAGGGTGATGATATTTCACTATTATTCCCTTTAATCACCAGCTGTCTTCCAGGTAGATATGACTCTAACCAAGCCTGAGTGAGAGAGAGTGTGAGAGTGAGTTTCCGCTCATTATTATGTTGTCGGCAGACCTTGCGAAAGCCTTACCCCTATCGAACATAATTATTTCATTATTTTATTTGCCCGGTTTGGGCACCCAGTTTTGTACATCTCTTTTGATTATGCCTTTGCGTTATTATACCAAACGGCCTTCCGAGAAAACAAGTCGCGTTTGGGAGATCGCATCGAGATTAGGGGAGAGAGAGAGCGATTGAGGTTCACACTGCTCAGCGTGTTTCAACAATAACTGTAATAATAAACATCGCAACAGGCTTTGTAAATTACCTCAATACCTGGAATTATTAAACAACGGTCTGTTTCTGTAGAAAGCAGGAAGAGGAAATGACGAAGTGCCATTGGGAGGGATTCTTCAGTCTCTGTACACCCGTGCGCGGGTGTGAGTTCCAACCATATTATCATTTTTGCAAGTTCCCAACGATTATGACTAAAGTTCTTCTTTGTGACATAACGATGACATTATAAAATTAATCAATTGGCTGTTTCACCTAGGTCTATCGATTGGTCGAAGTATTTCGGCTACGACCGGAGGAAGAAATCGTCCGACTGGCTGGTTGACCAGTACTTGAGGCAATACGGCCTCGCTCAGGCGGAGAAAAAGTGGGCTGAACCTGAGCAGCAATCACCGGAAGATGTCGACAACAAGATGAGAGCGATGGAAGACATGATTGTCGACGAAGCTGTCAAGTACACTGGAGCTCATGAAGGTACAGGTCAACAAACCGGATATTTAAGAGTATCTGGACGAAGAACCACTTATGAATGCGGATTAGAGCAAAATGGGCTGTTCTAGTATTGAAACAGAGCGAACTTTTAAAAGTAAAACGCTTAAGTTACCTTAAAAAATACCATACATACTAATACCGTATGTACATGCCTACATAGCGAATACATGCCTCCAACCTGAAAACCAATCACCCGGAGAAACCACGCCCAATAAATCTACAAACCAGGAAATAAATTATGGGACTCACTAATCTGCGTCAAACCTTTAGTGTTCCCCGGGGATAAAAGAACAGGTCTCAGTCTTGGAGGCGACGTAATTTCAATCGAATTACGTGTTGAGAGTGATGGAACACTTCAGAAAAAACTCCACAGTATAATAAAAAATTAGATTTCGTCTTGAAAAAAGGCGCAATGCTGGCGAGCGGCAGACAATGAAATGGGAGGGAAAACTGGAAGTAAAAGGTAAGAGGGAACGTGCGGAAAGGTAAGGGATTGTTTGTAAATACAGAGGACGACTCCTCGGGCAAAAGACACCGAACCAATCAAACCTCCGAGAACAAACCCAACAGTCGCATTATCGGGCAGATATTCCATATAAGATATTTAAAAGTTGTGATGAATGTTCGACAAAGGAACCTCACATAAACGGTTTAATTAGGAAATTACGCACTGTGATTTCTTTCTGAGTGGAACTAAGGTGGTAAATCACGTCGAAACTAAGAAGCCATTTTACTCGGCCATAATACAGCCAATCTTTATGTACGGCGTCGTTACAAGGGGGATGACTTACTACTAAAATCTGCTTTACAAAAATGATTGATAAAATCCTGCCAAAAAAAAAAATCTGGAAGATATCCGACTGAAAGGGCTTTTATGGACTAACCTGTGCTTTATGAGTTGACTGAAAAATGTTCTTGTTTGGGATATATAAAAAAACTTCACAGGATCAGGAGTTCTTCTGAAACTCAGGTTGAATGGTGCACTAGGTATGAGAATTAATCTTAGAAAATTCGTTAATTGTAATCTCGAATATTATTTTTATTTAATATAGCGAATTTTTCCAAAAGTTAATATTTCGTACAAATATAAAACCATTTGAGTTTTATGTGTAATAACTAGAATTAAATGACACCTCGTTTGTAAACAACCCCCCCCCCCCTCGCCGGTTCATTGTTTCTGGTGGCGCTCTGCACGAGTTTGATAAAACATGCCGTTTGATCTTACGCATTCTCAACTCTCACGGTCATTGGGCGGTTTTTGACAGGCTACTTTTAATTCCGTGGTAATAATAATGTCATAGCATGATGTCTTTAATAATATATCAAGTGTAATGAGTCACTGGTGGTTCACAACTAGGGTCTCCCCAGACTGTAGTTTTCAGTGTTGATGGGTGGTCTCATTCATAACCAGTAGTGGCCCGTGACCAGGGTTTCTTCGAAGAGTTTAATTTTGGTTCAGCTCCAATAGAAGAGCAGGGTTTCAAATACAAATCCGATGTCGATGGTTCGATGGCTACTAGACAGCATTAATTAGCCAACTGGTAATTTGACGTGAAAACCGCCTCTCGCTTCAGTCTTTTGGTGGCAACATTAGTAGAGCAAGTCCATCTGTAAGTAACGTCAACATCTTCAGGAACAACAAATATAACAGATGCCAATGGTGATATTACGTAAATTGCAGGGTCCAAAGATGCTAAAGAGATGCAAGAGGTGAAAGACAAAGTTATGGCTCAACTTGCCGCGGCTTACAGCCTTGAGAAAATGAGGAGAGCTCTCGGTGAATTTAAAGCGAGCATCGCGGCCCAAAAGTCCACGGCACCGTCGTCCCATTCCATCCCATCTCCGAAATCCGCCGGTAACCATTTGCTTACCTCCATATTGCGAGATAATTGACGGGATCTCAGTTGTATGCCATGTCCAACAAACTATGCTGCATTTCAGGATGAGTGATTTAATTACACATATGGTGGAATTTCAGTTGAGCACGAGCCGAAGACGGTTGAAGTTCATCATGAGAAATTGGCGACTTCCCCAGTTCCGAAGATCGACAAGAAACAGGACTTGATCGGAATCACCAACCCTAATCGCGGTGAGTCCGGGTTCCACCTTACACTCGTAGATCGTTGGGTTCTCGAAAGTCTCAAATTACGATATAACGTGAATTGCAAACTTTTATTTTATATAGTGTTCTGGGAAATGCAGCTTAGCAACTTTTTTCCTGTATTTTTGCAGTGGATGAAGAAAGAGGTTTCGACGACGAATGCCCAATTATTGATGATATCACTGAAAGATGCAACAAGATCGCGTATCGAACTAGGAGTGACATCTTCTTGCAAGTTTGCGGCTATCACCAGCTGTGCTCAGCTTGTGTGAGTGATGCGTTCATTAAAAGAGTTACTTATGACTTGAATATTAAAGAAAATTACATCAGTTCAACTTTATGTGGGATGCAAACGTTCCACGAGTGTCAATCCAGATTAACGTCCCTTTACCTTGACTCTATGGAGGAGGGTCTTTCCAGGGAGGAAATTCCTGGTGCTCCTGCAAAGGGAGGCCCGGAGGACCTTTGGGATTCTCTTAACCAGCTGATTATGGCAGGTAGTGTTATTCAATCAATAAACCATTTGCCTCCTCTACACGTTGTTAAAGAATTGCTTTTGTTGAGATGGCCACAGGGCATGTTGCACTCACTTCTCACTTTGGCCGGGGATGCTGCATTGAATTGCCGCTTGAATTTGATCACTCTATTGAGAGGCAGATGTTAAACAATTGGCCTTGGTAACAGTTGGTATTGGACACGAGAAAGGATGAAATGGATTTGAATAGAGCGAACAATTAAAAGATGAACACAGCCAGCGAGAGAGGGATGTATTGACAGGAAATATGCTGGTTACTTAGAAGTTCAGTGGAAGTACACAATGTAGATAGCGAGTTCAGAATAAAGTAACTAGGAGACGCACGATGCACGAGTATAAATCTTCGGATAATAGAACTGGTGTGATCATAAGCAAACGGTGAGAGAGAGAATGTTTAGTTATTTGAGTTGTAGGGTTGGTTGGTCATAAGGAGGTGGCAAAAGTAAGGGGTGAGAGAAATCGGATTTTCCGATGAATGATGAGGAAACCTGAAGTGGGAAAATACGTTTTGGCTCTGGAAGTATTGAGAAAGAAGTTGATTGACAGAGGAGGTGGGTACGAAGGTAACATGTAGTCCCCCCTCCACCCACCCAACCACAGAACAAAGGCTCCAGGTCACAAATCTTGGCGTTGAAAATCTCAAACGGTGGCTTTGACGGATTTGACGCTAAACACCATCAAAGAGTTACAGTATGAAATTTGAGCGCATGTACCAATAACCATAAATTCACGTTACTCTTAAATTTCAGGGTATCGGACTAATTTTGTCGCCAAAAGATTGCGACACTGCATTCATCAACGAAACGACAGACATGTGCGACGGAGACCGCAACTGCCTCCGCGCCGCCCGTCTCAACCTCCATCTCTTGAAAAATTTTCCAGGGCCTGAACTTGACTGCAGTGAATCTTCCAACTCTTGCATCACCAAATTCATGTCCAGGGTCGTCAAAAGTGGACGATAAAGAGCTCGAAAACCAATGAATCTCTTCCCCACTCCCCTTAACACTCCTTCTTCCCCCATTTCTGCTCTGAATGTTGTGTGCTGCCCCGAGAAATACTGCTAAGAAATCTCATTTGTACACGTATATTAGTCAAGTAGGTGTTAGCTTGTAAGTTTTATGTTTAACTATCAAACTTGACAAAATGTTTAAATACCTGAAGCAAAGATCAAATTAATCGATTTTAACGTGCCCCCCATATTTGTTAATCTGTAGTTTACGCCAGTGTATGCGTTCGTATAATACACTGCATTCCTTTTGAGGCGAACCACGACGTTTTTGTTAGGCTGCAGAATTTTGGCTGCTCTTGAAAGCTCGTTGATTCAACGGTTACCCTTCACAAATTCATCATCACATCTTTTTATTTCTTTTTATTTACTCGCTGGTCCGTTGAATTTAGCAGCAAAGTCAGCTAAAATTCTGCTCTTGTTCGGAATCAAACCGACGATTAAATTTTTTCTGTCGTTGTTCGTTTCAATACAATGCGTTGTAAGCCGTTATTTGAAAGGCTATAAAATATTTTGGTGTTGTTTACAATAATATTATATCGTTTGATGTCTTTGTCGAAATCTTTGAGGATTTCGAATTTTTTGATGTTAATGTTAAACGAGGTCGACTTGTAGGCGATCGACGAAAATGTGTTGTGACTTCGCTATTGATTATATACGTAATTTGATTGTACCGAAAGAGTATTTTTCCAGCGTGGAGAAATTTGGTTGAAGGGCAGTTGAAGTCGGTAATTTTAGACGAAACGCGAGAAAATTCGGACGATACCAAATTGCTCGCGATTCAGAACTGGTGGCAATTTATTGAGCAGGCTGTGGAAGGGTTTTGAAGACTTCATTCTGGAATGTTGTTTTATTTGACTTTATGACTGAGGCGATGAACGTGAATTGCAAACTTCAGAAGCTGAACGTAGTTGTGGAATCCGCATGTTTTGGTTGAATCGGTTTTTGGTGTTGAAAATTGGAGAAGCTGGACTCTGGAGTGAATTTGCCCACGAGAAAACAACTTTCGACATTTTTTTTTCAACGACAAACATTTTGAGACACATGTGAAACCAAACGAAGGTAGATGCGGGGAATGCAATCTTCTCGGTTTTGGGGAAATCAACTCAATACCACCGATATTTTCAGGGAGTCGTCCAGTCATTTAATCGAACAATCTCACGTACATTTTCAACAACGCAAGACCTCAACCCTGTAAGTCAACTATCGCTCATTTAGAAACATTCGCAGAAGTAACATATTCACACAAACATACTATCTTTGTGTGCTGTCCTTCTACACTTGACAGGAGCGTATTGTTTTCTTGGAAACCAATTAATATTTAAAAACAATGGTGATTCTTAACCATTGTGTTTATTTATTTAATTTCGCTTACTGAGTAAATGAACTCACGGCTAATAAGCTGTCTCTCATTTTAACCGACCACAATAGAAAGTTTATTAATAAGGTGGAGCTACTTGCACAACGAAATATTCGATATTTGAAGAAACTGGTTTGACACAAGACACTGTGATTGTCCCTCTGGACACTCGACTGCGAGGCTCTTAATCGTGAACAAAAGAAAAGTTGGAGAAAACTCATTTGAGACGTTGAGACGAAGAATTAGACGAGGAGTACGGAAAGTAGAGCGTCAGCTTCATTAAAAATGTCACGTAGCCCATGGAAAAATATACTTGTTGATCGCACTTTACTACGAACAGAATGTAAAGGATAACACGACTGATGATGACCTCAGTTTAACTCTTCATAAAGAACTTAATCTTTAAAATGTTTACTCGGTTCTTCCCCAACTTTGTCGACAAACGAAAAAGAGAGAAGTCGCGCATGGCCTCTCTCAAGCTTCCATTCATAATAAAAGGGGAGGGCCATGGAGAACACAATGAACGATGGCGTTAAAATTGGAGGGCCTGCCCACCCTGGGAGCCGTTTAATGGCCCGGATATTTTTCCAGACGATAAACCTCAAAGCTCTAATACCTTTGTTGGGGGAATTCGATATCAGTCGATTCGATATTGACGGAATTTCACTTGCTTCCGTACGGTCGAAAGCTTTATGAAGCCACCTGTTTTTGAGTAACGTCAAGATGTGTGTTAAAACTCATAATCAAATATGTTGCTACAGGGAACGGAGTTTTCAAGGAGATTAGGCGCACTCGTATTTCACCTCAGGTTGCTTGCTTGTTCAAGTTATTTCCATCCACTGCTTACAAGGTCCAAATGCCCTCAAACAGGGCATGACATTTTGAAAAATTTCACCCTGCAGGATTGTTTTCTTATTGTTCGGGACCGGAGGATTTACTTACGACCAAACTTACCAAAAGTCAATAGCTCCATTGGCCAAGTGCGTTGACTTTCTGAGTCATTCGGTCTCTCACTCATCGATTATGATCAGTATGGGGCATTTGGCAAAGTTTTTTGAAATCGAGCGAATTATTGATGATCGACGTTTCTCACGCTAAACTCTTAGCATCGATCGACGTATTTACTTGGGCATCGAGCGTAGATCTAATCACATCCTGACCAGTTGAGAAACTTTATACGAGACGTCATAATTCCTAATACACTCTAACGCTTAGCACTTCACGTAATACAGAGTGACAAACGTGCAATCGGCCAATCTAAAGCTCAAGTGGAAGGATATTAGCCCCAATCGATCGTCTCTCACTTGCCAGCTTGATATTATTGTAAAGCTCACTGCCTTCTCTATTACCGTCACGTCACAAAGCTGAAGATCCACTCTATCAATATCTCACGGTCTTAAAAGAAGCGACATTCCCTTTCTTCGGGCTCCTCACTATCACACAGATCGTGTAACTTTCAGGTTTCGAGTATTTCCGAGTGTAATGTCTATCGATAAATCATAGCTCCATACATTCTGCTCTCCTAATCACAATTTGGTGAACATACAGCATTTAACTCCTTGCTAAACTTTCAAATGCATTCCATATATTTATTAGTGGTTCCCATCAGATCAATAACCTCTAGTCTCAATCTTGACTACACCATTACTAAATAAGAGATCAAAATAATAACGGCTTAATTGTCACTCATTACTCGCAACACTATGCAACTACTTTAGATTTTTGGACTATTTTTTATTACTGCAGAGCCGTTTTCATTGGTACTTTTCGTACCTCGCGTTGATTTCAAATCTGATATAAGTTTTTTCGTGGCAGTTCGTCTCGAATGCAACAACAGGGGAAGGCAGAATATCATTGAGGTCGAGGAGACGAAAATCGACGAATAGGTTAATCCACTCAATAATATGCCAAGGCAGTAGAAGCGGTTAATAACTGTGGCCTCAACAAGAACTGTCTCGTGCACGAATTCGTCGAAAAAAAAAAAAAACAAACAAAAAACGGAGAACGACTTTTGACGAGTCAACAGCGACCAGAATTGCAATTTGTACCATGACCATAACTAATCGCAGATATGAAATCAGCTCGAAATACTTCAGGAATACGTGAAACTACAAAAAACATCGAAAGTGAAGTTGCATAGAGTAAAACGTTTTCGTACGAACAAAAAAGAAGCGCACATTATCAGCATAGGAGACATTACACCAATTAGAAGGATAAGTCACTTAGTTATTAAGTATTTTAACTTTATCGGGTTAAACGGTCATAGAAATGATATGGGAAAGCGTTCTCAGGGAACTAGCATAAAAAAAATTTGTAAAAGTCGTAAGTTAGATACGTGGGTGCTTAATAGATCGTAGGATTAGAATTAGTATGTTCTTTGTACTTATTTGGATTGGACAATAAGATAAGAACATTCGGAAATGGTTGGACAAGTAACAAAGTAAGTTTTATTAGTTGTAAGGTAATGAATAAGTTACTTTATGTCAACAACCTGTTCGATTCGTCGTTGACCTATTCATATAGCGAAGCAACTCAAAACTCATCGCAGTTTTGTAAAAACACGTCGATGGAGTGAGGGTAAAATCAACCTCCCAAACAAATTTTAATAATTATAATAATTTGATGATGTGGTAAATTATAGACCAGGCAATTCACTAGAATGATGAAACCTCTCATTCGACCAGATCCTTTTGGTGGATACATTTGCTGCAGTCACCAAGCTGCAGATCTCGGAGGGCACTGTGGAGCGTAATAGTGACATTATACACAGTAGAGCGTTGATTTACTGGTGGAGTCATCGTGAAATATTATATCTGACGTGTTGAATTATCTGTTATTCGAGCACGCAGGTAGAAGTCAATGTTGAGTCCTGACTGAGGTCCCTCCGCAGTGTGGGCATTGGTTATCCTTGAGTGGGTACATGGTCTTGTAATTTCTCTTTGAAGAAGTTGTAAATTCCACTTTTAAAAGTCCGAAATCAATGCGGTTGCTTAAGGAACCCTCACTATCACAGCCTTAACTGGAGATGCTTGAGACTGGACCTTCTCTTGGGCCAAGCGGGAATCAGGTCTCACATCGAAAGAAGCACTCTTGGCCTGGCGTTGGAAACTGAAAGAGTCAGCCATGAGCACCGGGCAAGTAACAATTTGAGGTGGAACTGCAGGAATCACCTGAATTCCCAAAGTTCTTCGGTAACGTGCGAGGAAATTCGTGTTTCTCTTGTCTACCACATTCTTCAGGTAGAAATGAACCCGCCAACATCTCCAGTTTTAGTACAGTTTTGAAATCCTCTTCAGCTTTGTAGACTTAATTATTTCTACGTGTCTGGCTTGTGGTCAATTTCACTGACTCGTTCACTGAACACTGGTTTGGTATTCACAACCAACAACTTGCCCACGAACTTCTTTAAAACACGAGAGAAACTGAGAGGATCTGATCATCAAATTGGTGCACATGCTATTATAAAACTCGAGCGTGAATCATAGTTATGAGGTGTTGTGTAGTCAATTAGTATGGCATTTCTAACGGATGTCACCACAAATAACCTCCAGCTGTCACCACCTCCACATTTGCACTGATTGACTCATTTCACTTCGTAACCTCTACGCTCGAATGCGAATTTGAAGAACTCCTCTCTGTACTAATAAGTTATCAACCATCGACGTGATTTTTCTGACCTTTAGTTAGTTTAATAGTAAAATTTTCTTCATTCACTCCAGAAATGGTAAAATTCTCCCAACATCCTCGCAAAATAAGTAATCATGAACGGTCCTAAAAAAAATTAATCAAAACTAAATTTCCCGTATCAGTACGAACTTGATCGCTATCGCGCCTTGATCGCTTCTTCATAACTGTGTGCATACAGCTCTCCACGAGCTGCCGTGACTGAACAGTTCCATAATTCACGACTGACTCGCGAGTTGAAATTAACATTCAGAGCACCATAATCTCCTCTCGCGAGTTGGAACTGCGTTGAACGGAGTTCACCACTTTTAACACATTCGCCGAGGAGCTTCAAGCCCATGTTCGTACTGACATTATGGGCACCGGATTTATTAATCTCCTTTTCTTTTTTGGTGAGTGGTCCGACTCGAACAGGATATTTGAAAGACCGGCAGACCTAATCTGACCTCATATTTATAGTTAATTGCGGTTACCTCCGGTGGGTATCCATTTGCACGATTTTGGGCCTAAGGATAAAGTTTGATCTAGCCATAATGACTTTTCGCACGAATAGTTATAATAATGTATTTAAAATAAAGATAACTAAAATTAAGACTAATATTAAGCTTTTCCTAGCCCATATTATTTATTATCATACTTTTTCGAAACTGAACCAGATTTATATGAATTGAATGAGACGAGTTTTACTTTCTCAGTCATGCCCCATATACTCTCCCCACGTTGTATATGTCAGTAGAATGTTGAGATATTTTGTGAAATCCTTTCTTCTTTTTTCTGCTTGAAAATGAGGTAGACTTCATACGGCTCAAGTTGTGGCATAGGTGAAGAGCTACTCTTCTGATGTTCGAAGATGTTATAATTCTCGAAGGGCTTGTTGTAGTGCCATGAAAAACTCGGTTCCACCGGCCTAACAAAGTTGGCGGATGGGTTAGGCATCAACTTTCTTGACATCAGCTGATGAAATCAGTCTGGCTGCCACTACTCTCTCTGCCTGCAACCCTGACCGTGAAGGATCTCAGTCTGGGAATATGAATCAACTCATCCAAACTATGTAGCTCTGAGCCCGAAGTGTCGGCGATTGACTACAGTCCACTGGGATTGTGCTCGAATAATTGTAATTCGAAATTTTATTGAGCAGCACTTCCATCAACCAGACCTGAAGAAAAGCGAGGCAAATCCATCATTGACTGAAGGGTTATTCACTTGCAATGATTTCTAGATGACGTCTACTGTAATAAGTCTACTGTCGAGTGAGCCAAAAGAGGAACAACCTTGGGGAATGTAGCCAAACTTGACGAAACTTGACTAAAAACACAGTTAAGTGCGTTGAAGAAAGGAAGGCAGCGGGGACACGAGAGAAATTTAATCTGAGAGCGTTCTAGGAGGCAAGGTCTGGTCTCAATGGCAGAGTATATACTCAGCCTCCACTAGAAGGATCATTATCCAATCATAGAAGTCAATGAGGATTATAACTCACGACAACACAAGGTAACTCAGCGTTCCAGGCTGCATAATCGTTGCGTTGGATATAATAGCGCACATCACAATTTACTCATTGTCAAAGAACTAATTCGGCTATCTCCATATCTGGAGCATAACCAACTCCAAACTTACTTGAATAGCTCTCACTTGGGCTCCTCTGTCACTTTTAGGGACCACCCAGAGACCACCACCTGGGATGCAGTGATTCCAATATTGTAAACACCTCTACATCTACCAGCAAAGAAACAAATTGCGTGCTTCATGTTTCTAACGACTCAAAACCATTCTTGAAGCACATTAGGATGATATTTCACTACAATGAATTGGACTGATAGCTTTCCTCCTTGACGTTTCAACTAAGCGCCTTCGATCAACTGCTATTTGTGTCTATCTTATTCCTACGCAATGTAAGCACCTCTGGGACTGCTTCAACGTCTAAAAGAGTTTCATTTACCATTTTTACTTGTCTAAGGACATACTGGGATTAAGGTGGAGAACTCTCTCTGCAGGGCATTAATTATAATAGAAATAAACGGAGTTTCAAATGAGTAAAAAGTACTTCATAGTGAGATAGATATTTCTACGGTCGAATAAACAGGGAATCCTAGTCAAGAAATGATACATGCATCCATAACACAAAGCTACAGCAGAATGTTCGGAGTCATGCAGGAGTAGGATGTAATCCCCCCCCCCCCCACCAACAGCTGCTCTTTAATTAATTAATATTTAATACGCGTGTCATTGTGAGGAGTATTACAGGAAATCTTTGTGCAGTTGCTTTAACTGCAAATGATTCAACCAAATAGTTTTTATGTAGTTTATGGGTGTCTTAAATTAAGAACAACGAACGTTCCGTTCTCAAGAAAGCCGGGTATTGAACACAGTTGTCCGAAATGTCCGTAACTGGTTGTAATTTATTATCAAAAGGGGAACCACTTAGAAATATGAATGTAGGTGAGCTTGAAAGTGTAGGGAGAACTTTGAGGCCTCCATACAATTTACTGGTAACAATGCGTTCGTTGTAGTCTGCGTAGCTGAAATATAGTTGCAATCTCAAATGCAGAGTTGACTTCCGAAATTGAATATTGTTCAACGATTGCAAACGAAACTAGGACTGGAACAAACACATTATGCGTATTGGAGAAAGGCAAAAAATGTGGAAGCTTGAATTGTTATACGACTCCCATCTATTCACTCCATACACCCTGAATTGTCGAAAAAAAGAAATGTGGCAAATTACTCGATCGGTTCTTTTCAAACACTCCAAAAACCATTCATTCGAAAATAGAGCGTGGTCCGAACCTACGACAGGCGACTAGAATTAATATGTAAACACGCAATTCACTTTAGTCTTAAACTTACTCTGAAACAGCTATTGTGGAATTAGGATCAGACATTGTCTTCTCAATTACAACTTCAGCTTCCTCAATAAAACCGCTCTTCGGCCGAACGGTAATTTCCAATCGTCGAACAAATTGTCGATGTGGATGGAAAAGAGCACCGATTTCCTTGCGCGCCGATCAATTTGTTATGAAAGCGAGAGTTGCCGTCGAGTTGAGGGGCGAAATGCCATATTTGAGATGAACGTGTTGAGAGTATTTCTGAGGTTAATGATGCAGGTTTCGTATGCAGCGAGTCACCATGATTAAGCCGTCATTTTTCTATTATCTAAATATGTGGTTATATTAAGTCTTATGGCTATTCTGTATTATCGCACGTTACTTGAACGTTAGGTGTATATTTTATTGTGGCTATTACTCTTCATGTTATTGTAATTTTGTGTAAAGAAATATACAATATATAAAGGTTAATATATTTTAGAATGGCATGTGATTGTTCACGTTGTTCTCATTTTATTTACACCACCCCATTCATTCGGGCGTGTGTCTGCACAAAGGAGAATCCTTGAATAGCATGAGGCCGAATTCATCAATAATGACGACTGGATACATTTAGAATCTGAACTACGAGAAACAAACTGTCAGCAGGGAAAGAATCAATGATGCGCTTTACTCCCTTTATCCCAACGAAAAAGAAGGAAAGTCGTTTAATCGGCAAACGAAAAATCGCTTTTCAAAGGCTTCGGAGTTCGAATAACTCAGTTCGTGAAAATGGCCTGTGTCTGCGTTTAAAATTACCAGGAGTAGGTTTCCAAAATGCGGACAAAAGAATGAAATAAACTTATTACCTCCGACATAAACTATATTTGAGTAAAAATGTCAGGTGGGCCGCATCTTTTCCTAACTCCACATGAATTTTTCGGGTTTCATTGTTTTCGCTACTAATTCAATTTATTTTGAACGTGGTAAAACGTCACTTCGCGAAGGCAGCACCCTGTGTAAGCGGTACAGCGCTTACATATACGGAATTTATTGTGCTTCTCGTACTCACTCCCTAACCATCGTTGAGTAATCGGTGCATGTAGAATGGATGAGGGTGTAAACCCCCTCAAAAAGATAATAATCCGGTTTTTAGTGTTATCAGGTAAAAACGTTTAGAAATGGTAGTAAGAGAAACGGCCGTGGTTGAAATTCCAGAATTTCTGGAGTAACCCATGTATATTATATAAGCGATATTGGAGACTAGTTCATCAAAGCTCACCGTAAAAAAAACACACGCACATACAGACCATTTTCCCAAATAATGGTTTTTGGACTAAGTAGGCTCTGAAACGTATAAATGTGAAGAGAACTCAAAATTTTTTTTAGGCCGATCACATTACTTCGTAGAGCCAAGGAGAGTAAACAGGGTAGTGTGGACAACAATTTTAAAAAATAAGCAATGTAGGAAAAAGAAAAAAATTTCAAGTTCTCTGCAATGCAATTAAGTAAACAAAAAGACTTTGAAATTAACCATTTCTGATGATGTAATGGGGAAAAAAGTCTCTGACCGTTTTAATGTGGAAACTTCGTACTAGATTAACGTAGATGTTGAATACGTTGTGTTGATCACGTTCTTTAGTGTCGGAGGAAAAGCTGAAGAGTTGTTGAGAAGTTTATTTCCTTTCGATGCTGATAGCGGTAGGCAACGAAAGTAAAACCAAACCAGTGGATACTACGGACCACTGGTGCGTGTTTGAAACGAGAACGTGAGTAAGGACGACGCAAGGCACGCGAAAGGCGGAGGCGTTTCAAGTGAAGGAAGTAGGCAACAGACAACGACAATCGTGTGCTAAGCACCTGACGTGAAGCGCAAGGCGCACCAGCCAACCAAGAGAATAAACAAATAAAGTGATCTTAGGCGGTAACAGTGTGTGTCTTTTTCCAGCTGAACCAACAGCCTAGAATAAGGGTTTGAGAAATACGGTAAATATCTGGTGCGTAGCAACACACTACTTTCCGCCACCCCTTTAAGTTCGAACACCACCCACACATGCGGGCGCTATATCTTCGTTCAACGCATTTTTACAGGAACATTTATACGGAACAAAATGTAGGGACTAGTTAGCTGAGAGCACTCCGAAAGTTTTATCGAAATCGTTGGAGCCGTTTTTGAGAAAATACGAATACCGATAAATTAATATTCGACAAATCTCCTTTTCTGACGTGGGGGTGGGGTCCTTATCTCCGTGCAACATATATATACAGAAATAGTTATGGAGAACAAAATGTTGGTATGGGTGACTAAAAGACACTTCATTAGGATTTATCACATCTGGTGAAAAAATTACCCTGGAACTTTCGGAAATGTTCGAAAAAACGTTATTTTCAACACATTTTCATTTTTATCTCTGCTCAATGGACTTTCAGAGGAACATTTATTGAGAACAATATGTAGGTATTAACTATTCGAAAATATCCTGAGAGTTTGATGATAATCGTTGAAGTCATTTTGCCAAAAAGCTTAAAAAACCTATTTTTGCTTCATAGGTCATTATCTCCGTTCACCGTATTTTCATGGAGATATGTATAGAGAAGAAAAGTTAGGTATTGATTAGGAGAAGATAATTTGAAAGTTTAATCAAAATCGTTAGAGCCGTTTTCGAGAAAAATGCGAAAAACCCTAGTTTTGGTACATTTTCGTCCCCACCCCCCTTCCCATCGGCCGAAATCGTCCATAACCTTATTTTGGTGTCTACAAAATAACGAACAAAACAAAAAAGAACCAGCTCAATCGGATCAGCCGTTCTCCCGCAAATCGAACTACAGACACACACACATACACACACACACACACACATACACACACACATACACACGGACCACGCGCCGAAATTAGGTTTTTTAGGCTCAGTAGGCCTCAAAACGTAAAGATCTGAAGAAAACCCAAATTTTTTTTTTGGGCCGATTACTATACTTTCCTTCCCTTCGGGTAGCGGAAAGTAAAAAAAAAAACGATGTACATTTGTATTGTTGAAAACACCAAATTTTTCATTTTCAAAAACAGTTACAACGATTTTGATTTAATTTTTCGTGTGGGTAGTTCAACATAACAAATTTAACATTTTCTTGCGAGGCAGAATGACGAGAGTAGCACAATAAATTATCGAAAATTTCAAAAACGCTCTTGGAGGATTTCAAGGTCAATATGAGAAAAAATAAATCGGGTTTCCTTATAAATTTCGCTTATATAATACTCAAAAACATCAAGTTAGCAGTTCACGAGGGGGAGGGGTGAAGTCGAAGACGAAAAATAAGTCGAAGAATGAGACGAGGGAGAGGGAGGACTACAGTCCTCTATAATTACACTGTTCATGTGATCGGAGTGTGTGAATGACATGATTAACACTTGAGACACGATAATTATTGAGATCGCAGTAGAGTATGAAACAGCTGTACTGGCGCGACCTAAAGCGAGAGCAGTGAGCGAGGAAAATGGTTCAAGGGTCCATTTTAGCGTTGAGTGCCGTAAGAAAATTGGAAGTAAGAAAGACAGGCGAGATGAAAGAGGTTCATTAACCCCAACTGGGGAAACCATGAGTGGGAAAATACATTGTCAGATCGGGTCAGAAAATCGACAGGAAGAAAATGATTGACGTGGATAGTTCGGTGTTGCCAGCAGCTTCAAGACAAATGCCTCAGGTCACTGAGTTCAGCCTCAGACCAGAGAGGTTGAGAGCCAGAGGAAATCCAGTTGGCTTCAGCACAGTGAATTTCTGAGAAGCTTGGCTTGAGCTGACTAAGTCCCTTTGTCACTGTGGCCACACATGGGCCTATTGTGACACTGACCCTTTCTTAGTATAAGGCGTTGTACATACCCGACCCCCTTAGGAAGCCGAGTATGTCCTTCGGCGTAGATTCCGCTGCGATTCGGGGTTCAATAGACTCCTGAGCAAAGAATTCAAAGCGTTTGACTGCCAAGGCAGGGCATTCACATAGGATGTGCTCTGCCGTCTCGTCCTCAACACCGCAAATTCTGCATTCTACCGCCTCTGAGATGCCCATCTTGTTGAGGTGATACCTGAGTGGGCAGTGTCCGGTGAGGAAGCTAATAAAGACTCAAGATCTCGATTAGAGAGTGTCAGCCTCGCCTTCGCTCTTAGACAGGGGGGCGTAACAAGCCTTTTCGCTTGTCTTAGCCGCGGATGGTGATAGCAATGGGCGTTGTTTTCCTGTGTCTCTCATCGAGCCACCAGACGATTCAGGTGACTCTTCGTCATACCTACGTAGGGTTCAGGCCAGATGGGTAGGGATTCCATGCCCCTTTTCGCAAGGCAGTCAGCCTTTTCGTTGCCCTCACGTCCCCTGTGAGCCGGCACTCAGATAAAGGAAAGCCTATTGTGGACACCGAGCTGCTTGAGCGCATGAAGGCATTCCCGTGTCCGCTTGGACCAAAAGCTGCAATAGCCTTAAGGCGGCCGAGAATATGTAGATCCGCTAGCCCTTGAGTCCTTCGGTCAGGATCTCTTCTTCAATAACGGTTAGCAAATAATTAAGGGCGTTCCATGAAATCCCGGTTTCAAACTATTATCGATTCTTTCACTAAATTGTTTCACAGTGTTTTCCAAAATTATGAACATTACACCATAACTTCATAACAAAAAATTCTCCACAGTTTTGTGTAATAAATATGGGAAGCTCAATAAATTAAAGAACCTTAAGCACGATCAGTTTCTACGTAGAATATCAAGTTTCACTAAACTGAAGGAAAAACGAATTGGATTAGTTGCTAACGCATGATAATAATCGTGGAATGCCCGTCTCGGCGAAGAAAGCCGTGTGATGAGAAGTATAACACATTTGCGCTGCAATACATAATTTCCTTGCCGCTGACGAGGGGGAAGTTAATTAAAAAGTCCACTGTCCCCATAGTTTTGACTCACATCCTTTTTTTACCGATAGAACAATAAAGAAATTTGCAAATATTTTCACGACCTCGTAACGTTCTGCGGATTGACGTTGGAACCCCAAGGGAAGTCTGTGGAACGGTTCTTTCAGCCGCGACCACGTATTTATGTTTCCGGTAACCTCCCTCGGTACATTTCGCCACAATAAAGAAATAAAAGTCACACCCTCCATCTGTGGTGTGAAAATGTAAAAACAGGCATTGAGAAGTAGTCTCTCTCTATCTTCCTGCATCGAACTGAGAAGCTTCCACTAGAGGGCTACTTAGCCATCATTACCTCAGGACCTCTGGAAACGTGGGAACGAAGTGAAGACTTCCCACTTGCTTTCCTTGTAAAAATATCTTAAATTTCATGAAATCTTTCTTTTGTCCAACCGAAGAGCTCATGGCTCGTTCCCGCAAGAGACCAGCAATGTCAGGGTTAGTTGGTGCGACAGAAATTGAGTAAATGGTCAATTTTCCGCCCAAACAAGTGATGAAACTCTTAAGGGCCGTATTGGAGCATCCCTTCTTAAATTTGGCAGGCTTTAACCCCCCAAAGAAATTCAGACACAATTTCGCACTTCGAAGGTGATACATAATTGTTGTAAAGCCTGGAGGGAACAGGCCCTGGGGTGTGGATAAGAAGCTCCGGGAGGAGTTGGACGCGCATCCCGCTTCGTCTCACTAGCAGATGTTAATGTTATCACCACCGGGGCCGGCGCAGTTCACGAAAAAGAATATATCAATAAAATTATCAACATAATAACGGAAATCTAAGCATCTTGCATGGTACTGAAGAACTACTGCACAGCGTCAAAACTGGCGAGGGAGTGTAGGATGCGGCTGAGCTCTTTAGCAAACTGTAATATTGTCGACGTTCATGAGATTCCTGAGCATAGACGGATCACTGAAAATGGGACGGTAGATCATCAGGGACTTCGTTCGTTCACTGTCCAAGTGGAAAACGCATCAGGCAGTCTGGGACGTTGAGAAAGTCGAGCACACGCCACACTTTTTATCTCAGGAGCAACACACGAGATGATGGAGAGTAAGGACACACACGAGATAATGAAGAGGAAGGACACGCACTTCAAAATGAACCAACACATGTATGTAGATTAAGTACATAGTCGATACCTCTCGGAGCAGGTGGTGTGATACGGATCCTTACCAAGACTCCTTACCAAGTCCCAGCCCAGTAACAGACACCAAAGAAGATTCTTACAGGAAACATCTGGCATCCCATAGGCCAGGCATTACGACTGGCACAATCTAACTTTACACCGTTGTGCTCATGCCAAACAAGGGGCAGTCAGAGTTATAAAAAAGCCCAGTCGGTACGTTTCGACATTCCTAACTATTTATTGTCCTCACGGTGCGACTCACGGTGCGTGCCGCAGAAGCAGCAGCAACTTAACAAATTTCCGAACCTTAAGCTGGTGGTCCACCCGTTTCCACACAGAACGTGGAGCTCAGTTTTGCTAAGTTCATAAAAACTGAATAAAAAACATACTTTATTAGTCGCTTCTGATATCTGCTGAATGTACGGATCTCACTCGTTTTGTGTAAGCAGTTGACATAACAGAACTAAAGTACTTGTGGAGGGATCAGCAATCGAGACTCGAGTTGAAATGCACCTCTACTACTCTCCAACGATTATTCACACACGAGCTGATAGCACGTCCTTGCACTGCACGGGTTGTTATAAATATGATCACTTCTCAACCATGGCCAAATCAACCAGCAACTGGAGAGCTATTTGTTGTTGTTCCTCAATGGACGCAATAGAGTGTCTTAGTGTCTGGTTGTGGCGCTCACGGTCTTTCATTCATAACATGCCCGAAAATGTTCATTCCTCGGTGGGTTAACAATCCTCTCAGCGCTGTCACTTAGCGCCTTCGCTTTTTGAACTAGCCCGCCCGCACACCATTTCGACTTTCACGGCTTGCCTCCACTCGATTGTACGGAACTATTCGTAGCTAAGACACTGTATGTAGGCCGTTTCAGCGAAAGGGCAGTACTGAATAGTCGTTTAGCAGCAAACTACGGGAGCAGCAGTATTAATCATGCTACATTTCGGCTAAAAACTATTTCGGTACCATAGCGAGTGCTCAAAGTTTTCTCGTTACATGTCGAATTTGCGCCGTTTATTTTATGTGTACTTCCATTACGCGTCTTCTTATACCCATTTATGTCCATAAACAAATCTCGACAAATTGCATAAAAATTATCATCATCATTTGCGGTTTTAAAAGTTCGTTTGCCGTACTTTTTCGTCAGTTCTCGTATTATCTCCGCGAGTTACTTGAGTCGTCTGTCGGCAAGACGTTTTTCTCTTCCTCGGCAGCTTTTAAATACGTCACGTGAAGCGCTGTCGCAAGTACTCCGTTCTTCGCTGGTTTCAACCTTCAGTCGCTAATGTAGCCCTCCACCAGCGGAGAAACTGATGAGCGGCCATTAGTAACAGTCACTCGGCCCATCTCTTCCTCGGTGACAGAAGAAAAGGGAAGGAATATTCGAAACTACGGCAGCTCCTTAACAATGACAATGAGGCTGGGAAGAGACGATTGGCGAGGTAAAACGGGGGAAGAAGCGGTCGGAGTAATTTTCGAATGTTACTCTCTTTCCAGGGCCGCTCCCTTTGTGTCTCCTCGGCTACAGAGGCCTGGCAGGACGAAGAAAGGACCTTCTAATACGACAGGGAATAATTGCAGCGGAAACCGCCATTAATTCAAAACCCTCCGTATTAACTAAGCCCTCTCACCAAAACCTCTTCCCTTCTTCGCAGTTGTACTCCAGGTTCCATCTTTACTTGAAGCCCTCCTCCTCACCCCCGTTCCATCTAAACTCATTTTCTCGTCTCCTTATTCTTCCTGCCACGGGAGCCGTTTTGCGGAAATTCGAGCCTTAATAGCTCTCACGGAATCATTTGCTAAACAATAATCTTTTCGTGAGAACCTGAACAAATGGTTGGAGGCCCATTTCTTGGAGGATTTCGGTAAACCGTCGCCGTCAAAGCGGATACATTTCCTGGCAATGGAACGATGGTGGGTAGAGGTGGAGGAGTATTAGAAGATTAAACTTCGATAAATTGTTTTTCATGGCGATAAAACGCCTTCAGACGTCATCCATCTTGACAATTGTCTTGAGCACTGGGTAATAACGAAATTCATTCTTCAATCCTCGGTATACACCCCACAAAATATCAACGCAATATGAGTGCGCAGCGAAAAGAAAGCCTAATGTTCAGTTTGTCGCTCGTTGAAATTATGTCTCGTGAATCGGGACATTTGATAAGCCATTGGCTAACCATCCTAGCTCTCGTTTGGGACATTAACGAAACTATTTTTTGTGTACGGTGAAGTTTTACATCGGCGCATTATCAGCCATAGTATTCAAGTTGCGTGCTTTTATGCTTTCAGATAAAAGTTTAAATACAAGTACAAAGTGAACAACGAAAAAATGAATGTACGGTCAGTTTGGTGAGGACTAAACCATGTTCTAAAATATCAGTAGCAAGCGGTAAAAGTCACCCGAAGAATTTAATTCATTTCACAAAAGTAACGTAACATAATGGAATTAGTGATTCCGTTCGCAGCGGAGCGGTAGGCAACTCGGTTGCTGGATCACCGAATACATAATAAATTCCTGACACGTATTTTCCTACGTATTTCGTTCCCACATCCTTCGCTAGCCAGAAGCGCTAAGCCCTGGCAAACTTCCGCCGACCTTTTGACCCGTTTTGTTTTCCCGAAGTTAAACTCGAGAGTAAAACCAACGTGTACGAGGCAACGCTTTTTCGCTGCGTGAAGTTGGAAGTTAACGTTCATCGAGAGCTGCGTACGTTTGAATGACGACGAATATGAAAATCGGGACTAGTTTACAGTTCGTTAGGCAGCGTGGACATGTACTGTGTGATGACTGAAGCAATTCATCCTCAGGAAGAAGTTATTACTAATCCGTAATCCACGACGCTTTATTTTTGTCCACTCACTGGTGCTTACTATTTTCAGATCAACATGTTGAAAGGTTTTAAATTTTCAAAACATAAAGCCTCAAGAGGACAAAAATCCGGGGAAACCGAAGAAATAAGCTCTTCTTCAACCTTTGTTCAGTAAGCAACAGCACCCGGAATCTCTTCCAGAGCTTGTTGGGCGTTCTTATGCACCAATATACCTCTCTAGAAGATCGATCACCCGGAAATTAGAGATGTCTCACGAAATCCCTGTTGGAGAGGATATTGTGTGCGGCGTCAGATAGCACCGCCACAAGATTTCCCTAACTACTCTGCACAAGAAGCAGCATCATCGAGATATTTTTTTCTAGTTTCAGTTCACTTCAAAACACGTTCTCATTTTTGAACATTTCGTTGACAGACTTTACAACAGGAAATATTTTAAAAGTTCTTGTTTTGTATTTATGGAGATATATTTCTCTGGCTCGTCTAATAGTGAACGCATTGTAATTTAATCAAAAATCGTATCAAAAATAAGTTGTACATGTTTCACTTTCCTTTCTATAGTTTTCAACAGCATATTTCGAGCATATTCTGCATACTTAACAGCAATGGACTTTTGAGCATAAAACACATTGATTTTGAGCATATTATTAATATTTTCACTAGCTTTGGTCATTCGTTGTATATTATCACTTGTTTCATTGTACCGTCTCCATTTTGGTTTATTATTCCTTCTGAATGTTGGTTTATTATTCATTCTGAATAATAACCCTATGTTTTCGGTCACAAAAAAAAAAAAATTTTTTTTACGACCCCCCCTCAAAATTTGATACTTTACGTTTCAAGACATGGAGATCCTGGTTCTGGGCTATCTTCCCAGGAGCATGCCCATGCTACCAGGCGCGACCACGGGTTGTGGATAGTGGAACGGCCATGGCATTGTCCCCAGGGGCATGTCTGCGGCCAGCTGTGAATAAGGTCAGCATGCTGACTGAATAAGCAGCTGCGAACAATGGGCGAAACTCAAGAGATCGCAAAAGAGATCCTGAACAAAGGACTCAAGGGCAAGCGGATCTACATTTTCTCAGACAGCCAGGCCGCCTTAAAGGCCATCGCAGCCTATGGTTTTAGGTCTAAGGCCTCCATGCCTCCATGCGCTCAAGCAGCTCGGCGCCCGTAAGAGGCTCTCCCTCATTTGGGTGCCGGCTCAAAGGGGGCATGAGGGCAATGAAAAGGCTGACCGCCTTGCGAAAAGGGGTACAGAATCCCTACCCATCGGGCCTGATCCACACGTGGGTCTGATGAAAAGACACCTGAACCGTCTGGTTGCTCGATGGGAGATACAGGAAAATGGCGCCCATTGGCATCGCCAGCCACGACTAAGACAGGCGAAAAGGCTTGTCACACCTTCCTGTCAAAGGGCGAAGGCGATGCTGACGCTCTCTAGACAAGATCTGAGAGTACTGATAAGCTTCCTCACCGGGCACTGCCCACTCAGATATCACCTCAACAAGATGGGCATCTCAGAGGCGGTGGAATGCAGACTCTGCGGTGAGGAGGACGAGACAGCAGAGCATATCCTATGTGAATGCCCTGCTTTGGCAGCAAACCGCTTTGAATACTTCCGTCAGGGGACCACTGAACCCCAAACTGTAGCGGACTCTGCGGTGAAGGACATACTCGGCTTCCTAAGGGGGCGGGTATGTACGACGCCTTCTACTAAGAAAGGGCCAGCGTCACAATAGGCCCATATGCGGCCGCAGTGACAAAGGGACTTGTCCCACACGCCCTCGGGTCAAAAAAAAAGACATGGAGATTCCAAATTTGCAATGTCCGTCCGCCGTTTTGTGCCTTTAACGTGGTCTAAAAAAATCGTCCTTTCGCGCAAAAATCCCATTTGGTACCTAGTTGTACCCGCCATCTCGGCAATCCGATCGGACGAAGCCTATGGTTGTTATGGACAAAAAATGGTTAAAAAAATTAACGAAACGCAGTATAACGCAGGAACTACAGCGGAAGTCAACGTATCGTCGTTAGTACTCCCTCCCGTCTCATTAAAACCACCCACCCGCTCGCCTCGCAACACCGCCCGTTCGACTCGCAACCTGTCCCAATTTCCCCGACTCTTTTTGCCCGACGGGGGCCTGGCGCCGGGGTAATATTTAGTTTTGGTAGTTCCATTGTAGCCAGGCCATGTTTCGTTTGGTTTACTAGTATTTGATGCTGAATAGAATTGAATGGGATGGGTCTTGGAGCAGTAATACTAGGTCAAGCTGTTCATGAGAATAATAAACCATTGTGTAATAATTTGCAGGGTTTTTTACTTTCCGCGCCCCAGAGAGTAAGAAGGGTATAGTAATGGCGTCAAAAAAAGAAGGGCTTTCTTCAAATCTTTATGTTTTGAGACCTACTGATTCCAATAACCCTAATTTGGGCGTGTGTACGTGTCTGTAATTTTATTTGCGAGAGAACGGCCGGACGGATTGAGTTGGTTCTTTTTGTTTCGTATGTTATTTTGTGCAGACGATAGGTTTCATCGAGAGGGGGGGGGGGGATGTACCAAAAACTAGGGGTTCTTCGCATTTCTCTCCAAAACGGCTCTAATAGTTTTGATTAAACTTTAAAATTATTTTTTACTAGTTCCACCCCTATCCCTACCACCATAAATATCTCCATGAAAATACGCACTACAGAAATATAAGCAACAAAGCAAAAATAGGTTTTTAACGGTTTTAGGCAAAACGGTTTCAACGATTTTTGCCAAACTCGCAAAATGTTTTTAAATAGTAAATACCAATAAATGTTCCTTTTAAAGTCCATTGAACAAGGATAAAATTATAATGGGGAGAAAATAATGATTTTTTTAAAACATTTTTGTAATTTACGTACAATGGCTTTGGTTAATCTTATGGAATGTCTTTCAGCAACCTATACTCACAATTTGTTCTCCATAACTATTTCTGTATCTACCTGTTGAACGGAAATATAGCCACGTTAACACTGAAAGCGAGATCAGGGAGTACTTTCAACTAACTAGTGCCTACGTTTTGTTTCACATAAATGATTCCGTCCGTAGATATGCATTGAAAGAAGATACAGAGCCCGTGTATAGGGCAGGTCGTAGAATTTAAGGGGGGTTGCGGACAGTTCTTTGTTGCTACGCACCAGATATTTTTAATTTGAATCCAGCCCGCCTACACGTTCTAAATTTAATATATGGCCCGCCACCGAACTGAGTTTGACAACCTAGTTTTAACGACTTCTGAGTCCTAAAAACATCATTTGAGAAAATATACTGTGCGTCTGTGGGCACGATTTCTACACGAGGACAATTCTATTTGAAAAGACGAAGCTCAAAACGTAACTCATTCACACCTTCCGCAGCTCAGACAATGATGCCTTTGATAAGAAACGTCTGTTAAGCGAAGCTCATTCAAATAAAATACTCAACTTCAAATCCCATCAACGATCGATTCACTCAAACGCATCGTAGCTCACGTGTATGACAGCGGACTCATAAAATCAGTGATGAATCCTTTTATTTTACTGCATCATTCACTTGATTGTCTTGATAGGCACAATGACACATTTTTGAGGAATTATTAAAAATCCAAGGAGTTCCCGACGAGCAGTCAACTTCCTGAACGTAAATCTCACCTAAGGGACTCCTTTAGAGGTTCTTTGATAACTCACGAATCCTAACATAAGTCAGAACTTAGGCAGGATGTACCGCGCATTATTTGCCACTTGGAATTCACACTCACCTAATCGTTGTAAACAATTCTGTGACGGCCCCGTGGATCAACGACTCAAAAATCTCCCGAGAACTGTTGGCAGCCGCAACTGTGACTCCCACAGCAAATAAATGTCCTTCGAAGTGATATTGCAAGAGGTTCACGAATCGCCATCACTCTTACATATGTAATGTAGAGCGAATTCCTGCTTGTAGAGTGAATGTAGTAAGTGTAGTGTAGAGTGAATTCCCATAATTCCTGCTCAATCTACATCGAATCGTCCAGCATCATCAGATGCCTACGTCAATCCATCGCCGTTTATGCATTGTGTTGGTCTAGGATTGGACGAGCGATACGCCCAAGAAAACTTCCCAACATGACACATCCCAGAGTGATGTGTGGACTGTATTTGTACAATCAAAGCAAATGATATTGTGTGGGCCCACCGAAGGTATAACTTAAGGCAATACTAAAATTAAAAAAATCGCTACTTCTAAAGATAAACAAGACAACGCAATCGGAAAGTAAAGATGGATTTCAATGGTGTGTCGTGACGTCGCGGACGAAAAGACGAGCGAGGCGCGTACTTGACGAGAATAGCTTATATATTCAGCACAATACCTTGATCCGCTGGTACCAGGCAATGTGCCAAAGGTACTTTACCAGTCTTCACAAGCGTGGCCTACTGGAGGTAGAATAACGCGGGGAAGAGCAAGGTGGACAAGGCAAGAGGAGAACGATACGAATTGTAGAAAGCGAATGACGAGAAAAATGAAGAAAGATGAGATTCGGTAATGGGGTGACGTAATGATGACACTACAAACCCGTGTCATGATGGATCGGGCTTGGGTGACTCATGCAGCACTTGCTCGACTGACGGAAGTGAACTTTGACGAAAACGCGAAGGACTGAACGACGGATTTGAAATCAACATTGGTGAACACATTGGTATCTCCTATTTCAAATTCTAAAGACTCACTTTACCTTGCCATACCCTACTTGGCACGGTTATAGCTCTATGTATTAGCAAGTTAGTCCTTGTAGGACTTGGCAGTCATTATTATATTAGATTTTCCCTCAAATTTACGAAATTGGCAGAATTTATTGAGTTGCTTCTATTTATTTCACGACCTTCATTCACCTCTTTCAATGCATAGGTACTTGATGGGCTGTCAGCACAGTTGTTCGCTTATCACTCTGTAATTGGGAGGAAAAACGTTGTGAAAAGCGCTGATATGGAGCAAATGATTTCCCGATAGATTACTTGGGTTGCTAATAAACATGTTGCGATTGTACTGGGACGAACTGAACACTTCGATAGAAGTGTATAGAAGGCTCGTCCGAGGCAGCTGTGCAGACTAAGCACGTCATGCCCTGATTGACTCGAGACTTCAGTGTCGTCCGTCGCAACTGAGTGGTGGTCGCATTAAAGCGTCGCCCTGACACCAACGCTCATGTTTGCTCCTACCCATTTCTCTGTTTGTGGTGGTTAAAGTTCTCTGAAAGTAATACGCGAATAAAACTGCTTGTTCCAATTACTACTCGGTGGATATTGTACTCCCTCCCGGACTCACTTAGTGCAATATCGCTATTCAATTTTAACATTGGCGCACAACAAGTGGCCGAACTTTCACAGTTGCTTGTCTTCATTAATTTTCGATGCCGCTCACTCAGAAGTATTCAAGATCGAAGTCAAAATCTCATTAATACCTTACTGGAAAACCGTTCTGATGGTGAGGTAGTGGACGTAATCAGGAAAATACCCTCCTGAACCTTATTCTGATAATATTCAGAAATTCACACTTACAATGGCAGTTTCGCAAACAACTTTCCAGCCTCCTCTCGTTCCACGTCTCAACCAGACGGCCTGTGGCGTAGAGAAATGTAGAACGTTGCAAGACCTCCGAATGTCTCAGTTCCAAAACCTTCCTATAAATCGTCGCGCGTCTGTCCCCGAACGAACTCTAAAGTGAGTCCAGGGAACTCATGCGGTTTCGAAAGGTCTGGTGAAGACAGTACTCCATCACCAGATCCACATCTTTGCCCTATCTGCGGCAAACATCATGAGGTAAAAAAGTGCCGACGTTTCCACACAGGCACAATCTGTGTATGAATTGTTTGACAACTTCACACAATTTCAAAAGCTGCCACTCAACATACACGTGTGAATATTGTCAACACAGGCATCATACGCTTCTCCATCCTATGAGCTTTCATTGTTTGCTCCTCTCACAGAGAGAATCGTCTTTCGTCAAGAAATGAACCGATTCTGTGAACCCTGAATTTTGCATTTGATCCACAGAAGACGCTAGCGACAATATTGTGAAGTGCCTGTTTAATTTTCGATCAACTTTATTTTTTCATTAATTCAAAACTCCCACCACAAACATGGACATCAATTTGGAATTTAATATAAATTCTCTCGCTCTCTCTCTCTCGGTCTCTCTGCTCAAAATTAGATTCAAAACTAAATTAGGTCTTATCGGGTGGACAGCAGCGCTCTAACTACAGCCGGCAAGATACTGTATTGTCATGAGTACCTGTGAATAGGGAGTTCATCAAGGGTGGAGTGATGGACTGGGACGAACTTTTCGATTCGCTCGAAACTTCGGTGTGATCAGCGGTTGTCTCATCAAATTGTCACCCTGCTGCCTGTGCTTGAGTTCGATCCCACCCAGTTCCCTGTTTGTGGTGCTGAAACTTCTCTGAAAGTAATTCGCTCCGTGTTCCAATTACTACTCGGTGGATATCTTACTCAC